>OZ025300.1:156673210-157986212 GCA_964019185.1 Maratus speculifer
GTTTGTTAATTTGACGATTTAAAAATTAAGTAGATGTCTTATTAGAAAAAATAGTGCTAGATTCTATCAAAATTCTAAGGGCTGTAACGACCATTGCTTATATAAAAAAATCTGCAACTCAAACATTGGCATTTTCATAAATTCAAGTAGGGGAGAGTGGGGATACTTGAGCCACCCCTATTATTTCTACAGTTGGTTAATTTTTCTTTCTAATGTTGGCAATATGGTAACATATTTATAGTTCTGAACATTTAAAAAAGAAATCACGTACTTTGGTACCATTTTGAAAGTATGGTGATTAATAGTTGTTTTTCCCTATCTAAAGTAAATATTTAGGTGCATGTCTTTTTTTTTTTTTTTTTTTTTTTTTTTTTGTATTAAAAGTTTTGTTTAAAGTTGCAATCATATGGATAAATTTAATAAGTATAATTTCAGTTGTATTTTGAATCTAAACTAGTTCAAATAGCTGCATGCTTTACTTAGTAAAACTCTGATAAACAAAAATGGTGGTAATGGGGATACTTGAGCCATGGCTCAACCATCCCCACTAGGAAATTAGACATGGATGAAACAAACAAAAAATAAAATTGCGTCCTTATATTCACTAATTGATATATATATATATTTTTTTTTGAATAATGACTTAGAAAAAAAAATGTTTAAAAAAGTATATTTTTCAATGAAAATATCCATTTTATTTTTAATTTTGACTAAAAAAGTAGCCTGTTTAGATAAATGTAAACACAGTTTTCAATTAATTTTTATTATATTAAAAAAAAAAAAAAAACTGTTTTAAAAGTCATAATCTCTAATACTTCAATTAGTCAGGTCCAACATATTAAAATATTTATTTTTTAATATAATATATTAAGATTAATATTTTATAGTAAAATTGTAACATCATCTGTTATTGTAAGTTTTTTTTAATCAAAGAAATGACTATTGTCACCAACAGAGGGCCCTACTGAGTTACCATGTAGCTAAAAGTAAAAAGATTTTGCAATGATCCTTCGATCACCAACTATAACGACAAAAAATTATCGTATTTACTAGCTTTGTTTTCTCAATTGGTTTTGAAGGATTTTAAGTATCATAATTTATCATTCTGTAAAATATTTGTGCAAAAATAAAGCGAAAAAAATTACTTTTGTAGGTTTTTTCCGTACTGGCTCAAGTATCCCTTCACCGTGGCCATCCCCTCCATGGGTATACTTGAGCCACGATGTAAAAAAAAAGTAAAAATTAATTAGACATAAAAAAATAGTTCAAAATTAATTGAAAGTGGTTTTCAATTGAATAAAAATTATCAAATTTTCATTTTCCATATTTTATTTTGTTCTAAAAATTATAAAAAATTTAAAAAAAATAAAATTTAAAAAGTGGCTCAAGTACCATCTTCCCCTATAGAAAGACTGTGTGCAAAATTTCTTGGCTTCTAGACGCATCCGTTTGTGCTGGGGTTGCCAGATTCAAAGCTTTTCTTGTAAGCTGTACGCCTTTTAGCCTTTTTTTGTTTAAATTTGTTACGTATGACAATTTTTTTTTTCTTTTACTTTTACATTTTATTTATGAAAGTTTGAAGAATTTTTTCTTCTTGAATTTGCATCAAAATTTCACTTTTGGCCGAAAAAAAAAAATATTCACATATGTATCAAATGCAAAAACGGCTTATTTCCGAACAACGATGGCAAAAACTTTGAGAGTTGACTATCATTAACTCTGCATTCACTAAGTCTTGTGTAGGATTAGATCATTTGAACTTGACATTATTGTAAACTATAAGTATCGACATTATAAAAATTTTAATTTCGTATACCTGATCTGTATCTTAATTTTTTATTATTTCGTTTGATTTATCATCACTCGTTAAGTTTAAAATACAAATATTTATTTTTGCATGGCGTTCATTACTAAAATTTTCAGGTTCAGCATTGAATTGTAGGATGTTTTTATTTGTTTTTGTTTCTATAATTGAATTAATTTTACATTAAAAGTGGCATATACTCGTATGATTACAAATGTAGTTAAAGAAAGTTATAGAATAAAATAGAATAACGCATGCAAAATAACTATTAAATCTATTAAGGGTGTTCTCAACTGATCCGCTCAACAAGCGAAAAACGTTTTGACACATTTACAAATTCATTTTTTAACAGAAAGACATAAAATTGGAATGTATGACTAGGAAAGCAATTTCGAATTGAACTTATTTTTCCATTTTATGATCATTAAATTACTTATCGAGTTATAAGCTATTTCGATGACGCAATCACCCGTTATTCTCCTCCTTTTCGACCGGTTTTTCTGCTTTCGTCGGGAAATAGGCTCAAAAGTGTCAACTTTGAAGGCTCGTTATGAAAAATCTATTGTGTTTTTTAAAAAACAAAAGAATGAGTGCCATTAGACAGTTTTTGAATAACAACACCTGCTATTTTCATGCATTTCCGAACAAAAATAAATTAACGCATGTGTCACAAAGTTGCCCTTTTTGATTTAAGAACACCCTTAATTAATTTTAAACAAATCTGATACCAAAATAACTTTATTGGTACACTCAGCAATGTTTAGTATGGCTTAAAAAAGGACGATGGTGCTATGAAATGAAAACAAGTTACTATCAATCAAAATCTTCCGGTTTTTTTACTGAGAGAAAGCTGGCGACCCTAGTTTGCGCACAACGCAGCAGACAAATAAAACACGCGCACTATTTTATTATTTGTAACGATTATGAATAATAAAAAATTATGCAATCGCAGATTTTAATTCTAAACAGCCTCTGTATAAACCATTTTTTTTCTTTTTAAAGATTTTCAAAGAGATATAAAAAAAATTGAAACAAAACACAGACTGCTGCAATAAACAAATGAACATGCTTTTTTGGGGGGTTAGTTTAAAAATAAACCGGCATATTATGCATGCATGACCGTTTTTTCTGTATAATATGAAGGTAGAGTTATAGATCACAAAAGAAATATTAAAAATTAAAATGAGAAAAATAGGCTTGCGGGCAGAATTGGCATAGTAAATGACAGTGAGCTGAACAGAATTCCTATTCATAGGCATTAGGTTACCGGTAACTTGATAATAAAATACTTGACAAATGTAAGATTTATTCATTATAAAAGTATCTGTGCCAAAATATAGGAAATCTTATGCTCTAGATCTTTTATTAAGAGAGGGGGAAAATACGTAAACAGTATGTTTGTGCAGCATTCATACCGTTTATAACAGTATGTATATTGTAAACAGTGTGTTTACGGGTTTTCAAGTTTGGTGAAAATGCTTTATCCCAAAAGCAGTTGGGGGTGTTTCGATGTGATTCGATATAGTAGAGGTTTACGTGTATGAATATTCATAAAGATTGATAATAAAAAAATTTCCCTATTCTTATTATATATCATTCGACAAATTCTGACTTAAAAAAAATTTCTAAATATTCCAAAATCAAATATGAGAAATCATTTTAAGGCGAGTCGACACCTCAATGAACTTGAATAATCTTATCAAAACTTATTGATCAACTCATTATTAACCATTTCTGAAATAAGAAACAGATTTCGCCCTATAAACCTCTTGAACCACTGTTCTACAGACAAAAAGAAAAAAATCCTTTATGTTCATATGACGAATTCATTTAGGTCATAACTGACATTTCTTTAACAATATTTTATGAGAGCTCTTTCTTTTATTTGTGATCTATTGATTATCTTAGAATAAACCTAAATCTGTCTCATAATGTTATTCTTTAACGAGCAGCAAAAAATTACCTAACGCTAAGAAAAATGAAAAGTAATAGGTTTATAATAGGTTTACGACATTTTTATTTTTCCAAAAATGGCTGTTAAAAAAAGACATAAATGTGTTTGGAGCGTCTTTAACTGTCGACAAGAAGTTTTGGGAGAATCAATTTCATTTCCGTGATACCGTGATTTTCAAAGTCAGGTACTACAATAAATTTTAAAGAAAGAACGTCCATTGTCTGAAGTCTTACATAGTGTTACGTTTCTCAGCAGCGTGTCTCATTTCCATATATTGATTGTAGTGAGAAGGAGGTCATTCTTAAAAAACTTTTGAAACCGCCCTGATTGCTTTCAGTTTGGGAATTACAAAACAATTCACTTTTGACGGTAAAATGAAGTGAATTCATTTAGCCGCATACAATAGAAGATTTAGTCTAAATCTTCTAGTAGAATTAGGAAAACTGGGCAATTTTACAGAATAGTCTCTTTTTGGGAGGGGGAATAAAAATATTAATATATGTAATTTAATGGCGTAATTGAAAAGCTTGATATTTTTTATGTTCTAAAAAAATCGAATATTAAGGCATGGTAAATTACAGTTTACAATCTACGTTAAGTATAGTTATAGTCTTCGTAAAGTGATGTTGCTACATCAGTTATACAATAAAAGCTACGTCATTTACATATGTAAATGTCATTTTTAGGGTTTTATTCATCTGACAAAACCCTATTCCTCTCTGCCCTGTGTCTGTTTGTTCCAAAGTCTGTACAAGTCAAAATAAAGTGAATACATTTAGCCGTATACAATGGGAGAATTAGTCTAAATCTTCTAATTATAAAAGGAAGTTATTTATCTTAATCAAATTAAAAATGTTCAAATCAAATTATTTAAATAAAATCCAAAATTCCAAGTTTTTTGAAAATTCGAATAATTTGCACTCACAGAAGTACATCATGCGTCATATGACAAATCATTAAATTTTTCAAAAATCTATTATTTTAATTAAATTAATTTTTCAATCCCATCCGTTCATTTCTACGATTAAAATTTTAAAAGAGAACCTTAATTTCCAATGTTTTTCGTGTTCACATCATAGTTTGAAGGTAAAGCTTCTCGCTGCTTTGCCTTGATTCTTCATGCTTTTTTTTGCCAATTTAAGGGTTTATGTTTGGTTTTACTTTTATCACTGACATTTATAATCTTTTTCAGAATTCAATTTTCTTTCTATTAAAAAAAAAAAAAAAACCTATTGCAATTTATTAATGATTCAGCTTTTTTAATTTCGTTCGAACAAGCTTTTTCGTTTTCAGAAATTTGAAATTTTATTCAAATTTTTGCTATTTTTTTTAATTTCGAATTTTTTAAAAACTTGGAATTTTGGATTTTATTTAAATAATTTGATTTGAAGATTTTTAATTTGATTAAAATAAATAACTTCCTTTTATAATTGCTTAAAAATTAAATTTGTTGGTGCTACCATCTATGTAAGGATTTAATAGTTATAAATTAACAATTTGGATTTAATAATTAAAGGATAAGTTGTTTTGAAAGAAATACTAAACGAAACTCTCTGTGAAATGTGCGATTTCTCTTACTTACTCTTTTCTTGTTTATTGTTCAGAAATTAATTTAAAAAGTTATTATTATAATTTGGCATTAATTGGTGTTTCCAGGAACATAAAATTGCTTTTTTTTTAATTGGATATTTTGATGATTTTTACATTTCAACTGAAGCAGAAAATGTGTTTGTTTATTTTATGTTGCATTGGTTACCAGAGTTTTGAAATGCAATTTTTGAGACTAGAATAGTGATTGAGATAATCTGTAGGTATTTGGGTATTAAGTCCTTAATGCGAAATATTTTAAATTACAAAAAAAATTTTCTGGCTTTAATAGAAAATTTTCTACACAGTTTTGAAAATAAAAATCGCTCATTAAGTGTTACGTCAGTTACGATGAAATTGACGGACATCAATGTACACAGTTTTATCATTTAAAAAAATCTGTTTTAGATAAAATATATTGTACAGTTACTAAAATAAGTAATGAATAAAATTTTTAATAAACCCTGCATTTATAGATTTGCTACAGTTATGAAAAAGCTCATCTCCTCTTATTTTATTTAAGGAGTCTCACACCTTTTGAAAACTTTCCACTGCAAGTGAAAAGTGATGCGGATAAAAATTCTCATAATCAAATTCAAATTTAAATTCTCTCTTGTTTTGGGAACAACAGATTTTGAGTTTTGAACCAGAAACAATACAGAACCTCATTTTAACGATGGAAGACCGAATATTTAAAGTAATTCAGCAGAAAGGAGCAATAATCAAATATTAATTCTTTTTATTCTTGTTCTGCTAAAGACTAAAAAACTACTGTGCTTAAACTTTTGACACACTCATTTTTGTTGTTTTGATAAATTTTATTATTTAAGATAAATGTTATAGCATGAATCTGTTAGCTATCTTTTTAAAACTACAATTTGTAGGCCATGTGAAAAGGGAAGTAACTTTCACCCATTAATAAAATTTTATTTTGAAATTTTCTGTTGTGCTTAAACTTTTGACACGTACTGTATTATCCATTCAAAATGATTACTGAGGAAAGTAGTCAATAGAATGTATTGTTGTCTCAAATCAGTTAAGCTCCACAACACTAAACGAATATAAACCGTGAAGTAATAATTAAAGTATAAAATTAATGTAATCAGGTTGCTGAGGAATTGATGTAGATAAATATGTCTGAACACAAATATTTAGTATATTATTGAATCGTATATGTATAAAGCTTTGAATTTACTTGGAGCTTAGATCTTCCACTAATCAAAAATTCAAGGAATGCAATTTTGTCCACACTTGGTACTGAAAGGACCGTTCTTGATTTTTATTACATCAGCATGAACCCAAATTTTTAAACTGGTTATGCATGATTGAAATATGGAGTGTGTTAAAAATGCTTCTTTTTTCCTGATTGATTTTAAAGCACCAGTAAAGCTCAGTCCACATTTTCAGCTAACAAAAAATTGGGCATGAGCTTTACAGATAATCCGATTCCATTTTCCTTTCTACGCACTTTTTTAGATTTAAAAGATTTGCTAATTTTTATTGTAAGAATTTTTAGATCGAGCTCTACTTTTCTTTTTGGCTCCACCAGTTTTTTCATATGATCATATTGCTTTTTACTTTCTTATCTTCAATAGAAGAAAGTATTGTAATTGAAATTTTTTTCGACAGGTTTATACGTTTTAGGGGTAAGAGATTCCAAAAAATGAGTTTATACAAAATGTCTGCCCGTCCGTGTGTCCGCGTGTCTTTATGTCCGTGTACCGCCATTGTACCATCGAAAAGTGTATGAAGATATACATGGAATTGAATCAAATTTTTTGTGTATGTTTTTGGCTGTGGCAAGCAAGTTCTGTTTCAAATTAGAAATATTCGCCCGAAAGGGACACTGTAGTTACAATTTTTGTGCATTTTCATTTTTATACCATTGAAAAGCGTATGAAGTTATGCATAGAATTGAATCAAATTTTTTGCGTATGTTTTTGGCAATGGTCAGTAGGTTCTCCCTGAATTTGAAAAAAAATCTGCCGGAAGGGGTCACTATAGTTGCAATGTATGTGCGATTTTCATTATTGTACCTTCGAAAAATGTATGGAGTTATGCTTAGAATTGAACAAATTTTTGAGTGTGTGTTTTTAGCTATAGCCAGCAGGTCCTACCTGAGATGGAAAAAAATCAGTCGGAAAGGGGCGCTATAATTGCGGTGCCTGTACTATTTCTATTATTGTACCATCAAAAAATATATAAAGTTATGCATCCAATTGGATTAAATTTTTCGTGTATGTTTTGGACTATGGTAAGCAGATCTTCTCTAAATAAAATATATATACATATATATATCTGTCGAAGGGACGCTGTAAAAGCGAGTTTTGTGCTATTTTCTTTATTGTAATATCGAAAAGTGTATTAAGTTTACGCAGAAAAATTGAATCAAATTTTTTGTGTATGTATGCTGGTAGATTTTCCTTGAATATGAAATATTTCGTGGAAAATGAGCACTGTGATAGCGATTTTTGTAACATTTTTTCGATTTTTCCTACACTGTTAAAAATATGCTGCATTTTGCTGCAACGCACTCCACCGTTAGTATATAATATCTCTATTCCAACCAATGAGAAAGCTAAATTTCACGGCCAAGTAACCGTTTTCTTTACAAGCAGGGGAGTGTGTTGCAGCAAAATGCAGCAGATTTTTAACAGTGAAGTTCTATTGTGTTTTGGATCGTGCGGAACCGGGAACTTGTGTTTTTCTAAGTTGGCTACTCGCAATAAAGCTGATGACAACAGAATAAGGAAAATAATGATTAAGATTAACTTTTTTTCCGATTAATTGAATGAAAGAGAAATTTAAGATAAAAATTAAAGTTGGTACAGTATTGAACTTATAATATTAAAGTATTAATATGTGTAATTCCTTTATGAAATATTAAGACTTATGAGTTAAAAGAAAGTTTTAGGATTGACACATCCAATTAGTTCTTATTTCTGATCTGCTACCAAAGTAGACTTTAAAACAGATAAGTTCCACTTTTAACTATATTAAGTTAAATTTTAATAATTAATTTTTCTTAATACTATTTTTTTATTTCATTTTTTAAATTGATAATTTATAATACTGCCTCTGACAATAAAGTTCGGTGAATGAATTCAGAAGGCCGAGCTAGCAAAACTGGGAAAACAAAACACTGCACCTGCATACAGGCAAGTGTTGACCATCTTCCCCCACCATTGTTCCGTTGAGCGTCGTTTATGTTCTGTGTAAGACGTGTTTGACTAAGTGCTTGTTCAGTGTATTGGTTCTTAACTGAGAACAGGAAAATGAAGGAACAAAAGATCAGTTTAAAGTTTGGTTTTAAGCTTTGCAAGACACCGAAATAAGTTCATGAGGGATGGTGCAAATCGAACATCCACCATACTCGCCAGATCTCAATTCTCCAGACTTCTTCCTATTTTCTCGACTGAATCTCTCTTTGAAAGAGATTTGATCCTATTGCTGACATCCAACGAAACGTGACGAAGCTTTTGAACTTCATTCCAAAAGAAGACTTCTTGCGAATTTCCTAGGACATGTATAGCAGTTCTCAGCAGTGCATAGTTATTGGAGATGATTATTTCGAAGGATGGTATGGAAGCATTCGTTAATATTTCATCTACATTAATGCTACAGGACTATACACCGAACTTTATTGTCAAAAGTAGTATTTTATCTTCCATGATCTTTTTTTTTTCCTGCTTTTTCTTTTTTTATATATAAATTATTGAGAAAACAAATTGCTAAAATTATCCTCCCATTTGTCGTGGCAAGTTTAATTATTGCTAAGTTAAACTTTTGGTGAATAGAAAATATGTATGCTCATAATTTATAGTATTACACCATTGTACTGAGCATAAAACAGTTTGTAAAATAGTAACCAATAAAGCTTTTGACTTGAATATTTATATTTGTGTGTCATATGTACTAGATTTTTTTGGAAATTAGTACTTTTTCTCTACCTGGGGATAAAATAAGCGTAAATAAAGCTTCGTGAAGCCCATCAAAATCAGTTTTTCAATAGACAGTCTCACTTTTTCAATGTCATGGCTAAGTTTTTCAGTCCACCTTTTGTTGGTAATCTAACGGTATTCCTTTCAAATCGATCAATCGTTTTTACTTCGTTTTTGCGAAGATGTATTTCGAGATCTACGATTATCATCGCCATAGGTCTAGCTTTAAAATAGAACGAATAGTGTGTTTTCGTGTATTGACCACATGTATTCTTTAAATTTTTACTCAAGTAAATAAAAAATCAAACTTAATTTTCCAAAAATTTAATCTATAGCGAGAATGTGTTAGGTGCAGCTTCCGAATTGCTACCGTCTTTCCATGGTTTTTATTTTTGAAACATTCAACTGAAATGTTGAATTTTTGAAAGAACAAAAAACTTTTGATTCTTTTTATTTTCTTAACCTTCTCTCTGCTGCAAACTGAATTTTCCGTTCACTACGCAATACGTTTAACTGCAGTAAAAGCATTTTTAGGTGCGTTTGTAATTATGTAAATACGTAGCACCTATAGTTGTCGTTCAGTCAGCCCGTCTGTCCGCATTTAACAACGCAAAAACTACCCAACCGAATCGCTTGAAACTTAAAATATATAATAATTACATAATTTTGTCGAGTTATTTCAAGTTTTATCAAAATCGCATGCATAGATCAATTACAGGGACAATCAAAGTATTCCGTTACATTACGGTCAATGAGGGAAAAGTTTCAAATGTATTTTTAATGGTGTTACACCCACTCGAACATAATAAAATTCGTAAGCTTCTATAAAGTACATATTATAATATGCATTTTGTACAATCTGGGGTGCAAAAAACATTTGTTATTGATTTACAAGGCCACATAAAAGTATTCCATTACATAATGGTATATGTAGTATTTAAAGGGGCACACAAAAGATTTTGGTTGCCATGCTATATCCGAAATACTGGTACTATTACATTAATATCTGAATAATTTTAGGTGCGTCCGTAATTATATAAATAGCTACTACCTATATTCATCGTTCAGTCTTTCAGTCCGTCTGTCCGCCCGCATTTAACAAAGCAAAAACTGCCCAACCAAATAGCACGATATTTAAACTATATAATTTTAGCGTAATTTTGTCGAGTCTTTTTAAATTTTATGAAAATCGGATATATAGTTTTATTAGAAGGACAATCAAAAGTATTCCATTACATTACGATCAATAGAAAAAATTAGTTTCAAGTAGATTTTAATGATGTTAAACTCTTTCGAATATAATAGAATTGACATGAACCTATGAAGTATATACAGGGTGTACCTAAAACACTTGGGTAAAATGTTAAGGGGTGATAGTACAAATCAAGACAAACAATATTAAATAGAAAACTAAGGGTCTCAAACGTTTTCCGAAGGAGATAGGTGCCATTAAAGTTTAGGGTTCAAATTTTCAAATAAATATAAAAAACGGAAAAATTGGTCGATTGATTTGCGGATTTCACTAAAACTATACTTTATGTCATTATTTTCTTGAAAGTAAATCATAAATATTGTCTGACAGGATAAAATACGATGTGAAATTTAAAAGGTTGCATTCTAAATGAATTTTAAGTAATTTTAAGATTGTATTATAAACGTACTAAATATTTCTTACCAAATATTTCTAATGAGTTTTATTAAAACACAGTAGATCTAAAAACGGTTGTCTTTCGCAGGTATCATAAAATGTGGCATCTTGGTTAGTTAATTTTCCGGCCGATCCTCAACCAAATTGTGTCGTATTTTTTTTAATAGCATAGTTTACAATACTGTCGCATTTTACAGACTCTTATTTTTTTTTATTTTTAGATTTTCTAACGGGAATCTTATTTCGCGGCCAAAACAAAACTAGTCGTTGGGGGCCACCGTAATACTTACCCATCATATATATGCATATATAATATATGAAAATAATACATTTGAAAGCTATTTATAAAATGGATTGCAATTCCAAAACAAAATTTAAACGTGTATTTATATTTTTATTGTGCATAGTAATGCTGTATTAATGAGTTGCTGATGAATCTCTTTCAATAAATTATACAACACGCCTAACTACTCAAGTAGTACTGAATTGCGAAAAAGAAACATCCTTATAACTCCAAAAATAATAATCTTATTAACTAACTAATTATTGCGTCGGATTAAGCGTCTCATTTCCAATTAATATATATCTTTGAATTGAAATTTGAATGAAATACAGGGCCATGAAAAATCGAAGAATGTGGAAAACAAGATTACAGATATCTCGGCAATTAATAATTCGATCGACTTCGTTCTTCATGCAAAATTTGTGTTATTTTATTGCCTTTTACGATCACTCCTTAAAATAAAAAAATTCGAAAAATTTTATATACCTTTTATCAGAACGAATTTTTCGAGAGTCCGAAAAAAATAGTTCCGGATAATCGAGATTACTGATATTAAATAGGCTTTGTCCCATTCTTACATACTAAGCCCATTCAAAACTTCAAGTCTCTATCTCAATTCGTTCGGGAGATAGAGCGTTTACAGACAGACAGACTGACAGACAGACAGACGGAGGCAATTTTTTTTTTTTCTAAAAATATGTTTTTCGAAATCTCCAGTGTCGAAAACGTGAAAATCCGTCAAAAAATTTTCTTCGATTTTCAAAACGATTGCAAGACCTACCCTATACTACGTATGATGGGTAAGTAAAACAGACAAAATAAACTTGATACTCAACGTGTTAACCCTTTCCTACGCGGGGCAAATTTGTTTGAAATAATTAACTTACAATAGACTTTATGGACGAATTTATTTGAAAAGAAGAACTTGCTTATTTTCAGACATAGAGCGGGAGGAGAAAGCGCATATAATCACCTAATCGAGTTTACGGATGAAAATCTAGGATTAGTTAAATCTCGATTCGCATATTAAAACGCAATTGGCCTGTCAAGTCGTATTTTGGTGGAAATCACTTGAAACTCGATTTTAGTGGTTGACTCATAAGTTTACCATTATGTTTTTCTGCGTGCACTTCTCCATGTTTTCATACACTTTTGTGCCGGAAACCACAATGGTAAACCTACGAGTCAACCACTAAAATAAATTTTTTAGGGGTTTCCGCCAATATATAACTTGTAAGGCCAATTGCGTTTTAATATGCGAATCGAGATTTAACTAATCCTAGATTTTCATCCGTAAACTTGATTAGGTGATGGTCTGTGCTGCCGCCACCCTATATAGTATATTAAGGTACCTGTACCCAATATGGACACCCTAAGGAAAATTTATTCTTTTCATCCTTTTGCACACGTGATAGGACTCCAAAAATATATGACCACTATCCCTGGACTGTTGACTATCATTATTAAAATTATCTACCTTGTAATTATTCTGGTTTTAATAAAAATTATAAAAACAAAAAATCTTTTCAAGTGTCCATATAAGGAATCACCTGCCCCTATTATGGACAGGTGGCTCCTTATTCATCTACTACGCAAGGTGTATGGAAGAGCCACTCTTCTATGGAATTTTAGAGGAGAGAGTATAAAAAAAAATATATCTTAATGTGTTGTGGGATAGGGTAGGGCACAGAAAGTATCTTCAGAACATGCATTTTAGAACGGGGTTCATTTTCGGTTGTGGCTCTAAGAAGACCAATGCAAAGGACCTCACTTACTACAAAATGATATGAAATAATGTAATTGGTTTTTCTTAGCTTTCTATTTTTGTGATTCTGAAAATTCACCTGCTGTATTTCCAATGTGGACATAATATGTCCATATTGGGAATCGGGAGTAGTTTTATTAAATATTGTAATAAATAAACAAAGAAAACATTTTAAAGCAATATATGCAATAGCAATCGAAAATATGTTTTATAAGCTTTCTAAAACACTCCGCTTTTCGATGTTTAAAGTAATTTTACAATATGTAATAGTGATTTAAACTTACCTGTAATTACGATCAGCACACCACGAAACAGCAAGTTTCCTTCTAAATGACAAACAGAGCGCTTTTTGCACTTTCCGGTCTTAATTATCTTTTTAACTGCTGTTCTTTACGGACATGTAGCGCGATCTCTCTATCAAAATTGTTACTTTTAAAAATATTAGTGGTATCCATATTGAGAGCACTGTCCATACTGGGTACAAATACCTTATAAGAGGAAAATTTAAATTAACTATTCTTGCTGTCAGTAAAATTAAAATTTGATGTTCTTTTGTAAGGACAACGCGCCAGAAGGGGTTTATTATTTTAAGCTATTTAATAAAACTAGTAATAACAATAACTGAAACAGTGAAAGAAAAAGAAGTTTAGCTAATTAAATTTAAAAATTTATATAAAAACAATTGACCATTCTTCCCCTTATTACAACTTATAATACGTAATTAGAATATTATGAAATCTTCCGTAGAAAGTGTGTGTGCATAAGGGGGCGGGGGGGGGGGGAGGTTGTAGCTCACGCCACGAGATCCATTCACGGGGCAATCACAGTCTTTCAATGTCAATGTCAAGGTTCCCAGCTCCCCCTTCTGTTGATAATTTAATGGAATGCCTTTCATGTCCATCAATCGATTTTATTTCGTTCCAACCTCTAGGGCGTATTTCTGGATCTACCGGATATCGGACCGAGGACATCAGGGTGGAGACAGTTTTAAAATCGAACGGACAGTCCCTTTTCGTGTTATGACTACCACCATTCTTGACCTTGGATTTGAAGGAATTTAGACATTTTTATGTATATAAAGCGAACAAAAATCAATTGCTCGTTGAATAATATAGAGAAATATGCTTGAAATTATACGCAACAGACTAAAGAAATTTCTGATAATGTCATAAATGTTGAGGGGTGAGGGAGGGGGAATTCTCCTTCAGTAAATAAAAAAAAATTAATTTATTATTATTATTTATTTATTTATTTATTTAATTATTTATTTATTTTTGCATATGACTTACTATGAGATAGATTTAATAAAAAGCTATTTTTTGCGAGGAAGGCTCTGCTCTTTAGATTCCTTTTTTAGATTTCTTTAAAAATTCATGAACAGAAAAGAAAACCACAGTCAAAAATTGTCATTTGCAAGTTACATTAGTTTGGGAGTAATCCTCTTCATGATAATTGAATAAAAAATCTTTAGTTTCTTTTTTTTTTTCTCTCAGTGTTCAATTATTTTAAATCACTTTTTCCCACAACATTGGAAAAGAAAAATAAATTTAGGTAATTAAGTTTAGGACAGGGGCAGATTTTCTCCATTGCTCTCACTTGCAGCTTTTCAACGGCGAATGAAACATTGCGAAGTCATTATTGGTAGAGGTGGTATATGTATTAGAATAAGAGCCAACAGCACAAAGCTTATGTAATCGAAAACAAGGGAAAAAAACCCTTTATTTTATGGAAGAGTAGCAATAGGGGAATCTAATGATCCATGTCTGACGGAAGTGAAGTGGTGCATAAGCCAAAAATTAATACCGCTAGTGGTTTACTTGTAGGTTTAACATTGTGTTTGCCGTACAATAACAGGTATGAACACATGGAAAACTGGGAGTAGGAAAACACAATGATAAACCTACGAATCAACCACTAGTAGTATTAATTTTTGGCTTATGCACCATTTCACTTCCGTCAGACATGGATCATTAGATTCGTCTATTGCTACTCTTACATAAAATAAAAGTTTTTTTTTCTTCTACTCGATGACATAGGTTTTTCTGCTGTTGGCTCTTGGATTATGTAAAGGGCGGGAGTAGGAGAGACACACAGTGCTTGTAGCTCATCAGAGTAGGTCATTCGGGAACAACAGCTTTTCAATTGCCAATGTAAAGGTTTCCAGCTATTCTTCATTTGGTAATCTAATGATATTCATTTTATTTTCATTGATCTACTTCATTTCATTGTAAACACGGGCCTTTTTCGGAATCTTCTGGATAGGACGTCAGGATGGAGACAGCTTTAAAATTGAACGGACAGTCCCTTTTTGTATTCTGATCACCTACATTATTAATCTTGGAACTGAAGGAAATTAAACATTTTTATTTATGTATTTAAAAGAAAAAACAATTCTACATTGAATAATCGAAAAGTATTCTTGAAAATATGCAAAACAACTGATTCTGTTGAGTAAAGAAAATTCATCGATATTCACCCATATTATTGAAGAGAAGTGATAAAGATTTTACTGCGCTGTCTGAAAAAAAAGGTAACTAATTGCATAAATGTAACAGAAGTATTACATATTTACCTATTTTTTAGAGAACGAAACTTTTTTTATATTAATTAGTACATTGACATTAAAATTGAGCAAGTTAAAATATGTCAAAGTGTCATATTCATGTACGTATTTTTTTTTTTATTCCAAAATCTCACTTTGGAAGATTGAGAAATTATAGACACCTATAAGAATGTAAATGACATGATTGTTGATCAACTTCTTCGGGACAAGCAATCGGTATATGTGCATCGGTGCTCAGAATCTTTCATTATTCCTACAAATTATTTTTTATTGTGAACTTTATCTTATTTAATAAGAGCATATTTCGCGATTCAAATGCAAAATGTTTCTGTTTTGAAAAAGTGGTGATAATAGATTAAAAATTAACAAAGACTCTAATTGCGAATGGTTTAAAATTGATAATAAAAGTGTATAGTCGCTATTAATTTTCTAAAACTTCCCTCTATTTTTCTACTTTAAAATATAATTAATTATAATATTTCTTAGTATAATATACTATGATTTATACAAGCATCTTCATTATTTATATTCAGTCCTTATTGAAATTTCAATGAAACGATATAATAATGACGAAAATTTCACAAAACTGGACGAAATAGGAAACTAACAAACTTTTACTATTTTTTAATAGCGCAAACGTTCAGCTCATTTCCTAGTTAGCAGTTATTAAGGAACTAACAGCAACATACTCGTAAATAAATATGATATAATATAAAAGTTTTTTTTTCGTAATTATATGTAAAAAGATTAAATTGTTGCTTTATTTTAATTTTACATTTTTTAAATTGTTTGTGGGTAATAATTGTTTTATTTTTGTTTATTAAAGAATTATTAAATGTTTTTATATTAAATAAATATAATCTAAGTTTAGAATTTCATTCAGAAATATTGCATGCTTGATTCTGAAATTCGACAATAAAAGAAAAGAAATAAGTTAAATATTCTAAAATGCATGTCATCTATAAATGTATTTTTCTTAGAAACTCATTTTTTAAATACTGAATGTCCTTAGTTATTGTAAAGTCTTATTATTTAAATATATATATTTTTTATTATTAAGCCTTACGTGCCTAATTTTTCAAGAAAAAAAAAATGTTTTTGGCTTGCATTTTTTAAATAAATCATGAGAAAAATATTTTGAAAAATCCTATTTTGTCATAACCCTTTCGGGTCTAGTGTACTATTAATAGCATATGTCTTGTAATGAAGTATTATTTTATTTTAAGAAATACTTTTGCTACTATTTACATATAGTAATGTGAGTATATGTCTATGCATATGATTTCATTTATGTTTAGGCATTTATTAATAATAATAATTATTATTATTTGCTTCATTCTCTTTGCGCCGTTTCGATACTTTTATTTTAAACATGTATTTTATTCATTAAATTTAAAATAAAAGTTACTTTCCTGAAAGAATTATGTGTAATAAAGCGCATAAAGTATTAGAGAATTGTAGCATCAGTTAAATCTTATTGTAATGCAATATTTTCTAAACATCTCCAAAAAGTTTTCGTTAGCCTATTGTCATCTGAATACGAATTGAATAGTACACAAAGAAACAACATTCGTTATGTTTCAGACAATGAAATATAAACACTAATTAATCAAAATGGATAACTAGCATTAATGTTAAAACTGTTGTTAGCTTTCGTTTTTTCAAAACAAAAAACTAAAAACAAAATCACTTCACCTTTTTCATTTACGTATAAAAAACATTTCATATTTATTTACTTAGAACAGGTGTCACAAATAAAAATTAAATTAAAAAGTTGACATGTTTCGGTTCATTCATAAGAACCCTATTCATAATGTAATAACTTGCCTCATATAGATTAAAGCTAAGTGGTTGGTAGCGTAAGCGCCGCTCGGCAAATAATCCAGGCAATTTAATGGAGAATCAATTATTTATTTGTAACAATAAAAAATTCTCTGTATTAAATTTGTATACAGCATAAATCATTTTAGAACTCGTAGGATCTTAAACCACCAGCTCCAAGTCCAAAGTTCCGTTTTAGTTCATAGAATGTTCAGTTTATATTCGACGTAAAATTTCTCCGAATCAATAACACGGCGTTAACTAAACACCGAAGACGAGACTAATCACCGGCACTCTCCTAGCGAGAGTCCTCTTCTTCCGGCTCACTTGGGTGACGTCACCCTCTACAGCTCCCGATCCGAGCTGATCCACTTTTCTCAGAGAACAAATCCGAGCTCCAAGCTCTGTTCTCTCCTCTTCTCACTCCGAGACCAAAAATCCTCCTTTCAAAACCTTGGCTTCCTCTTTTTCTTCTCAGCCAAGACCTCCCCTAAAGGTCACGAACCAATCATCAACCTTAATGATCTTTTCTCATTAAAAGATTCGTAACATCGTCTTATCATTCGTACCTGAAAATACACGCCTATGACGCCAATGTGTCTAGTCTCTGATCATCTCCGTGCTTTCATTTTTGCGTCGGCGTGCTAACAAAGGTGCGACCAGTGTGGTCTCCTATTCATGTTAGTGTCGCCCGTCTGTCTTTCTCGCTGATCGATGATGATTTAGTGATCCTTTATATCGCCGATCTTTTCATCTTGAGAATGAAAACCATTTTGTGTTTTCAGTTCCATAGTGAAATCTCTTTTCAGAAAAAATGTCTTTAAAAGCCTGTGATAAATCTAAATTATCACAATAACACATAAAATCAGTAGAAAACTAAATGACACTGGATATAAATATAATTTAAAAACCCAAAACACAAAACATTGCTCCCCCTATGATCGTGAATGGCCATTGCCACCGCGGCATATAAATATAATAAATTTTGATCATACATTAAATTTAAAGTGTATAAAATTAATATTAATAAAAGTAGAAAAACTAACTGACACTGGATATAAAGGTAATTTAAAAACCCAAAACACAAAATATTGCGCCCTCTATGATCGTAAATAGCCAATGCCACCGCGGCTCCCCCTATTAGACTCACCCTTTAAATATTTATTAAGTAATTCTAACCACAAACTCGGAATGTCATAAGAATAAGAATCATTACAAACCCTATCCTTCCTAGAATATATCTCTATGGATTCACGGATGATTAATTTTCGGAATAAACTTGAAATGAACACTAATCTACTATCTTTAAAACAAATTTTAACCCCCCCTTTTTAAAAACAATCTTGATAACGCAGTCTTATCCCTACCAAATTTTATGTCACATTCATGCTCTTTCTTTCTTAGTATTAATGTTATTAACGTAAAAGTAATTTTTTTTAAAAAGTGAAAAAAAATTCGGAACCGAAAGGGTTAAGTAAGGTTTAAGGCTAAAAAACTGAAAAAAAAATCGGAACTGAAAGTGTTAAGTAGGGTTTAAGGCCAAAAAACAATCTCCAGCCAATCATTTACATTGGGATTTGATTGAAAAAAGGAATTTTCTTAGATAAAATTGTATAATATTAATCACACATGAGTTTTAAGAACAATAATAAGAAATAAATGTTACTTGTTCACTGCGGAACAAAATAGGGTATTTCGTAAGTTTCCCAAAAAACAAAACAACAACAACAACAAAAAGTATGTAGCAGTAATGGAAAAAAAATTATTCTTAGGAAGCTCTAGTGCTTCCATATATAAATTAAAAAATGATTTAATAATATTTTCAGTTAGCATTTTACTGGCACAATTATGCACCAGAACTTCAATATTTTTCTAATGATATTTTAGAAGACTAAATTGGATATTTTGCCGAAAATAAAAATACATGGAATTTAAGGGTTTAAAAAACGTTGACAAATGCTCATCTTGCGTTAAAAAAAGGATTTAATAATATTTTTAGTTTGTATTTTATTGGCACGATTATGCACCAGAGCTTCAATATTTTTCTAATGATTTTTTAGAAGACTAAGTTGTATATTTTACCGAAAAAAGAAATGCATCGAATTTAAGGATTAAAAAAACGTTGACCCGTTCTGAAGTAGATCCTTCAATTTATTATACTTTAAACACAGTTACTTATCGTTAAAACATATATTCTAATTTAGTCTTTATCATCTTACTCCGCGATATATTACCTGTAAATGTTGTTTTACCTTTACAATACAAAATATGCAGAGGAATATCACATCAACTAGAACTTCATTTGTGTTGGGCCAGGCTGACGTATCTTCACCAAAAAAATATTGTATCCACAAGCATGTTGCCGTTGAAAAATGTAAAGTTTGGCCTGATTTTAATTTGTAGATAGCCCCGTAAACAAATTATGTATGCTTCGCTTAAAAGTAGGCTTTATTTTCAGTCATTTTGAGTGCCAGTAACAATCTCCTGTGATAATTTGTTGCAGAGTTAGTAGAAGTGCTTATTATCCCCCCCCCCCACACACACACACACAACTGTACATTAGAATGAAATGATGAATGGGGAGAAGAAGTAGAATATGTTGCAATTGTACGGAAGCTATTTAAATAAAACGATGGAAGGAAAATGGAAGCCGAATACTGAATTGAAGTTCTACAATATTGTGCTTTTCACAAATAAATGTTAGTTTCAAAACTTTTCCATCTGTCATTAATGAGGTGCTAAAATCCATCATATAATTATTAAATGCTATTAAAATTTTAGTCAAATTAAGAGCCTTTTGAAGAAATTTCCTGGAGAGAAGCCATATAAAACTTTTGTTTCACACTAAGATAAGCTATAACATAAAAACAACAAAACTTTTCGACATGTTAAAGTGAAAATCTATGGATTCATTATGATTACGTAAAAAACTTTTTTGTGACAAAAAATTTCACTGGTTTTATAAGCTAAAAGGTTGTTAAGCTATTTGCCATTATTAATTCTCTTTTAAGGATCCATCGTGCGAATATTATTTCAATTTTTAAATAAGAATTATGTTTATAGAAGGGAAGGGAATAGTCATGATTTGAGAGATGCTTAAATGAGGCGCAGCCAAGAAAATGTTGGGTATCACTGCTACAAAGCTCTTCAATACCACAACAGCTTTACATGTGTTCCAATATGAATTTATATCCAACTCGTCTGTGATGATTTGTCCGTAGATAAAATTTTACACTTTCAATTAAAAAAGACTCAAAGAAACATCGATAGATAGAAATAACAAAATACATACCCAAATTAAAAATAATTACCACCTTTTTTTGTCGTCTTGCTCTTTTTTTTTTTCCTTTTCACGCTTTTATTTAACATGACTTCGTAATTCAAACAATGCTTTCATAATTTCAGAGCTTATTTAGCTTATTTATCATTTAATAGTTCAACATATCAATTAAATTACGATCAAACTTCGAGAAAATAATTTATAAATTAGATAGTATAAAAACTGTTTTTTTTTAAATTTCCTGTTGCCAAAAAAAAAAAAATAAATATATTATATAAACTATAAATTTCTTAAAAAGAAAACTTCTATTCTGCTCACTCCTTTAAAACAAACAATGGAAAAAAATAAAGCAAATCAATTATCACGTGTCTCTAATAAATATTTTTATATTACACTAAGGGGATATTTGAATTAACATAGATTTTTTTTATTTTGTCTATTGCCATATCATAAAACTAAAATATATTTTTAATAAACAAGAGGATTCTGTCTTCTACGAGCTACCCTCACCCATCCTCGTTCATACTCTAAAAATCCGTTAATTTGATCGAATTTAAAATGACTACGGAAGATTGAATTATAATTTAAAAACCAGGGAAATTATCCCTGTAAACGAGTTTCTATTTATATCACTTTTACTGGAGGATTTTAAGGTCAAATCAGTTGCTCTTAGTTGCTGTTTTCGTGATTATTAAATAATATTAGTTAAACATATGAAAATTAATAATATAAAATGACCTAAGTCAACAGAATCTTTGCTTTCCAGTTTTTAATAACACTATGAGAAAATGTTTTTATACCACACACATTGTAAATCTCATGTAATTTTCACTAAACTTTTCTTTTTGTAATATTCACCCAAAAATATTTTAATTGTTGGAAAGGAAATATTATTATTTGCCATGTCTTAAAACTGGCAACAATAGTTAAAAAGAGAATTTCGAAATATGAAATAAATCTGTCGTGTACGTGGAAATATATATTTTAATTTAAACTGTTTGGCCATTTGAAATAGGACGTAATTTCACTCACATATACTTTTTTTTTAACACATATTAAATAAGTATTTTATAGTTTTTTTTTTCTTTTTAAACATTCACGTGTATAAACAATTTCTATGGCGTAATTTTTAATATTTTCCTTCTTTTAATACACAATTCTATAATTGTAATTTCAAAGGTTTTTTTTTCTGTTTCTAATAGTCGCGTATAAAGACATTTTTAATTTTAAAAGAAATATTATTCTTTGAGAAGTTTTTGCATTTGGTAACAATTTAAAATAATTATTTTTTCTAAAATATTTTTAAAATATCTCTCGATATGCTGAAAATTCGAATTCAAAATGAAAATAAACCCTAAAAAAATCAAAAGTCAATTAAAAAATAATAATAATAAAATAAAGGTATTCTGCACACCGTGAGCTTCCAATGAATATATTAGAAAAAATTATTAATGTCCTATGTATGTTTTGCTTCAATAAAATTTTTTCAATGGGACGATTTTGATCAACTTTAACAGTAATATCTCTTAAAATAATTCTTCTATGTAAAAATTGCTTGCTTCAGCGGGTTTATCAAACATTTCTCTATAATAGCAACTGTTTTCATACTTTTGTATGTAGTATTTGTCTTATTATTATTAAAGAAACATCTCAGGTAAAAAAAGAAATTCATTTACAGCGGCGGTGACAGCGTTAGTTACTTCCTTTTAGAATAGAGAATTTCAAAAGTTTGTGTTTTCTACCATACTAAAAGTATAAATAAAAGTACAAATAAAATCGCTTAGTTTTCTATCATCGCTAACTGAATGCTGAAGAACATTTTCTGGAGAATTTTTATCAATTTAAAGAAATTTAATGGAGAATTTAGCAGTGATTTTTTTGTTTAACACGTCAATTCATGTATTGAAATGTACAAGTTGTGGAAGAACATGAATTGAAATCATAAGATAAGGCCTGCATTTTAAGATAAGCATGCTTATAAAAAAGGGGGTTATAAAAGCGTGTTTTTGAAAACTATTTCACATTTATATTTATTTTAAACCAGACTTGTTAACTCTTTTTGTTGTTTAAAAGTCAAGAATAGCTACAATTGTTAAAACACACATTTATATTAAATTTATGTATCTATTTAAGGCATCTGTGGATATTAAGTTACGATATATACATTTTATTGGGATAGCCATTTACAAAAATGTGTATTTAAAAATAAACATTTTACCAATTTGGAAATAAATTTTACTTTTGAAGCGTCATTGCAACATACTTCAGAAGGTATTAATTTGGAAAGAAAAGGAAAAAATAGAAAATAAATTTTTACCTATGACGTCAAACCAAATGACAAAACTCTGAGTCTTTTGGCAACTTAAAACTATTAACGTCTCCTAGCAACTTAACTTAAGAACGGTAATAGAAGTTTTGTGGCTGTAATGGATTGAATAACTGTTCATTTGATTCTAAAATAATAGTTTCAGATTATATGTTTTATTTCATGTGCGTACATTAATTGTAGTCGAAGTATTAAATGTTTGCTTTTAGATTACTAAGTTCCAGACAATGTTTCATAATTATGTTGTTGAAATTATTATTATTATTATTATTGTTTGGGGGGGGGGGGAGAGGGGGAATTATTTATATTTTACTTTTTAAAGTAGTAGTCTGAATAGATTTTACTGTATTTAATTGTATGGTTACATTATTAAATTAATGCATGAGTTGATTTTTTACAAGAATATTCAAATAAAAATTATTTACATCATTACATTGTGCATTATCATAATATGCATTATCATATGTGCATTATCATAATATGCATTATCATATGTGCATTATCATAATATGCATTGTCATATGAGCATTATCATAATATAGTATTTTTAATTTAAAAAAAAGTTACAATACTTAATGACATATTAATGTCTTTTAATAAAAATTTTATTTTACTTAAGAAAGGTGTTATAATAATTAAAAATAAATACATTGACATGTTTCGGATCCGTCTAATAAGATCCATAATCATAATAAAAATATTATGATTTTTATTATGATTATGGATTTTGTTAGGCGGACCCGAAACATGTCAATGTCATTTATTTTTTATTACTATAACACCTTTCTTAAGTAAAATAAAATTTTTATTAAAATGTTTATATAAAAGGTGAATCTTTTAAAATCTGGTGATTTAAAAATCTATTGGATCTATTGGATTTAATAAACTTTTTATCATATTAATGTCATCATTTTTGTTTTATGAATACTACACTTATATTAAATAATAATATAACACCTAAGAAAATTTAATCAGAAATTCGCATGCCTTTCGAAAATAAACTCTTATCAACAAGAGATCGAAGCTCATTGAAATAAGTAATATACGCGCATATAGTATAGCAATAGAATTTTTTTTTCAGGGGGCATGAAAGGTTAACTCAACATTTATGGAAGCATTAGTTGAATTTATCTAAAAATACTAATTTAACTCTTTCCGGCACACTGTGCTCGGTCTGGGATACCTAATTTTAATTCCAAACTTGCAAACGGCAGGATGTTTATAATACAGGGTGTTTATAAAGTACTGGACCCATTTGATGTTTAATAACTCATAAAACAAAAAAGATAGATTAAAATTAATAACATAAATAGCTAGATAGACTCAAAAAGTTTCATGACCCTTGTAAATGAACTTCCACGTGTGCCCCTTTCGTCGCACGAAGAATATCAAGTCGATAGTCAATTTCACGCCAGGTATCGGCAAACATGTCGGCATCCACAGAGGCTATTGTGGTTGTAATTCTGGCTTTTAAGTCTCCAATGTTCGACACTCTCCTCCTGTAAACATTGCCCTTTAAAAATCCCCAAAGGAAAAATTCAAGAGGCATTATATCAGGTCGAACATTGATAACTTAAAAGCCAGAATTACAACCGCAATAGCCTCTGTAGATGCCGACATGCTTGCCGCTACCTGGCGTGAAATTGACTATCGACTTGATATTCTCTGTGCGACGAAGGGGGCACATGTGGAAGTTCATTGAGAAGGGTCAGGAAACTTTTTGAGTCAGTCTAACCATTTATGTTATTAATTTTAATCTATCTTTAATATTTTATGAGTTATTAAACATCAAAATGGATCCGGGACTTTATAAACACCCTGTATTTTAGTAAAATTTTACTTTTACAATAAAAACTTAAAATTAAGGGTTTCAAAATATCTTAAAAATTCGTTTGTGAATTCCGGTGTCAGTCGATAATTTCTCATTTTACTAACAGACTTTGCCCGTGCCGGAAAGGGTTAAATTACCTTAACATTTTGTGCCTCAACAACTTTGATTTGGAAAATATTTGCTCGAATATTGGAATACATCACTTTAAGCATGTAAAAAAATATAAAAATTTAGAATATGAAACTGAAAGAAATATTGACTAAAAGGTTCTTTTTTAAACGCCTGCAATAAACAAAAATTACATACTTCTCTTAAATATCGTCAATTTTCTATTAAAAAATTTTCTTTAAATAAAATCTATTTTAGGACGTCCCCCACTTTTTTGACAAATTTTGCAAAGTTAATTTAGCAATATCGACGTGATACTGCTCAAATGATAAAAAAATTTGGCATGAAAAATTAACTCAAAACCGTTTCTTAAGGGTGTTCTTAAATCAAAAAGGGCAACTTTGTGACACATGCGTTAATTTATTTTTGTTCGGAAATGCATGAAAATAGCAGGTGTTGTTATTCAGAAACTGTCTAATGGCACTCATTCTTTTGTTTTTTAAAAAACACAATAGATTTTTCATAACGAGCCTTCAAAGTTGACACTTTTGAGCCTATTTCCCGACGAAAGCAGAAAAACCGGTCGAAAAGGAGGAGAATAACGGGTGATTGCGTCATCGAAATAGCTTATAACTCGATAAGTAATTTAATGATCATAAAATGGAAAAATAAGTTCAATTCGAAATTGCTTTCCTAGTCAGACATTCCAATTTTATGTCTTTCTGTTAAAAAATGAATTTGTAAATGTGTCAAAACGTTTTTCGCTTGTTGAGCGGATCAGTTGAGAACACCCTTAAGAATTTTATGATTATATTAAGTGGTATGTTGGGAAATACGAAAAATCAATAAAACCGTGTTTTAAATCAGACTTTGTAAGTAATATTGACTTTTCGATATGTTGCTTATTTGCAACACACTGATACATAGAATTAAAATAAGAGAAAGCAGTTAAAGATAGTTGTAAAAGCAGTTATAACATAGAATGGTCATTACATAACCGCGTAACTGACAAATAACTGACAGAGGGATAAGGGGGATATAGAGCTGTTTTTTTATATTTCACATGGTGTACTGTTCATTTCCTTTCACATACCAGTATCAGAATTTTGCGTACCAATAAGCACGTCAGAGTTTCACGTACCAGTATTGGTACGCATACCATATTTTGAGAACCCATGATTAAAAAAAAGTTTCAAGATGTAAATTTGGAATTTAAAACTAAACGTCTGAGAACTGATTATGATGAGATTCTTAAGCTCCTTTTGGAATGGCTTTCGAACTGTCGCGAGAAAAATTTCCCACTACCTTGACTAATGTTGCAGGAAAGTGCCTCAGAAACAGAACAGAAGAGAAATTGTGAAATAAAAAAATTTTCGCTTACTCAAAATGATACGAATTCTACAACAAATCTGTGGAAATGGTTATACATTTAGAGAAAGAGCATAAGCTTAAAAAATAAAATAAGTAAATCCGAATTAGCATTTTTTTAATATAAAATAATGGTATGTATTTTTTTAATGTAAAAATAAAATAAGTTTGGTTAGTTATTTTGATTTTAATGTAATGTAATTTTGTGCTTTTAAAATGTGGAATCTCTGAAAAAAGATAACCTCTGAAATACGGTCACTTTATCATGATCGCAGTGGTGGTCGCTATTCAGAGGTTTTACTGTAGTTTAAAAATTGCTAATTTTAATTTAGAAAAAATAACAAAATCAAGTTTTTCAGATACATTGTCTAATTCTATTGAGGAAAATAACGCTGAGTTCTACTATAATATTAAAAAATGTATATTCCAAGAATCAAAACAAATTAATAAATAAAAAATTCAAAATAGATTTCCTCATTTTGCTGATAAAAACAGTTTTGTGTTCAATTATAATATTTTAAAAGTTATTATTTTTAGCAACGAAAACTTAATTTTCAAAAAGATTATTTAACCCGATCGGTGAAAATAGTATTGTGCTAAATTTAATATTTAACGAAATCACAGTTTTTAGTGATGAAATTTTTTTATCACTAAATTATTATAATCATTTTATTATAAGTAAAAAAATATATACGTTATTTTTAATAAAGAAAAGGAAATATAAAAATTTTCAGATAGATTGAATGACTCTATCGGTGAAAATAGTAGTTCAACAGTAAAATAAAAAATGAAAAATGAAAATTTTGAAATAGATTGTCTAATTTTACCGATTAAACTTGTGTTGGATTCAATTGTCAAAATTTAAATTTCTTTATCTATTTAATGATAGAAAATATGAAAAATCAAAATTTTCAAACAGGTCATCTGATTTAATAAATTAAAATAGTATTGTTTCAAAAATCAATAAATGAAAATAGTATTGTTATTGTTATTTTTGGTAAGAATTAGCGCATTACCAATCGATTTTACGGGATAAGACATTACACACTTCAATCAGTGCCATACCTTAAGCAGCTATAAATCAGCTTACATAAAACTTGTTTTAATGGAAATGTTAAAGTAAAAAATTTTATTGTTAAATCTATTTTTCGAAAAGTAATTCAAGACACGCAAAATGCTTGTCCTTTCAGTGTTAGTGAAATTTGTACATGAAAAAATTTAGATTTTTCAAGGAAAGTAAAATAAATGTAAAAAGGAAAAATTGAAGAATACGAAAGAACCGAAAATTTTATAGCTTTATCTGACAAGGACATTTCTCCCTCTAACACACTGGCATTCAGAATTTTCAAACTGCACCAAACACAAAGAAAAATAGCAAAAGCGTATTAGTGGAGAAAAAGCATGCTTGTGGTATGTAATGAGCCTAAATTTTACCCTAAACTAAATTCTTCCCCAAGGGTATAAATGCAGTTGGCCAGCTTCTGTGTCCATTAGTTAAATGAAGTTGGGCGAGGTCTCGAAAATGAATGCCACAAAAGATATTTTTCAATTTCGATGTTCCATCTAATCTTGTTCGAAAGAATGTTCAGAGAGTAGAAGTTGTAGTAAATGTTCTAACATATTATTTTAAATAACTGAAGCACGTAGTTGTTGATATATACAATAATTTCAGTTTTTTTTTTCTTTTGCATTCTTGGAAATGTTAATGAAATATGAAGTCTTATAGAATTGTACATATCAAATGTGACTATGTGCCATTTTTTTTGTACAATAGATGAACAGTTATTAGCATAATGGATTTGTAGGAAAGTGTGGCAGTGAGGTAAAATGTTCATTTTACTAAAAGAAGAATACATGTTTATGCAAACAGAATTTTTTAATTAAGCTATTCCGTAAATTTCGTGTTTCAGGAAAATTGATTCTACTTCATAAAATTTTGAAATAATTGAATGATAACAGCATTTACACGAAAATTTATTTGTAAATAAATACAAGTATATTTTCGCATACATAATAATGTAAAATCTTCATTGAAAAATTCTGGTCCCAATGTAGCAATTAGGTATTAAAACTAGGTGATACCATAACTGCATCACCGCCCTTCAAGGAGTTAACCATTTCCAGCACATTGTGCCCGGTCTGAGATACCTAATTTTAATTTCAAACTTGCAAGAGGCACCAATAATATTTTAGTAAAATTTTCCTTTTATAATAAAAGCTTAAATTAAGGAATTCAAAATATCTAAAAAATTCGTTCATGAATTCCGGTGTCAGTCGATAATTTCTCATTTTACTAACAGATTTTGCCCGTGCCGGAAAGGGTTAAGGCTCCTGGTCATTCACTTTCTGAATTCCTCTCCATAATTCAAATGACAAGGTAGAACCTGTCAAATTTTGACGAAAGAAAATGTTTAAGAAGGAACTGTTTCATTAACTTATAATAAACCTACAGAATTAGTTATAGTAAAAAGTACATTTTATATTGGTACGTCTAACTCTTAAACAAACGATATTTATCATCAAATTAACAAAATACTATTTCTATAAAACGCAGTTGTAGAAATTGTTAAAATTAATATTTAACCGTATATGGATGCAGTAAAAAATAATAAAGATAAGTTATTATGATAAAGTTATCAATTAGGGTTCTTAATGCTAATATTCCAAAATGATAAAAAACAAAATTTATTCAACTTTGACTCAATCATAGAATTTTTTTTCTTGCACTCAACATGAACATTGAAGTGAAGTTGTTGATCACTGTAATTTTCTATTACAATACCACTTTTTTTACGAACTTGTGAAGGTGGCCGGGAACTTTTGAGAACATGCATTTTCTTTTATACTTAATTTTGTTAATTAAATTTATTGATATTTACACGTTCTTCTATAAGTAAGTTCATAAATAATATGAGAATAAAATTTATAAGTATCGCTTTGAGATTCCTCTTCATATGGGTATATTTACAAATTAAATGAAAAATTTTTGCTGGCCGGAAACTTTTGACCGCCACTGTATATCCAAACTGAAGTTCGGCACTCGATTGTTGACCGAGAGAACCCCTTTCTTGATCAAGGAATCTTAGGCGCCATTCAAGCAGTGATCGAAGACTGCTAGATTACAGGATAGTATAAGAAGTTTCAAAATATCTACTCACTTCGATCGTGGACGGCTTTTAAACCGACATTTCGCAGTTTTTTTAAGCATAGCTTGAAAACTTCTTGAAAGAAAATTTTGAATTTTCATAAAGCAAGACTTAATAAATCTACTAAATCCATCAAAAAAGTTGCAGGTTGTAATTCATAAATTTTTCAAACATTAATTTTATAATTGATAATCATACCATAAAAGTAAAAAAAAATTGCTAATTCAACTTATTTATATTTGGGTATTTTAGTATTATTGCTACTTAAAAAAATAGCACGTTACGAGTACAATTTTAGTAGATATTAATAAAAATATGGAAAATTAAACACTAGAAGCACTACACTTTGAATGTGATTCAAAAACTTATCATTAAAATAACTTCAAAATTGGTTTTTAACTATAGCTTCAAGCGAAGATTTGAAATATCTTGTTAAAATTGGGTATTGCCATTAAAAGAATGATGTTTGGGCTCGTATCAATATGTATATGACCCTCTAAGCAATTTTCATAAACATCATTCAAAAGTAGATTTCATTTCCAATTGATCAGTATCAGTAACTTTCTTCTACGACAATTTGATGAGGAGTTAGTATGGGGTATTTACTTTCCTTTCAACGATTTTACCTATACTTGAACTAAAAATATTAATTTAATTAATTTAACCCTTTTGGATGTGGTATACTATTATTGTTGTACATGTTATTTCATAGACTATTATTTTGTCTTAACAATTATTTTGTTATTTACTACATGTAGAAATGGCAATACATATCATTGCTTTTCTTGTTATGACTTCATTTATGTTTTAGCATTAAGTAATAACAATAATAATTAGCGTTTAGTTAATTCTCTTTGAACCGTTGGCAATTCTATATATATATTCTATACATATATTTCACTCTTTAAAATTAAAATATAGGTTACTTTTCTTGCAATTTTCTTGCAATAAAGCTTGCAATATCTAAAGCACTCTGTCGTAATACGATATTTTAGAAGCGTCTCCAAAACTCTTCCTTAACCTATTATCATATAAACATGACTTGAATGGAGCACAAAATAAGCACATTCTTTACGTTTCAGACAACGCGATAATCTTAAAACATAACTAAGTCTATTTGAATTGCTACGATTTACATTATTAAAGTAATAATAATTTTGCTCTCAAGATGGAAAAAAAATCAGTCCCAAAAGCATTAAAGAAAACAATACGTTACTGACATTTGGGTAGTTTATTTGAGAATGTACTAAAATATTTTCCTTACTACATTACTTATCGATATTTTATTATCATTTCTCTTTTTCATAGCTATATTATTCAAATTAGTCTTAAATTAAAAATAACTGAAGAATTTCCATTATTATAAATTAATCACGTAAATTCATGACTGTGCTGTTATATGCTTCATCATAAATTGAATTACACTGCTAAATATTATCCAATAAACGTGATGTTTATTTTTAGCCTGTAGCTAAATCTTTATATTTTCTCTCTTGCAAAAATTAGAAGAATTAAGAATAATCACCATTATTGGTGATTTAATGCTCGAATTCATAGCAACGTCGATGTATATATATAGCTTCAATTATTCCCTTAGGAAGCAAAAAGCATTTGGATGTTATCCAAGAAATATCAGAATTATACTAACCGTGGACGGAAAATCAAACGGTGAAGGACTAAAATAAAATACTAGAAATAAATAAAAAACCCTATAATTTATAGGATAAAAATCGGATGTTATATTTACTTTTAAAGCTTTTCTGATCGATACAAAGTTACCTTATGTAGTTTTCTCAAAAATAGCCGGTGATTGATGCACTTTAAAAGTGTAGAAAAATTGTACGTAAACTTTTCTATAATAAAAGTAGAAAATATGCGATCATGCTTGTATATAAATAATGTTTCCAAATTCAACTGCAAAATTCAGAGGAATAAAATAGGCATAAAAAGGTTGAAAATTTACCGTGGAATATTTGGTAGCGAATCAAATATTTAAGGGTGCTAGTCACTCAGCGGCCGAATTCCCCTCGGTAATGTTAAGTCTATGAATGTATGAGGTAATTTTAAATTCAAATATCTCCTCGGGAAATTTACCTTTTTACCTTTTTTTTTTCAGGGTTCTCTTCTAAAAAGATGTGTCTTTTTTTTCTTCTTAGTTTTCGAAATATTTCTAAAATCTATGCATAATTTTATATGAAGTATTAAAATTTTACTTCCAGCATGTAATGTCATTTGTTGGTGCGCTACGAAGCTTAACCCCTTCGCGACTGGCGTATTTTAAAGAATTTTTATCCCTTACCACCGTTCTTCAAAACAGAATTTTTTATGTAATTGCCACCGTGCAGAATTCGCGAAGCACGGCATTTTCCGAACATCCCGAGTTCCGAAACTCTGGAACAGCGGTTTCCAACCCGGGTTACGCATACCCCTGGTGGTCCTGCGGGGGGGGGGGTGAAAATAATATCGGTGGTGGTGGATATCAGAAATATGGTTAGAAGAATCACAAAAATTTTAGAGATGTACTGGTGCAATTTGTACCTATTTATTATATGGTTGCGATAAAAAGATTACTAATTTAAAAGAAAAAAAAAAACATATTTGCGTTATCCAGTTAAGTGGAGAGAGGAAGGGGGACATGCCTATCAGAAATAGTGGTACTCTGAAATGGAAAGCCTAAGAAAAAGGTACGTGAAAGAAAAAAGGTTGGAAAGCGTTGCTCTATGAAAAACCCGGAAAAAAAGGAAAAATAAATTGAAAAATTGAACTCAGAAAATTTTTAAAGCGATTGGATTAAATAAAAAAACATTAAAACTTGTGAAGGACTAAGCCCAGGACTCTGAAGCTATGAAACAACCGCTTCGATATCGAATAAGGCAAAGTTCACAAATAAAAATAACTAGTGGAAATATTCAAGGATTCTGAAAACTTTATCCGTAATGTATACATGACGCACATCCCCAAGAGGTTAATTCAGAAACTTTCTGATACACCTATGTTAAGTTCATAGAATTATTCTCTCAGTGGGATTTGTAAATTTAATACCTGCCTTTTATGCATTACTAAACTTCAATTAAAGTAATACTTTTATATTAGTGGTATTTCGTTTCATTTCAGAAGCTTACCACAGTCTTAACATATGTCACAAAAACATTTTAACTATTTTGTTTTTTAATCTCCTAATATATCATACTATATCAACTTTTAATATCTTAATGCATCATACTGACATTCTGATAAAGGCCAAAAAATTAGTATTCTGTTTTGAATTCGAATATTTGTCTGGAATCAAATTTATTTTCATTGGGCTCAAGGGAATTATTATACAGGCTTTTATAACCAACGGGGATTTTCATCTTCATTATTTAAATAAAATAATTCTAAAGTCAGAAAGATAATGAAACACTTAAATATGATAATTTTCTGATTAAACAACATCGTTATTTCATTAGTATGTCTTTCAAAGGTCTTCGTAATAAAACTATGTAACCATGGTAAATACCATTCAGCCAGTCTTGTACTAAATTTTAAAAAGTGACGTTGAATTTAGATGCTTAAATTTTATCTTTTAGAGATGATATTAGGTTATTGTAGTTAAATTGCTATGAAATTTAAATATGATGTAATTTTCACAATTTAATGCTTTTCGAACATAATTGCTTAATTATTTTAAAGTTCTCTTTTTATTTTAAAATCCATTTGTACATATATATATACAGGGTTGTTATAATTAAAGTTCGCCAATTCAGAATGCTCTAGATTCGGTTCTATGGCTCCAAATGAATCAAAATTTCACTAGTACATAGTTGAAGAGGTGCGCTCTGCGAAAATCGAAAAAAAGTAATTAAAATTTTTGTCAATAGGTGGCGCTGCAGCAATATTTAAGCCGATATTTGCATATTCCTTTATTTTGTGGGATTTTTGAAAGATTCTGTATCCAAAGACAGATGTCAGACAATCTCTGATCTCAAAGGCAGTATTAGACTTCACATTCGCTCACTCTCACAGGACAGTTTACGCAATGCTGTAGAGAGAACAATTTTGAGAATGGAATGCGTTATTGAGAATGGTGGAGGATTCTTTGAGCATGCGTAATATTATTCTTTGTTATTTCCTCGCTGCCGAGCGACATGTTTTATTTTTGTTGATGCAGATTACATCAAATAAAATTATATTCATTTTTCTGTATGGACTGGAGTCATAGGTCAGGCTCTAGAGCTGTCAGATTAGGCTTAATTATAACGTTCGTTGAAGTTTGTTGAAACTTTTAAATTTTTGTGCTTCGTCTGGATTGACTGATATTATATATATATATAAAACCCCTCCGTGTATAACAATTCCGGGGTCAACCCATCCACGAGAAAAAGAAACTTATTGCAACTGCGTCCACGTTAGGCTTAACTATTCCGAGCCGTTCAAAATATTCTAACTGTTCAACTTATGAAAATATACATGTAAAAGATTTATTCATTACTCATTTTCTTTAAAACGTACAAAAACTATTTAATTATAATGTTTAAGTTCTAAATAAACAACCAGCAATTACGGAAAAACAAACAATGTAGGCAAATTAATACTGTTGCCATTCAAGTATGACAAATTCTGTGAATGAATCTTTAAAATGACTCCATTGTCGACATCACGACTCAGGAATGATTGGGTGCGTTCGGGAGCTAATCGCCCTGAACGCGCGTGCTTAGGAAACAGGTACATGGAGTGGATCTTACAGCGGATATAGTACTCCGAAGAAAAAACTCCTGAGCTCGCGCGCGCAGCGCGTGTGTTTCCCAAACACGTTCATTGTTTACTCTTTATTGTTGACATTCGTTTTCGATCTTATAGAGTGCTTTCTTTTAAGTATTAGCTAAAAAATGGGCCAAAATATGAAATTTTTTTTATACATTTTGGATATTTTTATTATTTTCTCTGAGTATTTTTATATATTTTTTGGCTGCAGTTCCACAATATAATCTTTTATAATTGATTTTTTGCCGTACTTTATTCTTTTAAAATTTATGTATTTACGATTTGTTCATTACAATCCCCCTATCCACCAGACAGTTTTGTTATAATTTTAAATGCAAATTTCTGTTAATTTTTTTTTTTTTTTTTTTTTTTTTTAATAGATTTTTTCCCCATGTTTAATCGCTGTATTTTTAAAAATTGTTTAAGCCTAAAGTGGCTGATTGACCACATTTGTAATTTTTTTATCATCCTTTTAAAAATGCAAACACGTCATTTTGACGGGGCTGTCTTCTAGTTGATATAATAAATCTGCAAATGGCACAAAATTGGCGCAGCGCCACCTATTGACAAAAAATTTGACTTTTATTTTTATTTTTGCAGAGCGCATCTCTTTAACTACATGCTAGTGAAATTTTGTTTCGTTTGGAGCCATAGAACCGGCTTTAGAGCCTTCTGAATAGGCGAACTTTAATTATAACAACCCCGTATATATATATATATATATATATATATATTCATTTATATATGTGTGCGTGTATGTGTTTGTATGTATACATATGTATGTTTCTCAATTGAAAAGTGTTTGTGAATATTATTATTTAAGCTTTTAAAAATTGGCAATGATTAAAACTGGCTGCTTGAAACTATGTACTAACAAGGAAGGTCTCCATACGAGCATACCCAGAAAGTTCTGAAAAAATTACAGAATGTTCTCCTCTTGAGTACAAATATGTTTATAAAAAAAATTTCGGCTGAACCCCGGCAGAATGTTTGTAAAAAAAATAATAAACATTTCGCTTATTTGGCGATTTATCATCGGTTGGCGAAAAAATACGATTTCAAAAGGTGCTTTTTTATGTCAAATATTTTTTAAGGTGCTTCATGTTGAAATTGTTCAAAGAAATTTAAATAAAATTAGTTTTGTCTGTTTTAGTTTGTTTTAACTATAATTTTGTCATAATATACTTATAATGAAAATTAACTATGAAATTTTATGAATTAAAATAAAATTTAAATTAATTAAAATTGTTTCAATCACAAAATTAAGTCCAATTCAATTGAGCACTGCCGATTCAACTTTGTTGCTATGGAAACAAAAACTTCTCTGATATTGAAATGCACTAGTGCAACATTCTTTACCTGGCCTTTATTTTGTCATACGCTTAAATATATGAAAATATATTTTTCAATGTGAAAACATTTTTATATATGAAATTATTTAAAAAATGACGTGGAGCAAAAACAACATAAATATGTAGCACAATATCTATATGTATTAAGCTCTTTCATTGTTCAAATTTAAATTCATTAAATACTATTTACATTCTAAAAATTAATTGACAAACAATTTTCAGGTGCATTAAAATCGTTTGCTTTTGGCGAGGAAAAGTTCTGCTCGCAAAGTCATGTGATGCTTTCGTTTTTTTACGCCAAATATTTGAATATATATATATTTTTTAATAAAGATTTTAATGTGATTCACAAATATTTGATGGTAAACACGTAACAGCTCCTAGCTTGGCTAAACTCCTATAGCTATGACAGACAAAGTGACCGTATAGCTCATGGTTTGTTGGCCGCTAAATTTAACTCATCCTATATTACGTACATGAGTAGTTTAATTAGTATTTTTTTTCAAAATATTCTGAGTATGCCCAGTATGGAGACCTTCCTTGTAAGTTTGTATTCAGATGATGAAATTCTGAATAAACAAAAATTTAAAGAAAATAAATTTAAAAAATGGTTTCACATTGCACACCACAATCTATTCAAATATATGCCAGCGAAAGGTAGATAAATTACCATGCGTGGTTTTTATTTTCTAATTTTTTTTTAAATAAATTATTTTGACCGATTTTAAAATGAAAATTCTTAAAAAGAATTTTTTGATTTTCGTATTTTTCTCTATGTTTATCACACTACATTTCTCCATAAAATTATCAATTGTATGTTTTATATGCAAAAGTTATTTTTATCAAGAGCCGAGAAAGTAAAAGGGTCACAATAAATTCGGTTTTATCAATCGAGGCTACAGCAGCATTAGTTCATTTTTTTTTTAGATAGAGACATACATAAATATGATACATTTTAAAAACAGTATAAATTTTTTGTAGTATATCTTATGTATCTACCCATACATGGTGATGATTACGCAATATGCTAAGTTGAAGACATATAGAATCAATATTCAATCACATTTCTACCATTATATGGTCAGTTTGTCAAATTTTATTACACTCACGTGTATCAATATTGTTTAAGGATATAGTTTACCTCAAAATTAGTCAAAATGTTATTTTTTTATTAAATGTAAGCCCGTTTGTGAATATTTTGAAACTTCATTTTTACCCATATGTCAATTATATCGCGAGATATTATAAATTTTGTTAATGCCCAAGGCAATTCCCCATACAAATTAAAACTTTGAATAGCGTTTTCTCCATGTTCCTATTTTCTTCGCTTTCATAATTTCAAAATGCTAAGACTTTTTTTTTTCTTTTTTTTTTTTTTTTTTTTTTTTTTTTTTTTCATTTCAGATATAGATTTAATTTTTTTTGTATATATTTTTTAATATGCATTTAAGAAATCTGCTTATGAAATCAGCCTTCAATTTTTTTTCTTCTTTTCTTTTTAAAATAAATGTATATGAATATGTGTTAGATTTAACCATTTTACATGAATCAGTAAAAAAGTATCAGTACTAAATGTAATATTAGATGTATCTGAAAGTCCATACACTGTCTTGTGTAATATACATTTGAAAATGTTAACTCTTAATGTACAAATTGTAATTAAACTTCGGAACTTAGTCGTTGATATGAATTGATTCTGAATACTTTTTGGTGTCGATCGCCCAACAAGTGGCGGTGCTGAATTTTTCCCCATTTCCGCGATAGTCATATTTCACTAATAAACTGATGGAATTTCATGTGTTTAAAATCCTCAGGATGAGTCCAAATTGCCGTTTAATTTTCGAGCATTGGAGTATAATTATCAAGTATAAACATGAATGAGATCGAAGAAAGTTTTGAGATTTCTGCATCCGACTAGTTTATTTTATTGAGAATATTTCTTTAATTAAATTGATGATTGGGTATGGATTTGAATTACATGTTGTATATATGAATTTTATTTTTAATGAAAAAAACGTAGTTAATTGATTAGTGTTGTAAAAAGAAAAAAAGGAAAAAAAACATGAATGAAAAAGTACGGAATGTTTTGAAATTTTTTAGTGATAAATGTCGGATCATCTTTCTGGACGTCCTCATACGTGCCGGAATAGAAAAAGTTCAATTACAAGCGAATGTTTTATAATGATACCTCGTACTAATTTTTCAATACAAAAAATCTTTTATGTATGCTCCGAGAACATTTTCAAAAGAAATATATTATGAAATATATTTTTTAAAAATAATGGTGCGAATAGTTATACAAAAACAGTCGCTCGTAATCAAAACTTTAAGATACCCCCACGTATATATTTGGTTTTCCCGAATCTTTTACTGGGTGCACATTATTCACAATTAAATAACATAAATAATTACCAATAGAATATCCGTTATTTCTCAGAAAAATCTTCAACGTTGAAGAAAGCAGCAAATAATTTGTGCAACATTTTTAAAAAATTTCTAATGACGGCAAACGAAATATCAAGTACGGAATTGATTTTTTTCCTAGTTGTAAATAGTAGTCTACATTCTTCAAAGCTGTGTTCTCAAATTCGAAAGGGCAAATTTCTGACACATTTCTGGTTTCATTTCTGATCGGAAACTCATGAAATTGACTGTTGTTCTTATTCCGAAACTATATTAACGAATAGCAATTATCCTTTTTGATTAAGACAAAATAATTTTCAAAAAATATTGTTAAGGATGGCATTTTGGATCGAATTTCCGGGAGCAAAAGTGAGCTACGAGGACGACTTAGCTTAACCAACATGCGAAGTGAAAAAGGCTAAGCTGGGCATCGAACTCGTAGCTTAAATGATAGAGTGATAACCCTTGGATCGCTATTCCAAGGGTTCCGGGTTCGACCCTCGGCTTGGATATTTTCCACTAAGTTGGTATTACGCTTGGTAAAAGTATGAATATTCACGTATCCTCATGTACGCTAATGGCGCCTGGTGCATGTAAAATCCATCGTGGGTGCAAAGACCTCCAAGTTACCTGTGAATTATACCTCTGGAGGTGCCTTGCCAGATGAAGGTCTCGTCATCTCATCAAGACTCTACATTACGAGACCATCCTACGAAGCCATTTACTTGTTCAAACAACAGGATGTACCATTAATTAACAGGCGAAACAAAGTATGCTCAACGACAAGCAAGTACTGCAGAAATGATAGCATGTGAAGCAAAGTTTATTGCCGCTACGTGGCAATTAGGCGGTCGTCCGCCCCGATACCAGGTATCTAACCCGTTAAGCTGAGATAACTCGGCAGGTAGGGGCTTGGTCATTGGTTAGAAAGAAAGAATATTCACGTATCTAATTTAATATAATTAAAACGCACCCCAAAGAATGTTTCCTCTTATACTATTTTGTAATAGAATATTTTGTGTGGCCCTGTATATAATAAAAAAATATTCTTTGTACCACAGATTGTGCAGAATGCATATTTTTGTGCATATTTCATAGATGCATATAAATTGTATTATGTTCGAAAAAGTGCAACATCATGAAAATGCACTTGAAATTATTTTTTCCCATTGACCGTAATATAACGGAATACTTTTGATTGTCCCTATAATTGAACTATACATCCGTTTTTTATAAAATTTGAAATGTCTCACAAAATTATGTTATTATTACATACCGTATTTACTCGTGTATAACGCGCAGCCCGTACTTTACAAGAAAAAAAGGCGAATTTTTTTAATCTCGTGTATAAAGCGCACCGAAAATTCGGTGATGGATGACCAAATGGATTTCAGTAAAGAAAGTCGGAACAAACATTACATCACTCCAAAAAACAAAGCGAAAATATACATTCTTAGACTTCGGGTAGAGAGTGAATGACGGTGGGTAGGAGTGGGTGACGGCAATGAGAATTGATAATTAGTGTTTAAATAACGTTACTAGCACTATTGTATAAAAAAGTGCAAGAAGTGAAATAAAGATCAAGTAATACTTCAGATTTTCAGAGTTTTAATGTCTCCTTTGAATACATTTCTTGATTCAAATATATATTTGTGATTACATCTTGCAGTAAAAAATATTCCTGTATAACGCGCACCTAGGAGTTTTGCCCTAACTTTTTGGGAAAAAAGTGCGCGTTATACACGAGTAACTACGGTATTTTTAATTTAAAACGATTCGGTTGGGTAGTTTTCCCTCTGTTATTTGCGGAGAGACGAGTGGATGGATGGGCTGAACATGACTATATGTGTTACGTATTTACATAATTACGAAAGCACTTAAAAACTAGTCGTAATACTTACCCATCATGGATATGTATATGAAAATAAAACATGTGAAAACTATTTATACAATGCATTGCAAGTCATAAACAAAATTTAAATATTGTTGATATACATAGTAATGCTCTATTAAAGAACTGCTGATGTACCAATTTCGACAAATTATATAAAACGCCAAACTACTCAAGTAATATCGAACTGCGTAAAAGAAACATCCTTATAACTCCAAAAATAATAATTCTATTAATTAACAATTAACTGCGTCGGATTAAGCGTCTCATTTCCAATTAAAATATACTTCTGAATTGAAATTTGAATGAAATACAGGGTTATGAAAAATCGAAAAATGTGGAAAACAAGATTACACATATCTCGGCAACTAATAATCCGATCGACTTCGTTTTATATGCAAAATGTGTGTTATTTTATTGCCTTTTACGTCCATTCCTTATAACAAAAAAATTCGAAAAATTTTATGTACCTTTCATCAGAACGAATTTTTCGAGAGTCCGAAAAAAATAGTTCCGGATAATCGAGGTTACTGATATTAAATAGTGTTCGTCCCATTCTTACATACTAACTACATACAAAATTTCAAGTCTCTGTCTCAATTTGTTCGGGAGATAGAGCGTTTACAGACAGACAGACTGACAGACAGACAGACGGACGGCAATTTTTTTTTTTCTAAAAATATGTTTTTCGGAATCTCCACTATCTAAAACGTGTAAATCCGTCAAAAAAAAATTTTTCGATTTTCAAAACGATTGCAAGACTTACCCTATACTACGTATGATGGGTAAGTAATAAGTCAAAAAGTCTGACAGAAAGTTTCGCGTTTGTTGAGCAGGGAATTTGAGAATCGCAATTGGCATATTGTATATTTATTACATAAGTTGACTTTTATTGTAAACATGCATGTAAACATTAGTGAATTATTCCTTATCCAATTATTCTTTTTTTTTTCTTTCTAGGAACTAGGTTATACTCCTTTGATGTATTCGGTGAGAGACAACAGGGTTTTCGTGGCTGAACGTTTTTTAGAGATGGGAATGGATGTAAACATGAAAGCAAAGGTAAGTAGCTCTCACTCAAACTTTCAAGTTTTTTCTTGTGTTGGTATTGTCTGAGGTGTGGGGTTTTGAAGCGCTTCTAAACATATAATAATAAACTATTAATTTTTCTATGCATGCATGCAGCTTATTAAAAAACGGCATCTGAATTACCATAACACCGACCAAATTATTCATAACCTAGTAGGGAGCCAATATTAGAAATATCTTGGCTCAGTATTGCACTTCTCGACATGAATTATTGCTCTAAAATTAGGACGACAGTATTTTGCCGATACTGCACCATTATTGGTGTGAAATATTTAGTCCATGTAAAGCCACGTTTTTACAATATTGTTGTTTGATGGAAAACATTTCTTGTGCAGAGCAAATATTTAGCCTATACACAATAAAAAAAATCTGTGATTTTTACAGAAAAAACTCTCTTAAAGAAAAATACAGTCTCAGAAAAAAAAAATCTTGACACTTGCGATTTTAAACTTTTTGTGGAATATCTAGAAATATAGATAAGGAATTATTATGAAATTCCATATGTGTAAACAAAATAGTACAGGTCATATATTTTCGCTAAGATTTTTCCCTCGAAATCCCATAGGGGACTGTCAACAAACTGTAAATGAACGAAGATCTTTTGGATAACATGTCGAAACTAATGTATCAAAAGTGTTCAAACTGCAGATTATGATTAAGAGGTTTATTGTAATAAAATGTGTTCATTTTTTATGATTATAGCTTGTATACTCGTACAGAAATTAAAACTTTTATAAAAAAGGTCAAAAAATTTTCCGAGTTTTTTGTTTTAAATTTGCAAAGTTCTTAATAATAAACAATTTTCTTTTCAGAAAATATGATTATCAACATTATACATAACACCCTGTAATCGAAATTGAAAAATATTAATAACTGTATGAAAAATAAGAAGGTTTATTAAATACATTTTCACTGCGCATGCGTCAACTCTATAAAAATTGTATTTGCATATTGTGTTAGCTAAATGTATAAAGCAACTTTTGTTAAAGTTTTAAAATCATAGCTTGAAAATTCTGAAAATGATTGTCGATAGAATAAGATAAAAATCCGTTATTCCGAAAATGAAGCAAAAAAAAAATGAGGAGCAGTATCCAAATACAGTAATACGTGCAATATTGTGCAGACAATAATAAATGGAATATGTATAAACTCTGCAAATTATACGCAAAAAACTTGGCAAAATTTGATACTGTTTTTATAAAAACCTTAACTTTTCTACGAGTGTACTTGCTATCCGCATAAAAAAGAAAACAGTTTATTACCATAAGCCATTTAATCATAATCTACAGTTTGAACGCTTTTGCTACATTAGTTTTGACAAGGTTATTCAAAAGATACTCGTTCTTTTTTATTTGTTGACGGTCTCCTATTGGGTTTTGGGGGGAAATCTTCGCGAAAATAGATGACCTGTTCTGTTTTGTTTATACATCTGGAGTTTCAGAGTCATTCCGAATGTATATCTCTAGATATTTAACAAAATGTCTCAAATCGCGTCAAGATTTTTTTTGCTGAGACAGTAGATTTTTCTGTAAAAAAATGTGAACTTTCTAATTTTTACAGAAAAAAATCTACATATTTTTTGTAAATTAAACGGTTTTCTATTGCCGTTAAAATTGACAGTTTTCTTTCTGCGAATGTGAGAGATTTCTTTTTACAGCGTATTTCCATTTCATTTTTTCATGAATGGTTTATATTGCCCTGATGTTCCATAAGTCGCCATGCACACATATTGATGTACATAGCGCACTGGAAAATATTTAAGGCATACATATTTGTGTGTCACGGCAGTCAATGTGTTAAAGCACGTTTCAGTTTTTTTGGAGACACACTGTATCTAGTTGATGTAAGTTAATATTGTCTTCAATTTTCACTATTATCAGTTTAGTTAGAAACAACCAACATATGGGTCGTTCGCCTTTATTTCCAAAAACTAGCACAAGGTGAATTCCTCCACACCTAGTGTCAATAGACTCATTAGATATGAAATTTTCTGTTATAGATATTTTTCAAAAATAAAATAAAAAAGGTCATTTGCGGATCATTCTACTTGTGATCTAAAAACAATGCACTGACACCATTTTTGACGGCTTTGAATATGACATCAATTTGACCAATAATTCAAACACGACGAACCTTGAAGACTTGGACAGAAGAAACTTCTTCACATGAATAACATCATCTTTATATAAAACATGATATTTTCTCACTTTTCCGTTTATTCGCAAATGATGACGTCTTTCTGTCCGCCATTGTAGTATGTACAATACATTTTAAAGCTCATTCCATATCAATTTAGACAAATCATATAATTATGCATATCATACTGCTATAAATATTATTCATATTATCATATTTAGTACGCTTTCATTTTATCAAATAAATATTTAAAAAAATAGTTTATATTTTTTTCTAATTCATTTTGCGATATTTTAAATTATTTTACCAACAAATTTTAGAAAACAAAAATTCAGACACAAATGGGTCAATACTGTTTTCCAATTTTCACTATTGCTGGTTTTCTTAGCAACAACTAAAATCCAACGCCTATGTGGGTCGTTCGCCTTCATTTCAAAAAACTAGTACAAGGTGAATTCCTCCACACCTAGTGTCAATAGACTCATTAGATATGAAAATTTCTGTTATAGATATTTTTTTAAAAAGGTCATTCAGGGATCATTGTACTTGTGATCTGAAAATGATGCATTGACACCATGTTTGAGGATTTTAAATATGAGGTCGATTTTACCAAGGATTCAAATGCGACGAACCTTGAAGACTTGGATCCGAAAGAAGCTTTTTCACTTTCTTGGATATTTTCCAAGTAGTCAGAGGGTGACAATTTTGTCTTAAATGGCGAATTCAAGTGGCGAAGAAAATAAATTAAGCTACATGTTTTTGAATGCAATGTCACGTAACTTTGGCGATCAGCAGGGGACTGGCTAAAAAATAATTTCCTGTCGATGAGAGGTTATAGGAATGATATTTTTAGGTTTATGTTGTAATTTATGCATGGAGGCATCTGATGGTCATTCTCATATATTTTGTTTTGATTTAATTAGAAAGAAAATTGTCTTAAATGATGTGATTTTTATCTTTCAAGGAAACAATTTATTTGATGTATGATGAAAAATGATTTAATAACTCAACAGCTTATTAATGAATTATTTATTACATTTTATATTTTAGAAAACAATTTATATCGAGCATATTGTTAATTTTAAAATATAAATTAGTTTTTTTAAACCTTTTTCTCAAGAGATTTTTATTTTTGTTGTAAATTCTCCATTGCTTGCACTTCAATTTTTTAAAAATTCATTTAAAATTCAAAAATAGAAATTATATTTCCAGTAAGATTTTTGTTCTATTTACAGACAAAATAAATTAAACCTCACATTTTTAATACACTGCCATGTAACGTGATTAGCAAGAGGCTGGTTAAAAATCTTTGAGATCTTAAAAAAGTTATATATTTAGGTTATATTCTAATTAGACATTGACCAAAATTTCGGTTTCGTTTTCATTTTCGGTCCAAAATATGAGTTCCGGCGAAAATGCTACAAAAAATTTGGCCGCACCGAAACTCAACGAAAACTATATGTATTTCAAAAATCCCATTTCTTGTTTCCTGAATTTTCAGCAACACTCATTGATTTCAGCTGTATCGGCTCAAATGAGACACTTTGCTATATACATAGCAATAATATATATATATATATATATACACACACACACACACACACACATATATATATATATATATAAATTTATTGCTATGAACTTCAATGTTTATAATTATATTCATGACTTACTCAAGATGTGAGTGCAAATTATAAAGCAAACAGTGCATATGAGGCAAAACTTTGAAGATGCTTTTCACGTGTTCATTAAAAGCTGGAGACTTAAAATTAATAGAAATGTTTTTGTTTGAAACCATAGAAGTGTTTCGAATATTTCTTGAGAATATTCTAATGTAACAAATGATCATTTACAAAAATAATAAAAGGTAAATTGAGATGTGTATACTTAAAGCATTTCAATCAGAGGAAATTAGTACAATTAGAACACCATTTTGTGCTGTTGATGAAATAATTATATTTTATTTTACATGAGAATAAAAAATTTTGGTCAGAGGAGAGGGCAAAAGAAAGACAACTTGAACTCCATGTATAATTACACGCATAATTAATTAATAATTATATATATGTGTATACTTATTTACGTTAAAACAATTCTTGGACATTTAGGCTTTTGGCCAAAAATAGGAAGATTGCGAAATTCGGTTTTGATTATGATCTTTTTAAATATTAAAATCTATACTAATCCATAATCTATAAACATAATATATATTAAAACGCAATCTGTCTCCCAAGTCAATCTTGGCGGAAAACACCTAAAAACCCGATTTTAGAGGCTCACTAGTCGATTTGTAATTGTGCTTTACTGCATCCAAAAGTATGAAAACATGAAGTATTGGAAGTAGGAAAACTTAATGGTAAACCTATGAGTCAACCACTAAAATCGGGTTTTTAGATGTTTTCCACCAAGATATGACTTGGCAGATCGAATGTGTTTTCATATGCGAATCGAAATTTAGCTCATCTTTGATTTCCCATCCGTGAACTTGGTGAGGTGACTATCTGTGCTGTTGCCTTTCGGCCTATATGATGTTGAGCATGATTTTTCGAGCGACAACTTCATTTTTGAAATTTTCATACACTCAATATCTTATCGTCGCTTGCTTGGTAGTTTTTGACACCAACTTTAGCTAATCAACCGACTGTAGAAGATGAATAATTATATAGTACAATATTAGCTAATCATACATTAAAATCATCATTTTAAACAATGTTTTTGAAGACTAGATAATAATAGTGAACGTTGTTTTTTCATTTTTATTTTGGCGGAATACGAAAAATATTTTCTAAAATCTTCTCAGCGGTGCGATGTTTTTCACAGCTCCATTGTTTTGCAATAAATCTGTTTACAAACTGTTACCGATAGTATATGCACCAGATGGCGTATAATATCTTAGAAATTCAATAAATTAATTGGCATCTGTCGAGGACATTTTCTCCATAAACTTTCTACGGATTGTAAGGTCTGTTATTATGATTAAGCGAACTTGGCTCGTTTATTCTTACGAGAAAGTGTGCATCTCTATAAAGAAACTGAAACATCTCAAATTAATTCTACCGAAAATCCTCATATAAAAAATATACTAATACCAATCATTTATTACTAGTGAAAAATGCTCCAAGGAGCAGTGCAAAAGCAGAATATGATTTTAATTGAGCATTAAAAAGTAATGGACAAGTGCTTCTGTTAATTACTGAGCATGAGGAAGGATAAGGGATCCCTTCTTGGCTACAACTCACTTCAATGCCAACTTTGAAAAAATCATATTTGCGCTTTTTCCATATAAAAGAAATTTGCGGTTCTTTAGTAGAATTTTCCACCGTGCTTTAGATGTTAACCAGGGGTGTAGTCATAAAAATAACATAAGATATATGCTCTAAGCAGAGGGATATTCTAGAATGTGTATACTATAAGCTTTCTTGAAAAACAGAGGGTATATGGTGTTCTATTAAAAAGTCCAGAAGGTGTACGGCGTATATCCTATACTACATCTCTGATGTTAACTGCACTGTTCACTCTGCACTATACTACAAATCAATTTTCTGTGCAATTATACACTTAGGGTATGCTTGGTGGCAGTGCATGAATGTGATACCTGCAGGAACTAGGTATCTGGCATTATGTCGCCTTCCTTTACATTTATGTCTAATTAAGCCGCATCTTTACTGGTTACGTCTTTACACTATACATTTTTATAGTAACTGCGACTGATTTGTTTTCACGGAAAAAGCGCAAATATGATTTTTTCAAAGTTGGCATTGAAGTGAGTTGTAGCCAAGAAGGGATCCCTTATCCTTCCTCATGCTCAGTAATTAACAGAAGCACTTGTCCATTACTTTTTAATGCTCAATTAAAATCATATTCTGCTTTTGCACTGCTCCTTGGAGCATTTTTCACTAGTCCTTCTATTTTTCCATATTCCATAGGGATACTGCACAACTTGTTTTGTATTTTATATATAGAAAACAAAATTTTATTTGTATTGAAATTAAAAAATGCTACATTCTCTAATACTCTGGTGTTACAAATTAAAAAAAAAATTTAAACAGGTTTTTCTATACCAAAATTCTACGGTGGTTTTCAAAAAAAAAAAAAATAAATAAAAATAAAAAAATAAAATAAAATAAAATCAGTTTTTTACTAAAGTGAATAAAATAATAAATCCTTTCAAAGAATAGATTTTTCATTCAAATATCCATTATTTTTGCCAAAAACAGGAACTTTTTTTATGCAAGAGTAAAGTTTGATACAAAAACCATGCTTCTTTTTTTTCTTAATCCGTATTTATTACGGACTTATTAAAAACGTACTCCACCGCTTTTATAGGAAACGATTGCTTTACTGTGTTATGGAGCATTCTCATTGGCCATAAAGAGACATTCTATAAAAGCTGTGGAGTGACTCTGCAACAAATGGGTCAAATTTTTAACAGTGCACTGTTAAAAATCTGCTGCATTGTGGTGCAACGCCCTCCACCACTTGTTTATAATATCTCTATTCCAACCAATGAGAAAGCGCCATTTCACAGCCAAGTAACCGTTTTCTATACAAGCAGGGGAATGCGTTGCAGCAAAATGCAGCAGATTTTTAACAGTGTGCATATCCTTGGCGCTTTAGTTTACAGAAGTGGTACATTGTTCAAAATTTGAAACTTTTGCTGCATCGCCACTCCATCGCTTTGATAGAATATCTCTATTTTGATCGATGAGAATCCTCGATAATGCATTTAAGTAATCGTTTTCTACTTATCTACGATATCGTTTCCGTATATTTATTTTTTCAATCAGCACCAAGGTGCGCACTTTATTAGAAGACGCGCTCTATTAGAGGGCGCATTCTATTAGAATAAATACGGTATATACTTATAATAAATACACTTTGTTAAAGTACAGGTCCCCAATATTTGACAGGTATGCCAGGCATTTTTGCCATTGATGCCATTGTGCTAAAAAGAAAATATAAATAAATGAAAAAAATGGATAAAATATAAATTTGGCATGGTGCAAAAAATTGCCTAATTTAAAATTAAAAATCAAATTTGACAGCCACCAGGGCTAGACACCGTGCATAATTATTCAGTAAATGATTCATTAAAAAATGACAAAAATCAGCATGTCAAAAATTTCAAAAAAATTCATAATTCGTTAAAAAATTAAGTTAAAAATAAGAGAAAAAAAAGCATTCTGTATTTTTTTATGCTTAATCGAATGGTGTAACTGGTTTTTCTCTCCGATGATCACAAGTACCTTAGATTGATGACTGCTATTCTTTTATTTCATCTTGTAAAAAAACTGTTTAACGTAAAGCTATGAATTTTTGCAGGATTAATTAGCATTGCAAAATCTTTAAAATAAACTTTACCGCAACATTCTATCTGCAATAGAACGTTAGATATACCCATTTATGACCAAGTTTGGAAAATACGCAATTTCAGAAAAACCGCCCAGCGAAATAACGTTTTCTCGATGACTACCTCGGGATAAAAAGTTTGTCTTTTGTTTAAAAAAAAATTAAGTTTTTATCTTTAGTAGTTTTCGAGAAAAGTGCTGTGACACAAAATTTTTGTCCGATTTTCAGAATACTCTACAATACACCTACAGTATGCCATAAAAAAAATAATTTTTGTGCTATGTTGTACTTCTTGGTCAGACGAACATTTAAAAAAAAAATCATCAAAATTGGATAAGTATTTAGTTAGTTATTGCAAAAAGAAAAATTGAAAAATCAGTGTGCATTATCGCTGAATCATATTATTGTTGCTCGCTGCCGCGCGCACAATGATAAGCATATTTTCCACGAAACTATAAAATGATAAGTTATAAATGGATGTGTAGCCTGTCGTTTGTATAATTACATTACAATTAAAATATGAAAAATGCATTATGCATAGCTACTTTTTCTAAAACGTGTTTTTTCAAAAAATTGTACAGCCAAATTAAAAAAATGACGAGTTAATACTAAATAACAAAAGAACATCAAAATATAGTATAACGTATATCAAGATAAGCCATGAAGACTTTAAAAATATATTTTCCATTCTTTATATCTGATACTACCCCCCCCCCCCAATATGTACAGTTTATAAATAGGAAATTAAAAATAATAATAAAGTTAGACACTTAATAATGGTTAAAAATAGTACATATATGTTTCATAACAGTATTACATTCATTACAGTAGATGTTACAAACTTTATAAGTACTATATTTTTCTTGACAAATATTCAATAACATCTAATGTTATTGATTTCATTATGTGATGTTAAGGCGTTGTTTCTTAGTTTTATTAAACGTCTTTTTAATTTTTAAACTATGATTCAGACATAACATTTTTAGTTAATTTGAATTTAATAATATGGTTTTATTATTTTCCAGGATGGTGTAACGGCCTTGCACTTGTCAGCACAAGCTGCTCGTGAAGATATGGTTCGTCTCCTACTCAACAGGAGAGCTGATGCCTTAATTTATGGAGGGGTAAGTCATGTATTACTTTATTTAACTGTATAAAAAGGTCATTTTTTTTTAACATTAATTTTTATAATTTCAAAATATGACTAGGAATTCTTTACCGTTAATTCTCATGGTATGATCTCGGGAGGGGGGGGGGGGCTTGTACAAGAATAAATGAGAAAATACAAGTTGTCTTAAATGGACCTCAATATTTATAAAACTTCAATAATTCGTTATTAGTGAAGAATATTTTTTTGAAGATTAATACGTGAAATATATTTTTTTTGTGTACACTTTCTCTTTTTAATTTTAACAGTTACACTGTAAAAACAAAGGAGCATTATTACATTTAAATTGGTGCTATGAAATGCCAAATAAACATTAAATTTGCATTATTTTCGGCAGTAGCTCCGTAAAATGTGTAAGAATAATCTCGGAATGGTAGTATTTTATTCTTTAGTCGCAATTATTGAAATGAGACATCAAATTCAGTGTAAGAATAATCTCGGAATGGTGGTATTTTATTCTTTAATCGCAATTATTGAAATGTGACACCAAATTCAATGTAAGAAACTATCTTTCTGTTTTGATTACGAATCATATGTTTGCAGGCAACACGGCGCCATTTTATTTCCTCATTTAATCCTTCTTCCTAACTTTCGAATAGCAAGTGAAAAAAGAAACATAAGGTAAGCAATGTTCTTTGTAGGTTTAAGGTGTAAGACTAAATAATGTTTGCAAGTTTGTTTGGTTTTTAAAAAATTATATCATGCTTTTATAGTACACCATTATAGCATTGCCATTTTGAGAACAATGGCGATATGGTCGAATTTAACGAGAAGTACGCCTTTAGGGTAACTGTTGTAATCAACTTTTTTTTTATACAGCTTTGTTTATTTGTTAGCTGGTACATTTAAGCATTTTTTATGTTATGTATTAAATTGTATAAATGTGAGGTGATTTAATATCATATGTAGCTTATGTTTGTTATTTTCTTAAGAAAACTAGAAACTCCGAATTAAACTTATAGTGATAGTTTCGAGTATTTATAATTTTTGTTACAAAAATATTTTATAACGTGTAACTATGGCGTTTGCCTGATCTCTAACAAAAAATATTATCATAAAAAAATTCGTTATTATATGTTTTTTAGCTTATTGAACGCATTATTAATCTATGAAAAAATATTTTTAACCATGTAAATATAAGAAATTGCGTTGTTTAACAAATAATAATCTGTTAAAAATGTATGTTACAATAATTTGACTCAATTAAAAGGTAGTTTCGCAACATCTTTGCGTCAAACTATTTATTTTAAATTATGGCTGTATTAAATTTAAATGTAATCTTTAAATTATTTTTTATTTTGCTGTGAAAGTATAAATATATGGGAAATTTCGTTGTTACCAACTAGTTGTTACATTATAAAAAATTGTTCCAAATAAAACAAAGTTTAGCTGCCTCTTTGCGTGAAATTATTTATTTTAAATTATACTGTATTGAATTTAAAATGTAATCTTTAAATAATTTTTATTTTGCTGTTAAAGTACATTAAATACATGGTAGAGTGACTTTACACCAAAAATGGTGGCAACTAAGTTGCCATCAAAAGTGGTGCTCATTTACACCTGCCGGTTGCTGGTAGTTTATTGCACCAATTTATTGGTGGTGTTTTCATACACTTACTTAGTTGCCATTATTTTTGGTGTAAAGTAACGCAATTTTTTTACAGTGTACCTATAGGTAATGCTGTTCTATGTCAAAGTCTTTGACGATAAAAAAAGGCATAAAAATAGAGCAAAGTTCGGATAGTTTTTAATTTTCATTCTGTTTAGTTACAGAAACAAGGGAAAATAACGAATGCTTCAAAATCACATGCTTATTCAAATCACATGAAAGTTCGAAACAGTGCTTTATCACCAATTAGTGATATCTGAAACTGAATCAAAGAAACGTAGTAAAAAACATATCCTGATTTTAACATGAATCATCGGGGAAAAAATTGCCACCATTAACTCATTAATGAATTTAAGAAACGTTCAAACCAATTTAAAGCAATGTGTAATAATTGTTTAGAGCGAGATTTTTCAATTGCTGTATGCATAGAAGCCTCTGAATGCTCTATTTTAATGTGATCGTAGTAAAATTCTGTGATTCATATCATTTTGAATACACTTGAAGTAGTGTTATGTCATTAAAATATTCTCCAAACGATTTTCCTACCTTATACCATAATGTAATCGAATTCTTTTGAGTGTCCCTGTAAATGAACCACTGATCGTCATTACTTCATATGCCATGCCAAACATGATTTGGTGACCCTAAACAAGGTTTATCAATTGCATAAAAATCCGAGTATATTTACGGGAGTTATAGCGTGATTGGACGGACAGAAAAACCAAATGCATGAACACTTTTCAACTTTGTCGGAAAATGTTAAAAATTTTGGCAGCTGACCATTTTTTCTTTATTATAAATCATTAAGGAATTCATGTACATGTTTAAAATGTTATTTTATTAAGTTTAATTTCACCAGATTTTTTATTCCTGAAAATTAAAATTTTCTGAGAAGGCCTCATATTTGTATACCTCTTAAGATTTGTAATTGAGAGATCAAGAAATTGTCATTGTCAGTTATAGAAAAAAAATATATAAAAAAAAATCAACAACCAAAAACGTTAGGGATTAAATTGATAGTTCATCTTTTCCAATGTTACCAATCGAAATGATCACACCAAATTTTTGTTGGGCTGTGGTAAAAAAATCATGTGTTCAAGTAGCAAAAGAAAAAAAAGTGACATATTACTTTAATTAATGTTAAACTATGTAAGTATAGTAATTTCTTTGCCCTAAGTTTTTTGGCATTAACAATTAGCATTTACTTGCTAATTTTTGTCCATTTATACAAATACATGATTTCGTTTTGGAAATGAGTGAGCCAATAATAATATTATAATTACGAGGTGGAACACGTCAAAATTCGACGACAGAAAATGTTTAACAAAGAACTGTTTCATTGATTACAATAAATCTACAATATTAGTTACAGTGAAAAATACATCTTATATTGGTCAGTCTAATTCTGAAGCAAATATTATTTAAAAATAAAATTAACAAAAAACTATAAAACTCAATCATCCTAATTATTAAACGAAATAAAACGGAAATTCACCGGATTTTATAATAGACGATATTTTTGAAATAACATGCGCATTTTAATTTCTAATTTTTTTTTTTTTTTTTTTTTTTTTTTTTAAGAGAAAGTGGAGTGATTTTGTTGCCACAATCACAAAATTGGTACTAAAAATTAGAAAAAAAATTAATGTCTCAAAAATAAACTGAGATACACTTTTGAAACAAATTGCATTTAAAAGTAAATTTTTTTCTCTATACGGTGGTGTAAAAATTTAAAATGTACGATGTTTAGAAGTGTAAATTTTGCAATACCGGAAATTGCATGGGAAAATATTGCGAATTTTAATTTCTATTTTTCTTTTCAATTTTAAGAGAAAATGGACTGATTCTGTTGCCACAATTACAAAATTGGTACTAAAAACTATAAAAAAATAATAATATTTCAAAAATAAATTGAGGTACAGCTTTTAAACAAATTGCATTTAAAAGTAAATTTGTCCTCTATACGACGGTGTAAAAATTTAAAATGTATATTGTTTATAAGTGCAAAATTTGCAGTAGCGAAAAATGCAAAACTGAAATCGCATGGGAAAGTGTAGCCATTCGCAAAATGATGTATGCGTTATTCACAGATACGTTTGGCCTTTATAGTATAGATTATTGGCTCACTAAATTTTCAAAACGAAATCCTGTATTTGTTTAAATAAACAAAAATTAGTTATAAAAATATTCTCTGATGAAGAGCCTGATTTAAGGCTTGAAAGTATTTAGGTATTTTAGATAAAATTAACTATTAACATCTTCTTGGTTATTTTAATCATTTTTTGAGTAAAACTGAACATTTTAAAGTTCATATTATATATTTTGTTCATATCTTTTAATAACTTCTTTATTTTTTGCTGACAAAAAATGCCCCCCTCTTATGAAGCGCTCTTAATGTACGTTTACTGTATATATTATTAATAACAATTCCATGCATTTTTAAATTCGCGAAAACTTAATAAAAACTATAATGTTACTACTATATTATTGACAAAAAGTTTGAATAGAAATGAATGCAATTGCGAATAATTCAGGACAGTCTGTTACGATATATAGTCACAGCAAAAAAAAAAAAAAAAAAAAAAAAAAAAAAAAAATCTTGACACTTCCGATTTCAGACGTTTCGTTAAATATCTAGAAATATACATGAGGAATAACTCTGAAACTCCATATGAATAAACAAAAAAATACAGGTCGTATATTTTCGAGAAGAGTTTTTTTCCAAAATCCAATAGGGGACCGTCAACAAATTGAAAAACAATGAATATCTTTTGAATAATCCTGTCAAAACTAATGTAGCAAAAGCGTTCTAATTAAAGATTATGATTAAGTTGTTTATGGTAATAAATTGTGTTCATTTTTATGCGGCTAGCATGTATACTCGTAGAAAAATTAAGGATTTATAAAAATGGTCCCAACTTTTGCCAATTTGTTTGCTTATAATTTGCAGGGCTCTTAATAAAAAACAATGTTCTTTTCAGAAAATATGAGAAACGGTATTGTAGATAATACCCTGTAATCAAAATTAAAAATATTAATAATTGCATGGAAAATGAGAAGGTTTTCTAAATAAATTTTCACTGCGCATGCGTCAACTCTATAAAAATTTCATTTGCATATTGTATTAGCTAAATGTATAGAGCACCTTTTGTTAAAGTTTCAAAATCATAGCTTGAAAATTCTGAGAATTATCATCGAAAGAATAAGATCAAAATCCGATATTCCCAAATTGAGCCAGAAAAATGAGGGGCTGTATCCATATTCCATAGATTAGTGTCTGCACAATATTGCACGTACTACTATATTTGGATACAGCTCCTCATTTTTTTGCTTCATTTTGGGAATAACGGGTTTTTATTCTTATTCTATCGACGATAATTTTCAGAATTTTCAAGCTATGATTTTGAAACTTTAACAAAAGTTGCTCTATACATTTAGCTAACACAATACGCAAATGAAATTTTTATAGAGTTGACGCATGCGCAGCGAAAATTTATTTAGTAAACTTGCTTGTTTTTTAATACAATTATTAATATTTTTTAATTTTGATTACAGAGTATTATGTACAATGCCGTTTCTCATATTTTCTGAAAAGAACATTGTTTTTTTATTAAGAACTTTGCAAATCATAAGTAAAAAACTGCGCAAAATTTGAGAACATTTTTATAAAAAACCTCAATTTCTCTACAAATATACATGATATCCGCATAAAAATAAACACAGTATATTACAATAAGCCACTTAATCATAATCTGCAATTTGAACGCTTTTGCTACACCAGTTTTGGCAGGGTTATTCAAAAGATATTCGTTCTCTTTCAATTTGTTGACGGTCCCCTATTAGATTTTGGAAAAAAAATCTTCTCGAAAATATATGACCTATACTATTTTCTTTATACACCTGGAGTTTCACAGTCGTTCCTCATATATATTTCTAGATATTTAACAAAACGTCTTAAATCGGAAATGTCAAGATTTTTTTTGCTGTAACTGTATATTTAAAATTCATTCTTTTTTTTTTTTTTTTTTTTACAAAACATGTTAGCTTACTTCAAGTATCATTTTAAATTCATATGTGTTATGTAACAAAATTTTACATAGCATTGGATAATTCATTATATTTTAAAACGACATGCAAAAAGCAAACAAATTAAACACACACGCAAAAGTTTCTCACGCGTCTAAAGAAATTAGTTTTAAAATGTAACAAATCGATATCACGTAGTTTCTTTTGTAAATGGATTTGTGCTTAAATATGCTATATAGGTATTTAGCATGTATCGAAATGGTTTATTGAAATAAAGGCTTTTCAATTATTATTTATCATTAACTGCCAAATGTAAAGCCTTTCGCAGTCTTTTGCCACGCTATAAAGTCTTTTATATATATGCAAAAAAAAAAATTTCACTCCTTTTTTCCTTCGAATTCTATTAACATCATGATTACTAGCCTTCCAAGAAATAAAGTGTTCCGAGATTCCGTATTTGAAGCAATTACTTTGTGAAATTTTGAAGCATAAGTCAGGGTTTATAATATTGTTAATACAGAATTAAATATTAATTTAAAATAATTTAATATATAATTGAGCAACATATAAAGTACATGTGGATTGGAAATATTCTACACTTGATATATAAGATTAAAAAAGTAAGCAATCTTTTTATTTAAATTTCTGATTACAGATGACTCTCGTTAGTGTGTCTTTGCTTAAGACATATTTCCTGTTATAAGGATACTTTTGTTTTCTCCATCGTTTCTTAAGACCGCTGGTCTCTCCTTTTCCAAATTTCCCTCCGTAATGTTAAGTCTATGTGCGTTCGATGCATTCTTGTATTCAAAATATTTTCTCGGTCAATTAATATTTTTAACTTCTTCTTTCGGTGTTCTCTTCTTAAATGATATCACTTTTTTTCTTAGTTTTCATAAAATTTCTAAAATCTATGCTGAATTTAATATTTTATGTGTTAAAAACTGACGAATTATAAGTAAAATTGTAACACTTTACATAAAATTATGCGTAGATTTTAAAAATACTTTGACCTTTGAAAATACCTACAGGTGCAGATAGATATCTAAGTTAAGTTCTCATTTCAACAATAGAAAATAAATATCGTTAGCGATAAATCCAGCTTAACAACTTTAATTGTCCGCTCTTGAAGAATTTTTAATTTCATTTTTCTGTAAGAGCTGGTTTTATCAAAATCATCTTAAACGAAATTCGGCTCAAAATGCTCACTTTGACAGCATTTTTAAAAATATATTCTTACTTAATTTTAAAAATGGACCAATATGGCTCATCATGTAATTTCGAAATAAGAGAAACTGCCAATTGAATGCGTTTGAGAGCAAAACTGAATTTAAAAATGAATCAGAAAATAAGCTATTTGTTATTTGAATACACCCTCAATTCTTAAATGATGATCGCATCGGGAAATGCTATTTAAAATGCTCCGTTTGACAGCATTTTTTGAAATATATTCAGCTTTTATCATTGACTGATTAATATATCACATTGTATAGTTCCTAAATAAGATAACCTGCCAATTCGATGTGTTTGAGGTCAAAATGAATTTAAAAATGAATCAGAATAAAGCAGTTTAGATTTGAGTACTCCCTTAATACGATTTTTCCTTCCACTCCTATTTTTGTTTAATTTGTTTTTGCTATAAGTATTTATATATATTTGGTATAAGTATCAAAAACTTGTCAATCTAAAAGTTGTAGGTATTATTAAGAAGATGTATAATAAATTTAATCGGTTTTGATTTTTTTTTTTTTTTTTTTTTTTTTTAGATAAGAGCTGTTTTTATCAAAAACTTGTAGCTGCAAAAGTTTTAGGTATCATTAAGAAAATTTATAATAAATTTAATTGGATTTGATATCTTAAGATTTGACGAAGTTATGATTTTTTTTCCACCCGAAAACCTTATTTTTTTCGCCCCTTGAGCACATTTTTAACTTTATCAAAAATCTTTCATACATAAACTTTTGGTAGATTTTTTAGAAGTAATATAAACTTTAATCCGATTCGATATCTATTTTCACTAAGAAGTTAAGGGTTTTTTCTGTTTTCACAAAACCCCTCCCTATTGCCACCCTCTTGGTCCGATTTTGATCATTAACTAACTTGACTGAAATTTTATGCTCCTTGATTTTATGTATCAGTTTGGAAGAGATTTGAGCAAACTTATAGAAGTTATCGTGCCCATAAAAACGAGGTATATATATATGAATATAGATGTAGATATATATAGAGATATAGACATAATTTGTTACTGATGGTAGTTCTGGAGTCTAGGGGTCATGGTCGGTATAAATCTGCGAAAATTCTTCAGAAATTCCAACATAGAAACGACCGCAATAGGTAGTGCTTCATACGAAATCAACCTAAAATTACTAACAAATGTTAATAGATATCAATTGCTATTAATTGCCAATAGTTGTAACACGTACGAATTGCTTTCTTATTTAACATAAATTTCAGATCGAAAATAGAAAATTATTTGGATTACTCACATTTTTCGATTGAATTGTTCTGCTACAACGGAATCATCCCCCCCCTCCCCCCCTTAACCCTAGTTGTTACCATTAGGCAACAATTTAAACTTTCATTCCTTATTGTTTATCATTGCCTCCCAATAAATTTATGCCTTATCTATTCATATTGACCATATGTTTAAGTTCAGTTCATTAAAAATGCAATAATTTGTTTCTCAGTTACAAATAAAAAGGAACTTTTGAAACCTTCCATTTTCCTATCGTAGATGGATTTCTAACAAAAATAAAAAATATTTAAAATGCAAAATTTCATTTAGAAAAAAATCTTTTTCAAAAAATATATTTTTAAATGTTATTTTAAGTAATTTTCAGCAAGTGTTTTTGCACAAATATTGTGCTTTTAATGCATGGAGTTCCAACTTAACGACCGTTTTTAAAAAAATCCAAAATACTGAAAAACATAAAAGTGGTAATATTTTCAGTATTTTTTCATTAACCCTTTCTGGCACAGAGAAATTCTGTTCGCAAAATGAGAAATTATTGACTGACACCAGAATTTACAAACGATTTTTTTTAGTAATTAAGAACTCTTTATTTTAAGCTCTCATTGTAAAACAAAGATTTTATTGCCGAAAAGTCAGTGTAGGCTTACTTTGGAGACACGAAATCTTTTTGTTTCTGTCTGTCTGTCAGTCTGTCTGTTCCGCGATAACTGACGTAAAAAGCATTCGATTGACTTGAAATTAAGTGGGTATGTTAGTGAGGCACTGGGATTAAGCTGTATAATTTTTTGTTAGATTTGATTCATTCGTTCGGAAAATATAGAATATTTTATTTTCCGCAATAATGCTTTTCTATGGCAAATCCAATGATTTTAATTTATTTTTTTTTCTTGAGAAAAAATGACACATTTGATTAATGGAATTCAATGATAAATGGATACTGAAATTTACCGGTTAAGTTATTCGTATTGTTTTGAAATTTTGTCTACTCATTTGTCAGATTTTTTAAATTATTACTTTAAATTTTGGAGATTTTTATAAATGTGTTCCAATAATATAGACTAATTTGTTTTAGAGATTTACTTATTTCAAATGTATTTATTTTATTTTCTTTATTTTCTCATATTGGTTGCTAAGCAACCATTCATCCTAATTCTTATCCATAATTTGAAAGCGTGTACGAAAATTTAAATGAAGTCCACATCAAAACTGATGAATTAATTAATGTCTTTGTATCTTTGCGTATAAATATAACATAGCGCAGAAAAGAACATAGGTTATGTTTCATTAATTTTATTCAAATATTTTCCTTAATAATTCAAAATTTCATTCTTTTACATACACAAGCAATAGAGACTTTTTAAATACAATTTGACCAATTTCCTTTATGGTTGCCAAAAAAATTAAAATCTGGAATAATTATTTTTCAACGGCAATAAGTTTCAATTGAGCAATTTCCATTCGAGAAATTAAACTAAGAAAAAATAAATAAATATGACGTCAGAATAAAAATAAAAATAGATATAGTACTTTTTGTTAAATATTAAACACGGATATTTGTTTCGTTAATAAGAATTTTTCTGACAAAAATGGAGACATAATTAGAAGTAAAAAAAATAATAAAGAATTATATTTTTAATAAACAATTCACTTGGTAAAATATGACGTCTTAATTGAAATAAAACAGGTATTTTAAAGTAGTCGTTAAAAATACAAGAAACGTGGATATCAATAACTCATGAATAATGACGTCATTGGCGAAACTTCAGTGAAGGCTTACTTTGGTGACTCGAAATTTATTGTTCATGAAATTATCCGAAATTTATTGTTTATTCCGTGTGTCAGTCTGTTCTTCTGTTCTGTCTGTTCCGCGATAATTTCTGCAAAATGCAATCAAACTTTTGTTTTCGGGAAAAAAAAATGTAAAACTCTAGATTACTAATTTTACACTTTAAAAAGTTCCTTGTACGTCAGATTTATTTGTTTGTGGCTGGCAGGCATGTAGAAGTATGAGGTTAATGAAAAATGCTTGTCCGAACTACTACTTATCCTTATAAATCAAAACGTATAAAGAAATGCAAGATATACGATAATCATTAGCACACTTAATAGAAACTTGAAAATTTAAATTTAATGAGACTACAGGGGGTTCAGGGGGGCGAAGCCCCCCTGAAGAGATCTACTATGTTGTAATAAAAAAACAAAAATAATAGGTCATGAAAATTTCAGAATTTCCTAACATAACTAAAATTTTAATTTAACGAATTTGATGGCTGAAAACTTCTTATTCTTATTTTATTCTTATAAATAATTACGTAATTTGAAAATTTTAAATTAGTTTCCAGGAAGTTGAATGTTGCCCAAAGTGTGTTTAAAAAAAAATGATGTGCAAAGCTGACGTTGAGGCTCCTGATCTGCAGATTTACTAGTTAATATATTATTGGTCCCGTTTGCGAGTTCGGAATTAAAATCAAATGCGCCCGGTTTTCGTCACTGTGCCGGAAAAAATTAATGCATGCCTATCAAGGAATCAAATATATTTTTAACTCTTTCGAGTCTCGTGTACTATTAATAGTACATATCTTTTAATGTAAATTATTTTGTTTTAAGAAATACTTTTGCTACTATTTACATGTAGTAAAATTAGTATACATCTATTCATTTACTATATGAATGTTTAGGCATTATCATTATTTGCCTAATTCTATTTGCGACTTTTATGATTATTTTATTTTAAAGATATATTTCTCTCTTTGAATTTAAAATGAAAGTTGTAATAAAATTCAAAAAGCATTAGAAAGTTGTAATATAAGTTAAATCTTATTGTAATTTGAGCCTCACCAGTGGCCGAGAGATTCTGACCTCTCAACTGGTAGACGGCAGGTGGTGGGTTCGAACCCAATCGCGGCTGTCGGCCTAACCGTTCGGAGTTTTTGTGGTTTTCTTCGAACCTTTCGTAAATACGGGTTAGGTTCCTTTAGAAAGACCCCCACGAAGGACACGCCCGCCCCCCCCTGGGCCTATATCCCTAGTGTAGATAATCGGCCGACAAAAAATATACCAAACTTATTGTAATTCAATATTTTCTAAACAGCTTCGAAAATTCTTCCTTGACCTATTGTCACATGAAAATTAATTGAATAGTTCGCAAAACAACAACATTCGTTATGTTTCAGACAATGAAATATTTGTTAAACACTAATTAATTTATATGGATAGCTAGTGTTAATGTTATTAGCGTAAAATAATTTTTTCTTAAAAAAAAAAAAAAAAAAAAAAAATCGACCCGAAAGGGAATAAAAAAAAAATATAAAATCATGCATCAGAGGATTAACCAACAAATTCCTTTTCGAAATCAATCTTATTATAAACTAATTTTATTGTCAAACAACCTCTTCCTGAGTCTTCAATTTCCATTGAGAGAATTCAGTGCTGCAATTAAAGAAATCTTCTCTTCCTCTTTTCATGCATCCTTGCCACAATAAGAGAAGCAATCACGCAATCGACAAATCCCAGCGTTTAGTTAGACGGGGAACGGTAGACGCCCACCACCCAAGATAGTCAAAATAACTGTGTTTAATTCTTACGTGTTAGACATTCACAGACAAAAATAACGACCCATCTGGACATAGACATGCGCCTCGTAAAGTGTACGAGAATGCATAAAAATGAATATTAAAGTCGATACAGTCTCTGCCAATCTCTTGACGAAGCGTGATACTTAAATAAAGGACTTGTATGTAGGGTCGATGATGATTGTTTTCGCAAATATAGTTAAGATTCGTCCCAAGTCAGGTCTGAACTAGTTTCTGTTTCAACTCCTAGTTAACTTGTTAAAAAACTGTAAGTGCCAATATTCATTTATTTTTGTTAATTTTGGGATATAAAATATTCAGAAAGGTCAGAATTAAGTTTTTTCTAATTTGATACATATTTGTGTTACTTTAAAATGTTCTTTTTTCCCTAAATGATTTATGTAAAACTTTTTTTCTGATTTAAATGAATATACTATATATTTAAACAAATGGATAAGTGTATTCACAGATCGTACAGAGCGTTTCATTCAATATTTCTTTCAAAACAACTTATCCTTCAATTAATAAATCCAAATTGTAGTTAGCATCAATAAATTTAGTTTTAAAATAATTATAAAAGAAAGTTATTCATTTTAGTAAAATAAAAAATTTTCAAATTAAATTATTTAAATAAAATCCAAACTTCCAATTTTTTTTAAAATCCCTCCCCCTCTCCTAAAAAATCAGCGTAGATATAAATAAAATTTTAAATTTCTAATAATAAAAAAAAATGTTTAAATGAAATTTAAAATGTTGAATCATTAATACATCGCTATTGTTTTTAAAAAACAAAGAAAATTGAATTCCAAAAAATATTATGGATGTCAGTGGTTATTTATCACAGCATAAAAATAATAATAATAATAATAATTATAATAATAATAATAATAATAATAATAAAATATAAACCTTTAAATTGGCCAAAAATACAAACTCCTTTTAATTAAATCCATAATTATATGAAAATTTTAACTTCCAGCACAGGTTTTAAACTATAAACCTTCTGTTTATTAGCGAGATGTTTTACTTCTAAGCTATGATGCCTACACGCAAAATGGCGAAATTAAGGTTCTCTTTTAAAATTTATAATCGCAAAAAATGAATGGGTTACATTGAAAAAATTAATTTAATTAAAATAATAGACTTTTTCAAAATGTTATGATTTGCCATGTGACACGAAATATTCAGCTGTAAGTACACATAATTTGAAGTCTCTGACAGATACAGTTTTGTGTACGGACTCAGTGACAGACAGACAGAGGAGGGAGATGACCAGGGTTTCGTCAGATGAACAGAACTTTAAAAACAAAGCTTTTTTTATAGTCATATCTATGCTGATCTTTCTACTAAATCAATTTTACTTTTTTTCTTTTTTAATGAAAGTTGTTTATCTGTAAATATGTTCGCACTAGCTACTTTTTTTAAAATAATTCTATTTTTATAAATTTAATTTAATTTTTTAAAAAATTATGATTTTTTTTTTTTCAAAATAAAGGTAGTCCGATTACTTTCATTGTTGCAGAGAATTAATTGGGTTTATTTATCTGTATTGATTATATCAATTATGATATCGCTTTCTTATTACAATTAAAAGTAATTTTTAAATAATATGAATAGAAACAAGTTGGAAATTGCACGTTAACGTAGCAAATGAGGTGCGTTCGTACGATAACGAAGTTTTTAAAATATTCAAATCTTGCTGATATAGTAGAGCGTACTTCGGATACAGTATAGTAGTCGAAATCTTTTTTGTGTTCCTGTAAATATACAGAAAGTAATTTTTATTACACCTCAGAAACGTATATCTTATTCGTAAAATGTGAAATAGTAGAATATAATTGAAACACGCCCCAAACAATGTTTCCCCGTGTAGCATTATGTAGTGGAATACTTTTGTGTGGCCCTGTAATTTAATAATAAAAATTCTTTGCATTACAGATTGTACAGAATGCATATTTTAGTATATACTTCATAGATTCATGCCAATTCTATTATGTTCGAATGAGTGTAACATCATTAAAATGCATTTGAAACTTTTTTCCCATTGACCGTAATGTAATGGAATACATTTGATTGTCCCTGTAAATGATCTATGCATCCGACTTTCATAACATTTGAAATGACTCGATAAAATTACGTAATAATTATATGTTTTAAATTTCAAACGATTAAAATGCATTTGAAATTTTTTTCCCAATTGACCGTAATGTAACGGAATCCTTTTGATTGTCCCTGTAATTGATCTATGCATCCGATTTTCATAACATTTGAAATGACTCGACAAAGTTACGCAATAATTATATGTTTTAAATTTCAAACGATTAAAATGCATTTGAAACTTTTTTCCCCATTAACCGTAATGTAACGGAATCCTTTTGATTGTCCCTGTAATTGATCGATCCATCCGATTTTCATAAAATTTGAAATGACTCGACAAAATTATGTTCTAATTATGTATTTTAAATTTCAAACGATTCGGTGGGGTAGTTTTTGCGTTGTTATATGCAGACGGACAGACAGACAGACAGACGGACGAACGGACAGACAGACAGACGGAGAGACGGACGGACTGAGCGACAACAATAGGTGCTACGTATTTATATAATTACGAACGCACCTAAAAAGACGCAATGATTCAAAAAACACGCATGATGAACAAAAAGAAAACATTCTATAAAATTTGCAAATATTTTTTAAAAATTCATACTTAGAAGATCAAAAAGTTAAGTATTTAAAATGAATAGTCATTTTTTAAAAAAGGCATAAAAAAAGCATTATTAAATTCTGAATATATTTTTATTTTTATAACTTTATAAATTTAAATCCTATACATTTTTTTATTATTAAAAGCTTTAAGGTAGTTATATCTATGGAATGTTAGATTGTTTTAAATCTATTTTAATTGTAAGTAAATCATTAAATCTAACAATTTTAAAGTTATATTCATTAGTATATGCGTGATATTTGTAAATAATAATTGAAGGTCAAATATTGATTTAATATTTAGAATTTTTTCTCCATTCGCTTTTATGAAATACAAAAAGCAAATTCTCAGAAAAGCTGTCTATTTTTTGTTCTAGTTCAAACTGAGTGAACGCACGCACTTAAGAGCCCACGCTACTGACTGAAATAGACCCGGATGATAATGTAAAGTCAATGAGAGCGTTCTTTTAAAAAATATCTACCTCAAATTTTCATATTTTGACATAATTTTTTTGCATAAGACAGCTGAGGACGATCCACAACCGGGCTATTTTTTACTTTTTCGATTTTGGTAACATTCTTTTTATATTAGGATAGTTTCAGCTTTATAACCAGCTTCAAACCGGTTCTGAAAACTAAAGTATTTTAAGAAAAAAATCTGAAATCAAAATCGAAAAAGTAAAAATTAGCCCGGTTGTGAATCGTCCTCAGCTGTCTTATGCAAAAAAATCATGTCAAAATATTGAAATTTGAGTGAGATATTTGAAAAAAAAAACGCCCCCATTGACTTTACATTATCGTCCGGGTGTTTCTCAGTCAGTAGTGTGGCGTCTTAATAACTGTTACATATATAGAATTAAGTAATTTAGTGTGATCAAGGATAAGTTTTTTTCCCTCCGTAAGCGAAACAAGCTTATAAATCTCATACTGTAAAAAAGACAAATGTTTCTTAATATATGAAAATGTAATATAACTTGGAGCGAAAATTAGTCGTTAATGGCCACCTTGATACTTACTCATCATTGATACGCATAATATGAAACATAAAAATGAAAAAAATGGGCAAACTATTTGTAAAATGCATTATAACTCCAAAATAAAATTTAAACGCTTATTTAAATAGTTTTTAAAAGACTTATTCATATATATAACTACTCAACTCGGTACACTTAAAAATCGCCGAATAGATTGTTTAAAATCGTGGCTTGATGACATTATCAAGTTAATTGCTCTATTACTGAATTGTATAAAAGAAACATTCACACAACTCCAAAAATTATGGTCATATTAATCGATAGTTTACGGCGTCGGATTAAGCGTCTCATTTCTAATTAAAATACATCGCTGAATTGAAATTTGAATGAAATACAGTGTCATGAAAAACCGACAAATGTGGAAAGTTTGATTACAGATATCTTGTCAACTAATTATCCAATTGACTTCATTCTTTATGCAAAATTTATGATTTTTTATATTCAATCCTTAAAATAAACTTTTTCGAAAATTGTTATATATCTTGCATCAAAACGAATATTTTGAGAGTCCGAAAAAAGTAGTTCTGGATAATAGAAGTTACTGAAATTCAGTAGCGTTATTGTCATTATTACATACTAAATTCATCAAAAGTTCAAGTCTCTATCTCAATTTGTTTGGCAAATAGAACATTAGACAAACACACAGAATGGATGGCAGGCAAATTTCTTCTCTAAAAATATGTTTTTCAAATCTTCAATATTTGAAACGTGTAAATCTGCCATTTTTTCCTATTTTTAAAGCAATTTAATTGCCCTATATTACGTACGATAGATAAGTAATGTGTAACACCTCTTTTGAGGTGTCCAAGATTTAAAAAACATTCTTTACGTTTAGAAGCCCCCAGATTCTAATATAATCTTCCAGATTTAAAGAAGTATTTATAAAAGCAAACTTTCTGTGATTGACATTGATTTTCGGAAACATTTCCGAGTAGTTTTGATAGCATATTTATCTGTCTTCTCTACCCAGAATATAGGTTTTGGAGTCTATTCATTCTCAATTAAATATTTCGAGTCTCGTAAATGAATATATGTACATAAGAGTAACAAAATAATATTATTTTTAGTCTTAATAACTTATTATGCCTGCATGTAAAACATTTTTGATGAATCTGAAAATTTTTGTTGTGGATAACTCGGAAAAGATTTATTTTCAAAACTGGATATATTATATTTTCCAAAATTAGGAAATATTTGTTGCTTTTTTACAGTAGAGTACCACAGGGTTCTGCCCCTTACAAGCTACGCTCGACAACCCTCTTCCAGCCTCTAAAAATCAGTTAATTTGATCGGCTTTAAAAATTTTACGGAGGATTGAATTATAATTAAATTTTAAAAAGAACAGTGGTGGTTGCCCTACAAATAGGTATTAATTGCCTTTCTGTTTTACGGAGAGGGTTTAAGGTGGAATGGGCTGCTATCAATGACTGTTTTCGCATTTCAACAAATAAGATAATTTAAACATTTCAGAATCAGCTAATATAAAATTAACTTAAAAAATAAAATAAAATTAATTTAATAAATTAAATAATATAAAATTAACTTCCTGGTACTTTTTAACAATGCTATAAGGAAATGATTTTAAATAAGTGATTGTTATATGAAACGCTTTAGATCTGATTTTTTTTTTAGTTTTTGAAAACTTTTTTTATTTATTTTTGCAATATTCACGCAAATATATTTTATCATTAGAAAAGAATTATTTTTATTTGTACCGTTTTATTTTGTTTTTTAAATATGACGTAATTTTTCTCTATTTACAACTTTAAACGCATATTATGAGTTTATTATTTAACAATTTTCTTTCTCTTTTAAAATTACTGTGTAAATAATTTTTTTATGCCGTAAATGGCAATATTTTCTTGCTTTTACACGTAATATTAATTTAATTTTAATTTGAAAGTTTATGTTATTTATAACAGTCGCGTGTCAATAAATTTTTAATTTAAAGGAACTTTCATTTTTTGCTTTGTTTTAATAGTTGACAACAATTTAAAATAATTATCTTTTCTAAAATATGTAGAGAATGTCGCTCAAAATGCTAAAAGTTGAATTTTAAATAGAAATAAATCCTCAAAAAATGAATCAAATCAAATAAATAAATGCAGTCTGCACAGTGGAAACTTCTAATCTATAAAATGATTGAAAACTGTTTAAATCCCTATGTATATTTTTTGCTCCTATAAAACTTTTTCAATGGAACGATATTGACAACTTTAACATTAAATATTGCTTTAAATAATTATTTGATTTTAAAAAGTGTCTGCACCAGCGTTTTTAATAAACATTTCTCTATAATATCAGCATTTTTTCTTATTTTTGTATGTAACAGTTCTTTTTATATTAATGGAGAAAGTCCTCCGGTCACAAAAAATTCATTGTCAGCGGCAATGGCAGCGTTAGTTATACTTTAAAAAAAAAAAAAAAATAGAGAGATGTTTTATATTTTGAATCATTAAAATTCAATCATTATACTTAAGACGTGGCTCTAATTACTTTCTATTAGCATGTAATAATTCAATTTTTTTATCATTTCAATCTGAAATACGTTAGAAATCTTGTACAAGTATATTAATGCAACTCGAAATGCTATAATTTTTTCTTCTTAGAACAACAAATAATGCGCTTAATTGATACACTTTTATTTAATTTTGTTTGTTGTCTGTCTGTCTATCCGGATCAATTTCCATCGATTGGACTTTTTCAAATGTTGCTCACAAGTTCATTTTTGACGACGTTTTCTGTTGGTTGAAAAGCATTTCCTGAGTATTCCCAAAGCTATACGTCATCAGTGGCCAATTCCAGAGGCAAAGACATTCTTTAATGTTTTTGCCTTAAATCAAATATCTAACAAACCGATTTTATCAAAAGTTTGCGCAGAAATCCGTTGACATTGACAACGCGTATTTAAAAACTTTCAAAGTCGTTCTTTATCAGAGGCGGTGTACATTGCAGAAATTGTCTTATATTTCTTTCATGAAAATCACATTCGAAATGTACTGGTTTTGTTAATTTTTTAAAATAATTTCATAGTCGATGACGATACATATAAAACTTAAATTACATTTTAGATATAAAGCATGTTACTGAAATTTTCGCTTCATATTTTCTCTTTTATTTAGTTTTCGGGTACATTGAAACACTTCTTACTCTTATTTTTTTTTTCTTTCTTATTTTTTTACTTTTTTCTCTTCCTTTTCTTTTTTATCGTGAGTTTATCAATGTTATGTATTTGTTACTGATAAATCTAATTGTAGAACATTCAATTAGCTAGACCCAATAATTTTAATTTAAAAAATACTTCCAGGATATTTTATATAATGGAATTTATAAATTTTCTTTCCTCATACGCCTTATCCCTTTTTTTCATCCAATTTCTATGTCTTCATTATTTTTTCAGAAACATATTTTCCACATCTGCTGATTTCCACACATAATGTGTTTCAACGTAATTAACATGAGACATTTTTTCGCCTGTTCATTTAGCATAACTTTCTTTTCCGTACCTAGGTGTCGAAATACGTGCCTGTTGCATTCTTCTACAAAAAAAGATATTACATTTCTTAACACTTCTTCATTTCACACTTGATGGAAAAGCACTTGTTTATCAATATTCTACGCACGTTTATAATTTTTTTACACAATTATTTTAAGGAAGAGTGTTCACTTGATATGTTGTTGCATTTTCTCTTTAACAATACAAAACTTCATAATATAATAAAATGTGAATCATGTATTTCACATGAATTATGGCTTACTTCCAAGGAATCACTTTCGTAAATTGTGTTTACTCATTTCTGTCATAGTTTCAAAATATTTATGATTTCAGTCTGCCTTTCTGCCTGACTGTCCCTGTCTAGTGCTTGGAAACTTTGTCAGAGTAAGACAAAAGTCGATTAGATTTCTTTAAATAATTATACTAAACAGAACAAAAAAGTTAAAAGAAATTATTTTCAGAGAAAAATAAAAGAATTTTAATAAATATTATAATGCGCACATTTTAACTCTTTCCATCCAACATACTAGAAAAGTTGAATTTTGGTCATCTATCTGTCTGTATGCTGTCTGTCCGTCTATTTATCTGCTTTTGTGGCCACGCTCTAACTATCGCAAATATACTTAGAGTTAACATTATTGAAATGAAATTCTTGTTTTATTTAATTTTCTGGTGTTCTGAAACTCTTTTTATTCTTATTTGCTTTATTTATTCTTCTTTTACTGTTTTTCTTTTCTTTTCTTATCGTAAGTTTATGAACGTTATATATTTGTTATTGAGAAATTTAATTACACATCTTTCAATTAGTCAGACGCAAGAATTTTTAATTTTCAAAATATTTTTCTTCTAAATTATTTAATGTAGTGAAATTTATAAATTACCTTTTTTCTCGGCAGACCTTTCCTTACGCCAATTTCTATGCCTCCATTATTTTTTCAAAAACATATTTTCCACATCTGCTGATTTCCACACATAATGTGTTTTCATGTAATTAACATGAATCACATTTTTCAGCCTGTTCATTTATCATAACTTTCTTTTTTGTACCTTAGGTGTCGAAATACATGCATTCTTCTATGAAAAAGATATTATATTTCTTAACACTTCTTCATCGTTTTGGGTTGGTGGAAAAGCAATTGTTTATAAATATTCACGGCACGTTTATAATTTTTTCACAGCGTATCATGTTTAACATCACACAATTATTTTAAAGAAGGGTGTTCACTTGATATGTTGTTACACTTTTTTTTTCAACAATACAAAACTTCATAAAATAATAAATGATGAATCATGTTTTTCACATAAATTATGCCTTACTTCCAAGGAATCTCTTTCATAAATTGTGTTTACTCATATCTGCCATAGTTTCCAACTATTTATGACTTCAGTCTGCCTTTCTGCCAGACTGTCAAATTTTAGTGTTTGAAAACTTTGTCAGTATAATGCAAACATCAATTAGGTTTTTAAAAATAACTATACTGTACAGAACAAAAAATTATTTTTAGAGAAAAATAAAAACTTTTGAATAAATATTGTAACGTTCACATTTTCGCTCTTTCTATACAACATACTAGAAAAGTGTGCATGAATTTTGTCCGTCTATCTCTCAGCATAGCTGTCTGTTCGTTCATCTGCTTCTGTATCCATGCTCTAACTCTCGCAAAATATACTTAAAGTTAGGTGTTACTGAAATCGAATTCTTGTTTTATTTGATTTTCAGATGTACTGAAACTTTTTTTATTCCTATTTGCTTTATTTATTTTTCTTTTACCGTTTTCTTTTCTTACTCTTTCTTTTTTTTATCGTGGACTTGTGAACGTTATGTACTTGTTATTGAAAAACTTACATTTAGAACTGTCAATTAGTTAGGTGCTAAAATTTTAATTAAAAAAATTACTTCTAAATTATTTAATGTAATGAAATTTGTTTTCTCTCGTGACCCCTTTTCTTACGCAAGTTTATATGTATTTATTATTTTTTTAGAAACATATTTTCCAAATCTACTGATTTCTACACGTAATGTGTTTTAAGAGTGTATTCCAATCCAAACTGCTTGTTTTCTGATTTATTTTTAAATTCACTTTTGCTCTCAAACGCATCAAACTAACAAATTCTCTTCTTTAGAAAGTACACAATATACAGTGCTTGTCGATTTTTTTTATAAATTCTGCGGGAAAATGCTGTCAAAATTGGTGTTTTAAACCGAATTTTCCGAAGTCTAGGAGATCTGGGAACAAAAGAAAGGATCTTACTGAGAAAGTAATTGTTTATAAATCAAATTCTAATGAATTTATGCGAAAAATGAAATCACATGGCATCTTAAACATCTCTTCAAAAATCACCTCAGTAAGTTTCATGTTTCTACTTTTAAAAATGACTCCGAAATGTATCAGAAAATTTCGAGCTCTTGAGAATGGAAAAATATTTTTTCGAATACACCTTTAATGTAATTAACATGAAGTACAATTTTTAGTCTGTTCATTTAGCACAACTTTCTTTTTCGTAATTAAATCTCGAAATACGTGCCAGTTGCATTATTCTATGAAAAATATATTCTATTTCTTAACGCTGCTTCATCGTTTTTTTGGTCGGGAAAAAAGCCACTGTTTATAATTATTCTAGACACGTTTATATTTTTTTCACAGCGCAGCGTACCATGTTTAACATCACACAACTATTTTAAGGAAGAATGTTCACTTGATATGTTGTTGCATTCTTTCTTCAACAATACAAAATTTCATAAAATAATAAATGATGAATTATGTGTTTCACTTGAATTATGGCCTACTTCCAAAGAATCTTTATCAGAAATTATGTTTACTCATTACTATCATAATTTCAAAATATTTATGACTTCAGTCTGCCTTTCTGCCAGCTTTTAGTGTTTGTAAACTTTTTTCGAAACAAAGCAGACACTGATTAGTTTTTTAAAATAACTACATATCAGAGAACAAAAAAATAGTTAAAATTGCTTTTTATAGAAAAATATTTTTTTAAAATAAATATTGTATCGCTCACTTTTTTAAACTTTCCAACATAGTTCAATACTCTTTATGAATTCAATTTGTCTGTATGTCTCTCTTTCCGTCCATCCACACAGTAGCTCTCGTAAATGTATTTCGTTTTCTAAGTTATTAAAATTCGCTATGGAATATTCTGTTTTGAAAATTAAGTATGTAGCTTTTATATAGTTGTTACTGGAACATTTAAAATAATTCTACTACGTTATGATCTATGAAGGAAAATCCTTTGCAATATATTTTAATGATGTTACACTAATTTAAACGTAATGAAACTGATGTATGTTTATTAAGAGTAGTAAAGCATTCTTTGTGTAAAATATGTAGTGCAGAGCATTGATTATTCATTTATAGGATCACGCATAAGAATACAATTTACGAAGATCATCCCTAAAGATATAACCATTTGACTGAAAAACTTAAAATTAAGCATTTTTTTCAAAACAAATTATTTCCCACCATAAGTGTTCACGAACTTCACAATCTCCTTGTCGTTCTCAGCTGCCGCTAGTCTCGTATTAATTTCACTGCAGTCTTCAAATCATCATCATTTTCCACAATGTTTTGTTGTAGTCAAGATGTTCTTATACGATTTAACCAAGAAAAATCGTGAAAAGTGTGAGAAACCGATGTGGTCTTGCCAGTCGAAGACTAGATGTTCTGACACAATTTTACCATGCAAAGTTCGTGAAGAGTATGGATACATAATAAATGTAGCGTTTCGAATATTCTTTGAGAAAGTTTTAAAATAACAGATTATCCTTTACAAAAATCATTGTAAAAGAGAAATAGAGGTGTGTATACCTAAAACTCAAATATTTTTCATTTAAATGATATTCGTATAATTATAAAATATTTGTATGTCGTTGATGAATTAAATACTTTTTTTATATGAAGATAAAAAGTTTTGGGTATAAGGCACAGGGAGCCAATTTAGACCACATGTACAATTAATAATTATGTATACTTAATAACTACGTACAATTAATTAATAATTATGCATATTTAATAAATACTTGTAATTTATAATTAAATACGTTTATGTGTGTATTAACTATTGTAAAAAAAATTTGTGGATTTTCGTTTTCAGCCGAAAACAAGAAGATTATTGAAATTCAGCTTCGGTTTTGGTTTTATCCTTAAAAGGCTGTTTCAGTTCAACCTTATAAATATTGTTTCTACATATCTTTCAAATTCAATTCATGTAGAGCTGCTTACGCAACTGCACAGAAATTTACTTCTTAGAACAAAGTTTCTACTTTTTCCTAGAATCTATGCAAGTAAAGCAAAGCACTGACTTTCTAAAACTCTTTATGAGTTCAAATAAAGTATGCTTCCGCTGTGATAAAAGGCACAGGTTTTTTTCTCTTTACGCCCACAAAAATATTCTAAATCATAATATAAGAAAAATATGTTTTCACATAAGCCTCGAACTTCGCAGTTTATTTTTAGAAGTACATAAATTGAAACGATAGCTAATCTCACGCAATGTTACTAGTAATATTATTTCCATTTAATGGACAACTTATCAAAGTAGCATTTTTATTACATAATTTAATATGTCAAGTGTAGAGTATTCTTTTAAGATCAGTGAAGGTATTATTGTTAAATGTATATTCCTATATTTTTATGTTTATTTGAATCATTGATTTTAAGGGGAATGTGGACGTTCAAAATGGATAATTTCTTTGTATAATCAAGGGAAAAAACACTTCCCAAAGTTAACACTCTCAATTAACTCTGAACTAAATCACTGTAGAAGTAAATTATCGGTAACAAAGGATTGGAAAATAAAATCTTCTTTTAAATGGTGTACATAAAATTTGCTTGCTGGGTTATCTATTTATCTAACGAACCCAAACTTTGTTTTTTGTTGAACAGCAATACCCAAGTTTGATGCTATAAATAAATTCTATATCCTTGAATTAGCATTCATAAATCCAAATTTTTATAAAATTTGTGCGATTATTTTCCCAGAATTTAATTAGTTTAAAATTAGTCTATTTTAGGGAATATATTCAAATTTAAGTTCGGTACACTCTTGAAACGAAAGAATGGATTTGGTTTCTCAGGAAAGAGTTGTTACTTATTGGATCGTGGAATGAAGTTGTTTTTCTAAACGTTTTACTAATCTTGATTTAGATTGCTTTTTTAAATTACTCAATTGGATTTAAATGGCTTAAAAAGAACTCGCACACTCGAGTTGATTCAATTAACTGACTGAAATCGTGAGATCAGTGGATTTCAGCTCAACTTGAGTTATTTTGTGGCTGAGGTTTTAATAAAGTACTCGATTGTTAAAATGCTACGGATGACTATGTCATTTCTATTAATGTATTTCTTACCAATGTGACATTTGACTAGCTTAATACCTTTGGACTATTTCCTGTTCAGATGTTTCAATAAAATGAATGAAATATATTTTGTTTTCAAACTATGTTTTTGCGTATCATAAACGGACGCCTTAAGCCACTCTTAAAATTTTTAAGCATAATTCGACAACTGTTTGGAAAAAAAATTGAAAGTGAGATTTCGAATAAAGCAGGGCATAAAAAATATAAATCTGTCAAAAAAATTGTTAGTTGCAATTCATATTTTTCCAATATTAATTTCATAATTCATAATTCATATTATATATATATTATTAAAACGTCGATGTATTTACGTTTGGGTTTCTAGTATTATAACTGCACAAAAAATTATCAAGTTAGGATTAAATTTTCAGGAGTTCTAAATTTTCTAAATGTTTATAATTCAGAAACTTATCATCCAAATGACTTGAAATTTCGTTTCTAGGCATAGTTTAAACACGAAATTTAAACTATAGTGTAGAAATTGGGTATTGTTAGTAAAAAAAAAAAAAAAAAAAAAAATACAAAGTTTGGTCTGCTTTTGATTTATAGAAGTCACCCTAAGCAAACTCTATGTACGGGTATTTCCATGAACATTTGTCGTGTAAGTCACATTTCTAGTAACTGCTAAATTGTTGGCCACCGTTATTTTTCAAAGATTTGCATGGACTTATTCAATTAGTGAAATAGCTCTGATAAAATAAGTCACATTTTCCCGCTCTAAAATACTGGTATCCAAAATAGTAGTATGTGACTTACACGACGTTTGCTCATGGAATTACCCTGTACATCATTTAACAGTAAAGTTTATTTACAATCGTTTGCTACAGTAATTTTCTTTTATTATAATTAGTTGCGGAGTCAGTAGAGGGTATTTCCTTTTTTTTCCACGGTTGTACGTGTACATTGAAAAATATTATTTACTATGAGTGATTTGAAACAATAATTTCCAATGTGCATATAATTTTTTTTAAGATAAAATGTAAAACATTTCGGGACATTAAAAAAAGATACATTTAAGAAATTCAAAAATACTTCGTCGATTTCTAAACGATTCTAAATAAAATATTAGTTTATTGTAAGATCGGTCTTTAAAAGTGCATACATACTTGTGTATTTGGTTAATTATATATCGATTATAGTTAAAAGTATGCGAAATATATTCCACAAATTAGGAAAGCTTTCTTGACTTACACCCTTGGTACTGTCTTTGATAGTTACAATTTTACTAACTACTAGTATATTACCCCGTCAAAAATGACGGAAATTTCACTTGCATTTTATTTTCATAATACTTCATACAAACAAACAGAATGAAGATTTTATAGCACTTTTTAAAATAGCAATAAATTTCTACAAATACAGACGATGAAGATTTTTTTTTACTTGATATTTAAATTTTGAACAAATTTTAATTTCAAAATAAAGTGCAGTATTTATTACAATAATAATAACAATAATAATTAGTAAAATAAAACTCAATTTCTGAAGATTTCACAAAACATTAAAATTAAATATTGAAGATTTTTAAATTTTAAAATACATTATTTTTATAAAAAGTATGATTCGGCAGCGGTTTTAGTCATGGGTATATGATAGATTTTTAGTTCGATGTTTTTAGTCCTCGATTACGAAGCTTTGTGTTTTGTTTTTTAATTTAGATTTGGATCTCTCTGTACGCAGTTAATGTAAACAAAACAGCTTTTTTTTAATCGTAGTTTCTTATAGAAATTAGCAGAAGCAGGAGGCATTGATTTAAATCAAAATCAATTTTTAAAAATTTCAGCTATGCAACTTTAAAAAATCAATCCGCAAATTATGAAAAAAAAATATATTATTATTATTTCTTTTGTAAAATTTTAAATTAAATGTACCAGTTTTTAAAAGCTTAGACTATATCCATTCGAAATTTGCTTGCATTGTAAACGAAATTTATGTTTTTTATCAAATGTCATTTAAATGTAAGGCATGTATAATATCATGCACTAAATATATTACTTACACCAAAGCAGATAAAATTTTGATTTAAGACCATGGGAAAAAATAATTTTCAGTCATACTAATGCAGTCATGATAATATCTTATATATCCATTACAACTTGAAGGGGAAAAAAGCTTATTTTTTTTTTATAATAGAAAACAAAATTAAAAAAATTAAGCGTATAAATGCTAGCATCTTAAAAAATTAATAAAACTAAATTTAAATTCAAATCCGCAACCGCTGAGTAGCACAATAATTTAAAAACAGATTTGCGAGTCCTTTTTTCCCAGGATCTAGCCTCTGAAAGAAATGCTTCTAAAGTAGTTCAAAGATGGCAGCACTAAAGCAGTTTGAGATAAGAGTAAGACGGCGACTTGAATCGATAAAATACAATCGTACTCTTAGATGATAAAATACTTATCAGTTTACACTTCCGCTGTTATCTTTATGTATTATAATTGGATATCATATGCATGTTTTATAGGAAAATATGCCAAACAAGCATTATTTCAAATGAAAGAAATTTTAAAAGCATCATTTTAATATCTGTTTTCAATTAAGCCTTACGTGGCGTTTAGCTACAGTTGATTCCCAGATCAGAATGGTTCGTCCAGGAACCGTTCCTACACTTTTTTCCTGTCGCATTTTATTATAAGAAGATTATTAGTGATTTTTATACAGATACTCATTTATTTGAACATAAAAAATATAGCATACTTTCCAAGTTAAAAAAGTAATGTTTGGAAGGAAAAAAATCGTATGAAATTTAACTGTCTGTATAACTAATTAGTTAATAAATAACTGCATATCTATAATGAGATGTCCATAACAATATTTAATTAACATTTACTTAATACATCAACGCATAGACATAATTTACAGTACACAAGACATCTTAGAACGGGTATTCTATTTACATTTTACAAAATAATTTTCTTGCATTCGGGAAATACTATTTCATGCAATCTCTGTACATATTAAATGAAAACATAAAATGACAGAATCATTTCAATCAATGATGAGATTTAACAAGATGGAAATTGCACCTCAAATGTAGCAAATGAGGTGCATTCGCACTATAACGAAGCTTTAAAAATATTCAGACCTTGGTATACAATATAGCAGCCGAAATCTTTTGTATGTCCCTATGAATACTATCTGCTTTCTAGTATACTGGAAGTAACCTGCAGTAAACCTCAGAAACGTATATCAGTATCATAAAATGTGAAATAATATAATATAATTAAAACATGCCTCAAACAATGTTTCCCAAATGCCATTATGCTATTATATGCCACGTTTATGTGGCCCCGTAAATTAATAAAAAATACACTTTGCACCCCAGATTGTACAAAATGTATATTTTAGTATGTATTTCATAGACACATATGAATTTTATTATAGTTGAAAGTGTATAACATCCTTAAAAATGCACTTAAAACTATTTTCGCCCATTGGCCGTCATGTGACAGAATACTTTTGATTATCCCTATATTTAAACTATGCATCCGATTTTCCTAAAATTTGAAATGAGTTGACAAATTATGCAACAATTATACATTTTAAATTTCAAACGGTTCAGTTAGGTATTTTTTTCTCTGTAATATGTGGACAAACAGACGGACGGACTGAATGATGGCTATAGGTGCTACGTATTTACATAATTACGAACGCAATTAAAAACTGCTTAAAACTAAGTGCAAATTTAGTTGAGTCTAAATTATATTTAGATTGATTTAAAGTATATCAATTCATTTAATGTATATATATAGAAGAAAAAAGTCTGTCTGAGTGCGATGTAAGAGAAAACTAACACACTCCGATGTCTGAAAATGTGAAAAATGATTATTAAAGACTGTTTTAATACTTTTGAAGCTCAGATTTTTCATTTTTTGATAATTAGTCGAAATAGCAATTAAAAACCACGACGAACACATATCAACAACCATTTTTTTTTCTCAAATAACGCTTGATACTCCTTCCAAAGGAACGCTATCAGAGTAGATCTGAATCTCATAAACGTTCTTTTCTATCGTGTCTGTCGTGTCTATCCTCGATTAAGCTGTTGGAAATATTGACTGAATCTGGCTACACTAATTACGACATTTTCCAAGTATCTTCAAAAGTCCTCAGACAACTGTCATGTGAATAGTATGAAAAATTTGTTACGTTTCTGTAAATATCATATTTGCTAAATTTCAGTAAATCTTAATTTCTGTTATTTTGATAACTTCTTTCCAAAACTAAAAGAAATACCAGGGCTGAAAGTGTTAAACAAGAAAGTTTTGGAGCCAAAATAATCTTGGTCAAACTTGCGCTCATAAAGTTACTCAGGAAATAAATTATGTAATGTATGACAAACAAGCTTTGGTCTCTTTTACTGTGTGCAAAAATTTAAATTAAAGATAAATAAGAAAGAAAAAATCATGCGTCAATAATAGATTATGGAACCTTTTCCAACATATTCAGAATAATGTAACAACAGTGCATCGTTTAATAAGTTAAAATATTCTATGTTATTTTAACCATTATGTCCATCCCTAATTTAACCATATTGAAATGCATTACACATTTGAAAACCCAGTTTCAGCTGTTCTCAGCCTCAGTCGGAAAATTATCCGAATTCTTTGAGAATCCCTGTAAATGATATATATTGGTATTTATTAACTGTACGTATACCAAAATTTTGTTTAGTTAAGAAATACATATACCTCAGTTGAAAATTCCTTTTCAGCAATTTCCGCTAATAAGACGAATGGTAAGTGAATTCTTTTGTGCAGCACTGTATATGAGATATAGAATGAATACACAAAGAATACCAAGCAAAAAAATTATTCAAATTTTAAAACACACTTGCAGCAATTATTATTCAAAGAAGGTACTCTGACTGATTTATTTTGTGTGAATGACAAATGCTATCAATGTCTTATTCTAACGTTATCATCTTGTAATGAAATTCAATGATTTATATCAGTTTCAATACATTTTGATTAGTGTAATCTCATTAAAATAGTCTGCAAACATTTTCTCCTCATATTACAATAATGCAATGAAATTCTTTTGAGTACCTTTGTAAATGAACTATTAAACCAACCCACATACGTCATATATAATACCATACATGAATTAGTGATCCCAAATAAATTTTATCAATTGTATAAGAATCCGAGTATATTTACGAGAGTTAGAGCGTGAACAGACGATCAGACGAACAGATAAGCCGAATATGTACACACTTTACAGGTTTGTTGGAAAGTTTTATTAAAAAGGAGCATGAAAATTGAAAATGTCATAATACATATCAATTTAAATATTACTATTCTAGTTCTGCAGTGTCAATTTTTAAGTTACATTTTTTCATTAATAATATTTTTTTCTCCTTTTTTAGCCTAAAGGACAGTTACCGCTGCATGTTGTCTGTTCCCGACCAACAGGGCAGGCTTTAACACCATTACAACTTATCCTCAAAGCTACCGGGAAAGATGCCCGTCTCTTGAAAGACAAGGTAACACCATAAATATTGTTATTTCATTATTTAAGTCAGTATTTAAGATTGATGCAATATTGTGTACCAATAGAACTGACATAATTATTATTGTTTTGCAACTTGGGAAAATTAAACATTAATCATGTCGACGTTTTTTCGCATCGTTTTAAAGCGAAACGATTTTAAAACTAACCTTGATCTATATTAACGTTTTTTTTTCTTTTAATAAATCTCAACTATTGTTATGTAAAAAGATTCACTTTAATGGCCATTTTTATGACTTTTGCAGTTAAAACATCCTTTTGTGATTTTTTTGGCTTATCTGTAATAACAAATTCTCAAGTCAAAAAAATTAGAAAAATGTTCGAAAAAGATATACTAGCAGTTATAAAATCAACAAGGGTGCCAATTCAGAACTTTCTTGTGATAGGAAGGGGGGGGGGGGACTTGCATTCAGGTGTAGGGATTAAACACTTCTTTGACTTTGTTGTACACATCTGAGAAAGAATTGATACAGATTCTTTTTCACATATACTTTAAAAATTATCTTAATTAAACACTTATCTTCTATGAGGTAATCAAGAAAGTTCGTGCGGTTTTGGAAAGCAACTAAATTTATCGCATACGTGTGGTCAAACAGATTTTGAAGACTGCATAACTGTACATTTACTTCAAACCTCAGTCGGTATAGAATTGTTCAGTGCATCCCACGTTTCGCTATCAATTTTGTAGAAAGTACAATCTTTGAAAAAATATGCTGTTGACAAAGGCGATTTTAAGGCCTATTTTGCTTTATAATTTCAAATTAGGAAATAAAGCGGCAGAGGCCACTAGAAGAGTATGCTCCTCATTTGGAGAGAATTCGGTGAGTGAAGGGATCGCTCAAAAGTGGTTCTGCTGATTTTCGTCCGGGGACGAGAGCCTCGAAGACAAGCCCATTGCTGGTTGCCATTCCATCCTAAACAGAGTTCAGTTGAAGGATATAATAAAGTAGAATCCTAATCAAACTTGCCAGAAGCTTGCACACTGGTTAGTATATGAAGAAATCATCCGATTACACCTGCTTAACATTGGGATGACGTGGAAATTCAGCAACTTTGCTCCTCATGCTCTTCCTGAGGAAAACAAGCCTCAATGGTTAAACATCTCTTGTCATTCCTGTCGCACCACAAAAAGGCCTCGTTCCAAATACTGAGATATGATGAAAAATGTGTCCTGTATGACAACCGGAAGAAAACTCCTCATCGGTCGAGTTTCTGGTTCCGTCTCATTTTCGCCAAATCAGACGTTCATAAAAAAAGGGAAAATAATGCTGTGTTTTTGGTAGACCAGCACTGGTATAGTTTAAAATAATTAAATTTAATAAATTCTTAAAAAAGCCGAGAAAAAAATCACAGTACACGTCTATTCATCACATATGCAAACGCTTTCAGCTGCTTCGCTCCAAAAGCATTCTCTGCTGATAAATAGGGGAAGAGTTCGCCTCCTACTTGATAATAAAAGAAATCATACGCCTAAGCGACCATGAACGTGATCAAAATATTGAGCTGTGAAGTTTTGCCTCATCCACCTTACTTCCCGGATATTGCTCCATTGGAATATTGCCTGCTTTTAGTCATGGATAACCACCTGCGGGAACATTAGATCCGAAAACAAGACGATGAGATGAAATATGTTTCACATATGATAACTGGAAGAAAAAGCGTTATTGGTCGACTTCTGCTTCCGTCTCATTTCCACCAAAACAAACGTTCATAAAAATAAATAAATAAATAACAAAATTGTAATTTAACAAATTGATATTTTCAAAGACTAAAATTTTAACGACTTATGCATAAATTCTATATTTAAATTAATAATGATAATAAACATCGTTTTTAGGATGATTATAACGAATCATATATTACGTACGCCATGCATTAAACATTAATATCCCTTGACCAATGGCAAAAAATCAGTAGTTTATAGATATACAACTTTAACTGTTTAAAACGTACATTTTTATTTGATGGAGTTAATCAGACTGACTTCTGAATGCATCATATTACGTATGACATAGATCAAACATTATTATTCCTGGATTAATCATAAACAAGTTTTAAATAAAATTTCAGTTTTACAATTTTTGGAACTGCAAATTTTTAAAGTTCTAAACATCGAACATTTTTCATTTTTTCACTGTTGCGTAGAGAAAAAAAAATATGCACTTTTAAATGAAATTTGTTCGAAACCTTCATCACAATTTGTTTTCAAATTATTATTATTATTTTAATTTTTTATCACTTTTTTTGTCTTCATGACAACAGAAGTATTCCATTTTTGAACATTACATATGGACCAATTAGAAAAGGAATAAAATAAAATAAGTTACGGAATTCAACCAATAAAAAGATTCAGATATATTTCAGATTTTCCAGTACTCTACCGAGAACAACAACTATTTTCCAAATAGTTAAAAAAAAAAAAAAAAAGAAAGAAAAATGAAAGGTAATGCTGTTCATTTGGTAAATCAGCGCTCGTATTGTTTACAATAAATTCTTAAAAAGCGGAAAAGCCATCACAGCCATCTGGTCAACTTACCCTTCCCCACGTGCTTCCCCTGAAAATCATGCCTTGATATTAATAATTGAACAGACACAAACATTATTGAAAAGGGTACATGAATACGAATCTATGAAAAAAATGGATAAAGGTTAAAATAGAAATTAATTTCAATACAATATTTAAGATTATACACTGTTAAAACAAAAGACCCAAATTGGGTTGTAAGATTTTTGGATACAGCAGTATTCCAATTGGAAAGTTCACTTTATAGCCCAAAATGGTTTTAAAAAATGGCAGATCCTTAATAAAATTAAAACAATCAAAATATCTTAATAATATATACATTATATAAAAAAATTGATTGTTTTAATGTTATTAAGAATTAGCTTTGTTTTGACCATTTCGAGTTAACTGCTTTGCGAACACTGCTGTACCATTTTGGGAACACTACAGTGCCATTTTAGGAACACTATTATACCCAGAAATCCTACAACCCAATTTGGGTCTTTAATTTTTAGTGTAGATACCGATTTGTTTATTCATCAATATCGATCTTACCTTAACACTAGAATCTGAATATTTTGTACCTTAGCAAAAGTTTAAAACTGACATTATTGTTTATGCTTGAATTATTTTATTATAACTATTATTTGAAGTTAATTGCTCAACATTGAGAAAGACATTAGTTGCAACGGTTTATCTTTGAGAATATTTGAGTATGTAGGACGGTAAAAAGTTCCATGAAAGTACTATTAAACGATTGTAATTTTTAGAATAGCGTCATTTTTTAAGTTTCTACGACATTCTTATAAGAAAATAATATTTATGTAATGTTCTTACATTCTTGATGATTTAAAAACATACTGTAAGAAGAAATAAATTCCAAATTAGCCAATATTTCAGATCATCCACGTTCGAGCTTAGACGAATCAATTGAAATAGCAACATATTCTATATAAGTATAATGACTATTCAATATGAATTAATATTTTAGAATTAAATATAGTAAGTATGCAGTGGATTCACAAACATAATAACTAGCGTCATCATAGACGTTTCTATATTTATAGAATTTGCGATTTCAGATGATATCGTTAAATAAAATTAAATGATGTTTCATAATTGATTGGAAAAGTGAAAACATATTTTGAATAGTATAAACATATAGTGTAAGTTTCCATCATTTCATATTGGTAATAAAGCTATTAGTCCAAGAGCCGACATCGCAAAACCTTAAGGTATCAAGTTTAAGAAAAAAACTTTATTTTATGGAAGAGCAGAAATAGGGGAATCGAATGATCCATGTCTACCGGAAATAAGTAAAGCATAAGCCAAAAATTAATAACACCAATTGTTGACTCGTATGTTTATCATTGTGCTTGTTCTACAGTCAAAGGCATGAAAACATGGAGGAAAACACAATGATAAACTTACGAGTCAATCACTGTTGATATTAATTTTTGGCTTATGCACTACTTCACTTCCGGCAGATTTGTATCATTAGATTCGCCTATGACTACTCTTGCATAAAATAAAGTTTTTTTTTTTCTTGTGTTCTATTCCTTAGGTTTTCGTGTTGTCGATTCTTGGACTATATGTTTTGTACATGAATCATTCAGAAAATCATCGAATATTCATCACTTTATGACAAAATTGGAAGCAAACATATCTAAACTTTTTCTTTCTTTTTAGAATGGCAACATTCCGTTGATGCTAGCGGTGGAAGTGGGCAACCACGGCATCTGTCGAGAGCTGTTGATGGTCGATGCGAAGGAACAGCTGTCGGTCCGAAGACCGGACATTCGAGATACTCCTCTCCATATAGCTTCCAGGCGGAAAGACATAGAGCTCATGAGGCTTCTCATCGAGAAAGGAGCTGGAGTGAACCTGCAAAATGTAAACATGCATGTTAGGTTTCTTACCACAAATTACAAATAATATTTATCTTATATAAAAACAGAAATTTGCGGCTAAAATAGGCAAATATTACTATGTGGATAGCGTAGTTCGCAAGTTTAAGGAATATGATAGTTGTTTTTGATACCTGTGTCGGTTATGAGAAATGCGAAAGCAACAATAATTCAATTAACCGCTTATTTGTGACTATTCACTATCGCACTTCGATTTTGTTTAATGCCTAGATCTTAATTTACTGGATTTAGCATTTTCCTATGATTTTCAGTTCATTTCACTATGCTGTTTCACAATTGGATGTTTTCTTTTTCTTTTTTACCAGGCGGAAAACCACATTTGATTCTCCAAAAAATGTCAAATACATCCTCAGGCTTTATTAATAGATGACAAAAGGAAAATTTATGCGTCTGAATTGTTTAAAAAAATCTTAACAAATAATTCTCGAAACAAATAGGTTAATTCTTGGAAATACGAAAATATTGGGTACTTCAATAGGTTACGAACTGATTTTATAACTCATCAATGAGCAGAGTTTGTGTTATAGAATTTTATACACGTGTGGAGGGATTCAAAGGGAACTTATTTACGCAGTTTAGTTGTTTTTGCCAATTTGTCAATTTTGTTTACATCAAAATGAAACTACAAGTTTAGCGAAATTAAACTTCCGCTACTCAAACGACTCTGGAGGCCGTTTTACTAGTCCAAAGAGACAAATATTTCGGCAACACGCATTACAAAAGATCGCTCAAGATTTCTGAAGTAAAATTTTTTAGTTTAAAAAATCGCTACCAAGTGGCGCAGCGGTGCAGCACATTTCAACAACATATACAATTGTTACGCATGGTAAAAGGAAGAAGTTATTCATGGCACAATCAGGTGAGCATTGCAGTATGTTGACGTTGTGCTAGTCAAACTGTACTACCGCAACGGAAGAATGCAGCGGCAGCTGTGAAAGTTCTGCCTTCTGAAGAAATAGTGAAATGGGCCGATGTCGTAGTATCCTTTCAGAGACATGACGGTGAAATTCGAACGAACAGGACAGCTAAACATATTGTCGAGAAGAGGTAGAAAATGGTCACTAACTTAGTCGTAGAGGATATTGCTGCAGAGGTCGCGGAAGCAGGCACTGAATCGCCTCACGGAACTGTCAGTGTCAGATTTCAAGTGTTTTCATACGCCCTACTCTACGGTCTGACATATCATGCGTAGCGATCTGAACTTTTACCCGCATGAGAGTCAAGCTGTTCTGCAATTGGTATGGCACAACACTGACACTCTCAAAACATTCGCGCAACAATTTCTCATGAGAATGATGATTGGTTATTTTTATCCATGGAACATTCGGTGGGCGGACGAAGTCCACTTTTACCTTAATGGACAGGTGAATACCCATAATTGTCGCATCTAAGCGTAAGAAAATTTCCACTTGGTGAACGCAAAAAACTTGCAGGATACGAAAGTGGTCGTATGGTTCGGGTTTATAGCTGCATTCTTTATAGGACCATATTTTTTTAATAAGTGACCTTTCCAGGACTTACTGTCTGTTCTGTTAACGCGAAATAGAATTGCGGCATGTTGCAGACCTACGTAATTCTTATTATCCAGCAGCAAGCCTACCTACAAGAAACAATATTCATGCAAGATGGAACCCGTCGCACATCGCAATCCGATTCGTTTACTTAATGCACACTTAATCAGCCAATGCTTCTCAATAGCTTAACTTACGCCATCAGCCGATCTCACGTCATTTCATTTACGGTTTTGGGGATTTTAGAAAAACAACTTTTACAACTGTGCCCGATTTTAAGAACATTATCGCCGCCATATTCAGAACATCCATGTTGATTATTTCTTTACAGGGGTAGAAATGCAATTTTCAGAAAGGATTGCGTTGTTGAACATAAAGGCTCTCCTATTGAATATGTTTTAAGACATTTATTTGGTTACTTAGTAATGCCATTTACAAAGCTGTTTTTGTTGTAAAGAATTGTAAAAGCAATATTTTAATTGCGTTATTGTCCTTAATGTGTTCCTTTTGTGTAGGAACACTTGTCCTTCAGTGTTTCGGGTTCTCAGTTTGCCTTGTCTTCATACTACAACTAGTAGCGCCATCTAATGGCGATTTTTTAAACTATTCTTTTTATATTTTGGAAATATCGAGCGCATCTTCTGAGAGTCTGTTGTCCAAATATCTTATTCAATTAACCGCTTCCCTGATTTGCCCGTACGTCATACGGGGAATCATGATTTATCATTCTCACTGATTTCGAAAAATCGGTAATAAAAGATTAATAATTCTCTAAAAGACATAAAAAATAAGCTTTATTAGAAAGATTTTTTTAAATATTTGATTAGTTAAGTGGTTAAAAAACTTATTTATATAATCAAATACTTTTATCTTCGTCAATTTACCGAAATACCAGTAGTTTTACAAATAAGCCAGATCATGATAACAAAGTGATGCCGATTATTGGATCCATATTTTTGACAAATTCTTGCTCCCCTGCAACATGCTAAACTTACGCAGAAGAGTCTTGCATCCGGTCGGTTAAACCGATCACGATAAGCACTTATGAACTGTTCATATCTACTCCAACTAGACTATTCATAAGTGTCCCATATAACCACTAGAGTTAAAATGACAAATTGTTAACATTTCTCAATTTTAGAAGAAGATTTTTTTTTTTACAAAAAATATTTATTAGTATTCATAGTACATGTTAAAACACTGAAATTCAATTAAAAAAATAAATAAATAAAGTTGTTAGCTTAATAAGTTGGAACTCAGATTTTACTTTCGAGATTTATAAACAGTGTTTTGGCTACCGAGGACAAAAAAAATGTCAAAGAACCATGTGTTTTACCATGTGTCTACAAGTGCTGCCATCGCTGACAATTTTTTAATTAAAAAATCATATAACAAAAAGTGAAAAATTGCGAATACATCTGCCCATGTTTACATGTGCCCCAGTCTCCCCTATAGCTATATATGTAAACGGTACGAACGGGACATTTTGTTCGTTTCTCATGGAATTGCTCCATAGGTTATTGTTTAAAAAATAAAAAAGTTTTAATTTGTTTTAATTGTTTATATCTTTGAAACTGATTGAATGTACATTTAAACATGAATATCTTTCATAGCTGCCAACATCTTCCAATTTTTTGTACCACAAAAAATTTACAGTAAATTATATCATTACAAATTGCCCTAATGCGTCGATGAAATAAGGCACAAATTTCAATTATTTTTTTCTGTTCCAAAAACTCGGGAGAGATGGCAGCTATGGTATTAGATAGCACAAAAACCTAAAATATCTGGCACAAGAAAAAAATAAAATATGTGAAAACTATTTATAAAATGCATTGCAATTCAAAAAAAAAAAATTTAAACGTATATTTAAATATTCTTAATATACATAGTAATGCTCCATAAATGAATTGTTGATGAACCCATTTCGACAAATTATGTAAAATACCAAACTACACTAGTACCGGATTGCGTAAAAGAAACATCCTTATAACTCCAAAAACAATAATCATATTAACTAACAGTTTACTGCGCCAGATTAAGTGTCTCATTTCCACTTAAAACATATCTTTGAATTGAAATTTGAAGAAAATATAGGATCATGAAAAATCGAAGAATGTGGAAAATAGGATTACAAATACCTCGGCAACTGTTAATCCGACCGACTTCATTCTTGATGCAAAAATTGTGTTATTTTATTGCCTTTTATGTCCTTTCCTTAAAATAAAAAAAATCAAAATTTTTTATATACATTTCATCAGAACGAATTTTTCGAGAGTCCGAAAAAAATAGTTCCGGATAATCGAGGTTACTGATATTAAATAGGCTTCGTCCTATTCTTACTTACTAAGTACATACAAAATTTTAAATCTCTATCTATATTTGTTCGTGAGATAGAACGCTTACAGACAGACGGACGGCATTTTTTTCTTTTTTCTAAAAATATGTTTTTCGGAATCTCCAGTATCTGAAACTTGTAAATCCATCATTTTTTTTTTTTTCGATTTTCAAAACGATTGCAAGACTTACCCTATACTACGTATGATAGGTAAGTAAAAGTGGGCCACAATTTTTGACACGACACTTTTTAGCTTGTCTGAAAGAAACAGCATCGGAGGCTAAAACCCTTTATTTTGTGGAAGAGTAGTAATAGGGGAATCTAATGGTCCATGTCAGTCGGAAGTGAAGAGGTGCATAGCCAAAAACTAATACCACTAGTTGTTTACTTGTATGTTCAACATCGTGTTTGCCGTACAATCAAAGATACGAAATGATTAAACAGCAAGCAATACTAAACCTACTAATCAACTACTGGTTGTATTAATTTTTGGTTTATGCACCACTTCACTTTTGATAGACATGGATCATTAGATTTCCCTAGTATTACTATCCCATATATATATATATATATATAATTTTTTTTTCGTACTCGATACCTTAGATTTTTGTGCTGTTGGCTCTTCGACTATATTTTTGAACGTGATTTTAATTTCTGTTTTTAATTGCTTTACACAGAGCGAGGGAATGACGCCATTGCACATAGCGGCTATGGAAGGAGACGAAGGGATGCTGAAGGTTTTGAGCCAAGCGAATGCACGTGCCAACATACTAGACAGGAGGGACAGAGCTCCTGTGCATCTAGCAGCTGAGCGGGGCCACACGAACGCTGTCGAAATACTCTTAGACAAATTTAAGGCTTCCATCACACAGAGGACGAAAGTGAGTATACTTGGACGACATTTAACATCCTTAATTGGAGATCCGGTATCTTTTGAAATGTTTATTATTTATTTATCTATTTACTGCGATATTGAATGCAATCATTTTGCAGAGTTGGTAAATGGTTTAATGAAGAAAAATAATTTAATAAAAAAAAAATATTGTGGTAAATTTTAACAAATTTAATAAAACCACACTTTTTCTACTAGTTTGAATTTCCTTTTAGCAATTTCTTTTCTTATATTTCTTACAAGTGTAATCTATGACAGTAAGGGCAGATTTCTAAAAAGTTAATTAGTTAAGAAAAAAATAAATGAATCTATAATCAAACCTACCATTTCCCAATAATTTCCAGAACTTCTTAGCGATGGACCAACAGCCTATATCTGTGGTTTCCAACCTTTTATTGCCCACCAAATCATCAATATATTCCTCCCCCTTACTCTACAAATTATGTCTCTAATTTAAAAAGTGAACTCTATTCAATCGATAGAAACTTAATAAAGCCTTAACAATTATAATGCATTTCAGAATCTTAAATTTATCAAACAGGTGAATTTTCTGTCACTAATGTTTTATATATATTTATATAAATCATAGCAGTCAACTTTTGCAAATTTTTTTCTTTTTTTACCCCTATTTTTGTACAGAAAAATTTGTTTTACATAACTGGCTAAATTTTAGGATTAAATGAATCAATATTTTCTGTTTAAAAGTAGTGGTAGAAAGAAAACTAAAAAGTTGGAATTATGTATAAATACAATGAGACTATACATCTTCAACTTTATCTCAAAAGATTTTTATTGACCTTTTCCAACTTAACCATAACTTCAAAAAAGTATTATACGGTCTTCATTTTTACCTTTACATAATATCTTAAAGAGAGACTTACATTTAGCATTAAATCTAATAACATTCAAATTGTTTAAGTGTTGGTGATAAATTTTTGATACCAAATTTTCTTTCTATGAATAACAAATTACACAAGGAGCACTTCGAGATTATCATTTTAATCAATTTTAAGTAATCAAATTACAAATCACAACACATTTTTTTCTATTTTCCCTTCTTTAATATCATTAATTGCTTTCCCTATATTATCTTATATTAAAATTTAAAATGATTATGTCCTTTCATTATATAAATTTATTTTATATAAGTTTACTTATTTAGTATTTATTTAAGTAGATTTATTTAACATCATATAAATTTATTTACTTTGTTAGATGCCTGCACTTAGAAAAATAGGTATTTACTATCTACCCATTTTCTTTTACAATAGTATTATTTAAAATGTATAAATTATATAATGTTGGTAGTGTTTTGTTTAGGTATTTCATATCTTTTTTAGTTTAAATATGTTCAAGACAGTCTGATTTACATATACCCTAAGTAGTTTCGCAAATAAAAATATTCTTCGTGTGACGTACAGCAGTGCCGATAGATGTAACCCCATCAGCAGTGTTGAATTCAGACACTTTTCTCCAGGAGAAACTTCAGTGGCTCCGGGGGGAGGACATTATAGAGTTCCAAGAAATTTTATTTTTTTACCATTGAAACGCAAAATTTTAAATTTCCCGGGGGGGGGGGGACATTTTATTGTTCCGGGAGAAAATGTTTTCCCGGGGCCACCCCCTGAATTCAACACTGCACATCAGGAATGCAAGCGTTGCTTCACAAGTAGCTGATTTTCATCAATAAATTTTAATAGTATTCTTCGCTTTATTAAATTTCGAAAATTCTATCATTTCATAAGGTGAGGAACTCTATAAAAAATTAGTGGTAGCAATCAGTTACCACTAAATTTGTGGCACAGCACTTATATCGATGAACCCCATTTACAAAAACAGTTGAAAGTGTTACAAAAAATTCTGAAATATAAGATCAACCAGAAAAGTTTTGGAAATGTTTAATGCTATATAAAGATGTTAAAATATATTAAAAGGTTTTTCTTATGCTAGTTATTTTGGTATTATCTATTCTAAACATTTGATTGGGGCATATTTAAAATTTTTTAAAAAACTGAATTTTTTATTTTTAATTTTATTTATATTGCATTAAATTTTTATCTACATCTACAACATTACTTATTAAAAGAAAAAGACAAAAGAAACTGCTAGCGAATGGGTGAGTACCAAGTTTATAATTGACCGCCTCACATTAGGAACCATTGTATGTTACTAAGATTGGTGTATTCTATTTGTTCTCGAGAATGTATTTGCATGAAACATAAGGGGTTGATTTTAATTATTATTTTTAAGAAGGTTTTTTTTTTTCATTTTTTATAGGATGGCAGTACCCTCATGCACATTGCTTCCTCTGCGGGTTATCCCGACATTGCCATGATCTTCATGAAGAAAGGAGTTCCTATTCACACATCCAATAAGGTGAGAATATTTCTGAAACGTACATTTAGCTTTTTTTTACAGGATTTAAAAAGTAAATTAGCTTTGATTGATAATATACCGGAGGGTTTAAGCAGATACAATTGTGATTATATTTTAACCCTTTACACTCGAAATGTGACTTTCACTTACCACTCGTGTTGCCAGGTGTCCCTCGTAAATCCGAATGCCAGATGCTTTGGACACCCAGAGCCGGTGAGAGGGGGGGACACAGGGGGCAACTGCCCAGGGACCCAGGAGCTAGAGGGGCCCGCACCGTACCGAAATATAGAGATTTCATAGTATTCCAGATCTGAACTTGCGCACATTTTTTTTTTATTTACAAGTTGACTAAAAGAAATGTTTCCCAGAATAGTTCTGAAAGATTTTCACTAAAAAAGTAATTCAGAAATAAAAACAGAATCTCTGCATAGAACGAGACAAATCTTTTCTTGTCTTGTAATGAGGTGAGTACTAATCTAAAAGCTGTCAATTTGTTCATCATTTTTCTTACAAACAAGCCAGGAATTTCCTGTTTTCCTAAGAAATGTAGAAAGGACCCTTTTTTGACCACGACTGCTATACTCATACCTTGAGGCAAAACAGCCTCTAGACAACAATAGGTCCATCTGATACTGGCAGGAAGACCGGCGCATTTATCAGACAAACGATGCGACCGCTAGGGCCCGGCCCACACTAATTGCGATCTCCTAGGGGTATATACAGGTTCTGATTACCGATTAGGCACGAGAAACACGTTTCCCTTGGAAAGTTTTGAAAGGGCCCGGAATTGAGAGCATAGGGAGTCCTAAATTTTATATGGAATTAACTTAATTCTAAAATTTAATTTAATTTCTTTTCAAATTATTAATTTATGTATATATATATATGTATGTATGTATTATTTAAGTGCTCAACAAGGTTATACAAGTGTCTTATTTACCAAAAATGAAAACCGCTGTTCGATTCCAAATTCCTTCAATAGTCAAGATTGTTTCAAATTTCAAATTGTTTCAAAATAGTCAAATTTAAGAACCCACAAGAAGTATATACATATCCAAATATTGCGTTAACATAATTTTTTTATTCGCTATTAATAGTTTTACAAATCATGTTGTCTTGCCCCAACACATCTTGAGAACAATTAAGCCTAATTCTTCCCCGGCTCGTCTATATGTAGAAAAACAATACAACCTTGATCTCGGCCCGGTACTGGTTTACTAAAAAAGTATTAAGCCCGGGTTAAACGCAATGTAACTGTTCGATGTAACGAACTCTACACTGTACAATTACAGTGTAGAGTTCTAACTAAACTAAATGTAACGAACTAAATGTAACGAACTCTACACTGTACAATTACATTTCTGTATTGATGTTGTCAAACTAGTATCGACTCGTGATGCACATTTATACTTATTCTCGTTATAGCCATATTCATTGAAAAAACTCATATTATATCGCTTCTGCCCAAAACTTTATAATGGGCCGGTAGAGAATTTTTCGAGAATTTCCCGCTTTTTTGAGGCAATTTTTTAAACATACATAAAAAGAAAATTCAGTTTTGGTTTTTTAGCCCAGTACAATAAATTTTATTGCCTGCGAATTTCGAAAAAAATTATGCAATTTCTGGTATTCTTTCGCGTTCTGCGACGATTTATTTATTTATTTTTCTAAACGAAGAATTCTCATTTAAATTTTAATAGTGCTTTGATCAAATTTAAGTTGTGAGAATATGAAATCTTTTCCTATGGCAACATGAACGAAATCTTGAAAATTTTAATTTAACCTGTGTCGAAATAAAAAATTAATTCGAAGTTTGTTTGATTCAAAATTGGGACAAACATAACTCGCATAAATATAAGTTCTCGAAAAAGGTGCAACTTATAAGAAATTCCTTCACTTTGAAGTTTGTTTTGGAAAACCCGAATGATCTGCTGATGTTGTTAGGTATAAAATGAAACTCAAATAGAAAATGAAAGAAAGATATGTTCCAAAATCTTAGAGGGGGGGGGGGATAAAAATATGTTTTTTGGGGGAAGAGGCCTCAGAAATCCTGTACCTACTGTGCTTAATGAAAAACCAAATGGTGTTGATAATGTTTGCCGCTTTACATAAAAATAGAAGTGTAATATTAAAGTTGTTTCCCATATTTTTCTTGATACACTTGACAACATGTTTTTGTTAACACACATAAAAATTCGTGAAAAAACGACTCAGATCCATAATCATGAAAACAAAGGTTCCCACTTAGAAACAGTTTATTCTCCCCTTTTCCATTAACAATTATGTTAAATGTTTTTACTTTTTTCTCTGTTGTTTAATGTAGAGTCAAGATTTTAAAGCCATATTTGACTTAGAAATTTATTTCAGAATGAAAATTAAAGATACCAATGGATTATCTATTATAAAATCATACGTCGTTCAAAGTATTTCGATCAGATTCAAGCCCACATGCTAGTCGATTTGACTGCCACGCTGACCGCATATTCCCAATACCTACTCAGTTAAGATTCGATATTGGTATTTTTGAGCAAATTTTTTTATATGAAATTTCTTTAAATATTCTGAAACACTTATGAGCACGGTTGCTATGTCACAGAGTCGTGAAATTATTACCGTTCGTGATCTAGCATTCTATTAAGAAAACAAGTCTTTCATTTAGGGTTATTTTGTTTTAACAATTTTGAATTACGATTTCTATGGAATCTTTAAATAAAATTTTTTAATTAATTTTACATTCATTTAGAATGCCCAAATATTATTTGATATGTTTCAACATCGGTTTAACCGGTAGTTTGAATCATTAAAGATGCATCATATTTATAAGAGAAGGGCACGTTTCTTAATTACTTAACAACTGATTGAAATTAACTGTTTTTGTTTGCAAATATTTTGTGTCATAAACATTGGGGTTGTCAAGTTGATAAAACGTAACATTTCAGAATCCCTGAAGTAAATCATTTTATGATAAAATTCAATCTAAGTTTAATAATCACCTTTTAAGTTAAACCTGTTTGTAAATCTGAATTTGATTCAATTAGATGGAGTAGCGTTGATTCAAATGACAGACAATAAACGTTACGTTCTTAATATATAAATATATATATGTATATATATATATAATAACTGATTCGATTATACGATGATTCGAATAAGCGGCGGTTTTTGTATTTTTTCTTGTAAGGGCCCGTGAAACTTGTCACCAGCCCTGCCACTATTATCTCACAATTTATTTTGCCATACTTTATCACAGATTATTTAGTCATTAGATAAGACGAAGAAAAATAGTTCAAAAAATCGATATCATGAGCATATGGAGCACCCATTTACGCGGGACACTAGTGGTCAGTGAGGATCACCTCTCGAGTGCAAAGGTTAATCCGATGGTGATAAACATACTTCCACTTGCGAAAAGTATACAAAACAGACTTTCCTTTTTTACAAATGGAATTTGTTTTAAAAAGGGATGTATATATCTTAAAATACAAAAAAGTTATTGGGCATTTTCTTATATTCAGACAAAAAGAAAAAAAATGGTCTTCGCATAAGAAAAACATTAAAATAACCCATTAGTTGAGACCAAAACTCACCAAATTTTGATAATTTGAATTTTCTGAAGTTTTAATGTTTTCTGGAAAAAAAAAAAAGATAGAAAGAAAGAAAGAAAGGAAAACACGATTTATGATTGAAATTTTGACCAATCTTAATTCTACGTTAGGCGCGTGAATATACTGGGTTACTATGAAAAAAAAACATTAACTTTCAAAACCCGATTTATTTAAATGTATTATACATACAAATATGATAGACATATGACAATAACCACAAAATAAACATTTCTGTACATCAAATGGCATGGCAGAACTAGTTCAAATTTGTACATTAGGTGGCGTGACAATACTAGTTCAGAATCCATAATGAGTTCAGTTCAGTCTCTTCCGAAATGGAGGCAAAGCGAGAAAAGAATTTCGGCGTCCTAGAATACGCGAAATGTTCGTCTGTTATAGCAATGCAATGTTCTTTCAGAAGTACGGAAAAGAACACCTTATCACGCTACAAAATGTGTAGATTGAATTGAACTGCCACCAGAACGTGTGTCGTGTGACCACGGGGGCACACATAGAACATTTAAAGAGTGAGCTTAAAACTTGGATATTGTGTAGTTATTTTCACATATCAATCATATTTGTAAGTATAATACTTTTGAATATATCGAGTTGTGAAAGTGTATGATTCTTATATAATAACCCTGTATTTTATACATTCAGTCGCGCGGGGGACAAAGGTCACCCATTTTCAATATGCTGTTTTTGTACTTTTTATCTATTTTTTTTAAGTAGTAATAAAGCAACATTCTAAAACAACAAAATGTACATTCCAAATTTATATTTAAAGCTTACAACTGTTTATGAACACGACGATTATGAAGAAGCAGAAGGGAATCCGACAAAGGGAATGTAAAATACAAATTTTTTAAATGTCATGGGAGACATATGTCACTTGCGCTATTAACGTGGATTTAAAATGTGACTTTCTTGAATCTCGAAATATTTTAACAAGAGTCCCAATTGTTACTGAAATATTTAAGTAAAAACCATACATTTTCCTATATACAAACTATGATAAGACTTTTGAGTAATCATGTTTCCTGGAAAATCAGCCCCTCGCTTTTCTTTGGTCTCTACTTGCTTATGCATACATATAATGTATTCTTGCATTGTCCTGCAGCAATATGGGAATAAACATCAATGGGTGGAAAGCATTTTGCAGCAATGTTCTGCAAATACATAACGATCAATCTTAACCCTTTGAGTGGCAAGCAACAATGTCTCTGTAATATTATATTCTCACCGGAATAACCGAAATTTTTTTTTTTAAATAAGGAAAGGCAATTTTTTAATATTTTGCCCAGAAAGTTAAAAGTATAAAAATTCGTTAAAAGTTTGTGGTGCGAATCTTCTTCCAATTACGTGGGATAAAATATGTCTCACTGTCACTCAAGGGATTAATGTTAATAAAAGACCTGGAAATTTGCACCATAAAAAGTTCAATATTAACGTGTAAATAGAAACTTACAAGTTTATTAAATGGTGCAAAATGTTATAAAGCTAAAAACCAAACAAAGATCAAAATGAAATTACAACAATCCACGTTTCGGTCATGATCTATTACCATCTTCAAAAGAAAAAGTTGCTCATTGCATTTAAAGGTTTAAAGAAGTTAGTTTTCCGATCGATTAAAATAATCGATAACTTTAATTGAATGAAGTGATAATCGTTTGGAAAACTAATGAGCTTTTCAAATTCAGGACCGTACGGCTTTTTTCTTTCCGGCACACTGTGCCCAGTCCGGGATACCAAATTTAAATTCCAAATTTGCAAACCGCACCAGTAATATTTTAATGAATTTTTGCTTTTACAACTAAAGCTTAAATTAAGTCGCAACACCAGGCACATAAAAAGACTCGGATGATAATGTAAAGTGTATGGGACCGTTCTTTTCAAATATTTCGCTCAAATTTAATTATTTTTTCATGATGTTTTTGCACAAGATAGCTGAGGATGATCCGCAACCGGCCTAGTTTTTACTTTTTCTGTTTTGATTTCAGGTTTTTTTTAATTACTTTAACTTTTGAAACCGGTTTAAACCGGTTCTTTAATTAAAACTATCGTAATATAAAAAATATATAAGCAAAATCGAAAAAGTAAAAACTAGTCCGGTTGTGGAACGGCCTCAGCTATCTTGTGCAAAAAAAAAAAAAAAAAAATCATGAAAAAATAATTAAATTTGAGCGCGATATTTGAAAAGAACGTTCCCATACACTTTAGTTTATCATCCGGGTCTTTTTCTGTGCCTAGAGTGGGACCTTGATTCTTAATTTCTAAAAAAAGTCGTTTGTAAACTCCGGTGACAGTAGATAATTTATTATTTTACTAACAGAATTTGGCCGTGCCGGAAAGGGGTTAAATCTTTAAAAGCAAATTAACAACTCTTTTTCTTGAAGATTGTTATAGATCATGACCGAAACGTGGATTTTTAGAATTCATTTTAATTTTTATTCAGTTTTTAATTTTATAACATTTTGTATACACCACTTAGTAAACTTGACCTTTCAAAAATCTGCAATTTTTGTTGCATAATCACTCCACCGCTTTTTTAGAATATCTCTATTCTGACAAGTGAGATGGCCCAAAATATCGTCAAGTAATAGATTTGTGTAAAAGTGGAAAAGTGACTATGCAACAAAAGTTGCAGATTTTTAACGGTGTCGTATTTTTTTTATTTTTTCGCTAATATTGAAGATACTACCATTATTGCCAACCTCCGGCTTTCTAAAATTAAGAAAACACACTTTGGGCCAAAAAAACTGTTTAATTAAAAGTGTCTGGCATTAAATTTGATGGTTGTTTGAAATGTACTTACTTTCGTTAATTAAATGAATTTCTGTTTGGAAGTATAATTGTTTGATTTTAAAAAAAGCTGGAGGTTGGCAATTATGTGTAATGTTTTTTTCGGTATTTATGTTCTCGCAGAGACATGGTTATTGTCACCCGCGAATAATGTCCTTGTGCCTTTTATGTATGTATTCAGTCATCTCAATGTATCAGTAAATTATTATACTTAAATCTAAAATGTAGAAATCTGTTTTACTAACGAAATTTTTCTTTTCATTTCTTTTTATGTACCCAACAGTCTGGTGCCAAGTGTTTGCATATCGCAGCAGCTGCTGGTCACGTTGAAGTTGTAAGATCGCTCCTCAATAAGGGAGAGAGCGTTGATATCAAAACAAACGTAAGTATTCTACTATCTTCTTCAAATTTCCATTATTTTTTGCTACATTTTTATGAGACAAATTATTTTTTTCTTTAGAAAGAAACACCACGTATAAAAAGAAAATACACAGTTGATTTTTTGCGAAGCTCTACACTCACCTTATAAACAGTGTTCTCGCTGACCTTTGACCGAAGTTAGTAATTTGGCTAATTAAAAATGAAAAACATTCGCCAAATAAAAAAAGTATTAGCAAAATAGATTCGCCGTGTAGCACTAAAGAAATAATTTTTAATCCTTTAATGTACCCCCCTTTTTTTTCAATATGTTTAAAAATAATCAAAGTGTTTATAACTGCGACAACGATTGTTATTAATCTAATTTCCACCATCCGCTAAAAATATATTAAAAATATATGTGCATGCATATGTATGAAAGACGAAAAAGAAAAGAAAGAAAAAGCAAAAATTGAGAACTAGCAATTTGGCGAATCTAATCGCTTGGTTATTCGCCAAATGAAGAATTTAGTCGCAATTTGGCGCATTGGCGAGCGACAGCGAGAACACTGCTTATAAACCCGAGATCATTCTTTTACACTTTACACTCATAGTTCCAGTCTCACTGGATATCATCTTTCTTTGAAAAAAAAAAAAAAAAAAAAAAAAAAAAAAAAAAAAAAAAAACGCACCAGTAATAAAGGAAAATAAAATACGCCTTGTTTAATTAGAACATTGTTTATATTGCATTTATATTGACAAGTTTCCCTTTTTAAATATTATTTTTTATTTATAAAGGCAACTACGTGTTTTATGTGTATTACAGAGCTACTTATTGGCGGATTTTTATACTTTAAATATTTATTTATTTTTTAAATAAATGTTAAACGCATCATTTCAATTATCCGTAGTTCAAATTTCATCTTATTTGGACGAATAGAACGCATTCTAGGGCCCTCTGAAATGGGCAATTTATTTCTTTCCAACCCTGTAAATGAAATTTTCTTCTTTACAACATATGAGTTTTGATTTATCCCCCCCCCCCTCTCTCTCCCTGTTGCGTACATTTCAAGTTACGAGGTCTAATGTTAAAGTAAGGACCGTTTATGAATTAAAAAAAATATATGAAAGGAAATATTTTTTTATTATTTACATTTGAAAGGCATATTATGCAACTTCTTCTCACAATCGCCGTATAAATTAAAACATTTATCATAAGGTACAGCAGCAGTATGCTGTGTGCACTTAATTGATCCTCCCCACCCCCACCCCCAGTGGGGTAATCCTAAAAAAAAGCAGAAGGTAACGTTCTAAGCAGATGATGTACGCTCAAGTCGGAGCGTATACCATAGAGTCTACATACTATAGCTTATAACAGAGGGTATACGGTGTTCTTTTTAAAAATCCAGAAGGTATACACCGTATATCCGCGTATACCCTCCACTACATCGTTACCCCCCCCCCCCCTTGTTGCTTAAAAAAATGAAAGGAACACATTTTTTATTACTTACATTTGAAAGGCATATTATGTAGCCATATTAGGCATTATAAAGGCATATTAGGCATATATAATCACCGTATAAGTTAAAACATTTATCATAATGTATAGCAGTTTGTTAATTCCATCAGCATAAAATTTTGTCGCAACCCTATTCAACATCAGGATTTTGAAATTTTATCTTGCATCACTCTCTCAAAACAAAATTTTCAACACTTATTTATGATAATATGTCCAAGAGAAATATATCATAAACTTTTTTTTAATAATGGGGCCAGTGGATGCCACTAATGACTATTTATATGTTTTACTAGCACCATTATTTTTAAAATATAAGTTTGTAGTACATTTCTCTTGAACATGTTATCAAAATGAGTTTAAAAATTCTGTTTTGAGAGGGTGGTGCAAAGTAGAATTACAAAATCCCAGCGTTAAATAAGGCAATGGCAAAATTTTATGCAGATACAATTAACAAGCTGCCATGTTATGATCATCATTATAATTTATACGACTATTATGTTGAGAAATAGTTGCATAATGTGCCTTTTAAATGTAAGTAATAAAAAATGTTTCCTTTCATTTTTTATGAACCTTTAAACGACCCTTACTTTAAAAATTGATCTCATATTTTGAAAACAATTTAGTTTTTTTCAATCCTTAAATATTAGTTCTTTAGTAATACAAGCCTATTAATTTCCAATAGAAAATTTTTCGTTTGATTTTGTTTTGTAAACAGAGTGTAAAATAAATAAATACTTAAAATCCCTTAAAAAAAAAAAAAAAAAAAAAAAAAAAAAAATCAGCATATGTATTTTTTTAATACTCTATCTCTAAAAAAAACGTTGTCTTCTAGAACCAAATAATATCTTGCCGAGATCTTTTAATTCCATTTACTCATGACTTAAATCTTGTAATACATGAAAAAAAATACCACTGATTCCTAATACATAGCTGTCAACATCTTCCGCTTTTTTTGTACCATAAAAATTTTACAGTCGATTTTGACATTTTAAATCATCTTAATCTGCCGATTAAATATAGGGGAAAAATTCTATTAACTTTTTCTGGGCCGAAAAATCGGGGAGAGTTGACAGCTATGCTATTACCCCATTTCATGGGGTAATGGGATCAAATAGAGAAAGACGAACTTTTGAAGAAGTGTGAAGAACTTTTTGAAAAAGGTACCATAGTGCATTAAAAACAATTCTTTACACATTTAAAGAAACAATCAACTACTCACTAAAATTATACATCACATTAGTATGTAGTCTATTTCATCCTCTGGTACTTGAGTGTCACAGCTCAAATTAATACAACTTTTAATATTTTTGGAAGTTAATTATAAATTAATAAATCCATTTTATGAGTTTTTCCTGTTAGACGGGCGAAGTTTGTAAATCGCCAAATACTCTCTATGCTTTCAGTTACGCATGAGTTATAACAACAGTGAAGTTAATTTAGTGCGTCAAACCACATTTTTTAAACATCCCAACTGGCTGTGAAACTACACTGGTGTCCAAAAGTTAAGCATAATTGGTAATTAAGTAATTATTTTTAAGTAATGAAAGAAATATGAATCGGAATGTGCTGAAACTCCAGGTGTGTAAACAAAATAGTACGCGTCACATATTTTCGCGAAAAGTTTTTCCCGAAATCGAACAGGGGACCGTCAACAAATTGAAAAAGAACGAAGATATTTTGGATAACCCTGTCAAAACTAATGTAGCAAAAGCGTTCAAACTGCACATTATGATTAATTGGCTTATTGTAATGTACTGTGTTAATCTTTACAAGGATAGCATGTATACTCGTAGAGAAATTAAGGTTTTTATAAAAACAGTCCTAAGTTTTTTGCTTATAATTTGCAGAGTTCTTAATATAAAATAATGTTCTTTTTTGAAAAAATGACAAACATCATTGTGCACAATACCCTGTCATCAGAATTAAAAAATAACAAAAATTTTATGACAAATGAGCAGGTTTACTAAATAATTTTTTACTGCGCATGCGTGAACGCTATTAAAGTTTCATTTGCATATTATGTTAGTTAAACGTATAGAGCAACTTTTGTGAAAGTCTCAAAAACATAGCTTAAAAATTCTGAAAATTATCGTTGATAGAATGAGATCAAAATCCTTTATTCCCTAAATGAAGCAAGCCCCACCAGTGGCCGAGAGGTACGGACCTCTCAACTGGTAGACGGCAGGTGCTGGGTTCGAACCCAATCGCGGCTGTCGGCCTAACCGTTCGGAGTTTTCGTGGTTTTCTTCGAACCTTGCGTAAATACGGGTTAGGTTCCCTTAGAAAGACCCCCACGAAGGGCACTCCCCCTGGTCCTATATCCCTAGTGTACATAATCGGACGACAAAAAATACACACACACCTAAATGAAGCAAAAAGATGAGGGGCTGTATCCATATTCCATTGTTTAGTGCCTACACAATATTGCACGTACAACTGTATTTAGGTAAAACCCCTGATTTTTTTGCTTCCTTTAGGAATAACGGATTTTGAGTTGATTTTATAGGCGACCATTTTCAAAATTTTCAAGCTATGTTTTTGAAGTTGCTCTATACATTTAGCTAACACAATATGCAAATGACATTTTGATATCGTTGACGCATGCGCAATGAAAAATTATTTACTAAACATACTCATTTTTCATACAATTTTTATTTTTTTTAAATTCTGATGACAGGGTATTGTGTACAATGATGTTTGTCATATTTTCAGAAAAGAACATTATTTTATAATAAGAACTCTGCAAATTATAAGCAAAAAACTTGGAAAAATTTAGGACTGTTTTTATAAAAACTTTAATTTCTCTACGAGTGTACATGCTATCCTTATAAAAATAAACACAGTACATTACAATAAGCCAATTAATCATAATGTGCAGTTTGAACACTTTTGCTATATTAGTTTTGACAGGGTTATCCAAAAGATCTTCGTTCTTTTTCAATTTGTTGACGGTCCCCTGTTTGATTTCGGGGAAAATTTTTCGTGAAAATATATGACACGTACTATTTTGTTTACACACCTGGAGTTTCACCACATTTCGATTTATATTTCTTTCATTACTTAAAAATAATTACTTAATTACCAATTATGCTTAACTTTTGGACACCAGTGTAGAACAATTTAACATTTTAAATTAAAAGTTAAGAGTAATGTTTGAAGAAGAGGTGCTTTTATAATTAATACTTTAATATTAATTAAATCATGATTATACGTGAAGAAAACAACATAGACATGCTGAATGGATACTTCAAGTACTGATTGTTTCCCTTTATTATTATCATTTGTTAAACACGTGAATAACTGTCGAAGATTGCACAGTATGTTTTGTGTTTCATTTAATATTCAGTTCAAAAGCAACTTATCCATTAATAAATCGAAATTGTTGATTTATAATTATTAAATTTTCACATAGATGGTAGCACCAAGATATTTAATTTTAAAATTATTATATAGAGAATTTATTTATTTTAATAAACTTTAAAATGTTCATATCAAAATATTTAAAAAAATCCAAAATTACAATTTTTTTGAAAATCCGAAATTAAAAAAAATTAGCTGAGATATAAATAAAATTTTATTTTCTAAAACCTAAAAAAAAATGTTTAAACGAAATTCAAAATGCTGAACTTAAATAAATTGCAATAGTTTTTGAAGAGAAAAAAAAAACTGAATTCCAAAAAATATTATTAATATCGGTGATAAAATAATAATAATATAAAGGTTTAAACTGGCAAATAGTACAAAATTTCTTTTAATTGTGAATCCATCTTATTAAGAAAACTTCAATTTCTAGCTCCAGGGCTCTAACAAAGAACGTTTCGTTCACTAACAAGATGCTTTATCTCAAAATTATAATGTCTTCACACAAAAAGTGGAAATTAAGGTTCTGTTTTAAAATTTAAATCGCAAAAATGAACAGATGACGTTGAAAAAATTAATGTAATTATAACAATCGAATTTTTCAAAATTTTATTATTCGTCGTGTCACAGGAGGTTTTCAGCTGTATATATACAAAATTTTAAGTCTCTGACTTATACAGTTTTTGTGTATGGACTCTGTGACGGACGGACAGGCATAGGACAGAGATGAATAGGATTTCATCAAATGAACGAAACCTTGAAAAAAAATACCAAAAATCATAAAATTTTTATTAAATTTATCAGTTTCCACTATCTATAAAGCGTAAATCATTGCGGTGAATTTTTCATTATCGAGATAAGCACCAAATTAATCCAATAACGAAATTTCTCGGAACAACGTGACTAGGGATCATGAAAATAAGTGTAATTTTTCAATTAAACTTTGAATGCTTATAAAAATCTGTATTTTCTTTTAATTATTTTTGCTTCAATATCTCATTGTTATTATTATGTGATAAAATGTTTTTAATACATATTTTTGTCACAAAAAAGTTGCATAATGGGTATGTGTAATTTAAATTGTTGGTTTTCATTTCTATTGTTGTATTTATTTATTTATTTATTTATTTATTTATTTTAATTTTAGGATGGCTTAACAGCTCTTCACATAGCAGTTCAAAATTGTCAACCCCGAGTTGTGGAAACGTTGTTAGGATATGGGGCTCAGATTCGGCTAAAAGCCGGAAGGGTAAGCTGCTTAGAACTTATTTCTAACCTTTTGTATGTAGTGTATAGTGTATAATCTCTTGTAACTAATATTTTATATGGATTTAGTGCTTTTGATTTGCCTTACTTCGCACAATATACTTTCTCTAGTGAAAATAATATTTCGTTTAAAAAAGAATCGTGCATATTTATGCATAAACTTGAAACCTTTCACTATATTTTCATTAGAATAACACAATTGTCTCCGACTTTTAGGTAGCTTTCATTACAAAAAGCCAAAATCTACCTGTTACAGTCAGCCAGATAAAAGCACTTCCGAAATGTTTTGGTATATTTTCATTCTCACTGATCATGATCCCCAGACTCTAGAACCACCCTCCGTCAAATGCGACTTTTATATAAAATATTATATATCTGACTTTTGACATGCTGTAACTCGCGTATTTGTGAACCGATTTGGATGTAACTTAGTATGTGCATAGTAAATACTAATGTCTCGATTGAGTTCCCTGGCCAGCGCTCATCCGCCATCTCATTTTGAATGGTGGCCGTTTAATTTTTTTTTAATTTTAAAATTCAAAAAGTGGTACAAAACATTTAGAAATTTAAAAAAGATTTTTTCCTTGATCACCTTTTTAAATTTATTTATATGTTAACCTTTATGGACCTACGTGAAATTTTAAATGTCCCTAAAATTGTCAATCTCACTAGATGTATGTTCTTAAAACATACGATTTTTTTTAATTAAACATTATATTATTTGTCAGATTAAAAATAATTTTAAATCAGATTTCATAAATCAAAATTCATAAATTTAAATGACTTCAAGTTTTTAACATTTTAATTTTTACAGAATTATAAGGTGTAAAAAAAGGTAGAAATTTAGACGTACTGATGAAATCTCTTTCTTTTTTCTGACAGTCTGGAGAGACTCCTCTCCATATCGCTGCTCGCACACCAGGAGGAGAGAAATGCGCTGAGCTACTACTCAAAAGTGGAGCAGAAGTCAACGCAACACAAGAGGTAATAACAAATATCTCTCAAAACAAAATAATTATCGAGGTTAAATTACAAAACGAGAATAAAAAATAAATTTTTAAATTTTTTGTCTGTTAAAACCACTGTCAAAATTTTTATTTTGATGTTACACTATTCAATGATGTAAAGTAATTTGATGAACACTGATACTATTATGCAAAATTAAAATGAAAAAAAAATGTTATTCGCAATTGGGAACATATATCCTTTAAAATCTTCCAAAAAAAAGTGTTGTTTTTTTAATTAATTTGACAGCTAGTGTTTTTCAGAACAATTTGGCCCAAACCGCGTCAAAATTTCCAAACAATTACGCTCGTTATACTAAAAAATGTAAATTAACCTTGATCTGCTTCAAGCAAAACATTTATGTTTAAGTTGATTTTTCGCAAAATCGATATTTTTTTACTGCACGCATGATAACTCCAGATTTCTTAAACGTAATAATTCGAAACTTTTATATATTTTTACCAGATCCATGGTTTGTACGGATCCTGATATTTCATGACCAAGAAATTCTTCCGTACCAGTTTTAACTATATTTATTTTTCACGAATAAACCCTGGTATTTCACCTTAAAAATAACAGTACCCGTACTCCCTCATGGTTCTCATGGTTCATGAGATCGTTTTCTTCAAACTGAACTGAAATCTGAGAAATGTAACAAAAATTATTAAGTGTACTATGTATTCAAGTGACAAAAGTAACCAAAATTTTCATATTTTTATTTTGAAAATCAAAAATATTTAGAATTTTTTTCTTTATTTGTTTTATTTTAATTCATTTTATTTTTTTAATACTTTTATATTAAGTGTTTCAAAGTTCTAGAGGGTATATATATTTTTAAATCATGCGCACAAACTATACACATTAGCATTAAGTTTTAAAAAATCATATATTAAGGAATGATTATATTAATTGTACGGTGTTTAGTGCAAATTATATGTTATATTGCATGGAGAAAATATAATAGTATTAACAAAAAGAAACTTGTGTGGTTAGTACAAAAATGAGTGCATGGGGCCACATTAAATATTTGTCTCCGAAATCTAATTTTTTATCTGTTTAAAGGGTATAAGCACTTTTAACCTCAGTGAGCTCTTTAGTAGAATAAAAAGCGATCTTTCTATACTGTTGCATTGGATTCAGCTGTTCGCCGATGAATCCAATTCCATATATTTTCAGAAGAAAAATTATCATAAAAAGCAGATTTTCTTCTATATGGTAATATGGGGTAAATATTTTACCATTCATTTTTTTAAATACAACAATTTGTTACAATTTTGACTTTTTTATTATTACTCTACATGTTTTATTCAAGTTCACCTTTAATATTCATTTTTATCATACTTTTTTGAAAATCTTATATAAACTGAACTAGAAATATGAAAAATTTCATAAGTTTTGCTCATAATAATTTAAAAGAAAGTGTGTAAAAATAACCAAAAAAATGATTAAAAGTAGGCAAAATTATATATATATATATATATATATAAAGAAAATAACAATATTGATGAATCAAGATTGATATTGATGAATGTAGATCTAATATTAAGAAAATTTAATATAGGCCATTTGGTTTGGAAACTGCAAACAATAATATATTTAAATATAAAAAAGGGAAAAGAAAATATAAATAAAAGTAAAGGGAGTGATATTTTTTAAAAATATAAGCTTTCATATTATTTTCTAAATAAAATATCTCTTTTTAATGCAAGAGAAAATGAAATTTCTTAATATTCTGATAGTGTTCGAAAATATTTCATAATCTATACCTGATGTATGATTTTTTTTTCTCTCATGATTATTCGCACAGGATGGTGAAACTCCTCTTCACTACGCTGCACGGCACGGTCACCTTAACACAGTAGCACTCCTGCTTCAAGATAAAGCAGATGTCACACAGAAATCAAAGGTAAGAGACTTATTTCTTTACTTTTAATACATACGCAACAGATAAAAAATATATACTTAAGTTTTTAAAATTTATTTTATTCTTATTAAATTAATAATGAAAAAGTTAATTTAGAATATACAGTTTATTAGTCTTTTTTTACGTTTATCAGACACCACTTCTACAGTTTGAATTGCACTGTTCAGTCACTGTGGAAACTGCAACCGTCACCTCAGTTTAGGGTTTAGACTAATAAACTGCATACACTGAAAAGTTAATTTAGAGCATGCAATTTGTCATAATTTTAACGTATACCAGACGTCAATTCATTTTTTTTTTACATTCATTATTTAATTTAAGCGGTCACACTAGTCATACGGAGAAAACGACTTTCGTTCATTTCCCTTTGATTGTGAAATTTCATGGTTGAATCAGTTACTGCTAAGACAACCAGTATCTGTTTTTGTGTTTGATTAAATAATATCAGTTAAACATTTGAAAACAAATAAGTATGAAATAAATTACATAAACAGAGTCTTTGAATCCCATTATGTTTTATTTACGCTTTGAAAAAAAAAAAGAAAAGAAAAGAAAGAAAGAAATTTTAAATGTATCGTTTAAAATCTAACCTAATTTTCATCAACGTTTTCTTTCTCTTTCTAATATGAAGATATTTTTATTTTTAGAAAGGAAATATTGTTAGTTGTGCTGTCTTAGATTTGGGAGCATTAATTAAAAAGATCAACTCGAAATATGATATGAATATCTCCTACAGATATACTTTAATTTATAACTCTTTGTCAATATTATGGCTTATCTATTTCAAATAGTACATAATTTTTCCCATGTACTGCTTTTAATGTATATTAATATTAATGAACTTATCATTTTAAAGTTTTCTTTCTCTTTTTAATAGTCATGTCAAAATACTTTTGTTGTTAGGAAGCAAATAGATTATTTGCAATGCCTTACAATAAATAGCAAACATTAAAAAAGCGTAAAAGATACTAAAATGAGAAGCATTTAAAATGAAAAAGCAATAAAGTTTTTAAATTGGAAGATGGACCGTAACGTTTCCCTGGGAATCAGAATTCAATATCTATAAAAGAAAAAAAATTTGCAAGTCTTTTTTAAGCTTGCAAGATGGCCTAATATTGAGGATTGGTGACGGTGTCCCAGACATAGTCGCTTTACAAATCCTACACTGTAAAATAAAAAGAAAAAAATTGTAAAGTTATTAAAATTTTTTCTGGGAAACTGGGATTCCTAGAACTTTTTTATGTAACGATAACAGTAAAAATTCACGTAATAGAATCAGTTAATGAATTTTTGTTGTTACCATTATATGAAAAGATTTTGGAATCCCAGTTTCCTTGAGAAAATTTAGTAACTTTACGAAAAAAATTTCACAGTGTACAAAAAAAGGAATTTTGAAAAGTTTGAGTTTATTGGATTCGAATTCTATGAACTGTAAGCCAAACAACAGACCCGTAGGTCATGGCTGATCTGATAAAAAAATTATACAGTAATGATTTATTCGAAAGTGACAAACGGCAATAATGATTTAAGGGAACATTAAATTTTGATAGATTTGACTAATATTCTGTATTCTGCCTAGTACAGATTAATTTTGAGTTTGGGAAAATGCCTAGATATTTGTAGCTGATGACCCAGTGTATGTTGTCATTACTGAGAGAAAGGTTAGTATCGGAGGAGGCAGATTTGTAACAAAATATGAAGGCAGTACTTTTTGCAGCATTGATTTTTATGCGTCATTTTTGGAGCGAATAAAAGGAGACTGGAATCACGTTGTGTAGTGAACTATTTTTGTACATTATGGCCTTATCGCCGCACATAATACCATGACCTAAAATGTCTGTAACAGCCCCCAAACTATCACATAACACAAATGGAAAAAAACTGCTTTAGAGGTAACCTGCAATATCTATAGTGCTACTAACTTCTTAAAATTAATATTTCTAAATTGCCCTAAGCACAGACATTATCCCAAGTATGGGCATCTGATTACTGCGTTATACTGAAATAAATTTTCACAGAAAAACAAAAGAAAAAAAAGACCAGCTTTAGAGGTAACCTAACAACCTACAAAGCTATGAACAACCTAAAATAAAAAATACCAAATGTGGGTATTTAAATATACTGTGTCATAATAAAATATATTTTTTTTTCTTTTGTTTTCTTTAATTTCGATGCAGAGCGGAGAAACGCCACTGCACGTTGCTGCTCGTAACTGTCATTACGCTGTCGCCCGGAGCTTGCTCGATCACTGGCGAAGAATCCATCCAGAAGATACAGGAGCTACCCTTGTGAATGCACAAAACGAGGTGAGTATAACTAACGACACCCTTTTATCCCAGGGGTTTTGAAAACCAACGACACAGGGGAAGAAATTTTAAACACGGATGTGTCGAGAAAAGACTCAAATGTGCCACAAAAGAAAAAAAATTGTAGCATCAATTGAAAATTTTAAAAAATAATAAAAATATGCGCCGTTCACCCGGAAGAAAAATGACACAGCTCCAAAAAAATTCCTTCTGTGCATTATTACACTTCAGTCAAATTTCGTGAACACGAACACTCTTAACCAGGGCCGTAGCTAAGGGGGCGCCACGGGCGGCTCAGCCCCCCCCCCCTAAAATATTTTGAGATCCCCCTGGAAAAGATTCCAAGGTCACTAAATGAATTTATGTTCTGAAAATTCAAGTGAAATTCTGTGCAAAATTCTAATTTAGTTTTGAAGACCTGTCACAGTTTTGCAAACATACCAAATTGTAGCTGTTTCAATACTTGTTCATCCTACATACATTATTTGCACATATGAAGCTAACATGATGCTTAATATTGCTTAATTATACACTCGAATTTTTCCTCATCATCTTTCTTATCGTAAAATGAAGTTATTACAACAATTTAATGAGAAATATAGTAATTACAGTGTGAATATGCACTAATTTATCTTTCTGCATCACAGAGAGAGAGAGAATATATGAGCCCTACCTATATTTTTTGAGCCCCCCCCCCCCCCCCTATTATTCACTTCTAGCTACGGCCCTGCTCTTAACACGAATTACTTTTAGCACGAACAGTTTCCGATTGCCCCATCCAGTTGTATGTAATTTATTTAAGTTTGGATGACACAAACTAACACTTAACACGAACAAAAAAATGTTTCCCTCTGAGTGTTCTTATTACAGGGGTGAGATTTTTGCGGTTTTGCACACCGGAATTTTATTAGAGAAAATATTGTTCTGTTAAATCTCAAAAATGTTCCGTTTAAATGAAATAGAATTTTCTCTAACAAAGTACTGGTGTGCAAAAACGTGGAAACCTCATCCTAGTCGTTAACGAGATTCGACTGTAATAGAGTCGATGTCGATGCATTTTGTTATATAAAAAGTGTCATAAGAGCAATTACTCGGAAAACCTGCTTTTTTTTGCAGTACACATTGCCACTACAAAAGAATGGCAAAGTGTATGTAGGGATAAACTTACTTAAGACTTTTCTCAAATCCAAAGGAACGAATTTATGTCACAAATATGAATTCATTTTTATTCGGAAAAGCATGAAACTGGAAGGTGTTGTTATTCAGAAACTACGTAATCAAAAGACTACTTCCTTTTTTTTAACACGATAGATTTTACAGAAAACACGATTAAAATTGGCGTTTTGAGTGCAATTTCACAAAGAACATAGAAAAAACAATAAGCGAAGGGGGAAAAACGCCGTGTCACATGATCAAAAATGCTTATAACTCTATAGATAATATAATTAATAAAAATTAAAAAATCCTTTCTATTTCAAATCGCTTCCATAGTCAGTTTATGACAATTTTATATCTTACGTTTAAAAATGCGTACATCATTGTGTCAGAAAGTTTCGCATTTGTTGAGCTGTGAAGTTCAGAACAACCTTAATGATCCCTATTTATAAAGATTATGGTGCTAAGTGGTTATGGAGCTGAAAGATCATAATTCTGGAAGATTTTTAGCCAATAAATTTTAAGCATGTGTGTATAGATATATAGATATGTGTATAGATCTAGCGCACCCGACAGACGTTGTCCTGTCACCGACAGACGTTGTCCTTCTTGGCACCGACTCCAGAAAATCAAATAAATGTACGTAAATATGGTAATACGCAGAATAAACACTACGCTTTTAATTTAATTTCTTATTACAATTATGTAAGGAAATTATTTTTTACTCTTCATTAGTTTTTGAAGTCGGTTCAATTTTTGATAGAAAAGTTTATTTTTCTCTTTTTAGTTAAAAATTAACGATTGTCTGAAGTCGGTTAATCAAAATTATAATACAGGAAATATTATTGTAAAGCATACACGTTTGTCAGCAGTGGGGTTCGAACACGCGATCTCTTTCTTCAAGAAGCTGAGCTTAAATCTGGCGCTATAGACCGCTCCGACATTCCGTCCGCACTCCATTCATCGAACTTATTCAATACTTTTAATTAGCGAAAAATCACTAACTAATAGTTTTTGCCTAATTACAAAAAAAGTACTGAATCAAATTCGATGAAATGTGAATCTAAACCATTCTCAAAACCACTGGAAAACGCATTAAAATCGGTCCAGTCGTTTAGGAGGAGTTCAGTGACATACACACACACAGAAGATTTTTATATATAAAAGATAAGTATTGAAAATTTGAGGTTTTTGCGCCGAAGACATCGCCAAATTAGGAAAATGTGAATTATCTCAGGAACTACTGGATTTAAACGAATTTGCTTAATACCATTCGATTCAGAATAAGAGAATGCACTAAAATATGTTATCAGTGGAAAAATAACTATAAAAAACGATTTTTAAGGAAAATTTTAAAAGTTCGTTCTTTTTTCTACTCTTTTTAGGGGTGGAATTTTCGAAAATCCTTTCTTAGCGACAATCGATGTTATAATAAGTATTTTTACCGAAAATTTCAAGATTTTTGGTTATGTAGATTTTTTTGTGCTGTGATTAATACGAAATCCTGACTTTCTTTTATATATATACGCTGCAAAAAATTATTGTTAGTTTTTGCAGTATAATACTGGCGTCCCAGCTGCCAGTATTATACCATAAAATTAACAGTAATAAACCATAAATAAGCATTAGTATACAGTCTTATAAATACAGTAGCAGTAATATACCGCATATTACTGCTTAATGGTATATTACGGCTTGTTTTAGAGTTTATTACTGTAGATTTTACAGTATAATACTGGCAGCAAGGGTGCCAGTATTATACCGTAAAACTAACAATTATTTTTTGCAGTGAGCACTTTTAATTAGCGAAAAATCACTAACTATTAGTATTTGCCAAATTACTAAAAAAGTACTGAATCAATTTCGACGAAATATGAATCTAAACCATTCTCGAATCTACTGGAACGCACACAGAAAATTTCATCAAAATCAGTCCAGTCGTTTAGGAGGAGTTCAATTACATACACACGCACAGAAGATTTTTATATATAAAGATAAGCATTGAAAATTTCAGGTTTTTGCGCCGAAGACATCGCCAAATTAGGAAAATGTGAATTATCTCACGAACTACTGGAGTTAAAGAAATTTGCTTAGTACCGTTCAATTCAGCATGAAAAAATACACTAAAATATGTTATCAGATGAAAAATAACTACAAAAGCCGATTTTTAAGAAATTTTTTAAATACTCATCGTAGGGATGGAATTTTCGAAAATCCATTTTTGGCGGCACTCGATGTTATAAGAAGTATTTTTACCCCAATTTTCAAGATTTTTGGTATGGTAGATTTTTTTGTGCTATGATTAATACGAAATCCTGACTTTATATATAGCACTTTTAATTAGCGAAATATCACTAACTATTAGTTTTTGCCTAATTACTAAAAAAGTACTGAATCAATTTCGACGAAATGTCAATCTAAACCATTCTCGAATCTACTGGAACGCACACACAAAATTTCATCAAAATCAGTCCAGTCGTTTAGGAGGAGTTCAATTACATACACACGCACAGAAGATTTTTATATATAAAGATAAGCATTGAAAATTTCAGGTTTTTGCGCCGAAGACATCGCCAAATTAGGAAAATGTGAATTATCTCACGAACTACTGGAGTTAAAGAAATTTGCTTAGTACCGTTCAATTCAGCATGAAAAAATACACTAAAATATGTTATCAGATGAAAAATAACTACAAAAGCCGATTTTTAAGAAATTTTTTAAATACTCATCGTAGGGGTGGAATTTTCGAAAATCCTTTCTTAGCGACAATCGATGTTATAATAAGTATTTTTACCGAAAATTTCAAGATTTTTGGTTATAATACGAAATCCTGACTTTCTTTTATATATATAAGCACTTTTAATTAGCGAAAAATCACTAACTATTAGTATTTGCCAAATTACTAAAAAAGTACTGAATCAATTTCGACGAAATATGAATCTAAACCATTCTCGAATCTACTGGAACGCACACAGAAAATTTCATCAAAATCAGTCCAGTCGTTTAGGAGGAGTTCAATTACATACACACGCACAGAAGATTTTTATATATAAAGATAAGAATTGAAAATTTCAGGTTTTTGCGCCGAAGACATCGCCAAATTAGGAAAATGTGAATTATCTCACGAACTACTGGAGTTAAAGAAATTTGCTTAGTACCGTTCAATTCAGCATGAAAAAATACACTAAAATATGTTATCAGATGAAAAATAACTACAAAAGCCGATTTTTAAGAAATTTTTTAAATACTCATCGTAGGGATGGAATTTTCGAAAATCCATTTTTGGCGGCACTCGATGTTATAAGAAGTATTTTTACCCCAATTTTCAAGATTTTTGGTATGGTAGATTTTTTTGTGCTATGATTAATACGAAATCCTGACTTTATATATAGCACTTTTAATTAGCGAAATATCACTAACTATTAGTTTTTGCCTAATTACTAAAAAAGTACTGAATCAATTTCGACGAAATGTCAATCTAAACCATTCTCGAATCTACTGGAACGCACACACAAAATTTCATGAAAATCGGTCCAGTCGTTTAGGACTTCAATTACATACACACACACAGAAGATTTTTATATATAAAGATGAGCATTGAAAATTTCAGGTTTTTGCGCCGAAGACATCGCCAAATTAGGAAAATGTGGATTATCTCACGAACTACTGGATTTAAACGAATTTGCTTAGTACCATTCGATTCAGAATGAAAAAATGCACTAAAATATGTTATCAGTTGAAAAATAACTACAAAAGCTTATTTTTAAGGAATTTTTTAAAAGTTCGTTCTTTTTTCTACTCATCTTAGGGGTGGAATTTTCGAAAATCCCTTTTTAGCGGCACTCCATGTTATAAGAAGTATTTTTACCCCAATTTTCAAGATTTTTGGTATGGTAGATTTTTTTGTGCTATGATTAATACGAAATCCTGACTTTCTTTAATATATATAGCACTTTTAATTAGAGAAAAATCACTAACTATTAGTTTTTGCCTAAATACTAAAAAAGTACTGAATCAATTTCGACGAAATATCAATCTAAACCATTCTCGAATCTACTGGAACGCACACAGAAAATTTCATCAAAATCAGTCCAGTCGTTTAGGAGGAATTCAATTACGTACACACGCACAGAAGATTTTTATATATAAAGATTTCTTTTATAAAGATGTTTGATATCCATAACTATAAAATGTTTTTTTTAAATTCAATATCTGATATCTATATGTTTTTCCAGCTTGGTGAATCCGTCCTCCACTATGCTAGCCTTGTTTCCAAAAGCCAAGCCCATCATCCCACTGAAGATAAAGATCTGGTCAAGCTGCTTCTGCAGTACGGTGGCGAAGTGAACGTTCCAAACAATGAGGTAATGTGGATGCCACATTCACATTTACAACATTCAACAGGGAATTTTTTTTTTCATTTAGTCATAGTTATGCTTTGAAAGTTTTGGATTTCAATGATGTAATCTCGGGGAACATTTAGGCTTCTTAATAACGTAAAATGGCAAAGTAATATCTGCTGTGTAGAGTCGGCCAGTATTATACGTGTACTTCTGATCTAGACTATTGGGAGAGATGGATCATCTTTAAAAACGGAGAGGTGGATCTGTTTTTCTGATGAACCATATAATCTTGAATTTCAAATTTAGCTTTTCAAAGAGATAAATTTAAAATATCAAAGGATAACAGTTTCTGGTTTCATAAAATGCCTATTACTTATATTAGAAAAGGTTCGTCTATACACATCTATACTATACTTGATTTTAAAATCGTAAAAAGTCAGTAAATTGAAATACGGTTTTTAAACACTTTACATTTGAAAATGCACCTTTTCTATTCAATGATATGCCAGTATACACGTCAGGACACATTGCCGTTACCATTATCTTTTTTACGCGTGAAGATTTCGCTATAGTACTCAATTGTAAAATTTGAAATTTTTTGAAATTCAATGTTTGAAAAACGGCATACTAATTACATTTGAAATTTATGTTTAAAAAGAATACAATATTTTATCTTTCTAACACAGTTTGATAACAATATTCTGACAAATACTTTTTTAGATGTTATTTTTTTAATGACTTCAAATGTTTTATTTTCCGAAATTTATCATTGGCAACAATTAGCGAAAAAGCCAGTATTCAACAACGCGTAGTTTTATCAACGAGTATATGTTTAATCCTTGCCATTCCGTTGTCTCCACTGCGAAGACATCATCGTTCCTTCCAAAATTTGTTTTTGGCACCAGTAATAAAGGAAAAAAAATTCCTTATTTAATTAGAGAATTTTTGAATTTGTCTCCTTCCAGGAAAGTTCTTTTAAAAAAGTGGTGCTAATCGAATAAAATTTGTGTAAGAAGCACCGGTGTCCGAAGGGTTAAGAAGCCGAAATGGTTGGTTATAACTGGTTCCAACCATTGTTTGCTGGAAATCGAACACACTCAATAAGGAAAGTAAAAAGCATGTCAATCGTTAGAGAAAAGGGAATGAACAGAAATTAATCTTATACTATAATGCGAGCAAAAATTGTGTGTGTGTGTGTGGGTAAATTTTATCTCAAAAACGGCTCTAACGATTTTCGCAAAAATTTGGATTTTACCATTTTCGGGCACGAGAAGACCATTGGGCTAGGTCCCATGTTCGGGAAAATTCGATTACTGGGTCATTTTGGGTCACAATGGGTCAGGATCAAGCTATTTATATCTAGAGAACGGCTGGATGGATTTTAAGGCAATTTTGTATCCAATCGTTTTTTGGCACGAGAAAACTATTGGGCTGGGTCACATGTTCGAAAAATTTCGATTAGTGGGTCATTTTGGGGTCATTATGGGTCAAGCCATTTTTATCTAAAAAACGGCTCTAACGATTTTGACCAAATTTTATATTGTATCGTTTTGGATTACAAGAAGACCATTGGGTTAGGTAACATGTTCGAGAAAATTCGGTAAGTGGGTCATTCTTGGGGTCATTGTGGGTCATGCTATTTTTATCTAGCGATTTTCTCACGCAATTTTGAATAAAAATTGCATTTTATGGTTTTCGGGCACGAGAAAAACATTGGGCTAGGTTACATGTTCGAGAAAAAATTTCAATGGGTCCTATTGGGTCATTAAGAGTCTGGGTCAAGCTATTTATATTTAAAGAACGGCGTGATGGATTATAACGAAATTTTGTATGTAACAGTTTTTTGACATGAGAAAACTAATGGGCTAAATCACATGTTTGAGAGATTTCGACTATGAGGGTCATTTGTGGGTCATAATGGGTCATGGTCAACCTATATCTAAAGAACAAGTGGATCGATTTTAACCAAATTTTGTATGCAACATTTTTTTGGCACGATAAAATCATTGGACTAGGTTACATGTTCGAAAAATTTCGATTAATGGGTCATTTTGGGTCATTAAGAGTCCGAGTCAAGCTATTTATATTTAAAGAATGGCGTGATGGATTATAACGAAATTTTGTATGTGACAGTTTTTTGACATGAGAAAACTAATGGGCTAAATCACATGTTTGAGAGATTTCGACTATGAGGGTCATTTGTGGGTCATGATGGGCCATAATGGGTCATGGTCAACCTATATCTAAAGAACAGGTGGATCGATTTTAACGAAATTTTGTATACAAAATTTTTTTGGCACGATAAAATCATTGGACTAGGTTACATGTTCGAAAAATTTCGATTAATGGGTCATTTTGGGTCATTAAGAGTCTGGGTCAAGCTATTTATATTTAAAGAACGGCGTGATGGATTATAACGAAATTTTGTATGTGACAGTTTTTTGACATGAGAAAACTAATGGGCTAAATCACATGTTTGAGAGATTTCGACTATGAGGGTCATTTGTGGGTCATGATGGGTCATAATGGGTCATGGTCAAACTATATCTAAAGAACAGGTGGATCGATTTTAATGAAATTTTGTATGCAAAATTTTTTTGGCACGATAAAATCATTGGACTAGGTTACATGTTCGAAAAATTTCGATTAATGGGTCATTTTGGATCATAAAGGGTCTGGGTCAAGCTATGTATAATTAAAGAACGGCAGGATCAATTTTAACGAGATTCTGTATGTAACAATTTTTAGAAACGAGAAAACTAATGGACTAAGTCACATATTCGAGAGCTTTCGATTATAAGGGTCATTTGTGGGTCTTAATGGGTCAAGGTCAAGCTATATCTAAAGAATGGGTGGGTCGATTTTAACGAAATTTTGTATACAACATATTTTTGGCATGAAAAAATCATTGGGGTAGGTCACATGTTCGAGAAACTTCGATTGGTGGGCCACTTTTGGGTCATTCTAATTTTATCTTGACAACGTTTCGCGCAATTTTGATTAAATTTTGTATTTTATCGTTTTCGGTCACAAGAAAATCATTGGGTTAGGACAGATTTTTGTGAAAATTCGATCAATGGGTCATTTTGGATTATAAGGGGTCAGGGTCAAACCAACTATATCTAAAAAACAGCTCAATCGATTTTATCTAAATTTTGTATCTAATGTTTTTCGGCATGCTAAAACTAAAGAGCTAGGCCACACGTTTAAGAGATTTCGATTATAAGGGTCATTTGTTGGTCATGATGGGTCATGCTAATTTTATATAGAAAATGGTACTCACCATTTTGACTATACTTTGTATTATATCGTTTTTGAGCAAGAGAAAACCATTTGGCTTGGACACATGCTCGCGAAAATTCTATTAGTGGGTCATTTTGGGTCTTAATGAGCTAGGGTCATTCTAATTATATACAATAACGACTCAACCAATTTTACCTAAATTTTGAAACAAAACGTTTTTTGTCACGAGAAGACTATTGGGCTGAGTCGCATGTTAAACAAAATTATATTAGTGGGTCATTTCGCTTCATTGCTGAATGCTGCCAAGCTAATTTTACCTAAAAAATGGCTTGAACGATTTTGATTCAATTTTATATTCTACTGTTTTTGATTACCTGAAGACGATTGAGCTATGTCACATGCTTGATCAAATTTGATTAGTGGCTCATTTTGGGTAATACGGGTCAGGGTCACGAGAATATGGCAAAAGCCAATAACTTGGTGATATTTGACAAAATATTGGCGACATATGGCCAAAAAATCGACTATAAAAATTACGAAAACCAAAACACGTATTTGGAGCCAAATGAAAGAATGCCTCCAAATTTGGCTATATCTAGCAAAATATATTGTCTTTCAGAATGTAAAGAATTTTTTTATACATTCTTAAGAGGATTCGAGATGCATGGTTAAACCAATCAGAGTCGAGCTAAAAAAGTGATTTAGATCGATGTCCTTTCGTTGTAAAATTTAAAATAAAATAAAATTTATAAATATGCGCATAAAAACATAGTTTTCTTATTGATTGTTTTTCTAAATAATACTATTATAAACATGTTTTACAGTAATAATACAGAGTTAATGATACAGTGAAAATACTATATCGAGTTGAACACAAAGTTAATTTTGACCGAGCTAAGCTCGGTCTCCCCTGCTAGTAATAAATTAATTATATACTGAAATTGATTATACATAAGTTTATTTAATTTTCATGTAATGAAAATAAACTTTTATAAATTTAATAAAATGTAATGCAATTATTTCAATATTTGATTGCGTTCCATCCTCAACCGGAGTAATTCGGGTCAGATGGTAATTTTTTTTTAAATACTAGGGGGGCGCCGCCCCCCTGCTCGCTTTGCTCGCCAACCCCCCGCGTAATCGCTTCGCGATTCCAAATTATTGGCTACCCCTGCTTGCTGCGCTCGCCAATACCCCATGGTATGAATAAGCAGTTGCAGACCTTTCAACTGATGTGTCACACGACTGGTTTGTAAAGAAATTAAAAATGTGCCCCCTGGGGGGGGGCAGAGTGGGAGGCGACACAAAAGACATCCATAATATGAATAAGCAGCTGCAGACCTCTCAAATGATATGTCACACGACTGGTGTTGTAAAAAATTGAAAATGTGCCCCCCTGGGGGGCAGAGTGGGGGTGACACACAAGACATCCATAAAATGAATAAACAGTTGCAGACCTTTCAAATGATGTGTCACACAACTGGTGTTGTAAAGAAATTAAAAATGTGACCCCCCCTGGGGAGAGCAGAGTGTGGGGGTGACACACAAGACATCCATAATATGAATAAGCAGTTGCAGACCTTTCAAATCTTGTGTAACGCGACTGGTGTTGTAAAGAAATTAAAAATGTGTCCTCTCTGGGGAGCAGAGTGGGGGATAACACACAAGACATCCATTATATGAATAAGCAGTTGCAAACCTCTCAAATGATGTATCAAACGATTGGTGTTGTAAAGAAATTAAAAATTTGGCGAAATATTACAGTTATCGCCAAGTTGGCGTCACTTTTGACAACTAATTTTGGTCGCCAAATTTGGCGATATATCGCCACGTTGGCGACAAACTTGGCGATTGTTGGCGATGGTAACCTTTTCTCTCTTTATGGTAACCCATACGGCGATGCATAGACGGAGCCCTTTCCTGATTGGTCTATTCGGCTCATGGAAGGAGTGGACAACCCGGATTCGTTAGTTCCGGAAATCTTCCACATCAGCATCCTTCCAGGAGTCATTCCTTTTAAGGCTAGTTTTTAGGTGCGTTCGTAATTATGTAAATACGTAGCACCTATTGTTGTCGCTCAGTCCGTCCGTCTGTCTGTCTGTCCGTCTGTCTGTCCGTCTGTCTGTCTGTCTGTCTGTCCGTCCGCATATAACAACGCAAAAACTATCCAACCGAATCGTTTGAAATTTAAAATACATAATTATTACATAATTTTGTCGAGTCATTTCAAATTTTATGAAAATCGGATGGATAGATCATTTACAGGGACAATCAAAAGCATTCCGTTACAATACGGTCAATGGGGAAAAAGTTTCAAATGCATTTTAATCGTTTGAAATTTAAAACGCATATTTATTGCATAATTTTGTCGAGTCATTTCAAATTTTATGAAAATCGTATGGATAGATGAATTACAGGGACAATCAAAAGAATTCCGTTACATTACGGTCAATGGGAAAAAAAGTTTCAAATGCATTTTAATCGTTTGAAATTTAAAACGTATATTTATTGCATAATTTTGTCGAGTCATTTCAAATTTTATGAAAATCGTATGGATAGATGAATTACAGGGACAATCAAAAGAATTCCGGTACATTACGGTCAATGGGAAAAAAAAGTTTCAAATGCATTTTAATCGTTTGAAATTTAAAACGTATATTTATTACATAATTTTGTCGAGTCATTTCAAATGTTATGAAAATCGGATGCATTGATCAATTACAGGTACAATCAAAAGTATTCCGATACATTACGGTCAATGGGGAAAAAAGTTTCAAATGCATTTTAATGGTGTTACACTCATTTGAATATAATAGAATCGACATGAATTTATGAAATATGTACTAAAAATACATTTTGTATAGTCTGTAATGCAAAGAATATTTATTATTAAATTACAGGGCCACACAAATGTATTCCACTAAATAATGTATAATACGGGGAAACATTGTTTGGGGGGTGTTTTAATTATATTAAACTACTTCACATTTTATGAATAAGATATACGTTAATGAAGTATAATAAGAATTACTCCCTGCATATTTACAGGAACACAAAGATTTCGACCACTATACTGTATCCAAAGTACGCTCTACTATATCAGCAAGATCTGAATATTTTAAAACTTCGTTATCAACGAACGCACCTCATTTGCTACGCTTTACGTGCAATTTCCAACTTGTTTTTTACTATAGAAGGATATAAAAGGAATTCCTTTAAAGATATGAACTTCTGCATTAGGATTTTTTTAAGAAACATTGTACACTATACATATGTACGTGAAAAGTAAAACATATGTGAATATATATATTACAAATTTTAAATTTTTTTCGCCAAAACTAACCTTTATACTATCTTAATTTTCTTATAATAATATTCCGTACTTACTTCAAATTATTAAATTAAAATCTTGTTCCTAGATCTAATCTGTTAATCTTTATGCAGACGATATAAATTCTTAATTTGCCTTAAAAAACATTATTCCAGTATGCGTAAATTTAAAAAGATGGCTCTAAATTAAAAAATATTCTTAATTAAACTTTATTTCTTAATATCCCAAATAAAACTCATTTCTTCTATGTTTTTATCAACCCTTTTTAAGAAAGTCTTATTAAATTTATTCCAAAACCATACCTGTCAAAAAATATCATTATTTTATTTTATCTATTTATTTATTTTCCCTCCGTCAACCTTTGATAGTGTGCATATCAATAAATTCATTTCTTTTCTTTTTCTCTTAAAATTAATCATCTATAAAAATCGTCTGCCTAAGAAATTCTGAGTCGATTATAAATTGGTTAAATAATAGTATTTTTTTTAAATAAAATTATCGTCTGTGGAAAATAGTCTCGTAGCTGGACAAGAATTCTGTTTACATAAAAGAATGATGGTTTGAGGTTAGAGAATGTTCTAGAATTTTCTTTTTAGATTTAAAAGAGGAAGCTCGAGAGATGGTAAGAGAGATGAGAAGAAGGATTCTTGGGTGCGCTCTTGCATGAGTACGACTTGATGTAGTAAAGCATGGAATATTTTTTGGATGTTTCGGTAAAATATCGTCTGCAACAGGAGCTTTTCCCTCTATTATGGCTACAGTTTAATAAAATGAACTTGCAGCAGCCAAGGAGTGATTATTTTGACCTTCTACATTTATTTATTTTGTTTTTTTCTCGCTGGCCATGACTTCTGTGCGGAGCACGGGAAACCTGGCGATGATGTTTCTGCCTCCCCTAACTTCAAAATGTCACACATATATATATATATATATATGTATGTATGTATGTATGTATGTATATATGTATATACAGTCGACTCTCGTTAATTCGAAATTGGATAATTCGAATCTTCGCTTAATTCGAACTAAACATGAAGTCCCGAAATTTTCAATGACAGAATAACGTTAAAAATTTTCATTAATTCGAACTCATTTTCTCTTGACTTCGCTTAATTCGAAGTAACAAGAATTCCGCTTTTTCATTTTTCTTTTCTTTCTCACGGATTTCAGATCATTTGAAAAAATTTCTTTCTTTAATTTTTGCGAAAATTGTTCCAAACGAGAATACATACAATCCAATGCATTTGATATCCACTTTCTTAGTGCGCCGTGTGTCCCTCAGTGACGCTTTAAATTTCTCTTCTATCGTGCTTGTTTCTAATCTTTTAATCAGTTTATGTATTTATACATTCTAATTTAATATTAAGTCATATTATAATGATAACAGACGAAATAAATTAAAAAAAACACTATAACATTAATTCCTTTGTAATAGTACCACATTAAGCATTTTTTATTTCATATTTTCCATAATTCGAACATTTCTTGTGGTCCCGACGAGTTTGAATTAACGAGAGCCGACTATAACTTGTAAAGCGCGAAGAAAAAACGTCTGTCCTGGAATTACCTTATTATTCTTTTGATTTATTCTGATAAAATGTCAACATATATTACATTTCAGTTATTTATTTTAACATTTTTATTTTTTTTTTTCAGCAAAAAATGACCTGCATACATTACTGCAGCAAAGAAGGTAATGCGGACATTCTGCACGAAATTCTAAATCAAATTGACCCTACTATGCTACAAGGTGCCTGCAACAGAATAGCTCAGGTATTCTGTTACCAAATTTTTATAGCTTTTGAAAGCCCCGTTTAACTTACAAGGAAGGTCTCCATTGGGGGCATACTCAGAATTTTTTGAAAAAAATACGAATTAAACTACTTATGTAGGTAACAAAGGATCAGTGAAAATTAGCGGCGGAATTACATTATTAGATATGTAAAAAAATAAAATAGTTTGGAATAATTGGCGTGAAAAGCTGAAAAAGACGCGGGATTTGGCGAGCAGTGCATTTCCTCGCCAAAAGCAGACGATTTTAACGGATCTGAAAATTGATTTTAATTGACTTCACTGTTAAAAATCTGCAGCATTTACTGCAACGTCACTCCACTACTTTTATAGAATATCTCTCTTCTGACCAATGATAATCATAGCACGGTGAATTGACCGTGTCACACACTGTTAAAAATCTGCTGCATTTTGTTGCAACGCACTCCACCGCTTGTATATAATATCTCTATTCCAACCAATGAGAAAGCTCCATTTCACGGCCAAGTAACCATTTTTTATACAAGCAAGGGAGTGCGTTGCAACAAAATGCAGCAGATTTTTAACAGTGTATTTTTCAATTTGGAACAATTTTAATCAATTTTAATTGTGTTTTAAATGATAAAATATATTAATTTCATTTTGTTATAAGTACATATAAACGTAATGCAAAACTGAAATTACTTAAACTAAACTTATTTAAATAAATTGAACATAGAAAGATTTTTCTTTAAAAAGTATTCGAAGCGTAAAAGCGTATTTTTCAAAATTTCGTTTTTTCGCCAACCGGAGATAAATCGCCAAATAAACGAAATTTTTATTATTTTTTTACGGACGTTATAAGGAGGTTCCGCCGAAATTTTTTTATAAACATATATAACTATATGACAAGAACATTCTGTAATTTTTTCAGATTTTTCTGAGTATGCCCGTATGGAGACCTTCCTTGTTAGTTGTTTAACCATTAATTAATGTTATCGGCCTCACAGACCGATGATTTATTTTTAGCTCACAGGCTATCATAGCCTGAGAGCTTATGTGCCCGCCCGTTCTGTATGTATGTGCGTATGTGCGTAACGCGATAACTCATGATAAAAATATCGGATCCACTTGAAATTTTGTATATAGGTATATCCTGACAAGGCGCTTCCCTGATTAGTTTTTGGAGTTCATTCGATATGTATAAGAGGGGGAACGGGGGGCTCATGCCCCCCGTTAGTTGATATAAATGGGATTTTCATGCAGAATTAAGTTTTCAAAATTTAGATTAGGATCATTCTGATGAGGCGATTCCGTGACTGTTATTAGGTGTTCATTGAATAAGTATAAATAGGGGGAACAGGGGTTCTAATGCCCCCCCCCGTTAGTTGATATAAATGGGATTTTCATGCAGAATTAAGTTTTGGTTCAAAATTTAGATTAGGATCATTCTGATGAGGCGATTCCGTGACTGTTATTAGGTGTTCATTAAATAAGTATAAATAGGGGGAACAGGGGTTCTAATGCCCCCCCCCCCGTTAGTTGATATAAATGGGATTTTCATGCAGAATTAAGTTTTCGTTCAAAATTTAGATTAGGATCATTCTGATGAGGCGATTCCGTGACTGTTATTAGGTGTTCATTGAATAAGTATAAATAGGGGCAACAGGGGTTCTAATGCCCCCCCCCCTCTTAATGCCCTCTTAATTTATATAAATAGGTTTTTCAAGCAGAATTTTCAGATTTCGTTCAAATCTCTGAATAGTTTTGGAAGTTTAATGGTTAAGTATAAAAGAAGGGGATAACTCCTTTTAAATTATATAAATGCTAAATGGGTTTTTATTAAGAATTATCTAATTTGCTCTGAATTTTGGATATAGATTTTTTATATGATAAAGCATGTCTTTGATAGTATAGGAGATTCAATGATTAAGTATAAAAAAAAGAGGAAAGGGGAGAGCTGTTTCCCCTTCTTAATTTTTTTTTTCGAACGGAATTAACCCTTGAAAATATAAGGCTTTAATGTACAATTAGTATTTGTAGCCTGTGAGCTCAATGCCATCAGTTTAACTGGGCAGTATTCTTTATTTAATTTTTTATAGTTTAACTTGTAATTTTCAGTTTAATTGCGAACACTACCAAAATTTTATTTCATTTAGAATTTTAGTACTATCACCAAAAACTTTTGAATCGGTGAATTTTAATTATAACAGTCCTGTTCAAAAAGTTTAGTACGAAAACACCCTCCTATGAGTTAATCGAGAATTTTATTCATCTTTTTATGGAGTGGTCAGACAGACTGCTTCAAAGCAGTTACGTGACAGTATTTGTCACATCAGTTAAAGGTTAATGATATTATATATGTATCTTGCATGGGAAAAAGCAATAAAAATGCATAAATTATCCAAAGTGTTTCAGAAATCCATTGAATTAAAAGAAAACCGTTACAAGGCTGGAAAAAACTAAGTGATACGTGGCTTTTAAATGATACGTAAACTTAACGTGATAACTTTTAAGTGATCCGTGGTCTTCAATAATTGTTCTTCGTTAATAAGGGGAGAAACAAGTTGTAAAACTTCAAAAATTCAGATTGGTTTTCATATTTCTAATAACTTTATACAATTTTGAACTATACAAATCGTAGTAAGGTAAAAAGTTTCTGATTTTTCTGTTTTGCACGACATGGATAGGCAGTCAATACTCAACACTAATTTTTGTTTAATAAGATTTTGAATAATAAATGTTTTATATATTTAAACGCTTCGCTACCAATACTGCGGAAAAGTGTTGTGCTGAGCCATTTGGCTATGAAGTAGAGGATTGGATATAAATTATGTCTCTTGAAGTTGTTCCACCGCCCCTCAATACGAAGAGTGAACGCTAAAACAAAAATGGCTGCTGGCGGATCCGAAAAAACAAAGGCAGATTTTTTTAACCTATGTATGGTTTCCTAAATTTTGATATCAGTATTTTAAAAAAAAATTCTTTTTCATGTTTAATTTTGGAAAACTAAAACTAAAAAATTAAAAAAAACTATTGGTACACAAAAAGGATGATTTTGTCAAAACAACAAAAAATAGTTGTGCTAATCAAATTTTTCCCCATCCAAATATTTTATGTTAGACTGACAAAATCATTTTGGTAGTACAATATAATCTTATTGAACAAACAAAATTATTCGATCAGTTCAGCCAACATTTGGTCAATCCAACAAAACTTTGGCTGGGGCTATATTAAGTAAATATTTTTCCCATGAGTCAAAATTCAAGGGATCGTACATAGGCTTAAACAATCAGACTTTGAGAACCACCATTTTTATATCAGTGCTCAGGCCTAGTGTTCAGGGAGCAGTAGCTGTTCTAACCCTTTCCTATGTCCGCCATATTCAGTCGCGTCTTCCATTTGAGACTGCTGTCATTCAGTGTCAAATATGGTGGACGCTGGATAGAGGGATTTGAACTCATTTTTCAGATTTAACGTTTTCCACAGTGAAAGATTGAGATGTTTACCTACTTTCCTTTATAGCTCCATGCAATGGTTCTAGCAATTCGGAGTTCTTGGAACGTTTTGTATCCAAACATTTATAAATACAATGTGTAATCCATGAAACGCAAATAAAATTGAGTTTTCATTGAAATACTTTGATTTTGACATTTGATGTGTTTTATTATTCTATATAAGTGTAAGAGAGATAAATACAAATGTCATAATGACAATATCGGACAGTAGCTAGAAGCATAATTGGGTCAAAATAGAGATGTGGTATGTTGGGAGTGGATGGTTGATCCATGCTTTATGTGTATGTATATTAAAGATGAGTTAGTGATGTTTTTTCGGGACTTGAGTCCGCAAACTTTTGGACTATCAGAGCTCGAGACTGCCTGACAAGATACCGAAAGTACGCAATAGAAAATTGTTAATAAAATTTTATAATTGTTTTAAGATTAATTTTGGCATTTAAAAATTCCTCCTTATATATAAATAAATATTAATGCCAACACAACGTTTCGCATTTTCATGTCATTTAAATCTTGTTTAAAGTACCAAATTTATTATTTATACCCAGCCATTGGCAGAAAACTACACTTCACCATTATCTTTTTAAACATAACAGTACAACAATGGCAGAAAGACGTGATTTCTGTTTTCAAGTAAGATAAGAACTTCAAACAGGAAGCAAAAATAGACAAGGAATGCCCCACGCATGGCTACTTTATCCTGTCTTTAAGCCTTTTTTTTAAATTGCCTGTGTTAAGACTTCAGAATCAGATAAAATATTTCTCATTATATCCCATTTATAACAATAAAATTCTCTTTCAAATTAGAAAGGGCTTTAGAACACTTTAATAATTTTATGATAATTCTTATTCTGAAAATAACAAGTTTGTTTTTAACTTATTTCAATTTGTGAATAATAAAAAAATTCACTTTGAGTCCGAGCACAAAGAATGTATAAAAATCGAGCCCGAACCTGCATGAGACTAAGAATAGGGCTAAACTCATCTTATAACTAAAATGTACAGTTGAAAATAAATAAATAAATAAATTGTGATAAAAGGAAAATCTATCGGCACCAAAATTGTCATCTATTCTTTGTTTTTCTCGCAAATTTTTCGTATTTTTCGTATTCCAATTTCAAGATGGAAATTTTCCGTTATTCAAAACGGAAAATTTCTGCTTTTAGAAGATATGCCATGTAATGCAAAGAAGATATGCCATGCCATGTAATCAATGGCATGGTATTAAAGAAAATTTAAATATTAATTATACATATTGAAATATATTTACACGATATTTGTATAGAATATTATCACACCCGTTTGTTATCGCTTCACCTCCCTCCCGTTTCGAATTTCGGTGCCTGCCAATAAAGGATCAAAACACCATCCATCCATCCAGTCCATCAAAACACCAATCACGAAAATCGCAATTGAAAAAGAAAATATCCGTTTGTCTGTCTAGGAAGGAACATTCCAGATTTTATCATTCAATGAAAATAAAAATAAATTTCCCTTTTTTTTTTCGCAAAATTTGCTAATGTTATTCAAACTAGAAAGTTGCCGTTAAAATATAGAATTTTTAGGTAAAATCATATGTTAAATGTACTATTTTTTACAATGTATGTGTGTGTTTAATTAATAAAATTTCTATCTTTTTCCTGCTATGTAAAAGAACGGCTGGACTCCTCTGCTATACGCGTGCCAAACTGGACATCCTCAAGTGGTGAAGTTGTTACTGCAAAATTCTGCCAGAGTGGATGTCTTTGATGAAGTACGGTTTAATGCTTATTTTATTTTTGAGCTCTCTGTAGCGATTTTCTTGTCCTAAATGCATTTTAATGATTTTTTTTTTCAGGGTGGCAAAGCAGCTCTACATTTAGCAGCCGAATTCGGTCACGGAGAAGTTGTGGATATCTTGTTGAAGCATAAAGCCTTTGCTAATGCGCGTTCAAAGAAAGGCATGACGCCTCTCCATCTAGCGGCTCGCAACGGGTACACCGAGATCGTGCAAAAGCTCGTCTCGCAGTACGGAGCCACGCTGGATGCCCTGACGCTGGTAAGATACACGAAAATTCAAACTGATAAGGCAATGTGTGTTTTGTAAAGTATTTTTAGTACTAAAACACAAAATTTAATAAAAAATATCTGTACTTTTCGACTATAAGTAAAGTAGGAAAATTTATTTTTTATTATTTACCTCGAAAAGTGCAGGAATAAACCTTGGGGAAAGTAAGACTACCAATAAAGCTATAATGCTTGAAATTGATATTTAAATGCTGGTTTAACTACAGTAATTTCCTGTTAAAGAATTACAGCCACTTCTTCTCTAACATCCTTACCTGTGATCCTAATTCTTTGCGCACCGGTTTAAAAGTAAAGTCTTTCAAATAAAGAAAACTCAAACAAAATTTTTTCTAAATGAACAACCAAATTCTTGAAATATCAGTCATCTAAAAGTAATTGCACTAAATTAAAAAAATAAATACATAAATAAAGTAGCACAATCAGATTTGCGTATATAAAACATTTTTCCTCTTCAAAATTCAAAGCCTTATTGTTTTGCACATGTGCATTTAAAGAAAATTTTTGACAATTTCGAATGGCTGGTCGTTTCCAATCATGCAAAATTTCACATCCGGAACTGATAGCATGAGTAGTTTAAAAGAAGTGTGATTTCAAATCAATTCATAAGAAGAAAATGGGTGGTAAAAGATTGATGGTAAAGCTGCGGAAAAAAGACAATCGAAAATGAAATAGTGAGTGTAATGAGGCAAATAGGCCGGAATTTGAGGATTCCTGTATCAACAGTGCATTATGTTTTGAAAACTTTCGTTGCAACTGGAGATTTATAGCCAAGAAACAGTACTGGTGTACCATCAACAACAACTGGTTAATTGGTTTCATTCGAACATGTGTAAGACATTAGAAACAAACTTGCAAGGAAATGGATTTCATTGGTCACAAAGAATGTGTCATTTATTATTTGTTGTTTAATTGAACTATGTAAAGATGTATCATTTTCCATTAAAATAATTTACATATATATTTTTCGGACTATTTTTAACTTTTATTGTCGAAAAAACATCGACAGACTAATGCGCATAAAATTAGGGCCACGGGTGAGGTAAAAAACATGATAAAAAAAAAGTTGAAAAACTCTGTGTCTGGCCTTGGAAAAATAATAATGTGTGCAGGTTAATTTTTTTGCTACATATTTATACAAAACAAAAATACAAATAGTCCCACTTTCGGGGAAAAAAATAAAATTATTTTTATTTAAACAATTTTATACAGATACCTCTAAACTTGAAAATCGACATCAGTGACACGGGACGATTTAGAGTTTAATTGTTAATTTGCACAACATCATCCAAAACTTATTTATCTCATCAATATTATTAATATTATTATGCTGTCATGCGATGGCTTATTTTGCAATAAAAGAAATTTAAAAAGAAAAAACAACAAGTGTATGCACTAAAGTAAAAATTATTATTCAGAGACTTAACCCTTTATCTACCGCATTACGAATTTATGAAAATTTTACAATTTAAAGCATTTTACGCAAATTGTTTAAACTAAATTAAAAGATTTACATAATCATTTAATAAATATTTAATGGATTTTAGAAGGACTGAAGGATTTAGAAGAATTAATTAAATTTGAATCTACAGGGATTTTGTGCCATTTTTATAACTCCACTCAAATAGTTTATTTTTAATTATTTTCTTAGTATTTTGTAGAATTATAAAATGTACAAATATGACGTTCTTACAATATAAATATAGAACTATTTCCGCATTGAAAAATCGTCATCCCTGTTGTTATTACAGATTTTATTGTAACTGTACTATCTTGTATGTCTTTCTTAGTAGCCAGACAAAAAGCGCACATTTAATAAAAATGTTTCCAATAAATTGTCTCTTTAGTTAATTTTTTTTTCTTTTCTTTCTTTCCAGACAAAGCGAACACCTCTTCACCTCGCAGCAGAAAATGGCAAATTAGAAGTCTGCCGTGTCCTATTAGAAATGAGAGCAGACGCCAATGCTATCGATAATGTGAGTATGCAAAAGTCTATTCTACGTACATCAAAATGTACTCAATTATCTATTTTATGAATTCGTTAAAAAAAAATACATAATAATTTGTTATTGCTAGTTGTATTAAAAATCGGAAGCTTTTAATACATTGTAGGCGGAAAAAAATATCCTTATTTTTATTTTTGGCTGTTTTTTAACACCTCACCATAGTCATCACGATTAGCATTTATTTATAATATAAATATCAATGCAGAAAATTTATTAATTCAAAATTGGTGCTGTATTTACTGCAGTTTGAGTTGAACACCAGCTTAAAATTTGTTAGTCAACATTTGACTATAGATATCAAAATGATTTAGTAAAACAAAATTTTCAGTAACAGTGTATCAGAAATTGTATCGTAAAATCTTAATGCAGAGAACAAATACAATCTTCTTAGATTTGCCTAATAAGGTAAAGTAAGTCAAAATATTGGTTGAAAAAATCTAATATTAGTTTATTATTAATAAATATATTCGAGATGAAAGCAGTGGAAATCGCTAGTCTCAGAGCACAACTCACCCACTAACCATTATTTTATAGAGATTTAATTTGTCTAATTTTTCTGTTAAATTTGTCCGGTTTCAATTTCTCTCTTTTTTTTTCCTTTTCTATTTAGAGTCCAATGCATTCGGGTCGTAAGTAAGGGATTTTGGCGCTATCCGTGGTCGCCATTCGGTGACAGCGCTGTCGCGCAAAAGAATAGGACTGTTCGGGTCGTAGGTAAGGATCGTCGACGAAGATTGGCCGCTCACCGCAGCGGTTTCACATAAAAACAGGACTTGAACTGAATTAATTCCCTTGTTTGAAACAAGATTAAATCTTTTTTGTTATTCAATATTGGAAATTTCTTTTTTTAGAAATCAAAATGAGCAATAAAACAATATTTTTAAAAAAAATTATAACCTGTCAATTTACAAGGAATATGTCTTGAATAATTTTTTTTTTTTTTTTTTTTTTTTTTTTTTTTTTTTTTTTTTTTTTTAACTTAACAAGTAAGAATAAAACGGAAAGAAAACTTATACCGGGAAAATTTACGATTTCTACTTAAGATATGAAATCTCTTTTAGTTGAGATAAGTATTTTTAAAATCGTTCATATATATATTTTATTTATATATACATGTGTAGAATTTTGTTTCAATGCATTTTTTGTTGTCTTCATGGCATATTTACCTTTTTCAGACGGGTCAAACTCCTTTGCTGCTAGCCGCAGAAAACGACCATCCTGAAGTAGTGAAGCTGTTCTTACGACACAAGCCTGAACTCGTTTCCATGGCCAATTCGGCAAGTATATATTTCTATTTATTCACCCTTTTATATCACCTGTCAATGTTAGATACACGACAGATATTTAAGAGAAAACCTTATATATATTTATATATTTTAATGATACGAAATGCATTTTAATGTGCTATGAATGATGCTCCATCATTAAGTAGCAACCTAAGAAAAAATATAAATAAATAAAAAAATAAAGCGATAATAAGTATGTGTGTGTACACTTTATGAAAAAAAATTATAATAATTGAAAGATACCTACAACTCCGATCAAATCTGACGCACTTGTTACATTCTTATAGATCACTATGTGGCGCAGAAATTATAAAATTGTCAAATGGGAGATCTATTCTAACAGGGAGAACAGTTCTGCAAGCCACTATAGTATTGCTCCTCCACTAATCTATTTTTCTCTCTAAGTTGCCATGAAAAAAACAGAAATTATAAGCCTATGTTGATAGATAGGGTGTCAGATCAATGATAATTGTCAAGCTTTAAAGATCACTGATGGCGGAATCGAAATATTTTAAACAGGAGTCAAATAAACTGGCAAATGGCTTGGCCAGAAACGTGTTTCATACGTAATTAGATAATACATAGATGAGTATATTGTGGCTTTATAATTCTGCAAAATCATATCCAACTGCCGTGGGAAAAAGCGCAAAAGAACAAAAGAATTAGACAATATCGACGTAAATTTGTACAATGAAAGTGTTTTAGAGTTTGGCTATCAAACGGAATTGCACCACGTATCATAACATTAGTTTAATGACATAAGTGTCATGTAATGACACTGAAATGTGTAATGACAATGAAATGTGTAATGACAGCTAACAAAAGCCGGATCGGATCCTGTCGCTATCGGAAACGCCTTCTTACATCCATACGCTGGTTGTCAAGACATAGAACAAATCGAGGTTCATGGATGAAGACATTTTGTTTTTGGTTTAACTCTGGCTAAGATGTTCAGGTATTAATACCACTGATGTTTCTAAAAACGGCTCATTAAAATTCTAATTTTGAGCGTTGCATTAAGCGTCATGAGCATAGACCTCGTAACCATGTCTTATAACTAGGAAGCGGCAGGAGAGACAATCATCTCATCGAGTTCACGGATGAAAATCTAAGATTAGTTAATTAAAACGTAGCATATTAGCCTAAGATTAGCATATTAAAACGTAATCAGTCTGTCAAGTCATATCTTGATGGAAAGCACCTTAAAACCTGATTTTAGAGATTGACTCACAGGTTTACCATTGTGTTTTCCTGCACCGAAAAATATGAAAACATGGAGAATTGGCCGCAGGAAAACATAATTTTAAACCTACGTGTCAACCGCTAAAATCGGGGTTTTTAGATGTTTTCCGTCAAGATATTACTTAGCAGACCGATTGTGTCATGATATGTAAATCGAGATTTACCTAATCCTTGAATTTCATCCGTGGATTTGATAAGGTGATTGTCTGTGCTGCCGCCTCCCGGTCCATTATGGAAAGGATGGCCAATTGTGGCACGCTGGATATCACTCATTTATTTCTACAAATAGCCGACTTCTTGAATCGCAAAGATTCAATGATTAAATAAGGCAATGGTTACTGTATGATTTTAGTGGCGTTCAGCGTGTTACATTTGGCTATCTCCGTCTTATGAAATAATGGTCATTCCAGTCTCCATGATTATATCTGAGGGATGTTTGTTAACAATTCTTTACTAACAGCTAACTAAAATAACCGGCTTATCTTCACAAAGGTTATCGGCCGTGGACATCCACTAATGAGCACTCACTGATATATACTATTATAAATACAACACTACTAATTTCTTCTGATGGTCATATCGTTACAACTCCACTATATATTTGATAGTTAATTTGACGAAGAAACCTATGACGCACCATATTTGTCTGCATGTGCATATAGCTGTCCGAATTCGCCTCTCTTGTGTATTTAACGTTTATACTACTGCACACATAGAAACTGTAAATAATGTAATTCTCTTGTGTTCCACTCGTAAAGTTAGTCAAATCTGATATTTGCATGTTCACCATAAGCTCAACAAGAATCATTTGCATCTCCTTATGCGATGTACTTTCATGTGAAATTTCGTACCAACTGTAATATTCTTTTTTAATACATCGATACTTTTGCCATTTTGATTACATAGTTCTGTATTGAATATAGGTGAAAAACATAATTTCTTAAATTTATCGTTTTGTGAAGTTAATGAGAAATACTGGAGTCCAGCTTGTATGGTTTTTCTGTTTTTCAAAAAGTTGTACGCTGAAAAGGCAATTCCTTTGCATTTAAAAAGAAATTATTTGTGTGCATACAATTGATACCATTAATATTATTAATTGAAAATCTATGCATAAATTATCTGAACTTAGCATGACGCAGATTAAAAAAAATTGCTATTGATTCTACAATTGAATTCTACGTGATTCATACAGTAAACAAGTAACTCTTCAAAAATCATGTTCAGAGAATTTATGCTTAAATAAAGGCGAAAAAATATCTTTGGCTTTTAAGGGTACAGTAAACTCTCAAAACTATTTTTTTTTTTAAATTTCCAATGAATTTTTTTAAAAAAAATTCTGGAAATAGTCATAGTATATATATCTCTTATTTCACTTTTTTTTTTTTTTTTTTTTTTTTTTTTTTTTTAATATATTAAATAGTTTTTGAGATACAGATTTTTCTTTAATTAACGAAAAATGACAATATTTCAAAATGCTCCATGCGAAATTCTTTATGTCCAATTTTTCTGATTTTTTGTTTAAAATGCTCTCCATGTATGTGTTAACAAATGTTACTAAGCATTTTTAGCATATTACTTGTAAAACATAAAAAAAATGATTTTAACTTAATTCTTTTGTATTTTCGTTAAAAAATCACTAAAAATTCCATATAACTGAAATTTTAAAAATTTAAATGCGTCTAAAAAAGTTTATTTTTAGTAACATTTGTTAACACATACATAGAGAGTATTTTAAGCCAAAAATCAGAGAAATTGGGCATAAAAAATTTCGAATGGAACATTTTGAAATCATGAAAACGATGTAAATATTCATTCTGAGAAAAACAGGTTTTAGTAACTACAATGGTTATAATTGCTTAATATTTTCCTACTGACACAGTTTCAGCTATATATAACGGTTATAATATCATTTCTAGCTTACATGCAAGTGGTTTATGTTTTTATGGTAAATTCACATAAAATACAGGAATGTGGCTTCGACAGCAATTCATGCAAAAGACGTGAAGTATCTGAATTTTAAAAAATCTTCTCAATAACAACTTTTTGTATTTTCTAATGAATTCTTTTGTAATTTTTCTAGAAATATTCATGGTATAAATACCTCTTATTGTAGAATTTTTTGTTAAATATATCAAATATTTTTAATATATTAAATATATTAATATTTTTTTTATTTTACACTAAAAAGATTGGGGACAAAAAGCAATTCCTCTAAATACATTGCAAACAAACGCTAAAAGAAACAGCTAAAAGTTACAGACAAAGTACTGTTTTGCGAAATTACAAAATTAATAAGTACTCAGTGCAAAATAATAAAATTTAGTATGTTAAAACTAAAAACTAGGCTAAATTTTACTGATGAGAATCGGCAAAAATGTTAACAAAGGGGCATGGCAGAATCAGCTCATTGGACAAAAATGCTTGTAACTCCATTAAAAATAGTCGAAAGTGAAAAATTCTTTTTGTGTTCAATAACAGGGAGTTCATATAATGTCATTATGCTAAAAATGAAAATTCAACAATTTGATGATTTTTTTTGCGATTTTGAAAGTCCACTCTATCCTTAACCTCTTGAGGGGCGATGGGATACATTTTATCCCACCTAATTTAAACAAGATTCTCATCAGAAACTTTCAACGAAATTTTATATTTTTAACTTTGGCGGAAACAGTGTTGCCAGATTGTCGAAAGCTAATTTCCCCAAAATTTCTGAAATTTTCCCCAAATCAGGGCTTTTTTCAGAAAAAGTCCCCAACGCAATTTCTAATCAAAAACGCAATTTCTCAATTTTCAATTTTTCGTTACAAAATTTTTTTTATCACATTTAAACTTAATTTTTTCCCAAAATCAAGCATTTTTTAAAACAAATTCCCCATTTACAAAAAAAAAAAAAAAAAAAAAAAAAAAAAAAAAAAAAAAAAAAGTTAAATTATTAAAATTTTGTATTGTATATTCAGAGCTAATGGACGAGAATAAGAGATACGTTTTACAATGACAAGTTCGTTTACACTTGTTATTTAAATTGTGGCCAGTTCATGATACTGGCCTATCGTTAGCTCCATCTACTCTTATACCAATAACTCTTTCAAGGCTTAGACCATCTCTAATAAGTTAGATTTTAATGTATCTGAGATGATATTGACATTATCTTATTTTAAATTTTTTCTTACCCCTACTGAAGCACCTATCCAATGCAAAGCATTTATGTTGAATCAATCACTGTGTTTTCGTCAATAATAAAATAAAATATAGTTGCTTTTAACATCTTTAATTAAATCTTTTTATAAACACAGCAAACGAGCTTTTCAGACACGTCCTGAAGATTTAGTAATGTATAGATCTAAGTCGTTTAATACCGCAGAGTTTTCATTCAAGTTTCTCATAATAAGAACTAGGAGGGCTACTGCATCCATTGAGAATTTGCTAATCATAAACGTAACAAATTAATCATCATTAAACAATAACAAAAATTATAATATTGATTTATTTTTATTGTATAAATCTATACGAATAAATGAAATTTATTTCTTTGCTTATGTGTCTATCAGTGATGACAAGAAAATCTGTCTCACTCACTTATCTGAAAATTCAGATTGGCGAATAGTCCAAGGCAGATCGTGATGAATCTGTAGTACATGTAAACGGTAGACTACGAGAATAAAGATTTATATCTAATATTTCTGTATTTTATTTTCGTTTTCCAAATCAAAATCGAATTCGAGACTGATCCAGTATTGGCAAATGTCTGAAAATAAAAACTGAACTTGTGTAAACAATTCCCCAAATTTTCCCCCAAAAATGTTCATAGTCCCCAAACATGTCCCCAAGAATTTCTTGTCCCCAAAAAATTCCCCAGGAGATTCAAAATTCCCCAAAATGGGGACAAAATCCCCAATCTGGCAACACTGGGCGGAAAAAAATTACTTTTTTTTATATTTTAAAATAAAATTTCTCGATTTTTCCGGTGAAAATTCAATATTACAGAGACATCATTGCTTGTCTTTCAATGAGTATTTCGTTCGTCTATATTGCAAGTTTTCTTAAATAAAAACAACAAAATCTTCATAAGCGTAGTAAGTGTTTTAATTGAAAAATATTGTTATTCTTATTAATAAAGTGAATGAATGTTCTTATGTGCCCTTTGTTTTCCAGAACGGGTTCACTTGTGCTCACATAGCTGCCATGAAAGGAAGCGTAGCCGTGATTAAAGAGCTTATGAAATTCAACAGATCCATGGTCACATCGGCGAGAAACTTGGTAAGTTCGCTTCAAGACAATAGAATCACAGTGATAGTTTTCAAAGAGATTAAGTATTTTTTTATTACTTTTATTTATAATGTTTATTAACCTTTTGCTGCACAACGTACCATATCTGGCACATACCTGAAAACATTATAATTTTCATTATGTGAAATGAATTTGACCAATATAGTAGCTATCCTTGATCGAGAACAAACCAAAAAAATAGAATAACACTTATTTAGTCCTTATTTCGTTCATGTCAGATAACTGCAGCTACGCTAGACAAAAAATTGGAAATTATTCTTCGGAAACGAGGCAAGCTGTTAAGGCAAAATTTAAATTAAGGTAGAATTTCTCAAGTTAATTGTCCAACTATTGTTCAACTATCAAATTAATTGTTCAACTATTAATGCAAAATTGCTCAAAGCGTAGCCATGATTAAAGAGCTTGTGAGATTCAACAGATCCATGGTCAAATATGCGAGAAAATTTGGTGAATTCTCTTGAAGGCAATACTTGAGATTAATAGTTTTCAAAGAGATCAAATATTTTTTATTACTGTCATTTATAATGTTCATTAACTTTTAGCTGCGCCACGTACCATATCTGGCACATACCTAAAAACATTATAATTTTCATTATGTGCCATGAATTTGGCTAATATGATAGCTATCTCTGACCGAATACAATCCGAAGATTGGAATAAAGCTTATTTTGTCCATGTCAGATAACTGCACTTCAGAAAAAATTGCTTTTTATTCTTCGGAAAAGAAAGAAATTTCGAACAAGCTATTCGCGTTTGTAATGACCGAAAGGTGGCGTTGTATAGACCTGATAATCGTTTGTTTACGAAGTGCTGTTTGTTCCATGCTATAGCATAGCGAAACCCGTTTAAAGAGCTATTTAAAGTGCAGTTTTTTTTATCTTTTTCATTTAATTATGGGAGATAAATTACAAATATCGACAATTTTAGAATTTCTAGATGCTGGAAAATCTAGTAATTGCTTTAGAGAAGCTGCAGCAATTATTGATTCAAAGAGATTAGTAATGTGCGGCATTAAAGAATTAAAAGAAGAAGAAATAGATATTGTAGGCTCGTGTTTACAAACAAGCCAAACAAAAGGAAATCCCTATATTATTTCAGGTTTGCTAGTAAAGGAAAACAAAAATTTGAAAATAAAAAAAATTTTCTTGCTCTTGCAAAGCTGGAGCAAGCGAATCATGCAAGCATTGTGTTGCTGTCATGTTATTTTGCCATGAGTAAGTCAAATGTATTTTTTTACATTATAGATCTAAACTTAGTGTATAAAATTTTGATTTTAGACAATTTTAATACAAAGAATCCAACGTTGCATGCGTTATAGAACTGTTTATTTATTTATTTATTATAGAATTGTTTATTTATTTATCGGCCTTTTAAACATTGATTTCAGCGGAAGATGCTCACGGTATCAGTTCTATTTCGTTTCAGACTTTGTCCGCGAGAGGGCGTCTATTTCATTTCAAACGCGAATTAAGGCAAAATTTACTTCAATTATTTTTAGTGAATGCTCAAAAATATTAATTTTTAGAAAGTTGCAGACTGTTAAGAAGATAAAATTAATTATTAGTTGCAAAATATAGCAATAGAATGTTTTGAAACCCTAATTGTGTACGCATGGCAAACACCATAAAATATCAAACTTTATCTTAAAATTTATTTTATTATTTTTTTTTAAAAAAATTTTCACTATTAGACTGATATATTGATTTCAAAGATTTTTTTTTTCATAAAAATAGAAAAAATCGCGCAGTGAAGGGTTCAAGGTAGAGTTAACAAGTTGAGACATAGTTGAGCCTGCTTTATATCACTTGATCACTTTGGTTCTTTACTTTTTGCGATTCTTGAATATTTGATGTTTTTAAATTTCTTCATTACAGACTGGCAATACAGCTTTGCATCTTGCGGCATCTGGAGGTCATGCTGAGGTCGTTAAAGTATTATTAGAAGCTGGATCATCTGCGACTGAAGAAAACGCGGTAAGTTCCAATTCACTTTCAATCGAATTACTGTTAATATTTTATTGTTTTGCTTGTTTAATTATTCTTTCCATTTGAAAAGGAAAAATATGTTCTTACGTTCAAGATGTTAGATAATATTATTTATTGTTTATAATAGGGCGCTGATTATCAGAACTCCAATTATCCGGACATTCTATTTCTCTGAAAAAAGAAAAAATAAGCTTAATTTACAGTTATCTATTTCTCCCCCCCCCCCCCCCCGGCCTCTAAAAAAACGAACTTTTAATTATTTATTGGTTTTGAAATAAAATTTTAAATAAGGGGAAAAAATCATAATAGATTTAAAAATGAAGAATGTAAAATAATAAAGGAGATAAAAAGGGTGATTTTATTAAAATTGTATTGTAATCGAGGCGCCAGTACAATTTATTGTTTTTTAATCGAAAAATTCCCGTAAATTCCTGAAATTTTTCCAAAAAAAAGGAAATTTTTTTGGAATATCCGGAATTTATTTTTGCCTTAAATTGTCTGTCCATTTGTTTATCCGTACTAGCGTCTTTCCCGACATGTTCGGATAATCGACGCTTACTGTGTTTTACTGAATTGTACGCGAAACCAAATCGAATCGTTTCCGGAACAAGTAATTGATTTTTTATAATCTTGAATTCACACCGGAAAAAAAAGCTTCAAAATAAGGATTGATATTCGATAACATTACCCGTTCATATCGCATTAATGTAGTTTAGAGATAACAAAAGAAACCATGGCGTGAATATGGATATGGAATCTTCCTCATAGAATGATCTCCAATTTTTATGAAATTTATTCAGTTCAAATAAATACGCGTTATACTTTCTATAATTTGTATTTTATAAATTTACAGATAACCACGTTTCTAGATTTCCCTATTAATTATTGCGATTTTTTTTCCCTCCGAGAATGGAAATAAGATTAGAAAAAAATACTGTTTCTGCCAATGTCTCACTGCACAGGGCTACTACTGGAGACTATTTTTACTTTTTATTGGTGCCACTTTCTACACGAAGTTTATTTCTATATTTGTTTTTCAAAAAAAAAAAAAAAAAAAAAAAAAAAAAAAAAAAGCAAAGTGGAAAAAGCATATTTATACAGTTATGTCGTGTTGAATTCTGTCAAAAAATTCGAAACTGATTTAGATATTTCTGGACATTCTGCTCATATATTGATCTAGAAGGAAACTAAGCAATTTCACTTGAAAAATTATTTACTATTGAAATTGTTATATTTTTTAAATAGATGATATAAAAGATATATTTTTGTAACAAATCTCGATTGTTCTAACACGCATAGGTTGGGAATCCCTGCGATAAAGCAACAGCTTCGCAGTAGATAAATGCTTAAATTGTATTTATTTCATTTTATTTCCGAACTTTTAAATCCCATAAACTCTACTCTATTTACAGGATGGATATACAGCTCTACACTTAGCTGCCAAAGATGGTCATGTTAAAGTCCTCCAAACTTTAAAATCTGCTGTTTCTTGGAGGGTGTGCAGTAAAAAAGTAAGAGGTTTAAACTTCGTAAGGGAAAAAACTTATGTTAATGTTTAAATTTGTTGGGGGATCAAATATACAAAGTTCCTTTTATTTCTCTTTCCAGACGGGTATGACTGCTCTGCACGTTGCGGCTAGCTGCGGCCAGACGGAATTCGTGCAAGAGATGTTAACCCAGATACCAGCAACAATTCCCAGCGAGAGACCAGGAGATACTAGTCTCAGTGATGACGTAAGTCTTTCATAATTTTCAAGTTTAATTTTCGAGAAAAAATATTAGACTGTAGTAAAGAATTTGCTGCTTAGTTCTGTTGTTGAATGTGAAAAAATTCGATGACCATATACACTGTTAAAAATTTTATCCTTTTGCTGCATCGTCACTCCACCGCTTTTATAGAAAACGCTTAATTCACCCTATTATGGAAAATTCTCATGGGTCAAAGGAGAAATATTCTATAAAAGTGAAGGAGTAATAATGCAGCAAAACAGTCTTTTTTTTTTTTTTTTTTTTTTTTTTTTTTTTTTTTTTACAGTGTAGCCTGTTTATTTCCCATCTACAATCCTCAAAATATTATATTAAAATTTATTTTAAAAAATGGAAGACTATTTTATTAATTAAATGTATTAAATATTATTTAAATTTACTAGAAAAAATTCACTTACAGTTTTATGTAGGGAGGAAAGGGCGCAGACAAGTATTTTGGCCTAGTGAGTCATAACATGTTAATTCACTCCTAGTTATCACAATTTGTAAAATATCTTTGAACTCTCTTTTTTTTTTCTACGTCGTAGGGTCACTTCACCTCTTCCTTGATTGATTAGGACAGCATTCTTCCACTAACTTTTCCATAGTTGGAAAAAACATTGAACTAAATTATTAGAAATTTACCTTGGGAGAGCAAAGACAGAAGAAAAAACACAATATTAAAAAAATTATAATAAAAATAAATTAAAAATTAAAACATGATAGTAAAAGAAAATACGATATTAAAAGAAAGATATGAAACGATTTCACGATATTAATCGTAACATCAAGCGTTAATCTAATTAATAAGCAAGAGGCTGTTCTAAGGAAAAGCAGAAGCGCCATCTAGCAGATCTGGAGTTGGCGGTTTTGAAACTAACCAACTGAAGGATTTGGCCAGTTTTGCAGTACACCGTGATTTTCAAACACATATAACACAGGGATTTCACATGCTTTGGCATGGTTTATTACTTTTAAGTAGTAAAAATGTTTACTTAAAATTTAAAAAAAATCAAATTTTGTGAAGTTGGCCGTTTTTGCAATTAGGCTACACAAATAGTACATTGTCGTAATACTTTTTTCATACCGATTTCCGATTAATGGAAAACAGCTCTTATTTAACTGTAACTTTTACTAAAAATTAGGCATTTAAAAGTGGAAGAATCACGTGCGGGGCAGGACATGCAGGGACTCGGGGTTTCCCTATCCAAATGAAGGTAACATTTCTAAGTCACATGATCCCTGTCACAAAGACTGTCATTTTCTCCTCTGCGATGTTTGATGATTAATCTCTAAAAGACAACTATATAGTAAATAAAAAGTAATATAAATTTTAATCATATTTCAGTACTAGTAATTTTTTAGATTACATCCCTCAATTTGAAAGATATTCAAACAAAATCATAAAATCATCAGTATCAATTATCAGTACAAAAGTATTCAAATGTAATAACTATTTTGGGGCAGAGGACGCGTAATATTTTGCTTTTATATTATGAAAAAAAATGCTTTTGATTTCTGCTAAATAAATTTGTTTTAAAATCCTGTTGTCAGGCAATAATGTCAACAATTTAGTAACAAATGTGCTTTGCCCTGAAAGAGTTAAAGAAAAATGTAATTATTTTATTAAATATACTAAATAGAGGCAATTCACAAAAAATAACTAACATTTGAATATTGCATTTCACATTTCGTTCTCTTTGTCAATTATATATTTATTTTGTTTTTTACAGTATGGTTTCACTCCACTCCATTTAGCCGCAGAATCCGGACACGAAGGTGTGGTCCGGGTTCTCTTGAACAGCTCTGGCGTGCAAACAGATGCAGCAACCGTTGTACAGGTAAGACCAGCTACAATTTTAATAAATGCATCTCTCAATCACAGTATTTACACAATTTTTTTTTTAATTTGAATTATACCAGAACAAAATATTCCATTAAGCATAAACAGCTAAAGTTTTAGTGTCCTTATTCTGCAGTTCTTTATATTTTTCCAAACTTCGAAGACGATGTGACTGAAAAACGGCACAAAAATAACCCCTTTTACTTCTTTCTATTTTATTTTTAATATATCCCTAAAGGTACAAACTTTAGTTGAAGCAAACAAACATTTTTATCCAATCAATTACAACCTGATACAATAGAAATAACATTATTTAAAAGCAACAGGGCAAAATGCCTGAGATAAGCAACTCCAGTGTAATTGATAAGTTCGGCTAAGCTCAAAGTGACAGCCTCCACTGGGATGGACTTCATTTTATAAGCTGCGATCAGGAATGTAGTGGAAGTAATAGGAAAGTTCGATTAAGCTCAAAGTGACAGTCTCCAGTAGGATTTACTTCAGCTGATAAGCTGAGGTCAAAGATATTGTGGGGGTAATAGATAAGTTCGATTAAGCTCAAAGTGACAGCCTCCACTGGGATGGACTTCAGCTTACAAGCTGCTATCAGGGGTGTAGTGGAAGTAATAGAAAAGTTCGATTAAGCTCAAAGTGACAGTCTCCAGTAGGATTTACTTCAGCTGATAAGCTAAGGTCAAAGATATAGTGGGGGTAATAGATAAGTTCGATTAAGCTCAAAGTGACAGCCAAAAAACTTTACAACTTTTCAAATAATTTTAACTAACTGTACTAATTTTGTACTGCGAATGCATGAAAATACACAGACATGCATTAGCAGTTTTGTTAGTATTTTTCCGTTGTTTATACTAATGCCCCATTCAGACTAGGGATGTTAAGAGTCTTATCTTACAGAGTTTTATGAAACGGTCATCAGGAGCTAAATTTGAGTTCTTTATTACTATGGTATTTGAAAACATTAACTTGATTAAAATTGTGTATTCAACTAACGCTAGTCAGAGAGAAGTGTCACAAAGTTAACAGGATCATATTGTTTGTAGATCACTATAGTGCAACACACTAACAGAAGAAATATTTCAACTGTATATATGTATACTGTATACTTAATAATGCTGAAGCCAATCCGAAAATTATAAATAAGGAAAGCATAATATCACCATTCATTGCACTCTTTATGGATATATTCTGTCACCAAGAAAATTTTTTTGGACTAGTGAAAAGGTTGAATGGTGCCATTAAAATAATATATATTTTTTAAATCTCGAACTCTTAAAAAAAAAACTTAAAACTTACAGTAATCAGCAAAAGTTTAGACAATGGTCGATTTTGCTTCTGTATTGAAAAGTATGTAACAAATTGTTGTATATTAGCTGTCATACATTACTTCTGACTTATATCCTGTAATCACAAACAATAAATTTTAAATTATGCACTTTACTTAATATATAATGACGAAAAACAAAATTAACATTGTGACAAAAGTACAGAGAATCTCTATATTTAGGGGGAAATAACGATAAATTAACATCGAACTTCACCTACATTGTCTGTAATCAGAGCAAAAATATTGCTTTTTATCGAAAAAAATGAAATCCTGCATCACTTGGGGATCTATTTTGTACCAAACACAATCAACAGCAGCACAAAATTCAATAACAGAAGAGCCAGAAGAATATTATCAAAAATTAGCGTAAACCTTACGAGATATGATGCTGCAAAGATTTTCGATTAGGTTCACAACATTGCTACACTATAGCCAATAGAAAACAGTAATATTTTGAAAGTTAAATCAAGTTTTTGTTTTGTATGTAACATGTAATGAATAGACGCATTATCTTACTCAAATACATACTTAAGATGAAATAAAAGTTCCCCACATGGCTGTAAATTGTTATTCAATGTGTCTATTCAGTCTTGAGCTGTTTGGCAAACCACTGAGGAACTCCAGAGATACTTGAGCATTAAATCTAAGTGATGTCCAAATCATCAAAGAGTCATCCCCTATTTGGCGGCTAAATAAAATCGAAGGCTCTTTACGCAACTCTTGCCAATCGAAACCCATCGACCCAAATCGTGGCCCATCGAAACTCCGCTTTATTTTTTATCACTGATTATCATAGTAAATCACTTGAGTTCATGTGGCATATGTTTGCGAGCTCAAATTATTCTTGTTAGTTTGAAGTGATATTTCAAAGCTGGATGGTTTATCATTTAATGTAAACTAATTTATCTCTTTTTTAATTCATCTATGAATCGTTTCCGTTATTATAGAAAATTCTGACATTTTTTAATATGACTAATAATCATCATTTGTGTAGATGCCAGTTTATCGAACCAGTGTTCTGGTCACACAAGACCTTCTTGATCTATGTTTTGCTTTGAAGTAATCAACCTTAGACAATACTTGTTTGATAGACATCTTTGGACGATTCGAAGTACTTGAAATTTTTGCAACAATCTTCCCTTTTGAATTCAGCTTCCATACTTCAATTACTTCATTTGACTGAATATTTCTAGCTGGCAGCATCTTCACAAACCGATACTTTCGCGAGGTGTACTTAATTATTCATGCATGTGACGTGATAAATTTGAAATTCGCATTTTGCCGTGAACAGATGTAAAAAAATAAGAAAGTGACTAAACTTTTGCAATATACAAATTTTGCTTTTTTTTCAATTAAATTAATTAGTGTTCTACATTAAAATCACTATTTCTATCTTAAAATTTTTAAAATACATTTAAAAATAAATATAGCCATGTATTTAACCCAAGCATTTGTTTTTTTAGGTGCGTTCGTAATTATGTAAATACGTAGCACCTATTGTTGTCGCTCAGTCCGTCCGTCTGTCTGTCCGTCTGTCTGTCCGTCTGTCCGTCTGTCTGTCCGTCCGTCTGTCCGCATATAACAACGCAAAAACTACCCAACCGAATCGTTTGAAATTTAACATACATAATTATTACATAATTTTGTCGAGTCATTTCAAATTTTATGAAAATCGGATGCATAGATAAATTACAGGAGCAATCAAAAGTATTCCATTACATTACGGTCAATGGGGAAAAAAGTTTCAAATGCATTTTAATCGTTTGAAATTTAAAATACGCAATTATTACATAATTCTGTCGAGTTATTTCAATTTTTTTGATAATCGTGTGCATAGATCAATTACAGGGGCAATCAAAAGTATTCAATTACATTATGGTCAATGGGGAAAAAGTTTCAAATATATTCCATACATTTGAAATTTAAAATACATAATTATTACATAATTTTGTCGAGTAATTTCAAATTTTATGAAAATCGGATGCATAGATCAATTACAGGGACAATCAAAAGTATTCCGTTACATTACGGTCAATGGGAAAAAAAATGTTTCAAGTGGGAAAAATGTTCAAACATCTTAATCGTGTTACACTCATGCGAACTTAATAAAATTTATATGCAACTATAAAGTACATCTTATAATATACATCTTACATAATTTGTGGTGCAAAGAACATTTGTTATTGATTTACAAGGCCACACAAAAGTATTCCATTACATAATGGTATAGGGAGAACATTGTTTGATGAGCGTTTTAGTTGTAATTCACTATTTACAATTTTATGAGATTGATATATGAAAGTAATAGTTTTAAAACTTCGTTATCGTACGAACGCACCTAATTTGCTACGCTTCACGTGCAATTTCCAACTTGTTTATTTAAAATTTAAACCTCTAAAGTGTCTAAACTTTTGCTGAGGACTGTATGCGTAACAAATAAAATATAAATTAAGATACAGTCAAATAAAAATCTTAAATAGTTTTAAGTAAAAAAAATTTTGGTCTGAATAATTCACTAGTGTTCCGCTTGAATGGGTGCTCCAAATGCTTTGGACACCAGTATTTTAAATTAATTTTCTTCGCCGTATCCAATGGCCGAATAATCTGTGGTAAAAGATGGCAAAATAAACTATAAGATATTAGTGGTGTTCCGATTTACGAAAAGATTCGGCTTGTCAACAAGTTTGGAAACCACAGCATTATGCTATTCAATAACAGAAAAGTCAGAAAAAGTTTAATTTCTTATTTCTAAAGAACTCATTCACTAATTTTCCAAAATCAAATTTCTTTTTAAAATTGCACTTTTAATTACTTTTAGATTTATTTTTTTTCCTACTAAGCGTAAAAGCACATTGGACTATATATGGGTTGTTTATGTTAATTTTAATGTTACTTTCATATATTAATTGAACCAATGAACCAATGCAGTAGAGACTGATGTACTTACAGCGGTCATTATGCCGCCGTTAATCTTCCTAGGAAGTTGATCAGTCGTGTTATGATGGTGCATAGATGGTAAGCAATTCATATTAATTACATCTATTCTCACTGCACATTTATTTATATGTAGGCTGCATAGTTTGGTAGAATTAGGATACTATTTAGATACTTTTAGTACAGATCACTATTATATTTACTTCATATTAATTAGTCCACTACCTTTCATGGTCCCCACTTGGGGATTGATGTATTTTATATGATTTCTGGTACCTAGATAGTATTTTTCCTGTATTGTTTAGGGTAAATGTGCTCAAGACAATGAGTTTTGGTTATGTTTTTCAGCAATAAGCAGTTTCATGTATATAAACGTTTTATGTGAGATATTTTAAAGTGATTCAAATTTCATTTAATAAATAATCAGAAAACTATATCAAAAATCTGAAATATAGAATAACTGGAAAAAAGTTTTTGAAATATATGATAATTTGAAAATGTATATAATCTACGTAAATAAATATTTTTAATAAAAATATGAGAGCCTAAAATTCTGATAGAATTTTGTTAAAAGATTGCTAAAATGCACATAAAAAGGTCTTTATTGCATAAAAACCGCCAAAAGATGCTAAAAGGGATTTCTAATGTAATTCAACAGTCGTTGTCAGAGGAAAGATCGGAGGTTTGAAAGTTCGTGAAAGTTCTTTTACTGATTTTCCCCGTAATAGCAGATGTATTACAGTTGAAAGAGCTTGGAGTTTTTAGCATCTTTTGGCGGTTTTTATACCAGAAAGACCTTTTTTATGTATATTTCAGCACCTCTGAAATAAATTATATCACAGTTTTAATTTCTCATATTTTTATTTGGTAATCAAGATGAACATGACGTTCAATAATAACAGTTTAAGCTATATTTTATAAGTATTATGTATAAAAAATATATATATACTTTTTTATGTTGTTGTTGCCATTTTATTTTAAACATTTGAATGGGGAATTTTTGAATATTAAGTCGGGTTTTTTATGTATTACTTTTATTGTTTTCACATCGCAGAAAAAAAAAATTTTTTGAAGAAAAAAGATTTAGCAAGAAATTAATTAATACGAGAAGGAAATGATACAATATAATTTATGCAGTTATTTATTATCTTAATATCCAACTTAAATTTCTGAAGTCTGCTTTTCTTAATTGCTAAAATTCGTTGGAGAGTTCATCTTATATCAAAAGCGCCAAAATATTGTGCTTTTAGATTATTTAGACATATATCATACAAATCTTTTAAAAATAGAAAATTTAACTGTCCAATGAAATAACCCATTTGATTTCATTTTAAACTTTTGACGTCTCAAAAATTCTAAAATGTATTGTTTAAAATTGCAGTTTAATAAATGGGATTCATGGAATATACCGTGTCATATAAGTGTAACATAGAATCCCTGAGTTGCAGTCGTTTAAACTTTTTAAGTCAAATGTTTCCTATGAAAAATATTTTTAAATTAAATTTAATATGTGGTAATATCGCGATAATTTCCACAAAAATGTAATATTTATACTTATTAACTATTTTGCATCAGCATCATGTATGTGCGCGAAATTTTTCTGGTCTTATCAAAATGTATGTGCGTTTTGTATATAAAATTTGGTACATGTTAATAAATTTAAGAAGTATTTTGCTTCATAACAAAGGTAAGTGGTTTGCTAATATATTGTTGAAATAAAAAAAGTTAAATATATTGAATAAATTTCTTTATAGAAGGTTGACATAAACGCAATTCTTTACTAAAATATGATTCAATATTGCCTAAATTTGGAAAGTTATTTAAAATTTCATTAAAAATTTATATGAATTCAGTTTTATTCCTTATTTCAACTTTATTATTATTATTTTACATGCATTAATTTTTTTTCGGAATTACATTTTTTTTTTTTTTTTTTTTGGTAAAAAAGACCGAAAAAAAAAATTAAATGATACAATATAATTTATGCAGTCATTTTCCCACTGTAGACATTGTTTCCCTACTTAAAATATGATGCTTTAGTATCTATCATTACTGTATTGATTTTATATTAATTAGTCCATTTCCTTTCGTAGTCCTCAGTTGAGTATTAATGTATTTTCTATTTCTGATACGTAATGATCAAACTTAATTATCAAACTTAGTGACCTTGGACTTAGTGATTAAACTTAAATTACTAAAAAAATAAAATATGTATTTTTTTCTATCATGAAATAGACCAGGATTCAGCAGCACAGATAATCGTCTCATCGAGTTCACGGGTGAAAATCTAGGATCAGTTAAATCTCGATTCGCATGTTAAAACGCAATCGGTCTGCCAAGTCATATCTTGGGATTATCCATTAATAAATATCGATTTAAGAGGGGTTCAGGGCCGTAGCTAGAAGTGAACAATAGGGGGCTCAACCGAATGTAGGGGGGGGGGGGGCTTATAATTTTTTTCTCTCTCTCTAACGCAGAAAGATAAATGAGTGCCTATTCACACTGCAGGTACTATGTTTCTTATTAAACTGTTGTCATAACTTCATTTTTGGCTAAGAAAAGCATATGATGATGAAAATTTTGAGTGTATAACTGGTGAAAAATTAAACATCATATTAACTTCCTATGTACAAATAGGATAAGGGAGTGTTGAAACACTTATTTTAGATACAATTTAGTAATTTTGCAAAACTCTGAAAGGAACTCAAAACTAAATTAGATTTTTGAACAAAATTTCATTTGAATTTGCGGAACAGAAATTCATTGAGTGACCTTGGAATTTTTCCAGGGGGGGCTCAAAATATTTTGGAGGGGGGGGGGCTGAGCCGCCCATAGCACCCCCTTAGCTACGGCCCCTTAGCTTGCGGAGGGGTTCCTCTTATTTGGACATAAAAAAGAAGGGTATTGATTTAAAGCTTAACTCATTTTCAAAATATGTTGGTAGTCTTCACTAAAACCCCGATTTTAGCGGTTCACATGTTGGTTTACCATTGTAAATAGTAAACCTATGAGTCAACCGCTAAAATACAGTTTTTAAGTATTTTTCACCAAAATACGACTTGGCAGACCAATAGCATTTTAATATGCAAATCGAGATTTAACTAATCCTAGATTTTCATCCGTGGACTCGATGAGGTGATTTTCTGTGCTGCCGCCTCCCGGTCTAAAACTGATGAATTAGAAATTCGATGCTGGTATGTTACGAGCAATAAATGTTGGGTAAAAACAAATATATTTAATATAACAGTTTGTGTTTTCAATAATTTAAGTAAAAATCTAATGATCTAAATAAAATTATGATTTTTTTGTTGTTGTTTACGCTATTTGGTTTGTCGTTTTTTATAAGTTTAGAATTATTTTCGTTTTGATACTATACAAAACATTTATGGCGATCAGGACCAATCTTATATTTTCCAAATGGGGCAATTTGTTACATCATGAAAGAAAATAAAGTTAATAAAAAGAAATACGCATGTTTCGAATTATAGTGCCTTATACCCTCCGCTTATCAGACAAGTCGAATGGACCTAACGGGTCCAAATTCAAAATATTTATTCACACTGGAGATTTTTTTTAATAAATTAAATAATATACCTTAATAGTTTTAAAAAATTTCTGGTGCAAAATATTATCAAATTTCCGATTAGGTCCTAGGTTTAATATAAGTTTGAACATACCGATCACCTGCAAGAAAAGTGAACATCTCGTAAAATTCATTTTCCATTTTATTACATTAAAGGTCTGTGATAGGTGTGTGTGTCTTGCTACAGGAAGAATTTCATAAGTGTAGTTACAAAAAAATCCCATTATTACGCTATATACCCATTTGTGACCATATAAAAAGGGTGGATTGTCTGGGGGAGGTAAAAATACTCAACCCTCCAAACCTCACCCTACGTCTTCATTCTTTATTGTTTTATGCTTTCAGGGATGTGCTTACAAGGAAGGTCTCCATACGGGCATACTCCAAAAAATCTGAAAAAATACAGAATGTTCTTCTCATGAGGATATATGTGTTTATAAAAAAAATTTCGGCGGAACCTCCGTTCCCTGTCCGTAAAAAAATAATGAAATTTTCGTTATTTGGCGATTTATCTTCGGTTGGCGATGAAAAACAATTTTTTTTTTCAATGTCGAATGCATTTTAAAGGAAAAAAGTTTTATGTTCAACGTGTTTAGATAAATTAAATATCTTTGTTTTTGTCATTTTAAGTTTGTTTTTAGTATAATTTCGTTATATTGATATTTATATGTATTTAATTCAAATTAAACCATCAAAATTTGAGATTTGAAACGAAATTCAATTTTAAATAAATTAAAATTCTTTCAAGTTCAAAGTCCAGTTGAGCATTGTCAATTGGATTCTATTACTATGGAAACATCTACATTTTATTTTTGAATACGCTTAAATGTATGAAAATAATTTTACTGATAAGAATTTTTTATATATGAAAATATTTTTTCCAGAGGTAAATTAAAAAACTGCACCAACAAATAATATATACATATGCAATTTAATATATATATGTATAAAATATATCAAACTCTCTCATTGTTTATGTTTAAATTCACCAAACACCATTTACGCGAATTCTAAAAATCCAAAAGTTTTCATTTCAATTGCATTAAAATCGTTTGCTTTTGCCGGGGAAATTTGCTGCTCGCCAAATCGTGTGACACTTTTGTCTTTTCACGCCAAATATTCGAAAGTACTTTATTTTTTTACACGTTTTCTTATGTAATTCCGCCGCTAATTTTCACTGGTCCTTTATTACATACATGAGTAGCTTAATTAGTATTTTTTTTTTTTCAAAAAAATCTGAGTATGCCCAGTATAGAGACCTTCCTTGTTAGTCCTGCATGCAGAGCTGAGTGCTGCAATTTCATCTTATAGTAAAATTGCGGAAATTTTCTGTTGCCTCCCTTGCGAAATTTGCTTTTGTCGTGTCACTTTTCTTGCGGGTGAGCTATGTGTTATATAAACACATCAACTAACAGATTCGTCATTTTTTCAAATTGCCTGTAAATTTTATTACTTATGATAATTCAATTTTGCTCTCAGTAATCCTGACAAACCACAATTTATGTATGTTGAGATAATTTGATTTTAGCGTTATTCCCTTGCAAAATCAGCGTATGTTCTCCAGAAGAAATAAACTATAGGTATTTGGAATACCATGTAATGAATATAGATAAAATTGTGCGCCAGTTAGTTTGAATTATTAGCAACTATGAACCGTAACTACTGCTATATATTTACAGAAATCTGCTTATGAAGAAACAAGGGCCTTCAAAGGACTTTTCCCCAGGGTTCCCAGTTTGGCCTCCATTTTTATTTCGAAATTTCAAACTCACACTGTAGACATCGATAGATGAATTTTTATTTTAAGTGATTTCGAAATATTCATTATTAAATAAAATAAAAAATATTATTGTAAATTTATGGTATGAAGTGTTATTTTATGAATAAAAATGGAGGCCGAACTGACAACCAAGTTCTCCACAAAAATTTCTATCTCAAAACAGGAACTTTCCCAGAAATTTTCGTATCAAACAAGGTTTTTCATCTCAAATTATTTACTAAACTTGTGATTTTCTGTACATGTTAATATTTAACTTTTCATGGCGTAAATGTCAAGTTATTCAATCATAAAAAAACTATTCATAACTTCACAAAAAACAGAACCCTATAATAAATGTCTGGATAGATCAAACTACGGCTCAAAGCAAAACAAAAACCAACTTTATATCAATACTTTAAAATAAACAGATTAATAAAATACACATGAAAAAGTTTAACAATATGCTTGAACTTTAGCACTTATCGCTGTTTTTCGACTATTTAAAAATAAGTAAATAAAGGATACCTGAATATATATTTTATTATACCTTTTTTTCTTGTTTTTCGACTATTTAAAAATAAGTAAATAAAGAATACCTGAATATATATTTTATTATAATTTTCAGCTGATTATTCGTGGGTTATGCAGCTAAGAAATTATACTAAGTTTACTAAACACAAGTCGGTAACGAACATCAATTAACTGTCATAATTGCAAAGCACCCCCTCCCCCTCTTCTTCCTAAAAAAACACAAAATTATGTTTCTTTAGGCTTGACTTTATTCCAAAATTAAATTCGAATATTTAATGTACCGATTAAAGAAAATGTAACGCTATCATCACTACGTATGCACACAAAAAAAACAACTTATTTTTCTTTTGCAGGGTATTCTTCCAATGCATCTGGCAGCCAGAGGCGGTCACTTGGCAGTGGCGGGTCTCTTGTTGAGTCGGTCGACAGACCAACTGCAGACCGCAGACAAACAAGGGAGGACGCCCCTCCACATGGCAGCCGCCCAAGGCCACCGAGAGATGGTGGGACTATTGCTCGGACAAGGTGCAGACATAAACGTAGCTGACAATGTAAGTAGACACTAAATATATTATCTTCAAGGAACAACAACTGTTTTCAGTCCTATGGAAAACTAATGAAATTGACGCGAGGAACACTGAATTTCTCTCGGAAATAGCTGAAGCTAATTTTTCTTTATTTACAGTGAACTCTCGTTAAGACGGATAGTCAAGGACAAGTGTGATTTGTCCATATTAACGAGAGTCCATTATAACAGGAATTCATAAATCTGACAATTTACATTACAGAAAAATATATTTATTATGCACATATGTATTGTAATACGGCTAAAAATTTGTTTTATTAAACCTTTTTATGCTAATTTACTAAAAATACTAAAATAACAACAGCAACAATAAAAAGAATGTACGAGAACAGTTTAAAAAATGAAAGAAAAAATTATATTTTAAATTCTAGTTTACATTGAAGCATACTACAGAGGGAACGGTGAAATCATAGCTGCTCCGTGATGTCAAAGCCGAGATTTCTGCCTGTTTCATCTTATAAATATAACAGAAAATATTTAGGGAAATTCGTTGCCTTGACGAATATATCTCCGTCTTAACGAAAGAACTCTTAAACTGTACGCATTAAACGATGTCTGTTACATGCACTTCCTATAGATCTGAACCGGGGATTTTGTTTTTGTACGTAATAAAGATAAATCCATCACAAATGGGGCCGTCTTAACGGAAGTTCACTGTATTTTAATAATTATATAAATTTAGAGAGTTTTGTTTATCTGGAAAATCAAATCCATTTCAGTAAAGTTAACCCCATGCAGCTAGTTACTTTAATCCGGAATAATAAATCCTTAAACAAAAATAATAATAATCCCTAGCAGCAAACCAATATTGGTCCAACGTTGCGCCAATATTTCATTTATTGGAAATATTGCTAATAAAACACCAATATTGATTAGATATTGGCATTTCATTGGAAATATTTACGATGAATTCCGAATATTGTACAAATGTTGGCGTTACATCGGAAATATTTCCAATTAATTCCCAATATTGTACAAACGTCGGCATTACATTGGAAATATTTTCAATGAAACTCCATTATTTAACCAATATTGGCGTTTTATTGGCAATATTTCCAGTGAAAGCCCAATATTAGCACAATATTGGCTAAATAAGGGCAAAATGTAAACACCCCAATATTGGAGCAATACACCATGCTAATATTGCGCCAATGTGCCAATATTGCTCCAAGATGTTGCCAATATTGGTCCACTATTGTTTGGCTACTGGGGTAAAAATAGATTTCTTTGGTTGTTTGCGAAATCGCTTAGTTGTTGCATTTATTTATTTTTTTTTCTAATCGAACACTTTATAGTTTAAACTAGTGTTAAAACTATTTAAAAATTATTATTGAAATCGTTTCAGTAACTCCCGAGAAAAGTGTATTTCAAAATCAGTTGTTTTCCATAGGATTTCGTATGAAGAAGCTAAATTTTCTGAAAATGGTTAGAGCGATTTCCGGTATACGTAACAGCATTTTCAAAACTAAGTTTGTTTTAACTTATCAAAATGAGCTTTTCTGAATCCGAGACCTTGCTCATTCGTTCCCTCTGCTGGAGTATTAGTATAAATGGCATATTTTAAGTAAACCGCATGAGGATTTTTCGATTTATACGTAGCAGAATTTTCAGCGTTGAGTTTGTGAAAAGTGTGAAGTTGAACCTGTGAAACCGAATTTTCTTGAAGTCAGAATCTACTTAGATCGTTTTTTCGTGCTCGATTTAGTAATCAAGCTTCGGGAAAATTTTCTCAATCATTTACAATTTCATTCATGACTGGGAAAATCGCTTGCTCGTTTGATATACAGGGTGTTTCGAAACTATGTGTAAAAAATATAACGGCAGACAGAGGGAGCCTAAATAAGTAGATTGTTTATAGGAAGATGGACGCCAAAATGCAGTGTTGAGGCAGAAAGAGCCCTCTTGACTTCGGCGTATAAGAGCACTTCGCTGGTTTGAATCATCTTTCTCCGTAAGGATTTCTAGCAAAATGCATTCTTGTACCAATGAGGAGCTTATCAACATCATTTTATTTATAAGGTTGCGCAAGTAAATCGAGCGGCTGCTCAAAGGATGCACTTGGTACGATTCCTGGGAAGGAATCAGCCGAATCGCTGAATATTTGGGCATCTTTATCGGAAGTTGTATATGAGTGGGTCGTTTTATTTCGAGACATGATATGGGCACTGGAAGATATCACAGAATTTCTGCAGTGAAAGATGCAGTGTCATACACAGTACAGGATAGTCCTTCGACAAACTGAAGAGCTGTTGTGTGTGAGAAATTGTCTAGCGCATCCTCATGCATGAAATGCATGTCAGCAAACTCCACATTGGTGTAAGGATGGCTATTGCTCAAAAACCGTGTGGGAATGACGATTCAAGTCAGCGTAGTGCTTCCATTCACCAAACTCAACAGCATCACCAACTGCTTCAATGTTGTATTTCCGCACCCACATTCCTATATAAAATCTTCTTATTAAGGTCCTCTTCCGGCCTTTGCATTTCTGACAAATAGTTTTGAAACACCCTCTATATGATATGCATCCACCAATACACTTAAATTCTGTTTTTTCTTACTAAAATAAATTACTACTTTTTTAAGAATTTTTTTTGCACTCATTAAAACAGGTGTTAATGTGGATATATAATTTTTTTAATAAGGATACGTGATTAATTTTATTTTTACTTGTAAGAACACATATTACAATTTTATATTAAAATGTAGCTTATATATGTTTAGTATATATGTTTAGTATATACTCGAACGCATTTTTAAGTAAATATTTTTTAAGTTTTCTAATTATACCACAAAGACATAAAGATTTTCACTTTTGTACAATTTTACAGATGTTTCTGCAAGTTAGCTGGGTACTTTGCGTCAGTCTAATTGTTCCTAACGGGGCTCCGCTTACATCGTAAAAAAATTATGGAATAATTTAACCTATATAATGATGTAATTTAAACTGATATAACTGGTTTTACATTACATATTACTATATCGCAACACTAGTTATATTGATTAAATTTCTCAATAAAATGCACCAATTTCACAAAGCAGTGTTACATAATTTTTTACAGTGTAGTAAGGCACGACCAATTAAATTACAGGTCACAGAAGCTTTTGCGTGTTAAGGCGGGGCTTAAAACGAAGTTTATAACGTCAGATCATGTGATCTCAATCGACCCAATCTCGCGAGAAAGTTGTCCTAGTAAGGAGTGTTACAGACAAGAGCTGTCTGTACCGATTGGGTCGGCGTTACATAACCATGAATTCCGTCCTAACAACTATAAGCTTTCTAGGCTTCTAATGAAGTTGGCCGTTAGTAAGGGCGGCCTTGATTTCATTTTAATCATGGTGTTGATTTTGATTTGTGATGATAACTGAATATAAACAGACATATTCAAAGCAATCTCTAAAGTTTTTTTTCTATTTTAATTGGGATGTTTCCTTTTCAGAATGGATGGACAGCATTGCACTACACAACTCGCCACGGATTTTTGGACGTGGTTCAGCTCCTCGTCAACAGCGGTGCATCACCAACAGCAGCAACAAAAGTAAATATTACAAGGATCCCTATTTGATTTCATTGCCTTAAAAATTCTGTTGTGAATATCGATTTAACATTAAGTTGATTAACATTAAGACAAAAGTTAGACATTGGGGCCCGGTTAACTTCTGAAGGTTGGGGGAAAGAACAATACCATCTCGAGGCCAGGGATGTAGTGGAGGGTGTGCGGAGGCTATATGCATAGATGCCAACTTCTTCGGAAATTCTGGAGTTTCTCCGGAAAAGTAGGTTAAAATACGGTAGTACGGTAATAAGGTAGAAAATACGGAAATTTGCGAAAAAAAAATCCCGAAATTTTTAATCATTCGCGACAAAAAATAGCGATTTTTTTTTTCGAATCAATCGTTCCAAAAAATCGCGAAATTCTACAATAGATCGTTGAAATACATCGCAAGAATTGTCCATTAGTCGATAAAACTGCGATTTTCGGCAGTTGTTTGCGACAGAAAATAGCAAATTTCGCCAACCAGTCCTTGAAGAAACTTGCAAATTTTGTCACTATTGGCTGCAAATAATCGTCAAATTCATCAACCGATCGTAAATAAAATTTCACTTCCTTCAAAAACGCGAATTTCGGCTGTTTGCCATGGCAAAAGGTCGCGAATTTTGTTAATCAGTTGAGAAAAAATATCCCGGAATTCGGCAATCAGCCGTTGATAAAATCGCGATATTCGTAAATCAACTTTGCAAAAAACGCAAAATCGTCTGTCACGGCAAAAAGCCTCGATTTTCGTCAGTCATTCGTGCCAAAAGATTGCTTTTTTTGTCAGTCAATTGCGTCAAAAGATCGCGATTTTCTTCAGTAATTCGCGACAAAAGATCTCGAATTTTCTCCGTCATTCGCGGCAAAATACAGCGATTCTCGCCAGTCATTCGCGGCTAAAGACCACGATTTCCGTCATTCATTCGTAACAAAAGACCGCGATTATTGTTAGTCATTCACGGAAAAGTAACGCAATTTTCATCAGTCATGCGAAACAACAGATTGCGATTTTCGTCAGTCAGTTTCGGGAAAAGATCGCGATTTTCGTCAGTCTGTCTCGGGAAAAAATCGCGATTTTCGTCAGTCACTATCGGGAAAACATCGTGATTTTCGTCAATCATTCACAACAAAAGATCACGATGATTTTCATCAGTAATTCGTGATAAAGTTCTCTCTATTTTCGTCAATCAGTGATGGCAATACACTGCGATTCACTATAGTCATTCGCGACAATAAATTGCAATTTTTGTTAGTCGCAGCAAAAATCGCGATTTTCGTCAATCATTTGCGGAAAAATATCGTAAATTTCGTCAGTCATTCGCGAAAAAAGATAACGATTGTCGTCAGTTTGTCTCGGCAAAAGATTGCGATTTTCGTAAGTCAGTCTCGGGAAAAGATTGCGATTTTCATCAGGCAGTCTCGGGAAAAGATCGCGATTTTCGTCAGTCAGTCTAGGAAAAAGATCGCGATTATCGTCAGTCACTATCGGGAAAAGATCGCGATTATCGTCAGTTATTATCGGGAAAAATCGCGATTATCATCAGTCATTATCGAGATATTTTTGTCGGACAGTCCCGGGAAAAGATCGCGATTTTATTCATTCAGTCTTGGGAGAAGATCGTGATTTTCGTCAGTCAGTCTTAGGAAAAGATTGCGATTTCATCAGTCAGTCTTGGGAAAAGATCGCGATTTCGGCAGTCAGTCTTGGTAAAAGATCGCGATTTCGGCAGTCAGTCATAGAAAAAGATCGCGATTTCGTCAGCCAGTCTCCTAAAAAGATCGTGATTTTCGTCAGTCAGTCGCGGAAAAAGACCACGATTTTCGTCAGTCAGTCTCGGGAAAAGATCGCGATTTTCGTCAGTTAGTTTCGGGAAAAGATCGTGATTTTCGTCAGTCAGTCTCAGGAAAAGATCGCGATTTTCGCCAATCAGTCTTGGGAAAAGATCACGGATTTCGTCATTGTGTTTTCAGAAAGAAAATCATCTTTTTTGTCAGTCAGTCTCTGGCAATGATCGCGATTTCCGTCAGTCAGTCTCTGGCGATGATCGCGATTTTCGTCTGTCAGTTGCAGAAAGAAATCATTTTTATTAGCAAGTTTGTTGTGAGCAGAAAAGATCGTCATGTTTTTTCTCAACTGTGGTATAGAAATCCTGGATTTTTTACCTGTAGGGATTAAAAAAAAAGATATTCCATTTCTATAAATTTATTACAAAAATTTATTTATTAAGTAATGACCGTAATTTTAATTATGTTTGTATGGATGAATACAAAAGCTGCTAGGGGTGAGGATTAAGAAAATATTTGTAAAAAATATATAAAGTAGCTCGAAAAAAATTGTGTACAACTCCTGAAATGACTCCTGAAAGGTGACTATATTTTACTCCTGAAGACTGTCCAAAACTTCTGAAATTTAACTAGTTCACTCCTGATACAGTATTTACAATGTTGGCATCTATGTACATGCCGTGTACTCTCTGGATTTTTTATGACGCTCCGTATAGCCTCTGTTTCTCAAATAAAGCATTAGCGTATACCCAAGCTATGAATGTTCATGGCATCGGCATATATACTCTTTGCTTTTTTTATGACTACAACACTGCTCGAGGCGCTTTCTCACTTACAGTTTTTTTCTAAATTCCACCTAGTGCGAATACTTTGGAGGGTAGATTTCTCAGATGAGATGTTGTTTTAAATGCCTCGAACATTAGGACAACAGCGAGAAGAGGGGGGCCGATTAACCTTTGAAAATAAACGAAAAATACAATATCATTTTGAGTCCCTTTTTCATTTATAAAAATTTTCAAAATTCTTCCCCTGGTGCAGAAACTTTAAAAAATAGTTTTTCACATGAGATGTTGTTAGGAATATCTCGAATAAATGGACATGGTTCATGGATGAGTGAAACTGAACGTGCCGACTGACACTTTTGCTTTGATAGCCCTCTCATACGCTTTGAGACAGCCCGAAGTCTCAATATTGGAATATTATTTTTTTGTAATTACCTGAATTTTTGGTGCATTGAGTTTTATTTAATCAAACTGATTTCGTCTGTCAGTCCATTAGAATATTGTTCATTTTTAACCATTTATATCCCTGTATTTGAATTTTTTAATTTATTCTTTAGAATCCTATCATTACTACGCTTTTATTGTTGCACAATAGTGTTTTTATGCTATTGTGCATACATATTGTGTATTGTACTAAAAATACTTGTATTTTTTCGAAGGTTCAAAAATTAAATGTAGTATATTTTCTTTATTTGCTTCCACATATGAGGATCCCGAATTTTGGAAGAATTTTTACGAAGCACACAGTCTCTCTCTATCATTTAAATGCAATAATCTTCTCCTAGGATAAAAAAAAGTTCGGAGACCATCTAAATATCTTTAACTTGAATTTTAATAGATAAAAAATATTTTATCGTGCCGTCGAGGTATATGTTACATGAAATCTAGTGAGAAGGAAGAAATATGTCCGAAATGCAAGAATTTTTTTTTCTAAACAATGCATTCGAGTGCTCATACAGATATAAAAGAGCTGCGGTGGCCACAGTGAAGATTATCTGGTCTAAAGTTTTCTAGAAATCAATATTGAATTCAGGGAGTGTCCCGGCGGAGGGGGGGGGGGGTCTCCGGAGCAATAACATGTTTGGAGAATTTGAGATTTTGTATTAAATTTTCAAAAAGTGCAATTAAATCCCTAAATTCAACACGGCTAGAAATATTTTGAGCAGACTGTACTTGCACTAGCAGAAATTCATATCTGTAGAAAAGGGATATTTTGAAGATAGTTGGATGTAGCAAGTTTATGAGTTTTTAACGAATACATTCTTATATATATATATATATATATGTATATATGTATGTATATATAAGCTCATCAAAGTGACACCATTTCCTCAGCTCCAAAATTACAAAGCAAATCTTAAATAAACTATAATTTTGACAAATAACGATTTTGCATCGGAAATTATGCATTCTTAAAAGGAATTTTTGTTTTTAATTTCTGTTTAGCTTACTTTGTCAGTACGATTTCCTATTTCTGAAGATTTAAATTTTGTATTTATTGAAATTGATATGCTATATATTTTGTTTCATGTTCAATAATATTAAATATTCCTCCCACACAAAAGAAATCGATAGATAAATGCATCACATTAGATGTATTTCATTTGTTGTCGGAAGTGACAACATATGAGAAATAGATAAATAATGCATGTTTTTACAATGACCTTATGTTGCACTTTTTTCTCAACTATGCAATTAATTTGTTTTCAGGATGGAAAAGTTCCATTATGTTTAGCAGCCGCAGCAGGACATTATGACGTCTTGAACTATTTGCTCAAAAAGGAGCATGACACTTACACCCTTATGAATGATAGTAGTGTAAGTATTCTAATTGAAAAAGTACATTTCTCACCCACAAAAAAAAAGTGACACAAGTAAAAAAAAAATCATTTTGAGTATTATTACACTAGTTAGTCTGAGTCAATTGTATTTTGCTATAAGAAAAAGTGTGACAATTGTAGTTATCTAAAAAACCGCTAAATTACTCTATATCAATGGCGCAAATTTATATGGGCCCATGGGGGCCGACCCCACCCAATAATTTGAACTGTATGTTCTAAATTCTAAGAACAACATTATTGTTTCTTTTTTTTCATTGTAGTATCCTTGTCAATGCTTCGTATTATACAATCATACTCGAACACCTTCTTTTAAGGGATTTTCTGTTATCCTCATATCGTAAACGCATCTTCACGCGGCCTACGTATAACCAGATTGTTATACAGAATAACAAAATTGAATGAACGCCAGTTTATTTTTGGTGGTGATTTTGGAATATAACATACGCAATTTGTTTAACAGTTAGAATTATATAATAAAACTTTATTACACAATATCATCTATTCAAATCTAAAAGAACAGTTTACCTTAAAATTGGTCAAAAGATTGTCCTTAAAAAAAATTGATCATTAAAATTTTGGACAATTCACGTATACATTCCAAAATCAAGAACAAACTAGCGTTTACTCAATTTCATTACTCTGTACAACAAACAATCTAGTTATACGTAGATCGCGTGAAGAGGCGTTTCTAAGATCTGGACGACAAAAAACTCTTTGAAGGAAAGTGTTCGAGTATGGCTGTATAATCCAAAACGCTAGCAAATGCTAATAATGTGCAACGAGTATGCAAATAAACATGATTTTAAAGTCCTTAAATCATTGTTTTGATACATGAAATTCAAATTTTCTATAATAAAACTTTAATTAGCCAAATCTTCATCAAAATTGCTGATAAGTTTTTTTAATAATATAATCATAAACATCACCATTTCAATGTCCACTAATCTTTGTTTTTACACAAGAGACTCGAAATTCTAAAAAAGTAATTAACCCCTTAACTGGCTTGCCCGAACGCCGTTCAGGCAAGACGAATTTGCTTTGTTCATCATTGAAAGCTTTTTGACACCACTATTATTTTTAAGAAAATTTTCATACTACTGAAAGGCTGAAACGTTTAGACTAAATTTTACGAATGTTTTATTTAAATAATAGTGGTGTGAGTCCGCTCTTTTCAGTTTATTGAACGGAAAAGAACCAGTTAATGGGTTAACACTGCCATCGTAAATGATTTTGTGTGTGTATATTTGTGCGACCGGCGATCATTTTTAGCGAATATCAAGAAAACTATTGCATATATAAATCTGAAAATAGGTAGTTTTATAAAGAAATATTAGATAAACACACTACCGCAGACAATTTTTAAACAGAAAAATTATTTTAAGAACTATTTAATGTTAAAGTCAATCAAAATAGTTCGGTTAACCCCTTGCGGCACGGTGGTTTCATAGATATACCACTTAATTTTAATTCCCAAACGCCACATTGGCACCGGAATTTTGTTTTAAAAAATTACGGTTTATTGAATGCGTGAAATACAGCGTTTTCTTATTTACAAATAAAATTGTTTTCAAATTCCGGTTTTAGTCATCAATTTCAACAGTTAAGCAATGAATTTGCCCTGCGCCGCAAAGGGTTAAAAAGTATAGGAACATAAAATGTAGGATTTAAGTTATAGGAACAAAAACTATGCATAACAATGTAATTATCGATAGTAAAAACGTACTTCACAAACTTGCAATGTACAGTGTGCAATTTTTTTTAAATTAGAATTTTACTTTTTTAAGAAATTTATTTCATATTCAGAAAAGTAATATTTTTTATATTGATGTCAAATTGTAAAAAGCACAAATAATATTTTCTTTCAATTAAAAAATGTATTTACATGTCAACATTTAAAAAAAAAAGAAACTTTAAAATAAAAATTAAATTATTAGGTGTTCAGCTGTAAATAAATAAAATTACATTATAAAAAATGTATTTGCGAATGAATATTAAAGAAAAATAAAACTTTAAAATAACAATTAAATTATTATGCAATAAAAACAGTAAATGGAGAAAATTATGCCATATTTAAAATGCTCTAATAATAATATTGACAGACAGTTTCAATTTAAAAAAATATATTTACATTTCAATTTTTAAAAAATCTATTTTTATGTAAATATTACATGAAGAAAGAAGATTTGCTGTAAACTACGTCATATTGAAAAAACAAAATGCATTAAGAACAATTTTCTCACAGCGTCGTTATAAAATTTCGGGAAGCAGCGACATTGTTTACTTATGCCCTTTCACCATCTACCACAAACTCGAAAAACCTATGTCAAACGCTCAAATGGTATTTAACATTAATCTGATTGGAATTCGTCTCAATCAGGTCCAATCAGTGGTGAACATCCCCCCAAACCCAATGACGCAACCCCCCCCCCAAAAAAAAAAATCTTCATACTTTAACAATGACCCCCCCCCCCCCCCTAAACAGAATATCAATTGTAAAATACATTCTACTTATAATCTACTGCACATTCAAAAAATAGCGAGTTGAGCATAGCGGGATGAGTTCTTATTGCCCTTATCTAGAATTTAAAGAAAGAAAACACAGGAACATTTCTGAAAATTCAATGTTGAAAGAATTTAAAAGTGATATTAAAAGAATCAAGATTTACAAAAGATAGCGAGTTGAGTATAGCAGAATGAGTTCTTATTGCCCTTATCTAAAATTTAAAGAAAGAAAACACATGAACATTTTTAGAAATTAAATGTTGAAAAAATTTAAAAGTGATATTAAAAAAATCAAGATATTTTTAATTGTAAAAAAGGAAATATTGAGAATTTAAAAATCCCCCTCCCAAAAAAGTACTTTTTCTTAAATTCCCCCCCCCCCCCCGAAAAAAAAACTAAATTGTATGACGCATCTTGCGTCACCAAACCCCTCTTTGGGCATCCCTGGGTCCAGTCAAATTTATCCTTAATTTCATTTGAGCGTTTGACAGGGGTTCTAATGATTTTGGTAGATGGTGAATACGAACATAAGACATTTTATACCATTAAACTCTACATGTAACAGGAGATGTAAATCGGTTGTCAGAAGTTTGCAAAGCAACTGAAGCAGGCAAGTTAGAGAGCAAAAATTGTCCACCATGTCATTACATTGTCGATATTGTGTTCTGATCTATATTATTATCCTAATTTATGTTTTCTAATTAAACTATGCTTATCTAATTAATCAGTGTTTCTCTATTTATGTAAGGCAATGCGATCATTATCATGCTTTGTTAAGAATGCGAACAACAAGTATCGTCATTGTATCCTTTTGTGCTGACCGCAGGAAATCATGTTGGGGAATAGGAAAACAGATCTTTTATACATGGAACTCAATGCTTTACATTAAGCTTATTTTCGAATGTTTAATTGCTCTTATTGGATAAATCACGAAAGTAACCATTAGCTACCGCGGCAAAAGTTGATTAGCCTACAATCAAAGGGAAATGAATCAAAACCCGATTAGAGAAGCTTACCACTGTTCGTTTAATTACAATTCAACAATTTGTAAACATTTTAAAACGGCCTGCAGTGTCTGAAAGGGGATAGGTGGGAGTAGCCGCTACTATTCTATGAAATAAATAAATGGAAAAAAACATAAAATATATATGTTATCGTTATAATTTATTTTGTAAATCATTACTATGCATACATTGTATTCATATCTGTATGTTCATATGAGTATGTAAATGAGAAAAATTTAAAACGTTGAGCAGGCTGTATCATACAGTTCACTATGCTTTTAAAAAACTGACATGGGTACATTTTAAATAACTAAATTTAATAATACAATAATATCACTAAAATATGTTTTTTTTTCCTTTGCAGTTCTTAATCGATTTGATGGTTTCCAGCAAAGCACACAACAACAAACCAGTTCTAGAGTTTGTATTGGTGTCTCAAGCACCAATAGAAACAGCTGCAAAAATGGCACGAAGTTACCAACTTCTGTCTTTGAAAGAGAAAGATCGAGCAAGAGACTTGGAAGTTATGGGTATCTTCTGTGAAGCTATGGCTGCAGATTTACTCGGCATTACTGCCATTTCCTACAACACTGGCACTTTACTAAGATCTGTAGACTCACAAAACCAGCCATTCTTAGATGTTCTTATAGAACTTCAGCAGAAAGAAGTGGTCGCTCATCCAGCTGTTCAGAAATATCTGACAGATCTATGGACGGGCAGCCTCCAATGGGCATCTTGGAAGATGTCCCTTCTGTTCTTCTCGTTCCTTGCTTGCCCTTTGATATGGATTGCATTCTCCTTACCACTGGGCCACAGGTATACGAGTATACCAATCATCAAGTTTATGTCCTATTTGGTTTCCCACATATTCTTTATTATTCTTCTTACGTTTACGATCGTTAATCCTTGGTTACCTCTTGCAAAGGCAGTTGACCACAACCTGATTCCAAGCCCTCACGAATGGTTACTTCTCGTCTGGTTGATCGGACTGTGGGTTTCGGATGCAACGAACCCTAAAGACAGGGAGGGCTTGGGCTTCATAAAAGTGATCATCATGACTGTTGGTTCTATGGGTATAGCAACCCATGTGATAGCGTTTTTTCTACAAGACGACCATTCTATGCTAGTGTGTTTATACATTCGAAACCAGTTCCTTGCAGTCGCACTTCTGTTGTGTTTCGTTGAGTTCCTTAATTTCTTAACATTTCACCACTTGTTTGGACCTTGGACTGTCATCATTAGAGATCTGATAAAAGATCTCATGAGGTTTTTAGCCATCCTAGGCATCTTTTTAGTAGGCTTCTCTCTACACCTATGCGCCATTTACCAACCAGTATTCCAACCCAAAGGAGCCGACGATCTCACTCTGGTAGTATTCCAGTCACCAATCGACACTTTCGAGATGCTGTTCTTCGCTCTGTTCGGATTGGTGGAGCCAGACTTCATGCCACCGATGCACCTGAGCCCCGGTTTCTCCAAAGCCATCATGAAGGTGGTTTTCGGGGTTTATATGATGGTCACGGTCATCGTGCTCATCAACCTGCTCATTGCCATGATGTCTAACACCTATCAGCGTATTCAAGCTCAATCTGACACAGAGTGGAAGTTCGGCCGAGCGAAGCTTATTCGCAACATGAATAAAACATCACCGTCACCATCACCTATCTGCCTCTTCACTCTTTTCGGAGAACTCTTCTACCGCTGCCCCAAAAAGATCACAGGTAAGAAAATTTACAGAAAATCTGAATTCGTGTGTTATTTTTTTATACACTATATGACCATTGATGATTGATCATGTGCGGTTTTATATGTATTGTTAAGGGAGTCTAGGACGCATTTTAAAGGAAATTTTATTTATTTTGAATTTTTTATGATTAAAAATTACGTAGCTCAATAGGTAGAGCGCTGCCAATTTAAGGTGTATTTGGTTCGACTCGCAGCCTTTTACATTCAGATGGGGAAAAAAAGTCAGTTCATTTTATATGTATAGCAATCATTTTAGCTGAGTTAAAAATAATACATAATTAATTATTATTATTAATTATTATTAGAATATCAATAATGAATATTAATGTATTAAAAATGCACTAAAAATAATCATAAATCTAAAATTTTCTCATTAATATTTTTTTTATTGATATACTTCAATTCTATTGCAGTAATTTTTTAATATTACAGTAATTTTTTAAATGCCTTCCTAAATAATCCTCATTAAATATACATAGAAGACTAAAATTGAAATCATTAAAAAAAAAAAAAAAAAACTAGGATTAAAACTTTATGAAAACTCCGCCGGAAGTTAAAAGACTTCTCTCCCAAAAACCTGGTTGGCCTTTGTAATAGACCGGTAGGCGGCAGCACAGACAATCACCTCATCGAATTCACGGTTGAAACTCTAGCATTAGTTAAACCTTGATTCGTATATTAAAACGCAATTGGTTTGCCAAGTCATATCTTGTTGAAAAATATCTAAAAACCCGATTTTAGCATTTTACTCGTAGGTTTGATTTGATTGCCTAAGAGGAACCACACAGAGAAGGAAACCAAGTATATAGAGCTTAATGTCTCTCCCGTTCGTCTTTATTAAGTCTTAAAAAAAAGTATACGTAATTCAGCCAGAGATGAAGCCACCTGTATCACGACAGTGGACGGTATATATAGGGGAAGATGGGGATACTTGAGCCATTTTTTTTAATTTTAATTTTTTTAAATTTTTTATAATTTCTTAGAACAAAATAAAATATTGAAAATGAAAATTCGATATTTTTTCTTCAATTGAAAACCACTTTCAATTAATTTTGAACTATTTTTCTATGTCCAATAAATTTTTACTTTTTCTTTTGTATCGTGGCTCAAGTATCCCCATGGAGGGGACACTTGAGCCAGATGTCACATTCGCACCAGTATTTTGCAAAGAAAAAACCCATTTACAATATACGCGAAAAAATTCATTAAACTTTTTTCAAATAAATTTGGTCGAATTTTCTGGTGTCGTTGTGACATTTCAGAATTAAAATTATGTGGTAGAAAATTCTACCAGCAGAGCTCAAAGGGTTAATCACCATACTTTCAAAATGGTACCAAGGTATGTGATTTCTTTTTTACATGTTCAGAACTATAAATATGTTACCATGTTGAAATGAAAAAAACTTCTTTAAACACCATAAAATAAGTTAACTGCGCAAGGCCTTTCGAAAGAACTTAGTCTTTCTTCGTCAGGCGCAAAAAAGACGTGCATCCACAATGAATGTAGCGGCACGACTGTCGGCGACGACAGTCGTGCCGCTACATTCATTGTGGATGCACGTCTTTTTTGCGCCTGACGAAGAAAGACTAAGTTCTTTCGAAAGGCCTTGCGCAGTTAACTTATTTTATGGTGTTTAAAGAAGTTTTTTTCATTTCAATTGTGTATAACACCAGTTTCAATTTTATACATTGATGTTACCATGTTGCCCGTTTTAAAAAGAAAAATTGACCAACTGTAGAGATAATAGGAGTGGCTCAAGTATCCCCACTCTCCCCTATATATATATGAATCCTGTATCAGGGCCGTATCTGCCAGATGCAAAAGAACCTAACGCAACAAAGGGCAGGTAAGATAACACAGGCGGAGGGAAAAAAATGATTCATTCTGCGGGGAAACACAGATTCCCTACACGACAATGGGCGAATGAATGTGCGATAAGAAGCATCAGAAACTGTTGTGTGCCCAGGCCACGTAGTTAGAATTGAAATTTAGATAATGTGTTTTTGAAGTGTTTAGTAGGAGGGTGCGTGTAAGTATATTGTGGAGCCAGCCTTCTGGTGGAAGTGCCGGGAGTTTTAAGTGCCAGTGTGACATGATATTACAGTAGAAGTAACCATAGCTTTCCGTGTTTACTTCACCGCACTCGCATAGATTGGAGGAGGCGCACTTAAATTTGTCTTTGTAGGCCATAAAGAAGCCATGTCCCGTCAGAAAGCTGGCTGTATACGGCATGAGGTTATAAAGTTGAATGGAAACTTTAGGAATGAATTCGTGTGTGCCTGCCTGCCTTTAATTGATATGTCCCAGTATTCTTGCCATGATGTCAAAATCCTGGATCGCAGGATCCTCTTGGCGTATGATTGGGGCACCGGGAGAAGTATGTCTATGGTAGGTTTTTGTGTAGCTTATTTAGTCATCAACCAGCTCGTTGCCAAAAGTGCCTTATGAGCAGAGATATGACCCAACTAGGTACGGTGAATGAGTAATTGCAGTTTTAACTTAATTTGTAGTACGACAGGGTCTTTTGTTCTGTATGCGTGAATAGCCTGCAGACCGGAGAGACTGTCGCTGAAGATGGGAATACTTCTGCCTGAGTTTACTTCAACCCATTCTAATGCTAAGTATGGCGTACAGATCCGCTTGATACACGGAGTTATTACCATCCAGTCAGCAAACCCACTGATGTACCTTCGCTGTGCCTTCCATTGTACAGAAAGCTCGTCAACGCCGCGCCGGTCTTAGTGCTAGAGCCATCAGTGAAAAGCGTGAGACTTTGGGCAGATGTGTAACTGTTGCGCTTAACGTTTACATGTATTTGTTATGACGCTTTTGATGGCCGATGCTTCCAGCTCCTGGCATTGTGTTGTATGTCTATGCTGAGAAAGAAAGTGTGTGCTATTGCATTATTTTTAAGTTGTAAATTAGATGATTTGTCGAGTTCGTACATTAATTGTTGTGTGATGGGTGGAATGCGTGCCTGATGAGTACTTGCAGTGTGTCTGATGATATAGTTTTGTATCCCCGAGAAATTCACAGAAGGAAAAGTCTATGTATTGATGTTTTTCATAAGAGCATGTTGTGTGAGGTTACCCCCCCCCCCTCCATCCATATAAAATTATATGTTCTATTATTGTGTTGTATGTCTATGCTGGGGAAGAAAGTGTGTGCTATTGCATTATTTTTAAGTTGTAAATTAGATGATTTGTCGAGTTCGTACCTTAATTGTTATGTGATGGGTGGAATGCCTGTGCCTGATGAGTACTTGCAGTGCGTCTGATGATATAGTTTTGTATCAACAAGAAATTCGCAGAAGGAAAAGTCTATGTATTGATGTTTTTCATAAGAGCATGTTGTGTGAGGTTGCTCCTCCCCCCCCCCCCTCTATCCATATAAAATTATATGTTCTATTATTGCTCGGTACCAAGTTCTAAATGTAGCACTATCTATTGCCTATATGAGTGAATTATTATGGTATGCAGTTAGTTTAAGTCTTATATTACTGATATGTGGGATCCAATTGCGGTTACTATCTATTGTTATGCCTAAAATTTTTGGTGTTGAACGTGGTGGATGCTTGTGTTATAGATTCGCATGACTACTGGCCGTTTTGGGTCAAGTTTCCTCGGTTTTCTGAAGAGAAGTGCCTATGATTTTCATGGTAACAATGTGAGATGGAGGGTTTCTAAAAGCTAGTAGAAAATTTGAAATGGCCTCGGAACTTTCCTCCAGATTTTTGAGTATGCGTCCGGAGAAAATTAAGCTAAAATCATCGGCAAAGGCGTATAGTTTAAAGCCCAGCCGGTTCATTCTGTTAGTAGTACATTTACCACTAACTGCCAGAGGATTGGCCCAAGGAAAGAACTCTGGGAACATCTCTTCTTCTACTGATGAGTCGAAGTACTTGCGCCCCAATGAATTAGGACGTTCCTCTGTAATAGATAAGAACCGATGAGGCCAGCTATGTCAACACCCCCTATAGTCACCCCCTATATGACTATAGGGGGTGTTGGCTATGTTCCCCGGATAATTGAGGTGTAGTAAATGTAGGAGAATATTCGCCATTCGACATTGTCGAAGGCGTCTTGGATGTCAAGTGTGAGACCTGAGAGGGGAGAATGACGAGATTGCCCTGGGCTACACTTTAGTTGCAAGCAAACATAATTGCGTTTAGTGAGAGTTTGCACGAATGCCCTTCTCTGAACCCAAATTAATGTGGATGGGATAGATTATTTGTTTCAAAAAGTGAATAAGCTGGAAAAACCAGAAGCTTTCCTAAGAAGGGGATGAGACATATTGATCTGTGGGATTGTGGCTCAGAGGTAACAGTACTGCTTCAACACGGCTGTCAGGAATTTCGTCATCCTAATCTGAACCGTCATAAAAAAAAATTTTTTTCAGAATCACTGTCATATTCACTAATATTCCAGTTATAATTAGAAATGTTAGACTCATCAGAATCCATAATTTACTCAAATAATATGGAGTACAAGACTACACTATTTTTCAAAGATTATGAAAATAACAGTTAAATTTTCCTAATTGTAGACGCTTTTTCCGGTAATGTAACACTTTTAAGAGCCCACACTATTGACTGAAAATGACCCGGATGATGATGTTAAGTCTAAGAGGACGTTCTTTTCAAATATCTCGCTCGAGTTTTAATACTTTTACATGATTTTTTTTGCATAGGATAGCTAAAGACGATCTACAACCGGGCTAGTTTTTACTTTTTCGATTTGGTTATGTATTTCTTATATTATGATAGTTTCAATTTTAGAAACGGTTTTAACCAGTTTCGAAAATTTAAATAATTTAAAAGAAAAAATCTGAATTCAAAATTGAAAAAGTAAAAACTAGCCCGGTTGTAGATCGTTTTCAGCTAACCTATGCACAAAAAAAAAAAAAAAAAAAAAAAAAAATCACGTAAAAATATTAAAATTTGAGCGATATTTGAAAAGAACGCCCCTATAGACTTAACATTATCATCCGGGTCTTTTTTGTATCAGTAGTGTAGGCTCTTAAACATTGTCTAATTTACAGCAGGGCATTCAGGGCACAGGTCCAAGTTCATTTTAAAACAAGAGTCGCCAAATGCTTCTGAAGGTTTTTCAATTATTGTCCAAAATTTAATGTAGTTTTATACTTCATTCTACAATTTGTTGTATTCATATTGTATTTTTATAAAATCGTATATTTTCTCTGAAACATCCATATTTAATTATTTTATTATAGTGAATATTTTCTTTTATATTTATTAACTAAAGAATATATATTGTATTGTAATTTTTTTTTTTTACTTAATCCTATTTTTGTTCTCGCCTGATTATGGGAGTTAGTGAGCGTAGATGCCAAAGCTCCTTAATATTTTAAATAATTGTAACTCAGTTATCTAAAAAAATTATCATTAGTTTTTGAATACTTTATCATGACAGATATATAGGTTTGCATAGGAAAAGATAATCAGAACTTGTAAAACGTTTATTCATTTAAATTTTATAATTATAAAATAATTATTTAAAAGTAAATTTATGACTATCAAATTTAGTTTTGTTAATAGATACCGTAAAGCAATTATTAAAGTCATAGTGGTTATCTTAGTAAGGACCGTTTTCAATTTTATTATTATTGTTATTATTATTAATTTTTAAGCGCCGTGTTAACATCGGTGCAAAGAAGCTTCCGTAAGCATCTGTACTAGGGCCCCTAAATTTCTAAATCGGCCTTGCGTTTAAAATCATCAGCCCGGCAATATCACGGGCACGAGAAATGGAGAACTATACCTCAACCCGTCATATTGACTGGAACGATACTTAAGGGATTACGCAAAAAATTCATCTTTTTGCAAAATGAAAGGTAGTGCCCCCATCAATATCTAAACACCATTAGAGGTCTGTATAGGACCGGGCCGGATTGGCAAAATTAAAACTATTTTTTCAACACGACGTGCCGAGTCGGGCTGTTAAAAAAATAGCGGAACTACCGGCCTATTATAAAGATTTCAATGAAAACAATAAAATACGAGCTATTTTCAACGAATATGGCTTTAACGAGAATAAGGATAAATATGCATCACGAGCCGATACTAGTTTGACATCAATACAAAAATGTAAACTGTGCAGTGTAGAGATCAGCATTGGACAATTATTTTGTGTCTAACCCAGGCTTAATATTTTTTTAGCAGATTCGTGCCAAGCCGAGATCAGGCTTGCATTGTTTTTTTACATATAGTCGAGCCGGGCCGGAAAACTAGACTTAATTGTTCTCAAGATGTGTAGGGCAGACAACATGATTTGTTAAAGTATTAATAGCGATAAAGAAGTTAGCTTAACGTAATCTTTGGAAATATAATTCTTGGTAGTTCATAAATTCACTTCTCAATAATGCAAAGGTTTAATGCATTTAGTTTAACACATTTTCTGACTAATTTTTAACTGTAAAGGTATAAAATTGACAAACCTGACTATTGGAGGCATTTGTAATCGAATAGAGTTTTAAATTTTTGATAAATAAGACAATTGTATATACTTGTTGAGATATAAGATATTCTTATCATTTGGTTTAAGATTTTTCTTCCTTCTGATGCTGTCACTTCCGGAAGTTCGATTCAAAACGCTAATTTTGACAGTATTTTCTTATATTGCTAGTATCAAAAAATGGATAACGCGCCATTCTATTACATGGTTTCGATATAAGAACACCTATCAATCTTATGCGTTTCTGAAAAAAATGAATTCAGAAATGTATCAGAAAGTAACTCCTCTGGATTTGTGAAAATCTCTAAAATGATACAAAAATATTTTCATAAATCTTCTTTTTATTATGCAGCTTTAAAAATTATGATTTTTTTAACTTTATTTTTTTTTCTTTTATTATAAACCATATTAATATTTTAATGAATCTTAATTTGAATGTTGAAAGTCTAAGAATGTAGGTATTGTGTATTTTCTGTAAAATGTACCGTATCATGCCATAAATATGTATACAGTATTCCTTAAAGGAATCTTAAATCTGTGATAAAATCAGCATTTTTTTCGAAATAGTAGAAATTGTGTTGATCCTGACCGGGCCTGTTTTCACTGATTTCTGTATGTGTCGGGCCTAGAAATGTAAAAATATAAACGGGCCGTGCAGTACTTTTGAGTTTTACAGCCGGCCGGTCCATGCAGACTTCTAATCACCATAACCTCTATTGTCAATTTTCCTGTATATAAATGTATTATTGTAGCTAAAATTAGCTTTAAGCAGATTAATTTTCGTTTGTTTGCTTTATTTTCCTTTGTAGGGGCCAAACCAGGAATTTCCATGATGAAATCAAAGCGGGAAGCAGCCATCCAAAAGGGAGAAGTCCCAAGAATTATGCCAGCAAAATGGCAAAGACGGGTTACAAGAAGATCTCAACAAATTATGCCAGTCGGTATGTAAAGTAGAATATTGTATAGGCTATCCATTAAATTTAATTTTTATTATTACTAGAGCATCCAACTCGTATCTCTTAGGTTATAGAATATAAGAGACCATTCTTTAAATATTAATATATATATTTCAGGATGGATCTTCAAATGACAATATGCTGTTCTTTTTTTAATCCATTCCAATCCATATTTTTTACATTTCAAATTATTTCTAGTTTCATATTTTTTATATTTAATATGTGCGGAGAAAGTAGATTAATATCAAGCGAAATTGTTTCGCAGTGTCTATCTCATTTTGTGCAGTATGTAGCTGTTTTAAACAGCTACATTTAGATAATAGAAAAAGATGTGGTGCCACCACTTTCTACTTTTTCTGTCGATCTCATACAGGGATTTCAAATGATCGAACTTATCTACAAATCCCATATTTTTATTATACGTATATATTGCTTTCGAGCAATTTATTTTGACTTTAGAGCCATCCTTTTCTATCCTTTCAACTTGAATGGTATGAGTTGCATCAAGTAATGATGAAAGAAATGACACAGCGCTTATCCTTCCATTTGAGGCAAATTAGGCTGTCACTGTTTACAGCCCAATTAAACTCGCCTCTTTCCAGATTTTTATCTTGGGCAAGTAATGATTGTGGCAAATTTTTCATGTTCAAAATGACAGTTCCACAGGAATAAATATATTTTGCTTCCAAGAATAAGAAAAGTATGAAAAAACTGTCCTCCATGGACACTCGATTTTTTCCATGGAGACATTCTGTTAGTCTTTTCACCACATACTTTAAGATTTTTTTCTACAGTTTTTTTTTTCCGGAATAGATTTCGAATTGCAATGTGTATCTATTCTCATTGCATCGCATCCAGACTTTAAAACCCTGTTTTATGGGTTTTTTTGGCATATACTGTTTGATGGAACTCCTGACTTTGAATTTTATCATTGAATCATCAATCGATTGGTTCTCACTTGGATGAAGACCTTTCAAGAAGCTCTTGGAATGGTAATTGAGAAAAGAACGAACTTTATAAAGCCTATCAAAAATTTCTTCACCTCTCTTGGGCTCAAGAAGGTTATTATTAAGATGAAGATGACTAAGGATCCATGCAAATCTTTTCACAGACATCTGGCGATTGATAAATTCATCATAAAGTGCATCTTCATTAGCCCAATAATCCCTGTAACTTGGAACTTTTTTGATATCCATGAGGAGATTGATGTCATTAAAGGCATGCAATTCTTCTAAAGACAGAGGATAAAAGGGTTTGCCGCTTGTGCGGCATACAAATTTGTTTAAAAAACAATGTCGTCCATCAAAACATCTCTGAACATCGTTAAAAATACTGCAATTTGAGTATTTTCCTCTAATTCCAACAGTTCATTGCTTGGGCCAGTTTCGGATGTAAAATCAGGGAGAATCTTTTGCAAACTCTTTTTGAGGTCTCGGTAATGAAGGTTCATCCACCTCCTCATCATCACCACTGCCTTCATCGACATCAGTAGTGTCGCTCAGTTCATCAAAATCATGTTCTTTGGTCTTGTTACTTCTGTCTGTACACTCTGATTCATTGTCTGAAGGCAATTCTTCTAGAACTTTCAGTACTTCAGCAATACTAAGGCCTCATCGAGCCATTAAATAAAATTTTAATTTAAAGAAAACTAATTAACCTTTTACAGGCCAATGTTCCCAATTGGGAACATAAGTTTAAAAATTTATTACAAATTAAATTTAATCAAACTTGACTCGGAAAAAATTAGCCGAAAGAGTAAAAAGAAGCCTTAATTTTTTGAAATAGAAGTTACAATCCTATCATTAATGAGGAAATGTACAAAAAATCATAAAAAAATGACCAGTGCCCACTATAAAATAATCAGTCATAAGAATGATTTTTTGAAACAGATTTTTAGAATTAGATAACAAGTTTTTTTTAAACAGAAGTTATATTCCTATCATTTATGGGGAAATGTACGGAAAATGATAAAAATGACCAATGAACACTGTAAAATGACCACCGGAAGTGACCAATGTTCCCAAATGGGAACATTCTGAAAATTACATATAAAAAAATTTGCATCATATTAAATGACTAATATCCCTTAACTAAAGCATTAGAAGGCATAATGTGCAAAAAAATAATTTAAAATATGCCTGGATCTGAATTTGGCCTGTAAAAGGTTAATTTACTACTACTATTATAATATTTACAATTAATTATTGACTAGAAAGGAAACTTAAATAAATATACAAGTAAAAACCTCAGAAATAAAATCTAAAGCAAAAAACTAACGAATCCAAATGATCAGAGTGAGAGAGAGAAAAAAAGGTCTTATCTCGCTGAAAAACAAATCCCTAAATGATAAAGCTACCCAGGCCTTCAGAAAATCCTTTAATTTCTTAGATGTTTACATCCCACCAAAACTGAAAAAGCATAAAAACAGATAAAATAAACACAGCTGAACTCGTAGTCTCCCCTTGCACCCCTGAAATTCGAGAGATCAGATTCTGCGACTCACTCTCCTATGACAAGAAACACAGCTTCGAGAAGTGCTGTACTTGCACAGCGTTGTCGCAGCAAACACACCATGACTTTCCAGCAAGATTTTAGGATATATTTCAAAGTTAAAAAGTAAAAGTAATGCAGAATAGACAAATAAGCATACCACAAAGAAAATCGAAAAAAAAAAAAATTGTCAAATTTATTGCATTAAAATAAAATTCTGAAACATTTCTTTCAAAAATCAGGGTCTTCAAAAATTGTATACATCTAAAATTAATGATTACTTGTGTGATGCTGCCATCTAGAATTCATAAGAAAAATTAAAAGTAGCCATTAGAGTAGTTTTTCAAATTTGCGGAGTTTTTGTGTCTCAAAATAGGGGATAACTTAGGTATAACACTGTGCCGGAAAGGGTTAATGATGTAATTCAATTACATGTTTGTTAAGTTTGTTTTATTTATATTATTTTTATTTTATTGATGAAATTTTAACTTCCTTGAGGAATATCATCAAAAAAAAAAAAAAAAAAATACATAACTATTTATATAAGAGCAAATAGATTTACTCTGAGTAGAGAAACTTTTATTATAACATCCTGTATATATACAGTATACATAAACACAAATCAGCCCTTGCAACTTAGATTAATCATGTGGAGGTCAAAGATAAATATTCCTAACAAAGTAAAAAAAAAAAATCTAGGCGAAGATTTGAACCTTTGCAAGACATACCAATGTTCTGCCCCTGAGCTATCCAGACCAGATAACATATTGTTGTGTCAGAACAGTAATGATTGAAAATAGGATGTCTGATATACTACTATTGTCTGCATCTAGTGGAACAGTAGGTAATTTTTATAAAACTCATCTGAGATATACTATTTAACATAACTTTGTGTTTCCGAAGTTGTTCCATTAAGTGCAAACATAATTTCTTATAACAATAAGTCAGACGGCTTATTTTATACTATTAATAGATGTCCTACAGTTGTTAGAGGCAACAATATGGCATAACACAATTCATTCACTTGTTGGTATCATCTTATCTGCAAACCTGCAGCATTGCTGATGAAAACAAGTTACACATGAAAAGAATTGTAGAACAGCATTGTGTCAGGCCAGATACCACCTGGGTAGCTCAAGTGATAATGCATAGCCAAGGTCAATGGTTTGTACTGAAGAATAGATACTTTCACTCTACAGTTAAAATTTATTCAACTTTGACCTCCACTTAAATAATCTCAATTTTAAAGGTAATTTCCAAATATGTATGACTATTACCAATGGAGTAATGAAGTTTCCATGATTAACATGTCATCAGTAATGCTGTGAATTCATAGTCTTATGATAACAAGTGAGTGAATTGTGTCAATGCAGACATCATCTGGGTAGCTCAGTGGCAGAATATAGCCAAGGTCACACAGTTGAATTCTGTCTTATTTTTCCCTCTCTTGGGAAAATTCATTCAACTTTGACCTTCACTTAATAAATCTTATTTGAAGTTAATTATACACACCAAATAAAATATTGTTAATTTAGTTTATTTTATGTTTATAATCTCCATTTTAAAATATGGGGCCAAGGCTGTGGACCACAGGTATAATAGTTGTTCAAAACAGGTAGCTATAGCATCTCAATATCCAAACAACATTAGAATGCACTGAATCTCATGTAGCCAACACAAAAATTTCCATCCAGTATCTTCTTTTTAACACTTTCCAACAAAGTTGAAAAGTGTTTATGGATTCAATTTCTCTGTCCTTTTGTTCACACTAACTCCATTAAATATACTCAGATTTTCATTTTAAATGTTAAATTAATTGTTTGATAAAAGTTATTAATGGCCACCAAGACATGTTTGATAATATATATGAAATATGTGGGATTAATAGTTCATTTAGCACCTAAAAGAATTACGTTACATTATGGTATATGGGGAAAAGTCATTTGCTATTTTAAATGCATTGAAACGGATATAAATTACTGAATTTTATGACAAGATGATTCTAATAGAATATGGTGTTCAAAGCATTTGTCATTCATTTATAGGAACTAACAAAAGGAATTGGTTACAGTACTGTCTTTGAGTAATAATTGCTGGAAGTACATTTTAAGATTCATATGCAGGGCTATTCAAAGAATTTGGATTATTAACTGATTGTAGATAAGAAATGAAATTGGGTTTTCAAATGTGTTATGCATTTCTATATTGTTCAATTAGACATACTACTTTAAAACTTACTAAACAGTGCAATTTATTAAAATAATCTGAAAGTGTTTGATAATCTATGTTTGACACATAATTTTTTTTTCCTAATTTCAGTACAAAATCTCACTGCTGGAAGACCTATTACAAAAGTAGTGGACTGGCCAAATATCGTACTCAAATACCTAGAGGTAACAGGATCCGACATCAAGATGGAACTCCCAGAAGAATCCCACCCAGGAGACTGAAGGGAGAGGACAGACATACTAATGAGAGAATACAATTAAAATAGACAAAACTAAAGAGGTGAATCCAACTCTTTCATCCTGGTGCTTCCGATTTTCAACTACTAGAGATTCCTCATGATCAAGGAAATGCGACAAAGGAGCATTCAATGATCAAAAGAGACAAACACTTATGGACAAATGAACTATTTTTAGATGTATAGAATTAATTTATAGTAGGAAAAAAAAATACTTGTAAAAAGTCATGTGAATATTTATGCAACTTTTTTGTTCACCAGAAATTTTTATAATATATTTTAGAAAATAAACTATCCTGATGTGAAAAACAAAATTGTCATTATTTTTTGCCAAAAAAAAAAAAAAAAAAAAAAAAAAAGTTCAGTTAAAACATATGCAATAAATGATCTACTATATTAAGAACCAGAAAGATTTCTATAGGCTAAATGTATTAAATTTGAATTTCAAAAAAAATTTCATTTATAAAAAATTACTTATTTTATTTTATTTTATTTTATTTTAGGTGAAAAAATAGTAGTTTCCTTATAAATAAATAACTTTAAATGTTTAAAATAAGCATTTTTATTTGATGGAGTTAATCCAATTGACTTCTGAATGCCTCATATGCTTTATATTTTTATGCAAATGCTAGAAAAGTCTGTGTTTCTTAAATGTGTACTTTTAATCTTAAAAAGGGGGGGGGTATTATAGAATGTGTAACACATTATTTTATACAATCACAATTTAATTCTAATTGTTCTTTTTTTTATATCATTTTATTTTAATATATGAAATAAATTACAGTGATTTACTCAATGTAATTGTCCAAAAATAGTTTACAAAGTTCCAGTGGATGAAAAAAAAAAGTAGGTATGTGAGAAAATAATTAAATTTCAACATTTGAAATTATTTTTATATTTCTAACAGCAAACTTATTTATTTTGTAAAAGTATAATCTTCTTTCTTGGTTCAGTAATATTGAAAAGAATTACTGAATTAGTATTCCTATAGCATCAAATGATTTTTTTTTTTTTTTTTTTTTTCATTTATGTACTATTATTATATTTTCATTTGCTTTATTATTTATTTTTGAGAAGTCTTATAAAATAGACAACATAATATGCAATAAAAAAATCCATGAATTTTGTGAAGCAAGTAAATTATGGATAATATATTATGTTTTGCATTTTAAGAGGGAAAATTAAAGTTGAATACAATAATATAAGAAAAAGTTTTAAAATCCCCCTTCCCCAACCCACACATACACACACACACAGACAATTTATCTTACAGAATAAAATTACTAATTCTTTATTTGCCATAACTGTTACTTTAATTACTTTATGATCGACTTTGTATATTTCTCTATTTATTGTATCTTAAAATATAAAAAATAATAACATAAGTAAGCCATCCATTTTAAGTGTTTTAAGGTTTCTTGGAAGTTTAATAGTTTATAATTTATAGTTTATAATTTTTATTAAAAAATCACACAAGTTGATACCTGTAGGGAAAAAAGGGACGAAAAAATAATGTTCTTTATAATAAAAGTACCTTGATCTTCAAAAGAAACTATTATTACAGTGAATGTAGTACTGTAGATTAAAATTTCTCATTAGCCACTATTATTTTCTGCTGTTTATAAAAAGTATTTTTATTATACATATTATACCTTCATCACAGAAAAGCGACATGACTTTTACAATAAATGTTTTTCAAAGCACTTGCACAGTTATAATTCCTGAGAAAAATTTCAATATATTGAAACTTAAAATGATGATTGGTTGGATATCAGGGCAAAATTTGTGAAACAAGTCACAGAAAAATAAAATCATATGACTGATAATGACAGACTTATTAACATTCAGACTAAACTACAGCTCCTAGAGTAATAATATTTGTAGTGTAGGTATCATTCTATACCTACTATCCTTTTACATATTTTGATCAAACAAACAATATGTAAATAAAATGTAATCAGATTAACCACAAAAAATCACAAATCATGAAACTAAAACTTGTGTACTGAAAATTATATGGCTCAGATTTATGGATTTCAAAAAATTTTTTGTCTTTCTAGAGCATGAAAAAACATGTAAATTGCAAAACTTGTGCAGATACTATTCAAAATAATTTATTATACATTCATTAACAAAGCATAATTGATAAAACTCAGCGATGTAACAAGGAAACGATGCATATTTGCTAATGTTAAAATTGAATGTATGTTTTACATATTTTTTGTACAATATACATATATACATATAGTTATAAAAAAAATTCTGTTGAGTTGCACGTTCCAGATGTATTTTATTGGGGTGGACTTTCTGCACAATAAAACTGATAGAGTGATCGACTTATGGCTGGTCCAATATTTCTAAAAGATAAATAAATATCATAAGAATGTGAAATTAAATGTACATAAATAATATGCTTAAGTAATTTATGTGTAAATGTGATAATACATTAAAATTTGTAAAGACAGAGCAGTAAAAGACCTTGAACAACAAAATAAAAAAGATGTTTTAGACAAGATTTCATCTGAACAATGAACCAACTGCTGTAATTGTATTTTTTTCTTTTCATTGAGACAATGAAATTTTTCATTTAAACAAAATTTTGTAATAGATAGGTTTTGTTTTCATAGGTTTTGCATTCATAATAAAACTCAAAGAGAAAAATATACATAGTACTGCGAAAGCTAGAATTTCAATATTTGCTCATGAGATGTGAGATAAAAAAATAAATAAATAAATAAATAAAGATAGACTATTTGGAATTAAAGAAAAAATTACTTAAAAAAGAAAAGTCTAGTTTATTCAAAAATGATCATGATATCAAAAACCGAACCCCCCTTCCCTGACAGGTACCGTACGATGTCAAGTGTCAGACCCCCTCCTCTGCCCCTAAAGTGATAATATTATAAACACACAGTTCCTTATATTGAAATTAAATAAAAATAATGTAAAATTTTCATGATGAAAATTAAAAAAAGATTATTTACACACATCCATTACATACATAAAAAGTATGGTGATCCATCTTATTACTTAATTATTAATTCATTGGCATACTCAATAACTCATAAACCTGAATACCTTAAATAATAATTAGACATGTAATATTTAAATTGTATTTTTAAAATCTTATATCATAGTGTACCTTATATACAAATTTATTTTTACTAGGAACATTATTTGAGATTTATTATTCAAAATGAATATCTACCATTCAAATATAGAACAAAATACAAACACAGAATAACTTTATTTGTGTATTTCATAAATTGGAAAATAATAGAAAATCTGTGCAGACCCTTTTAAATTGTACAAACAGAATACATAGACACATCTGATAAACAATTACATTTTGCAGATAAAGTTTTAAAACTTTCTAGGAATAATGCCACATATTAAACTAGATTTTCCCGGCTTGAAAACAATGTGGCCAGTAACTACGTGCAACATGTAAATAGTATCAAATTTACTGCCAATCTTTATTTAAAAGTTTCGAAATCCAGTTTAAAAAAAGATTAATCCATGATCTTATGATATAAGACTGTGAAAAGAAAAAATGATGTCTCACATGGCAGAAAGATATCAGCATATTTAAAAACAATGCAATTTTCATGAGCAAAAAATTGCACTTTTCCTAAGTATCGCATCGAATCACAATGGTTCTCCTCAAGTTTGCCTCAGAGCATCTTGCATGCCATATAAGGAATAGGGCAGTTTCATGTAACATCAGAAATCTAACATTGGAGGTCAAACAACCATTGAATGGCAGCTGTGATTGATAGCTGAGGAGATTATGGGTGTGGCTGGAGATCTATTCAACAATCATCATGATAGACGAATGAAAAGGCTGTCAGCTGATAGCAACTTCCCTATAACATTTCCCATTTTTTCCCACCTTCATTCTTTCCTGGCATTTTTAAATATTTTACTTTATGTTGATAATTTTTTTAATCATTAAAATATAAATACCCATATTTGGCAACAGCTCAACTAATCATAAACATAGTTCAGTTCAAGTGTAGGATCGCTTTTCTTATAATGAATGACGCAAATGATATCTGACAAGAGCTTGTCATAGCCATAATAATAAACACAGCTGAGTTTGAGCATCTGCAGGATCACTTTTTTTTTTTTTTATAATGAATGATGCGAATGACTTCATAGACACTGATCAAAGTTTGTTACCAGAAATTTTAAAACTTATTCTGCAGTCATACCAAAAACAAAGAAAATTTTGATGGATTTTCGAATGTATAAATTTAATTATTTAGTAATGCATTTTCATTTATTTCTGTTTGTTAAAATAAATAATGTTGATAGTGCAATTAATGGGGAAACTAATTAAAAGGTAAATTATTTACTTAAGTTCAAAATATTTAATTTTATATCCATAAGTTAATAATTTTAATTAATTGTTCTACAGCTGGCTTTTAATAAGTAATTGTGCCATTATTCCTGGAAAATATGGCATACATTATTAATATCTTGAGATTTTTAGCTAAACAAAATCGAAGATATTTTCACATATTAATTAAGGTTATGACATTTTGGAAAACTGAGTTGAGTAACACTTTTGTAATTTTTTGCCAATATCCAAATATTTAACTGATTCTAAAATTATAGTAGGGGCTCAAAGTTAAATTAACAGAAATTAAATTTTATATATTTTTAGAACTATCTGATCACTGAGAAACATGATAGCATCCAAATCAGGCATAAATCAAAGAGAAATATCCTGGTAATAAGTCTTGTCTTATAATTGTAAAAGTAGCAAACTGAGACAATATGATATACTTGATATCCAGACATCAAAATGGTGATTTTCCTGAGATATTTAAAATCTATTTATCATAGTAATACAAAGAGATGAAAAGGAAGGATAAATCAATTTCTTGCGAATCTGATCTCAGACATTTGGTCAATTCTTGAGATCTGAACATCACCAGGATGGACTTTTTGATAATCAGCTAGTACAAGGACACTTTACATGTCAGTGTTGTTATTTTTTTTCTAAAACAATATCAAACATAGCTAAAATGTCCAATTATATATTATTAATAACAGCAGAATGGGTTAATCTAAAGATATTTGGATGATTCACTCTATCCTAATGACCAAAAGTCTTCGAAGGGACAAACATATGTATGTCTTGAATGACATCTAAATGCAAAAATAGCCATAGAGTGGTTTTTGCATCTTTGACAGCTACTTCGAATAGATAAAAAGAGATCTGACTGGCTGAGCAAGAGAAACTATGAGTAGAAGCTACAGAAAAATCTAAAGGTACTTTAATTTGCATTTTACACATGCAAATGTATGACGTCAAGCTGCATTAAAAATTAAAAATGATTTTTGTCAATCAGAAACGAAAGTTTGAAAATGCTAATAGTAAATAAAGATCATCAAAAAAAGCTCAATTTGAAATATATTTAATGAAATAAGATGAAAATTATTAGAATTTCGAGGAAAGTTATTTAATAAAGAGATACTTTTATGATAATCATTTTTTAAATATAAATACTGGGTGAATAAAATTCTTGTAAATTACCATTTGAGATAAAATTTTGTAATAGTTAATATTATTTTGAGGAGGAGGATGCTGCCAAAAGACAAAAAGTTAATTTAAAATGCAATATATGACAATGTATCTTTTCACACAGGCTGTATCAGGTTTGTGTAAATTCAGGTTACCCAACCCAATGCAAAACTTCATTAACAATATTCTTCAGGTTTGGAGAAAAAATTTTAATTTAATTTTGAAGTCCAGTTCAACTTTCAATGAGTATATATATATTTGGGGGGGAGGGAGAGAGATACTAGTTTTCAAAAGCTAGTTTTCACTTATAGGGTTGGACAAAAAGCATTAAATTTTTTTTTATTTTATTTTTTTTTATTTTATTTTATTTTATTTTTTATTTTTATTTATTTATTTTTTCTTTTTTTTTTAGATAAAGCTGTAACTATTATTAAAAAAAATAGACAAAAATCTATCAATAAATATTTCTTAATAATGCAAGTACTTAGTCAGTGATAGTATAGATTCTTAATTCAATAATTTTGTGATGTTTTCAGCCCTTTTAAACCAGATTCTGCAAATCTTTTTCTTTTGTTTATGGAGTTTTCATGGTAAAAAAAAAAAAAAAAAAAAAAAAAAAAAGTAAGCAGCAGCATATTAAGAGCCTGTGCTACTAATGTGAAGGTATTTTCAAGCACTGATGTTGAACCAATGGCAGTATTCTATTCAGATTTCAGTATTTTTAAATGATAACACACACACATATAAATATATAGGATAGCTAAAGTTCATGTCTCACAAGGTTCTTTTTACTTTTTCAATTTTGGCTACAGTTTTTCTTCCCCCCCCCCCCTAAGGATACTATCAATTTTGAAACCAGTTTTAAAGTATAAAAGCACCAGGTAAAACATCTACCACAGTTCTCCTATGCAAACAAATAAAAAAATAAAATATTGAAATGAGAAATTTGAAATAAACAAAAACTCTCCTATTGGTTTAACATTGTGAATGTATTTGTACAATTCTTAATAATCCCTAGAAAATAATATTGAGTGTTTTGTTTTCACACGAAAACAAGAATTTGAATCTTTTTTTCTCATGAAAAAATATTTGAAAAAATAATATATTGTTCTTGCCATATTTATTTTACATGGGCTGAGAATGTATTTTTGCGGACCGGCATTTGAGACATATTATTATAGGCCATAAAAGAAAGAATAATATTAATATTATAAAACAATATACATATAGAGAATATTTTATATAGATACAACAAAACAAAAAAATAAAATACAACAAAGTTTCAAAATATCAGTTAATTTCATTACTATGCAGATCATTAGATTGACTTACTTTTGCTGCAGGCCAAATTTAATGGAGGCAACTAATTTTTCTTTTTCAGCTTCACTTGTACAGCTATCATAAGCCTCAAGAAATCTATTATATATTATAATATATTTAAATATTTAATTAAAAAACAGTAAAATATGCTACAATTTAATAATTAAAATAATATTTCAAGAATATGAAATATTAAGAAAATTTTCATGAAAGAAATATTTTAAAAAATATATTTTTTAATAATGTCAGGGAAGGGGAAAGTAAACAATTCATACATACTAATTTACTAACTAATAATTTAGAGCTACATTATTATTTAACATAAACATTTCAAAATAATATCATACAGCACGATAGTGCTGTATAGTAGAGCTCAGATGCATCTCTAATGTTAAAGTCCAAAGATTGCTATTTAATAACTTTGGACCAAATCATCAGATTGCAACGAAATTGATAAGGCAAAGTGTCCTACTCTAGACCTCAAAGTTTACAAAAATTCATCCAAATCCACTGATTAATTATGGAGATCCAAACCCCTGTTTTGTCACTTATGAAACAAGATAAAAGACAAGCAACTGAATTATAACCCGAACCAAGAAACATTCAGCGAAGTGTAATAGCTTGTTCAAAAGCTTTTAACTCAGGTATGTGCCTTTCGAAAGTTCTGTCAAAAAATAACCAAAATTAAGGAAATGGCACACATTTAAAATTTATATAACGTTATACCTTCCATAATTTAACATTATAGAAATCTCTCATTTTTAATTGCTAATTAAATTATCTCTTTCAAGTTGCCACCAACTAAAAAACAGTTCAAATATTTAAAAAAGAAATGATAACACGTATTCTTTTTTTTATAGATTAATTAAAAATTCTGATTCTCTAGATAGATTTTTGAAATTCATGTCATTCGAAACAGAAAATACATATTTTTCATAAACATATATAAACTGTAACTAAATATGCGTTTAAAAAAATCACACTTTTATTTGAGAGTTTTCGGCATCAAAACATTTACTAGAAAACAGATATTTGAATTAAAAAGAGATAATTTAAAAAAAAAATCTTTTATATATATAAAAATAACACTGAAAATGAAGGAATGAAAATCTGCGTAGATACCACGAAACTGCAATGGGACTATCATTGGGGAGGGGGCGGTTCTGTCGCCAAATGTCACCAAGTTTTTTGCCAACTTGGCAATATATCGCCAAATCTGGCGTCCAATATTGCTTGCCAAAATTGAAGCTATCTTGGTGTTATTTCTGGTATTTTGTCAAACTAATAGGTCTACTAATAACTTTAAACTAATACTAATAATAGTTTAGATTTGTTAGTTGAAAGTGATTGATAAAGTTCCTGAAAGGATTTGAAAAAGCTATGAAATCATGCAAAAAACTGGTGGAACCAGAGAGAAAAGTAAAGCTTGATCTAAAAAAATGTTCAGTAAAAATTGGGAAATATTTTCAGTCTAAAAATGTACGTAGAAAAGAAATGGAATCAGATGATCTGTAAAACTCATGAAATAACACAAAATTTTGTGTTAATTTTGTGTAATTTTCTGAAAATGTGGACTGAGTTTTACTGGTGCCTTATATTCAGAATTATACTATTATCCACTCAAAATGATTACTGAGCAAAGCAGTCACTAGAATATATTGTTATGTCGTCTCAAATCAGTTAAGCTCCACAACTCTAAACAAATATAAACCATGAAGTAATATTATAAAAGTACCAATTACATTGTTTGATAATACAACATACAATAAATTCGGCTCATCAGTGTATAACAGATGTTAAAACTTTAATTAAAAATTAAATAATAATTAAAGTATTTAATAATATAAAGTAATAAAGTATATGAAGTAATTAATAATTAAAATACAACATTAATATAATCAGGTTGTTAAGGAATTGATGTAGATAAATATGTCTGAACACAAATATTTAATGTATGGTTGAATCTCATCTGTTCAAGGTTTTGGGTTTACTTGGAGCTTTGATCGTCTACTTATCAAAACAGCTGGAATGGAATTGTATTTACACTTTGTACTGAACAGACCATTCTCACACTTCATTACATCAGCCTGTAACCTATAGTTATGAACCCAAATTTTTAAACTGGTTATGGATGATTGGAATATGAAGTGAGTTAAAAATGCCTCTTTTTCCCTGATTGATTTTAAGCCACCAGTATAGCTCAGTCCTCACTTTCAGCTTCAGCTAACAAAAATTTGGGTTATTTCATGAGCTTCACAGATCATCTGATTCCATTTTTTTTCTACGCATATTTTTAGATTGAAAATATTTCCTAATCTTTTCTGTAACATTTTTTTAGATCAAGCTCTACTTTTCTCTCTGGTTCCACCAGTTTTTTGCATGATAACCATATGAGCAAATAGGGATGATTGATCGTCAATTGAATATGGGAGTATCTATAATCGAGAAAAACCGATTACATTGTCAATGATACGAACGGTGTTTAATAGTGTAATTTTCCATAATACAACAGCAATAAGCAGTCAAAAGTTGATTGTTTGTATAATAGCAATAAATGAAACAGCTAATTTTGTATGAAAGAAGGTTGCATATAATTTAATTCTTTTAAAATGCATTTCCAAATTTATAGTTAGATTTGATTGCTTATTCAGCATAAAATATATTATAATTATATAATTTGTTTCAAGTTTTCTAAAAGGTTAAATACAGTGGAAAAGAAGTAGATGAAAAAAAAATTTATAGCACCGAAACATTTGTTGCAAATTAGTTTTAATATCCATAGTGTAGTATTGTCAATAGTGAAAAAAATGATTGCTCAGAAAAGAAATTTGTTCAAACAAATGTAGAAGATGCAGATTCAAGTATGAAGTTTTTTAGTTGATAGAATTACCAGAATTTTTAGGAAACAGACAATTTAAAAAAGGAAAAAGGATTCAATATTAAGAATATTAAACAAAAGTTTGGAGAGGATTATTATTGTAAATAACATGGCAGAGCACCAGCTAACACTGCAAAAATAGTCCATAAACAGTAAACTTAAAAAAGATAAATGGAATGGTTTTCTTAGTTTTTTAACTTAAACACCCAAGACTAATTTGCATGAGATTACATATTATCCTAACTAAACTAATATGTTCTCCAAGGTGCCTATTTTAAAAATGTCCAATAAGATAATATAGAAAAAATGCATATTGTGTGTATTTTTTTTTTTTTTTTTTTTTTTTTTTTTTTTTTTTTTTACTTTATATTTTAGTTATACAAAGTTTAATCTAGTGTAAAAATTTATTGTCCTCTCTGTACTAGTGGCAGTAAAGTCTGAAGTTTAATCACTTGAGAAAATAAAATGATAAACAGCACAATTTTTTTATGAATAATTAGATAATTTAATGTAAAATTACTTCAGGAAGTGTTTTATTAAAGATAACTTTGCAGTAATTAATATATATATATATGCAAAAGTATATATTGAATTAAGGAAACCTTTGAAAGTATGGTTAATATATATACATAAGTGAAATTTTCTTACTTGGCAGGAGTATCAAATTTATCTACAATAGCAGCAGCTCTGTCAACAGACAAGCCAAAAAATTGAAGCAAATGTTTGGCAAACATTTCTCTGACTGTAAGGCTCTGAAATAAAATATTATCTCATTACTTAAATGCTAATGATAAATTTTATATTTTTAATCATAAAGAAATATAAACTTTCTTTGTTGGGAACAATAAAAGAACTTTTTTTTTTTACATATATTTACCACTATTTTATATATACTTCCAAACATAACAAGTGTTGAACAAGAACACTCTTAGTATGTCCAGTATTACTTAGATATGGTAAGAGAAGTGAACAATCTATTCAACTGATTTCTTTATTTTACAATTGCTTTTGATAAGCAGCATATGTGGTATTAAAACTATATTGTAACATTAGTCATGATTGTATACTTTACTTGTAAAAATGTGGTAATAATTTAAAAAATCAGATGCTATAATGCCATTTCATCTTTCAAAGTTATTCTTTTATCAACATTAACTAAAGAAAATTTAAATAGAAAAGGTCTTACTTTCATAAAGTCATGATTGATGCAAGGAAAAAAACATTAAAAGTCAAAGTATATTTATTGTATCTTGAATACTGGAAAAAAAAAATGTTTTTTATTTGGCCACAATAAATTTTAATCAATGAATTAATAAACATTTTTAAATCACTATCACTAAATAAATATTGGCCTTTTCTTCAAAAATGAAAAATTTCTAGAACAGTAAAATTTTCACTTTCAAAGTTTGGATTCATATTTTACAAAAGTAAGCCCTCTTTTCAGAAATATGACAAATTTGACAAGTTAATGTAAATTATGTATTCCTTGTGAGAGTTATGAAATTTTTTAATTTCTTCGAAGAATACTGTGCATCTTAAAAGATCCATCAGAATTATTCTTATACATATTGTACCTATTTTAAGTAGATTTCGTATGAAATACTACCTATTGCGGTCGCTCCTATGCTAAAATTTCTCCAGATCTACACCGATCATGACCTCGAGACCCCAAAACTACCATCAGTAAAAAAGTTTATACATCTATCTATCTATCTATCTATCCATCTATCTATCAGTCTATATCAATTTTTTATGGACACAATAACTTCTCCAATTCTGCTCAAATCTCTTTCAAACTGATACATAAAATCAAGGGGCATAAAATCTCAGTCAAGTTCGTTAATGAGCAAAATCGAACCAAGGGAGTGGAAATAGGGAGGGGTTTTGTGAAAACTGATAAAACACCATAACTTCTAAAATAAAATAGATATCGAATCAGTTTTTAGTTTAAAGTTTGTTCAAAGTTTTGTTTAAAGTTTGTTCTACTTCTAAGAAATAGGCCAAAAGTTTATGCATGTTATAAAATTAAAAATGGGCTCAAAAGGCGAAAAAAACAGGGCTTTTGGGAGAAAAAAATTCATAACTTTGTCGATTCTCAAGATATCAAATCCAACTAAATTTTTTATAAATGTTCTAAATATTATCTAAAACTTTTGTATTTACTAGTTTTTGATAGGACTAATTTTTACTGATGAAAAAAATTAAAAGCGAAAAGAAAAAGGAGGGTGGAAAGAGAAAAAAATCCATAACTTCGTTGATTCTTAAGCTATCAAATCCGATTAAATTTATTTTACATCTACTCAATAATATCTACAACTTTTATATTGACAAGATTTTTATAGGACCAATTCTTATAGCAAAAATAAATTAAAGAAAAGTAGGAGTAGAAAAAAGCAGCAAATCCAAACTGCTTATATCGTGACTCATTTTTTAATTCATTTTTGATTTTAAACATATCCAAATGAGAGGTTCTCTTATTTTGGAGCTATATAATGCGACGTATTGGCCAGTTTCTCGATAAAAGCAGAAGATATTTTTAAAAAAGCTGCCAAAAAGTCACTTTGAACTGAATTTCCCTAAGCGATTTTGATTGAAAAATTGAGGAAGTACTCAAATAACAAATTGCTTATTTTATGACTCATTTTTAAAACCATTTTTGCTCTCAAACGCATCTAATTGACAGGTTCTCTTATTTAGAAACTGTATAATGTGTCGTATTGGTCAGTTTTTCGATAAAGGCAGAATATATTTTTAAAAATGCTGTCAAATTACCCATTTTGAACAAAATTTCCCGATGTGGTCATGATTGAAGATTTGAGGATGTATTCAAATAAAAAAATTGCTCATTTTATGACTCATTTTTAAAACTATTTTTGCTCTTAAATGTATCTAGTTGACAGGTTCTCTTACTGAGAAACTATATAATGTGCCATATTGGTCAGTTTTTTTGATAAAGGCATAATATATTTTTAAAAATGCTGTCAAAGTAGCCGTTTTGAACAAAATTTCCTGAAGCGATCGTGATTGAAGATTTGAGGATGTATTCAAATAACAAATTGTTTATTTTATGACTCATTTTTAAAACCATTTTTGCTCTTAAACGCATTCAGTTGGCAGTTCTTCTTATTTTAGAATTATATAATTTACCATATTGGTCAATTTTTTTTTTTTTCATAAAGTCAGAATATATATATATTTTTTTAAATGTTGTCAAAATAGACATTTGAGCCAAATTTAGCTTAAGATGATTCTGATAAAACCGGCTCTTACAGAAAAATGAAATTAAAATTTCTTCAAAAGTGGCCAAATAAAATTATTAAACTGAGTTTTTCTCTAATTACATTTTGTTTTTTGTTGTTAAAACGAGCACTTAACGAACTCTACCTTCGCCTATAGGCCAAGCCGACAGGGATTTTCTTTTTTATTATTATTCTTTTTTTTTTTTTTTACATTATATTTGAAGCACTACGATGTATAGATTGCATTACTGTCCCACATTATATAAATAATAATAATACCAACAACAATAATAATCCATTATGATATATGAAAGTTAATATTCTATATATATTTTGGTTTATTCAGCAACCAAAACTATGAAATTTCACAGTTTAATGTAACTTTTTACTTATTTTTTTAAATTTATTTATTTATTTATTTAATTTTTTACAAGAGCTAAGCACGAGAGAAAATTTTAGAAGTCATATTATAAAACAAGATGTTTTTATATCACATGCAAAGATTTTAAAGATTAATACTGTAGGCAGAATTAATATAATTTTAAGTTAAATTTAAATTAATAATTAACTCATTAAGACAATTTACTGCAAAATGTCTTACTTTATTTTTCATAGAAGAAGAATTAAATTCTGTAAAAGTCATAAATGTATTAGGTGGAAATTTTTTCTTTTGAAGAGCTTCTTTAGATGCTGACATCAAAACTGAATCCTGAAATCAATGTAATAAAATATTAAAATCTTATTTAAGAAACATATAGAAATGTCTTTATAGTACAAAGTTACAAAAAAATCTAGTTTTAAATAAAATTTAATGTATTTTTTCACAACATCATAAATAAACAAAACTGGCAAAAAAATAAGATTATAATAAATTACATTAATAAAAGGTATAAATGATACACAAATATTTGAAATGTTAAGAATAAATTTTTTTTCATGCTGAATATGTAAAATTTTATACGTAGCAAAATATAAAATCAATTCATTAATTCCTTTTAAAAAATCAATTTTAATGCACAAATTAATTAAATAAATGCTTCGGGGAGATGAATTGTGTTTTGATTAAAATTATAGACTGTTAAAAATACATTCTTAATAAATAACTGTGCACAACATGTTTAATGAATAAATATTTGATGATAATTAGGTGGTAAAATAAATTTAGAAATGACAACAAAATGAAGCCCAATACTTGATTTGGAAACACTTTTAAGGTTTTTTCTTATTATTTACTGTAAAACAGAGAATTTTGTTTTTAAAAAATTATAGAATCGTGTTATATTTGTACACAATCTCAATTTTTAACACAACAATAATTTATTATTATTTAAATAACTTTATTATTTACTTTATTAATAATTATAATATTATTAATAATTATAATATTCTTTATTAATAATTATAACTATATTAATAACTTTATTTAAATAAATTTATTATTATTTAAAGTAACTTTGCTACATAAAACATTTTTCAAAGACTGTACATTTCTTCATACAAAAAAAAACCTTGCACCATAAAATAATGAACTAAATTTCTGATCAAAGAAAGAAAGGATACTATAAGTCAGAGTGAGTTTATCAACTTTAAATAAAGTAATTTACATATAACAATGCAAATTAAAGAAATGTAATATACACTTCATGACTTATAAAAACATTTTTGAGATACTTAATCTGTGAATTTTATATATACAAAGACAGTAGCCACTTTGAAGATTTTATAGTTTGAAAATACAAAACTTGCATAAATATTAGCTTTTTAAAATTAGCAATAACACTAAAAGAGAAATTGTTATGTAAAAGCAATTGCAAACATTAAAATACACATAAGCATTTTATGTTTGCTGGGTGCAAGTGACAAATCGCTAAATATTGCATTACTTAACAAACTTTTGCTTGATATGGTGAAAATGTGGTTTGCTTGTGTGAGGTGAAAAGTTCCAGGACTAACAATGAAAAAACTTTTTTTTTTTTTTGGTCAAACATTGATTTTAGTCTTCAACATAATTTCCTTCCAGAGTTATACATTTCTTCCAACGGTCCTCTAAAATTTGGATATCTTTCATATAGTAAGATTGGTTAAAGACTTCAAAATATGCATCAGTTTCGCATATGATATCCTCATTGATGTATATCTCTTTTCTGGAACCATCTTTTCAAGTTAGGAAACAAATAATAGTCACTGTGGGCCAGAATTGGAGAATACGAGGGATGAGGGAATAACCAGCGGTGTAGTCGCAAAAAAAGAAGTGGGGGGACGCTCTTTAAAAAGTTGGGGGGACACTTAGTAAAAAAGGATTCACGAACATTAAAAGGTAGGGGGACGCTACAGAAAAATATAAAAAGTGGGGGGACGCCGTCCCCCCGCGACTACACCACTGGGAACAACTCATAATTTAATTCAGTCAATTTTCTCATCATTTTCATTTATGTAACAGCTGGTGCATTGTCTTGATAAAAAAGAATTTTTTTTTTCACATGTGTGACCTTTTTCTCTTTATCTCGTTGTTCAAATGGTCCAGTAATGCTGCATAATACTTTCCTGTGATTGTTTTATCTTTCTCAAGATATTCAATTAACATTATGCCACGTGCATCCCAAAAAACACTGGCCATGATCTTTTCAGCCAATTGCTGTGTCTTTAATCACTTTGGATGACTTTCATCGGGTTCCAACCACTTTGCAGATTGCCGTTTTGACTCAGGCGTGTAGTAATTGATCCACGTTTCATCCATTGTTAGGAATCGGCAGAAAAACTCACTTGCTTTAATAGCTTATATAGTTCCAAAGCGTGCTCTGAGTTATCGACATGTTGCTGTTTTTGGTCAATTGTCAGAAAACATGGCACACATCTTGCACAAAGATTTTTCATATTTAAATACTCACGTAAAATATGTCTCACTCATTCTGTTGATATCTTTACAATGTCAGTTATTTCCCTCACTTTAACTTTGCAGCTATCCAAAACAATTCGGGGGACTTTTTTCAAGTTCTCTGAAGTTATTGCTTCAGCTGGACATCCAGAAAGTTCAGCATCTTTGGAGCTTGTGCAACCATGTTTAAAATCATTAAACCATCGACAAATGGTTGTTTTCGATAAAGCACATATGCCGCAATGCTTTTCAAGCCAATCTCAGGTTTGGAGAGTATTTTTCTTCATCAAAAAGCAATGTTTGATTAAGATAAAAAATTCTTTCTGATCCATTCTTTATACAAAATCAAAAGGCGCATCACTTACACAACCACAACTCGTATAAAAATGGCCGATACATCATGAAACTTTGACACCAGTCTCTCAAAGGTTTGTGCTAATAATCCATAATATGAATATTTGTTTCATGCTGCCATCTAGTGACGAGTCCCAGGACTTTTCACCCCATTTAGTAAATCAATAGTTTGAAAATCATTCTGATTATTGCAATGTTAGCCAACGCTAGTTGTTTTCCCCAGAAGAAAGGAAAATAATTAATTGCATTACTGTATATTATTCATGATCTTTTGAATCATTATTTCTTTAGAGGCATTCACTAGAGCAAAGTAATTTACTTTTGACAGATCATTTTTTTATCCAAAAAGGCACTTACAAACCTAAGACTAAATATTTTATGCTACCTTTATGATAATAAATTGATTTTGATATTCAGATAATTGGAGCAATTAATAATAGTAATTAGTAAACAAGTGTGTACTTTTAAGATTTTTATTACTTTCATGAATATTTTGAGTGATGGTCAAAACCAGAACTTTTACAATTCCAATGCTTTTTGTATGAACCAAATGCAACTGCATACATACATAGCAAAACTTCAACAACTCCACAATCTGGATAAGTTGATTTTTTATGGGCAGATAACAGGATTAATACAATGTCCATGCGATAAAACAAAACTATCTTGAAGCTTTCTGACAAATATTAAGATATATTGGCATCAAATCAACCTTTTTTTTTAATCATAAGTAAAGTATGAAAGATATTATTTTAAGTTTGTTAGTTATTAATAGTTACAACAAACTATATATATATATATATATATATATATATATATATATACAGGGTTCTCGCTGTCGCTTGCCATTGCGCCAAATTGCGACTAAATTCTTCATTTGGCGAGTTAACAAGCGATTAGATTCACCAAATTGCTAGTGCTCAATTTTTGCTTTTGCTTTCTTTTCTTTTTCGTTTTGCATACAAATGAATATATACATATTTTTAATATACTTGTTGCGGATTGTTGAAATTAGATTAATAACAATCGTTGTCGCAGTCATAAAAACTTGGGTTATTTTAGAACATACTGGAAAAAAAAGATGGAACATAAAAGACTTAAAGATTTTTTATTTTATTTATTTATTTATTTATTTATTGTGCTACACAGCGAATCTATTTTGAAATACTTTTTTCATTTGGCGAATGTTTTTTATTTTAAATTAGCCAAATTACTAACGTTGGTCAAATGTCAGCCAGAACACTGTATATATATATACATACATATATATTTTATTAAGAAAAAAATAGGGATTTTCATAAAAAAATAACAAAAAAATTTGTACAGTATATAACAGCTAGTAAAAATCATTTGATCTGGAGATTTTTAAGGATGAAGAAATGTTACATATAGTAATATAGAAATATTAAAAGATGGAAAGAGATACATAAATAAAAGAAATATAATAGAAGTATTAAAAATAGCTATGAATTAGTGATAAATATTGAAACTGACAGTAGCTCGGGGGATGAAACTGTAAAACATACAAAAAAAATGTACATTATAAACTGTTTTTTTTTTTTTTTTTTTTTTTTTTGCCCTTAGCAGAAGGATTAAATGACTAATTAAAAATTAAATACTTTTCAATCAGCAAACTTCAGAAACACTTGTTATTCTAAAATTTAAAATAGTTCTACAGCAAAACTAATTAACTCATTAATAAGTCACTGGATAGATATATACTTTGTTAATGTGGTATACTTTTCATTCCCTAAGGTATATCAAGTTACTGAAGTTTCACTTTATCTACATAGTACAATCCAAAAATTCAGGGACTACGGCCATTTTTGACAACAAAAGCAAGTGCCTAAAGTAAAACCTCTAAAGTAAAACATGTGTACGACGAATCTACCACTGTGAGACTCATGGTTTATGAATGACATTGACATTATAAAGAGGAACAAAAATCCATCGAAGATGATAAAACACCTTTGCTGAGGCTACACATTGATACCTTCTGCTTGAGAATGCACAAGTACATTGATATCAACTGATAAAACAATTATTCGTCAAAATTTGCACTAATATGCTTTTACATCCCCCCCCTCCCCCCCCCCCATCAATTGGGCATAGCCCCATATGACTTTCATTTGTTCCTATCAATGAAAAAACATTTACAGGGATGCCATTTTTTAATTATCAGATGAGGTGAAAACAACATCGCAGGAGACCTTAGGGGAGGTTGTGAAAAATGGCTTCCAGAAGTTATGTGAACGCTGGCAGAAGTGTATCGTTGCCCAAGATGACTACTTTGAAGATGGATATGCTTTGGTGCCGTGAACTATTCAGAGTAATGTTTTTTACAACTTGTCACCGAACTTTTGGATCATACTATGTATTTCTTGGTATATACTGGTTCCTTTATATCTATTTCTGAAAATAATATTAATAGCAAAATTAATACTGATGATCTATGTAAATAATAAAATAATTATGAATTATTTCAATCACTAAAGAAAATAAAATGATTGTCTGTAGGTAGAATATTAACAAAATTAATACACATAAGCTCAGTGATAGAAATTGGGAGATAAAAGGTAGGCGTCAAATGACGACTACTGTAAAAACCTTAGGCGTCAAATTAAGATTTTTAGTTGCAGTTACTAAAATTCATATTAATATTACTGTAATACTGCATATAATTTTGGAGTGATTTGGAGTAAAAGAATAATTTTGAAATTTGCATCAAACTTTCTTTAAGGTTACTACAGAGACAAGAAAAAAATCCACTCCCAATATTTATTTATTTTTTTTGGGGGGGGGGGGGGGTGTTGCACCACTTTTACGAATTTTGTATTTTTTGCTATCTTTCGGCAAAATTTGACGTTTTCTCGCAATCTTTCAACGAAATTTGCAGCTCTTTTTGCGATCTTTCGACGCAACTGGCCGTTTTCCTTCGTGATCTTTTGACGAAACTTGCCGGTTTTCTGCAATCTATTGACGAAACGTGCTGGTTTTTTCGCGATTTTTTTTAATATTTTGCATTTTTCGCGACCTTTTTCCAAACTTTGTCATGTTTTTTGCAATCATTTGGCAAAACTTACCGTTTTTTCGATCTTTTGACAAGCCTTGCCATGTTTTTTTGCGATTTGTTGACGAAATTGGCAGTATTTTTTCGCAATCTTTTGACAAAATTTGTCGTTTTCTGCAGGGCTAAGAACACCCCCCTTCCTCCCGTTAATTATGTAGGGATTTTTTTCGCAACCCTTTGGCGAAAATTACTGATTATTTGGGATTCCTTGAAGAAATTTCCTTTTTTTCGCGAGCCTTTGATGGAATTAACAGATTTTATTGCGATCCTATGACAAGATTCTTATTTTTTCTGTAATTCTTTGACAAAATTAGCTTTTTTCTAAAGATTCTGTGACGAAATTAAGATTTGTTTTCACGATTCTTCATAGAAAATTGCATTTTTTTGGGATTCTATAATAAAGTTCGTCTTTTTCCCAAGATTTTTTTGACGAAATTAACTTTTTTTGCGATTATTTTATGGAATTCGCGTTTTTTTTGCGATTCTTTGACGAAATTTGCATCTCTATTCGCAATACTTTGTAGAAATTTGCCTTTTTTATGCTATCGTATAAAAACCTTTTGCTTTTTTGTTATTTTTTGAAAAAAAAAAATGGTTTTTTTCTCCCATCTTTTGCCGAAAGTGGTGATTTGTTATACGAGCAATTGATGAAATTTGGTTTTTTTTTTTCGCGACTATTTCTCAAAATTCGCGATGTTTTTTTAGTTCTGACTTTTCAGACTAGACCTTTTTTTTTTAATTTTCGGAGCTGAATGTCTAATATTTTTTTTTTAAAGCTAGGCGTCAAATTTGACGACCAAGAATAATTTTCTAGTCGTCAAATTCAATTTTTTAGTTGTATTTGATGACTAACGACTGCTAATTTCTAACACTGCATAAGCTATTAAAAAAAACTCATACATAGAATAAAATCAATCATTAAAAATAATAATAACTGTCCTTAGCCAGAGAATTACCTGAAATTTATTTCTAATCATGTTTGTCATGGTTGACAAATAACTAACAGACTCCTTAACATTAGATGTATGCTTAATCATGAAGCCATCAATTACCTATAATAAATGAATAAAAATAAGTGGAGTTTAAAAGAAAATTTTAAATAAGTATTACAAAATATGTATTAACTGAAAAAAGTAATAATAATTTTTCAGAAGTAATATACATATATAATTTTAATTATTCTTAAAGATTTAAAAAAAAAAAAAAAAAAGTTTTAAAAAACAATTTTATTGGTGTATTTAAAAAAAGAAATACTAATATTTAAAATGTATTTTAAAAATGAAATTCTTTAAGTGATGTGCTATGTCACACATGTTCTTTAAATGATGTGCCATTCCCATTTAAAAATGACAGATATTAAAAGTTTAAAATTGATAGATTGTTATTATAAAAATGTATAATTTTGGCTTAATTTCTTTTTAAAATATGGCAACAAGAAAAAGACAAAATCTTTTTTTTTTTTTTTTTTTTTTTTTTTTTTTTTTCTGCTACATAAAATGCTGTTTTACATTATTATAACAATGAAATATTTATCAACCAAACTAAGCTAAACATTACTAATAGTGAAAAAAATATATAAACGCTTAAAAACACATAATACTATTATTTAGATCAACATATGTTTCATTACACAATCAACAACATTTTTAAAATTCCTGTTGGTAGAAATAATTTCGCAGAAAAAAAAATTTAAATCCAAAAATTAGTAAATAATATCACAAGACTTCATATATAATAAAAAAAACAATGCATAAAATAATATAAAGATGGATATTTGTGAGCATGAATAAAATGTTCACTATTATTTTCAAACTTGCATAGCGTCTCTTTCTAAATTTTAGGTAACTCAAGGTATTACAATGCCAATTTACATTATACATGAAGTCTCATGATCATGATATTATTTATTAATTTCTTGTTTTTAAAAATTTTTAAGAATATCAACAAAGATCTTGAAACTGCTGCAGATTGTGTGATAAAACATATTGATTTAAATAAAGGTATTGTGAGATAGAGCTATTGCAAAAATCATAAAAAATTCTGCATAACACCATCTATTGGATGATTAATATCAAAAAACTAATCAGAACAAATTTATGTCAGAAACTAACTGATTCTGAAATATAATGAAAATTTCTCAATTAGTTCTTGAAATAGAGGTATTGGGATAACCATTAATAATGTAGCATTGCAGCAATACCTGTTGAGCGATTTACACCAAAAAGCAATCAGTATCAAATTATATCAAGGACTAACTGAATATGAAGCTTTATTAAAATCCAAGCATTAGTTCTTGAGATATAAAGATATCTTTTCTATTGCAGAAATTATGAAAAATGCAGCACAGCAGCGAAATCTGTTGTGTAATTTACATTGAAAAGTAATCAGCACCAATTTATATCAGGAACTAACTGAATCTAAAGTTTTGTTAAATTCCATTTGTTAGTTTTTGAGATAGAATGTCTACAAAATTTATGTTACATACATACAAAGATACAGATTTTTTATAAAAACAGTTTTGTTTTTCGAGATCACTGATACCTAAAATGTGTAAATCCATCGAAAATCATAATTAGAAAATTTTTATGAACCCAATATTTTCTTGTAAAAATAGAAGAAAGTAAAAACATCAAATGAAAAATCACTTGATGACAAAACAAACACATGTAATGCACCTGAAAATGATGCCACAATAATGCTTTTTTGGCTACACTTTGGCATTTTTTTTTCTTTTTTATGGAAAATAATTGGATAATGAAAAAGACAGACTACATATTTTTTAAATATTACATCCTTTGTTTTTTATTTATAATTTTTCTTCTACTTTAGCATTTAAAATGTTTCATTCTTGTAATTTCACATGAATTCTTTGTGTTTATTTTCATGTGCAATTGTATATGTTATAGAGATTATTTGACAATTTATCTACTGTGGTAGTCTAATGGAAAAATGCCTTAAAATCAATCTAATAATTTGTAATTAAGTTTTATATAAAAATAATGAAATGTTGTATTTGTTACCAGAAACACAACTGTGAACATGATTTTTATAATTCAAGCACATCAGAAAGTGAGTGAAAAATTGATTAGTAAATTTTACCTTTACACCAAAAAATAGGTTGAGTAAAAATAAAAAAGTGTAAAAATAGATATGTTTTTTAGTATGAAAAATGCACTAAGATGTAGGTTTGCATAATATGTATCTTTTATAATATACACAAATAAATAAATACAAATAAGTCTAGAACTACTTATAAAAATGAAATCAGTAAAAGACAGAATAATAAAATGGTGATTTTCTAGACTTCGACTAAAAATTTACCTAAACTTTTTTTAGAAAAAGCAAACTGTAAATTTCAAAAGCAATAATATTATAGTCACAAAATATTTATAGATCAAACAATTTGTCATATAGATTATGTAATACAGAGTACAATAACAGAGTATGTTCAACTGAAGCATTATGTGATCAGCAAAAAGCAGAATTCAGATCCATTATCTGTGTTCGACTTTTTTGAGAATCACACGGATGCTTCACCTGACAAAGGGAGCTATTAAGTTATTCCTGTTGAAACTAGATTTTTTAAAAATGTTATTGGAATTAGAAAATATATATGTAATGCTCTTTTAACTTACTTGGGTATTAATAATAGCTTGTTCACAACTTGACAAAGGTAATCCAAGATAGCTTGAGTCTCGACATTTTTCAACAAGATATATTGGACTTTTTAAGCCACAACTCTTCATTCGAAACTAGTAAAGAAAAAACTGAATAATTTGAAAGAGTTCTAACTCTAAAATATTAAAACACGTATATATAGACAATCAAGACTCATTCAGTTAAACTCAATGATATTTGGCAGTTAAGAAAATAAAAAATCTAAATTTGTTAAACAGACAGTCCAAAAATTTTCTTTAGTTTTTTCATGCCAATTAACAGCCAGTGTCCCAGAGTCTAAAATTTTTTTATGTTCCAGCTTCAGCTTCATTCCAAGATAAAATATGGTGACTCTGACTCCATGCTTTTGAATTGCTTTTAATATGCACAAGCAATTTTTTGCTGAAAAATCCTCCCTTTACCTTCATTAATGATCTGACAAAATGCATTTTTCTTCTTATTAATCTTAAAATACTTGTTCGATAAATCACACATCTTTTAGTTTTTACTTTTAAAAAAGAAAGTTTGGTGAAATTTTAAACACAAAAATTTCAAATTTCTTCTACATTTTTCAAACAACCAAATTGTAACAATGGACAACCATATTTATTTTTAAGTAGGGTTGCAACTTGGTTCAAGCAGAAAGTAAAAGTGAAGTAGTGCTACCATGTTTTTTAAGAAATTGTTCACCTCTAAAAACAAAATAAAAAAAACCCTAAAAAATGATATAATTAAAATATTTTAAGGATGGAAAATTTAAAAGACTTTAAAAGATATAAAAGAATATTAAACAACTGAAGGATCTCTGGAGCAGGGGGAAATTTAGAGCATCAGCTCCAAGGAAAACACTGCTCCAACCCTGGGTCTTTGCTAACAACCTAATAATAATACATGTTTTTATATCTACTATACATTTACCAGAGTTTCCCCCAGAGGGTTTCAGGGGGGGGGGTGCCCCTTCTGCACTTTAGTTTAAAAACTAGTGCCCCTCTTGTCGCTCATTCAAAAAAATAGTGCCCTTCTTGCCCCACATTAGAAAAAATGCAGCCCTTCAGCGATGATGCAGACTCACTATTGCGCGTAAATTACGCAAAGAATAGGCGACAGAACAAAAAAAAAAAAGCTCTTACGCATCCTATAAAACGTGTAATTTCGTTAAAAATCGCGAAATAACGACTAATTTCCGGCAAGATTCGCAAAAAGTGGCTAATTTCATTAAAAAAATCTCGAAAAAAAGGCAGATTTCCTCAAAAAATGGTTTAAAACCGACAAATTTTGTCCAAAAATCGCGATAAAAAGAAAATTTTGTTAAACGAGGTTAAAAGAAAATTTTGTTAAAAACGGGAAGTTTCGCCAAAAGATAACGAAAAACGGCAACTTTCGTCAAAAAATGACGCTAAAGCGGCAGATTTCGCCAAAAGATTTGCAAAAAACTGGCAAATTTCGTACAAAAATCGCAATAAAATAGAAAATTCTGTCAAAAAATTCGCGAAAAATGGAAAATTTGGCCAAACATTCGCGAAAAAACGCAAAACTCATCAACATATATCGAAAAAACGGCAGATTTTGCAAAAGATCGTGAAAAATGTAAATTTCATCAAAGGGACTCAAAAAAACGTTAATGCAAGGAGAGAATTTTTCTATTATAAAAACTAATTTTCCTGCTTCAAAATTGTGTTTTTATTGCTCTTAAAGGGGATTTTGCTGCTTCACAATCAGGGGCATGTGAAAAGAAAATTGCACCTGGGGTATAATTAGAATTTGATGCCCTCTTCTCCCCCATCTCAACTTTTTCTTCAACAGCCCAGAAATGATGTTTGTTGTATAAATTTGACGTCCCTTAAATTTCCGCGCTCGGGGTGATCGCCACCTTCGCCCCCTCCCCCCAACTCCTGTTACGAACTATGTTTTTTTTTTTTTTTTTTTTTTTTTTGGAAATTTGCAGGTTTTTTGTGTTTAAAAGTGACAAAATTGGCGGTTTTTCACTATCTTTTGACGAAATTTGTTGTTTCGTGATCTTTTAACAAAATTTGCCATTTTTCGTGATCTTTTCACAAAATTTGTCTTTTTGTCACGATTTTTTTTTGCAAAATCTGCCGTTCTTTCACGATTTTTTAACAAAATTAGCTGTTTTTTTATAAAGAAAATCGGCTGTTTTTTCGCGATTTTTTAACAATATTTGCCGGGTTTTTTTGGTGATCTTTTAACAAAATTTACTTTTTTTTTTCAACTTTTTGACGAAATTTTTGGTTTTTCTCAGTTTTTTGATGAAATTTCTGTTTTTCCACGATTTTTTGAGCCGGTAGATTCTAGTTTCAACTCTATAAAAGTGCCCTTGAAAATCAAAAAAGTGCCATTTTCAAAACAGTAGCGCCCTGCCCCTTTTTAAACCTGGGGGAAACACTTCATTTACCATTATTTTGTTTTTGCAATTGTGTTTACTATTGTAATTATTTGCATAGTGATATATGCCTTTACAATTTACTATTATTATCATCTCATTTACATTTTCAGTACTTAGTAAAAAATAATATAAAGTAGTATATTTTAATATTTATACACCATTGCTGAAACTTTTGTTTCAAGCATGTGTTTTATTCATTTAAAACTAAAAATGGCAGCTACTTGTCTAATACACATAATAAACAATATTTAATGATAAAAGCAATAAGTTAAAAAAAAATTAACAATCAGAATTTTTTTTATAGCATATTGTCATATTAATAGCATGCAAAATAAAATTGGTAATATGTGATGTGAAATCATATAATTTTTAATCAGTCATTTTATTTTCTTAAATATTCTTTCTATATTTCATTGATTAAATATTTTATTTAACACCTTTCCTATGTAAATGGTTAAAATAATTTATTCTTTTCTAGACTTGAAAGCTCTCGCTTTAAATCTAATTTTTTCGTCGATACATGAAATCAAACACATTTCTACTGACAAAAAGATAACCAATGCCTTTCCTCTTTTTGATTTTGTTATATTTTTTTCCTTTTGAAACCATAATGGTGAATTATAGATTCTTCTTATTTTGTCAACTCTCAGAGGATTGTCAAAAATTCTTGTACAACGCAATTATTTGAAAGATGTTCAGGTATACCAATTTAATGTGTGTATCTCTAAATTCAAAATTATTCATATATTACAATTAACCGATATTTCATCTTATCTCGCCAAATTCAATATGCCAAGAAATGAAAAGAAAATGTATTATGATTGTGATTTGCAATTATTCTTTCATTTTTTGCTGCTAAAATGTAATAGTCATCATCATGTACCTAATTATCCTGGATGCCAGTCCCACTGGCAGCCATAACTTTGAATTCTATACTTGTGCCATATCACCTGAATTTAGATTAAAAAGCATTGTCCCTCTTCCTGATAAACTCTTATTTTCAATTATGTTCCTGTCTGTTTATTTGGATTTATGATACATATAGTACTACATTTACTAAAACATTTCAATAATTTTTTAAGCAATTATGATCACGAGCCAAGAACATCTTTACAGTATATTCATTAGATTTCAGCAAACCTCATTGTAAAAAAATAAAACAAACAAATCTGCAGATCAGGAGCCTCAACGTCAGCTCTGCCAATCACTGTCTTTTACCCTATGTTGCTTAATATTTAACCTCATAAGAACAGTAATTGGAAGTTATCAAATAATATAAATATTTAGAAGAATAAAAAATGCGTAGAAGGTTTCAAAAATTAGATGTGTCAAATTGACCCCATTGTTATGCAACGATATTCTAAAATTCAGATTAAATGCATATTACCAGGAGTTCGCACTGACGCTTGCCATTGTGTAAATGCATTGAGTAAACAAGCGATTAGTTTTGCCAAATTGCTAGTGTACAATTTCTGCTTTTTCTTCATTTCAGCAAACCTTATCGTAAAAAAATAAAACAAGTAAATCTGCAGATCAGGAGCCTCAACATCAGCTCTGCAAATCACTGTCTTTTACCATATGTTGCTTAATATTTAACCTCATAAAAACAGTAATTGGAAGTTATCAAATAATATAAATATTTAGAAGAATAAAAAATGCGTAGAAGGTTTAAAAAATTAGATGTGTCAAATTGACCCCGTTGTTATGCAATGATATTCTAAAATTGAGATTAAATGCATATTATCAGGGGTTCTCACTGACGCTTGCCATTGTGTAAATGCATTGAGTAAACAAGCGATTAGTTTCGCCAAATTGCTAGCACACAATTTTTGCTTTTTCTTTCTTTTCTTTTTCATTTTTCATACATATGCATATATACATAATTTTAATATACACATATTTTTAATATATTTGTAGCGGATAGTTGAAATTTGATTAATAGCAATCGTTGTCGCAGTTATAAAGACTTAGGTTACTTTAGAACATATTGAAAAAAAGGATGTACATTAAAGAATTAAAGATTTTTTTTTTTTTTTTTTTTTTTTTGTGCTACACGGCGTTTCTATTTTGCTAATACTTTTCCATTTTGAGAATGTTTTTTATGTTTAATTAGCCAAATTACTAACATTGGTCAAATATCAGTGAGAACACAGCATATTATAATAAATTTTTAGATTTAAAAAGTACATTTTTAGGGGGGGCAGAGCCCCCTGGAATCCCCTGTGGTCTGATTAAATTTACATTTGTAATTTCCTATTGATTCTGAAAATGGTTTTTGAAATCTTATATTTCATTTCATACTAAGATTTTTAAGGGTAAAAAATAGTTTGGGCATGCTGTTTATATTATTATACTATCCAAATAGCAGTATTAAGAATAGCAGGTATTTATTTACCTGCCATCCACAAACATCTGTATTCGATGAATAAGTAGCTTATAGAAAGGTAAAAGGAAATAACTCATTTAGAAATCTAGTGTTTTTATAATTTTTGTGACCCCAAAATACCTTTTATTACTGTTTTGCATTTTTAGATCCAAGATGTTATCTAAATATAAATCCTAATCTATTTGATAATACTACCTTACTAAAGTCATCCAAAAATAAGCATGTTGAGAGATTCAAAAAGTTAATGGATACTGATTTATCATAAAATTTCCACTCAGCAATTTCTGCCTATAATCGAATGTTGTTGAAAACTTTTGTACGACAACTATAGAATTTATACACACAAAATTATATTTAATGATAATTAAATTTGAAAATGCATATTACAAATTACAACGCAGTACTAGCAATTATTACTCATAGGTTCAATTGTTGCTCATTTTCTTCTGTAGCCAAATTCTTTTTTGTGACTTTATAAATGAACATTAAGTTCTTTGTGAACCAAATTCTGTAGTAACAACCTTGCAGTAAATCTTAGTGATGTAAATCAAATTCAATGTGTTTAAAATATCATTAAAATACACAGCAAACATTTTTCCCTTGTAGATTATAATGGAAGGGATTATTTTCAGTTATTATGTACAGTGAGACCAACTTTTGAAAAATATTGGGTTGGCTCAAAAATATTGGATGAGCTCAAATATATTTTGATAAAATAATACAATCAATTTTTTTTTTTTTTTTTTTTTTTTTTTTTTTTTTTTTTTTTTAAGGATGGACAGCTGGTGAAAGATGATGTTTAAGTCACAATATCATGTTTTAAGATAGTTGCAATTCTTTAAAATCATATTCTTATGCGTTTTTCCTTAAGAATTAATATTTATTGTAATATCATCATGTCATGAACATGACTACAAATTGATATAGCAGAAAGATAAACATTTAGAATTCAGTCATTTTGGATTTATGGTTGTCAACCATAGAATTAAAATGTGCAGCCATTGAAAAAGTAATTTTTTTCAAGGGAGAAAAATGAATAAAATAATGAAATAAGTAACGAAATACAACAGTGAAAATTGTTCACGCTAGAATTAAAAATTATTGGGTTGGCTCAGGCCCCACCGGCCCATATAAACTGGCACCACTAATTATGTAAATAAAACCAAAAATGCTTCACACTTCATTTTTAATGTAGAATATGATACAATAAACTACAATAATATACAGGAATATGTTTAGGAAATATTTAAGTACTTTAAAGGACCCTTTACAAAATAATTTATCCCCAAACAGGAACTTTCATAGAATTTTACCACATTGAAATTGAAATTTTCACAACTTTAATCAGTTAAATATAAAATCTGGCTTTTAAATAAATATTGAACTCACTAAACAATATACTACATTACTTTTTTATATATGATGAATAGTACCTGAGTAAATTGATAGTTTAAAATTTACAAAATTATGACTAGAATTTTCACAAATATAAGAAAAACTTCTGTTTAATATTTTATAATTGGAATTATTTAAATGATTTATTTTTTATCAGCTATGAAATGCGTTTCTAAGCAACTGACAAGCGAAAAAAAAAAAATAATAATAATTAGACATCATGTCAAATATATAAATTCATAAAAAGAAATGTTTTATATTATTAGAAAATAAGTACGAAAAATTATATACACCTAATTTAAAAAAATTGACAAACACATTGACAAAATTTCAAAAGAATAGGAATAGATTAAAACATTGTTTGAAATTTTAAACATTCATACTTTACCATTTGCTTCAAACATATGAGCCCTTTCCTTTGAACAAGTAAAAATGGGAAAATCGTTTGATTTGCCAAAGAAAAAGCATTATTGTGCAAAATAATATATTCTATACTTTCTGAATGAATGAACCAAGCATAGCAAAAAACTATACAGCTAAATCGAGGTATTTCACCAACATACCCACTTAATTCAAAATCAATTGGATGCTTTTTACCGCAGTTATCGCGGGACAGACAGATGGAAAACAAAAAATTCCATGCCTCTACAGTAAGCCTTCACTGACTTTTGGCAATAAATACAAATAGCATACTTGCAGAAAATTCATATGATTATTAGCACAAAATTTCATGTCAGACTGATATATTTAGAAACATTTCATGACTTTTCTTTATTTTTCAGAAATTTTAGGAAACCTGAAACAAATATAGTCTTGTTATAAACTAATTCAAGGTATTTAAACGACAATATTCCAGCTTAAACAAACCTTCTGCTCTTTAAATCTTCCATCTTTGATGCTACGAGCTAAATCATCCATTCTCTTACGTTCAACTATGTAATCCAACACTAGCTCTCTTTGTTCGCCAGAAATTTCTTTAGCAACCCATAAGAAATCCCCCACATGAAGTTTTCTCACATCGAAAGATATTCCAGTCTTTTTTAATTCTTCTAAGAATAACTTCTTATTCCTCCCTTGGCTGTAACAAATATGAAGTAAACACATTCATACTATTAACTGAATGAAACACGTATGTATAAATATGGATTTATACATTTTAATAGTCAAGGGAACATAAAACAGGCAATACTATTAATTATACATTTCACTAGACAGTTATCATTATTAACTTGCAGCTTAAATTTTATGTATTTTGCATTATTTTTTCATCTAATAATTGTCATAGGTAAGGTCTGATTCCAACAGCATAATGATATTTAATTCTTGTTAATTTTATTAAATCTATTGGAAAATTTAATCATTTTTATTTTTGAAAAATCACAGGAAGAAATATTCAAGCTAATAGTAACATAGTAATAATTAATCTATTGGCAATAATTGAAAAGTTAACATATCTTCAAATACTCACTCACAATATAGTGATAATAATAAAAAGACAACTAAATAAAACAAACAATTAACCACTTTTTTCTGCTGCTCCATTCCCCTTTCTAATTAACATCTATAAAGAATTTTTGGTAGATCATATTAATCCTACATCAACCAAAGCTGTATAACTTTTTAAGAAAGAGGCAGTATTTTTGCCTATTTGTTTAACAATTCATTAAACAAATGTCATAAAAAGCATCACTGAGGATACCTATTTGAATATTTTACATATTTATTTTGCTTATTTTTCAGAAAAAATTTGCATGAATTTAAAAAAAAAATTGCATCAACTCAATTATTAGAGAAATTACTTTATTTTTGTAATGAACTACAATTATTTTATCAAAAATGTACTTGTTTTAAAAAGCAGTGGCTACAAACTATTTTTTAAAAGTACTAGCTATTTTACAACTTTCAAATTTTATCAACGGATTCGATTTACACTTGAAATTGAGAAAACGGATATAATTAACAGAATGGTCCCAGATAACATCACATTCGACAGGATACAATCAAATATGACAAATATAAATGCAATGACAATAAAAAATTAAGATGGCATACAAGAAAATGTTTTGTGCTACTCTTTAAAATTACTTTAGCACATAATATTCATAACATGCTGACTAGAACAGTTCAATGTAAATTCTCACAATATCAAAAGATGATAAATACATAAATAAAGTAAATCCAAAAGAAAAAACACAACATTAAAATAAGAAAATATAATGATCAGTAAGTAAAGTGTTTCCAGCAGAAATTTAATTCCTTTTATTTGGATTTGGCACATCATATGAATCTTTACTAAGTGTTTCAGCTGAGTTTCACAACTTTTTATGCAGAATACATTTTGAACAAAAGAAGCAAATTACATGAATAGAAAAATGCCCCCTCCCCTCCTCCCCTGAAGTAGCACTAAGAAGTATTGTCACTATTTTCTGTAAATTACTGAATCATTGTACCATCATATTTGCAACGCAATTCAGCTAAAAAAATTCCCTGATCCCTTTATTTAAGTACTTAAAATTTTCTGTGACTTTTTACCAAAATTTTTGAATTTCCCAACTTTTACCAGGTTTTTAGGTTTCCCCTGACCTGTAGCAACCCTGTATCATGCTATGCAACAAATTAACAGAGAAAGTAGCAGCTGCTGCAGTTTTACTACTCATATTGTGCTACTATCACTTACTGTATCAACTTTTGAATTCAGGAATTATATAGTAAAAAAATTTTATTTACAGTAAGAGAGTTGAAATCTCTGAATCACCTTATTTATTTTGTAGCATGTATTGCTGTAATGGTTGTGTCTGCATAAAGCTTTTTAACCTTTAGGGCTCCATTAGCTCTGCTATGGAGCCGCCCGTTATAAAGTACAAAAACATGCAGAGCGCTAAGGGTTAACATATGTAATTCATTTTAAGTAGAATTGAGTTAGTGGAAAATCCTTATTAAATTAATAGAATTGGGTTTCTTCTAATAAAAATGAATTTTCGGTATGTAAAATACTTAAACAATCATTACAATAAGCAATAAGACACAGTAATCTACTGTAATAATCAAGAACTGAGCAGAAAGAAAACCTATAAAACACATCATTATAGATCAATGTCACACCAATTTACAAAATAAAATAGTAAAACATAATAAATATAAGTAGATGCAAGTGAGTTTAAATTATTTTATGATTTTAAGAATAAAAATAATTTTTAATAAACAAGAACCGAAAACAGCTTTTATTGCAAACATATAAAGTCTAAACAATACAAGTAAGAATTTAATTATCAAAAGAGAATTTGAAATGTGCCTAACTTACTCACATGCCTAAATAAACAGTAAATAACACAGTAGTATATGTAGAACATTCTACGCTATCAGGGTTGCCACTCTAATCTTGAAAAAAAATTCCCTGTATTTTCCCTGTACTGCAATGCGTTTATTCCATGTTGAGTGCGAAAAAATATACGCATGTATGAAGGCTAATTAGAAATGTTATAATTTGCCATTACCAAATTCCCTGTGTTTTCCAGATTTTTTTAAAAATTCCCTGGAATTTCCCTGTTTTGGGAGGAGATTTAAAATTCCCTGTGTTTTCCCGGTTTTCCAGGTTGCGTGGCAACCCTGGCTATATAAGGGTCATTGCTTAAACTTTTTTTGCAGAAAGCCATAGCCAACAGTAAAATGTAATCTAGGAAATGTAAAATTTTGGAACATATATGTCTTTACAAATTTTTTTAAACTGAACTAAAACAGCATTTGTAAAATTTATTGAAAGTTCAAGAAAGCCTTAGTTTTTTCAAATGGTGATAAAATGCAAAATTTTTAAATCTACATTTCTTAAAATAGGAAAATTCTTAAAATTTAAATATAAAATAGACTAAACTAAGAATTTTTATTTAGACATCTTTAAACACATCAAACAGAATAGCAATACAGAAATTTAACAATTAAAAAAATAAGTAAAAAATAAGCTGGAAGATTTTTCTCTGTATAAACAGTGTATTTAAGACGATTTTTAAAGATTATACAAAATAAGCATAATTAATTTTAAATCAGTTGGAAAAATTAAAAATTACCATCCATAGATATCCTTATTTTGAATATTTTGTTATTATTACACCAGTTTACAATTTATTATAGGTCAAAATTAACATTTTTACCCAATAGCCACTGGCCAGTACACAGATTTTTTTTCACTGGCCAGTTTTTTTTTTATTTACTGGCCAGTAAAAAAAAAACACTAACATTTTATACAAAATTGTGTTTTTTGAACTATCAACATTGTAATTTATTAATATCTTATACTTACCATTCGACTAAAAAAAACTGGCATTACATCAAATGCAAAAATATTGCTGCACTCAAAATACAATGTAATCAAACAGAAAATAAAAAAATTGCATTAATAACCAAATTGAAATACAGGAACTCGGCAATCCGCGTTAATGGGGTCCCGCAAAAACAACATAAATCGTAAAATACGCGTAAGGAGGCTTCCATATCTCACTTAAAAAATGTTTCAAAATTAAAATTTATTAAATAATAATAATTACATAAAGAACATACAAAACTACTCTGAATTCGCGTTAACGGAAGGCGTAACATCGAGGATTTCTGAAATTTAATTTAAATTAACTTTAAATATTTAAAAACATTATGTAATCAAACAGAAAATTAAAAAATTGCATTAATAACCAAACTGAAATACAGGAACTCAACTCGGCAATCCGTATTAATGGGGTCCCGCAAAACCCCACATAAATCGTGAAATACACGTAAACGGAGGCTTTCCAAATCTCACTTAGAAAATGTTTCAAAATTCAAAATTATTACATAATAATGAGTTACATAAAGAACACACAAAACTACTCTGGATTCGTATTAACTTAACGGAAGGCGTAACATCGAGGATTTCTGAAACTTAATTTAAAGCAACATTGAAAATTTGAATATATTACATAATCAAAGATAAACTTAAAAATTTGCATTAATAACCAAATTGAAATACAGGAACTCGGCAATCTGCGTTAATGGAGACTGCAAAACCCAACATAAATTGTAAAATACGCGTTAACGGAAACATCCATATCTCACTTAGAAAATGTTTCAAAATTTAAATTTATTAAATAATAATAATAATAAAAAGCTACGTACAAAACTACTTCGAATTCGCGTTAATGGAAGGCGTAACATAGAGGATTTCTGAAACTTAAATTAACTTTAAAAATTTGAAAACATTATGTAATCAAACAGAAAATTAAAAAATTACATTAATAACCAATCTGAAATACAGGAACTCGGCAATCCGCATTGACGGACCCTGAAAAACCCAACATAAATCGTAAAATACGCATAAATGGAGGCTTTCATATCTCACTTAAATGTTTAAAAATTAAAATTTATTAAATAATAATAATAAGTTACATAATGAACACAAAAAACTACTCTGATTTCGCGTTAACGGAAGTCGTAACATCGAAGATTTCTCAAACTTAATTTAAAGCAAAATTGAAAATTTGAATTTCTAGCTTCCGTTTCTCAAACTATACGATAAGTCGGAACACGTGCAAATACAATATCGCTCTCCTTGTCCTTACACATTAGCGCGTAATAAAATGAGAGACTGGTGCATGCGTATGCGAAGCGAGGGTCCAATTAATCTCCCCCCTTTACCACCCCTTCTCCTTTCCGGGAGAGCGAAATTCATGACCTTAGCTACCTAATTTTTCTTCTTCCGGTCGGGAGAATCGATCAGGATGCTGTAAATTCGGAATGAATACATCATTCGGAATGATACAATACATCTTTCAACCATCGCCCGTTTGGCGAGTGGTGCTCATTAAATTTGGCGAGTGATGATAATAAAGTTAATCGCCACTTTTTAAAAGTTACTCGACAATTGGCGAGTGGTAATTTTGTGCTATACAATTTATGTAACAAAATTAGTTGAATTTTAATAATTAGATGTTTGCTAACATTGCTGATTTTTTTATATTTCAAATTAAATAAAAGTTAAAATATTTTTCTTATTAGTAATGCATTATCAATGCAATGTTTTTCAAAAAACTCATAATACATTAAAGAAAAAAGCTCTGTAAACTAATTTATTATGCATATAAATATGGAAAGAAAACAATGTGTTTCAAATTGGTGTAACACATAGAAATTAACAGTGTATTATAAATAAATTTCTGCACTTCAAAAGAAGTTACTATCACAATTTATACATTATAAATAAAATACAAATAACTATCATTAATTTTTCTAGCCCACTTGAACAAAGACAATAATTTAAAAAAAACTTTTTAGATAGAACTTTTAATAAAAATAATTTCAAAATATACAAATTACCCAGAAAAAGTTTCACAGTTGTCAACACAGAGTATGACCCTGAAATTTCCGGGATATAAATAAAACCCAACATCTTCAATGTTATATGTATCACTAGATTGCACATTGTTATCTATTGAAGGCCTTTTTTCTATAGTAGTAACACGGTCTAATTGAACTGTTTTCACAGCAATGATATTTTCAGGTACTTTAGAAAGCTGTTTTGTTCGTTTAGGTGAGGATGATATATTACTACTTAGGCTACTAGGAGCACTACGAGGAATTGAGGAATGAGAAGAGGAAGTGCTTGATGCTACTGATGATTGAGAACTACTTGATTCCCCTGCAAAAAATAAGAACAAAATAAATTTTATTCACCGCATCAAATATTCAATAAGCAGAAAGTTAAATATTTATAAATTAATTTGTATACATGTTAGGATAAAATTCCAGTGGTGATCAATAAACAAACTAATTAAAAATCAGCATTTTAGAAGAAGTTACAGTAATGCCCTGATTTACATCTTTTTCAACTTATATCACCCACACATTTACAATATCCGGAATGGAATTGGAATAAGAAAAGGAATTTCCTTAATTAAGCTGATCTATGATTTAAGATCTTTGATTCTATGAAGGAATAATTTTCCATGACAGTCATGTGATAGTGATAAACAAATAAAATAATTAAAGGACAAACCAAAAACTACTAGTTTATGATAACCACCTTCATTGTTTGAAGATTGGTTTATTCAAAATTTCATTCTATAAATTTTATCACAACTTTATTTCCCTAAGACAACACCTGAAAATTGCGATTCTGTATCTATCCTAATTTTTGAAATTATCAAGAATGGAAGAAAACTCTATTTAAAGATAGAGGCTGAAGATGTTGATGAACTCATAAATTCTCCTGATCCAAAATTAATCATTGATGAACTTATTGAATTAAAGAAGATTATATGGAAATTACAATTATTTGTTAAATTCATTGTATAAGTCCTGAATGCATCTTGATTAGAATTCTACATGGATCGGGTTGTAATGACTTAAATCCAAAAACAGTAAAACCTCTAAATAGCAATTACCTCAGGATTAATGCATAGACTTCTGCATTCAAATGGTTGTCTGTAATTTTGTTTTTTCAGTTTGGAAATTGTGACTCTAATTTTCTTTCAGCAGGTTCAGTTCAGATTTAGATTTTTGCAGGATTGTTTGATTTTTTTATTAATGGGTATATATTCTATTCCCGATAGATGAAAAATCAAGACCGGAGTCGCAGATTTTCTTTCTCTTTTGCAGATTGTTTTACATAAAATCTTTATTTTGCTTGGTATTATGTTTAGTTCTTTATTATGTAGAACAAACAATTAAGATTATTATTTAATAAAAATTTATAAAATGCTTAAAAACGCTACAGGTGATTGTTTGATTAATGAATGGTTCAGTTGTAAAAATATTTTATCTGCAGATTATTTTTTGTTGCTGAAGTTTTCATCACAGACGCATGAAGAATTTTCTTCTACTTGGATTCCATTTACCAGATGAGAAATAAAATTTAGATATAAATAGTGATCATAAATTATTCTTTCTTTATGGTACAGTTAAAAACTTTTTTTCTCCTCTTGGCATATGAAAAATATTATCAGCATTTCATTTTTGATGCACACAAAAAATATATGTATTATATAGTGGGAGGTAGCGTATATGTGATAGAAATTAAAAATGCGTTTTCTAAATAGAAGTATCTGCTTTTTGGAAATATCCATTATAAAGATTTTATAAAATTCAAAACCTAATTTGAAATAATGAAAGTTAATCCGAGCAGTTATAAAAAATATAACAACAACCTGACCGGAACCTCAGATCGAAATAAGTTTGGATAAAAGCAGGCTACATAAACCAAGGCAAGACTTTAATCTGGATTACATTACAATTAACCTTAAAAAATGCTGCAATTAATGTCTTAAACAATAAACAATAATAAATAAACAAAAACAAAAATTAAATACAGATAAGAACTCACCACAACTACCCTGCTTCCATTCTAATAACTTTGCATCAAGCATTGCGCATATTTTATCACCTAAAAAATTTGAAAATTAAGTTTTAAGTAAAGAGGGATATTTTTTAGCCCTAAAAAATCAGATGAACATACAGTAAAATCTTTATACTGACAATGTAAGAATATATATTGTGAATATGCGACTTTTTTGCACAACAAAAATCAAAGTACATTTCAAACTTTTTATTTTATTACAAGGAAAATTTTGGATTAAAAAAAGTGTCGACTTAGACAAAAAGTTAAAGATCACAGGAAAAAATTAAGTTATTATGTGACAACTGGCGACCAATAATCTGTACCTATACCACAGACTCAAAAACATTGCAATTTCATGTATTAAAGCAAAGAGAAAGAATTGTATTATTAACCCTTTCTGGCACACTGTGCCCAGTCTGAGATACCTAATTTTTATTCCAAACTTGCAAATGACACCAATAATAGTTTAGTAAAGTTTTGCTTTTACATTAAAAGCTTAAATAAAGGATTTCAAAATATCTAAAAAATTTGTTTGTGAATTCTGGTGTCAGTCGATAATTTCTCATTTTACTAACAGATTTTGCCCGTGCTAGAATGGGTTAATGTAACAGTAGAAAAAGGGTAATAATAAGGGGAAAGGGAATTAAAAATGATAGAGGCATATGCTGCCAGCAACCTTAAAGTGGATTGTGGTGCCATTAAAAAGTGATGCAGAAGGTATGGAATTGGCATGACTCCTACATATTTTTTGACTAAAATTACCAATCCATGTTTCAAAGAAGTTTCTTACAATCAATGAAACAGTGAAAGACAACAGCTTTGCTTAAGGCTTATATCCTGAATTAGTCATTCTTATCTAAATGCAGTGGTAGAATTGATTTTTAAAAAAAGGTCACCGGTCCCAAGGATCAGTAAGGATGAGAGTTTACTGGTTCGTAGAAATTATTACTGGCCCACTACATAAAATTCTATTAAATACCTTTAACCATTTGAGTTACATGCTCCCCCTCTTCCTTGAATATAAACTAAACTTCCTTTGCAATTACCCCAAAATTTCAGCATAATTAAATCAAATGTACATAAACAAAAACTGTAAAATTATTAATTAGATATTTTATTTATGATTATTTATTTCAATTAATAGTAAAGTTTAATGAAATTATTATTTTTAAAAAATAAAATAAAATTGTGTGGTTTATGTTTGGTTATGGTTTTCTCAGGGACAGCAGAGAGGGGAAAAAAATGGCTGGTCTAGCAGACCTTTAAATTTTTCAAATTAGTGGTCTTATTCAATTTTTTATGGACCAGCATATCGCCATGGATTTCGAATGCCAAGATAGGTAAAATTTTCATAGTACATAGTTTAAATACATGCATGTTATATAGTTTAATTCCATACACTGCATGTTCAATTGCAGGCTTTAAGAATGACTGCTTCCTAAACAGGGCTGGGTTTTTGCCGGCAGAAACAAGTGGCAGAAAGTGGTTTTAACCGGCAGAAACTGGCATAAATTCATTTCAAGACATAATCTGAGTCTTTTTAGAAGTATTCGACTGCTTATACATTTTATTTTATGATAAATAACAAATAATAATTTGGATTAAACATAAAATAAAAAACATAATTGTTCTATTGCAGCTGCTCATAAAATTTACTTAGCTTTATTTAATGATGGAAATATTATTTAAACTCATAAATGCAAGATTCAAATCACATTTAATGCAGTGTTAGCTAGCTTTTATGCTAGCTTATTTTTTTAACTAAATTCTTTATATATTAAATACATGTGTGAATTAGGAATCATTGTAGGTTAAAGTTCTTATTAGTATTACTTCTTAGTTTCTGCCAGTTTTTGCCCCTTCCTGGCAGAAACTTGCCAGCCCTGTTCCTAAATCGATATTTTGTACTTTCAGAAAGTAAGAAGTGGTATTTTTCTCCTTTACAAAAGATAAATTTTACAAAATTACAAAATGTTGACTTTGTTTAAAATAATTACTCTTTACATGTTAAACACATTAGTTCATAAGCCTTTGAATGAACTTGATTAAAAAATTTCATGATATTCCTGACTCCTCTCGCAGGATGCTAGCTTCTAGCAGGATAACAACTTTAAATTAAAATTAGACATTTAAATCAGCTCTTTTCTTTTTAATCAGCACATAAGTATCATCTAATCAGAGCAGAGTTGCAAAAAACCCACATTAAAGCAGGTTTTATTGGGTTTTTTAGTCTATGATATTATTATTCAATGTTCAGCAGGTTTTATATTAGTTTTTCAACTTCTGTGTTTAAAGAGTTACACTATCTTATCAAAATATATTGAGAATGTATTGCCAAAAATGGCGAAGCCAAAACTGTTAAATTAAACTATTGTGCTTAATTCTTTAAAAAGCTTATTAATTATGAAAAAATGCCAAAATCAGTATATGTAGCTAATTATAACATTTTTGCATAGATGAAAATGACAAGGTCTTTTATATCAAGATTTAACAATATGAAATTTCATAATGTAAGTTCACAATTGGATACAAATTTGACTAATTCACTCTTTGCAAAAATTGGTAAAAAAAAAGGGGGGGGGGTCTTTTTTTAAAAGCCCAAATAAACATTTTTTGTTTGTTTTAACTCATTTTTGGTTTATTTAAATTAGGTGTTTGGGGGATATGCTCTTAAATATTATTTCCTGTACATATTGCACCATTCATGTTTGTTTATAAAAATAAACATTATTGTATATTATGAGTATTACAACTTCATTTTAAAATATTCAAATTAAATAATTATAATTGGTTACGTAGATAGTTGAAATTAATTTATAAGATATCTTTAATAACAGCTGAATATGTTTAGAGAATATAAACAGCTCTATACAGTAAACCATAGGTATCTTAAAAATATTATCAAGCATCCTTTGATTGATAAAAGATTAAAGATTTGTTTAAAAAATGTGTTCTTAGTTGGGAATATAGAAAAAAAAAGTAATTTATTAAAGTAACTTTTAAGTATGTGACATGTCATTATTATATCATATGATGTCAGATGTAAAAACTTTTTTTACAGCCTTTTACACTGATTTATTTGTGTTATTTCAATGAAAATTAGTTGTACAGGGTGGTCATAAAAAAAACTTTGCTGGTATATGGAGCTCTAGCGGCCAGTCCATTCAACCGATCAAGGTGAAATTTCAGATATAGCTATTAAGAGGTATGAGCTCGAGATTCTGTGAATGGCAACAAAATGGCGATCACGGTTACAGTTACAGAAATCCGAAATTTTCCAATAGCAACACCCATTTTTTTCCATCTCAAAATGCTCAGTGCATGCGAAAACCCTAAAGAACGTTCGAACCGTACGTGTTTAGCAAGAAACGGACACGTTATGCACACACAAAAAACTGTTCTGCGAATCCCCATTAAAAAAAAACACGATTGGGGTGCAAGAAGTAAATTTGCATATGACACAGAGTCAGTACACTAATCTCTGATTACAACACTGATCAGAGAAAAGAAAACTTTTATTTTGATTACACATTGCATGGTGGAGACTGTGGGCAATACAGCAGAACGTTACATTGCATGAGGGATTTTGCAATCTAATGTTTGATAGAATCTTTCAAATCTGGAAAAGTTTGCGGATTGCACATGTATACTCTAAATTTAAGATATCTTCAGATCCTGAAATTCATAGGAGTGAGGTCAGGGGATCGCGGAGGCCATTGATGTTACCAGTTAAGGTGAAATGTGCCTCATCCGTTTATAATATGTGAAGAGGCTTATCGTTATCTCCATCATATTGGATAAGAAATTCATTAACAAAGTCTACATGTTGTTGATGGTTTCTCACTTCCAACATCTGGGCATGATGGTACCAGTAAAGAAACATGCAGATTACAGAGCACAGTAACTTTAAGACCATTGATTTTGGTATATCAAATACACAAGATGCACTTTTTGTAGTTTGCATGTTCCTCTGGTCACTATGTGATGCACTTCCATAACAGTATCATCAGAAACAGTTGGTTGTCCGGATCGCGGACTATCACAGGTGCAGCCAATTTCTTCGAATTTCATTGCTAAATCTCGAAGAGCTTGTGAAATGCATAAGCCATGTATTTGGCTATGGTTTCGATGGTAAACGCGCCAGGTTTTTTCAGCATTCATCTCATTTTGATAATAGTTTTACAAACTTACCACGAACGAAGTCATTTTGTTGGCATCTGCCTGCTCCGACTGAAGAACTAACATTCCCAACCTACTTTTTATCCATTTTCTATGCTGACTATCTGGCAAACGACGTTCCGTGATTGGTATTTTGTCTCTGTCATATTAAAATTTTCTTCATGCACCTTGGTTGTGTTTTTTTGGGGTCGTTTGTAGTGCTGATTTTGTGCGAGCATAACACGTCCATTTATTGCAATAACAATACCGTTCCAATGCTCTTTAGGGTTTTCGCATGCGCTGAGCACTTTGCAATGAAAAAAAAAGGGTGTTGCCATTAGAAAATTACGAGTTTCTGTAATTATAACTGCAATCATGAGCGCCATTTTGTTGCTGTTCACAGAATCTCGAGCTCATACCTCCGAATAGCTATATCTGAAATTTCACCTTGATCGGTTGAACGGACTGGCCGCTAGAGCTCCATATATTGGCAAAGTTTTTTTTATGACCATCCTGTATATTAAATTAATTAATAAAAATATAGAAAGATTTTTTAATTTAATACATACTTTCTAGAAATAAGAGACTTTCTTTGCCCTCACCCCTTAAAAACAAAAAACCAAATAAAACTCGAAAAATACCCAATAAAGTCCCCCGAAAAACCCCACCTGGGTTGGGTTTTTTTTATAAAAAACCTGGATTTTTTGCAACCTTGATATATTACTATTCTTAGTACTCATTTAATAATTTAAGAAAAAAATATTAATTTTTTTTTTTTAATAAGAGTATTTTTTCTTCACTCTGGCTGTCAGCAAAACAAAAGTATTTTTTTCTGAAATCTTAATTTTATAGAATTTTAAAAAGAGAACAAAAAATCATGAGTAAATAAGGAAATTTAGGTTAAAGAATATTGTTTCTAAGTGAGAAAATTTAGCATTTCCTGGAATAAATTTAGTACATTAAACTTTATATTTGAAATATCACTTTTACTTTTCACTATAAATAATAGGATGCACATTGGACATGCATAAATGTGGTCTTTATTCACTCAAATAAGTGACCTACACATTTAAATGTGTATTAACTTAATTGTCAAATACTACAATTTACTAATATCAAATTGCCAAATAAAAGTCATTCAAGTAACAAAGCAAATACATTTTTTAACCACTGTTACTAAAACTAGATTGACAAAAAAAATTATACTTGCCAAAATATTCAAGAATCTTTGCTTCTTTCCCGGAAGATAAAGGTAATGGATATTTTTTCAAAGAAGACAGAGCCTAGAAATTATTATGCAAGATTCAATTTTAAGTAATTGAACACAGTATCTAAAATTCACTGGATTATTTAATATTTATAGAAAAATGCACATAAATGTACAATTTCCCCCCAGAGGATTTCAGAAGGGTGCTCTGCTCCTCCAACCCTTTAGTTTAATTAGCGCCCCTTATGTCGCCCATTAAAAAAAATAGCGCCCTTCTTGCCCCATATTTGAAAAAACACAGCACTTCAGTGATAATGCAGATGTGTTATAGAGCATAAATTCCGCAAACAATTGGCGACACAGAGCACAAAAAATCTCTTATGCGTCCAACAAATAGTGCAATTTCGGCAAAAATTTGCAAAAAACCCTGGCAAATTTCGTTGAAAAATCACAAAACAATGACTACTTTTCGACACGATTCATGAAAAAATGGCTAATTTTGCTACAAAATACCGAAAAAACAGCATATTTCCTCAAAAGATGGTAAAAAAATGACAAATTTCATTCAAATATCTCCATCAAACAGAAAATTTTGTCAAACGATCCACGAAAAATGACAAATTTTGCCAAAAAATTGCGGAAAAAAATGGCAGATTTCGTCCAAAAATCACAATAAAATGGAAAATTCTGCCAAAAGATTCACAAAAACGACAAATTTCGTCGAAGGGGCATAGGAAAAAAAAAATGACAAAGGTGAATTTTTCTGTCCTAAAAACTCATTTTCCTCCTTTAAAATAGCTTCTATTGCTCCAAAAGCAGTTTTTCCTGCTTCATAATCAAGGGCATGTGAAGAGAAAACTTCATCTGGGGCATAATTAGAATTTGCCCCCCCCTCCCAACTTTTTCTTGTAACAGCCTAAAAATGACATTTGTAGTATAAATTTGGCGCTCCCTAAATCCTCTCACAGAAACGATGCAAAATAGAATTGATAAAATGTTGAGTTTTGTGAAGGAACACTAAAAAAAACGCGAATTTCATCAAAGGGCCATGGAAAAAACACGAATTTTGTTAAATGATCGCCGACCATGGGTACAAGTTTAAAATTTTGCCAGGACTGAAAATATTTTGACTGCCTTCATTTTTGTTAGTTTAAAAAAAAATCTGACAGAATCAAGAGGGGATCCTAAACAAGGAAAAAAAAAAAATTAATTCACAGCAAATTTTCTGAAAGGTTACAACAGAGATGGGAGAAAACAGGGGGCAATTCCATTCTCGTTACGAACTATGTGCTTTTTTTTTTTCATTCTCCTTTTTCAAAATTTGCATTTTATCATCTTTAAACATGACAAAATTGACGGTTTTTCACATTCTTTTGACGAAATTTGCCATTTTTGTGATCTTTCAACAAAATTTGCCATTTTATCGCGATCTTTTCACAAAATTTATACTTTATTCACAAAATTTGTACTTTATGATTTTTTAGTAAAATCTGCTGTTTTTTCACGATCTTTCAACAAAATTTGCCATTTTTTTCTCAATGTTTTCATGAAATTTGTAGTTTATTCACGATTTTTTTAGCAAGATTGTCTGTTTTTTCACGATCTTTTAACAAAATGTACCTGTTTTTTTTTGGCGAAATTTTCGAATTTTTTTCTAGATTCTTTGACGAAATTTCCGTTTTTCCATAATTTTTTGAATTGCCAGATTCTTGAATCAACTTTATGAAAGAACCCTGAAGAATGTAAAACGTGCCCTTTTCAAAATAGTAGCGCCCTGACCCTTTTTAAACCTGGGAGAAAGTCTAAAAGTATTATACATTACTTAACCCTTCACTGCACTGTGTGCCACATACCTAAAATCATTATAATTAACATTATGTGCGATGAATTTGGCCAATATGACTGCTGTGACTGATCAAGAACAATCCAAAGAATGAAGTAATACGTATTTTGTCCAAGTTAAATGACTGCATTTGACAAAAAATTAGAATTTGACTTCAAAAACAAAAAAAATTTCAATTAAGCTATTAATGCAAAATTTACTTTTATTATTTTGTACTAAATACTATAAAATATTAATATACAGAAAGTTGCAAAGTGTTAAGCAGATAAAACTAATTAATTTAAGCCTATTCAATTGCAAAATGTAGCAATATGATATTTAAAAAAAAACTAATTGTGCATATAGGGTATGTGCCATAATATATCAAATTTTAGATGAAAATTTGCTATAAATTTTTTATTTTAAAAGTTGTTAAAAGAGATAATAAGATTCTGGTTATTTTATCCTTTTACTTGCAGGAATTTGTTATACTTGCTATGCTTATTTAATATTTTTTAAAAAATGAATAATTTGATTACTAAAAGTAAATTTTGACATTACAAGTTACCTACATTTACATTTAAATATCATTTTTAAATGAAATCCTTTTTATGTTATGTTAGATAAAAACTAGGTTTTTTACAAATTCACTAAACTTAAACTTTTTACAACAATTAGGAAATAAACTTGCAGGGCTCAAAAAATAGCGTTCCCGGGGAACCCAGAAATCCTTCCCAGGAACGCATATTTTTTCACTCAGTTACCAGGTTCCCGGGTTCTCAGTTACAGGTTCCCGGCTGGGAACCTAACCTTTCTTTGTGTCTGCTAGCGATGCCACTGACATTATAACACGTAAATTAGACAAAAAATCAGCGCCCGGAAGCAAAAAAATAGCTCTTAATCAGCCCGTGGAATGCATAATTTCGTCGAAATATTACATAAAAAGCCTGAATTTCAACAAAAAAATCTCAAAAAACGACATATTTTGTTTAAAAAAATCTTGAAAAACTATAGATTTTGTTAAAACATTACAATAAAAAGTCGGATTTCGTCAAAAATTCACGAAAAAGGAGAAAAGTTTGTTAAGAATTCGTGAAAATCGACGAATTTCATTAAAATCATGGCAACAAATTTTGTCAAGATATCGCGAAAAAAACGGCAAATTTCGTCTAAAAATAACTAAAAAACCAACAGATTGTCTAAAAATTACGAAAATGGCTCAAAATTCATCAAAAAAATCGTGCGAAGCAACGTAAATTTAATTAAAAAATCACAAAAACGGCAACTTCTTAAACATTTTCTTTTGAAAAACGACAGGCTTCGTTAAAACATTGCAATAAAATGGCAAGTTTCGTTAAAGCATCGTGATAAAATGGGAAATTTCGTCTAAAAATACCTAAATGACAACAGATTTTGTCTAAAAATTGCGAAAATGGCCCAAAATTCATCAATCACGCAATCCAATGCAAATTTCATTAAAAAATCACAAAAAACGGCAACTTCATAAATATTTTCTTTTGAAAAACGACAGGTTTCGTTAAAACATCGCGATATAACAGCAAGTTTCCTTAAAACATCGCGAGAAAACGGCAGATTTCGTTAAAAAATTGCAAAAAACATCAAATTTTGTTAAAAAATCACGAAAAACGGCAAATTTTGTTTAAAAAAATCATGGAAAACAACAAATTTTGTAAAAAAAAGGCAAATTTTGTTTAAAAAAATCATGGAAAACAACAAATTTCGTAAAAAAAAAAAAAAAAAAAAAAAAAAAAAAAAAATCGCGAAAAAAACCGGCAAATTCTGCCTAAAAATAGCAAAAAGACAACAGATTTCGTCAAAAGATTGCGAAAAGGCCCTAAAATACGCCAAAAGATCATGCAAAACAATGCAAATTTCATTTTAAAAAATCACAAAAATGGCAAATTTCGTAGAACAAAAATTGAAAAATGACAGGTTTCGTTAAAATATCGCGATAAAATGGCAAACTTCCTAAAAAAAATCACAAAAAAAAGCAAATATCGTTAAAATACTCACACATAAATTTTTCCGGGAACTTATACTTTTCATCTGGGAACCTATACTTTTCATGTAGGTTCCCAGTTGGGAACCTTAAAATTTTTAGAATTTTCAAGCCCTGACTTGGAAACAATTATTTAATGCTTTGTGTGTGTGTGTATTCATAAGTCAAATACCTGTAGAAACTTTCAATGTTATGTTCATTTTATATTTTAGTTATTCATTTTATATATTCATTATTATTATTATTATTCTATTTTTATATCATTTTAAACATTTAGAAAATTCATGATTTTAATCAATGATTAAAAAAAAAAAAAGAAAAAGAAAAGAAAAGAAAAATCAGTTGATTTAATTGCTGATTTAAATCAACTAATTAAAATCGTTGACATTCTATCTAGAATCAAATATAAAATACACTGAAATGAATAAATATATATATATACGTCAGACGAAAAAAAACAAATGAAGTCTGAAAAGAAATCAGTAATTTAATCTTCCCAGAAATATAATAAATATTTTTAAAAACAGACATTCACTATTAAAAAGGGGATTATTCTTTTATGTACGCAAACCAAATAATAATAATAATTAGAATGATAAGAAAAGTATCTGAATATGGTATTTTTCATAAACATCACATCTTTTTGAAATAGCACTCCGGAGATCTGCAGTTCATATCATGTGATTGTATTAAAAGCTCCTAACTAGAGAATTGGCAGAAATGATTTAGTTCAAAGTAAGTTACTTTATAGCTTCCCAAATTGATCAAAACGTTAAAAACAATGATTAAAATCAAGCATTAAAATATTGTATTTACATTACAAAAGAAGAGAAGAATAAGCTAATTACAAAATTACTTTAGCATATGTATATTGAGTTTTAAGTCCTTTATCTGCAGCTTCTTGCTTCCACTCAGTCAGCCATTTTACAAACAGGGGATTGGGACTGACATACTTCTTTTTTTTACGAGTTTTATTGGCCGCATTCATAATTTTATTATTATGTTTGTTTGTTTGGAGGGGGGGATTTTTGAGACTTATAGCGGCTGAGCTGTATTTTATTATTATATTCAAACACTTGATTCCGAATTGTTTACAAATAAACTTCAAATTTCCTGCAGAATTAAAATACCAGTTACAGTCAAAGTTAAAAGTCAAATATTGTTGAGTTGCACATGATTCTTCACAGTCAAAGGCCGAGATCCAGGTGTACCCGAATACCAGATTTACCGAAATTGACCAATTAGAAACGGTTTGCAAAAAATACAGCCTTCTGATTGGTCGATTCAGTTTCGTTAACCAGCGAAAATTTAGCTTGCTTTAGTACGCACCTAGTGGACAGGAATTGCAACTTCTCGCTTCAGTAAAATACTTAATGATTTTTTTAGCAAAGTTTCAGATTTCATGTGTCATTTGTGTTCTGTGTTACATGACAAATTAAAATTTAAATATCTAACACTTTCAAACCAGGTGCAGAATTTAAGGGGGGCATTACCCCCCCCCCAAGTAATTTGAAATTTCAGAAAATTTATCGGCCATCAAATTTCAGACTCAAACAGATATTTAAAAAATGCTCAAACACTAAAATAATTTATCAGATTTGATTGAAATAAAAACACATGCATAAAATAAATACTTAAACCCTAAAGCCTTAATATTTGAGCTTCTTCAAGATGAGACATGTATCGTTCATGAATACTTAGGCTAATTTTAAAGATACGTGCACGAAAAAAAATTTATCAGTTGCTTCTCAACTGTGTACAATGTACTAGGAACATAGGAAAACTAGTCCGGCAAATCCGTGTTTCAAACAATTATATATTCTTCATACAGGTCTGCACGTGCCGAAATTTCCAGGCCCGGGCCCGGCCCTAAAGTTAAAATTTCGGCCCAAGCCCGGCCCGGCCCGAATGAAAGAAATGTTGGCCCGGCCCGAGCCCGGCCCGGCCCGAACGAAAAAAATAATGGCCCGGCCCGGCCCGGCCCGGCCCGGCCCGAAAGTTAAAATTTCGGCCCGAGCTCGGCCCGGTCCGGAAAAAAGTTTAAAATTCGGCCCGAACCCGGCGCGGCTCGAGTGAATTTCTACAGAACATTGATCTTTAATCTTATGGAAAAGTTCAGACCAAAAAAAATTACATTAGTCTTTTTTTCCATGTTTATAATCTTCATTTATGCAGAAGTGCCGTAGGCTGCGATATTTATGCTTTTAAATGAATCTTTGTTTGTTGTATGTAAATGTTTCAGTTAGCACTAGTATTGTTAATCCATATTCCCTGTAATGGAGGCAAAAAATCGAAAAAGCGGTATATGGTAAAATTTCCAAAGACGAAATCGCTTTGGAAAGAAAAAAAATGCATTCCGTTCTTAACAGATGTAAATGCTTAATATATTTTTTTCTCCCGTATTGTTGTATTCATTTTGCATGGATGAACATTTTAAAAGAAACTTTCAGTTTTCAGTTTTTAAAAAAATTCCGTCATAATCGTGTTTTCTTTTGTGTGTGTGTGTGTGTGTGTTTAATTCTATTTTAAAACGCCTAGTAATCTACGATTCTTTAACCCCTTGGGGACGAGCGACCACTATAGATGCCGGCACCGATTGTACTCAGATCCCGCGAGACTACAATTGATGCCGGCGCTGTTTGTACTCACATCCCGCGAGACTACCATTGATGCCGATCGAACGGAACGTTTTGTTTTTCACAGTTTAGCATATAAAAAATTTATCCTAATTCTATTTGAATGTATATTAAGGAAGAAGACTTTTCCTTAAAACTAGGAAAGCTAATGAAAACTTTTTTTTTTTTTAATCCACGCGAATTTAATTTTTTATGGAAATACTGCAATGGGAAAAAGATTATTTTTTCATCACGTCTTTGTGTTTCATAAATCTTTCTACGCGTCTAGTAAAACTTTATTTTTCTTTATTAGAAATAATGCTACTGAACTTCAGAAGGAAAAATTTGCGGTTAACGTAAGTAAGTGTATTATTAAGCATATTTAAGGTTACGAATGATAACATGAACATCTGATTCATTGCTTTTTTTCCCACTCTTGTATCTCGATCTGATCGTAGTGGCAAAAACCGACGTCATTAATATAATCATTCTTGTAGAAGGAAAGATGTATCTTTTTTATATTTTTATTTTATTTCAGGAGTGCTTCGCAATTAAAAAATAAAAAATAATAAGAAAGAAAACTAGTTGGATGTGTCAATCCCAAAACTTTCTTCTATCTCATAAGTACATTTTAATATTTAAAAAAAAAAAAAAAAAAAAAAAAAAAAAAAAAAAAAAAACGTGGTGACCCCAAAGTTACCAACTATCGAATTTCCTCGAACATTTGACCTAGCCTAATGAGGTTCTGGTATCCGAAAAGCCTAAAACGCAAAATTTAATTAATATTCTGAGAAAATGAGCTTAGTAGTGCCTCATGTTGGGTAATTTATACTAAAACCTAATAAGCATGTATTTATGTCAAGACCTAACAGAATCTTAAATTTGATGGAATTTCATCCATTAGTTCTTGAGATATAGTTATAACAAAAAATTTGCAAAACGTAGCACAGCAACATCATATCTTGGACAATGTATGCCAAAACGTAAAAAAGCGTCTGATTATTTTATGGTGTAAAAGAATCTGAAGTTTGATGAAATTCTGTGCATTAGTTCTTGAGATATATATAATTTTAAAAAAACCATGTAAAATATAGCACAGCAGCACCATCAGTTGCAGGATTTATAACAAAACGTAATCATCGTATAATTATGTTAGAAGTTTAATGAAATTCTGTGCGTTGGTTGTTGAGATATAGCTATCGGAAAAATCGCGCAAAATGCAGCATAGCTGCACCACCTGTTGCAAGGTTAATACCAAAATGTAATCAGCGTCTAATTATGTTATATATTTTAGTGTAACAGAATCTAAAATTTGATGAAGTTCTCTGCATTAATTCTTGAGATATAGCTATCGCAAAAATCGTGCAAAATGTAGCATAGCAGCGCCACCTATAGGACAGTTCACACCAAAACCTTATCAGCGGCTAAGTATCTCAAGGTATTGCGGAATCTGAAGTTTGGTGACATTCTGTGCATTAGTTCTTGAGATATAGCTATCATGAAAATCATGAAAAACATGGCATAGCAGCGCCACCTGCTGGCCAATTTACACCAAAACTTAATCAGCGTTTATGTATATCAAGGGGTCACAGAATCTGAAGTTTGATGAAATTCTGTACATTAGTTCTTGAGATATAGCAATCTTGAAAATCATGAAAAACGTAGTATAGCAGCGCCACCTGCAGGCCAATTTTCACCAAAAAACAATAGGCACTAATTCATATCAAGGTCTAACTGAATATAAAATTTTATTAAATTTCGAGCATTAGTTCTTGAGATAGAGCGCCCACAAATTTTTTGTCACATACAGACAGACAGACAGACAGACAGACAGGCAGACAGACAGACAGACGGACAGACTCACAGACAGACATTTTCTAAAAATAGTTAAAACGTGTTCAGGACCTTCTAAAACGTATAAATCCGTCGAAAACCGGAAGTCGAAAATTTTCATGAATCCAATACTTTCTTCTTGTAAAGATAGAAGAAAGTAAAAAGGCTTACACACTGATTGTGGGAGCTGATACGCTGATAACATTCTTTCTCAGTGCAGCTAAATTAAGAATATTTTTCTGCGTTACTGACCAGTGTTTTTTTCTATAATTCTATATATTTATCTAATATGTTTTAGATTACATGCTTGCATATATATACATTTCATTTTAATAATTACTAGTAACATGAACAAAAGTTTTTAAAGAGTGTTTTAAGTTTTAAAGAGTATTTTAAAGTATTATTGTGCTTTATTCATTATTATTCAAGATTTTTTTCTTACTTATATATTAGATTATATGTTAACATAGATTTTAAAAGATAATTTTAACATCAACGAAAGTTTTGAAAGTTTCAAATCATTATTAAATTTTATTCATAATTATCCAATAATTTTTATTTGAGATACCTTATTATACGATACACCATATGGAAATATATTTTCTTTTTCTGAAATAATTTTAACATAAACATATTTTGGAAAGGTACATTTTTAATTTTTACTCTGATTTGCACATCATTACTGATTATTATTCAAGACTGTTTGTTTGTTTTTAATTATGTGTTATATATATATTTTTTTTATTTCCAAAATATTATAAAATTAAACTAAGTTTTTTTTTAATCCAATCTTACACACACACACACACACACACACACATATATATATATATATATATATATATATATATATATATATATATATATAAGTGTTACAAAGCAACAGTAGCAGGTTGTTTGTATGTTTTATTTAATATTTTTCATTTCTAAATAAATCGTTTTTTGTAAAACATTTATTTTATTTACTGAAAGTGTTAAAAATTATTAAATATCAAGATGGTTAGGCTTGTTTTTCTATTATAGCAAAATGTTTCATAGGTTGATATTTAACAGCCTGGTAAGTATTTTTCTGTCATGTTATATCATTTTAAAAGCTAAAAACAGGATTTAACTATTCATTATTTACATTTAAACATTTTTTTCCAATTAAAATATCACACAATATACATCATTTTTTTAATAAATATGTAAAATAACATCAAATTCCATGTATGTGAATTTCAAAAAGTTTCATGCGAAAGTTATTTTTTTATTAATTTTTAAAGAATTTTTGACATGCGTTAGGCTTAACTGCGCGAAATCCTCCGGCCCAGAAGGTGAAATCGAATTTCCCCGCTCCGTCCTCAGATGCGCACTTCAAAATGCGCGCGCCGTCGCGAACGGGTTAAAAGGAATAAATTCTAATGTTTAATTGTAGAATAATGACGGCTTAAAAGTATATGCTTTTTTTGGAGAAATTTTTGGACAAAGCCAAATATTACTGATTTATAAAAAGTCGAGAAAAGGATTTTCATATAGGAAGATTCAATAGGAACTGATTATTTTTGTCTGTGAAAACTATAGGAAGAATGGAATCAGTCTCGGCTTCGTACGAAAAAAAAAACTTAGGCACGGCCCGATACTCCAGCAAAAAAATTAAGCCCGAGCCCAGCTCGGCCCGAAAAGATTAGTGACTAGGCCCGGCCCGGCCCGAAAGGGTTAGTGACTAGGCCCGGCCCGGCCCGGCCCGGCCCGAATGCTATTATTGGAAATCGGCCCGCGGGCCGAGCCGGGCCGGGCTCGGGCTTCGGGCTGAGGCCCGGCCCGTGCAGACCTCTAATTCTTCATCATGAAACTTTTCCTCTGAAAAATATTCAAGATTTCTTTGAAAAATTAGATTAAAACAAACCCAGCTCAGAATAGTGAAAATTCATTCCCAAATAATTAACACTTTACCTTATCTTTGTTTGCAGAAAATCGCAAATGTAAATTTTCTTATCACTATAGATAACAAAATTTGCAAATTTCCTGACTTATTTTTATGGCTTTTGGTTGGCGTGGGTTGAATATTAGTCCAAGAGCCGACACAGCACAAAATCCTAAGTCATCGAGCATAAGAAAAATTTCTTTACTTTATGGAAGAGTAGTAATAGAGGAATCTAACGATCCATGTCTGCCGGAAGCGAAGTGGTGCATAACCTGAAAATTAATACCACTAGTGGTTGACTCGTAGACTTAGCAGTGTGTTTGCCGAACAAGCAAAGGTATGAAAACATGGAAAACTGGGTGCAGGAAAGCATAATGTTAAGCCTACGAGTGGTATTAATTTTTGGCTTATGCACCACTTCGCTACCGGCAGACATGGATCATTAGATTCCTCTATTACCACTCTTCCTTTCTTTGTGCTCGATGAGTAAGGGTTTTGTGCGGACGGCTCTTGGGCTATATCTCATGATGGATTAAATTTACTGTTTTTTTACCTAGATTATCCGACGAAATTTGCGAATTTTCAGCGATCATTTCTTGAAATTCATAATATTTTCCTAAAACCGTTATATGCGATTGATTCTTTTCTTGCGACCATTTGTTAAAATTCACAATATTTTTCAGCGACCAACTGACAAAATTCCATATTTATTTCCTCGATCTTTTGACGAAAAATTTGCGATTCTTTTACACGATCATTTGTTGTAGTTTGTGATATTTTTTTCTATCACCGACAATAATATTTGTGACTTTTGAACGATAGTTAGACGAAATTTTGAGTCTTATCTGGGTAATCGCTTGAGGAAATTCTCGAATTTATTGCACGATTGTTTGATAATTTTTGTGATTTTTTTTTTGAGCAATCTTTTGACAAAATTCGCGATTTTTTTTTTTTTTTTTTTTTTTTTTTTTTTGCAATTTTTTTCTTTTACTAAATTTGATATTTTAGCTCATATTTAGTGTATTGAGGGGTTTATATACATTTTACCTTTAAAAGAGGGATTGTGATAGAAGTATACACATAATACCATATAAATTTAACCCCTTCAAGGGCGGTGATGCCGCCATGGCATCACCTAGTTTTAATTCCTAATTGCCACATTCGCACCCGAATTCTTTTAAGAAAATTTCATCTAAATTGAATACCCGAAACTACACATTAACTTCTTTACAAATAAATTTTCTTGTAAATACTGGTGTCAGTTCATTATTTCAACATTTTATGAATACAAGTACCTTGCCCCGGAAAGGGTTAAAACAATAAAAATATCTTCAGATGTATTGGGGACTTACAATTAGCTACCCAAAAAAGAATACAGAATTTTTTAGTGCAAAACGATCTTTTTTTATAATAAATAAGAAAACACTATATATGTTTTTAAATTAATCACACACATATATATTTTTTTTCTGAGATTGTTTAAAACAAGGGAAGTGAGGTCCTTTTAGGCCATTCAAAAGTAACATTTATCTCGATAAGAAATGAATGGAATCCGCTGAACACTTACATACCCATATTTTTTTTTTTTTTTTTTTCCAAAAATCATTGTCGATCCTGTTTTAGATTTTTTTAAACACGAGTTCATTAAAAATTTGTTCTTTTTTTTTTTTTTTTTTTTTTTTTTTTTTTTTTTTTATGTGTTTGAGTTTATGTATTGTATTGCATTAAAAATTATCGAATAGTTCATTTAGGGAAGCTAATAAATAAAAGAAAATTCACTAAATTAATATTAACATCCTCAAATGTCATCTTACCCTATGAAGACTTAGGAAATGTATGCAATAGATGATTTTTTTTTCGGGCTACCTTGTTCAAAGGAACTAAAATGTTACGTCAAAAGTGGGTGTTACCATTTAAAAAAAAATCAAAATCAATACAAATTTGAATGTATAAATTACCTCTATTTCAAAATTTTTATTCAAATTTTGAAACTATTCCCAACCGAACAATACATTCTACAAAGTTCGAAAGGATTTCAAAGATTTCTTAGAAATTGCATTTGTTTTTCGGCATACTAACGGAATTGAACAATATAGATTTCACAGATTTTTTTTCTTGACTATCTTGACTGATAATTTAAAGCATACTTATAATAATCCTGGCAGAAACTTCGGAGAGTATCAAACACTTGTCAGCCTTCCTGTTGAGAATTTGATTAATGTGCAATAATTACATTGAAAGAGGGCGGCAGATTGCAGAGCTGTACCTAGTTAAATGAAAAGAAAGTTATGTCTCCCTTTCTCTTCCCGTCTCCTCTCTCTCTGTCTATAAAATATGAGCGTGTGTTGAAGGTTTGACGAAATACTTCTCGGCCAAAAATGTAAAATAAAATTATGTTTAATTTTATTATAAAATGATTATAGTTTTATTTTAAATCAAGATATCATTTTTACGCTTTGATTTTATGATGATAAAAAATCATCGGGTAGATCGAATCGCTTTCTGTTTGCAATACCACCATAACTATTAGCACATGAGGTTCAAACTTTTCATTTTTTGATAATTAGCCGAGATATTAAATAAAACCGCTTTTTAAAAGTGTTTACCGACAAAAACATAGAAAGGTGCATCCGAAATCCAGTTTATGGAACGCAATAAAAGTAGAGAAAAACGAAAAAGGAGAGAGCGGCTTTTCATTTCAGTCTTTCCTTCTAAGTGTGCATAGGCAAAATCTCTAAAAAAAAAATATAAAAAATGTCATATCCTCAAATTTCGTATTTTTACATTTAAAAAGCCGTAATCCGTTCGAAAAAATATTATTACTAACCCTTCTAAAAAAAATATTATTACTAACCCTTCTAAAAAAATATTATTACTAACCCTTCTAAAAAACATTTAAAAAAAGTTCCATTTCACAATTTTTCCTCTCTTTTTTGTCAAAGCTTGTATCGGGATCACTCTCAGATTTACGAATTACAGCTTGCAAAAAATTTAAAGCAAACTTGACGGTTCAATTCTTTTTTCAAAAATACGAATGTTAACCCCTACAAAAACATCCGTGATTGCACGCCACATATAGCGCCTTCCGGATACATTCTGCTTTTCTACATTAAAATTAAATAAATGTCAGTTTTTTTTTAGTAGTCGTTTTACACCTTTTTAGTACTTAGAACAGGGGTGCAAAAATCTAGGCGCCAGCAGGCAGTCTCTCACCACCAAATTTATTTCGTTATTTTTCGCATAATTTTTCGTGTAAAATTCTTGTAAGAATGCTATTACATTTAAAGCAAAGAAAACTTTTAAATTTTATTGGTGAGAGACTGCTTGCTGGCGCCTAGATTTTTGCATCCCTGACTTAAAATCACCTTTAAAAATCCCGAAATATTCAGACATTAATATAAGTATTTTTTAAAAAGAAAGAAAAAACATGCGTCAAGCATAAATTATGAAGCCCTTTCCAATACCTTTAGAGTAATATAACAAAATTGCACCGTTTAAAAAGTTAAAATATTATGTCTCATTTCACCATATGAAAATGCACCATATATAATCATTTCATAACCGAATTTCAGCTGTTCCCATCTAAGAATTTTTTAGCAGCCCTGTGTATGATATAGAGATTTGTTGCTATTAACAACATGCATTCCAAAATTTAGTTCATTTAAGAGATGCATGTATTTTAGAAAATTCCTCTTCAGCGATTTCCTCAGAAAAGGAAAATGGTGCGTGAATACTTTTGTGCAGCCCGGTATATGAGGTATACAATTTATATATAAATAGTAATATGCAAATAAAAAGGAATATTGTCCAGTTAAACTGATGACGTTGAGCTCACAGGCTACGCATATTGATTGTATATTACAGACTTATATTTTCAAGGGTTCATCCCATTCGAAAAACAAATTAAGGGGGAAATAGCTCCCCCCATTTCCCCTTTTTATACTTAATCATTGAACCCCCAAAACTAATCAGGGATATGCTTTATCATATATAACTATATCCAAAATTCAGAGCAAACTGGAGGATTCTTCATAAAAACCCATATACAGGGTGTCCGAAAAGTCTGGAAACGGTCGAATAACTCGAAAAATACATATGAGATTGAAAAACGTAAATATACGTGTTAAATATTTTTAAATAAGCTACTCAGTGATACCAAATTTGACCTTCGTAACCGACCCCCTGGGGGTCAGAGGGACTCCAACTTTGAAATCTTAAATTATAACCCCCATTTTTTATTGCAGATTCGGATTCTACGGACAAAAATACGTAACTTTTGTATTTGATGTTTATTTCGAATCCTCGTTTATCACGGTGTAATTGAGCATATTAAATCGATACATATTTCGGCTTTTCCAACGGGATTTTCCCTAATCGAAACTAATTGGGGAGAATTTATGACACCGAATTCCTCGTCTTTTGCAATTCCTGAAAATCACCCGTGCCGATTATTTCGGTAGTGCTACACAGTTAAAAATTTGATCCATTTGCTGCATCGTCACTCCACCGCTTTTATAGAAAACGATTACTTTACTGTGTTATGGAGCATTCTCATTGATCACAAAAGAGATATTCTATAATAGCTGTGGAGTGACGCTGCAGCAAATGGGTCAAATTTTTAACAGTGTAGCACTATTGAAATAATCGCCACGGGTAATTTTCAGGAAACGCTATTCCTACAAAATACGAGGAATTTGACGTCAAAAATTCCGCCCAATCAGTTTCGATTAGGGAAAATCCCGTTGGAAAAGCGGGAATATGTATCGATTTAATATGCTCGATTACACCGTGATAAACGAAGATTTGAAATAAACATCAAATACAAAAGTTACGTATTTTTGTCCGTAGAATCCGAATCTGCAATAAAAAATGGGGGTTATAATTTAAGATTTCAAAGTTGGACCCCCTCTGACCCCCAGGGGGTCGGTTTCGAAGGTCAAATTTGGTATCACAGAGTAGCTTATTTAAAAATATTTAACACGTATATTTCCGTTTTTCAATCTCATATGTATTTCTCGAGTTATTCGGCCGTTTCCAGACTTTTCGGACACCCTGTATAATTTAATAGGAGCTATCCCACTCCTTTATACTAAACAATTAAACTTCCAAAACTCTTCAGAGGTTTGCCTTATCAGAAAGAATCTACATCCAAAATTTAAAGCAAATTAGAAATTCCGCATAAAAACCCATTTATGAAATTTAAGGGGAAGGAGGTAATCATCCGTAACCCCTGTATATTTAACAAAAGAACCCACAGCTAATTAGGGAAGCATCTTATCACTATGATCCTGTATCCAAAAATTGAAGCAAAGGTTAATTCTGCAAGAAGAACTATTTACCTGACTTAAGAGGGGAAGTCCTACCGATCCCCAATTTATACTTATCCAATAAATTCCTAAAACAAATCAGGAAAGCGCCTTTTCAGAATAAAACTATATCCAAAATTTGAAGCAAATCGGTAAATTCTGGGTGAAAAACCCATTAACCTAAATAAAGGGGTTACCTCCCATTTGCCCCCATCTCTTAGATTCATAAAATGAACGTGCAAAACTAATCATTGAGATGCACTCAACAGAATGATCCTATGTCTAAAATTTGAATGAAATTTGATAATTCTGCATGAAAAACCCATTTATCTAAGTTAAAGGCGGGGGATTAGTCCCCCATGCCCTTTCTTTATACTTATCCAACGAACTCCCAAAACTAATGATGGTGGTGCCCTCATCAAAATGATCCTATGTCTAAAATTGAATGAAATCTGATAAATCTGCATGAAAACGCATTTATCTAAATTAAGGGTGAAGAGTTAGCCTTCTGTTCTCCCTCTTCATACTTATCCAATGAACTCCCAAAACTAATCATGGTGATGCCCTCATCAGAATGAGCCTATGTCTAAAACTTGAATGAAATCTAATAAATCTGCATGAAAAACCCATTTATCAAAATTAAGGGTGGGGTATAAGCCCCCGTCCCCCTCTTTATACTTATCCAATGAACTCCCAAAACTAATTATGGCGGCGCCTTTATCAGAATGATCCTATTTCTAAAATTTAAATGAAATCTGATAAATATGCATGAAAAACTCATTTATCAAAATTAAGTATGGAGGATTAGCTCCCATTATCCTTCTTTATACTTATCCAATGAACACATAATACTAATCACGGGGGCACCTCATCAGAATGATCCTACATCTGAATTTTGAACGTAAAATGATACCGTATTTACTCGTGTATACCGCGAACGCGTGTATAACGCGCACCCAGGACTTTAAAAGAAAAAATGGTGATTTTTTAAAATCTCGTATATAACGCGCACCGTAAATTTGAAATGGAAATGAATGAATGACTAAATGAATTTCACTAAAGAAAATTGAAACAAATATTACATGAGTCAAAAACAAGGCGAAAATACATTTTTAGACTTCGGGTAGGATGTGAATGACGGAAGGGAGGAGTGAGTGGCGGCAATGAAGAATTTCTAAATAACATTTTTACATAGATGCCAACTTTTACGCATTTTTTCTACCACTAAAATTGTACAGAGATTTTCCATTTGTTTAATCATAAGTTTTCAACGATTAAATAAGATAATATTTACTATAAAATTTTTGTGGTAGGAAAAATGCGTAAAAGTTGGCAGCTATGGTTTATATAATGTTAATGTATTAAAAACAAGGAGTGAAATAAAGATGCAGTGATATTTCAATTAAATAATATTTTCCGAGTGATTATGTCTTTTTTTTAATAAATTTCTTTTATATGTATATCGTGTGATTATAGCCAGCAGTAAAAAAAAATATTTCGCATATAACGCGCCCCTAGGGGTTTTGCTCAATTTTTTTGAAAAAAAAAAAAGTGCGCGTTAAACAAGACTAAATACGGCAATTCTGCATGAAAAACCCATTTATATAAATTGAGCAGAGAGGCAATAGCCCCGTTCTCCCTCATTTCCTTATCGAATGGTCTCCCAAAACTAATCATAGAAGCGCCTTATCAGAATATACCTATATCCAGAATTTCAAGTGAATTGGATATTTTTATCATGAGTTATCGTGTTACGCACGCACGCACGTACATACATACAGAATGGGCAGGCACATAAGCTCTGGGGCTTTGATAACCGGTGAGCAAAAAAATAATTAAAGTTAAAAGATCATACCGAATTTTAAAACATATTCTTTAGCAATTATTACGCATGACAATACTGGAACCGATTTATTTTGTGTGTCCCAGTAAATTAATAATAAAAAAAGGCTAAAAATGCTCTTTTTTAACGTAATCGTAGTGAAATTCAGTGATTTATATCAGTTTCAATACACTTGAAATAGCTAATGTCATTAAAATACTCTCCAAACGATTTTCCCTATATACCATAATGTAATTTGGTATTCTTTCGAATGTCCCTGTAAATGAACCCTTAATCGTACATACTTCATATGCAATACCAAACATGCTTTGGTTACCCTAAATTAGTTTTAACAATTGCATGAAAATCAAATTATATTTACGGGAATTAGAGTGTAGACAGACGGAGTGACAAGCCGAATGCATAGGCACTTTTCAACTTTGCTGGAAAATGATAAAAATGAAATCTGCAAAATTTTCGCCTAAATGCGAATACACGGGTGGCTTAGGCTCATCTTTTTTTACGACTAAATACTCATATTTTCCGAGAAATTTTTACACAGACTTATATTTATACTATATATAAAACGATTTTGAAGTGCGTTTAAAAAAAATCGTGAAAAAAATAATCATATTTTGTTGTAAAAAAATTGTGTTTTTTTTTTTTTTTTTTTTTTTTTTTTTTTCGTTTTTTCGCGTTAGGTCTTTTAACTTAAAAGAAAAAGTTCTTTTCGTACGAATTATTTGAATTTATTTTAAAGTTCTAAATGTTCTTATCGTCCGAATTCTGAAATTTTCATCAGTTATATTTATATTTTTTGTCTCTGTGTGTGTGTTTGTACGGGTCAAAATTTCCAGGCCCGGTACCAACCCGACCCATAAAACAATTTGGATCGGTATAAAAATGAAAAGTTCGGCCCGATCAGGCTCGTGCAAATAAAAGTATTGGCCCAATCCGTAGAAAAAAATTAATGGCCCAATCCGTAGAAAAAAATTAATGGCCCAATCCGTAGAAAAAAAATTAATGGCCCAATCCGTAGAAAACAAGTTGGAAATTGCACGTGAACGTAACTAATGAGGTGCGTTCGTACGATAACGAAATTTTAAAAATATTAAAATCTTGCTGATATAGTAGAGCGTACTTCGGATACGGTATAGTAGTCGAAATCTTTTTTGTGTTCCTGTAAATATACAGAAAGAAATTTTTATTACACCTCAGAAATGTATATCTTATTCATAAAATGTGAAATAGTTGAATATAATTAAAACACGCCCCAAACAATGTTTCCCCGTATAGCATTATGTAGTGGAATACTTTTGTGTGGCCCTGTAATTTAATAATAAAAATTCTTGGCATCACAAATTGTACAGAATGCATATTTTAGTATATACTTCATAGATTCATGCCAATTCTATTATGTTCGAATGAGTGTAACATCATAAAAATGCATTTGAAACTTTTTTCCCAATTGACCGTAATGTAATGGAATCCTTTTGATTCTCCCTATAATTGATCTATCCATCCGATTTTCATAAAATTTGAAATGACTCGATAAAATTATGTTATAATTATGTAATTTAAATTTCAAACGATTCGGTTGGGTAGTTTTTGCGTTGTTATATGCGGACGGACAGACAGACGGACGGACTGAGCGACAATAATAGATGCTACGTATTTACATAATTACGAACGCACCTAAAAATTAATGGCCCATAACCAGTGTAATTTTTGATCGAAACCGGCCAGGTCCGGAAAGAAGTTAGTCATTTTGGTTAAAAATGTGTCTTTTACGAGAAGTTCAGACTAAAAACTCTCTTTTTTTTCTTTTTTTCCTGTTTATGATCTTCGTTTTTAGGTGCGTTCGTAATTATGTAAATACGTAGCACCTATTGTTGTCGCTCAGTCCGTCTGTCTGTCCGCATATAACAACGCAAAAACTACCCAACCGAATCGTTTGAAATTTAAAATACATAATTATAACATAATTTTGTCGAGTCATTTCAAATTTTATGAAAATCGGATGGATAGATCAATTACAGGGACAATCAAAAGGATTCCGTTACATTACGGTCAATGAAGAAAAAAGTTTCAAATGCATTTTAATCGTTTGAAATTTAAAACATATAATTATTGCGTAATTTTGTCGAGTCATTTCAAATGTTATGGAAATCAGATGCATAGATCATTTACAGGGACAATTAAAAGTATTCCATTACATTACGGTCAATGAGAAAAAAGTTTCAAATGCATTTTAATGATGTTACACTCATTCGAACATAATAGATTGGCATGAACCTATGAAATATATACTAAAATATGCATTCTGTACAATCTGCGATGCAAAGAATTTTTATTATTAAATTACAGGGCCACACAAAAGTATTCCACTACATAATGCTATACGGAGAAACATTGTTTGGGGCATGTGTTAATTATATTCAACTATTTCACATTTTATGAATAAGATATACGTTGCTGAGGTGTAATAAAAATTAATTCCTGCATATTTACAGAAACACAAAGATTTCGACTACTATACTGTATCCGAAGTACGCTTTATTATCAGCAAGATCTGAATATTTTTAAAACTTCGTTATCGTACGAGCGCACCTCATTTGCTACGTTCACGTGCAATTTCGAACTTGTCATAGAAATGCCGAAGACTGCGGTATTTATTTTTTTAATGAATCTCTATTTGTTGTATGTATATAGTCGGCTCTCGTTAATTCAAACTCGTCGGGAATGTTCAAATTTTCCAGACTTCGAATTATGGAAAGCATGAAAGGAAAACATGTTTAAAGGAGTACTACTATAAATGAATTAATGTTATAGTATTTTTAAATTTTATTCCGGCTGTTATCATTAGAGTATGACTTAATATTAAATTAAAAGATATAAATACAATAAAGAATACTGCCCAGTTAAACTGATGGCATTGAGCTCACAGGTTACAAATACTAATTGTACATTAAAGCCTTATATTTTCAAGGGTTAATTCCGTTCGAAAAAAAATTAAGAAGGGGAAACAGCTCTCCCCTTTCCTCTTTTTTTATGCTTAATCATTGAACCTCCTATACTATCAAAGACATGCTTTATCATATAAAAAATCTATATCCGAAATTCAGAGCAAATGAGATAATTCTTAATAAAAACCCATTTAGCATTTATATAATTTAAAAGGAGTTACCCCCCCCCCTCTTTTATACTTAACCATTAAACTTCCAAAACTATTCAGAGATTTGAACGAAATCAGAAAATTCTGCTTGAAAAACCCATTTATATAAATTAAGGGGGGGGGGCATTAGAACCCCTGTTCCCCCTATTTATACTTATTCAATGAACACCTAATAACAGTCACGGAATCGCCTCATCAGAATGATCCTAATCTAAATTTTGAACGAAAACTTAATTCTGCATGAAAATCCCATTTATATCAACTAAGGGGAGGAGCATGAGCCCCCCGTTCCCCCTCTTATACATATCGAATGAACTCCAAAAACTAATCAGGGAAGCGCCTTGTCAGGATATACCTACATACAAAATTTCAAGTGGATCGGATATTTTTATCATGAGTTATCGCGTTACGAACGAACGAACGTACATACAGAACGGACGGGCACATAAGCTCTCAGGCTATGGAAGCCTGTGAGCTAAAAACTAATTAAGGGATTAAGAGCAAGCACAATGGAAGAAGGGTTGGAAGTGTCATTGATGGATACAGTTGGGCATTAAGAAAACATGTATCAAATGAATAGGATTATACAGGGTGCGTCATAAATTCGTGAAAACTTTAAAAATCCATAATAAAATAAAAAGAATACTGCCCAGTTAAACTGATGGCATTGAGCTCACAGGCTACAAATACTAATTGCACATTAAAGCCTTATATTTTCAAGGGTTAATTCCGTTCGAAAAAAAAATTAAGAAGGGGAAACAGCTCTCCCCTTTCCTCTTTTTTTTATACTTAATCATTGAACCTCCTATACTATCAAAGACATGCTTTATCATATAAAAAATCTATATCCAAAATTCAGAGCAAATTAGATAATTCTTAATAAAAACCCATTTAGCATTTATATAATTTAAAAGGAGTTATCCCCCTCTTTTATACTTAACCATTAAACTTCCAAAACTATTCAGAGATTTGAACGAAATCTGACAATTCTGCTTGAAAAACCCATTTATATAAATTAAGGGGGGGGGCATTAGAACCCCTGTTCCCCTTATTTATACTTATTCAATGAACACCTAATAACAGTCACGGAATCGCCTCATCAGAATGATCCTAATCTAAATTTTGAACGAAAATTAATTCTGCATGAAAATCCCATTTATATCAACTAACGGGGGGGGGGCATTAGAGCCCCTGTTCCCCCTATTTATACTTATTCAATGAACACCTAATAACAGTCACGGAATCGCCTCATCAGAATGATCCTAATCTAAATTTTGAACGAAAACTTAATTCTGCATGAAAATCCCATTTATATCAACTAACGGGGGGGGGGGCATTAGAACCCCTGTTCCCCCTATTTATACTTATTCAATGAACACCTAATAACAGTCACGGAATCGCCTCATCAGAATGATCCTAATCTAAATTTTGAACGAAAACTTAATTCTCAATTAAAATCCCATTTATATCAACTAACGGGGGGGGGCATTAGAACCCCTGTTCCCCCTATTTATACTTATTCAATGAACAACTAATAACAGTCACTGAATCGCCTCATCAGAATGATCCTAATCTAAATTTTGAACGAAAACTTAATTCTGCATGAAAATCCCATTTATATCAACTAACGGGGGGGGGGCATTAGAACCCCTGTTCCCCCTATTTATACTTATTCAATGAACACCTAATAACAGCCACGGAATCGCCTCATCAGAATGATCCTAATCTAAATTTTGAACGAAAACTTAATTCTGCATGAAAATCCCATTTATATCAACTAACGGGGGGGGGGATTAGAACCCCTGTTCCCCCTATTTATACTTATTCAATGAACACCTAATAACAGTCACGGAATCGCCTCATCAGAATGATCCTAATCTAAATTTTGAAAACTTAATTCTGCATGAAAATCCCATTTATATCAACTAACGGGGGGCATGAGCCCCCCGTTCCCCCTCTTATACATATCGAATGAACTCCAAAAACTAATCAGGGAAGCGCCTTATCAGGATATACCTATATACAAAATTTCAAGTGGATCCGATATTTTTATCATGAGTTATCGCGTTACGCACATACGCACATACATACAGAACGGACGGGCACATAAGCTCTCAGGCTATGATAGCCTGTGAGCTAAAAAGTAATGCTCGAAAAAAAATTTCGGTTTGCACGAGCATAATCAGACGAATTTTGGATTTTTTTCCATGTATAATTAAAAATGATACCAAAAGTAACCGATAGAGGGCGCTCACACGCCATATTGGGATTTTTTATGCAAATCAGACAGAATCAAATAGACAATGAAACAAATCACAATAATATTACTTTGTGCATTTATTATAAGGTAGTGAAAGATGCTCAACATGCGAAACTTTCACGATGTAATATTTGTGGATTTGCCATTCTTGTAGAAATGTTTAACCACCAGCGCTTGATCTGGTAACGATAGCATGCTGCCGATATCGAATGATGAATTCATCTCCAGCTAGGTGTTTTATTGCTAGCACGATTTGCACAAAACGCTTCAATATGACGTGTGAGCGCCCTCTATCGGTTACTTTTGGAATCATTTTTTATTATACATGGAAAAAAATCCAAAATCCGTCTGATCATACTCGCGCAAACCAAAAATTTTTTCGAGCATTACGTTTTTTATAATGGATTTTTAAAGTTTGCACAAATTTATGACGCATCCGGTATGTATAACTAGTTTCAGAACAATTTTGACAAAAGTGAAAGAAAGTTATTTTAAGGAAATGAAATCCTTCTGATACCCTTCTGAAGAAAGCAAGGAAAAATAAAAAATAAGTATTCTCGTTAGTTCGAAAAAACTAATCAAGAGAAAATTAGTTCGGATAAGTGAAATTTTTTAACGTTATTCTGTCCTTTAAAATTTCGGGACTTCGTGTTTAGCTCGAATTAAGCGAAAATTCAATTTATCCGATTTCGAATTAACGACAGCCGACACTATATGTTTTAGTTATCTTAAATATAGTTAATCCATATTCCTTGAATTAGATAATTAAAAATCTGAAAAATGTTGTACATTAACATCATCTAAGACGAAATGGTATAGGAAACAAACAAACAAAAAATGCGTTATAGAAGAATTCTTTTTTTTAGCAGGCGTAAATATATGTGCATATTCTTTTCTTATGTATTAGTATATTCATTTTGTATGGATTAACACACTTTTCAATTTGAAACATAATTTTGTCACAAGCAGGTTCTTTTTCACAGTTTTTACTATATTTTAAGATGTCTAGAAATCTACTGTTCTTGAAAAATAATAAATTTTAATATTTAGTTGTAGAACAATGGCGATTTAAAATTTATGCATTTTTTGCTAAAATTTTAACAATATAGTCTGTATATTTTAACTCATATTCTATACTTACACTATTTTATATATTTTTATATATACTTTATTAGACAAAAGCGTTATAGACAAAAAATGCATTATAGACAAATTCCCTTTCTTAGCAGGTGTAAATGTATTACATTTTTTTTTCTTACTTATATAACTTATAAGTAATTACTCATAATTACTATATAAGCATACAAGTATATAAGTACTATATAAGTATACAAGTAATTATAAGTAATATAGTATTTATATTTTACAATACTTTACATATGTTATTTTATATTTAACTTATTTTTTTTTATGTTTTTATTTTGGCAATTTAAAAATTTATGCATTTTTTTGTAGAAAAAATTGCAATATATTCTTATTATTTTAACTTTTTTTAAATCAATTATTCTATTTTTCATGATTTTTCATTTGTTACAAAATCAGTTTTAAAATTGAACATACTTTTTTTTTAACATTAATACAGAGCTGCCAACTTCTACGCCTTTTTAAATCATATTAACATGTTTCGAACCACAAAATTTTTAGAGAGAAAAGTACGCCAAATACATTTAATGTTATGTATTACAATATCTATTGTTAATTATTAAGTAAAATTTCTGATTCCAGTATGTTTGTTTGACTTGAAATAGGCGTAGAAGTTGGCAGCCATGTTAATATATGTAGTTTTAAATGGTTTAGTAATATCTATACTTATATTACTCGATATGTTCCTATCCGCTCTCGTCGGCAATCATTAAGATCTGAATTTCTGGGAAAGAATGCGGATATATTTGCCTGTCTTTTAAACTTAACTATGTCTGCTAATATTTTGAATCGGTTTACTTTCAAGAATTTCACCTCTACTTTATAAAAATGTATGCCATTAAAGACACGAATTTAAAGTAATTTATGAATCACCTGGAGATATCATTTCACTTATACATTATTAAGAAAATATTTATTTCAATTTTAGTTCTTTTTTCTCTGAAATGTAATTGAATAATAAATTTTAGATTGGTTTTCGACATTCTAACGTTAAAGTAAACTTTCGCATTAACAATAACTTGTTGTGTATGTTCATCTGAAAAACGCAATTATGTCTGATAAATTGTATGACTCAGTTTTTTATAAGAATTAGGCAGTTGGAACCGTACGACCCGGAATTAGAATGTGTATGAAAACTGTTTTTATAAACTTTAAAAAATACATATAATTACTTAAACCTTTCCGTTTCCGGCTCATTGGTCTCTCGTCGGGACCGCCTAACTTTAATTCTAAACTTACAAATCGCACCAAGAATATTTTAATAAAATTTTGCTTTTATAGTAAATGTTTAAGAGGGTCAGGGACACATAAAAAATGTATATACTTATTAAGTTAACATTTTGAAATATTTTTAATGGTTAACTATATCATTTGTAAACAAAATCACATGACAGAACTTCTTTCAATTAAAAAAAAAAATAATAATAATAAATTTTTAAATTAAAAAAACCCACAAAAAATATTTCCTCTTCTAATTAAGTCAGAAACATAATTTAAATGTCATTTTAAACATTAAAAATAAATAAATAAAAAATAATGCAATTTTTTTTTGAAATTTTTTTTTTTTTTTTTTTTTTTTTTTTTTTTTGGTCCCAGCCCCACCCAGAGCTGCTAGAGCGTTCTAACTTAATGCTGAAATCTGTCGTAAGTTAACAAGCTGCGCCAGCTGGTGGCAGGGGTGCAAATGAATGCGCGGGTTTGACGTCATATATGCGCAGATGCTTATTATCTCCGCATCTCTTGCGCATATTTTCTGAATTTTCACTCAATCATGACAGATTAATAAAATCTACGAGATTTATTGCAAAATATTTTTGTTACAGCTTGTTTCGATAAAATCATGTACATTTAAAAAAATAGTCACAACATCATTTTAATTTCGGGAGAAAAAGTATTAATTAGTACTCATAAGTACCATATAATGCATTTCGTTGCATTATATGGTACTTATGAGTACTAATTAATACTTTTTCTCCCGAAATTAAAATGATATTGTGGCTATTTTTTTAAATGTACATGATTTTATCGAAACAAGCTGTAACAAAAATATTTTGCAATAAATCTCGTAGATTTTATTAATCTGTCATGATTGAGAGAATACCTTGAAATTTATGATTGAATTTTTAATATGAATTCTCGAAATAGCTTTGTCTGTTAAAAAAGAGAAAAAAAAGTGAGAGAGATAGTCTAATCAACGATTGTAGGAAAATTATTGTCTAGAACTGTTAAATATTTAAACCAATAAATTAACAATATTTCTTTGTTTAACAACATTTAATACATACATTTAAAATTAAAGTTATTCCGAATATACGTATAATGAAATAGGTTTTTAAATTAAAAGAATGAAATATTTGCAAGTTGAATAATAAAAGTCGATGCGACCAAGAAAACATTGGATTTTTATCGTCTGCAATTCGTAAATGAAAAATGGAGCTAAAATTGAATATTTTATTTAGTATTAAATTCTATACATTTCTAAACAGTGATAAACATTATATTATCATAGGAAATACTACGGTGTATACAATTTTGTATAACTTAGCTCATCAAGAATTTAGTAAAATGTGACACTACTTCAAAATTCTGCATTTACATATTAAGTACTTACAAAATTTAATGAGTCATCTTTCATACATTAAAAACATAATTAAAATAGAGCATATTTTAATCAGCGATATTTGTATCGCATAGTTAAATGATATTTCATCTCAGTATGTTTTATGTTAATATTTAGTCGTACTACACTTATTTATTCTATATTTATTTACAATATTTCAAACCTAAAACTTATTCTACGCAGTTTTAAAGTAACATTTTATAGAAACAAAAAAGTTTTGTTGCCATTCACACAAAAGAAACTGCAATCTACTTAATAATCCTCTAGTTATGCACCCCTGTCACTAGATGGCATATGCCTTGACCCCGCCTTTAATCTTGCGGACACCTCTTCTATAGAAGTTGGAACGCTTGAAATATATGCAGTTTTGGCCCCACCCCTCCCGCTTAAAGTAACAAATTTTAATTTCTAAAAAAATAGTTTGTAAATTCCGGTGTCAATCCATCATTTTGCAAAACAGAATTTTTCTGTGCCTGAAAGGTTTAAAAAGTGTTACAAACATATAAAGATAATGTTACTTAATCAAGGTTCGCACACTCCTTGGAATTCCCCAGGACTCTCACACCACTATTAAAAATAAGAAAATTTACATTTAATTTTTAAACCACAACATTCGCAATCCCCACCTTCATTCACAGATTTTATGATATTTTTCTGCAGTGAAACACTTTGAAAATATTCTTAAAATTTAGTGGTAGAACTGTACGAACCCTGTTAATACACGTTTTTACGTATATTTTTCTATTCCAGTCAATTACATTTTCCCTTTGAAAATAAACTCGTGTTCGTATCCGGTCGAAATATCTCAGGGTTCTACAACATATACTTTAAAAACATGTACAAAATTTATTTAAAAAAGGTGATGACGCGAGTAAAATTTAAAAATAGAAATAAGTATAAAAAGTTAACGTAAAATTAATGTGAATGGGCATGGCGTCCGAGTCAGCATATTTATTCCCTTGAATTTTTACAATTATTTCTAATGGTTAAAAAAAAAAACAGATAAAAAAGGGGGTATACCAAGAATTTTTACAATTATTTCTAATGGTTAAAAAAAGGGGGGGGGGTATACCAAGAATTTTTACAATTATTTCCAATGGTTAAAAAAAAGGGGGGGTATATCAAGAATTTTTACAGTTATTTCTAATGGTTAAAAAAAAAGGACATACCAATGAATTTAGGAAGGTTCAAAAAAATTTTAAGCCAATAAAATAAAAATTATTTTTTCAAAAATTTTCGCCTCTCCTCTTAACCTTTTTAGAGGCAAAGCACATCCATTGCTAAAATGTTGAAATGAACGATTGGCACCGGAATTAACATACAGAATTCTTTAACAAATAAGAAGAAGCTATTTTAAACATGCATAGTAAACAAAAATAATTGAACCAAAATTCTGGTGTCATTGTCGCACTAGGAAATTAAAATTAAGTGGTTTTATAAACATATTGCCGCCCCTGAAAGAGTTAAATACACCATCTTTCCCAATTGTTACTGAAACTAGCATTCTTTTAAATTTAAAATTCTGGTGCTATTACTGTTATTTTTTTCTATTTATATTATTTCAAAATTTGTTTTTTATCTTTAATTTTCTGTACTTTGCCATATAAAATAATTCCCACTTAATCTTTCTATATATTTATTTTCAAAAATCAATAATTTCGACATTGACAATATAAAACTCTTTTAGATCAAATAATTAAAGCAATTTGCAAACTTTTCCAGGAATATGGGTGCAAATTCTTAACGAATCAGAGGAGAGGAATAATTTTGGGACTTGTTACGTCATAATGGAAGACTTTTCTGTATAAAAGATGAGATTTTGAAGCCCAATCTACTTTCTGTTCTCCTACTTGGATAATTTGTAAGCTTATGATTAAAAAAAAATACTTCGCGAGTACAACATTATTTTGAGTGCGAAAATAATGTGTACATTGCGGGAGCATTATTTCGTTTTCTAAATGATTCTATACTCGACTCTACATTTTCAAGTTTCTAGTTTCACGAGTCTCATTTCTTGTTTTTAGAAGATAAGTAAGCAAATTATATATTTATTTATTTTTATATATTTTTTTTAAATCATTTATTGCAAGTTGTTGTATTATGTTTTATTCTTACAAATAAATCAGAGTTGCCATTGGGTGACTATTTTTACATTCTAGTAGCCCCATTAGTTAGAAAAATATTCCTTATAGTAGATTTCTCTTGCAGTTTTGGTAGAAGTATGTGGCAATCATTATAATTTCAAAAAAGTAGCATGAACCCTTTAAGGGTGTATTTCGATTCAAACTGCTTATTTTCCGATTTATTTTTGAATTCATTTTTGCTCTCAAATGCACCAAATTTTCAAAATCTCTTATTTGGAAAGTATACAAGGTGCCGTGATTGTCGATTCTTTGATAAATGCAGAAAACATTGCAAAAAAAGCAATCAAAAACGGCATTTCGAACCGATTTTTCCCAAGTGGGTGATCTGGGAAAGAAAAAAGGGTCATACTGATAAGGTAATTGTTTATAACCCAAATTCTAATTAATTGAGCGTTAAAAGACATCACACGGCACCTCATACGTCCCTTCAAGAATCCCCACAGCAAGTTTGATGTTTCTACTTTCAAAAATATGTCTGAAATTGTATCGGAAAATTTCGAGCTGTTGAAGGTGGAAAAGCGTTTTTTCGAATACACCCTTAAAACGCAACTAAAAAAAAAAAAAAAAAAAAAAAAAAAGTCGACTATCGCAACCTTGATAAATACTACACATTTGGGCCACCCCATGGCACATTTGAGACAGGGGACAGCCTTTCTACATTTTATTGCTATTTTAGAAATGTCATTGCATCATCAAATTCAAACAAATATGCTAATATGAACATCTATTTTTTTTTTGTTATTTTAATATATAGTTTATATTTTAACAACTTATAATTTAATAGATATAGATATTTATATAAGTGTTCTGCGTAAACATTTTTTTCCTTTTTTTTTACATTTTGCTCTAAACAAGCATAGATTACTTAGATCTCGGACTTAAAATGTTGCGAAAATTTTAAATTTTTTAAAAACAGGCAGCTTATTTGTCTAGAATTTAAAATCTGTCAAAAATCTATTTTACACTTATTAAAATGTCATTCCATATCACGTGTGGATTACTTTTTTAACACATTACAATTGTTTTTACAATGATCCTTAAATTATGCTAATATGAAAATCTGCGGTTTTTTGTTGCGGACCAGAAGGCGGCAGCACAGGCAATCACCTCATCGAGTTCATGGATAAAAATATAGGATTAGTTAAATCTTGATTCGCTTATTAAAATGCAATCGGTCTGCTAAATCATATATTGGTGAAAAACACCTAAAAACCGACTATAGCGGTTGATTCTTTCATGTATGTTTTCTAGTCCCCAAATTTCCATGTTTTGATATTTTTGGATGCAGGAAAGTACGGTAAACATACGAGTCAATCGTTAAAATCGGGCTTTATGTGTTATCCATTAAGATATGACTTGCCAGACCGATTGCGTTTTTATATGCCAATGGAGATTTAATTAATCTTAGATTTTCATCCGTGAACTCGATTCTGCCGCATCCCGATCTATTATTTTTAATATATGTTTCATGTTCATACAGCATGTATCTACCATGTTAAATATACATCATTATTGCATGTATCAATGTTAATGCTATGTTAAAATGGACAAACATATCTATGTGTAACACTAAAATTTCGTTAAAAATTTTATAGGTGTTGTCATTCTGTAAATGGCAACATTTTAAAATTTGAGACGAAATTTCGGTTTACAGTTTCCGCTATTGCAAAGTTTTAAACTTCTAAATATCGCAAAATTTCAAATTTTACACAGTCGTATAGGAAAAAATATGTACTTTTAAATTCAATTTGTTTGAAAGCAGTATCTCAACTTACTTTTAATACATTATTTTTCTTTTTTAATTTTTAATGCTAATTTTATGCTTTATAAAACCCAGTAAATTTTGGTTTTATTACGTTTTTATTTATCAAGTAAATTGGGGGGGGGGGTTAGTTTGCTGCAAACTTACTTTACATACAATACAATAATTTCTCTTTACAAAAATATATTTTAAAAATATTTGTGTGCCTCATTTTTTCCGCATTTACTTTACTTGTATTAGAAAGCTGAAATGATACAATTTTATTAATTTATGGGTTATACAGGGTTCGTACGCTCCAAACAAGGCTCAAATTGAAGGAGATTAAAGGTAGTTGGCTTTCTACCTATTACGGGTCGTTTGACATTCTAGAATATTACAGAATCAGTTATAATAATTTAATAGAAAAAAAAAATCAGGAACTAACACAAATGCTAAAGTAACTTATTCGACTAAAACACACACACTTTCATTAAATAATGCTTTAAGCACTGAAATTAATAATTAGACATCGACCGAAAATTCGGTTTTGTTTTCTATCCAAAATCTGAGTTTTGGTGAAAATGCTGCCAAAAATTCGGTAGCATTTACACCGAATTCGGCATTCCTATTTATCAATCCAGATAAGATGCGCATTAGCAGAGAACTTGAATTTTTACTGATATTATCTAGGAGTGACAAATTTGACTTGACAAAGCCGCAGCGAATCTCCCGCAAAATAGACCATCAGTCTCTAACTTAACATTCTAACTTAAAAGTACAAATTTTATCTTTATTTATTAATGGTGATGAAAACGATGATGGTACATATGCTTCAATAGACATGAAGGGGTTAAACTTATAGTATGATGTTAGTAAATCTAGGTTGCTAGTTTGGCCTCTACTTTCAATTTAAAAACTTCAACAATTGAATTTATAAGTAATTTCAAATTTAATACTCCCACCAGGTTTTCTTTAAAGGATAAATATTATTGTTTATCGGATAAAATTTCGAATCATACTTACTTGATGTCAGGGATGCTCTGATCAAGAAGGGAGCTCCCTCGGTCGGAGGCTGTCCATTGCACTGAGGGCTGCTGACGACTGCCACTTATGCAAAATGCGGTTGGTAGTGTTGGGTAGGACAAGGAAAATTCATGACGTTTGTATGAGGTGCGACCAAAACACTTTTGTCATGACAATGTCATGCTTCAATTGAGTGAGGTGGTGAGGAGTTAAAATCCAGGAATTACAATTGGGAGTTGGGACGGAAGTGAAGGCTTATCGCTTTCTTGCTGTGTAAATTGTATGGCTGAAGCAGCTTAAATCTGACAAGACGTCAGGGGGTGGCTACTTTAATCTAGGGCTCCTGTATATAGGAGCCTTACTTTAATGTTGTTGTCAGGTTGATAAATAGATGTATATAGTTTTCGGAAAATATAAATGGAATTAGCGACTCGAGAGTTAATGCAGTAACGCGCGTTTTATCTGATTATAAGTTTTTTTTTCCCCGGTAAGGGACAATTTAGAAATGATGTCATGTTATGCTAGGAGTGTGTAGTGTAGTGCTTTTTTTTCTGACTGCAAGTACATGTTTCATGTTTGTTTATGTAATAAAGCGTGACATCTGACAAGGGGAAGGGAGGGGATATGTTGAACTGTGACACCTTGTGACAAAGGGTGGGTGGGAGGGGGTAAAAGATTTTTGAAATAAAAGTTTGACATCATTTATGGAGAACTCCTAAAATTAAATCGATATATTTGTAAAGAATTTAAATTATTTTTTTTAAATAAATAGAATTAAAAAAATGTAAAAGTAAATGTATAACTTGAATTTTTCAGCATATTCTGAGCAAGAAGTAGGACTTTGGAAATGGGAAACCTAAGTGAAGAATTTTAGTATTTTTAAAGAAAATTTGCAAATAATTGTGACAAATTATAATGTATATTTTTGCTTGATAATATTCAACTGAAAAATCACATTCACGAAAATTAAAATGTTTATTATTATTATATCTAGTGCAAAAGAAAACTTTGATCTCTTTTCAATGTTGAATCCAAACATTTTTTCCGCGAGGAACTTCTGTGGGGGGGGGGGGGGGGGGATATCAATCCCCGGTCACCTCTGAAATCAACACGATATCTTTCAATAACATTCGCTTTAACAAGAAGTTGTGTTAGATTGTTTATTTATTATTCCGACAAAATAATAAATAGGGCAATTTAATCCCCCTCAAAAAATACTAATAATGTGTAAATAAATAATAAAAAGAACAGTTTACAAATATAAAAGCAATTTTAAGATTTCCAGCGTATCGTGACGTAATTTTGTAACGATTTATAGAAATGTTAGTTTTATATATTTATTTTTAATTCTGTTAAAAAAAAAAAAATTAGGAGCTTTGTTTTCTACGAGTTACACTTGTCAGCCCCCATTCCCACTCTAAAAATCATTTAATTTGATCGGTTTTAAAAAGCTTAATGAAGATTGGATTATAATTAAACAAAAACAGTAACGGATCGCCTTGGAAACGGTTTTTAATTCTTTTCGCCTTTACAAAAAGGGTTTAAGACCAAATCAACTGTTGTTAATGACTGTTTTCGCGTTCGAATAAATAAGATTACTTAAACATGCAAAAATCATCTTACATAATAATAACGTAGTTAACACAGAATCTTTCCTATTGCTTCCCGGTATTTTTTAACAACGCTATAACGAAATAATTTTAAATAAATGATTTTAGATGTAATGCTTGAAATCTAACTTTTCTTTCTTTTTGTAATATTCAGGTGAAAATTATTTTTATCGTTAGAAAAGAAATAGTATTTGCGCTGGCTTTGAATTCGCAACAATGTCAGAGAGATTATGTCGAAATATGAAATAAATCTCTCGTGTACGTTTATATGTCCTGTATGTCATGTAAATACTTTTTTTTTTTTTTGTTAAGTTTGAACTGTTTGGCAATGTGATTTGGCTATTTTAAATCTGACATAATTCCCTCCATTTGCGATCGTTAACGCATATAAATGAATTTATTATTTTACAGCTTATTTATTTATTATTTTACTACAATTTAAAAATATAATGTAAAATTATCCCATAAGTATGTATGCGGCATTCTTTAAAAAGAAAATTAAATATATGTTAAGATTTTTTTTTCTTTTGAATTGAGCCGGGCGAGATCGTGTGGGGTCTGTTTTAACTGATTTTTGTACGGACAAGATATTTAAGTGACACCAGGCCGGGCAGAGCAGACTTCTATATTAACTCCCCCTCTCCCCGTCCACATAAAAAAAACGTGACAATGACAACTTTTTAAAAAGACGACTGCAACCGATTCTATTTCTAGTCTGCTTTTGTAAACCCTTTCCTATTTTAAATGAAATATACATAATGACAAGCACAAGTTCGGAAGTATTCAATATTATTAAAAGAAAGAAATGAAAAGAATAGCTCTCTTCTTTCCTTTCCACCAGAACCAATCCTCCCCAAATTCATCTCACTTTTTATCTTGCAACATTCTTTTCTTTCCCTGTCACCCTTTTCCATAGCTTAAGCTTTTTCAAACTTCAAACGTAGCCCGCGCCCGCAACCCTGTTGGATTTCGACTCTTTCATCGACAGACAATGACAACAAAACACACACACCCATTCTTTCAGTCATCCTCTGAAACGAAACAGCTCTCACGCCTCGCCGCTTCAAAAAAGACGCAAACATGACAAAATTTTTGAGGCACCTCAAATCTGAAAACTGAGGTATTGGGACAAATTGTCATGGTGTATGGGACAAATGAGGTGCCTCATGTATGAGTTACCCAACACTGGGTTGGTTGAAGCGCGCAATTTTTGGGAGTCGGGACTGCGTTCGCGCTGTTCCCGGTAATTAAAAGATACGGAACTGTCACGTCGCGAGTAAGTGCGCCTACTTCATCCAACTTATAATTAATAATTTCCCCCAGACTTAATAGCTTGCATTTTCATCTTCACTTTCATAATTGCTGTTTATCTTGCAATTGCAAATAAATATCTAATTTCATTTTAACATAAGGCTAATCTCTATCCAGTTTATATTTAAAATTGAATGGATGAAATAACTTTGCAATTTAAGTAAAATTTGAAGACAAAGCTTATGCAATATCGTATAACAGATGCTGAAACATAAAGATAAAAGACCAATATAGATTTCCTTAATTCCTGCTTAACATTTTTTTTTTTTTTTTTTTTTTTGTGAAAAATTCTGGTACCTACCACCTATTCAAGTCAAAAGGTGGCAATCATATCAAGAGACTAATATAAAGAATAATAATTCCTAAATGTCTGCCAGTGGCCGAGAGGTTCGGACCTCTCAACTGGTAGACGGCAGGTGCTGGGTTCGAACCCAATCGCGGCTGTCGGCCTAACCGTTCGGAGTTTTCCGAGGTTTTCTTCGAACCTTGCGTAAATACGGGTTAGGGTCCCTTAGAAAGACCCCCACGGAGGGCACTCCCCCTGGTCCTATATCCCATTAGCGTAGATAATCGGACGACAAAAATCAACCAACCTAAAAGTCTGATAATTCCTTCGAAAAACATTAAGTACCGACTTTCTTCAACTTAATATCTATGGTTTCCCTCAGACTGAATATAACTTGTATTTTCATCTTTCCCTTCACGTTTCATGTTTATCCTTGCAATTGCAAATAAATAAATATCCAGCTTTATTTTAACGTAAGGCTAGTTTTTTGCTAATCTATATTCATGATCGAATAGATGAAATAACTTTGCAAGTAAAACTCAAAGCAATACACAGAAAAGTAGCCACTTCGAAAAATATTAAGCCCCTCCCTCTTTCAGCTTATAGTCTATGGTTTGCCTCAGTTCATCTTGCCTTTCATATTTAATGTTTATCTTGCAGTTGTATGTAAATATCTAGTTCAGCGGTTCCCAAACTATGGGTCGCGGCGACTGTTTTGGTGGACCATGGAACAATCAAGATTTGTCACAAAAATATAACTTTTATTTCCTCTGTTTAAAAAACAACAATTTAAACAGAAAATAATATTTCAAGGAAAATCCTTAATTATCGTCTTGATAAATAATATACCAGAGATGTATGCGATGTATGAGAAATGTACCAGCGATATATCTTGATAAATATACTTGATAAATTCACACATACTAAACCGACTTTGAATTATTCTTTAATCAGATTTTATATGACATAGTGTGTGAATATGCTTTTTCTATTTTGCTGTTTTTTGGAGAAAAAAAAAGTGCAGAAACAAACTGCATGTAGAAAGTGATTTAACATTAAAATTAAAATAAACATTAAAATTAAAATAAACATTAAAATAAGTTTTAGCTCTGATATAAATGCCCTCATCGGTAAATATTAGTGTCAGAAATTTCACTGGCTAAGATACACTCTTTTGATAATAATTAAAAGTATTTTTATTTATCTTTGTATTTTGCGTGTTGTTTTAATTTCTATGATATTTCAACTATACAAGAAATAATAATCCACACGTGTAGACATGTGGATTATTATTTTTTGTTTGGTTGATAGTGTATGCTTCGAACACTATTTAAAATTTTTCTTTTTCGTATGATACGATAGCCGATAGCTTAAACAGGTAACACAACAATTTCCATGTGGATATATTAGTTGGGTCGCGAAATTTTTTTTTTAATAAAGGTGGGTAAGGCACCAATAAAGTTTGGGAACCTCTGATTTAGTTTTATTTTAACATAAGTCTAATCTCTAGCCAACTTATATTCATAAGCGAACTGATGAAATAACTTTGCAATTTAAGTAAAATTCGAAGACAAAACTTATGCTATACGGCATAACAACACGATGCTGAAACGTAAAGATCAAAGCCAGCTTTGGTTTTGGTAAAGATAAAAGAACATTATAGATTTCTTTAATATTTAACTGAAACTGTTTAGAAAATTTTCTTGAATAAATAATATTTGGTTCCAGGTACATATTCAAGTCAAAGAGTAGCAATTATATCAACGAACTGATATACAAAATAGCAATTCCTAAAAGTTTTTGGTAATTCTTTTGAAAAACATTAAGCCCCGCCCTCTTTCAGTATAAAAACCTCAGAGTAAACATAGTAAATATGTTCTATGTTTACTATGTTTACTCTGAGGTAAAAACTATGGTTTTCCTCAGGCTTGACTTGTATTTTCATCTTTCCTTTCATGTTTAACACTACAAGCGCGGTGACGGATCATTTTGACCCGTACCCAATGAGTAGACGTCGATTGAAATCAGAAAATTCTTTATGAAATATGGTAAATATAGTTTACGCAGGCACGACAACTGTTACTCGAGGCTCCCGGGACCAAATCCCACATCCCCGACGCATAACAGGTTGAAAGTCACCCAAGTTGTGACCATAAGGATGAGACGTCATGGAGCTGATGAGGCAAAAGGCGGAAAAGCCCGAGCTGGAGGGAGGGGCAAGCTCCTCCCACCGGTAGTCAACTCAGAACCCAAGCAAGTGAGAAACCAGCAGAGCGCAGAAAAAAAGGCCCAATTCAGGGACCACATATTTTACACTTACAATTAAAACAGTTTACAATATTAAATTAGAGAAAATTTTAAAATAATTACAACTAGAATTAATGAGAAAAATATATTTACAATTATTTACAAGTACATATTAAGAATTTAGGACTGTGGCATCTTAGAGATACCATCCATAAAAGTTAGTCTTTTCCTAGCAGTATCCTCTTCGGATACGATTTTTTTGTAGAATTTTACAAAGAATTCTGAAAGCTCAGTAAAAGATAAAATTTTTAATTCAGTTTATATTTTTTCCAGGGTTTCGTTAAGTTTTACTAAGTTTCTGTTAAGTTCTTCCAACTGATACAAATGGATCGGTTCTATGGGTGCCCTCTTAGGGTCAGTTTGAGCGATTTTCTTTTTAGGTGGAATATTTTCCGTCTTACCAGTTTTTTGTTTATCCGGAACGTTTTTGGTCATTTCTGCATAAGTCTTACGCAGTAGCGGCTTATCAGAAGGTGCTGCAGAATTTATTCACACCACTAAAATTGTACGGTAATTTCAGTTTTGTCTAATCAACAAAATTTGCAAATAAATAATAGAAAAGATTCTGTTAAATTTTAGTGGTGAGAAAAATTTGATGCAGCACTCCCTGACGACTGGTGAAAGGGTTCCTTCAAATGGACCTTGGTTTTTGAGAAATTGGGGGGTCAAAGTTCAGCGTATGTTTCAAATACCTAATTGTGCAACATCTGAATGTTAATTCGTGGCGTCGTGCCAAAGCATGTGCTTTTGATTCGAAAGGTTGTAAGTTCGAATCCATCCTCGGCTTCATTTTTTCTTTTTTACTTATATTTATATTTTTTACACATTTCAAATTTTAAGTATTTTTATTTCTAGAGCAATTGCTACAACTTTTATATTTTCTTAATATAAAAGTTTTCTTAATATGCATTTACATTTTTGAATTTTTTCATGAAAATTTATTTTTTTTCTGTAATTTTTAAACTAATATTTCTTTTGATAACACAGCAAAACTAATTTAAGCCTAGAACTTTTTTTTTTTAAATATTATCTATATTTTTTACTTTATGCCTTTAAAATTATTCTTATAAATGCATAAAGTGATTTAGAAATGTTATTAATCATTTTACGATAATTTTTAAGACTTGACAAACACAGAAATGTCATCATGAGGAAGCAATTAGCAGTCGCGTACGGAAATTTAGTATAAATGCCGAATTTCATAGAATGTTTGACATTTTTCATTTCATAGATTTTTCAAAACATTTTTCAATCTCATAGTTTCCAAATAAGTACACTTGCAAATTTCTCGAGATTAAAACTGCTTTCACAAATGTGTCACATGTTACCTAATTTTGATTTCAGTAGATCTTTTTCAGAATCAGAAAGATTTGCATTACTGAACAAGGGGGGGGGGGGATAAGGATTTAAGGTATGTTTATTTTTTAAAGTAATTTTTAGAATATTTCTGCTGTGTGTGTGTGTGTGTGGGGGGGGGTGTCATGAATCCGTGGCCTCGCCTTTAAACCCGCTATTGAACTACGCATATGAAAATATGAGCTCCACCCTACATTTTCTTGAGCGCCCCCCCTCCTATTAATCATTTTTAATTATAGCTCTGTGTACAATTATGCATTGTATTTTAATCAGGAGCGTAGCTAAGGGGGTTTTACGGGCGTCTCAGCCCCCCTAAAACATTTTGAGCCCCCTCCGAAAAGATTCCAAGGTCACTAAATGAATTTATGTTCCAAAAACCCAAATGAAATTCTATTGAAAAATCTAATTTAGTTTTGACGACCTTTCATTGTTTTGAAAAAATACTTAATTGTAACTAAAAGAGGTGTTTCAAAACTTGCTCATTTTACTTGCACATATGAAGCCAACATTGTGTTTAATACTGCACTAGTTATGCGCTCGAATTTTCCATAATCCTATTCTTTTCTTAGCATAAAATGAAGTTATTACAACAGTTTAATCAGAAACATAGTAACTAAACTACAGTGTAAATATGCAGTAATTTACCTTTCTGCGTCACAGAGAGAGAGAGAAAAAAATATATGAGTCATCCCACTACATTTTCTTGACCCCTCCCCCCCACACACACACCCTAATTATTGACTTCTCGTTAAGGCCCTGGTTTTAATATTCTATTTGCATTTTTAAAATAAAAGTTCAAAATTTCAATAAATGTAACTTTTACGGATAGATGGCAGCACTAACTAATACGAATTCTAGTGAAAAACATCGTAATCACTGGCGATAAATTGATAAATAAACTAAAAAAACTTTGTAAAATCACCATAAAATGAAAAATTAAGCAGGACGCGTTTCGAGCTACAACAATAACAGCATGGTGATTTTACAAAGTTTTTTAGTTTATTTATTAATACGAATTCTTCCAAAGATTATTCTATAGTCTATACGATGTATGCCGTATGCTCGATGACTGCGAATACCCAGTTTCTGATCAGTAACGACTAGCGAAATGAATACTTTTTAACGGGTAGAGAATTCTAAATCAACGTTACCATACGGGTATTCATTTTGCCGTTATTTTCACAGCACTACATTACATTATCTAAAAATCCATGCACAGTATTGTTTAATGCACATTTGGAAAAAAAAAGTGATTGATTAATCTAAAAATATTATTATTTAAAATTGTGAAGATTTTAAAATATTAAAATTTTCTTATACTTTTTCAAAATTTTAATTAAATACGCATTTTTATTTAATTATTTGTTGCAAAATGTACTTTTAGTTGAACCCTTAACTGCAGTCATTTCACCAACTGAGCCATATTTTTTGAAATAATAGTAATAATAAAATATTGAAAAAGTAAACTGTCCTCTTCAGGAAATATCAAAAGGTTCAAAGCTGTAGAATTCCCAATTCTGCTTAAAATTTGAACACGTAAAAAATATAAATATAAGTAAAAAAAGAAAATAGAAGCCGAGGATGGATTCGAACTCACAACCTTTCGATCCACAGATATGTTCTTTGGCACGACGCCACGAATTGACATATAACGTTGGTACTAATAAGTATTTAAAATATATGCTGAGCTTTGACCCCCAATTTCTCAAAAACCAAGGTCCATTTGAAGGAACCCTTTCACCAAAATAATTAGTGGTATGACCCCTACAACATACTTTGAAATCATCAAAATCTGTAAGCACCATGTCTGGTGGTCCCCTTGTGAGTGCTAATATGATAGAACCCCTGGCAATTCCAACATTGAACTGCTTTTTGGGAGGGGCCTGTACTTGTTATTTCTACTCGAATTTTGAAGACAGATTGGAGTTGGATGAATTTTTTAGTATTTTCATTACATTTTAGCTGAATAGTTTACGCAAAAATAATTTAAATAAATAAGTTAAACTGTTTCGAATAAAATTTCTGGTTTAAAATATTTTTATAGAAACTGAGTAAAGTTTTCCGCGGTTCTAGTGTTAATGTTTATCTTCCAAATTACAAACAATTATCCAGCTTTATTTTAACATAAGGCTAATTTCTAGTCAAACTATATCCATGATCGAATAGAAGAAATAATCTTGCAAGTAAAGTGGAATTCGCAGACAAATCTGATACAATAACAACTCTATCAAAAATAGAAGTTTTGACGATAATTTCAGTAATTCTCGGATTTTATGAGCGTTGTTTATATTGGTATTAAAACAAGTTACTGAAAGCATGTATGGTTGTCATTTAGTTTTCCTATTATGTTTAAGTCGAAGTTTATAAGCAGATCCCGTAAACCCAATGATGCAGCCAGGGTGGAGGTTTTCAAGCTATTTTTATATGGTTAACTTTCTAAAATGTATTTGCAGAGTTCTTTTTAATTAATAATAGGAAACAAAATTGTAATGAAAAAGTGGTATCCATTGCCTCGAAACTCCCATCCTAGCTGCGCCACTGGCTAACAACAATTTATTTTGTCTAGTTAGCAGTAATAAAGCTATTGCAGAAAAACACTTTTATTTATGGCAAAGAAAAATTATTACAAATAACAAATATTAATATTATATCATGTCATTTAATGTTTTTTGCTTGTGCTCTTCGAGTGTTTCATTCATGCTTTGTTTTATTTTAATTACATCTACCTTTTTCTTTCTCTTTCTTTCTTTTTTTTTAATCATTGGAAAATGTTTGTTGCTGTCGGTCTAAAGATCATATCTGATATAAAGACATATCTGAATCCTTGTGGTATCCATATTTTATTAATTTTCTGCTTTTTCGAAGTTTAATCCATGGCGTACGTAATATATAACTCTATTATTACGTAAGCCACTCTTTTTTTTCTATCAGCTAACAGTAGGAGTTATAGTAATCTACTATTTTCCCTTTATAGTCCGAGTGCTACGCGGCAAAAATAAGGTGAAAACTGCAAATCGTGATAAGAATATACCACTTGGTGAGTATGTACTTTATGGTAATACAATGGATATTAGAGGGGGAGGCACCTCGTAAAGTCGTCGGAATTCAATATGGCGGCCGTTATTCAAAATGGCGTCTTTTTCTGAATTCTGTTAATATGCGTAATATAAATGTGCACTTCACGTCGACTTCGATATTTTTAAAGTCAAATTTTCTTTTTTAACTCTTTCCAACATTATATAAAAGAGTGTAAGAATTTGACTTATCTGTCCGTTTGTCCGCCTGTCCTTCCATGCTCTAGCTCGCTTAAATCTAATCAGATTGCCAGGCAAATTTTATATGTTGTATGAAGTTTGTAATAACATGTTCGGAGTAAAATATAAAGTGTATAGCTTTTATAGTCCATTTACAGGGTGCTAAAAAATGACATTACAATATTGTGTATGCGGCGAAATCGTTGCAATGTGTTTTAATGATGCTATACTCTTTAAAACTCATTCAAATTGATCTTTATCAATGTTAATACTGCAATGAACTACCAAATACTTACTAAATAATAAGTTGTGCAAATTTATCGTTTATTAAAAGTGACACGCTAAAACAAGAAAATATGCGTTTGTAATTTGTATATAAATTTTATAAAGATCACGATCTAATTCAAGTATTATTAGTGGAGGTGCTAGGAGGGACAAAACTTCATTTTGTGATAAGTATATCCCGAACAGTTAATATCTATCGTATATTAATAAAATACATACAAGAATTTGAGGCATCGTATAAATTTATAGAAATTTAAAATGACGACTATTATCTAAAATCTTTTGCAGTTTTATTCTTCGGCATCTTACAAGCCTATTTCTGATGTTTAATTTCCACTTTTTATAACTCAAAAATTCTCTTTATAATACTAGAAATGTACCTGAAATGAAAATAGGACAATTATTAAAATATTTTTTGACATTTACAGTAGAAAAATTAAAGGAATATATAAATAATAAAAATACATTTTATCAACACATTACTTATACAATACATTAAAAAATTAATGTTACATGTAAAGCTGTAGAATATAGAAACTTCACTTGGTATAATCATATTTTTCACATTCGTTTTTGGGATTGCACAATAATGTGCAAGAAAGTCCAACTGTTCTACAGACACATTCATTTTTACATATTTTACATTTACATTTTATTAATTCTTCATAAGAGTCTGAAATCTCTGGCAACTCCAAACATTATTTTTTCAATGATAAATTATCCAACCACCATTCCCATTTGTTTGGAGAGGGTGGACGTATTTCACGCTGATCTGCTTGTCCCCAAATGTGTCCAAGTTGGAAAGCACTGCGTAAAATATGTTGTTGAAGTGCACCCTTGGTTGGCGGATGATGTTCAAAAGAACGACTTTTTGCCATAAACTATTCTTATCTTGCATTATCGACACTTATGCTATTGCTAGTTGAACAGTACAACAATACTACGAAATTTTCTAAAAGATTTAACAGATTTTTAGGAATGGAAGTTTGTGGTTTTGATAGGTATGAAAATGCAGCAGTAGTTTCTTTAAATGGATTCCATGTTTTCCTATTCGACTTTTTGGTCTTGCCTGTGAAACCCGGATTGCTGTCGCATTCCACGAAAGCATGCAATTCTAGTAAAGCCTTTTCTCGTCCAATTGCTGCAGCTATGGTATGAGCAGGAATAAATTTGTATTTTTTCCCTGTTACGAATGCAACTGAAATATTTTCTAGGAATTTATCTGAAATGATAAAAAATATGCAATCGCAAAAACTAATACATCAGTGTATATGGAGCGTATAACAATATTTTTCAGTCCTTTTTCAACCATGTCTTTGAAATGCAGTATTATTCTTGAATCAGCTTCTTCGTGACCAGGACAAGTCATTCCAATTAAGGAATTTACAGCAGTAAATTTAACTTCTTCCCGATTTAACTTCTTTTCCTGAAGTGGTTATATTAAAGCTTGTATATTTTTATGGTATTTATTGCTGGCGTCCCAAGTTGATTAAAAAGCTCTTCTTTGTTATTTGCAAACTTTTAAGAATCTAACATGTGGTTGCACTTGTCATCTGATCCCTGCACCCCTCTTCTGTCTTGTTTCTCTTTTAAAACTTGGTGTAATATATCTATCCCAAATCTATTCTTTGACATATAAAACTCTCAATGTCGTTACGTAAGTGAGGATAAAATGTGTTAATGTAGTAATCATTAAATGTGTTTGAAGTTTGTTGAGGCTTTAAAATGTTAGTAAGAACTGGCTCAACATATATTAAAGCATCACATATTTCTGGAAAAACTTTGCCATTTTTCCCAACATTTTCCTCTAAAATATGTGGTAAATGACTCTTATGGCTAGGTCTAAATTCCCTGTTACTAGAAAATGCAGATAGAAATGGTTGATTTTCATATTTGAAAAAAAATTGCAAGTCTAACTGACGATTCTGTATAACTATTAAAAGCCTGGAAAACAACTGGACGTCTGTTTTTAAGACCTTCAAGACTGTATTTTTATTGTTTATGTTTTTCGCCGGAGTACTAAACACTGGAATTTTGTTTTTTTTAAAGATTGAAATATTGATGAAAGTTGTTTTACTAGGCGTCCCTTAATGAATCTGTGGAATTGGTCAATACCAGTTGACTCAGCTGAATAAATTGATTCATTAATATCCTTATGAACAATAACTCTGCTTTCGATTACAAGCAAGTCTTCACCATCTTCTAACATTTTAATTCCTTTAGTACGCTATAGAGTGCTTGAACCTTAGCACTCTATAGAAAAATTTAATTTGAAATAAGTGATATTGTTCATGATGGTATCGATTTCTGTCTTGGGATTTGCTTGAATGTTAGACTCAAAGTCTTGTATGAAATTACAGATTTCTGGTCCAGATACCATCCAACGTATAAATGTCGATGGATCCTGCAATACTGCACCTCTTTCTCCTCTGAGAACAGCGTTTTTTAGTTCATGCGCTTGATATATGCCCATTGCTGAGAAGAGTTTCTTTGATTTTCTTATCACAAAATGTCCCGATAAAAATGCACGATGTACGTCTGGTAAATTAATATCTGCATCAAACAGATCTTTCAGATGTATTGGTAATTAACGTACATAATTAGGATGATCAGAAAGAAATGCGTCTGCGAGAAGAGTTAGGAATCGAAACAAAAAGAAAGGAAAATAAATTCAAATTGAAATTTTGGATCACTTTTGATTCATCTCATTTTGGTTGGTGATTAATCATCGTAAATACAATGTGCATTTATAAGCTGCATTTCAAATAAAAAAAATAATCATATGACATTTTGCAATTCGTTCCTACTTGGCAAAGTTTAAAAAAGCATATTATAAATTAAAAAGCACATACACAACATTATGGTTATAGACAGCACTGTAAACGTATTCTTTTTTGAAAGCTTGTAAATGAACTATAAATTCTACGCTCACCATACTGTACAACAAGTATCTCGTACTGCACTTCAGTGATATATTTTAATTTCAATATGTTTCAAGCATTTTAACATCATTAAAACACTCTAAAAAGTATTTTCGCCAATAGACCAAAATGTAAGAGAATTATTTTGAGTGTGCGTTAACGAACTAAAAATTCTACACTCTATATTTTCGATGTAGAACATTTTGCAGTATACCACTTCTTTAAATTACATATAGAGATAGCACATACATAAATTACACGGAAATCCGAGTAAATTTAAGCAAAAAAGAGTAGGGCCAGACTGACGGCTAGACAATTCATAAATACTTTGAGTGCCCTGTAAATGGACCATAAAAGCTATACGCTTTATTTTTTACTCTGAACATGTTATTATAAACTTCATATAACATATAAAATTTACATGGCAATCTGAGTATATTTAAGCGAGCAAGAGCATGGAAGGACAGGCGGACAGACAGACAAATAGACAGATAAACCGAATTCATACACTTTTAAATAATGTTGGAAGGTGTCAAAAACGAAAATTTGACTTTAAAAACATCGAAATTGACGTGAAATGCACATTTAAATTACACATATTAAGAAAATTCAGAAAATGACGCCATTTTGAATAACAGCCGCCATCTTGAATTCCGACGACTTTACGAGATGCCTCCCCCTCTAATATTCATTGTATTATCATAAAGTATATACTCACCAAGCGGTATATTCTTATCACGATTTGCAGTTTTCCGATGCGTAGCACCCGGACTATTACTTTCAACAGAAATGAAATACTTCTGTTGCCACGATGACCAAATAAATAAATAAATAAATAATAGATCAAAAATAAATTGAAATACGGCTTTCAAATAAATCGCATTTAAAAGTAGATTTTTTCCCCTGATACGACGGTGTAAGAATAGAAACTGTCCGTTGCATATAAGTTAAAAAAATTTGCTGTACCAAAAATTGTAAAACTAAAATTTCATTATAAATTTGTTTATGATTGGTTCAAGAATTAGTTCTGGAATGTTTAATCCATAGCGTACATAATATATAATTCAGTTATTACGTAAGCTATGTTTTGATCATCATAAAAGTTATGTTTATTATTAGCATTTTTTTTTAAATATTGCATTTGATAAAGTCGTTTTACAAACGGTCGTTCTAGTTTGTTAAATTACATTTTTTTTTTATAATGCTGTACACATATTCTACGATAAACTGCAGAATTTTTTTTATGTAAAGTAATTTGCATTTAAAATTCATGGAATTTTTCTAAAAAACTTTCATAGAAGAAAATTTCAATTTCATCATTTTCATTCATTCTTTTTTTTTAAATGATTTTTAAAAATTATACAGATATTTAAATCTGACCAGAAAAAGGGATCATTTGTTCGAGAGCGTTACTCTTAAGTAATTCTCTATACAAGGAAAAATTTTTTGAAAATCAAAATGGAAAAAATCGCAGTTTATTCCGTGTACTAGCGAGCTACGCCCGCTAGCTGGGCCACTTTTTCTAAACGAACCTCGACATTAAGCAGTATATAATAAGCAAAAAAATTCATTTAATAAGCAAGTCTTGGTGTTCGAATCCTCAAGCAAAAAAAAAAGTAAATTAAAGAGGTATGATTGTTATTCGCCCATTATCTCGTTAAAAATATGTGATTTCGTACAGTGGGCGCTACGCGCCCACCGTGCAAAGCCGGCCCGCCGGCCCGCCGGGGCTACGCGCCATGGTCGCCATCGTCCCGTTAAAAATATTTGGTTTTGCACGGTTGGCGCTGCGCGCACATAATACATTTTCTCATATTTTTTGGTTCATCAGAAGCAGACTTTTACGCAGATTCTGAATATGTAATCAGTTTTTTTCTATTTTAAAAACTGCCTGCATGATGGTTTAAGAAAAAACGCGCAAAAAAAAGTTTCGGAAATAAAAACTGTAAAAGACTGCTATTAAAAAAAAAATAAGTAATTTCATTAATATCACAAACAACATAACTAACAAATAATTTTGGCAGCTCGTTTTCCGTTCGTACTAACAGAAATTGGTATTAATCGCGTAAATCTTAGGTTACACAGTATTCGTGTATGCTACCAAAAAGAAAAAGCATGAAAATGAGCTACAACGATTAATACTCACATACAGAATAAATATATGAATAGCCAGTTACATCTGAGATCCTCAAAATATTAATTAGCAACACTATTACCTCTTAGTGAACATATCTTACTGTGCTTAAATAGTTGTACTTATTATATTAATTAAACCGTGTTTAACATTTTTTACCAATTAGTTCTTTTTCTCTTATACATTCTTTGACAAAATGACGGGAGAAAAAGAAGTTTTCGACTGCTTCTTCTTATAGCCAAACGGGAAAAGTTCTTGTCGTTCACCGCAAGGTGGCGCAGTGTTCTGCCTGAGAGCTCCGTTTGAGCTTCGTTTGGGAAATTAGACGTTTTCCGTTCCGATTCCTGACCGGTTTTTAATTCATAACTTTTTTAATTTTGGTCCCACGGTCTCGAAAATGCCCGAAATGACTTTCCCGGAATTTTTCGAATCGAAAGACACCTCTCGTGACTTCCAACTCGCCCGCGTTGCGAACTGTAATCGGCTTCAAGCAGACAGACAGACAGAGGCGCACGGATTTTATTAGTATAGATTATTCAGATGACTTTTGAATTTTTATGTACTTTGAATTACTTCTATTTTCTTTTATTACAATTATTTGAAAATTTAGAAATCATTTTTATATTATTATTATTGAAGAATTTATCGTAATTTTAGCAATAGCAATATAAAAAATTATAGATTTTTGATATTGAAAACGCGGAAAAAAAAAAAAAAAAAAAAAAACTTACCATATTTCCATTTTTAATATTTTTTAAGTCAGCGATTAAGTATTGAATTAATTTTGGTATTTCTGTAGAAAAGCGCATATGGAAACAAAATATTGATATTTTCTGTTGATAAAGTAATATTACTAAACATATTTGTAAAATAAATGTTAATCTCACCCGAAGAGCTTGTAAAAGTAAATTGATTATGTTTTTAATAAACGAAATAATCTGAATTCTCTGCGGTATAGATTAAAATACTGTTTAAAACTTGACAAATTTAAAACAACTGTATTCTCTTCTCTGTACTAACTACCAAAAGTTATAATCTGACTTGAATATGAAATTGATTATTGATTTTATTGAAAAAACAAAATTTAGTTTTATTTCAGATTTTGTTTTGTTTCTTGATTAGCTATAGAACTGAACTTTTAATAATATTTAACTAGAAGAAGTAGAAGTTTTTGCCGCATTTAATTCCTGGTTCCAAAAGGTTTCACATTTCACAATATGAACACATGTATCTTTCTGATAACTTTCTTTAACATCTGATTAAATAGATATAGTTCTGGACAAAATTATAAACTCAGAAATTTTTTAATTTGTTTGCATCATAATATAAATAAGATTAGCTTTACGTTAATAATATAATTATGAATATTTATATTAAGGCATCTAAAATTAATGTAACTTATAAATAAAATGGAGTAAGTAATTTAAATGAGAAAATATATAACTTAAAAAAAATAACATTATGTGAAACCTGGACAAAATTATAAACTCAAAGTTATGATTTTCTATATTCTGGCACATTTAATATAAATAAATGCATTTTGTGATAAAAAACTAATAAATGGAGTCATTATGAATCAATACATTTCAATACATCAATACATGTTTTAATTTTTTTCATAAAATAACATTATGTGACACCTGGACAAAATTATAAACTCAAAATTATGAATTTCTACAATCTAGTATTTTTGATATAAATAAATGCATTTTATGATAATAAACTAATAAATGGAGCTATTAGGGATGAATATATTTCAATACATCAATGCATTTTTATAATTTTTAGTTAAACAATTTTGTTAAATACGGTTTATTAATATGGTTTTTGTATATAAAATGGAGTAGTAAACTTCCAAAGATACAGAAAAAAATCAAAGATCTATGTTATGAACAGCATTTAGTACTGGAGCTTCTTCTAGCCGAATTGTAAATACTTTAAAGCTAAATGTAAGCTCTCGAATTGTTAGACGGATTCTTCAATGAGCGCCGAATATGAAATGGAAGAAAATGAAAGCTGAGCCAAGACTTGAGCCCCATCACATGAAACCCAGATTTCATTTTGCACGTGTCATGTATAACATAATGGAGCACAATCGTTTGGTCAGACGAAAAGAAAATTAATTTAGAGGCCCAGGTGGCATAATATACTACTATTGGAACGATATTAAGCCTGAAGAACGGCATATCTTTAGTCGAAACTTTGGTGAACAATCAGTGATGGTATGGGCTGGTTTTTCTCAAAATGGTAAAATTGCTCTAGATTTTCTTAATTGAAAACAAAAAGCAGAGGACTACCAGTTAATGCTGATCGATAATTTTTTGTCATATGGACCGTTGATCGCTGGAGAAAACTGGGTATTTCTGCAAGATAATGCAGCAATACATTCTACAAAAAGCATAAAAGAGTGGCGGTAGCGCTGGTATGTAAATAGTATCTTGAATTGACCAACCCGCAGCCCTGATCTAAACCCCATTAAAAATTGCTGGAGTGCTATCGTTCGAATAGTCTATCGCGATGGACGCCAATATCAAAACACAAATGATTTAAACATTGCTATACTTTCAGCCTGGAACCAGTTGTCTATGGAGCAGATGGAAAAAAAAATTCAATCTATGCCGAGTCGCATATTCGAAGTCATTCAGAAAAATGGCGGTTCAACACATTTTTGAATGTATGCATTATTACTTTGCACCAGGATTCAAAAGTACGTTCATTTCTTTAAACTCTATAATTTTATGTTTTCAATTTACACATGTACTATATTTATATTTTACTCATATTTTTTGAAAAAAAAAATTATAAAAATGCATTGATGTATTGAAATATATTCATCCCTAATAACTCCATTTATTAATTTATTATCACAAAATGCGTTTCTTTGTACCAAAACTACCAGAGTGTCGAAATTCATAGCTTTGAGTTTATAATTATGTCCAGGTTTCATTTAATGTTATTTTACGAGAAAAATTAAAATATGCATTGATGTATTGAAATGTATGGATGCGTAATGACTCCATTTATTAGTTTCTTATCACAAAATGCATTTATTTATATGAAATATGCCAGAACATAGAAATTTATAACTTTGAGTTTATAATTTTGTCCAGGTTTCAGATAATGTTATTTTTTTTAAGTTATGTATTTTTTTATTTAAATTACTTACTCCATTTTATTTATGAATTACATTAAATTTAGACGTCTTATTATAAGTATTCATCATTATTTTATTAATGTAAAACTAAGCTTATTTATATTATGATGTAAACAAATAAAAAATTTTGTGAGTTTATAATTTTGGCCAGGAGTGTGTATGTGTGTGTATATACATGACATTTTTTTTCAATAACTGTTTGTGAAATATTATTTATGCCTTACTTTTTAAGAATATTTATTTATTTTCAAACTGCACATTTCACGATACATCTTCGTACGAACAAAATATTATACTCACACCAGTTTGGATTAAAAAGCGTTTTTAAATATATAGTTTTCCTGGTGTTTAGAATTTATACTTACCTGGCACTGGGGTCAGCCTTGATCAGGAAGGAGGCTCCCCCGAGCAGAGATCTCTCATTGCACACCGAGGGGTTGACGTTCGCCACAACCGCAAATTGCGGTTGCTTGGGGTGCATAATTTTTGATAGTTGGGGCTGCGTTCGCGCTGTCCCTTCTTTTAAAAATAAAAGAAACGATTCTTGTTTTCCAATAGAGGCTGGCTAGGCTTGGGCACTTTTTTTTTTTTTTTTTTATCAATTAAGAATTTTTACTTATTAATATAGCTGATAAAAGTAATTTTTCCAAATTAAAAGGGCCAAGATTTTTTTTTAAAAGAAAATGCTATGATGTAAAATCTTCAAATTGATAAGTGTAAGCTCAATATAGAGACGGCTCTTAAGGAGAGCTTGGACAGCGCATGCGCCTGTTGTCGGCTCCCTCTTGATTTGGCGTTCAGCGGCAGCTCCTCGCCAACGCGCTGAAAATGAAATGAGCGGGTGTTTTCTCTATGCTGATGTAAACACATCAATTCTAAAAATGTGTGTGTGTATGTGGGGGGGGGGGGATCAGGGTCGGTTTATTATTTCGTGAAGAAAAATGATGGGGATGAGAATCAGTGTTTATGTTGTGAGGGAAAAAAAAAAAGAAAAGAAAAAAGTGGGGAAAAATTGGATTCAATTTTTATTATCTCGTTTGATTCATGCAAACATTTCAATCAACATTAGTCATATAGTTAGTTAGCATAATGTTTTATTTCGTCCGTCTGTATCAGGGCTATTTATATAAAAATAATTCTTTTAATTTTATGATAAAAAAATTCATCCATTTAAACGGTAAATTAATTAGAATCGATTTGTATTATGTTATAAAAAGAAGCGGGGGGGGGGGGGAGGGAAACAATCAATTTTTATTATGTAGTTTGATTCTTTTTAATCATCGTTAATCATGTTATTTAATATAATATTTTATTTATTTCATCAATTTGTATCAGTGTAGTATATTTAAAAATACTTAATTTAATTTTATAATATAAGGTTTGAAAATTATTGTACATTACTAATTATTGTTAATTAATTTATTAATAATTGTAAATTAAGTTTTTAAATACAGTATGTAATTATTTGTAACGGTATATTTCTTTTAAAGGGAAAATTTCTTTGCACTTTTATCTAATATATTGTGAATATTATGTGTTCATAAGGCTTTTTTTATTGTTTAAGTTATAAAAAAATCAAATATTTTTCTACGGTTTCTAACTTCAATACCTATTTTTGTTTTGTTTATTTATTCTTATTATTTTAAACTTAATTCTTTCAAAATAATTATCCTCTTTATCTAATACTGGATATTTTCAATCTGTTCCATTCCATTTTTGAAGATGAAATAAAAAAATTGAATGGTAATTTTATGTGATAAAATACAATTAAAAGTGATTTTGTTTGCATGATATATTATAAATATTTTTTATTAGCAAAATTTATCGTGATTCAAACAAGTGTTATTTCATCATTCATTTGGGGGGGGGGGGGTGCATATATTGAGAGTGTAATAGTTTATTAAATGTTGGTGCATCTTAAAAATTGGTTTTAAACATCAATTTTGTCAGGAAATTTTGAAGTTCCTGGAAACATCAATAGAATTATCTAAAAAAAAAAATTACTATTTTTTAAAGCTAATCTCTTATACAGTTTATTTCAAGAATAACTTTTACTTTTAAAATTGTGAAATAAATAAATATTATGCTTTGTTACATTTCTGAAATCTAAAATCAGGACACTTATAAAAAATATACTTAAAAATAAATTCAATTAATGGAAATATTATGCCTTTAAAAATTACAATAATGATCAAAAAGACTTATAATACTCGTCTTACATCTCGAAACTTACTGCTATTTTTTTTTAATTCTTTTTAATCAGTTTCTTATTGCCATTTTTTTTTTTATTCTTTTTAATCAGTTTCTTATCTTAACTCTTGTAGTGGCATAAAACATGTCAGGTAAAAAAACTGCTTTAAATTATAATTTTTGACGAGCAACCATGGTTTGGTTTGGTTTTATTTTGTGTCGGCAGATTATCTACTCGAGGGGTATAAGCCCAGTGGGGAGTGCCTTTCGTGGGGGTCTTTATAAGGTAACCTAACCCTTAGTTACGTAAGGTTCGAAGAAAGCCACGAAAACTCCGAACGGTTAGGTCGACGGCCGCGATTGGGTTCGAACTCAGCACCTGCCGTTTACCAATTGAGAGGTCAGAACCTCTCGGCCACTGGTGGGGTACGAGCAGCCATGACTAATGTCAAATAAAAATTACAAATTGAAAGTCTTCTCTACAAACACCACTCCCACGATAACACACTACTACAATCTAACTTTCAACAGTTTTCTTTAGAACCTTATTTTTTCTTTGTAGCACATAAAATTTTATTTGGTGTAACTGATACCCTTTTAAAAATCTAATCAATAATTCTCAATGACTTTTTTTTTTTTTTTTACAGTCTCTGTTATGGGATATACAACACCTCCCGAGGGAGATTTGGGATTTTATTCTTATTAATTAATGATTTTAAAGTGAAATTTGTCTTGTAACTATTCAAATGCTTTGCCTTGCCCCCACCCCCAAATCACTTTTTTTTCTGAGCTTTAAATTTATCTTAATTGAACATTGGAATATTTAAATTTATTACAATTCCAAAATTGTTATTATGCTTAGATTTTTTTATTCACCATTCTCTTATCAATTATAACATGAAAAGAGAAAAAACGAGATCTTAAAATATTTTTTTTAAACAAAATTGCTAAAAAAATATTATTTTTCCTAAATTATATGTCATATTTTTACCTTGCAAATTTCAAAAAGACATATGCATATTAATTTTGCAAATTATTGATTAGATTTAGAAAACACGAAGGTCAGGTCTAATATTCAAATTTAATAATATCATAATTAAGTATATTTTAATTTTTGCATTAATACAAAACAACTAAAATTATTACATCGAAACGTAACATATATAACTACAGATTTTCTCGAATAAAATTTTTATTTCGCAGTAGTAATAGTCCATCCATTAACTTTCTCTTTTCATATTCACCCGGAGCCCTTTCTACCAGATATCTAAATAGATGGCCAAGCAAGTGATAAATAGCCAAATACAGTAACCCTACTGAGGGAGCCCTCTCTGTATTGAGACGCTAGTAAATTGATATCATGCGATTAATTTTTTTCATTCATTTAAATTACCATATGACTAAATAAATTTTTGATTACTTTATTTATCAAAAAAATTAAATAAAAGAGAAAAAAATCAAACTTTTTTTTCTTATGTATGCTCAACAAATAAAGATGGAGAAGCCAAAAGATATGAAAAGAAGATGGTGACGGCGGGAAGGTTTAAAATCATACTGATTAACATTAAATTTTAGTGATAAAGGGTCAGATTTTGCATGGAAATATGTAAAATTAATAAGACTGTTAAAACTAAAATAGTAAAAGTAATTTAAATTATTATTAATGATTTTGATTTAAAATTATTTATTTAATGTGGAAAATTATTTATTTATTTAAATTAAGAATAAAGCTAAAAGGGCATTAAATTCTGTTTGAAAAGATTTCCGTTATAATTTAATTACAATTATAATCTATAATCATTAAAATTACAACTCATGTCAGTAATAAATTTAGAAAATGTGAAACGTCAGCAATGAAGAAGTTTAATCGTAACAAATGATGAGAAATGAAAATAAATTGCCTTTAAAATAAAAGAAATTTAGATATGGGAAAAATCAAAAACATGTTCCTTGGTGCATGGCCACCAAGAAAATTTATCAAAAATATATCATTCATTCTTCTAGAAGTGTATATATGACCAGAACTGGATGTTGAAAAAATTCGGTACAAGATATGTACTCATCTAGAAAAATGCTTATACATCTGGGATTTATTTTAAAGCTATAAATCCAGCCAGCTTAAAGACATCCAGCCTGCGGACCATCTTTTTGGAGTTTGCTATTTAAAAAAAATTAAGCGTATAGTAACAGGAAATTTTACAAGCGCAATTATGCTGTCAGCTGAATGTTCGTCCGTTGTCCCCATTGGTCGGAACCTAGCTAGAGTCGTGGAACACAGCTATTCATGCAATGGACTTTATGCTCACAATCTGAAGTCGAGGTTAAATATCGTTTGCTTACGGTAGTTAGAATAGCAATGTATGGAGTGTGAGTAATTAATGGCTGTTTGTTAAAAATACAAAAAAAAAAAAAAATTCTTTGTTGTAGCAGTATATACTTAATATATTATAATACAAATTCAAATGTTTTGTATGCAAGAAAATTCCCTAAATTTCCATATTTTCTGTTAAAATGCATGCACTCAAGCTGGATTAAGGCTAAATTCTTCTGCTAGTGGTGTTTGCGCCTGTGCATACTGGTATTCTTTCGATGTAGTGGCTAGAATAACAGATCAACATACCGCCAGCTCTGGTGTCCGGCATCACGTGCATAACATTACGCATAGATTTCATGAAATAATGTTTTAAAGCAATAGAACACTGGAAGAACTAGAGCTACGAAGCAGTCCATATCAGAAATATATCATACATTCTTTTGTCAGTCTATATATGATCATAACTGGATGTGGAAACAAATTTCAGTACTGAAAATTAAGATTTGGAAAGAATCAACACTCCTGGATTTCAACTGAAACTATCTCAAAAATACTGTCGACGTCGGGAATGGAGAAGCTTTTTCATGAAAAGTGGTGAGAAATAAATTTATTAAACTAGAGAAAATTAAAATATGAAGAAAGTCATGAAAATTTTTCTTGTGACAACCAAGAAGACATAAACCAAGAACTATAAGTATATTTTTATAAACACGTTAATTTTAAATTTACAACCTGAAGCAGGTGTTCAGTCGATAGGAACAACTCCTGGGAAATTTATTTTAAAAAGCAAATCGGCGGCTAAATAAATAACCAAAAATCTAATTCACGAAAAAAAGTTAAGCATTTGGGATGATTGAAATGTGAATCTTTAGATGTTGAGAGAAGTATGAATAGTTGTTTGAAAAAAACCAAGCAAAAAAATTTCAAGAAATTAATTTCAACTTAAAAAAAAGCTTCTAAAATCAATGTTTGAATTGAAAGTTCAATGCAAGCAAACGTCTCGAGCAAAACCAGCCGCACAAAAAAATATGCGTTAAGCAGTGACGAATGAAGAAACACAAGAAATTTTGTAAATATTCTCCTGTTGAGCATTGAACAAGCAACTGGAATATAAACAAAATCCGGTTCCGGTTCATTATTCGACTGATGGAATGTTCATTGTATCTATGCTTACGCATTAAGATACCTTAAAAAGTAATGTAGATTGAAATGTGTAATTATTTAGAAAACCGTGTAAAGAAATTTTAACTGGTGAATTTTAGCTTTTATATATATATATATATATATATATATATATATATATACATATATATATCAATCTGACTAAAATGTTAAATGCATGCAAGCATCTCTTACAAGAAAGTATGCATTAAGTAGAAATCGATGGATAAATGCAAGAAAATTTTAAAACATTTTTACTATTGAGTTTTGAACAAGGTTGTGGAGTTTAAACAAATTATTTGATTGGCGTTGTGATCCTTGCATCTACGATTGAAGAACGTCTACCGCAGTATTGCCGATTGAAATAAGTAATCTTAAGAAATGGTGAAAATTATTAAGTGTTTTGGGGGGGGGGGGGAAGAGACAAGGAAATTTTAACTGATAAAGTTTAACTTAAAATAAAACTAGTCGTTGGGGGCCATCGTAATACTTACTCATCATGGATATGTATAACATAAAATAAAACATGCTTAAACTATTTATAAAATGCATCGCAATTCCAAAATAAAATTCTAACGCATATTTAAATATTTTTAATACATAGTAATACTCTATTACAGAATTGTGGGACACTACTTTACTATTTCGTCGGACCCATTTCGACAAATTCTATAAAACGCCAAACTACTTGTAAATTATACAAATTGACATAATTTGTATTTTAAGTAATGAAAAACAAATAAATTAGTAAAATATTAATAAAAATACAAAGTGACATTTAATCGTATACTTGGGCATAGTTTTCTGGTCGGTGGGATTATTAAGTAGTACCGAAATGCGTAAAAGTAACATCCTTATAACTCCAAGAATGATAATCATATTAACTTACAGTTTACTGCATTGGTCTGACTGTGTCATTTCCAATTAAAATATATATTTGAACTAGCGGACCCGACAGACGTTGTCCTGTCACCGACAGACGTTGCCCTTCCTGGCACCGACTCCAGAAAATCAAATAAATGTACGTAAATATAGTGATACGCATAATAAACACTAAGCTCTTAATTTAATTTCTTATTACAATTATGTAAGGAAATAATATTTCAATCTTCAGTATTTTTTGAAGTCGGTTCAATTTTTGATAGAAAAGTTTATTTTTCTCTTTTTTGTTAAATGTTAACGATTTTCTGAAGTCAGTTAATCAAAATTATAATACAGGCTATATTACTGTAAAGCATACACGTTTGACAGGAGCGGGGTTCGAACACGCGATCTCTTTCTTCAAGAAGCAGAGCTTATATCTGGCGCCTTAGACCGCGCGGGCATTCCGTCCAAAAATCACTAACTATTAGTTTTTGCCTAGTTACTAAAAAAGTACTGAATCAATTTCGATGAAATGTGAATCTAAACCATTCTCAAATCCACTGGAACACGCACAAAATTTCATTAAAATTGGTCCAGTCATTTAAGAGGAGTTCAGTGACATACACACGCACAGAAGATTTATATGATAAGGATTCAAAATTTCAGGTTTTTGCGCCGAAGACATCGCCAAATTAGGAAAATGTGAATTATCTCACGAACTACTGGATTTAAACAAATTTGCTTAGTACCATTAGATTCAGAATGAAAAAATGCACTAAAATAGGTTATCAGTTGAAGAATAACTACAAAAGCCAATTTTTAAGGAATTTTTTAAAAGTTCGTTCTTTTTTCTACTCATCTTAGGGGTGGAATTTTCGAAAATCCCTTTTTAGCGGCACTCGATGTTATAAGAAGTATTTTTACACCAATTTTCAAGATTTTTGGTTCGGTAGATTTTTTTTGTGCTGTGATTAATACGAAATCCTGACTTTCTTTAATATATATAGCACTTTTAATTGGCGAAAAATCACCAACTATTAGTTTTTGCCCAATTACTAAAAGTACTGTATCAATTTCGACGAAATGTGAATCTAAACCATTCTCGAATCTACTGGAATGCACACACAAAATTTCATCAAAATCGGTCCAGTCGTTTAGGAGGAGTTCAATTACATACACACGCACAGAAGATTTTTATATATAAAGATTGAAATTTGAATGAAATACAGGGTCATAAAAAACAGAAGAGTGTGGAAAATAGGATTACAAACATCTCGGAAACTAATTATCCGATCACCTTCATTCTTTATGCAAAATTTATGTTTTTTTTTTTATTGTTTTTTACATTTACTAATTAAAATTTCAAAAAATCGAAAAATTTTATGTATTTTTCATCAAAGCGAACCTTTCAAGAGCCCGAAAACAAATTCCGGATAATCGAGGTTACTCATTTTCAAAAGACTTTTCCCCTTTATTACGTACTAACAAGGAAGGTCTCCATACTTGGCATACTCAGATTTTTTTGAAAAAAAAAAATACTAATTAAACTACTCATGTAAGTAATAAAGGATCAATAAAATTTAGCGACGGAATTAGAATAGAAAATATGTAAAAAAAATAAAATACTTTCGAATATTTGGCGTGAAAAAACTAATTTGGCGTAATAAGTGGCGCGCGATTTGGCGAGCAGCTCTTTTCCCCACCAGAAGCAAACGATTTTAATGCACCTGAAAATTGTTTCTTAATAGATTTTTAAAAACGCATTTAAATGGTATTTAATGAATTTAACCATAAACAATGAGAGAATTTATTCTATACGCATATATATATTGTATTCCATATATATATTGCCTATTGCTGTAGTTATTTAATTTATCTGCGGAAAAAAATATTTTCATAAATGAAAAATCCATATGGAGAAAAAAATAATTTCATAGATTCGAGCGTATTAAAAAATAAAAGTCAGGTGTTTCCATAGTAACAAAATTGAATTGATAATGGTCAATTGGACTTTGAACTTCAAACAATTTTATTAATTTAAATTTGAAAGTCGTTTTAAATCGCAAATTTTGATGGTTAAATTTGAATATAAATACATATAAATATCGATATAACAAAATTATACTTAAAATAAACTAAAACTGACAATACTAAAATTATTTAAATTTAATTTATCTAAACAAATTGAACTAGAAACTTTTCTTCCATTAAAGTGCATTTGACATTTTTTTTTTTAAAGTAAATTTTTTTAATTGAGTTTCATCGCCAACCAATGATAAATTGCCAAATAATGAAATTTTAATTATTTTTTTACGGGCAGGGAAAGGAGGTTCCGCCGAAATTTCTTTTATAAACGTATATATCCTCATGAGAAGAACATTGTGTAATTTTTTCAGTTTTTTCGGAGTATGCCCGTATGGAGACCTTCCTTGTAAGTACACGCCAAGTTACAATTCTCTGTCTCAATTCTTTCGGGAGATAGAGCGTTTACAGACAGACCGAGAAATTTCGTAAATATTACAGTCGAGTCTCTATATAACGAAATCCATCGTTCCAGTAAAAAATTCGTTATATAGAGAAATTCGATGTATAGAGATTGATGTGAAAAATCATATTTAATGTGTAAAATTTGAACAAAAATTATTTTTGATCTTCTGAATTAAGAATTTGAAGTGTTTGAAAGTAAATATTAACCTAACATTTTATTTCTTAATTATTTAAGCAGTTTTAAAAAAAAAAGAACAGACATTTATTTGAAAGCTTAATGAAAATCAAATAAGAAAGACTTGCATTAATTTCAGACGAAGAAATCTGTAATTTTTTGTTTTTTTATTTTAACATTCTTACGCTCTCAAAAAAATGCTCAAATTTTAGCAAGGAATGAAAAATTGTAGTTAACATTTTCCTCCATTTGAAGGCCTCTCTTATGTGCCTCTCATTGATTCCTCTTTTACATGCGTATCAATCCAATTGACACTGTTTTGAGAAAGATGTGGATATATATATATATATATATATATATATATAATTCAGCACTTACGATAAATCAAAAATAGGTGATGGAAAATTGATTCCATATGATTTCGAAGCTTTTTAAAACTGTATTTTATGACCAATTTATCAAAAATTCGATGTATGGAGACAGATATTTCGCTATATAGAGACTGTTTTTAATGTAATCATGCGAAAAGGGACCGTTCTTACTAAAAATTCGTTATATAGAGAAATTCGATGTAGAGAGACTCGACTGTATTCAGAGCCTGATTACTAACGGGGCACTCTCTCCCCAGTAAAATTACATAGAAATTTTCGCCTTGTTTAAACGCCCTTTTCAGGAAAAATTACTATCATGAATAAGGAAAAAATTTCTATTTATTTTTTCTGGTGGGAGAGTGCCCCGTTGATAATCAGGCCCTGACTGTATTTCTATTGACTATCGGACACGAATGTGCAATATAAACGAAATTCACTTCCTGTTCATTACTCGACTGGTGGAACGTTTATTACATGTACGTCTCACGATGCTTTCGACAATAATGTGGATTGTCGCAATTGTATAACCTTGTTGTGTTGTATAACCTTCAAATGTTGAGAAAAATATGAATATTTGTTTGGGAAAAATCAATAACATTTTAGCTAATAAATTTCAACTTCAAATAAAAATTCCTGAAATCACCATTTGAATTGAATGCAGGCAAAGGTATCCTACAACAATAATAACAACACTAAAAAACATATGAAGCAGAAATCCATGAGGGAAACATAAGCAATTTTGTAATTATTCTCTCTATTGAGTATTGGACAAAGAGATGGAATTATCTGCTTCCTGTTCATTATTTGACAAGTGGAATGCTCATTGCATCTACGCCTTAGCCCTTAAATGCATATTGTATCATTTTCGATACCATAAGTGTTCCCGATTTATTGGGGGTTTTATTCACATATTCCGTATTCTCACCAGAAATTTAAAAGAGCAATTTTCACTTTACTTAATGACAGAACAATGCGAACAATGTAAGCATGGTGATGGACCTCTTACAAGGGCACCACCAAACATGGTGCTCACAGATTTTAATGATTTTTAAGTATGTTGTAGGGGTTATATTACTAATTATTCAGCTGAAAGGATTCTTTCAAATGGGCCTTGGTTTTTGAGAAATTGGGGGGTCAAAGTTTAGTGTTTATTTCAAATACCTGTTAGTATTACCTTTGGTCAGCAGCTCCGTGGCTCCGAGGTAAATTGCTGGACTCCAGACTCGGAGGTGGCGGGTTCAACTCCAAGCCGGACCACCTTTTTTTTTTTTTTTAATTTTTACATACTTTTTACATGTTACATATTTTAAGCTGAATTTGGAATTCTACAGCTTTGGACTTATTAACATTTTCTTATGTGGGTTGTTTATTTTTTTTACTTTTATTTTTCTTACTTAAAAAAATATGGTTCAAATGATAAACTAATTGCACTTCAAAATTTATAAAATAAATAAAAAATGCTTATATAATTAGAATTTTCAAAAAGCATAAAAAATTTTGAATATTTTAAAATCCCTTTTACTTTAAATATTAATAATTTTGCTCAATTACTTTTTTCAGATTTTCAAATAAATATTACACAATACTGTGCATGGATTTTTAGACAATCTATTATTACATTTAATATACTTACATATATATATATATTTATGTTACTGGTATATGCAGTGTAAAAAGATTAAATTTAACACATAACGCATCTTTATACACACTTTTATTTGGAAAAAATTATAATTATAACCTGAAAACTAATTACATGAGTATATTTATCGCATATGTATAATACAGAACCAATATAAAAAAAAAAAATAAATCACCATATCAAATACAAAAAAAGTCCTTAGCACTTTTAAAACATGAAAGTGAAGAAATTATGCACACAGAAAAAAACCGTTTAGAATCATCATTTGCGTAGGGAATTGCGCTGAATGTATTAACAAAATTTACAGTATCGCGTGATATATTTGTCGTGTGAATAAAAATAAGTAATTAAATTATTCACAATTTAACAGAATCTTACTTGATATTTAAGAGCAAATATTTATTTTTTGATCAACTTTTATATAAACCTTTTCCTTAAAAACTTAACGTTTATGATTTTTTTTAATTAATAGTTTTTTCAAAACTTATTAATCTAAACGCAAATTTGAACTAATTCGTGACTGAAATCTCATCTTTTTAAAACTCGTATAAATTTACATAACCTATATTCCTTAACTAGTTCTGCAAAAGAAACTAAATGACAACAGCAAAAAGAATTTCTATTTTTGCGTGATTTTACCGAGAAAATAAAAGCAGACGAATAAAATAAATACATATATATACTTTTTTTTTTTTTTTATCTATCGTAAATATTATTTCATTAGCAAACGATTTTCCCAATTTAGTTGATTTTTTATGAATAGTGCTTTAATTTGTTAAAACAAAAAATATATGTATTATTTTAAATATAATCCTTCATTTCTTATTTGTGCAAACGATAAATGATATTGAGGATGAACTTTAGAAATAAATGTATTTAAAGATCAGTAAAAATTTGGAAAATATTTTAACACTACTGCAATAATATTTTATTAGACTTTCGAAGGTATGCATTATTTGAATTAACTAATCATATAAATGTCTGAGAAATTGCACCTGAAAATTATTTTGTATAATTTATACAAAAAAAGGATAAATTTTCGTTTAAAAAATTCCACAAAAAAGGCGATAGGAAAGAGAAAAATTATTATTTCAGAATTGTGCTTAATAAAAAAAGAAATTACATAATAATTAACAAAAAAAAAAAAAAAAAAAAAAAAAAAAAAAAAAAGATTCAAGGCATAAATTAGTTATGCAGTTTTGTCAATAAAAATATTAGTTTAAAAATTGCAGATAAAAATAAATTTCCATGAAATAAATTCGGAAATATAAATTTACTTTATTAAAAAAATATCAAAAAGTTCAAAGCTGTCGAATTTCCAATACTGCTTAAAATATGTAACGTGTAAAAAGTATGTAAAGATAAAAATAATATGTAATTGTGTAATATTCATTTGAAAATCTGAAAAAAGTAATTGAGGAAAATTATTAATATTTAAAGTAAAAGGGATTTTAAAATATTCAAAATTTTTTATGCTTTTTGAAAATTCTAATTATATAAGCATTTTTTATTTATTTTATAAATTTTGAAGTGCAATTAGTTTATCATTTGAACCATATTTTTTTAAGTAAGAAAAATAAAAGTAAAAAAAATAAACAATCTACATAAGAAAATGTTAATAAGTTCAAAGCTGTAGAATTCCAAATTCAGCTTAAAATATGTAACATGTAAAAAGTATGTAAAGATTAAAAAAAAAAAAAAGGTGGTCCAACTTGGAGTTGAACCCGCCACCTCCGAGTCTGGAGTCCAACACTTTACCTCGGAGCCACGGAGCTGCTGACCAAAGGTGATACTAACAGGTATTTGAAATAAACGCTAAACTTCGACCCACCAATTTCTCAAAAACCAAGGCCCATTTGAAAGAATCCTTTCAGCTAAATAATTAGTGGTATAACCCCTACAACATACTTAGAAATCATTAAAATCTGTGAGCACCATGTTTGGTGGTGCCCTTGTTAGTTGAAGAAACAACTTTATATCCAGGTTAACGATGTAAGCCTTGTTGCATGGGCTTAGGGAGCCATAAGAAAAATAAAAAATAATGTTTAGTTGTGGCAAGCCACAAATTAAGATAAATTTATTAGCTAGCATAGAATAAAAGATAGAGTAAAAAATTTAAATTAAAGAAGTAGAAAAAAAAAAGAAACTTAAAATGTTCGTAATGTTCGAGAAGCAAAGGACGAAAAAGCTACCGAAGGGACGCACCAACTAGAAAAAAAAAAACTTTTTTCAGAGATCATACATTTTTAAAATAACAAAAAATTGCAAAGTTAGTTAACACTAAATGACTAACAACATTTTTTTGAAAATATTTAAAACTTAGACGGAAACAAACACAGAGAGAAAAGTATATATGATAGTTGAGGGAAACTCAATCATCCTCTTCCAATAATAGAGTGTATCTGGGAACTTAATAATAGACCATTCTTAATTAAATAAAGAAAAATTTACTATTTAGATTTTTCTGGTATAAATTCTGATTCTTTGAATTGCACATTTTTTGGAACGCGTTCCATCCTATGCATTTAAGGGTTAAGATGCCTTCAACAGTATTGTAGACTGAGATGCATAATCTTCAGATGTTGAGAAATGTATGAACAGTTAGTTGTTTGGTAAAAACCAAGTACATTTTAACTAATGAATTTCAACTTCAAATAAAAATTGCTAAAATTACGGTTTCAATTGAATGTTCAATGCATGCAAAAATCTCTTACAACAACGACACTAAAAAATATGCGTTAAGCAGAAATCGATGGGGAAACAAGGAATTTCATAAACGTTCTCTCTCTTGAATGATGAACAAGGAGGTGGAATATGGATGAAATCGGCTTCCTATTCATTATTCGACCGGTGGAATGTCCATTGCATCAACGCCTTAAGACAACTTCAACAATAATATAGATTGAAATGCATAATCTTCAAATGTTGAGAACTATATGAACAGTTGTTTGGTAAAAATCAAGTACATTTTAACTAATGAATTTCAACTTCAAATAAAAATTATAAAAATTACGGTTTCAATTGAATGTTCAATGCATGCAAAAATCTCCTACAGCAATAATACTAAAAAAATATGCTTTAAGCATAAATCGATGGGGAAACGTAAGGAATTTTGTAAACATTCTCTCGATTGAGTACTGGACAAGGAGGTGGAATATAAATGAGATCCACTTCCGGTTCAGTATTCGACCGGTGGAATGTTCATTGCATCTACGCCTTAAGACACCTTCAACAGTATTGTAGATTGAAATGTGTAATCTTTAGATGCTGAAAAAAATATAAATAGTTTGGGAAAAACCAAGGAAATATGAACTAATGAACTAAATAAATAAATGAAATCCTAAAGTCACCGTTTGAATTGAATGCTCAATGCATGCAAATGTCTCAGCCCCCCAAAAAATACTTTAAGCATAAATCAATAAGGGAAACGCTTGAAAATTTGTAAATGTTCTCTTCATTGAGTATTGGACAAGGAGGTACAATATAAACGAAATCTGGTTCCTGTTCATTATTCAACGAGTAGAACGTTAGTTGCAGCTAAGCTTTAAGACACTTACAGGCATAGTAACGTAGATTGAAATAAATAATCTTCAGAATTTCTTAAATGGACCAAAAGCATTTTTGACGTAAAAAAAGTCACGATGGATTATAGCTAATCAGCATCTCCATTTATCCCACAAGCGTTCACCAGAAGCCAATCAAATACCGTAACGCTTGTGGGAAACAGTGCGAGCTCCGCCCAGTGCTAGTGGTCAATTTGTGAACGGTTTTTTGGGGAAGACCATGAAAAGAAGTTTTACAAGCGAATTTCAACTTAAAATTAAGAAAATATAAAATAAATCTCAATCTCACTGGAATGTTCAATGCATGTAGGTGTTTCTTACAAGAAAGTATGAATTAAGTAGAAATCGAGGGGAAGTGCAAGAAATTTTTCAAAACGTTCTTAATGTTGAGTTTTGGACAAGGATGTGGAATATAAACGAAATCCACTTCTTGTTCAACATTCGATTGATGGAAGGATCCTTGCATCTAAGCCTTAAGACGTCTTCAACAGTTATGTAGATTGCAATAAACAAGCTTCAGATATGATGGCATTTAGGAACACTTATTTGGGAAAGATCATCCAAGGAAACAAGTGAAGAATTTCAACTTCATTGAAATTATTGAAACTATCCTAATATAAATAAAATATAACTAAAATTGAAAAAATTTAGTTTTAAAACTAACCTCAGCTCTCCTATAATAATAATAATAATAAAAAATTGTTCAAGAGTATAAAAATTTGACAGGGTGCGTAGTCTGGAAGCACCTTGTAAGGACCTGTTACCAGAATTTTTATAATGTAACATTTGTTTTATTAAAAAAAAAAAAAAAAAAAAAAAAAAAAAATCCTCTCTTAGATATAATAACCAGAACTTTAAAGAATTTCTTATACTAAAATACTCCGAATATAAATTAAAATACTACGAATTTCTTGATGACTACGCACCCTGATTTGAGCAAGATATATGAAAATAACGTCTCCATAGACTTAAGATTATAATCAGAGTCTCTTAGAATGATTAATGTGGGCTCTTAACTTAAAATGGAAATTCTTAAAATCTCAATCTTAATGGGCTGTAGGAAATTTTTAAAAAGAAATTTAACTTAAAACTAAAATTTTCAAAATATCAATCTTAATGGACTGTGTAATGCACTGGTATCTTACAAACAACAAAAAAAATATCCCTGTTGGCATGGCCTACAGGCGAAGGTAGATTTCGAAGAGTGCTCATTTCAACAACAAAAAATAAAATATCATTAGAGATAAACCCAGTTTAACAACTTTGTTTGGCCGCTTAAAAAAAAAAAAAAAAAAAAAAAAAATATTTCATTTTTCTGTAAGAACTGGTTTTATCAGAATCATTTTAAGCGAAATTCGGCTCAATTGCCCATTTTCACAGCATATTTTGAAATACATTCTGACTTCATGGAAAAATCTATCAATACGGCACATTATATAGTTTCTAAAGAAAAAAAAAACTGCGAGTTGAATGCGCTTTAGAGTAAAATCGAATTTAAAAATTAATCATAAAATAAGCTGTTTGTTACTTGAATACATCCTCAATACTTCAGTCACGATCGCTTCAGAAAATTTTGTATGAAATGCCCACATTGACAGCTTTTTTTTTTTTTTTTTTAATATATTCAGCTTTTATATTAAAAAAAAAACTGACCAATGCGGCACATTATACAGTTCCTAAATAAGAGAACCTGTCAGTTGGATGCGTTTAAGACAAAATGAATTTAAAAATGAGTCAGAAAAAAAGCAATTTGTTATTTGAATACTTCTTCAATTTTACAATCACGATCGCTTCGGGAAATTCTGTTCAAAATACCCATTTCGGCAGCCTTTTTAAAAAATATATTCTGCCTTTATCAAAAAACTGGCCAATATTTCGCATTAAATAGTTCTTAAATAAGAGGACCTGCCATTTGGATGCGTTAAAATAAAAAATGAATTTAAAAATGAATCAGAATATAAGCAGTTTGAATTTGAGGTTTTTTCTTCAACTCCTATTTTTGTTTAATTTATTTTTGCTATGAGAATTGGTCATATAAAAAATTTGTCATCATAAAAATTGTAAATATTATTTAGAAGATGTAAAATAAATTTAATCGGATTTGATAGTTTAAGAATTGACGAAGTTATGGATTTCCTCCCCCCTTTTTTTCGTTTTTAATTTTTTACTGGTAAGAATTGGTTCTATCAAAAATTTGTAAATACAAAAGTTTTAGATAATTTTGAGAACATTTATAAAAAATTTAGTTGGATTTGATATTTGAAACATGACGAGTTATGAATTGAGTTATGAATTTTTTTCTCCAAAAACCCCTATTTTTTTCGCCTCTTGAGCCATTTTTAATTTTATCAAAAACCTGTCATGCATAAACCTTTGGCCCATTGTTTAGGAGCAATATAAACTTTAAACTGATTCGATTTCTATTTTAATTAAGAAGTTATGGCGTTTTTTCGGTTTTCACAAAACCCTTCCTATTTCCAACCCCTTGGTCCGATTTTGCCCTCTAACAAACTTGACCTTCAACTAGACAGATAGATAGCTATATAAACTTTTTTACTGATAGTAGTTCTGGGGATCTAGTTAATGGTCAAGTTCGACGATGATCAGGAAAAAAAAATTCAGAAATTACAACATAGGAACGACCGTAATAGGTAGTGTTTTATACGAAATCTACTTTATAATGCGTTAAATATAAATCGAAGGGGAAGAGGAAAAAATTTTGTAAATATTCTTTCTATTGACTATTGAACATGTATGTGGAATATAAATGAAATTCACTTCCTGTTCAATATTCGATGGGTGGAACGTTCATTGCATCTAAACCTTAAGACGTCTTCAACAGTTATGCAGATTGAAATAAGCAATCTTCAGATATGATGAAATTTTTATGAACCTTTTTGTGGAGAAGACCAAATATGAACATGAAGAGGCATGATAGGGGCTACCCAGTTGCGAGGCAACTCTACGCCCAGGCTATGAGTTGTCTAGCACATCTTGAGTAAGGAAGACCATCCAAGGAAATTTTAACGAAAGATTTTCAACTTTCAATTAAAATTTCAATTCGAATTTCAATTAAAAATTCTTAAAATCTCTATCTCAATAGAATGTTCAATTCAGCTAGATGTCTCTTACAAGAAAATATGCATAAAGTAGAAATCGATGGAGAAGTGAAAGGATTTTTCTAAAACGTTCTTTTCTTACTATTGAGTTTTGGACAAGGGGGTGTAATATAAAAGAAATCCGGATTCTGTTCATTATTTAGCTGGTAGAATGTTCGTTGCATCTACGTCTTAAGATACTTTCGACAGTAATGTAGATTGTCATAAATAATCTTCAGATGTGGTTAAATTTATGAACGGCTTTTGGGGAAGACAGTGTAAAGAAGTTTTAACTGGTGGATTTCAACTTAAAAATAAGAAAATATAAAATAAATCTGAATCTGAGATGAATGTCCAATGCATGCAGTCGTCTCATACAAGAAAGTATGAATTGAGTAAAAATCGATGGGGAAGTGGAAGAATTTTTCTAATGCATTCTTTCTATTGATTACTGGACACGGTTGTGGAATATAAACGAAATCCACTTCCTGTTCAATATTCAATGGGTGGAATGTCCCTTACATCTAAGCCTAAAACAGTTATGTAGATTGAAATAAACAATTTTTGAAATTTATGAACAGATTTGTGGGGAAAACCATCCAAGGAAATCTTAACTGAAAAATTTCAAGTTTAAATAAAAATTCTTAAAATCTCAATCTGAATAGAATACTCAATTCAGCAAGATGTCTTTTACAAGAAAATATGCATCAAATAGAAATCAGTGATGAAGTGAGAGACATTTTTGAAAACGTTCTTAGTATTGAGTATTGAAGAGGAGCGTGGAATGTAAACGAAGTCCACTTCCTGTTCAATATTCAATGGGTGGAATGTTCTTTGCATCTAAACCTTAAGACACTTTCAAGAGTTTTGTAGATAGAAATAAACAATCTTCAGATATGATGAAATTTATGAACACTTTTGTGAAGAAGACCATCCAAGGAAATTTTAACTGAGGAATTTCAACTCCTAATAAAAATTCTTAAAGTCTCAATCTCAATAGAATGTTCAATTCAGCCTGATGTCTCTTACAAGAAAATATGCATCAAGTAGAAATCAGTGATGAAGTGAAAGAAATTTTTATAAACGTTCTTAATATTGAGTTTTGAACAAATATGTGAAATATAAATGGAATCCGCTTCCTTTTCATTATTCGACTGATGGAATGTTCGTTACATCTACGCTTGAAGAATTCCTACAACAGCATAGTAGATTGAAATAAATTATCTTCAGATGTGGTTAAATTTATGAACGGTTTTTGGGGGAAGACAGTGTAAAGAAGTTCTAACCAGTGGCGTAGCTAGCGGGGGGCGGAGGGGGCGGTCCGCCCCGGGTGTCACCCTATAAGGGGTGACACCCAATCTTTATTTGCAAATAAAAATTTGTATAATAAAATCTTATAAGAAATCTTTATTTGGAAAGGAATTCTGAAACAAAGTGAAATTTTTGGCGCACGACCCAATAGAGTTAGCTCTCTTTTCTTTGAGAATGTGAAATTTTATACAAAATTGTGTATTAAATAATACATGCACCAGTAAATAAATACCTACCTATCCAACGGGTAGGTAGAAAAGCAAATTTTAAAAGAAAGAATTTTCTTCTGCATATAGACACCACATTGACTTATGTTGGCTATGGCTTGAGTGGTGAGTAGCTCCTGTGGTTTTTTATGCAGGAGGGCAAAAAGTAAATAAAGAATTGTATATCATGTTTTATAATAATGTAGAATTGTGATTGATAAAAAATATGAAGGATCGGAAGGGGGGTGACGCCATGATGGCTGGTGGTGACACCATTTTCATCCGCCCCGGGTGTCACCCACTCTAGCTACGCCACTGGTTCTAACTGATGGATTTCAACTTAAAATTAAGAAATGTAAAATAAATCTCGATCTTATTGGATTGTTCAATGCATGCAGGCATTTCATACAAGAAAATATGAATTAAGTAGAAATCGATGGGGAAGTACAAGAAATTTTCTAAAACGTTCTTACTATTGAGTTTTGAACAAGGGTTTGGAATTTAAACGATATCCACTTCCTTTTCAATATTCGATGGTTGGAATGTTCCTTGCATCTAAGCCTTAAGACGCCTTCAACAATATTTCAGTTTGAAATGTATAATCTTGATATGTAGTAAAAATTATGGATTTTTTTTTTCATAAGATTAAGGGAATTTTAACCTATGAAATTTAACTTAAAATAAAAATTCTCGAATCTCAATCTTAATGGGCTGTGGGAAATTTTAACAAAAAACTTTTAACATAAAGTAAAATTTTTTAAGATATCAATCTTAATGGACTGTGTAATGCATACATTGGTATCTTACAACAAAATAATGCATTAGGTAAAAATTTTTGTAAATATTCTTTCTATTGACTACTGGACACGGATCTGGAATATAAACGAAATCCATTTCCTGTTCAATATTCGATGGGTGGAATGTATCTTGCATCTAAGCCTTAAGACGTCTTCAACAGTTATGCAGATTGAAATAAGCAATCTTCAGATATGATGAAATTTGTGAACCATTTTGTGGGGAAGACCATCCAAGGAAATTTTAACGGAAGAATTTCAACTTCAAATAAAAATTCTTAAAATCTCAATCTCAATAGACAGTTCAATTCAGCCAGATGTCTTTTATAAGAAAATATGCATCAAGTAGAAATCAGTGATGAAGTGAGAGACATTTTTGTAATCATTCTTAGTATTGAGTATTGAAGAGGGGTGTGGAATGTAAACGAAGTCCACTTCCTGTTCAATATTCCATGGTTGGAATGATCTTTGCATCTAAGCCTTAAGACACTTTCAACAATTTTGTAGATTGAAATAAACAATCTTCAGATATGATGAAATTTATGAACACTTTTGTGGGGAAGGCCATTCAAGGCAATTTTAACTGAAGAATTTCAACTTCAAATAAAAATTCTTAAAGTCTCAATCTCAGTAGAATGTTCAATTCAGCCAGATGTCTCTTTCAAGAAAATATGTATCATGTAGAAATCAGTGAAGAAGTGAAAAAAAAAAATTGTAAACGTTCTTAACATTGAGTATTGAACAAGGATGTGGAATATAAATGGTACCCGCTTCCTTTTCATTATTCGATTGGTGCAATATTCGTTATATCTACGCCTGAAAAACTTCTACAACAGAATTGTAGATTGAAATTAATAATCTGCAGATGTGGTTAAATTTATGAACGGTTTTGGGGGGGAAGACAGTGTAAAGAAGTTCTGACTGATGGATTTCAACTTAAAATTAAGAATGTAAAATAAATCTCAATCTTATTGGAATGGTCAATGCATGAAGACGTCTCATACAAGAAAGACTGGATTAAGTAGAGATCAAAGGGGAAGTGCAAGAAATTTTCTAAAACGTTCTTACCATTGAGTTTTGGACAAGGATGTGGAATATAAATAATATCCACTTTCTGTTCAATATTCGATGGGTGGAATGTTCCTTGCATCTTAGCCTTAAGAGTGCTATTACACGAAAGGTCAAAGTCGCTTCAAATTACAGACGTCTCCATATTATCTTATGGCTCCAGGAGAGTCGCTCCAAAAGAAAGCAACTAATTTGTGTCAGAGCGTCTTTGACACCTGAAACGAAGCGAGTCGCCAGTAACAGCCAATCAAATGCTTGAAAATCCAAATGATGGTAAAGCTTCTTGTATAACAGCCAATGAAATGCTTAGGAAACGGGAAAACGCATGCGATTTTTGTTTCTTGCAATTTTTACGTGTAATAGCACTATTAGACGCCTTCAATAATATTGCAGTTTGATATGTATAATCTTGTTATGTGGTGAGAAATATGGATTATTTTGTGCATAAGATTAAGGGAATTTTAACTGATGAAGTTTAATCCAACCCTTTCCGACACACTGTGCCCAGTCCGGGATACCTAATTTTATTTCCAAACTTGCAAACGGCATGAATAATATTTTAATAAAATTTTGCTTTTACAGTGAAAGTTTAAATTAAGAGGTTTTTAATTTCTCAAAGAGTTGTTCCTAAATTCCGGTGTCAGTCGATAATTTCTCATTTTTCTAACAGAATTCGCCTTGGCCGGAAAGGATTAAAATAAAAATTCTTAGAATCTCAATCTTATTGGGCTGTGGAAAATTTTAGCGAAAGACATTTAACTTAAAGTAAAAATTCTTAAAATATCAATTTTAAAGGACTGTATAATGCACACATTGGTATCTTACAACAAGATAATGCGTTAAATATAAATCGAAAGGGAAGAGGAAAAATTGTTGTAAATATTCTTTCTATTGACTTCTGGCCACGGATGTGGGATATAAACGAAATCCACTTCCTGTTCAGTATTCGATGGGTGGAATGTTCATTGCACCTTAGCCTTAAGACGTCTTCAACAGTTATGCTGATTGAAATAAGCAATATTCAGATCTGATAAAATTTATGAGCCTTTTTGTGGGGAAGACCATTTAAGGAAATTTTAACTGAAGAATTTCAATTTCAAATAAAAATTCTTAAAATCACAATCTTTATAGAATGTTCAATTCAGCTAGATGTCTCTTACAAGAAAATATGTAACAAGTATGAATCGATGGAGAAGTGGATGTGTTTTTCTAAATCATTCTTACTATTGAGTTTTGGACAAGCGGGTGGAATGTAAAAGAAACCCGGTTCTTGTTCATTGTTTAGCTGGTAGAATGTTCGTTGCATCTACGCCTTAAGACACTTTCAATAGTAATGTAGATTGGTATAAATAATCTTCAGATGTAGTTAAATTTCTGAACGGTTTTTTGGGGGGAAGACCGTGTAAAGAAGTTTTAAATGATGAATTTCACCTTAAAAATAAGAAAATATAAAATAAATCTCAATCTGAGTGGAACGTTCAATGCATACAAGAGTCTCATACAAGAAAGTATGACTTAAGTAAAAATCGATGGGGAAGTCAAAATTTTTCTAATGCGTTCTTTCTATTGATTACTGGACACGGATGTGGAATATAAACGAAATCCACTTCCTGTTCAATATTCGATGGGAAGAATGTCCCTTACATCTAAGCCCTCAAAGTTATGTAGATTGAAATAAATAATCTTTGAAATTTATGAACACTTTTGTGGGGTAAACCCTCCAAGGAAATCTTAACTAAAACATTCCAACTTCAAATAAAAATTCTTAAAATCTCAGTCTCAATAGAATGTTTAATTCAGCCAGATGTGTTTTACAAGAGAATATGCATCAAGTAGAAATCAGTGATGAAGTGAGAGACATTTTGTAAACGTTCTTAGTATTGAGTATTGAATAGGGGTGTGGAATGTAAACGAAATCCACTTCCTGTTCAATATTCGATGGTTGGAATGTTCTTTGCATCTAAGCCTTAAGACACTTTCAACAATTTGGTAGATTGAAATAAACAATCTTCAGATATGATGAATTCTATGAACACTTTTGTGGGGAAGACCATCCAAGTAAATTTTAACTGAAAAATTTCAACTACAAATAAAAATTCTTAAAATCTCAATCTCAACAGAATGTTCAAAGCCAGATATCTCTTACAAGAAAATATGCATCATGTAGAAATCAGTGAAGAAGTGAAAGAAATTTTTGTAAACATTCTTAATATTGAGTTTTGAACAAGGATGTGGAATATAAATGGAATTCGCTTTCTTTTCATTATTCTATTGGTGGAATATTCGTTACATCTACGCCTGAAGAACTCCTACAACAGAATTTTAGATTGAAATAATATACCTTCAGATGTGGTGAAATTTATTATTTGTAATTTTTTTTTTTTTTTTTTTTTTTTTTTTGAGGGATGGGGGAGAGGAGAGACTGAAGAAATTTTAACTAAATAAATTCAACTTATATCTACGCCTGAAGAACTTCTACAGCAGAATTGTAGATTGAAATTAATAATTTTCAGATATCGTTAAATTTATGAACGTTTTGGGGGGGAAGACAGTGTAAAGAAGTTCTAACTGATGGATTTCAACTTAAAATTAAGAAAATATAACATAAATCTCAATCTGAATGGAATGTTCAATGCATGCAGGCGTCTCAAACAAGGAAGTATGAATTAAGTAGAAATTGAGGGGAAATGAAAGAAATTTTCTAATATGTTATTTCGATTGACTACGGGACACGGATATGGAATATAAATGAAATCCATTTCCTGTTCAGTATTCAATGGGTGGAATGTTCTTTGCACTTAAGCCTTAAGATGCCTTTATTAGTTACGTAGAATGAAATAAATAATCTTCAAATGTGATGAAATTTATGAACACTTTTGTGGGGAAGACCATCCAAGGAAATTTTAACGGAGGAATTTCAATATCATTGAAATTATTGAAACTAGCCAAATATATAAAAAAATGTAACCAAAATCAAAAAATTAAAAACTAGCTTTAAAAATAACCTCCTTATCTAACCAATTCAAAAAGAAAAAAAAATGAGCAAGAAATTTGGAAATAACGCCTATGTAGACTTAACATTATCACCTGAATCTTTTTGAGTGACTAGTGTGGGCTCTTAACTAAAACGAAAATTCTTAAAATCGCAATCTTAATGCACTATGGGAAATTTTAACAAAAGAAATTTAATTTAAAATTAAAATTCTTAAAATATCAATCTTAATGTACTGTGTAATACACTGGTACCTTACAACAAAATAATGCGTTAAATATAAATCGAAGGGGAAGAACAAAAATTTTGGTAAACATTCCTTCTTATTGGACACGTAAGTGGAATGTAAACGATATCTACTTCCTGTTTAATATTCGATGGGTGGAATATTTCATGTATCTAAGCCTTAAGACGCCTTCAACAGTTATGCAGATTGAAATAAACAATCTACAGATATGATGATATTTATGAAAACTCTTGTGAAGACCATCCAAGGAAATTTTAACTGAAGAATTTCAACTTCAAATAAAAATTCTCAAAATCTCAATCCCAATAGAATGTTCAATTCAGCTAGATGTCTCTTACAAGAAAATATGCATCAAGTATGAATCAATGGAGAAGTGGAAGAATTTTTCTAAATCGTTCTTACTATTGAGTTTTGGACAAGCGGGTGGAATATAAAAGAAACCCAGTTTTTGTTCATTGTTTAGCTAGTAGAATGTTCGATGCATCTACGCATTAATACACTTTCAACAGTAATGTAGATTGAAATAAATAATCTTTAGATGTGGTTAACTTTATGAACGGTTTTCGTGGGGGGGGGGGGAACCGTGTATAGAAGTTTAAACTGATGAATTTCAACTTAAAAAACAGAAAATATAAAATAAATGTCAATCTGAGTGGAATGTTCAATGCATGCAGGCGTCTCATACAAGAAAGTATGAATTAAGTAAAAATTGACGGGGAAGTGAAAGAAATTTTCTAATATGTTCTTTCGATTGACTACTGGACACGGATATGGAATATAAACGAAATCCACTTTCTGTTCAATATTCGATGGGTGGAATGTCCCTTACATCTAATTCTAAAACAGTTATGTAGATTGAAATAAACAATCTTTAAAATATATGAACACTTTTGTGGGGAAAACCATTCAAGGAAATCTTAACTGAAGAATTTCAACTTCAAATAAAAATTCTTAAAATCTCAGTCGGAATAGAATGTTCCATTCAGCCAGATGCGTTTTACAAGAAAATATGCATCAAGTAGAAATCAGTGATGAAGTGAGAGACATTTTTGTAAACGTTCTTACTATTGAGTATTGAAGAGGGGGTGGAATGTAAACGAAATCCACTTCCTGTTCAATATTCGATGGTTGGAATGATCTTTGCATCTAAGCCTTAAGACACTTTCAACAATTTTGTAGATTGAAATAAACAATCTTCAGATATGAAATTTATGAACACTTTTGTGGGAAAGGCCATCCAAGGAAATTTTAACTGGAGAATTTCAACTTCAAATAAAAATTCTTAAAGTCTCAATCTCAGTAGAATGTTCAATTCAGCCAGATGTCTCTTACAAGAAAATATATATCATGTAGAAATCAGTGAAGAAGTGAAAAAAAATTGTAAACGTTCTTAATATTGAGTTTTGAACACGGATGTGGAATATAAATGGTACCCGCTTCCTTTTCATTATTCGATTGGTGGAATATTCGTTATATCTACCCCTGAAAAACTTCTACAACAGAATTGTATATTGAAATAAATAATCTTTAGATGTGGTTAAATTTATGAACGGTTTTTGGGGTAAGACAGTGTAAAGAAGTTCTGACTGATGGATTTCAACTTAAAATTAAGTATGTAAAATAAATCTCAATCTTATTGGAATGCTCAATGCATGATGACGTCTCATACAAGAAAGACTCAATTAAGTAGAGATCAATGGAGAAGTGCAAGAAATTTTCTAAAACGTTCTTACCATTGAATTTTGGACAAGGATGTGGAATATAAATGATATCCACTTTCTGTTCAATATTCGATGGCTGGAATGTTGCCTGCATCTTAGCCTTAAGAATGCTATTACACGAAGGGTCAAAGTCGCTTCAAATTACAGACCTCTCCATGTTATCCAAGACTAGAGGAGAGTCGCTCGGAAAGAAAGCAACTATTTTGTGTCAGAGCGTCTTTGACACCTGAAACGAAGAGAGTTGCCAGTAACATCCAATCAAATGCTTGGAAATCCAAATGATGGTAAAAACTCCTTTCGAACAACCAATGAAATGCTTAGGAAACGATTAAACGCATGCGATTTTTGTTTCTTGCAATTTTTACGTGTAAAAGCACTATTAGACGCCTTCAACAATATTGCAGTTTGGTATGTATAATCTTGTTATGTGGTGAAAAATATGGATTTTTTTGTGCGTTAAGATTAAGGGAATTTTAACTGATGAAGTTTAATTTAACCCTTTCCGGCACACTGTGCTCAGTCCGGGTTACCTAATTTTATTTCCAAATATGCAAAATGCACGAAGAATATTTTAATAAAATTTTGCTTTTACAGTGAAAGTTTAAAATAAGGGGTTTTTAATTTCTCAAAGAGTTGTTCCTAAATTCCGGTGTCAGTCGATAATTTCTCATTTTACTAACAGAATTCGCCCTGGACGTAAAGGGTTAAAATAAAAATTCTTAGAGTCTCAATCTTATTGGGCTGTGGGAAATTTTAGCCAAAGACATTAAAGTAAAATTTCTAAAAATATCAATCTTAATGGACTGCGTAATGCATATATAGGTATCTTACAACAAGATAATGCATTAAGTATAAATCGAAAGGAAGAAAAATTTTTTTTGTAAATATTCTTTCTATTGACTATTGGACACGGATGTGGAATATAAACGAAATCCACTTCCTGTTCAATATTCGATAGGTGGAATGTGCCTTGCATCTAAGCCTCAAGACGCCTTCAACAGTTATGTAGATTGAAATAAACAAACTTCAGATCTGATGATATTTATGAACACTTTTGTGGGGAAGACCATCTAAGAAAATTTTTACTGAAGAATTTAAGCTTCAAATAAAAATTCTCAAAATCTGAATCTCAACAGAATGTTCAATTCAGCCAGAAGTCTCTTACAAGAAAGCATGCATCAAGTAAAAACCAGTGGAGAAGTGAAAGAAAATTTTGTAAACGTTCTTAATATTAAGTTTTGAACAAGAATGTTTAATATAAATGGAATTCGCTTCCTTTTCATTATTCTATTGGTGAAATATTCGTTACATCTACGCATAAAAAACTTCTACAACAGAATTGTATATTTATTAAAGCAACTTCAAATGTGAAAAAAATTATGAACAGGGTTTTTTTTTTTTTTTTTTTTTCTGAGGTTTAAAGGGGGGGGGGGAGAGACTGGGGAAATTTTAACTAAATAAGTTCAACTTAAAAAATAAAAAAATAAAATCTCAATCTGAAGGAAGTGCATGTGCAGTCTTCTCTTACAACAAAATAAGTAGTTAAATAGAAATTGATGAGGAACTGCAAGAAAATTTTTAAGTGTTCTCTTTGTCAAGTTCTGAACGAGGTTGTGGAATATAAGTATTCGGTTAGTGGAATGTTTCTTGCATTAGATAAATTTTAAATACGATTATTCAATCGGTAAATGAATTATAATGGTGTAAATTTTCCAAGTGTTTGAAAAAATCCTGGCCCGGACTTTTTTTCACCCACTTGGAAAATTTACACCCTTTTCTTCCTTGCATCTACGCCTCAGAAAGCGCTCAAGAGTAATGGCTATTGGAATGTCTAATATTTGGATGCTGAAAAAAATGTGAACAGATTTATGGGAAATATCAAGGAAATTCCAACGAAAAGATTTAGAATTTCTTAAAATCACAATTTAAATGGAATGTTCAATGCAGGCAGACATAATCCAAGCATCACAAAAACCTAAGGTATCGACCACAAGAAAAAGTTCTTAATCTTATGGAAGAGTAGTAATAGGGGAATCTAATGATCCATGTCTGCCGGAAGTGAAGTGGTGCATAAGCCAAAAATTGATAGCACTAGTGGTTTATTTGTAGGTGTATCATTGTGTTTGCCATATAATCATTTCATACCTTTGATTGTGCGGCAAACACAACGTAAAACCTACGCGTAATCCATCAAGTGGTATTATTATTATTATTTTAATTTATTTTTTTGGCCTTTGCACCATTTTACTTCCGTCAGACATTCATAATTAAATTCCCCTATTACTACTCTTCCATAAAATAAAGGATTTTTTTCTTGTGTTCAATACTTTAGGTTTTTTGTGCTGTCGGCTATTGGTCTAACATCTCTTGCACGAAAAAATGCATTAGTAGGAATCGATGGGGAAATGAATTGTAATTGTATACGATCTCTGTTTTGAGTATTGAACGAGCCCTTTGATTATAAACGTATTCCGCTACCATGTCATTTTTCGATTGGTGCAATATTCTTTATCCAAGCAACTGTGCTTGATGCAGATTGTATAATGCAGATTGAAATGGATGACCTTCTGATGCTTCGAAACGTATAAACTTTTTTTTTTTTTTTTTTTTTTTTGACAAAACCAAGGAAATTTCAGCTTAAAAATTACTAAAATCATAATTTGAAGGAACGGTCAATGCATGTACATCTCCTTTACATGAAAAAATGCGTTAGTAGAAATCAATCAGAACGTGATTAAAGATAGAAAACCAACGATTATAAATGCACAAATAAAGTATAAAAAGGTAGCAAACAGCTGTTTCGAATCTACTATCGAGATTCTTCATCAGTGCAAAATTCAGCGAGCTAGAAAAGCAAAACTGAGCAAAGAGACAGAGAGACACAGGCTTATGCACCCGCTACGGGAACGATCCCGCCTAAAGAAAAGCAACCAATGAGAAGAAATCAGCCTGAAGAACTAGGTGGACAAGTATCGACATCTACCGAAGAACAAACAAAACTAAAACTAAAAAGCGAGGAAAAAAAAGTTTTAAATTAAAGATTTCCAAATGCTTGGAAAATAAGGAGTACTTAATAAGTCATTGACTAAGGGGTGAGAATTTTTAATGATGTGGTAAGCATCCCAAAAATTAAGATCAAGAATGGAAGGACACTTATGGATGATGGTGGTTGAAGAAAAGATAAACTTATGTTGTGAAGACCAACAATGTTGAGCAATAGAAGAGCGTTTAAGCTCTTGATTTTTGACATACCTTTTATGTTCCGTTAAACGAAATCTGAGAGCACGTTTAGACTGATCAATATAAGAAAGACCACATTGGCAAGAAATTTGGTAAATACCCCAGTTATCTAAGCGATCAGTGGAGTGCTTAAAATTTGAAAAAGCAATTTTATTAATAGGAAAAAAAATAACATTGAAATCGAACCTTTTTAAAATTTTAGCAATTTGCTGACTGATTTTGGGGAAAAAAAAGCAAAACATCTAAAGTATTGGAGTTCGAATTAAAGTTTATACTTTCAGATTGGGTGGATTTTGTCAATTTTCTATGAATTGAATCTCTATAATATTAGGGGAATAACCACGATCAACACGATCAATTGTTGATTTCGTTTAACGGAACATAAAAGGTATGTCAAAAATCAAGAGCTTAAACGCTCTTCTATTGCTCAACATTGTTGGTCTTCACAACAAAAGTTTAACTTTTCTTCAGCCACCATCATCCATAAGTGTCCTTCCATTCTTGATCTTAATTTTTGGGAAGCTTACTACATCATTAAAAATTCTCACGCCTTAGTCAATAACTTATCAAGTACTCCTTATTTTCCAAGCATTTGGAAATCTTCAATTTAAAACTTTTCCCCCCTCGCTTTTTAGTTTTAGTTTTGTTTGTTCTCCGGTAGATGTCACTACTTGTCCACCCAGTTGTCCAGGCTGCTTGCTTCTCATTGGTTGCTTTTCTTTAGGCGGGATCGTTCCCGTAGCGATTATATAAGCCTGCGTCTCTTTGTCTGTTTGCTCAGTTTTGCTTTTCTAGCTCGCTGAGTTTTGCACTGATGAAGAATCTCGATAGTAGATTCGAAACAGCTGTTTGCTACCTTTTCATACTTTATTTGTGCATTTATAATCGTTGGTTTTCTATCTTTAATCATTTTTGCACAAAGGCTTTATTTGCTATTTCAATCGGAACGTGCATTGTAATTGTAAACGGTCTCTCTATTGAATATTGAACAAGCATGTGAATTATAAACGTATTCTGCTTCCTATTCTTTATTCGATTGGTGAAATTTCCTTGCATCTATATGACCTCAAGAACAATAGTAATGTGGACTGAGAAATGCAATCTTTAGATGTGGAGAAAAACATAAACAGTTTTTTTTTAAAAAGACTAAAGAAATTTTAATGAAAGAAGTTCAACTTAAAATAAAAATTTATAAAAATATAACGTGAATGGAATGCTTGATGCAGCGTTTACCAGAAAAAAATACATTTGTCGAAATCAATGAGGGGAAGGCAATGAAACTGTAGAACATATAAAGAGGAATTTCGGGTATTATAGATTGGTAGGACAATATGGAGGAGCACTTCAGTACCTGGTGCATACGGTATTATAGGCAAGCGTAAAATTTCCAAACGACTTTATAGTACTCCCATGAAGCATTGTAATAAGTTCTGTTTAAATATCTGTTGTGGAGCGACGTGGTAAAATAAAATGGTATTCTCAATTTTTGCGATTTTTATTTATTTATTTGTAGATAAATTTTATAAAGTTCAAAGTAATTATAAAAATCTCATTGTCAATGATGTTAACCAAGTTCAGTATTAAACTGAACAGTTACATTTATTCTTGTTTTAATCAGTTTATCCCCTTCCCTCCCCATGCTAAGCTAGTGTCGAGAGAAGAGGTTATGCGATTCAAGATGGTGTGTCGAGTAATATAGAAAATCAGCTATACAACTGTTTCAAGATGAATCTACGTCTGATATTCAAAATATTAGAACAATGCCTTTTTTAACAAATTGAAAATATCGTTTGGTAATTTAATGTCTCTCAATGCAAATATGCTAACGATAATTTTATTAAGAACTTGTCGTTGATTAAACTTATTTATTATCTTAAAATTAATATTATTTTTGAAAAGATTAATCGTAAAAAAATTATTTTGAAATATCAAAACATTAGAATATTTATTCAATCGTGAGGCGAACAGTGTAGAGTGCTTTAATACCTAACAGAAACAGAGTGATGCATAATAAAAACTGATTTGTTGAGGTGCGTTTTTACATGAATGAATCACAAAGCTGAAATTTGTAGGAGTTTCAGCTGTTTAACCGAAGTCATTCAGGTGTGCATAGCCAAGTTCTGTAATATAAGTTGCATTATTTGGACAAAAAATTTAATCTAAGCACGTGCACTTCTTAAAACCATTTTTTAGGATTCGTAATTAAAAAGGACTAGATCACAAAGTTTTTCAGAAAATCGCATTTTTCCGTTTCACGCAAATTTCAATTCGTAAGCATTAAACAAAGATGTTAAAGAGTGCTGGATGTAAATATTGTACCAGAAGTATAAATGCACTGTTGATAATTTTTTCGAAAAAAAATCGGTTATAATTCGCCGAGATATTAAACTTTAAAGACACGTGATATTTGTGAATAGGCAATGAAAGGGGCGGCGTACTCTATGTAACTTTGGCTTTTAAACTCTCGATAAAAACTTTTTATGACATATTTGTATAATGCAAGGCCCAGTAGCAGTATAAAAGCAATAAACCATAAACGTCAAATTGTTAAAAACAGACTAGCTTAATTAGAATTAATCGCATAAGTACTGTGAGATTCACAAGTTTACATTAAATGGATTTATCAATACGAATCTCATGTCTTTAAAAACTAATTAAAACCTATTTCGAAAAACGCGATATAACTAAGATGTCATTGCAACTTCGCGACTTCTTTTCGAAGTGCGCTTAGCAGAATGCCAAGTTTAAATTCTGATCAAGGATTTTGTTTTAATTACACTCTAAAGAAAAAAATATATTACTACGCTGAATTCAGTTTTATGAAATACCAAATAAAGTTTAAATATGCGCTACTTACGATGTCAGTACCAAATTAAATTCTAAAAAAAAAATAATAATAATAATTAGGATAAGATTTAAAAAAAGAATTATACAGCATAGCAATATTCGATATTATTTAAGAACTCATATCTCTTTAAACTTGTCTTGTATATCCACTCAACTTTTCTAATATAGATAGTTATACCCTACCTTAGATTCTGTAGTTTTTATAAAGTATTTTTGTTCTTTTAGTAATGATCTTTTAATAGTATATTTAATAATTCATATATTTATTGTACGAAACCCTCTAAGCGCGACTAATACTAGTACTTGACCGTTTACTTTATTTCTTGTTACTCGTTCGATAGTTCTGGGAGGGGGGGGGGGGGGTAGCGTCAATACGAAAAATTAGTTTAGTTATTTTTCTATTTACTTAAGCCCTTGGAGACGAGCGACACTTATAGGTGGCGCGAAAGGGCTTAAGAATCCTTGTTTATCCTTACCAGTAAAATTATGCTGTAAAATTTGTATTATTTAATCAGAGCAACTTTCGATCATCACAAATTCCTATTTTTAAAATCCAGTGACAAAGCATTGAAAATTTTATAAAAGGCCCCCGTCACGAAGGGGTTAAACAATACTGCTACGTTCATCTACTGTTCTTTAAGAACTATGTGAATCAACAAAGCATTTTCGTCCGAATCTCGCATCCATGCACCAAATACAGGATTTTTTATTCATTTTTAAAACGTATCCCTTGAATTAATACCGTAAAAATCCATAAAATCACAATTTGAATGGAATGCACAATTAATGAAGGTGTCACAAAAGAAAATGCTTTAAGTAGAAATGATAAGGAAAGGTTTCAAATGAAGAAAACAGATAGATGATATAGCTACATCAGCAAGGAAACCATCATTTTTAGGTAGATTTCGTAAGAAATACTACCTATTGCAATCGCACCAGTTTATCTATCTATCTATCTATCTATATATCTCACTTTTTTATGGACACGATAACTTCTATAATTCTTCACCAATCTCCACCAAACGGGTACATAAAATCAATGGGGATAAAATCTTGGCTGAGTTCGTTAATGGGCAAAATCGGATCAAGGGGTTCGGAATAGGGGGCGTTTTTGTGAAAACCGAAAAAACGCAATAACTTCTTAATTAAAGTAGATATCGAATCGGTTTAAAGTTTATATTACTTCTTAAAAATGGGCCAAAAGTATATACATGACAGATTTTTGATAAATTTAGAAGTGGGCTCAAGGGGCGAAAAAAACAGGGATTTTGAGAGAAAAAAATTCATAACTTCGTCAATTTTCAAGATATCAATTCCAAATAAATTTTTTATAAATGTTCTTAAAATTATCTAAAACTTTTGTATTTACAAGTTTTTGATAGGACCAACTTTTACTGATGAAAAAAATTAAAAACGAAAAGAAAAAGGGCGCTGAAAAAAGAGAAAAATCCATAACTCCGTCAATTTTTAAGATATTAAATCTGATTAAATTTATTTTACATCTTCTCAAAAATATCTACAACTTTTATATTGACAAGTTTTTCATAGGACCAATTCGTATAGCAAAAAGAAATTAAACAAAAATAGGAGTTGGAGAAAAAAACCTCAAATCCAAACGGCTTATATTCTGACTCATTTTTAAATTCATTTTTGATTTTAAACGCATCCAAATGGTAGATCCTCCTATTTAGAAACTGTATAAAGTAACGCATTGGTCAATTTTCTGATAAAGACAGAATATATTTCAAAAAAGGCTACCAAAAAGGGTATTTTGAACAGAGCTTCCGAAAGTCATCGGGACTGAAAATTGAAGGAAGTATTCAAATAAGAAATTGCGTTTTTTTCTGACTCGTTTATAAATCCATTTTTGTTCTCAAACGCATCCAATTTACAGATCCTCTTATTTAGGAACTATATAATGTGATGCACTGGTCAGTTTTTTGATAAAGACGGAATATATTTCAAAAAAGGCTACCAAAAAGGTTATTTTGAACAGAATTTTCAGAAATCATCGTGACTGAAAATTTAAGGAAGTGTTCAAATAAAAAATTGCGTTTTTTTCTGACTAGTTTTTAAATCCATTTTTGCTCTCAAATGCATCCAATTTACAGATCCTCTTATTTAGGAACTATATAATGTGATGCATTGATCGGTTTTTTGATAAAGACAGAATATATTTTGAAAAAGGCTACCAAAAAGGGTATTTTGAACAGAATTTCCCGAAGTCTTCGAGATTTGAAAATTTAGTTTTCACATAGCAAATTGCGTTTTTTATGACTCGTTTTAAAATCCATTTTCGCTTTCAAATGCATCCAATTTACAGATCCTCTTATTTAGGAACTATATACTGTGACGCATTGGCCAGTTTTTTGATAAAAATAGAATATATTTTTAAAAATGCTGTCAAAGTGAGTATTTCGCACAAAATTTTCCGAAGCAATCAGGATTAAAGTATTAAGGTATTAAGGTAAAGTATTAGTATAAACAAATCGTTTATTTTATGACTCAATTTTAAATTCAATTTTTTTCTCAAATGCTTTCAACTGACAGTTTTTTGTTATTTAGGAACTGTATAATGTACTGTTTTGATCGATTTTTTAATAAATTTAGAATCTATTTCAAAATATGTTGTCATAATGGGCATTTGAGCTGAATTTTTCTTAAGATGATTCTGATAAAACCAGTTTTTGCAGAAAAATGAAATTAAAAATTTTTCATAAACGGTCAAATGAAGTTATTAAACTGGGTTTATCTCTAATCATATATATATATATTTTTGTTGAAATGAGCACTCTTCGAAATCTACCTCCGCCTATAGGCCCAGCCGACAGGGATTTTTTTAAAAATATGTTAAAGATTCTCTCTGTTGAGTTTTAAAGAACGTTCGTGGAAATAAACGATATATTTATTGCGTCTAAACACCAAACATTTCTTCAAGGTAAATGCATATTGAACTGGATGATCGTCAGATGAGGAGAAAAACTTAAACAGTTATGTGGAAGAAAAGTAAAGCAATTCTGAACAAGGAATTTAATCCCCAAATGAAGATTTTCAAAATCACAATCAGTGTTGAATTCAGACATGTTTCTCCGGGAGGAATGTCTATGCTTCCAAAGTGGAGGGGGACACTATAGAGTTCCGGGAGGTAAAATGCACTTTTTGACCATTAAAAGCATAAAATCTCATCTACCGGGGATTTAAAAACCAGAAATTTAAAAATAATTATAAATGAAGAAAAGATTTATTCATTCATTCATCTGACTTGTGTGCTCGGCATGAAAACCTGCTTATAAGTCATCGTCAATATACTGGGACGAGATATCGCAAGGAAATTTTACATCATGAGAGACATGGTGCCATAAGCACTCGGCCACGGAGGCCCCCGAAGAGAAGATATCTGCAATAAAAACGTCATGTATCAGAAATGAGTCAAACGTTTTCCTTGGTGAGTATAAATCTAGGGAGTGGAATATAAATTAAATCCCCTTCCTGTTTTATACTCTCCTGGTAGAACGTTCATTGCCTATAAACATCAAGTAAACTTTCAAGGGGAATGCAAATTAAACTGTATGATCGTTATATGAAGAAAGAAACGTGAACAGTTTTTTTTTCTTTTGTTTTTTAGCAAAACAGAGAAATTCTAAACAAGAAACGAAAGCCTTAAACGAAAAATCTCCAAATCTCAATTTGAGTAGACTTATCAGTGCATGTAGATGTTCTTTCAAGAAGAAATTTTAAAGAAAAAGCCTTGTGGAGATAAAACTTGTTGCTAAAACGATCGTGAATGAAAAACAGACATCTGCAAGATGAACATCACTATCAGAATTGAGTTAAACGTTGGTGGAACATAGATGAAATCCAGTTCAGGTTTATTACTCGCATGGTGGAATGATTGTAGCACATAATTCTCAAGTACCCCTTAAACAAAAATGTAGCTTGAACTGACTAGTCTTTAGATATGTGGGAAACGTAAACCGTTTTGGACGAAAAATTTAAGGAAATTATAACCAAGGAATTTCAACGTGCAGCGAATCACAACATGAATAGAATTTTTGAGACGCCATCTTGCACGGGTAGTAAAAGGAGATTATCGCAAGAAAGGATACAGTTAGCCTTTTGATAGATACAATAGATCTCGTCTGCTGACCGTGAATTTTCTCAGATTATATGCCTGTTGGCGCACATACCTCCTACAGAAAATCTCGTTCATTTGATTGTGACATACAAGAACTGTTAAAATTGAAAGCGACATGTGAAAACTGCGAATAAAATTTTTAAGTGAAAATACTATATCTAGAATATTACGAGTGGTTGCCTGACATATAGCATGGAATTGGGTCAAAAATAAAACACCCTTTCTGTTTATTACTTTTGAAGAATGTTCAATGTAATGTTACACTGGCTAAAAGTACACTTCTTGGTATTGTAATAATGTCTCCGTACATATAATTCTTGTTAAAGTGCTATTCCTATTACACGAGGAGTCAAAGTAGCTTCAAACTCTAGGCGTCAGCATGTTATCCTATGGCTACAAGGAAGTTGCTTGGAAAGCGTGCGATTCTCTTGTGTCGGAGCGTCTATGACACTTGAAACGAAGCGAGTTGCCAGTAACAGCCAATCAAATGCTTGGAAATCTGACAATGGTAAAACTTTTTTCGAACTGCCGATGAAATGAAAAAAACACAGGAGATTTTTGTCGCTTGAAAATTTTACGTGTAATAGCACTTTTATGATTAGGACTAGTCTTGATTCAATGCATCTCATCTTCAACTATTCCTCCTTCAAGATGAAGACAGAAGAAAAATAGTCTCAGGATAAAAATCAACATTTTCAGCTGTTAAATAAAACCGAAACATTTCTTCTCGTAAGAATCAGGGAAAATGTAATCAAAGAAAAAAAAATTTAAATGTAAGATTTCTTATAATAACAATTTCAGAGGTGTGAATTGGGACATCCTAATCGAAAAAAAAAAATCAAGTAAAACAGAAACAAAGGAACTCTTTGAAATAAATGAGAGAACAATTTGACTGGAATTAAAAAAAAAGTATCTTCAACAAAACTTTGTGAATGATCTTCTAGCGGAGTATTGAAGAAGGATATTGAATATAAATTAATTTCTTTTTCATTACTCAGCTGGTGGAATGTTCCCTATACCTGCGTGTTGAAAAAGAAAATCCACCCTAAAATATCTCCTGTAACATCTGTTTCTATTTATTTGAAGAGTTGAAAGCCTAGCAAAGTAGAGCGTTGGGTGTCCTGGTAATCCCAATGACCCTGAAAGATTATAGCGATCACAGCGCCCTTTGGTGAAAATGTTATTTTTTGTATAAGTCTTCACCTGTTGTATTCTACACTACTACTTCTAGATACTGTACTAATGTCAGCTGCCCTTTCCTTATACATATGAAAATACTACGTCTTTGAGAAAAACACAAGATGTGTGAAACTGAAATATGTTAAACATTCTCCCTGGTGAGATTAAGCAAGGATGTGGAGAATAAACGAAATCCACATCCTGCTTATTACTCTCCTGGTGGAATGTTCATTGCATCGAAACGTCTAGGATCTATTCAAAGGAAATGCAGATTAAACTGGTTGTTCTTCAGATATGGAGAACAAGAACAGTGTTTAAAGAGGAAAGCAAGTAACTTCAGCCTTACGTGAAAAAAATTTTTAATCGGAATTTAAGTTAGTATAAAAGTCTGCGAAAAGAAAAATTGTGAATAAAAAAATTGTAGATGAAAAGAAGACAGCTACAGGAAGAACGTTAAAAGGGAGAATCAAGTTGAACGGTCATCCTATGGCGTATTAAACATGAAAGTGGAATTGTAAAAAATATTCTTGTTTATTGCTCTTTTCTGGGGGATGGGGGGAATCTAAAAAAAAGTACTAAATACAAAAAAATCTCTTGGAGATATAGTATAAAAAATATTTTCATGTATGTTTAGTAATCTGGGAAGACCAGATTGAGTTTTCAGAGAACGAATTCCATTCTTCTTTAGATCAGAATTTGAATCCAATGAGTTTTCGCTTTCATCGCCAAAAGGGTCTCTTTTTTTTTTTTTTTTTTTTTTTTTTTTTTTTTTTTTTTTTGGCGATCTCTTTATTAATAACTTTCATGTTTCATTCTCGCAATAATAATAATATAAAAAACATAAATATAGAAGAGCCTTTGCTTTCAACCGGATATACAACAAGTAAGAGTCATTTTAAAAGCTGAAATAATAAGTTCTAACTGTTAAAAGACAAAGCAAAAGTACGTTCTGCTCAAGACAAACGCTTAAACACAAAATCTGACTCTACTTATATAAGAAGTATGTGATTGGATCTAATTAATTCAGATGGAATCTAGTTTCTGAATTACTTACCTGCTCATTTTTTGCTTGGTGGAATGTTTCAATTTAAACATCAAGTATCTCTTCATTGTAAATTAAACTGGATAATCTACAGATATGAAGGAAAACATAAACAATTTTTCTGGGAAAAAAATAAAGAAATTCTAATTAAGGAATTTCAATTTTAAATGAAAACTCTGAAAATCAAAATTTCAGTGGAAGGATCAGTTCAAGCACACATATCACACAAAAAGAAATTTTCGGAATAAAGATTGTACATTGAAAAAATTGTAAAAAAAAAAATAATAATAATAATAATAATAAAATGTAAATTAAAAGACAACTACAAGTAGAAGATCAATTGTGAGAATTAAATTAAACGTTCAACTGGTAAGTAATTAATTGGGCAGTGCGATAAAGTTAAAATCCAGTTTCTGTTTATTACTCACCTGGTGGAACGTTCATTTTGCATCTCAACAAGAAAAATGCAGAATGAAGAAGGGAATTTTTCCCATGGAGATGTTTTTTACCGCATGCTTGTATTTAACTTTGTTTAATACTACCTGTTTGTCTGTTTGTTTTAGTCAAATCTTACAATCGAAATTATATTTCCTGCCGCCAAGTCGATTTTCCTATTATATGATACACTAAAGTTCAACCAAGCATCCATGATTGAAGCTAACAGAAGCAGATGAACAGCCAAAGAACACTTGCGAAGATCTGCGAAAATTTTTCTCCGGGATTTCATGAAGATTTTTTTTTATTTCATTATGTAGTTTTATTTTTAAGTTCATAGTTTTATGTTTATTGTATGTAATTCTGTAATTTTTACCATTGCAGCTCTGTTTTATTCATATTGATGTAATTACATGTATACATCATTGTGTAATTTGTAATTTTAGTAATAATAATAAATGAAGGATTGCAACGCTAACTACCTCCACGTGGTGCAATCTGGGAACTCTTTTCAAACAAAAGCGTTTGGAAAGGGGCTAAAAGTTAGCAACCAAAAAATATAAATAAACTAGATTTTGCCCGCGGCTTCGCTCGCTTTAAATATAACAAACTATGTAATCGACCTTTTAAAAAAGCATAGAATTACTGAGGGAAAGAGGAAAATAAATTTTACTTATTATTTTCATATATATTTACTTAAAACCAAAAACAACAAAACCATTTCACAAAGCAAAACTAAATCCAAAAACAATGCGATTGTCTTATTCCTTAAAAGAAACAGCTTTCGCTTTAAACTTTTAGGGGAATCCCGGCCCCATTACCCCGAGGGGGGGGGGGTAATTCAAACCCATTCCCATTTTAACATACATTAAGAATACCACCGAACATACATTGTTATTATTTACAATATGATATTCCAGTTGATAATTTATAAGGCCTTTTTGCAACCAAATTAACATTTTTACATTGAAAGGTATTTAAGACAATATTGAAACTAATTTACATATAATTTACATACAATGCTTAAATGAGAACATTAAATAATTAATATACAATCAAATGTTGGATGCAAGTAATATTTTTCTTGACTTCCATAATTTTTATGGTTTGGATCATAAATCGCTGAAATCTAATTGCATTAGATATACTTACATTATATAAGGCACAATCTACATTATGAGCATTAAGATTCTGATCTAGTAATACTGTTCTTAACATCAGTAATTTTCACACCTAGCACTATATATCATGGTTATCAATTGAAATTATGTTTTGTGTTAATCAATATTTACAGACAGCTATATAATAAACTGTCAAATAAACTATATTAGCTAATAAAACAGTAATTATTTGACTCTTCTTAAAGATACTCAGAAAATGTGTAAGTGGAGGGAAATTAAGACCTTGATAAAGAAAAGTACATATCCAATGAATACAGAATAAATTAGAATGAAACATGAAGAAAAAAAACAGCTGTCCCATTCTATTCCACTCTCTCCTTTTTATTGTACGGAACACCGAGAGCACACAACGTTATCTTGTTTCAGAAACCCATCAGTGCCATCTATCGGAATCCATGAGTAACACTTTAGCTTTCTACCTGCTCCATACAAACTTCCACTCCCCATTTTAGGGAAGTGGGGGTTTAGAAAGGAACAAAGAGTAGCCTATGTCACTCTCCATCCCTTCAAATATCTCCACTTAAAATATCACGTCAATTCGCGGCTCCGTTTACCCATGAGAGACGGACAAACAAACACACACACACACTTTCCCATTTATAGTATTAGTATGGATAAATAAAGCATACATATTATAGTCCAAGAGCTGACCGCACAAAACCCTAAGTCATCGAGCACAAGAAAAATTACTTTGTTTTATGGAAGAGTAGTAATAGGAGAATTTAATCATCCATGTCTGCCTGAAGCGAAGTGGTGCATAAGCCGAAAATGAATACCACTATTGGTTGACTCGTAGACTTAGCATTATGTTTTCCAGCTCCCAATTTTCCATGTTTTCAAACTTTTAATTGTACGGCAAACACAATGTTAAACGTACGAGAGAACCACTAATGGTAGGTGCACCACTAGCTCTTGGACTATTAGGTTGATGCAAAAACAATGCATGATTCTACGATGCAACTTATTTTATAAGCATTTGATAAACAGAATCTAATTCTAGTGGTATGTATTACTTACCACTTTATAGCTTATTTTAAACACTTTCTTTTCAAATTGCTTGTTTTATTTATATACTTATTTAAAGGTTCAGAGTTTCTCCCAAGTTTAACAAGTTCAAAATTGCACGTGAAACATGACAAATGAGGTGCGTTTGTACTATAATTAATTTCATAAATATCCTCAGTTTGATACATTGGCTGCTAAACTCTTATGCAAAAATGAATGAATACACAATTATACATGATTATGTATCTTCAATTCAGTAATAAAAAAATAATAGGACTTCATTTTAACCCTTTCCGGCACACTGTGCTCAGTCTGGGATACCTAATTTTAATTCCAATCTTGCAAACGGCACCAGTAATATTTTAGTAAAATGTTGCTCTTGCATTACAAGCCTAAATTAAGGAATTCAAAATATTTAAAAAATTCATTTGTGAATTCCGGTGTCAGTCAATAATTTCTCATTTTAGCACAGATTTTGCCCGTGCCGGAAAGGGTTAAACAGGACGTAATCAACACGGCAAAACTAGAATCATTAGCTATCATGGGATATCATAAAAATGCATAACTCATTCAAAAACCACTTTTAAGCTATTTTCATTCATACTCTGTAACTCTTACAGATTCTGTTGTGTTACCCTGTTTATGATCTAGAGCATTTATACACACAGCGTAATGTGCAAAAATGAAGTTAAACTTAAAATCCTATATCACAGCTACGAATGCACTTCCAGCAAAAAATCTATAACATACAATATTTCTGGCACAGTATAGTATCCGAAATCTTTTGTGAGTCCCTGTAAATACTGTTAGCACTTTCTTTTATTATGGAAGTAACTTGTAATAAATTTCAGCACAAAATGTATATTTTAGTACACTGTAAAAATTGAAGACCCAAATTGGGTTGAAAGATTTCCGGGTATAGTAATTTTCCTGAAATGGTACAGTAAGGATTCCAAAATGGTAGAGTATTGTTCCCAAAATAGATAACCCAAAATGGTTCAAAACAAAGCAGTGTTTGATAAAATGCTATTTAATTTCTACTGGCTGTGTCACCTAGCAACCAAGATATATTTAATTATTTCAAAATGTAAAAAGTTTTCTGTGCAAACGATAATTTGTGATAAATACATTATCTGTTTATTTCTTCAGTTTTTACCTAAGCTGTGTGAAACAATTTTCTTTTTGTTTTTGAGTTTGATTAGAATGTTTTTTATGAGTATATGTGAAAAAATGTTACGGTTTTTTATTGGAGTTGTGTTTTGTTAAATTATTTATGTTCGAAAGAACTGAGAAGAATTTTCTCATGAGAATAAACTGTTTAAAATGAGAGATGCTTATTTAATTTTGAGTTGAGTAAGAAATTAATAATAAACTTTCGAACAATTGAAAAATTCATATGGTCCGTCTCTACGGAGAAAAATCAGCGAGTTGTTGTTCTACGTCAACGACTGAAGGATAAATGGTGAATATTTTGTTGTGTTTTCCTATTTCTTCGTATCTAGAAATAGAAATCTGCTGGAGCAAGACTTATCCCGGCTCACTAATACTTTTCCAAATTTTATTCTTGCGGGTGATTTTAATGCTACTCATCCCTCTTAGCACTGTAGATCTACAAATGGGTTTGGAACCAAACTCAGGAAATGGGTGAATCAAAATTTTGCGCAAATTATAGCGCCCCCCTCACCCACTTTCCCATTTTCTAGTAATTATTTGGACTTAGCGATCACCCGCAATTTTCCTTATCCTTACTGCATTCAAACGCAGAACGAGTTGAGTTCGGATCACTTGCCGGTCCTTCTCCGGTACCAAGTTGACTCTTACAACCTCGATCTTGGCAAGCAAATTCATACTAGATGGGAAGACTTCAAATTCCTTCTTGAACAGCGTGAAACTCCGCCCACTCTGCCGGAAACGAAAGAGCAGGCGGAACTTGCCATCAGTCAACTTGGTGACGTCTTGAGAGATACTTTTGAGCAGTGTTCTCAGCCGAGAAAAACCACTGCTGCATTTCTCAGACTACCGGAGGAAGTCAGGCAATTGATAACCGAGCGAAATCGTGCTCGCAGGACATGGCAGATCTATCGCACGCAATATTTTAGGACCCAGTTAAATCATCTTAATAGAAAAATTAAGGCTGCTATCTCCAAGTTTAGAAACGAACGCCGGAACACATGGGCGTAGGAACCGGGGGAGCTGGGGGAGCTCTGGCTCCCCCTGGAATTTTTCAGACGGGCTCAGCTCCACCGAGAGAAATTGAAAAATAAAGTTTACTTTTTCTAGAAAATTCACGGGTAAAGGACGAGTGTCTCGAAACAAAAGATAATTTTAATAAGATAAGAACAGACAAGCTATCCTTCCGCTCCAGCACAATACAAAAGATTGAGTCTTTAGCGAAGCGCTTGACCTTACTAATGCATAAAAAAACGATTTAATCAAAAAACTTTTGATTCTCCCATACAGATCGAATCCATATTCACGAATACAGCTTCAACCACGCCAGAAGATCTCAAACAAAAGCTTAGAATACATGCTGATGATTTTGATTTTACAAATCTTTCTGCGAAGTTGACACTTTTATCAATATTATAGTCCAGAACGGAACTGACAGAAATACGTTGTCGATCACAATTAAAATGATGTCATCACAGAAGTTAGTAAACAACTTATTTTCTAAAGTTTACCTTTTGGCAGAATTTATTTTGTTATTCCGGTATCATTAGTGACAGCTGATGCTCTTCTTCAAACAGACACACCGCCGAACAACAATACATCAATATAGACTCAATGACTTGATGCTATTGCATATTTATAAAGAAGAAGCCTTTAAAATTGATTTGGAAGAGATTGATAAGAATTTGTAAGCCAAACAACAGAAATAAAACTTTAACTTTTAGTAAATGGGAGTGGGAAAAGCCTGAAATTTGAATATTTTATTCGGTATCGTCCATAAATTAAGTGTCATCAAGAATATCGATATAAATTATTTAAACTGGATTAAAAAGTCGGTAATCTTTTGATATGCTTCTATTTTATACTCTTGTTTGTGAAAAGTGCAACACAAGAAACCCTCCAAAATAAATGAAATTATGAATGAAATGATCCTCGCCACTAGCTTTTAACAATATGCTCCGCAGGGTTGTGCGAAAAGAAAACTGCGTTTCGGACAAAGTTTCAATTTGGAGCTACTTTCCCCCAACTTTTTCTTCTGACAGGCCAAAAAATGAAGTTGGTAGTATAAATTTGGGGCCTTTTAAAATTCCACGCCCGGGGCGACCGCTCCATTCGGCCCCCTACTTTAGCACGGCGCTGATGCTCCAGCTCCCCCTGCTTTTTCAAAGTTCCTACGCCACTGCCGGAACACTTTTGTCGAATCTCTTTCGACTGAAGACAACACCATTTGGAAGGCTGCTTCCCGCATTCGTAGGTCACAAACACACATTCCGGCCATCAGATGTCCTAATGGCATGGCTTATACTAACACTGAAAAGGCCGAAGCTATTGCTGAAAGTCTTAGAAGTCAGTTTACACCTAATTCTGGCATGGACAACCCCAGGGTTGCAACTGTGTTGGAGACCACAGTACAAAATTTCTTAAACAAAAACACACCAAACACGCTACCCCCGGCCACGCCTACCGAGGTCCGGGAGTACATCTCAGGCTTAAAAAAGAATAAGTCTCCGGGTGAGGACCGCATTTCTAATAATATGCTTATTAACTTACCTAACAAATTTATTCTTTATATTGTTCTATTAATTAATTGCATGATGACTTTAAATGTTTTTCCTGATTGCTGGAAAAAGGCTATTGTCGTTCCCCTGCTGAAAAGCGGGGCGGAGGACAACCACGCCCCAACCAGCTTTCGACCTATCTCTTTACTCTCCTGCTTATCAAAAGTGTATGAATATGTTCTCGTCAACCGCCTGAAGGAGTTCCTAAACTCTAACGACGTGCTGATTCCGGAGCAATTCGGATTTAGAGCACGTCACTCAACAACCCATCAGATTTGGAGAGTTTCTGAACTCATTCATGACGGTTTTACGTCCGGCGGGGTGACGGGAGCAATTTTCCTTGATATCCAAAAGGCTTTTGATAAAGTCTGGCATATCGCACTTCTTTTTAAACTAATCAAACTAAAAGTTCCTGCCCAACTAATTAAACTCTATGCAGACTACTTTAAAAAGATCCTTCTCTGTTAGAGTAGGAAGTTCCTACTCTAACCCTAAACCAATTGCTAGCTCTGTACCACAAGGTTCCCTGAGCGGTCCCACTCTCTTCAATGTCTTTATTAACGACATTCCTAAAGAGCCTGACATCGACTTAGCGATTTTCGCCGATGACACTGCCATGCTATACAAACACAAACAAGCACAAAGAGTGTTCTCTAAACTTAAAATTATTTGAATATACTTTCGGCTTGGTTTAAAAAATGGAAAATTAAAGTGAATAGTGCCAAAAGTGCCGCCATTCTCTTCACCAACCAACGTTCTAACCCCATCGCTAATTTAAATTTCAAATTGAATGATGAACCAATTCTCTGGAGGTCAGATTATAAGTACCTAGTGTTGTGTTTGAGCTGACGCTTTGGTCAGGGTATCAAAGGAAATATAAAGTTATGTTTATTTGAAAGGGGAAAAAGCACTTTTTATTTGCCTCTACCCACAATTAGGCCAAAGTGATCGTGATAATGATAGCACATCACGGAGAATGGGGGCCTGCAAACGACCCTAATTACTCTCTTCATCATTTCATTTAAAATAATAAAAATATTCTTTATCCAATGATGAAGAAAAATCAAGTATAAAGTTATAAAAATATAAAATTAAAAAGGTAAAAAGTTACCTGTTGAATCCTTGGCTTTTGATGACAAATAAATCCATACAATAGGCACAAGAAATTAATATACGAACAATTTTCGAAGAAAAAAAAAAAAATATATTTTATTTCATGAAGAACTTGTTGCTTTTTTCATGAATAAATATTTCTTCACAAATTTATATTTTTGGTGACTCGTACATATTAATTTCTCACTTGATAAACAACCATTTCATAACATATGTTAATCACAACTATTGCTATCTCCAAGCAATAAAAATTCTTTTCATAACATATTCTAGATATCTCAACAACATGTAATTAAACAATTTTCTTCATGACATAAAAGGAGAATAAATTATTATTTCTTTTTGAAAAAAAAAAACACCTCTCATAATATGAACTTTCAAAACAAAATACATCATACTTCATATTGTATAGATACATGCCAATATTTTCTTTATAACGCCCCGTAAATATTAAAAAAATTATATATATATTGGGCCAGATAATGAAGTAAAAAGGACTTATGTAAATAAAATTTCTTCACCTGACGAAAGAAAAATCTTCACCAAGACGTCATGTAAACTATAATATTATTTCTTGAAAACAAAACAGTTCTTCACCTCTGCCTACTTCTCAGAGGATGGAGAATAAAAAGATTATCGAAGAATTGGGCACATTAGATTTGTAGAAGAAAACTCGTTGATGAAGAGATGATGAGAAAATGAATGAATATTTATAAAATACGTGACGACATTTTTACAACACTTGTGAAGATAACACGAGAGCATAAACTGAAGACGTATAATGAGACCTTATATAATTTCCGTAATCCAAGAAGAGAATGCACAAACAAAACAATTTTCGGGATGCTATTGCAGTGAGAAGTGCCTTGCTACTGGCCGCCTTAAAAACTCAACATCATTTCCAAAAAGAGAAGGCACAAACGAATACATTCAGGAATGCATTAAACCACTTCATTGCTCCTCGCAGCACAGAGGGACTTGGCTTAACAGAAATCAACATCACTTTCCTAGATGAATTTTGAGGGCAGCACTTTTTCTTTGCCGCACTTAAAAAAAATCAGCATCGTAATAATCTCAACATAACAAAAAAAAACCGTTCCATCCTTCGTTAACGGGGGAGCACCTCTGCCCCGAACTTTCACTCATGCGACTGCATCCATCACAGCAGGTGTCTATCGGCGCAACTGACGCAGGTGGCCGCGAGCCCAGGGGAAAAGGAGAAAGGGTTATTGTAAATGCAAAATACGCCAATTTGGCAGCTAGCAACAGAGGGGGTGAGGAAAAACTAAGCCAAATTACAATATACAGTATGAAAAGATATGTAACTAATAAGAATAAAATTGATAACCATCTTAAGAGGGGAGGCCAAAGCCGGTGGCCATGTACTTAACGGCTTGAAATACGTCACCTGTGAAATTTAATTTGATAGGTTAGGGGTGTGTCCGAATAAACGGAAGTTCCACCCAAAAGAACTAGCGAGAAAGTTCTCGAACAAATTTAAAACCGGAAGGAATGATTTCAAACAGAATTTTACCGGCTTGGAACAATCGAAAGCTAAGCAAGAAAGAAAACAATACAGGCGACGAAATGAAAATAAGTGAAACCGAAATTAAATTTAAATTGAGAACATTAATAAAAAGGAAGGTGATATGAAATAAAATGGCTAATAAAATTGAATTAAATTAAATATATGGGGGGGGTATGGAGTAACCACCACATATTACCCAGGGTCCCCCGAAAGAAAATATTGGTGAGATGACAAAATGAACAATTTTTCATCGAGACAATATTTTCTAACACATGTACAAATATACTAAGTAATTACACAAAATAAATATATCAGAAATAGTTATAAGAATATACATAATTGTTGTACATGATATTTAAACAATAAAAAAAAATAATTACTGTTATGATAATAATCCTTATGAAAATATACCAACTGTAGTAAATGTTAACATGAAAGGTATATAAAGTTTCTTCCAGAAGTATCTATCATATATATCAAAAAAATTTAAAGTCTATGTCTATGTGCAACAGTCCTTAACTTTAACGAGTCTCTTGTTAGGCTGTGCAAAATGCACTATAACAGTAGAATGCTTTAACATATGTCGCAATATGTGATTATACAATAATATGTATATTTATATTCTCAGTTGTGAACAAAAATGAAATATACTATAACTGTATATGAATCATGTTATAACTATATATAACATATATGGTTTCAAATAACACATAATAAATTAAATGAATTTGTAAGTTGAAAATTGAACAACCATAAAAATATATATATAAATAGTGCAGAGAGATTAGTTATGCTCTCATAAACAAAAATTACCTATATCACCACATAGCCTTTTACGCTTTCAATAAATCTTAAATGAATAACTTTAGTATTATTCAATAACACATTTTTGCAGAAAATAAAATTAATAAGTTGCAAAAAAAATGTCAACAAAAGCATGATATTATTTTCCAATAAAAATATCTTCAAAGTGAATATAATAATTTTCAAAGAGAGAATTTTTACACTCTCATAAAGGAATATTCTTAAACATTTTCAATATAAATTGACAATAATTGCATAAATACCTTTAATACTATACTTCATTCAAAATAAACATAAAACATAAGATGTTTAATATTCTGAAAAAAAAGGAAGAAACTTATATGAATATGTCAATCTTATATATGACTTGATAATGTCAACTTACAAAGAAAAATCAATTGTGTCAAAATTTCTATATAGAAGATATCTAGAACATATTTACTTGTAATTTTCAAACATTTTTTTAAAAAAAAAAATTAAGTAAGTGATCACTTTTGCATTTGTCATAAATCAAGAATTTGCTTTATATAAATATATATAATGACTCATTAAACATCTTTGGATCCAAAGTATAAATACACAAAAGTATATAAAAAAAAAATTTACTTATTGTGAGTCATTCACTTTCTATATTTCACCAAGAAGAGAAGAAATATTAGTATATATAAGTTTATCATGCACTTTCTCTCTTTTTTTTTTTTATCAAAAGAGGTTAAATGTTAAAGCATGCATGCATTGTAAAGAGCAGACACAATAGAGAAAATAATTTGATGAGTACTCATCTTTATGTTTACCTTATATCAATTACAATTTCACCTTTCTTATTAGAATGAAACATTTGTCAAAAATCACTTTAAATAATGATATAGTATTATAACAAGAATATAAAAGGACAAATTCTTTCTCCATTTTTTGCATCAACTATTGTAATTAAAGACTTTATAAAATTTAAAAGTATGGCATACATGAGATTATGTGTAAATATTGTAAAAATTATGACTTATAGATAAATGCAGTAACTAATAAAACTATTAAAATTCATACATACATCCCGAGGATGACCGTTGAGTTGTACCAGGGAGAAGAAGACTTACATAAAAATAAAAAAATAATAACAGCTGCCTGCAGCCTGGAGAAAAGAAAAAAAAAAATTACATAGCGATTCTTCTTGCTGGACAATCAGTGCGGCTAGCTTCGACTGAATATATTACAAAGCAAAAGTCATCCTGTAAAAGGAAAAAGAGAGTTAGTCTATTTTTTATGTAGTTTATGATTGCGAGGACGAAGATCATAACTTCTATATTGAGTGGATTTGTTTTTAGCACCAGTATGAGTGCCATCAGGAGGAGCTTGTGACAGTACCGATTTACTGGAACATGAAGATGTTTGCTGGCATTTAGAAGAAGAAAGAATTTGAGGAGAAGTATTACAAGCTGCATCATGATTTGAAACTTGAATAGAAGAGTGTTGTCTCACAGGAGTGGAGGATGCATTATCAACAGCTGATTGATCATGTGATGCACCTTTTGAAGAAACTGAAGGATGTTGCAGTGCTTCATTTCTCTTTTGAAGCTTCAAGATTCGATTAGTGTGAATCAACATTGGTGAAGCATGACTATTATTGGGATCTTGAATTTGAATGAGCACAGGAGAAATTATTTTCTTGACCACGTATGGGCCTTGTATCTTTTTGTTAAACACAGTAGGAAATTTTGCATAAACAATGTCATTAACATTGATGTTGGAAAACTTTAATTTTTCTCTGGATTTTTGGTACACCTTTTGTCTGGATGATTCGTTATTCTTGTAAGCTTGATAGTATATTTTTTCAATAACATCCATCAATTTATGAATTTCATATGCAGTGTTGAGAATTTTCCATGAAACTTGAGATTTATAATTGGAATAAATATCATTTATTTCTCTGCCAAAATGAAGAAGATTTGGAGTGAATTTTGTGGCTGGATGAGGTGTAGCATTATATATGGATTGGTGAATTTTTAGAGCAGTTGGTATATCACATCCTTGTGAAGCCATTGTGTTCACAGACGATTTTATTTGAGAATTGACACGTTCGCTTATATGAAGAATATAAGACCCAAAAAATTTTATGTAAATATTTATATATAATATGGCTCAAAACATAAATTATTATATGTATGACAAGAAGAATAATTTATCTTAGCATGAACAATAATTTTTACCAGTACCACCGTTAAATAATGCATATATTAGTTATAAATTATAATAATGCAAGAAGAAATATATTGATAAATTATGTTGTATATATAATGCACTGCTCCAGAAAAAGATAATATTTCAATACAAGATCAATATAAATATTGTATTTGATTACTGCACCATACTCAACAAAATATAATTATATAAAACATTAATCACTATATGAAGAAAAATAACTTGAAAAAAAAAATAATGAAGAATGTTCAAGCGTTGGTCACGGCTCCAAAAGAAATTAAGGTGTTGTGTTTACTTGAAAGTGGAAAAAGCACTTTTTATTTGCCTCTACCCACAATTAGGCCAAAGTGATCGTGATAATGATAGCACATCACGGAGAATGGGGGCCTGCAAACGACCCTAATTACTCTCTTCATCATTTCATTTAAAATAATAAAAATATTCTTTATCCAATGATGAAGAAAAATCAAGTATAAAGTTATAAAAATATAAAATTAAAAAGGTAAAAAGTTACCTGTTGAATCCTTGGCTTTTGATGACAAATAAATCCATACAATAGGCACAAGAAATTAATATACGAACAATTTTCGAAGAAAAAAAAAAATATATTTTATTTCATGAAGAACTTGTTGCTTTTTTCATGAATAAATATTTCTTCACAAATTTATATTTTTGGTGACTCGTACATATTAATTTCTCACTTGATAAACAACCATTTCATAACATATGTTAATCACAACTATTGCTATCTCCAAGCAATAAAAATTCTTTTCATAACATATTCTAGATATCTCAACAACATGTAATTAAACAATTTTCTTCATGACATAAAAGGAGAATAAATTATTATTTCTTTTTGAAAAAAAAAAAACACCTCTCATAATATGAACTTTCAAAACAAAATACATCATACTTCATATTGTATAGATACATGCCAATATTTTCTTTATAACGCCCCGTAAATATTAAAAAAATTATATATATATTGGGCCAGATAATGAAGTAAAAAGGACTTATGTAAATAAAATTTCTTCACCTGACGAAAGAAAAATCTTCACCAAGACGTCATGTAAACTATAATATTATTTCTTGAAAACAAAACAGTTCTTCACCTCTGCCTACTTCTCAGAGGATGGAGAATAAAAAGATTATCGAAGAATTGGGCACATTAGATTTGTAGAAGAAAACTCGTTGATGAAGAGATGATGAGAAAATGAATGAATATTTATAAAATACGTGACGACATTTTTACAACACTTGTGAAGATAACACGAGAGCATAAACTGAAGACGTATAATGAGACCTTATATAATTTCCGTAATCCAAGAAGAGAATGCACAAACAAAACAATTTTCGGGATGCTATTGCAGTGAGAAGTGCCTTGCTACTGGCCGCCTTAAAAACTCAACATCATTTCCAAAAAGAGAAGGCACAAACGAATACATTCAGGAATGCATTAAACCACTTCATTGCTCCTCGCAGCACAGAGGGACTTGGCTTAACAGAAATCAACATCACTTTCCTAGATGAATTTTGAGGGCAGCACTTTTTCTTTGCCGCACTTAAAAAAAATCAGCATCGTAATAATCTCAACATAACAAAAAAAAACCGTTCCATCCTTCGTTAACGGGGGAGCACCTCTGCCCCGAACTTTCACTCATGCGACTGCATCCATCACAGCAGGTGTCTATCGGCGCAACTGACGCAGGTGGCCGCGAGCCCAGGGGAAAAGGAGAAAGGGTTATTGTAAATGCAAAATACGCCAATTTGGCAGCTAGCAACAGAGGGGGTGAGGAAAAACTAAGCCAAATTACAATATACAGTATGAAAAGATATGTAACTAATAAGAATAAAATTGATAACCATCTTAAGAGGGGAGGCCAAAGCCGGTGGCCATGTACTTAACGGCTTGAAATACGTCACCTGTGAAATTTAATTTGATAGGTTAGGGGTGTGTCCGAATAAACGGAAGTTCCACCCAAAAGAACTAGCGAGAAAGTTCTCGAACAAATTTAAAACCGGAAGGAATGATTTCAAACAGAATTTTACCGGCTTGGAACAATCGAAAGCTAAGCAAGAAAGAAAACAATACAGGCGACGAAATGAAAATAAGTGAAACCGAAATTAAATTTAAATTGAGAACATTAATAAAAAGGAAGGTGATATGAAATAAAATGGCTAATAAAATTGAATTAAATTAAATATATGGGGGGGTATGGAGTAACCACCACACCTAGGTATTCACCTAGATTCTAAATTAACATGGCGCACGCACATCACAGAAACTCTGGATCGTGCGAACCGCGCCGTGGGCTCCCTTAATCCCCTCTTATCTTGGAACAGCCCCCTGTCTATGAAAAATAAATTGTTACTATATAAATCCATGGTCAGACCGATCTTAACTTATGGTTCGGTTGTGTATGGAAGCGCAGCTAAAACCAGACTTGATAAAGTTCAAACTTTTCAGAATAAGCTTCTTCGTAGGTTTACCAAAGCAACCCGTTATGTCCGCAATGACGTCATTCATCGTGACCTTAAAATTAAACCGATTTTTGCGGAAATCAAGAAACTTACAATGAAGTTTCACAGGTCTGTCCCTGCCGTGCGGAATCCTGCTTTAAATGCCATTAGGCGTTATGATGGAACAGTGGGGAAAAACCGGAAACGGGTCTAGCTATTCTTGCACGGGATGATAACTTCATCCCATGCTCCAAAACATCCAGAAGGAAGCCTTCTGCCGTCACTTAAAGCAGAATTCCCGAGAAAAATTTATACTTTCCCTAGTTTGAAAGAAATTTTCAACTAGATTTGGAATTACCCCTGACGTCATGCAGCATTCTGTAGTTTTGTACAGTCGCGTTTTTCAGCTTTTCTAATTAATTGTAATTTTAATTTTGTTACTGTTTTATTTTTTCGACTTCCCTTTACTTTCTTTTAAATATTTAAATTTAATTGTAATTGTTATTGGGTACTCTATCTTTCTCAAAATTTCAGTTGTTTACGAAGTCACTTCCATTTTTGAGGATAGGCACGCCTTCCTCATTTTCATATTGGCCAATGAGGTGCTTGCTCACTGTACCTCGGCTATTTAAGACCTTTTCTTCCCCTTTTGGCTCATTCTACCCTCGACCGCTGGTGTGTGAGGAACTCTCCGCCGGCAATGGTCGCAAAATTTCTTGTCACAGCTTAAGCTTTTTCAGAATTCAGTTTTTAAAATTTTTTTCTAAATTTTACCCCCCTTTTTTGACCAGGCATGAACCGAAAAACTTGTTTACTGGAGTTGTGGACCTGCGCGAGCGTAGTGTGTACAGGAACTTCGTTTGGTAGTGCGGTCCAGGTGGCCGATAACATATGCCAGTAAAACGCGGGACCTGTGCCGCTATGTTAGCCAATGGGAAACTTCGAAGGTGAACGGGTTTCAGGTGATTGTCACCAAAATTAGTGAGCTATGTGGCCCCCTTTTTTTTGGTTCTTAGAGTTAGTCGTGGGCTGGGATACCTTATGCTATGCCTTTTCTGTGCTTCTTGGTACCATACTGCCTTTTCACTCTCCGTTTTTTGCCGACGCCAGTCGGTGAAATGACATCGAAGTATGGGGCAACCAAACTCGTTTGGATGCCACATGCGCCCCTTCTTTTGGAGGTTATATTTAACCTCGTGCTTCCAGCTCTGGAATAATCTTCGGATTTCCACCAGAGACTCTAAATTATACCTTTTGACCGTGCTTTGCTTCGAAATTCATCTTTTTATGTTCATTTTACTATATTTAGTTGGAGGTTACGCGCAATGGACTTACATTGTGTTGGCACTCCGTAAGCACCGCGATGTCATGTCATGTCATCTTTTAAAGAGTCAAGAGGGGTAAGTGCACCCATTTAATTTTTATTCATTAAAAATTAGTATGAAAGAATTAAAAGCAAAAAAGAAAATTTTCAAAACAAACTTGACAAAATTAAAAGAAAAATTATCGAATTCTGAGCTAGAATTAAATGAATTAATTCTCATAAAGGAGAAACGGAATAAATTAGAGCAAAACTTTTCTGAGTTATTTGAGTCTATTTATAAGATAAGTAAAGAAGATGAAATTGAGGATTTTATTAAGGAAAACGAAGAAATTAATGAAATTTTAGAAATAATGGAATTTGAACTTACAAAAAAGTTACCAAAAATGAAATTGCAAACTGTTAATTTAGAAAACGCCACAAAGGCTGATAATAATATTAAATTGCCAAAGTTAACTCTTCCTGTATTTACGGATAATTTGCATGAGTGGCTTTCCTTTAAGGATATATTTAAGGCTACTGTACATGAAAATTCAAATTTGTCAGGGGCAATGAAATTACAATATTTGAAGTCTTCATTGAGAGGAGATGCCTTTCGTATAATTCAATCTATTTCAATCGTGGATTCTAATTATGAAGTTGCATGGTCGCTTTTGGAAGAACGGTTTTCAAATTCGAGAGAACAAGTTTACGCGCATTTAAAACGTTTTTTAAATATTCCTGTTATTCAGAATGAGTCCCCAGCAGCATTATTAAATCTAATAGATATAACAAATGAATGTATTAGGTCGTTAGAGATTTTAGAACAAAAGGTTGAGGGGTTTTCTACTACTATGTTTGCTTATATTTTGGCTCAAAAATTAGATGTAAATACAAAAATGTGGTGGGAAAGACATCTTAAGCGGGATAATTTACCGAGTTTAACTGAATTGCTAGAATTCTTGAGAGACCACGCGCGTACACTAAGTGCGTCCAAACAAGTAAATACAAAGCGAAATTTTCAAAACGAAAGCCAAACAAAGCATAGCTTTTCAAAGGTAACATCCATGGTTGCGAGTTTAAATGAGAAAAATATGCGCAAATGTGTTGTATGTAACCAGGAAAATCACAGTGTTTTTAAAAGTCCCAAATTTCAAAAATTTAATGTACAGGAAAGAGTAGAATTTGTTAAAAAAAACAATATGTGCTTTAACTGTCTTTCAGAATTCCACTGCGTCAAAAAATGTAACTCAACATTCTCGTGTTCAAAATGCCATAAACGCCACAATATACTTCTTTGTTTTGATAGGCGTGAGAGAAATTCCAATGCGGTGGGAAACACAAAAAATTATAGTGATAAGGAAGTGCCAAATGCATTGTCAACGAAGGAAAGTAAACCAACATTAAATGCTGACGCCATACCATTTGAGTTAAATAACCAAATTCAAAATTTCATTGGTACTTCAAATGTGAGATCGAATAATGTTAAAACAGTTCTTCTTTCCACTGCTATTGTTTATATGAGAGATAAATTCGGAAATAAAGTTCCGGTGCGTGCGTTATTGGACAATGGTTCAATGAGCAATTTTTTAACATTGCAGTTAGTTGAAAGATTAGGAATTCGAAAAGAAAAAAGTAATATTTCGGTATCGTGTTTAAGTGGATCCTCTGTAGCGGTAAAAAATAAAACTACTGCCTTGATCAGTAATAATTCGGGAGATTATAGTTGGGAGTTAGATTTTCTTATCATACCAAGGATTTCGCAAATTATGCCCTCGAAATATATTAATATTTCAGAGCTAGGAATTTCAGAGTCTATTATTCTTGCTGATCCTGAATTTAATAGACCAGGGAAAATAGATAATTTACTAGGAGCTGAAGTATTTCTAGAATTGATAAAGGTGGGTCGTATGAAGCTACCAAATTCTAAATTAATACTGCAAAATACGGTGTTCGGTTGCATAGTAAGTGGGAGTGTTTACGATTGTAACGATCAGGAACAAATACATTGTGGGTTAATTACTGAAACAGATTTAAATTTCGAAATGAAAAAAATTTGGGAAATTGAAAGAGTAGAAGAAAGTACACCATTGAGAAATACAGAAGAATTAGCATGCGACACCCACTTTATAAACACACATCAGAGAGATATAACAGGCAAATTCATAGTACAAATGCCGTTGAAAAAAGATCCTATTTCTTTGGGAGATCAAAGCAATTTGCGGAAAATAGATTAAATTCACTTTGGAATAGGCTAGTCAAAAATCCAAATCTTTTAGAGTTATATTGCGCATTTATGGCGGAGTATAGAGAGTTAGGCCATATGGAGGAAGTAGAGAAAACAGATGAGTCAATACTCATCACCTCATCATACTTATCTACCTCATCATGCTGTTTATCGCCCAGATAAAAGTTCTACAAAATTGAGAGTTGTCTTTAATGGTTCACATACAACTTCATCAGGAGAATCCCTAAATTCCATACAGCTGAATGGAGGTGTCATTCAAGATGATTAGTTTAGCATAATACTTAGATTTCGTACACACCGCTATGCATTTACAGCACATGTAAAAATGATGTATCGCATGATACTTATCGATAAAAGTCAACGTGATTTACAGCGCATAGTTTGGAAAGATACTGTAAATGGTGAGATGAAATATTACAGACTATGTACCGTCACATATGGCACAACTAGTGCCCCTTATTTAGCCATGCGCTGCCTTAAACAGCTTGGTATAGACAGGGCCTGATTATCAACGGGGCACTCTCCTACCAGTAAAAAGAAATAGAATTTTTTCCCTTATTTATGACAGTAATTTCGAATGAAAAAGGCGTTTAAACAAGTTGAAACTTTCCATAAAATTTTACTGGTAGGAGAGTGCCCCGTTAGTAATCAGGCTCTGGGTATAGATGGTGAATATCAATTTCCGTATGCTTCTGGTGTGGTACAATCAGACTTTTATATGGACGATGTCCTGACTGGAGCAGCTGACCTAAAATCGGCTAAGAGATTGCAAATTGAACTTATTCAACTATTAAATACGTGCGGCATGAATTTGCATAAATGGTTTAGTAACCATCCAGAATTAATGGAGCCAGCCTTTAAAAATGAGAATTAAACTTTTGAAAATATGAGTGAAACTAAGGCACTAGGACTTTGTTGGAATGCCAATGATGATACTTTTACTTTTAGTGTATCATTCAGTGAGCAAACCAAAGTAACTAAAAGAAGTGTGCTGTCAAATATTGCTTGCATTTTCGACCCCTTGGGTCTACTAGGACCAGTTGTGACGAAAGCAAAAATTTTCCTACAAAGACTGTGGAGATTGCAAATTGGTTGGGATGAAAATCTCCCTAGAGCTGAGCTTGATGATTGGTTGCAGTTTTTAGAATCATTAAGAGCCATCAACAATATAAGTGCTGTTAGATACATTTTTACAAATAATCCAGTGTAAATTAAAATTTGTGGCTTTTCAGATGCTTCGGAGAAAGCCTACGGTGTGGCATTGTATGCTGTGTCTTCAAATTCTTCAGGAGAGCAAATTTCTCAGTTGCTTTGCAGTTAAAGTCGAGTTGCACCAATCAAAACAATCACTATTCCTCGCTTGGAGCTCTGTGGTGCAGTTTTATTAGCCAAATTGATGAATAAGGCTGCCAAAACCTTAAAAGTTCCTAAACAAGCTGTCTACTATTATTCAGATAGTACTATTGTATTATGTTGGATTCGAAAACAGCCGTGTGACTTAAAAACCTTTGTGGCATCACGTGTGGCTACGATTCAGAATCTTTCTGATATCAGTCATTGGGGACATGTGGCTTCTTCTGACAATCCTGCTGATCTTGTGTCACGAGGTGTAGATCCAGACAAACTTCTACAGAGTAGCTTATGGTGGAAGGGTCCACTATTCCTAACACAACAAACTGAACATTCTCCAAATATTGTTGAACTTGAGCAAAATGATAATGATCTATACATAAGTGAACTTAAACATACAGCTTCAAAGACTACACTTTTAATATCAGACTGTTCATCTTTTATTGATTATTTTTTGCAATTGAGTAATAATTATGCTAAATTAATAAGAATTCTTAGCTATGTTTTCAGGTTCATTCAGAATGTCAAGAAGCCAAAAGAAAGGTATTCAGGTAAGTTAACATCTGCTGAATTGAAGAAAGCTGAGCAGTTTATCATAAAATCTGTTCAAGAAAAAGAGTTCAGTTCTGAATTCACATTGTTATCTAAGGGTAAGGAGTTACCAAAAAATAGTAGATTACTTTCATTAAATCCTTTCTTGGATAAAAATAATTTAATCAGAGTTGGAGGTCGTCTCCAAAATAGCACGGTAAATTATGCCCAAAACACCCAATTGTACTGCCCTCTAAACACAAATTAACAGAATTAATTATTGAGTTTTATCACAAAAAATATCTACATATAGGACCACAAAATTTACTTTATTGTGTTCGAAGAGAATTTTGGCCTTTAAACGGTAGGGCTATTTGCAGAAATATTGTACATAAATGTATTACATGCTTTAGGGCCAAACCTAAATTGTTAGAGCAAATTATGGGCGAGCTCCCGAAAGAAAGAATAAATGTAGACTTTGTTTTTAATTGCACAGGAACTGATTTCTGTGGTCCATTTTTGATTAGAAAAGAGGTCAACGTAAAGGTATTTTTCATAAAGTTTATGTTTGTATTTTTATTTGTATGGTAACAAAGGCAGTGCATTTGGAATTAGTCAATGATTTAACATCTGAGGCTTTTATTGCCACATTAAAGAGGTTTTTTGCCAGACGAGGCAAACCTCGAAAAATTTTCAGTGATAATGCAGGCAATTTTGTGAAGACTAATGTAGAGCTTAAAAGGTTGCATGAATTGGTAAACAAACCAGACCAGAACCTTACTAATTACTTGATATCTGAAGGTATTGCTTGGGAATTTATTCCCCCTAGAGCTCCAAATTTTGGAGGTTTATAGGAATCGGGAGTCAAGTCCTTCAAGTATCACTTTAAACGTGTTGTGGGCAACTCTAAATTAACTTATGAAGAAATGTTAACTATAATTGTCCAAATTGAAGGTATCTTAAATTCGCACCCGCTTACTCCCTTGAGTACAGATATTGATGACTTGGAGGTCTTGACCCCGGGACATTTTCTTATTGGTCGCCCACTTAATGCCATTGCTGAATCTGACCTGAGTAATATTGAAGATAATAGACTTAGCTTATGGCAAAAGACCACTAAAATGGGTCAGACCATCTGGAAAAAGTGGAAAAATAGTTATTTAAGTACATTGCAGCAAAGGCATAAGTGGATGATATCAAAAAACAACCTCAAAATAGGAGATATGGTTATAAAAAAGGAAGATGATCTTCCAGTGTCTAAATGGTTATTAGGGAGAATTGTAGAGGTATTTTTTGGTAATGATAATAGAGTAAGAATTATAAATATAAAAACCCCAAATGGAATATATAAAAGAGCAGTATCCAAAATTGCTGTATTACCTCTTGAAAAGTAATTCAGTTTTTATAAGAAAGTGTACATTATTGTAAAATTTCTTTATTTATTATGTATTATGTAAAATTGTTTAAATATTTGCTTAAATTTAACTTATATGTGCCTCATTTATATTGTATTTAATTGTATTGTTATTTATATTTTTTACAATGGTTGTAATTCCAGTGTTTTAGTTTGAAACCCCCCTCAGAGGTTTCAAGAGGGGCGGTATGCTTGATAAAATGCTATTTAATTTCTACTGGCTGTGTCACCTAGCAACCAAGATATATTTAATTATTTCAAAATTTAAAAAGTTTTCTGTGCAAACGATAATTTGTGATAAATACATTATCTGTTTATTTCTTCAGTTTTTACCTAAGCTGTTTGAAACAATTTTCTTTTTGTTTTTGAGTTTGATTAGAATGTTTTTTATGAGTATATGTGAAAAAATGTTACGGTTTTTTATTGGAGTTGTGTTTTGTTAAATTATTTATGTTCGAAAGAACTGAGAAGAATTTTCTCATGAGAATAAACTGTTTAAAATGAGAGCTGCATATTTAATTTTGAGTTGAGTAAGAAATTAATAATAAACTTTTGAACAATTGAAATTTTCAAGCAGATCTTTATTAACATTAAATTAATCAAAATTTCTGAGGTATAATGTATATACTATCTAAGATATTTTAATTGATTTAATGTCATTAAAAATCAGACTTATTTAAAACGATTTTGTGCTACAAACTGAACTTTCCAAATTGGAACAATGCTGTACCCAAAAATCTTTCAACCCAATTTGAGTATTTTGTTTTTACAGTGTACACTTGTAAATTTATATAGGGTAGATGTGCCAGTAATGGACCACCTTCCAGTAATGGGCCACTTCGCACTTTTTGGTTTATAAAAAAATAATAAATAATAGTTAAGCTTTTATTATTTTTTTCTGAACTTTACCTTGCATGCTTTATAAGCTGGATTAATTTTTTACACTTTTCGTCGAAACAATTAGGAAGCATAAAATAAAGTTTCACAGTTTTTCTGTTTTTCACTGAAAATCTTAATGATCATGCTAAGAGCAGACTTTACTTACTTAGTTTATATCTTTTTTATTTTTCCGTAAAAATTGAATGTTTTTGTTTGGTTAGCAATATAAAACATTGAATTTAATATACCAATGGCCATTTACAAAATTTTATTTATTTTTAAGATTTTAGGAGGGGTGGCCCATTACTGGATTGCTTATTTCGTGATTTTCCAGTAATGGACCACCCAAGTGACCAATACAAAAAGTGTTATTTCAGTACAGATAAAATATTTTGATTTAACTGAAAAGCTAAATAATCAAATTTAATACTTAAATTTTACCTATAAGAATTTAAAAAAGGCAATTTCTGTATAAATAGTTGTTTTAAAAAAGTCATCCAAAATTGGTACAAAACACAAGCAGAACATTTGACAAAATCTAGATGTGCCGTTACAAAAGAAGTTGTTTTAAGTTGATTCAGAAATGTAAAATCATATTTGGAAGAAGATATTACTAATATTTTCTTCCGAATTCTAAAGCATACAGAGAGAATTTTCAATAAGGTTAAAACAAAGTTTCTTTTGTGCTCTTAAAACAAGGAAAATTTTTGGATAAAAATCAGTTAAAGATGTGTATTATGTAATACCAAATAACGAAAAAGAACAAATCACTGTTACGGGATGTATTTCAGCAAATAATGAGATTGCTCCATTGGTGATAATATATCCATATAAGCATCTCTGAAGGGATATTGTGGAATCAATCTGTGCCAAATTGATGGGCTATATGATTATCTGAAAATGGTTGGATAGTGCAAGAACATTTATCATTTTAAATGAATTCTAAAATTTCTTATTGAATAGTTTGGACTATCGAAAAGGATGATAAAATTGAAGATCTGTTATTTATATTTCACAGTTGTACATCACATCATTTAGATAAAGATATGAATGAAGGTTGGAGACTTTTTTTAATGCCTTATTTTATCTAAACTTGATTTCAGTAAAACATTTTCTTTATCTTATAAATCCTTTAAATTTAAATATTTTGTTTTATATCTTTATAATATAAATCCTTTAATGTTAGTTAATAATAAACAGTTAATAATATCATTAATATTTTGTTTTATGTTTTTTCATTATAAATCCTTTAATGTAATGAATTTCTAACTTAAGTTTTAATATTTTGTTTTATTAGTATGATTTCATTAAGTTCTGGAGCAAAATACAATTGAAACACATTGGAAATTGCTCGTGAAGCATAGCAAATGAGGTGCGTTCGTACAATAACGAAGCAATAAAAATATATAGATCTTCCTGATATAGTAGACAATACTTCGGATACAGTACAGTGGTTGAATTCTTTGTGTACCTATAAACATATATGAAGTAATTTTCATTACGCCTCAGCAACGTATATCATATTCATAAAATGTGGCACAGTTTAATATAATTAAAACATGTCCCAAACAATGTTTCCCCCTATAGCATTATGTAGTGGAATAATTTTGTGTGGCCCTGTAATTTAATAATAAATATTCTTTGCATCTCTGATTGTACAGAATTTTTATTTTAGTATATATATACATCATAGGTTCATGTCAATTTTATTATGTTCGAATGAGTGTAACATCATTAAAATGCATATTTGCAACTTTTTTCCCCATTGACTGTAATGTAAATGTAACGGAATACTTTTGATAGTCCCTGTAATTGATCTATTCATCCAATTTTCATAAAATTTGACATGACTCGACAAAATTATGTAATAATTATGTATTTTAAATTTCAAACGATTCGGTTGGATAGTTTTTGCGTTGTTATATGTGGGCAGACAGACAGACGAACAGACAAACGGACAGACAGACGGACGGACAGCCGGACAGACTGAACGACAACTATAAATGTAACGTATTTACATAATTACGAACGCACCTAAAAACAATTATCTGTTATTTTTTGTAGGGTGGCCCATTACTGGAACATAGGCGGTCCATTACTGGAACATAGGTGGTCCATTACTGGGCTTTTGGGTGTTTAGACATATTTCTATTATTTAAAATTAAATTTTTATTTCTGTTGGGAAATGTAACTGTGGGATTAGTTAAATATTGTTGAAAGATTAATCTAACATGAAAAAAATTGGAATACAATAATTATAAATATTAATAAAAAATTATTTTTTAGAGAAATTCCTTAAGGGGGGTTATTACTGGCACATCTACCCTATTTTTTATTCTATTTGAAAGTTTGTAACACCATTAAAACGAACTTGAAATAACTTTTCCCCATTGACCGTAATATAGCGGAATACTTTTGTTTGTCCCCGCAATCAAACTATACATTCGATTTTCATAAAATTTGAAATAACTGGACAAAATTATGCCACATTTATATATTTTAAATTTCAAACGATTCGATTGAATAGATTTTGCTCTGTTACATGCGGATAGACAGACGGACGAACAGACGGATATGAACGACGACTGAAGGTGTTACGTATTTATATCATTACGAACGCAAATTCATATCAATTTTATCCTGTTTGAAAGGCTGTAACATCATTAAAATGAACTTGAAACAATTTTTTCCCATTGGCCGTAATGTAAAGAAATATTTTTGATTTCCCCTGTAATCAAACTATACATTTGATTTGCATAAAATTTGAAATGACTAAAAAAAAATATGTAACAGTTATATATTTTAAATTTCAAACGATTCAGCTGGGTGTTTTTCCTCTGTTATATGCGAAAAGACAGACGGACAGGGCCGTAGCTAGAAGTGAACAATAGGGGGGAAGCTCAGGAGAATGTAGGGGGGGGGGGGTAATATTATTTTTTCTATTACTCTCTGAAGCAGGACGATAAATTAGTTCCTATTCACATTGTTTGTATACTATGCTTGTTAATACATTTTTGTAATAACTTCATTTTATGCTAAGAAAAGCATAGGATGATGAATAATTTGAGTGTATAACTAGTTCAAAATTAAACATCATGTTACTTTCATGTGTGCAAATAGGATGAGCGACTGTTGAAACCCTTATTTTAGATACAATTTAGTAATTTTGAAAAACTATGAAAAAGTTTCAAAATTAAATAATTTTTTTTAATAGAATTTTATTTGAATTTTCGGAACAGAAATTCAGAGTGGCCTTGGAATATTTTCCAGGGGGGGGGAGGGCTGAGGCGTCCATAGCACCCCCTTAGCTACTTCCCTGCCTGAGTAGTGAAATAATCTTGACGAATTATTTCCACTGAGCTGCCAAACTCCTACTAGTAATGCTATCTGTATTTAGAGACCAAAACTTTGCCGTTATAAGTGATGAATAGATAATGTGCATGTTTGTAAACAAACTGGCTTTTTTCGCGACAGCTCAACTTGTGGTGGGCAAAAATTCGAATTAAACTGCATTAGAAAAATCTAAACTAAATGCAATTTTCACGTCGATATAATAAATTTAATTTTATTGTATTATATGCCGGAAATAATACGTTATAAATTACTAACTCTCCAAGAATTATTATTTTTGCCCACCACAAGTTGAGAAGTACATCCTTTTTCGTCTGCGTGACGTCACATGTACATTATCTATACCGTCACAGCGCAAATGATGTAGCAGATTTAAGGGTGTTCTTAACTGCTCCACTTAACAAACGCAAAGCGTTTTGACACATTTACAAATTCATTTTTTTAACAGAAAGTTATAAAATTGGAATGCCTGACTATGGAAGCGATTTTGAAGTGAACTTATTTTTCCTTTTTATGATAATTAAATTACCTATCCAGCTCTAAGCTATTTTGATCATATGATCACCCGTTTTTCTCCTGCTTTTCGACCGATTTTTCTGCTTTCGTCGGGAAATGTTCTCAAAAACGTCAACTTTAAAGGCTTGTTATAAAAAATCTATTGTGTTAAAAAAAATAATAATAAAGAAAATTGAGTGCAATTAGACAATTTCTGAATAACAACACCTGCTAGTTTCATGCTTTTCCGAACAAAAATAAATTAAAGCATGTGTCACAACGAGTGAAACTGAAGTAAATTTTAGAAACAGGTCGAATCACAACAAAAAAAATATAAATTTTATAGAAAAATACATCAATAGTTAAATGAGCATAAACTTTGTGCGGATGTAAAATTTGAGGTTTGTCAAAATTTATTTTCGGATTCTTGTTTCTAATATTTGGTCAGAAATTGCAATGCTTTAAAAGTGCGCTTTGGTGAACCGGTTTAAAACGGAAATAAATTACTTATGTCAGTGGAATTAAAAATGTATATTTTATTTTTCTTCTACATGGGAACAATAATCAAAATTTAGCATTAGCATTACTACTATAGAAACTAATGGTGAATTGATAATTTTTAAGACGTGATTTAATGAAATACAATGATGTAATACTAAAAGATTAGAAGAGTCAATTTTAACAATGTTCGCCAAAAAAAAAAATTCGCGCAGCAATCGATTCAGTTGTTGTGAAATCTTCAGTCGTTTGGCTGATCGGTGGTGTAACATAATTCTGTCGTTAAAATCAAACATAGATTATCAACAAATGGAAGCACCATAATAGGCAGGGGAATTTCAAGTTCTATATGGAAAATATACTTCACTGTACCAACAGTAGATGGCAGCACCACAAAAACTAGAAAAAAATTAATTGTCTCAGCTCTATATATAAATTTGATATAAGGAAAGGGCATGTTTACAAAAATATACTTCAACCAATCTACCAATTACATTTTTGCTTTAGCGATCATTACAGGAATCATCATGGTCCACGTTGACCAATCATACAACACAGCTTTTAATAGCAGACAAATCAGACCAAACATAGACCAATCAGATCGCCTTGACTTCTTGTGTAAAGTAGGAGTCTTAAAGACGGGCAGGAAATTAGTGTGGATCCACAGTAATTTTGCCCACAGTGACGTCAGCTGTCCTTTCTTTATTGTCTCCGTATCTATCTATATTATAAAGGCCAAGCGTATCTGTGCGTAACGTATACTTTATTTTATGAATGGCAACACTTTGAAATTTAAAATGATAGGGTCACCCGGGGTAAAATGGGTATATTTTATTTATTTATTTTATTATTTTACCAGACAAATTTTTTAAAAAATTACAATTACAAACAAAGTGCTTACATATCTGGCAATACTTAAACCTTATAAAAACAAACTGACGACGCATATAATGGGCTTGGCAACCATTTTGTTTTTCAAAAGATAGAACAAAGTGTTTTTAGTGGTTGAAAAACTTCTTTCCAGAAAAATATACAGGAAGAATTTTAAGAATAAACTGTTTGATATTTACAGAAGAAGGATTCTTCTAACTAAAAACTGTAAAATTAAATAAATTTATTTATTCACAAAAATTTTATAGCGTTTTTTGTCATATGGGGTAAAATGGGTATAGGTCAAGATATGAATGAATGAAGATTGATCAAAGTTGAAAGACCTTTGAGGGCAAATTGTTATTTATCCTATGTTTTAAACTGAAATTATCCTTTGTTATATGAAATTAGGCTATTACTTATATCATCAATTTCTCATTTATATTATAAATTAGGCCATTTCGGGTGACATTAAAATACATGCAAATTGATTAAATGTACAGGAACACAAGGTAAGAAAAATATCGCGAAATTAAATTAAAACAGATTTTCTAGTACTGGCGAGGCTGTAAAAAAACTCAGAGAAAACGCAAGAGAGAACAAGCAAAGGTAGGGGAGATTTTAACTACAGAGCAGGTGGCTGCAAGTCTTTGCACTAGAAACACAAAAAAAGTACAAACAGTTAAAACAATCGAAGCAACCCATAAAATAAAAGTTAAACCAAAGGTTTTCACTGTAATGAATCCAGTGATTGGTGATTGAGTCCCTGTAAAATTTAATGTAAAGAAGTCTGTTCAAGAATTCACAGGTCTTATTATTGATATCCCTGATAAAGGTGAAAATACTGTGAAGTTTGCAACAAAGTCATCTGCTGGATTATTTTAGGTCTTTCCTGAGAAAGACGATGTTGCTGATGTTAAGTTTTTAAAGTAAGAGCTAAGTGACTAAGAAAGAAAATGTTTATTTACAATAGAAGAACAATTTAAAATAGAAAAAAAAACTTTCTAGAGTAACATTTTTACATCGAATCTAAAACACCGCTAAAACGCAGCTTACATCGTTTTTACATGTTCTTAAGTAACAACAACATAACGTTGCCAAACCAGCAATACAAATTTGGTGTTGCCACCAACATTATTAATAATTATTTCCCAACACACTCCCTTAATTATTAATAATACAGTTAAAAGCACTCCCTTAAAGTTATTCTAGTTTTAACATACACTACATTTACAGATATAAAGTATTACACTCTAACCAAAAGAAATATTTTTACACATACAAAATAAGCTAATAATTTTAAGTAAAGTAGATATATACATATAAACACAGTAAATTTTAAATTCAAACAAACATATTACATTACCAATTTAGCTTTAAATTTTTCAAACTTGTTTGGTCCCAATGCTTTAGTAAATATATCGGCAATTTGAATATCTGTTGGGCAATATTTTATATTAATTAAACCCTCATCAACTTTCTCTTTTATAAAGTAAAATCTTACATCAATATGTTTACTTCGTTTACTTACAACCCCATTTTTAATTATATTTATAGCACTTTGATTATCTATATTTAAAGTTATAGAAATCTTATCATTTGTAATTTCCTCAATTAAAGTTTTGAGATAAATAAGTTCTTTACAACATTCAGCCGCTGCAATATATTCTGCTTCAGTACTTGACGTAGCTACTATAGGCTGTTTTCTCGAGCTCCAACTTACTGGACCTCCACAAAAGTATATTACATATCCAGTGGTGCTTCTACGAGTATCAGGATCACCTGCATAGTCTGCATCACAATAGGCAATCAGTTCTGTGTCACTACCACTTGTTGTATAGACTACACCCAAGTCCTTGTTTCCTTTTAAATATCTTAAAGTTCTTTTGAGATTAGAAATATCACAGTTAGATGGGTTTTCCACGTGACGACTTTCATAAGCAACAGCGAAGGACAAATCTGGTCTTGTTCTACATGATAAATAAAGAAGACTACCAATAGCTTCTCGATATGGAAACACATTTTCTTTTTCTTGAATATAGTTTACTGTTTCATTTTGTAATAAAGGTGTATTTGTTGTCTTTGCGTCCAACATTCGAAATCTTTCTAATACTTGTTTTGAATATGGTTCTTGATGAATTTTCAGTGTGTCATCTTTTAATTCTAAATTAATACCCAGAAATGAATGCGGTTCTTCATAGGTTACATCAAATTCCTTTTTTAACTTCTCAAGAAAATCTGTTAATCTTGCATGATCACACCCAATTAAAATTCCATCATCAACATAAATAGCTAATATTATGCTTTTGTCTTCAGTTATGAAAATGCACTGTTCAGATTTAATCTGTACAAAACCACTTTCTTTCAAAAAATCTGTTAATCTTTTGTTCCATTTTACAGGTGCTTGTTTTAAACCATACAATGATCTTTGAAGTTTACATATCTTAGATTTGTCATCATATCCTTTTGGCATACTCATATAAATTTCTTCATCCAATTTGCCATACAAAAATGCTGTTTTAATGTCGAATTTCATCATTTTATATTGTTTCTTCAATGCTAGTCCAAAAATAATTCTCAATGGAGTAATGCTTACAACTGGACTATAAGTTTCTTCATAATCACAACCATATTTTTGTTCACAACCTCTCACAACCAAACGTGCTTTGTATTTTCCATCATCTTTAATTTTAAATATCCATTTGTTACTTAATATTTTTTTATTCTTTGCTGCATTTCTGTCAACTACTTTCCAAGTTTCATTTTTTTCTAGGGATTTCTTTTCCTCTTCTATTGCTTCTTTCCACAATTCTTTATCTTCTCCACTAATGGCTTCTTCATATGTCAACAAAGCATAGTCATTAAGATAAACTGGAGGTTTCTTTGTTCTTTTGCCTCGTCCAAGTTCTTGAACGTTTTGATCTTCTGATGTAGTTTGTTTCATGTTGTTAAGATTTTCTTCATCTTCACTACTTTCATCTTGAAAATTAAAGTATTTAAATGGTGATATCAAATCATTTGGTTTATTAACTATAGGCTCAAGGAATATCACATCTCTTGCAATTTGTATTTTCTTAGCTTTTGGATCCCATAATCTGTAGCCATTTTCAGCATATCCGACAAAGATTAGTTTATTACTTCTACTATCCAATTTCTTCAGCCGACCAAGTACTTTAGCATAAGCCACACTGCCAAATATTTGCAATCTTGATAAATTTGGTTTCTTTTGGAACCACATTTCAGCAGGTGTAACACTAATAGATTCTGTTGGACTTCTGTTTAGGAGATAGGCTGCAGTTCGCAATGCTTCACCCCACATTTCTTTTTTGAGTCCGGAATCAAATATTAGAGCTCTGACTTTTTCAAAGAGTGTTCGATTCAACCGTTCTGCTTTTCCATTAAGTTGTGGCGTATGTGGAATGCTATAATCTAAAACAATCCCTTTATTTTTGCACCAGTTCACTAACTTATGAGAAACATATTCTCCTCCATTGTCACAGCGTAATTTAGAGACACGGAGTGACCACTTAGCTTCGACTTCTTCAATATACTGTTTAAGAATGTCTGCAACTTCAAATTTATTTTCTAATAGAAAAACCATAACAAAATGAGTATAATCATCCAAACATGTTAAGAAATATCTTTTACTGTCCCATGTACTCACTTCTATTGGGCCACAAATATCGGTATGGATCAGCTCCAATGGTCTAGTTGCTCTTGTTCTTTGCGATTTAAATGGAAATCTAGTCTGCTTTGCTTTAAGACAAATTTTACACGGATCTTCTTCTAACATTTTTATGTCGTCAACTTTTAGATCTATACCACTTGAATTTTTCAACAATATTTTTACATTTTTACTACTTAAGTGTCCAAGTTTTCGATGCCACAATGTCGAATTTTTCTTCTCACAAATCAAGGCTTCATTTTGTTGATTTAAATCAATTTCGTAGAGTCCCTTGTTGTTTTTATATCCTTCCAAAACAATTTTTCCATCTTTTGAAATTTCTACTTTATCTTGAACAAATTTTACTTCTCCATTATTTTCTGTAATCGCATTAACAGACAATAGATTTTTACTCAGCTGCGGAACATAGAGTACATTTTTTAATGTGCAAGTATCAGCTTCAATTTTTCCACAATATTCAGCTTTCATTATTTCAGATTTCTTTGCTAATCCAATTTCAGTAGAAATCTTCACAGGATTTTTCAGCATTATTTTATTATTTACCATATGAGAAGAGGATCCCGAATCTACCACGAATTTATTAAAAAAACTTGTTTTACTAGATTCTTGAGCAAGAAAGGAAACAGCTGGTTTTCCATTTTTACGAAAGAAACAGTATTTTTCAGAATGATTATCCTTTTTACAGATGCCGCACCGGGGACGATTATTTTTACCTTTATTACAGTCTTTAGCCAAGTGAAATTTGCTATCATATTTAAAACATCTCTGTTCTTTAACACTTTTTACAGGGTATTTAGCTTTACCACATGATCTTGCTAAATGATCTGCACTGTTACATTTGAAGCATCTTTTTTCCAATATTTTGAAAGCAACTGGTTCTTCATTTTTATTTGCACCTCTTGTACACAACTCTTCATTCAATAATCTTGCTGTTAAATTTTCTAAGGTTTTTTCTTCCGTATTAGTAGAGTCCCATGCAGTTCTAAAATGCTTATATTGTTCTGGAAGTGTGGATAGAATTTTAGAAATAACCATTTCATCATCAATTTGTTTATTAAGGGCTTTTAGTTTAAAAGCAATGTTTTCTAATCTGCTTATATGTGTAGCGATATCAATTTCTGCACTAAAACTGTAGTTGAAAAAATCCTGTAGCAAGTTACATTTTTGTTGTTCCGTATCTCTTTCAAAAATATTACATAATTTCTTATACATCTCATGAGAATTTTCGCAATTTATAATATGCATCATCACTTTTTTATCTATAGTTGTTACTATTATCTGTTGAGCTTTGGCATCTTTCTTTTCCCACGCCAATTTGGCATCCGCCGTTAAGCCTTCTTTATTTTTAGTTCCATTTACTACTTCAAACAAGGAATTAGATTTTAATATTATGCTTACTTGAAATTTCCAAAGCGGGAATGAACTTGAGTCACGAAGTTTTTCAACTTGCGAAACATCTTCATACATATTCGTCATTTTTACTTTTTATTTTTTAAGCGATTCGACTTTTACAATTTTCTTATCTTCCGTTTTTACGTTACTTCTATTGTTCTTAGTCACAAGCTCGATTCGAAACCACGCTCTGCTACCATGTTAAGTTTTTAAAGTAAGAGCTAAGTGACTAAGAAAGAAAATGTTTATTTACAATAGAAGAACAATTTAAAATAGAAAAAAAAACTTTCTAGAGTAACATTTTTACATCGAATCTAAAACACCGCTAAAACGCAGCTTACATCGTTTTTACATGTTCTTAAGTAACAACAACATAACGTTGCCAAACCAGCAATACAAATTTGGTGTTGCCACCAACATTATTAATAATTATTTCCCAACAGCTGATGTGAACGCCTCCAAAATGACAGAAAGCTATCTGAACCAAGCTGCAACAGTCCTTGCCAGTATACACTTTGCATGTAAATTTTTATTATGTTATATTATACCTATCTGTATAAATTGCTTTTGATTAAACATTGATTTTCCAGTGTAATTTAATTTCTCATTTTTTCCCTACAGATATTCATGCTGATATCTATCTGTTTTTGAATTGCATTAAATTTAAAAAATACTTTTAAAGAGAAACACAATTCACAGCATGTGCGTAAACTGATGTGGTGGAGGATAGGATTTGTTGTAATCTCATCTTATTTACGTTAGTTTCATAATAGTATTTTTATATGTCAAGAAAAAAATGCTAGCAAATTGAAATGGGAAGTTTTTTAAGCTCCCCCCCCCCTTCACCTTCCAAGTTTAAACATGATTCAGAGGATGAAAGTACAAAACTTTTAAATGGTTTACACATTATTATAGTGTATTTAAGTATATTTAATTTATTACTCAACTTTAACCAGCATATACCCATTTTACCCCGGTGCATACCCATTTTACCCCGAACCACGGGGTAAAATGGGTATATACCAGAGTAAAATAGGCATAGTGTTTTACACAAAATTTTTTAAAAAAAGGAAACACAAATTATGTTTAATTTAAACCTAAGATACACAATGTCAAAAATATTGAACAAAAACATGAATTTATTTCACAATATTTCTGCCATGGAACATTAAAATTAAAAAAGCTGATTTTTATACCCATTTTATCCCGGGTGACCCTACTTCGGTTTTGCAATTTTTGCTACTACAAATTTTTAAACTTATAAACATTGTACATTTTCAATTTTTACACCGTGGTATAGGGAAAAAAATTTGCTTTTAAATGCAATTTGTTTCAAAGCTGTTTCTTTATTTGTTTTTGAGTTATTTTTTTATTTATTTATTTTGCAGTTTTTGATACCGTTTTCGATTGTGGCAACAAACGTACTCCATTTCTATTAAAAATAAATGGGAAGAAAAGTAGATTCACGGAGTAAGAAACGTAGATTACTCGAAGATTACTGTATCCTTTTGTTGCCATTTTTTATAAAAAGTGGGGGAAATATTGAATTTAAAATACGTGCTATGTCAAGAATTTTTATTATTGATTTAATTAGAAAATCCGGTGAATTTTGGTTTTATTTCTTTTTTATTTATCATTTAAAGGATTTTTAGTTTATTAAAAACTTACCTTAAACTCTATAGACCCCTTGCATTGGCGTCACAACAACGGCTCATACTTTAACCCTTTCCGGCGCGGTGTCCCTTAAAAAGGACACCTAATTTTAATTTTACTGGCACCAAGAATATTTAATTAAAATTTTCCTTTGATAAAATGCCTGAAAATAAGCAAGTTCGTATTCTCTAATAAATTCGTTTATAAATTCTGGTGGCAGATAATTATTTTAATTAAACTTACTCCGCGCCGGAAAGGGCTAATCTGGTGCGCATCTGGAGCCCAAACAAAACATCATAACGCCAAGTTTGACATTTAAAGTACGTATAATCTTCCTGTTTAATTTTGATTTTTCTTATTTTTGCATTAATTTTCTAAGTATTTAAAAAGTGAAGCGCAAATCACTATGTTTGCAAATGTGAAAACACCACATTTGCCATATTTTGGGCGCCAGATGAAGATTGTGACGTCACGTGCAAAGGGTCTATACAACACTTTTATTTTACACTTTGACGTCAGAGGTATATTGTTTATCGTATTTATTGCATGCAAGAAAATTTCATTCACAGTTAAATGAATATAAATAGTTTGGTATATGTTTACAGCTAATAACAATCGAGATTTCAAGTTTTGAATTAAAAGGATTTTGAAATGATCAAATTAAAAACCATTTTTTAAAAAGCGTGAACACGGACAAGAGAGGTGCATATGTAAATTTTGGGATGCTAAAAATAATGTCGGGTTTAGATTTCAAGGGGGGGGGGGGAATTCTATGATTGAGTCAAAGTAGAATACATTTTTCTATTTTTCATTTTGGAATACCAAGAATAAAAGCCTTAATTCATAACTGTATAATAATAAAAGATCTTTATTATATACTCCTTCTGTCCCAAATTAGTTCCTACATTTCAATATTTTTGTACTGATTATGATACTGATGATTTTATAATTTTGTTTGAATATTTTTCAAATATTTCAGGGTACTATGCTTCAATCGACAACATTTACTTACCAACAATTCCCTCCATCCCTTCGTAAATCAGTATCATACTAATTTTTAAAAAATCCAGAGTTCGTATACTCTTAAGCCACTCCCCATTTCGTTTTGTATTTACAACATTCCTTAGAGCATTGTAATTTCAAATACCATCCATATTATAAACATTCGTCTCTGATACTGTGATCATCCAATGTCAAATGAACTAGGCCTTGTCCTATTCTGTGCATATATGACTTGATTTTTCATTACTGGGAAATTTTTCACGTATAGCTGGCAACACCTTTTCTACAATAACTTTACGCATTTGTTGTTTGTAAACAAAATCAACAACTTTTGCCCCAGCGGTTTTTTTTTTTTTTTGGTTAATTTTTTGCATTTTCTGATTAAACAAAATATTATATTCCAATTATTCCAACAATCATTTTGTTTTTATTCGAGTCCGATCTTACAAGGGGACCACCAGACATGGTGCTCACAGATTTTGATGATTTCAAAGTATGTTGTAGGGGTCATACCACTAATTATTCTGGTGAAAAGGTTCCTTCAAATGGACCTTAGTTTATGAGAAATTGGGGGTCAAAGTTCAGCGTATATTTCAAATACCTAATTGTACAACATCTGAATGTCGATTCGTGGCGTCGTGCCAAGGCATTTGTTTGTGAATCGAAAGTTTGTGAGTTCGAATCCATCCTCGGCTTCGTTGTTTCTTTTTTACTTATATTTATATTTTTTACACGTTACAAATTTTAAGTATTTTTATTTCTAGAACAATTGCTACAACTTTTATATTTTCTTAATATGAAAGTTTTCTTAATATGCATTTTCATTTTTGAATTTTTTCATGAAAATTTATTTTTTTCTGCAATTTTTAAACTAATATTTCTTTTGATAACACAGCAAAACTAATTTAAGCCTAGAACTTTTTTTTCTTAAATATTATCTATATTTTTTACTTTATGCCTTTAAAATTATTTTTATAAATGCATAAAGTGATTTAGAAATGTTATTAATCATTTTACGATAATTATTAAGACTTGACAAACACAGAAATGTCATCATGAGGAAGCAATTAGCAGTCGCGTACGGAAATTTAGTATAAATGTCGAATTTCATAGAATGTTTGACACTTTTCATTTCATAGATTTTTCAAAACATTTTTCGATCTCATAGTTTTCAAATAAGAACACTTGCAAATTTCTCAAGATTAAAATTGCTTTCACAAATGTGTCACATGTTACCTAATTTTGATTTCAGTAGACCTTTTTCAGAATCAGAAAGATTCGCATTATTGAACAAGGGGGGGGGGGGATAAGGATTTAAGGTATGTTTATTTTTTAAAGTAACTAGGTATAGCCCGTTATCGGAGTGAAAACTCTTAAATTATAATTAATGAGAGATCATTCAGTCGAAGACGGGACCCACCACGTGAAGGCGATCTCTATTAGGCCCCACCCATTTTTTAATGTGGTTGGCTTTCCAGTCTGTCCACTACTTACCAAATAATTAAGGATATAGAACATTATATAGAATAATACATACTGTCTCACCACCGCCCACTGACACCACCAATTTCTCAATCTGTCTCATTTTCTCTTCTTTTTCTATTCTGCTCTCTTTTCTTCGCCAGTCTTTCTTCTCGGTGTTCTGGGGTTTCGTTTGCATATCTTTTTTTATTGTTAATGAAGAGGTCTTCCATTTGTTCTTCCATCTGTTCTTCTTTCTGTTCTTCCATCTGTTCTTCCATTTGTTCTTCCATTTGTTCTTCCATTTGTTCTTCCATTTGTTCTTCCATTTGTTCTTCAATTATATTCGACGATTCACTGTTTGAGAGCCTATCTGTCCTTTTATTTATAGAAGTTCAAAATGAAAAAAGATTTTCTTAGCAGACGATTTTTTGTGATAAATACATTATCTGTTTTATATTTCTTCTGCTTTATTCCTTTTATTTATAGAGTTCAAAATGAAAAAAGATTTTCTTAGCAGACGATTTTTTGTGATAAATACATTATCTGTTTTATATTTCTTCTGCGTTTACCTAAGCTGTGTAAAATATAAAGAAAAAAAATATGACACTCAAATGCAATGCATTCACTGTTTGAGAGCCTATCTGTGCCTCAATTAATTAATTATCCTCTTTATTCCTTTTATTTATAGAGATTTTTAGAATATTTCTGCTGTACAGCACGTGTGTGTGTGTGTGTGTGGGGGGGGGGGTGTCATGAAACCGTGGCCTCACCTTTAAACCCGCTATTGAACTACGCATATGAAAATATAAGCTCCACCCCCCCCCCGAACCCTACATTTTCTTGAGCGCACCCCCCCCTCCCATTACTCATTTTTAATTATAACTCTGTGTACAATTATGCATTGCATTTTAATCAGGGGCGTAGCTAAGGGGGTGTTACGGGCGTCTCAGCCCTCCGAAAACATTTTGAGCCCCCCCCCCCCCCGAAAAGATTCCAAGGCCACTAAATGAATTTATGTCCCAAAAACCCAAATGAAATTCTATTGAAAAATCTAATTTAGTTTTGAGGACCTTTCATCGTTTTGAAAAAATACTAAATTGTAACTAAAACAGGTGTTTCAACACTTGCTCATTTTACTTGCACATATGAAGCCAATTCAAATGTTTAATTCTGCACTAGTTATGCGCTAGAATTTTCCATAATCCTATTCTTTTCTTAGCATAAAATGAAGTTATTACAACAGTTTAATCAGAAACATAGTAACTAAACTACAGTGTAAATATGCAGTAATTTATCTTTCTGCGTCACAGAGAGAGAGAGAGAGAGAGAAATATATGAGTCATCCCACTGCACTTTTTGACCCCCCCCCCCCCACACACACACACACCCTAATTATTGACTTCTCGTTAAGGCCCTGGTTTTAATATTCTATTTGCATTTTTAAAATAAAAGTTCAAAATTTCAATAAATGTAACTTTTACGGATAGATGGCAGCACTAATACGAATTCTAGTGAAAAACACCATAATCATTGATAAATAAACTAAAAAACTTTGTAAAATCACCATAAAATGAAAAATTAAGCAGGACGCGTTTCGAGCTACAACAATAACAGCATGGTGATTTTACAAAGTTTTTTAGTTTATTTATTAATATGAATTCTTCCAAAGATTATTTTATAGTGATAGTCTATACGATGTATGCCGTATGCTCGATGACTGCGAATACCCAGTTTCTGAACAGTAACGACTAGCGAAACGAATACTTTTTAACGGGTAGAGAATTCTAAATCAACGTTAACATACGGGTATTCATTTTGCCGTTATTTTCAGAACACTACATTACATTATCTAAAAATCCATGCACAGTATTGTGTAATACACATTTGAAAAAAAAAAGTGATTGATTAATCTAAAAATATTATTATTTTAAATTGTGGAGATTTTAAAATATTAAAATTTTCTTATACTTTTCAAAATTTTAATTAAATACGCATTTTTATTTAATTATTTGTTGCAAAATGTACTTTTAGTTGAACCCTGAACTGCAGTCAGTTCACCAATTGAACCATATTTTTTGAAATAATAGTAATAATAAAATATTGAAAAAGTAAACTGTCCTCTTCAGAAAATATCAAAAGGTTCAAAGCTGTAGAATTCCCAATTCTGCTTAAAATTTGTAACATGTAAAAAATATAAATATAAGTAAAAAAGAAAATAGAAGCCGAGGCTGGATTCGAACGCACAACTTTTCGATCCACAGACACGTGCTTTGGCACGACGCCACGAAATGACACTCAAATGTAACACAATTAGGTATTTCAAATATACGCTGAACTTTGACCCCCAATTTCTCAAAAACCAAGGTCCATTTGAAGGACTCCTTTCACCAGAATAATTAGTGGTATGACCCCTACAACATACTTTGAAATCATCAAAATCTGTGAGCACCATGTCTGGTGGTCCCCTTGTTAGTCTTGCCACCGCTGGCAAAAACATTAATTTAATAATAAACCTTTTGTTTTTGCAGTGTGTCAAAGGTTCGGTTTCATCTGGCATGTCTAGCAATATTGCTTAGATAATCATTTTTCAAATGTTGCAGTAAAAATAACAATACACTATTCATTATTAATTTCCCTCTTTAGCATACTTCTAAATTATTACTCATAATTACAACTATCGTCACTTTTATAATAGGCCGAGTCACATTATTATTAATATTATTATTATTATTTTCATTTTTACACATTTATGTTAGCGTTGTACTTGGCATTGGAAGAAATATTTGACAGGGTACCTGGAGGGATAAACTCCTTACCTCTAATAGAGAAAAATGAAGCGTATAACAATTTAAATCATAACCAAAGTCTCAATAAACAATGTAATCTGTGAAATGGATCTCCTAGTTGACAGGCAACTTTATATCCAGTATATCTAAGTAAACCGTATTGCACAGGCTTAGGGAGCCATAAGAAAAATTAAAAAATTGTATAGGTGTGACAAAACCACAATTAAAGGTACTACTAGGTTATCCCGTCGACCAAAAAATTATCGCCAAATTTTAAGATTAAATGCCAATAATGGATGATCGTGAATGTCACATTCAACGACATTAAATATGATTCACGTGTTTAAAATGTCATTAAGGGATTTTTATTTCGACTTTTTATTTGTATTTTTATTAATATTCTATTAATTATTTGTTTTTTCGTTTTTTTTTAAATAAAAATTATGTCAATATGTATAATTTGGCTATAAGTTTGGCGATTTGTATAATTTGGCGAAATTGGTCGACGGAATAACAGAGTAATACCCAATTAAGATTAATAAAATTAGTTAACATAAAAATTAAAAATAAGCAATAATCTAAATTAAGGAAAAAACAAAATAAATAAAGCTTGAAAAAATAAAGCAGTAAAAAATGTTCATTTAGTTCAAAAAAGCAAAGACGAAAAAGCTACTGAAGGGATGACCCAACTAAAAAAAAAAAAAAAAAAAAAAAAACTATTTACAGAGACCATACATTTTAAAAATATCTTAAATTAGTAATGTTAGTTAAACACTAACAGTATAACATTTATTTTTATTTTATTTATTAATTTTATTTATTTATTTATTTATTTATTTATTTTATTTTTTTTTTTTTTTTGAGAAGAAAAAATTGGACAAAAAACAAACAAAGAGAGATTAGTTTAAATGAAGGTTGATGGAAATTCAATCATCCTCTTCCAAAATGAGAGTATATCTGGGACGCTTTCTATTTATGGGGTCGGAAACCTCATAACCGGGAAGCATATTTCAGATGTGTATATTGCTGGGACGATTACTGTTTCTAAACCAATAGGAGACCGTCATTATCACGGTCAAGTACACGCCCACACAGTTTGATTGACAGGAACTCGTGGACAATTGATCGTGTGTGTTTATTATTTATTTGTACTCGGATTGTTTGAATTTGTACTCGGTAATTAAAAATTAAAGGTACGAAAGAATTTTTTTTTTTTTTTTTTTTTTTTTTTTTTTTTTTTTTTCAAAATGACTGAATTTTATTTACTTCAATTAGAAATTATACTTCCTCTGATTCTGAAATAAATAAATAAATAAATAAATAAAAATTAAAGTAAGAATTTTGCTTATACGGATGTTTTCGCAGAATACTTTTTTTCCCATTTGTTTAATATATATATAAATCATTTTGGAACGATATTTAGAATATTAAAAGGGTTTGAAATATTTTTTTAAAATGTCTTATTTATTAATAAAAGACAGCCTCCAATAATTTAAAAAAAAAAAATCACCAACGGACTCTCGGCCCGCTATGGACTCGAACCCATATCCTCCGGTTTCAATCTCGACGCTCTAACCATTCAGCCAGTCAGCTCACTTTCATCCGCAACAGATTATCTTTATAATTAGCACCGTCAATTGTCCACGAGTTCCTGTCAATCAAACTGTGTGGGCGTGTACTTGACCGTGATAATGACGCTCTCCTATTGGTTTAGAAAGAGTAATCGTCCCAGCAATATACACATCTGAAATATGCAACCGGGAAGCTCAGCAACAATTTCATTAAGTAAATTGTAAAGAGATTTATAAAAAATTTTAGATAACTGATTAATGTGCTTTTTAAGCGAGGCAGTGTTTAAGTCTCTACGAATGGTAGAATTTCTTAAATATCTACAGCCGTTACGTATACATCGGAGATTTTTATTGTGAATTCCATACAGACTTTTCATACTGGATTTACAAGCAAACCCCCAGATAGGACATAGGGCATGCGTAGGTTATAACAGATCTAATGCAAGCATTATAAAGGATTAGTTTTTACTATGAATACATAAAGTTTTACTATTACCAAAGCATCTTTAACACCATATATTTTATAATATTTATAGTAGCATAATTATACTGGTGTTTATTTAATAAACTGCATCAAAAGTTATTTATGACTCCGCCTACTTGAAATGTAGCAACTAATTTGGAACAAAAATTTCGACTTAAATGTAGTAACTAATTTAGGACAGAAGGAGTATTTTTTTTTACATATATGATTAAGGTTTATTTTTAATTATTTTTACAACTAAGTTTTATGGAAATAGTATTTTTTAATTTAAGGTTGATAAAATTTCTTTAAGAGTTAAAGATATCAAAATAAGATGATTTTTTTATTGCAACTAATTTTGTAGGTTTATTATAAATTAATGAAACAGATTCTTCTCAAGCCTCTTCTTTCGTCGAGGAATTCGACGGACTCTACCTTGCTTATATAATTCACTTTTTCAGCAGATTTCGATCATTGAACAGTAGAAGATAAAGATAAATCTAAAGATAAAAATAATAATCTAACGATAAAAATCATCTAAAGATAAAAATAAATTTTAAGAAAATTACAGCATATTTTTAATGTAATAAAATTGTTGAAAATTCAATTTATATTCAATTATAAAAATATTTTTCAGTGTTAAGGATACACAATTTACACAATTACATACACAATTTATTCTTATGTGAAATCATTTACACAGACAGTACTTACGCATATAAAAAATACATTTTTTTTTTTTTTTTTTTTTTTTTTTTTTTTTTTTGTAAAGTGGTAACAAAAGAATTACAAATAAAGGTACTACTTGGTTATCCCGTCGACCAATTTCGTCAAACTAAAAACCAAATTATACATTTTTATTTTAAATAACCGAAAAAACAAATAATTAATAGAATATTAATAAAAATATAAATAAAAAGTCGAAATAAAAATCACTTAATGACGTTTTAAACATGTGTATCATATTTAATGTCATTGAATGTGACATTCACGATCAGCCATTTTTGGCATTTAATCTTATAGTTTGGCGTTAGTTTTTTGGTCGACGGGTTAACCAAGTTGTATCCAAACAAATAAAACTAGTTGATATTTCTTAAAATTTTATTTTGAAAATATCTTTATTTATATCAGTCTTTTATCATAAATAAAAAATTCCGAAGGAATTCTTAGTTATTTGGCCGAATTTACGTTTCTAAAATTGAAATGCGTCAAAATAAAAAATAAAATTTATGCTTAATAAACACGCAAAAATAATATAAAAATATATTGTTACTTTCAAATATTTATCTTTTGAAATAATGCTTCGCGAATCCAAACAAAGCATGGTTTTTGTTAGTTTATAATGATGTAACAATAAACGATTGTTCATTTCAAGAATGGGTTTTAACAATGTAGAACAAATTTCGTCCAACAATCGATTGAGCTGTTGAGAAGCATAAATTTTGCTGGATTTCATTTCGTCTTTTGACTTTTCGGTTCTTTGTAGGTTGGAGTTTTAACGATGTTTAAATATTTTGTTAAAAAATTTGTCCAATTCCGTAAGTGGATTGTGACAAAGTTCCGCCTTAAAAATTGCGATTGCATGCCTGACGATTCCATGTTGCATTATCCCGAGTGGGGTTTTTCCATCAAAACGGATCGCATGCAGAATGATTCTACTCGGATTTCCAAGTTAGAGGATTTCAGGTATGTTGAGCCTTGGTGGGAGAGTCCCGCGAGTGCTGATGTGGCATGGATGAATAAATCTGTGTTGAGTTTTTCTGTGTGGGAGGAAGCCATGAAGGGTCAAATGCTGAAGTATCCGACTTGGAAAGATTTCAAGTTGGATGATTTCACGCATCTTGAGCCAGATTGGTAGAATTCCATGCAGGAGGATTTTTCGCAGATGGCGTCACATGCACTCATTTATAAGATCAGTAAAGGGAGGGCACACATACACACACAAGGGAGGGCATGCATACACACACAAGGGTGGGGAATCATACACACACAAGGGTGGGGAATCATACACACACAAGGGAGGGAACGCATACACACACAAGGGAGGGCATGCATACACACACAAGGGAGGGAATACATGCGCACACAAGGGAGAGCATACATACACGCACAAGGGAGGGCATACGTACACATACAAGGGAGGGCATGCATACACACACAATGGATGGGACTCATACACACATAATGGAGGGGACTCATACACACACAATGGAGGGCACGCATGCTCACACAAGGGAGGGCATACATACACACACAAGGGTGGGGCTCATACACGCACAAGTGAGGGGACGCATACACACATAAGAAAGGGCTTACATGCACACACAGGGAGGGCATGCATAAACACACAAGGGAGGACATACATACACACACAACGGAAGGCATGCATACACACAAAAGAGTGGGGACTCATACACACACAAGGGAGGGCAAGCATAACACACAAGGGAGGGCATACATACACACACAAGGGAGGGCATGCATACACACACAAGGGTGGGCTGATTTTAAACTGGAAATTTAAACAATTTTGAATTGAACCGTCGTCAAAAGACTTATAAACATGATATCTAAATAACTAATAAACTATTAAAAAAAAGAAAAGTTGAAAAACTGATGTGGAAAAGAAAATTAAAAAAACCCTTTACATCAAACGAGGAGGAAGATGAAAGTGAACCATGCATCTTTTGCAGCGACTTATATGAACAATCTAAACCTAAGGAGAGTTGGATACAGTGACTTCACTGCATTGAGTGGGCACATGAAGCAAGCAGCAATGCAAATGAACAAGATCGAACTTTCATTTATGATTTTTGTGTCTAACAATTTCAACTGTTAAAGCATAACTTAACTCATTGTTATTTTTTGTAGATTTCATATAGATTCACATTCTATAAGTATAATATGTCAATTTTCCTTTAATAAACAGTATTATTGCTAAATTACAATGTGCTTTTAATTATTTTTCCAGTTCCCGGTTTTATCTGACCAGGTCGGACAAAATCGGGAGATTGCACACTTCTAAAAAAAGTGTTGTTATATTGTTTTATTGCTATTGTTCGCGATTGAATGAATACTTTTTTCTTCACAAGGAATCGATTTATCATCTTAATTCAAATTTTGACTGTTTTGTTCACATAGTGCACAATAATAAAAAGAAAAGCATTATGGTCCCAGTTTTATCCGACTTTCCACTACTTCAGGTCGGAAGAAGTTATTAACCCTCTCCTTTGTATCGCGTGTTGCATTACATGAAACACCGAACATTATTCCCAAACGCAACAATGACACCAGAATTCTGGAATAAATATATCTTGTGTGTGAAAAATAGCTTTTTATCATTTTCTAATAAATTTGTACGTAAATAACAGAGTCATTCACTTAGTTAGACATTTTCCCAATAGAAAGACTTTGCGACGCAAAAGGTTAAATGGTATCTGACGATTTCTTTTCCAATATTCAGTGGCATATTCTGATTATTTTTATCTACAGTTGTAAGACCAGGGGGCTCAAAATATTTTAGAGGAGGGGCTGAGCCGCCCATAGCGCCCCCTTAGTTACGGCCCTGACTATAACAATTGTTATATTTTAACATCGCTATAGACACTACATTATTTTTTAATACAAATAATTCTACAGCAATAATTGCAGATTTTCTTATTTAATCTTTATATAGCACTATCAATTAGATTTTAATATGAAATCTTTGTATTTCAATCTCTATAAATGTCTATATAAATTGTACTACAGACAATTTTCCTTACCAATCTCAATGTATCTGTGTGTAATTGTTTTTGCACACACGCATATACGTATATATCCAATACAAATTTCACGGTGGGTGTCTCAGTCAAATATTCTAAGACGAAAATGATAGAAATGGGGCGGTCCTTCAGAATTTTACTCTAACTTGGTCAAGATTGAAACTTCGTCAGATATGCTAAACGTCAATTAACATCTTGTAATGTCTGAAAAAAAATACCGTTTTCACGAATGTCGATACATATCTCTGAATGTTGGAATACTAATATCATTTTTAAAACATTGGCCAATGTAAATATTAAAAATAAGGTATTAAAGAATCAAGTTTTCTAAAAGTGGCTAAATTGTTAAATTTTATTATTTAGAATGCTATTTACATATTATAATGTTATAGGTAATGCAAAAAATTCGTTTGGGTGCTTTCTTTAAAAAATTAATTTTAAGTTACATCTGAAAATTAGCAGATGTTGTAAATTTGACATTTGACATTCAGTGATTTTCGAGATATTGGCCATTATTGATAGGCACATAGGCTGATATCGGTGTGCTACCTGGATGCAGGGCCATAACTAGAAGTGAACAATAGGGGGGGGGGGGGGTCATATATATTTTTTTTCTATTCTGTCTGACGCAGGACGATAAATTAGTGCCTACTCACATTGTAGGAATTATGTTTATTATTACACTTTTGTACTAGCTTCATTTTATGCTAAGAAAAGATGATACTATGATACTGTATTTATCTGATACTGATGAACTTTATTTGATATGATGAAAAGATGATACTATGATACTATACTATTATGAACAATTTGAATGTATAACTAGTTCAAATTAAACATCATGTTAATTTCATATGTGCAAATAGGATGAGCGAGTGTCGAAACACTTATTTTAAGGGTGTATTTCGATTCAAACTGCTTATTTTCCGATTTATTTTTGTATTCATTTTTGCCCTCAAATGCATGAAATTGGCAAATTGTATTATTCAGAAAGTACTCAAGGTGCCGTAATGGTCGATTCTTTGATAAATGTAGGAAATATTGCAAAATAGGCTGTCAAAGTTGCCAATTTGAACGGATTTCTCAGAAGCGGGAGATTTGGGGACGAAAAAAATGGTCATACTGAGAGGATAATTGTTTATAAATCAAATTCTAATGAATTGGGCGTAAAAAGACATCACACGGCACCTTATACGTCACTTCAAAAATCCCCTCTGCAAGTTTCATGTTTCTACTTTTAAAATTGTGCCTGAAATTGTATCGGAAAATTTCGAGCTGTTGAAGGTGGAAAAGCGTTTTTTCGAATACACCCTTAAATACAATTCAGTAATTTAGAAAAACTGTGAAAGACTCTCAAAATTAAATTAGATTTTTGAACAGAATTTTATTTGTATTTTCGGAACAGAAATTCAGAGTGACCTTGGAATCTTTTCCAGGGAGGACTGAGCCTCCCATAGCACCCCCTTAGCTACGGCCCTGCAGACGGACGATTATAGGTGCTACGTATTTACAGAATTATGAACGCACTAAAAAGGGGCAAGGCGCTACTGTTGTGGAAAAGGCGCTTTTTACATTCTTCAGAAGACTTTTTTTTTTATTTTTAAGGGCACTTTATAGAGTTGAGTCTAGAATCTTTCTGCCTTTTTTTAATGCGGCCGTCCGATTCATTTTTTTTTTAGCAACAAGAAGAAAAAAAAAGTGTAATTTAAAAAATTGCTACGACTATTTGGAAAATGATATTTTCAAAGACCCAAATTTTAAAGACTTATAAATAAATTCCATATTTAAATTAATAATAATAATAAACATAATTTTTAGGATCACTATAACGAGTCATATATTAAGTACGCCGTGATGAAACATTAATATCCCTAGACCAGTGATAAAAAACAGTAGATTAAAGATAGCCAACTTTAACTGTTTAAAATGTGAATTTTTATTTGATGGAGTTAATCAGACTGACTTCTGAACGCCTCATATTACGTACGACATGGATTAAACATCAATATTTCTGACCCATCACAAACAAATTTTAAATGAATTTTCTATTTTACAATTTTCGCAACTGCAAATTTTTCACCTTCAAAATATCACACATTTTAAATTTTTACACCGTTGCGTAGAGAAAAAAATGCACTTTTTAATGAAATTTCTTTAAAATCTCTACCACAATTTGTTGTTAAATTATTAATTTTTTTAAAGGTTTTAATTGTACTCTTTTTTTTTTCATCGTGGTAACAGAAGTATTCCATTTTTGGACATTAAACTTCGACCAATCAGAAAATGAATAATAATAATAATAATAATAATAATAATAATAATAATAATAATAATAATAATAATAATAATAATAATAATAATAATAATAATAATAAAAAGAAGTATTTCATCAGGAAACGAATAAAATAAGCCAACTTTATTGCGGAATTCAACCAATAAAAAGATTCAGATATGCATTAGATTTCCTAATTCTCTACCGAGAGCAACAACTATTTTTTTTCCAAATAGATAAAAAATCATAAAATATGTTAATTTATAACGGGGAAAAATTGTTATTTGATTGAGGGGGGAAATTTTTTATTTTTCAATCAGTGTGCAAAAATCTTCAATCGATCGCGAAAGAATCGAGGTTTTAAAAAAATCGTGCAAAAACCGAAATATCATCAAAAAATCGAGAAAAAAATCAAAAAATTACATAAAATATTGAAAAAAAGGAAATCAAATTTTGTTAAAAGACCTCAAAAAAAAAACCAACAAATTTTGTTAAAACATCGTGAAAAAAACCGCAAATTCGCCAAAAGATCACAAAAAACACGAATTTTAGAAAAAATGGCGAAAAATACTTGCATAGTTCCTGCCGAGAGTAGAATCATGTCAATTTCTCCCACCTCTGCTGTAACCTTTCAGAAAATTTCCTGTGAATTTCACTTATTATTATTATTATTATTTTGCTTAGAATTACCTCTGTAATTCTGTCAGATTTCCCCCAAAATTATTAACTACGGCAGTCATTTCCGAAAATTAAAAAAGTCGATCATAATTCCGAAAATTATAAAAGTCGGTCATAACTCCGAAAATTCGGACATAAAATAATCGCAAATTTAGACAAATGATCGAAAAAAATTATTTTCGTAAAGTATTGAAAAAAAATTGCCAATTTCGTCATAGGATCGTAAAAAGATACAAATTTCGTTCATAGATCTCGAGGGGGAAAAACACGGAAACTTCGACAAAAAATCGCTAAAAAACATAAATTTTGCTAAAAAATCGCAAAAAAGGCAAATTTTGTCAAAAGATCGCGAAAAAACGCGTTTTCCCATGGCATTTTGACGAAATTCGCGCTTTTTGTCTGCTGTACTTTGATAAAATTCCATTTCTTCAGCGCTCTTTGAAAATAAATAGCATTTTTTTCTGCGGTCACTTGACAAAATTCGCTCTTGTCGGCGATTATTTAAGTAATTCGCATTTTCTCTGGGGCCCTAGGACAAAATTTGCATTTTACAAGCGATACTCCGACAAAATCCGCATCCTTTCGATAGCTCCTTGATGAAATTCGAGGTTTTTCCGATTTTTATTTGCATCATTTCTGTGACTCTTTGATGAAATTCGCATTTTTCGTCGGTGCTTTGACAAAATTCACATTTTCGTCTGCTACATTTGGAGGAAATTAACACGCTTTCCCGCGATCCTTTGTCTAAATTATCGTTTTTACCGCAATTCGTAAGCTTTTTTTCGCGATTCTTTAATGAAATACGCCTTTTTTTCTGCCAACGACTGACGAAAAATTTCGGCGACCATTTGTTGAAATCCTCAATGTATTTCTGCCTAAATTTTCTAATTGATGACCTATTTTCTTTTTTTTTAATTTTCGAAACCAAATGTCTTGAATTTTTGGAAATTTTGGAAGAGAATTACTCCTGGTTAGAAAAACAAAATTATTTTTCTTATATTTTTCCTCTCTTTTAGCCAATTTTATTTTATTAGTGTATATTCTTTTTGGATCAGAAGGCTTAGTGTCATCGACTGGGAATTTTCCATCGCGACTTTGACCTATCAAGACTTGTCTACTACTATGCAAGCTTTGAGAACGACACTATCCTCAGTGTATGAATGAGAAGACAACTAGCAGGCGCGCGTTTAGTACGGACACAACACCAGTAAGGACTGCGTTTTTTCAAATGAGGGGCAAGAAGGGCACTAGTTTTTAAAGTAAAAAGCAGGAGGGGCGGAGCGCCCCCTGAAAATCTTTTAGTCCAAGAGCCGACAGCACAAAAACCTATGTTATCAAGCAAAGAAAAAAACCCTTTATTTTATGGAAGTGTAGTAATAGGGGAATCTAATGACCCATTTCTGCCGGAAGTGAAGTGGTGCATAAGCTAAAAATTAACACCACAAGTGGATCATTCGTAGGTTTACTATTGTGTTTTACAGTTCCCAGTTTTCCATGCTTTCATACCTTTGACTATACTACAAACGCAATGTAAACCTACGACTAAAACCACTAATGCTGTTAATTTTTGGCTTATGCAGCACTTCATTTCCAGTAGACATCGGTCATTGGATTCCCCTATTACTACTCTTTCGTAAAATAAAGATTTTTTTTTTCTTATTTCTTGTGCTCGATAACATAGATTTTTGTGCTGCCGGCTCTTGGACATTTGGGGGAAACTCTGTTGATTCACTTCAGAAGCAGAAATGTCAAAATAAGAGTTCTCTAAAATTTATTTTTACGAGTTTAAATTCGGTTGCAGTGCAGCACAAACCACTCGAAACGTTAATGAAGTTTAGTAGAAAGGAAATTTAAGCTTGGTTCTAGAGACAAAGGAGGACTTATAGATAGGAAGGTGGCAGCATAGACAATCATCTCATTAAGTTCACGGCGGAAACTCCGGAATTAATTAAATCTCGATTCGCATTTTAAAGCATAATCAGTCTGTCAAGTCATATCTTGGAGGAAAAATCTAAAAACCCGATTTTAGCGGCTGACTCGTAGGTTTACCATTGTGTTCTCCTGCACACAAAGATATAAAATGCACTGTAACAAATATGACTATTTTGCTGCATCGTCACTCCACCGCTTTTATAGAAAACGACTACTTCAGGCTATCATGGAGCATTCTCATTGGCCGAAAGAGAAATATTCTACAAAAGCGAGGGAGAGACGATGCAGCAAAATAGTCGTATTTTTTACAGTGTGTGATGCAATGATAAATCTACACTGTAAAAAATATGACTATTTTGCTGCATCGTCACTCCCCCACTTTTATGGAATATCACTCTTTTGGCCAATGAGAATGCTCCATGATAGCCTGAAGTAGTCGTTTTCTATAAAAGCGCTGGAGTGACGATGCAGCAAAATAGTCATATTTTTTACAATGTATGAGGCTGGCAGACACGGATTATTAGTTCCACTATTACTACTCTTCCATTAAATAAAGAGTTTATGTATGCTCTTGGCTGCGATTATTTCCGCCTTGCCGGAAAAGTCAATGGCCGGAACATCCTTGGCAAAAGATATCTCGCCAAAGTAAAAGGGTTTGGCGAGGCATGCGCTGTTCAATAGAGCCAACACTTTTCTAGTCGTTCGCTTTGAATCACATGTGTTGTGTTTACGAAAATTATTACTCTTAAATGTGCAACTGTAACATATAGTTTCAAACATCAGTCGTAGCAACTTCAAGCAAGTATAAACTTTATTATCAAATGTTCTTTTCATTAAAAAAAAAATTTAAAATCTATCCAAGCCTGTTTGCTAAATATTTGCTTTAATTAATAATAGTATTATTTGCTATTTGTTTTAAACCGGTCATTGTTCATTTAGTCAGTATATTTAACCACCTGGAAAAGTTCGGGAAATCTTTATAGACTGGGAAAATCATGGAATTTTTTCATTTTTGAGGAATAGTCGGGAATTTTGGAGAAAAACGGCAGAAAATTTTTAAACTTCTGCATAAAATTCAGAATTTTTTCATTTTTGAAAAATAGTCGGGAATTTCGGAGGAAAACGGCAGAAAATTTTTAAACTTCTGCATAAAATTCAGAATTTTTTTTTCCTGATTATAAAAGTATATATTTGAAACTACAGTACCAGGAAATCTAACTTTGCTCTTTATAAATACTGTAAAGTGTATTTCAACTTCTCGTGCAATTCCTTTTGTCTACTATGAACTTTCAACCTTTTCTTGTAACTCAGAAATTTTCTTTACCATTTTCACTCCCGCTGAATCTTTGTTTGGAAACGTTTGTTATCTTAATTAATTTTTAAATATTTATATGCTACCTCATATTTAAGATTATAACTCCTTTTAATGACGGGCACTACATTTATTGAAGACGAATAGGCAGGTACAAATGAAAATGCTAGTGATTTCTTGTTTCATAATAAACATTTAGCAATTCTTTGCTTTGCAGTCTTTAACTTATAACATTACATAGTTGAATATTTCACAGTTCTTAAAGATCCCTTCATATCTTCTATTTTAATTCGGCAAAAGAATGTTTTGTGCTGATAATACCAGCCATTATATTCTTTAAAAACATTCTACTTTCTTCTCTTTTTCCTCTTCGCTCAGCTTTGTTACTTTTGATCTTGAAAACAGAATTCCTCTTATTTCCATGCACAATGTACCATCGAGAATATTTAGATAGAATATAAGTGAAGCTGTGAATATTTCCCACATTTATGATCCTTAAATTTGGTTAATTATAGAGCAGCTGTATTAATTACAAAGAAAAAATGGAACTTCTTTTTAGATAGTCTGCTGCCACTGTGAAATATAGAGCAGATTTGCCAGTAATGGACACTTATAAGGATTTTCTTTAAAAATGCTTTTTAATTAATTGTATTAATTACTAGCAAAAGCCATGCTTTGTTTGGATTCGTGAAGCATTATTTTATAAAGCATATATTTGAAAGTAACAATATTTTTTAATATTATTTTTGCATCTTTATTAAACGAAAACGTTATTTGTTTTGGCGCAGTTTAATTCTACAAACGTAAGTTCAGCCAAATAACTTTCAATTTCCCAGGAATTTTTTATTTATGATGTAAGACTGGCATAAAAAATATTTTTGAAGCAAACTTTTACAAAATATTTTTAAATTTTCAACTAAAAATTCTTTTTAAAGATGTTTTTACAATTTCTAGTAGCCACTGGTGTTTTTTAAAGTTGTTTGAAATTGATAGCTATTTTAGAATAATATATTTGAAGAGAGTTTGAAAAAAGTTACTTCTTCAAAATCCTATTTTCTGGAAAAACATTTGAAATCTGCTCTTGTCGATACTATGAATTTTTAACTGTAAAACTTTTTAATCTAATTTCTTCGTTTTTATACATGTTAACGCATGATAATTTTTGATACTGTAGAATTTTTCGTAAGGAAAATTTCTATTGACTGCTTAATTTTGAAGGATTTTCACTCTTGACAACGTTACGTACGTTTTTAAGCCAACTGGTGCCTATATAGCCTCAGTATCTACAACTGCTTCATCTAATGTTAAACCTTGGGATTTATGAATTGTAACAGCAAAAGCTAACTGCAGAAGAAATTCTTTCCTTGAGCAGTTTATGCTTCCATTTTTTCCAGAATTCAGTTATTGGGGGAATTGGTACGCACCAATTCTTATAAGTTAAATTACTGTAGTATTCAAATTTATCCATGATTATTCGCGATATCTGGTCTGGTGGCTTGTGATTTTCTTTAATACGTGCAACAAAGCCTAAAGTCCCGTTCACTAAATATTTTTCGGTCCACAAATAAGAACGTAACATTACTTTAGATACAAATGATAAAATAAGAAATGGTTGAAGTCCATTTGTCATTTCTGAATCGGCCATCTTTGCTGTAGTACATTTATAAAGAGCTTGAATCGAGGCAACAAGTTCCCGCAATTCTTTTAATTTTTCATTTATGTAACAAATTTAACAATTAATTGTATTTGTTTACAATTCTTTTGTTGCCACTTAAAAAAAAAAAAAAAATCCATAATACAATTTTTTTTAAATGTTTAAGTGTCATCTGTGCAAACGATTTTATTGAATAAAGAAAACATATTTTATTTATTAAATTAATCACGATTCTATCTATAATCACTTACTCCATGATTTATATTTTTTTTTTCTGAAAATATACGCGTTTCATTTTTTTATTTATTTGCTAAAATGCGTCCGTATTTGAAATGCATGTAAAATAAATTAATTAAAATAATATTTTTTTAACGTTTTACTGTAAAAAAAAAATTATATTCTGCAAATCTACAGATCATATATTATTTTTGTGTTTAATTTGAAGTCAAAATATTGAATAGTTTTTTTGTAAAGTGTACGACAAAGTGTAATTTGAGTGGCCTAGTAGAGGATTCGCTTCGCTCATCCTAATTATATTCCAGTTTTTGTATTATCATATTAATCTATCATCAATATTTAACCAAAATTCTCATTTCCCAATATAAATTAAAGTGTAATTGTAAGAAACATAAATTTATCAAAACACCTGAAATGTCAGTAATAAACTAGACTTGGACATCATTTGTTCCAATAATGGACGCTCTATAAAAAGTAATAAGTATAATTGTTTTTATGACTGTATTTAGAATAAAAAATTAATGAAAGCATAGCATCATACTAATGAAGCAAGATAGTTATTCATATTTGTAAATGTTTATATATAATACAGCATCTCATCTTTTCATTTTGTTCTTATTTAAAATAAAATTTCCTCAGAATTTCATCATTATACATAATTAATTGTAAATCTGTTAAACCTTATTATAATAAATCTCTATTCATTTTTATGTACATTCTTTTCTTTAGCAGACAGTAATGCCTTGTGACACCCCACCTCCCCCTTCTCCAGTTGAAGATTTTAATGAGGGTAATGATGAAGGTATAGTTTGTTTTATCTTTAATAATAGTATAAAATTTCTAATAAAAGTATAAATTTTCACTAGAGTTTTCAAAAGAGGTAATGGTGCTGCTGAAAAGGACATTTTTTAGATTTGTAAGGGTGTGTATTAGATTATTCTTTAAAATGTGAATGAAGTCAATGGGCTGTTAAGCAATCATATGAGACAGAGTTTCCCCCAGGAGAAGGGCGCACAGGCCTTCGGGGAAACGTCCACCGGTAAATGTTAGCAGAAGGTTTTTTCTAATTTAAATTCTTAAAGATACAGAATTAATGCCAAAAATAAGGGGAACATTTCTTTTCAAAAATTTACTGGTGGAAGATCAAAAATTTACTGGTCGAAGGCCTGTGCGCCCTTGTCCTGGGGGAAACACTGTGAGATATACTGGTTAGAAGTTTCTTGGGTAACTGAAAATACAACTTTATGTAGTAAAAATACACTATTTACAACTATAATGAGATATATAAACTCTGCTAAACCACTCCTGGGAGTAATATTTGTTGTAGGGTCACCTGGGATAATTCTTGGTCAAAAATCATCAACATCTAATTATTCTAAAAACTATTAAATATATTACTCCCAATTTTTTTTTTGTGGAATAACCCCTCTGTGATGGCTATGTGATAAAATGCTTACTATATATATATATGCACTTATATAATTGAAATCATTATAAAGTTTATGTAACCAAGAATGAACCCAGAAACAGAGTGATTCTTGGTCACTTCTTGGGTAAGTATCAGTCAGCATCAGGGTTCGATATAAGCAGTATCTCATTGCAGTTTGCGATTCAAATTTAACTAAAATGCGATCTAAGAAATGCATTAAATCGCAATCATTGTGATGCATATTTCCCACACCCTTTGTTATGTCATATACACTTAAAGTTAAAATTTAAAGATGTTTTTACACGACATACATTTTCACTCTCCCCAAGTGTTTATTTATAATGGAAGTACAGTGAGACGCCATTGCTGGGCGCAGTTTTCCCAGTAAAGCCATGATTTGTTCCTGCCCTGATGCTGTGATTGATTACTGAATCACTGTTACTCGCTAATTACGGCGTTTGCTCATAGAAGTTTGACGTGCGTGTTGTAGTGGTTCTAAAATGAACACTCACTGTAATTTTTTTGTAAATTTTCAAGATTTAAAAGTTACATTAGCTATTTTTTACTTGCTATACAAAAGTGTCTAACTGCTATTCAAAACTAACTTTGTATAGCAGTTACTGCTATGCAACTTACTTTTTCTAAATCGACCCCTGGTCAGCATCCTTTTTGATGTGAATAGAGTAATAAAGTTCTTTTTTTTTAAGACCGAGTATTAAAATGAGTAAAATCTTTTTGGAAGAGTTTTGTTCATCTCATAATTGTGAAATAATAAAGCACAGACTTTGTTTTGGATATAAATACAAAGTTATTTAATGCAAAGGACTCTTGTATATTTTATAAAACATTAATTAACCAAAGAATTTTTCCACATTTTTACAAGATTTATGCGCAGTATTTATTACTTCTTTATCTACTATGAATAGATTAATTTATTGTTTCATAAAATTTATAAGTGAATGTTTAATGTTTTCAATTTTATCTTGCTATGTCAACTGAAGTTTCCAACTCCTTTTATGAAAATTTTTTATACAAACTTCAATACAGATCTTTATTATAATGCACAGCATAATAATTAGGTTCCTCTATTGCATTATGTATACTTTTATGCACCATTTTGGTATTTTGTAATGTGATAGTATTTTTACGTAATTGTTCAGTCATAAAGAGTTTTATCCTCAGAGCACTTCCTTGTTTAGTTACATTTAAGGATGTTACTTTACACTTATGATAAAAAAAAAAAAAAGTAAGACAATTTTTTTAAGGTACACAGTTATAATAAAAAATATATAATGTATAAATATTGTAAATACATTCTTTTCTTTAAAATCTGCTCTAAAAATCTCTGTAAAGTTCAGAACTGTTAGAAATCAAAAGTGTTCAAAAGTGCCAAATGTTTGAATAATGCTGAATTCAAATGTAACTTTGATCGTGTATATCTGCATCAGACCCGTAACCAGACGGGGGGCAGTTGGGGCTGAGCCCCCCCCCCCCTATCATTCTCTAGCGCCCCTTCTAACGATTTCTTTACTTTCTATTTTTTTTTTTAAACAAAATGCATATTTTAACAAGAAAATTTTTTAGATCTTTTAATTGTGGTTGAATAAAATGGGAATATGCCAGAAACTTTGTATTCGGGACCCTAGCTGTTTTCTGTTACCTTGCTAGCGGTATAATGCAATTCTCGAAACGCATTTTAAATGAACATTTCTTTCTCCTGAAAAAAATTAAGTCCAGTTGCACTAACTGCTCACCACATTGTGTTAGTACATTGTTATATTTTCAAAGCAATGATAATGCACAGGACGAATGGAAATGGACATGTGTTGCTCAAGTTGACTGATGATTAGTTAGGCAATGGTCAAAGTTGACTTAAGCATAGTCATTAAAAACCTATGTTTCTAAATGTTAATGGTTCACCTGTTGACAATCCGTACTTATAAGTAGATTTAGTTAACAATGAAACATCATTTGGAAACTAGAATGTTTGAAAATTAGAAAGATAAAAAAAATGTCAATTTATACACGTGGAATAAAAAAAACTGAAAGCTTGTAATTGTTTCATGTTATGGGGGTTGGCAGGGATATACAGTCGAGCCTCTATATAACGAAATCCATCGTTCCAGTAAAAAATTCGTTATTTAGAGAAATTCGATGTATAGAGTATGATGTTAAAAATAGTATTTAATGTGTAAATTTTGAACAAATATTATTTTTGATCTTTTTAATTAAGAATTTGAAATGTTTAAAAGTATATATTAACCTAACATTTTATTTCTTACTTATTTAAGCAGTTTCAAAAAAGAGAAAAGACATTTATTTGAAAGCTTAATAAAAATCAAATGAGGAAGACTTACATAAATTTCAGAGGAAGAAATCTGTAATTTTTTGTTGTTTTGATTTTAAAATTACAATTGTTACGCTCTCCAAAAAAATTCTCAAATTTTAGCAAGGAATGAAAAATTGTAGTTGATATTTTCCTCCATTTGAAGGTCTCTCTTATGTGCTCTCATTGATTCCTCTCTTATATGTGTAACAATTCAATTGACTGTGTTTTGAGAAGGATGTTGAAAGGTGTGTGGGAGGTGGGATGAACTTGCTAGATTTAAAGAATAAGGAGAAAAGTAATATTTATAAAAAAAAAAAAAAAAAAAAAAAAAACCTCTCCACTGAACGATAAATCAAAAATAAGTGATGGAAAATTGATTCCATATGATTTCGAAGCTTTTTTAAAACTGAATAAATTAAGATCAATTTATGAAAAAATTCGTTATATGGAGATAGATATTTCGCTATATAGTCTGTTTTTAATGTAATCATGCGAAAAGGGGACCGTTCTTACTAAAAATTCGTTATATGGAGAAATTCGATGTATGGAGTTTCGTTATATAGAGTTTCGACTGTATTAAGAAAGTAGGAGAAGGGTATTTTTTGTTTGGTTTTTGAATTTTCGTCTTTTTTTTTTTTTTTTTTTTTTTTTTTTTTTGTATTCAATGAAAACTTTTTTTTCCCAATTTGTCATATAATTTTAAAAATATTAAGCAAAGAAGCATGAGTATGGTTAAGTTTATTATAAGATTACGACAAAAATATCTTCAATTATTTGGTGTATGGAACATTAAATTTATTTTCAAGTGTAAATCCGCTACATTTTAACAGATTTGCAGAATAATTTTTATTTATAAAGGCATAAAATTAGCACATATGGTTATTCAGTCTCAAAGAATAAAACTGTATAATTGTGTTTTATAAGCTTATTTTCTAATCTAAAAAAGCCACTTTTAACATATTCGCGAAATAATTTTATTTATAAAGATATTTGCAGGTATTTAGACTATAAGAAATCAAACAGCATTTTACATTTTTCTACAACAGAAAAATAATCTATCAAAAAATGATGGCAGATTTGACGTAGATTGATTTTTATGGCATTTAATGACAAAATACTTGTTGTTGAGTAGTAAATGACTATAACTCAATGATATATGGCATTTATAAGAAAACGGAAAATAGTATTCAATTCTTAGGCGTCTGATTGTTTGAAGATGAAATTTTTAAATGAATGGAAAGAAAAAAATTTCTTGAATGCATCATGAATATTCTCGTTATTGAGTGAAAGAAAAATATTTTTTAAAGATCAATTGAAATGGGAAAACACCTAATAATGAAAGTTGTTCACATCTTTCGAAAATGGATGTTTATGTCAGCATGCTTTAGTTTGTTTTGTTTTTAAATGACATTGGACAAATTTTAGGAAAAACGTGTAAAACGTATGCTGAAAAAAACGCCATTAATCCCTAGGGGATGAGCAACCCATGTACATTCTGCCAAAAAGTGCTCATAATCCTTGTTTACACCCACCAGTAAAATTTTACTGTAAAATTTGCCTTATTAAATCAGAGCATTTTCTCGATTTAATAAGGCACAGATTTGTTTTTAAATACCGGTGACAAAACATTAAACATTTCTTAAAAGGCTCCTGTCTCTAAGGGGCAAAGTCCGTTTTTTTTCAAAAATATGAAATTAATATATATGTGAAAGAAATAATTTATGTTTGAAATTATATAATAATATATACAGGATTCCACATTTAATTATTCTGTATTTTTAAGTAGTTGGTTTTATAAATCCTATTTTTAATAAAATAAGGTATTTAGAATATTATATTTAGATTAGATTATATATTTTTAGATTTTAGAATATATAGACCCATTTTTAGAACAGCCGTGACTTTAAAATGATCTAATAATTCAGCAAAAAACTAAATATTAATAAAATTAAAGAAACTACGACTTACAGTTAGTTAAAATATTAAAAATATGAAATTAAAATAAAAATAACAATTTCAGTTTCATTGAGTCTGTAATTTCAAGCAAAACAATCATGCAAAAACTGTTAACTTTTAACTAAAAAGGAAAAATGAACTTTTTTTTTTACCAAAAAATAAAACAGATTAAAAAACTATTGCTATATATCAACTCTGACATAGAATCTCATATTTTAAAATCTATGTGTTTGGTTACTATTTTTTCAATAATGGCCAGTATAAACGCACTATTTGATACTAATCATAATTATAGTTGCTAATCTTACTTGATAATAAACATTTATAACATGAGAAAAAATGTTACAAAAATGCTAAAATTAAATTTTTTAAACTAAATATAAAATCGTAAATAATCTCATAGATTATTGGATGGGTATCTATTGGATACTTATATTGAACTTGGCTTCACTTGCATAGACACCAAAAAGTCAAATTAATGTTCATAAAAATAAATATAATATGCATGGTAAATACGCATGCTCTTAATTTTCTATTAATTATTATGTAAAAATATTTTTTTACATTGCAATAGTTTTTGAAAAAGTTTTTTTTTTAACAAAAAAGAAAAAAGTATATTTATTTTTCGATGATCATGAAGTATTTTGTATTTAATTATTCCTTATAGAAAAATCCCATTATTGAGAGGTTTCACTGTAGACGAGTTCCTGTATAGGCAGGTCCATTTTATCAGTTTTTGCTATACTTAGTTTGCTTAAGATATGGATTGTTAAAATATGTTAGCCCCTAGAAAATTTTCAGAGCCCCCTCTGGCATGATTCACTGGTTACGGCCTTGATCTGCATATGTATGTGCTTGTATGTTCTTGAGTCAGAGAGAGAAAATATGAGCCCCTCTTATTATGTACTTCTAGCTATAGCCTTATATGTGATAGTTGAAATAAAATAATTAAAATTTTAAGGATGACAAATCTTTGTAAAATGTGTAAAAATTGAAGTCGGTGTCATTTCGCAAAAATTTAAGTTAGCAGCTTTGAATATATATTTTCTTCAATATTAAATATCACATAAATGAATAATTAAAGCATACATTACAAAGCAAAGGGTTCAAAGTATCTTCCAGATTTTTTACTATTTGATAAATTGTTATTTTGATAATGAAAGTGGAAATGACCAAGATTTACTCCTAAACTCTGTGACCAGAATTTTGAACTGATGACCAGTTTTCTTTAAACTTTCTGAACCGAATGCCTTAAATTTTCAGTGATTAACTTCTGTAAATTTAAAATAATATAAGAAATTTCAAGACTTTTTCAATAGCTAAAGTACCTTATAATTGAACCGAAAATAGAGAAAAGAAAAATATTCAAAATTTAAGTTGTGACAAAGATCTTTGTAAAAATGTGATGCAAGTAAGACTGATGTTATTTTACTAAACCTTAACAAGCAGTTTCAAAACAATTTTTTCCCGAAACCAAATAAATGGTAATGTACAATTAAGTGATAAATTCGAAAGAAGATGGTTTAGATTTAGATAGTTCAGATTTTTTTTTTCATTTTGATAACATTTTGAAACACTGAAAAGTACCATGACCAAGAATTATCCAGGGTGATTACCCAGTGGAAATACATATACATCTGAATTTCATCCTTAATAATATTTGTTTACATAGTTTGGTTAAACAATATTAACATTGTGTATTCCTAATTAATACATATAATTAGTTGCACTGTATTTAAATGTGTAATAGTGAATAAGACTGGAGAAAATTATAGCATTACTAACTTTTTTTAATATATAATTTATATATTATATATATATAATATTAATATATATTATGTATTTTCAGAAGTGGATGAGTCAGTGTATGAAATTATTGATGATGCAGAAGAATTTGAAATTGAAGATGAGGAAGATGATTCTACTATGACATTTGATGGTCATAAAGGTATGCATTTTGACTTTATTGTTAAGTCACATGAACATTAAATTTGAAGTACAGATATGATTTGTATTATTATTTTATTTTTTATCTCTATAAAAGACCATTTGAAATTATATAAAAAAAATTGTTTAATTTTTTTTTTTTTTTTTTTTTTTTTTTTTTTTTGTACACGTAAAAAAGTTCACACTACTCTGGCAATACTCTTAAGAATCATGTATTAATTTTTTAACTACAGAAGAAAAATATCTTATTAAATCTTAGGCATATTACCCACATGACATACTAGTAACTGTTTTGTAATATAAGGTTTTCATTAGTACTATCTTAAATAAGTTATATTAAATTGATGTATTACTTTTATTTATCTTTCTTCTCTTCTCTTAAATTCTAAGTTTTGTATTTTTAAACTTCTCCATTGTTTAAACTTTTTTTTTTCTTTTTTTACACGATTTTTTTTAAATTACACAATGTATGTATGTCTATGTGATGTGTATGGTACATATATTCTTAATTTTTTCAGCCATTTTTTTTAATGGTAAATTTTTCCTTATTTAATTATAGAATTTATGCTATCAAATGAGGTGTTGCTTGTTGCTTTTAGTGGTGCTCAAAAATTAATAATAGTGTATGGAATGCCAGTTAGAAAGGAGTTAAGAAACACATTTGATATTCATGATTGAAATTTAGAATAGAAGTGTTATGTGTAGCATGAACTGAATTGATAAACTAATGGGGATCACTTTTAAAGATTTGCTTTCTAAAAACTTGCATATCAAGGATTAATTTTAAAAAACATAAAAACTAAAAGTCAATTATTTATAAAATTCAAGTACCAACTTGTTAACTAAATTGATGGTATAACCACCATGTAACCTTTGAATTCATTTCTTGTAGCTCCTCAAATGAACACACAGCTTTGAATTTTATATTATACAGACTTTGGATACTTAGTTGAAGAAATGTATTTAAAATTTGGCGTCTTTTGCTAAAATGATTTTAAGCTTTATTATTATATATTTGAGATTTTTTTTTAAAGAAAGGCACATTTTCATAAAGTTGTAAAAGAAAGATTTTTAAAGGCATGTTTCCATAATTTCTTGAGAGATAAAATTCTTTCATGTACTACCTATATGAAAAATTCATCTACCTATACTGATAAACCTATGTATAAATTGATATGGCTCAGTGATGCCATTAGACTTGAAAAATCCTGGGTCCCCGGGACACAGGACTTCTGAAATTATGGGTCCCTTTTTTACAAAAGCGGGTCCCCACTAATAATAAGTCATATTTTTAGAAGCAAAAATTGAACTTGTTCATTTGCAAAAGAAAAATTAAGTGCAATAATTATTTTTGTTAGTTATAATGTATCAATAATTAAAACCAATACTAATTTTTTAAAACTATTAAGAGAAATTTTTCTTACTTTTTTAAAAATAAATGTGCAAGATACAAATTAAATTATAAAATAATGCTTATTTGAGTGTAAAAGATAACAAGTATCACTATTGATTGCATTTCTTTTAAAAAGGGGCAAAACTGATTTATTGAAAAAGACATTTTTCCTGAAAAAAGAATACTTTTGTTGAGTAAAGGGGTACTTTTTGTTTAATGAATGGGTGCTTTCAGAAGTTACATTCACTCAGAAAGATTTGAAACAATCAAAAACAGATTGTGAAGCAGGAAAATCTATTTTTGGAGCAGCAAAAAATAAATAATTTGGAAGCAGGAAAGTTATTTTTTGGAACAGAAAAATTCTATCCTCGCATTAGCTTCTTTTTTTTCGTGCCCCGAAAATTGCGTTTTAAAGCGATCTGTTGACGAATTTTGCCGTTATTTCGCGATCTTTTGATGAAATTTGCAGTTTTATGCGAGCTCTTGACGAAATGTGCTGGTTTTTTGCAATATTTGGACGAAAATTACCGTTTTATCATGATTTTTTGATGAAAATTTTCGCTTATTGCGAATCTTTTGACAAAATTTGCCATTTTATCACGATTTTTGAACAAAATTTGTCGTTTTTTCGCGATTTTTTGGACGAAATTTGCCGTTTTTCGAGATTTTGTAACAAAATTAACCATTTTCTTGTAAATCTTTTGACGAAATTTGTCGGAAAGTATTCGTTATTTCGGTATTTTTTAACGAAATTTGCCTTTTTGCGTTTTTTTGACGAAATATACCGGTTTTTCGCTATGTTTTGACGAAATGCGCCGGTTTTTCGCGATCATTTGACGAAAGTTACCATTTTATCACAATCTTTTGATGAAAATTGTCGTTTTTTTTGTGAATTTTTTGACAAAATTTGCTGGTTTTTTGCGATTTTTTGAGAAAATCTGCGTTTTTTTTTTCGGGATCTTGTAACAAAAATTAGCCTTTTTCGTGAATTTTTTGACAGAATTTGCCGGAAATTATTCGTTATTTCATGATATTTTAACGAAATTTGCCTTTTTTGCGACCTTTTGACAAAAATTACGCGTCTTGCGGGATGCGTAAGCTCCAATTTTATGCGTCCCATCGCTGATATTTTGTGTATTTTACGCGCTATAGCGCGTCCGCGGCATCCCTGATGGCTAGACTAGATACAGATAATCTTCCATGTTCTTAACTGAAATTTTCAAAATTAGTGACTGACACCATTCTGTCTTCAAATGATTCACTTATGGCTTATGTTGGCAATAAGTCATTTGTAATAAAATATAAAAGCCTCACCTGATAAATGAAAATCTTTATTTTTTAAAAATCATTTTTGCCAGTGGACAAGTGTTGCAGTTTGCTACCCTTAAAGAAATTCAAATTTCTGGTTTGTTAACACTTTTTTTTAAAATTAATATACTTCACCTTATTTAATGATAGAATAAAGTTATTAAGATTAAACATACTGTAATAATCAAATCATGTACAGTAATACCCTAGTTTTTGTTGACTTCAGTTATTGTTGATTTTTTCAAAGAAAAATTTGTCTCTATTTTCATTGGTTGTCTCAGATTTCATTAACACATCCATGTGACCTCACTGCGTTTTAGGCAGACAAGGGGATGACCCAGCATCCTTTTCTCAGTGTGGCATTGCTTCTCATCACAAGTGCACATTCTGCATATCTAGCTAGATAATTTCATTTATTTCTGCTGTATTTTGTACTTTTTTATTGATTGCGGATACTCTACATCATGTGACCAAAGAAAAATTTCAAGATCTAACAGTCCTTCAAAGAAGTAGGCCAGGAACACGATCAAATCCAAGAAGAAAATTATTCAAAAATTCAATAGTCTGATTAAGATTGCTAAAATATGTTTCATGTACAGGAAATCGTCACCCATGATAAATTCCATTATGATAAGAAAAGAAGAAAAAAAAAAGTTCATGTATCAAAAGTCATGAATGTGCTAATGAAATAGATCACAGCTAGTGTAAGGTGTAAATAGTTAGTATTAATTTAGATCAATCAAAAACAGTTAGATGATGATTCAATTTCAATGGTATTAATAAGTGAAAAGACAGATTATTGTGTTCCAGTCTCATTCATAAAATGTCCTGGATGAGTGCTAGACTTGGTGATTTTAAGGCCACCAGAGCCCAGTTTAAAAAAAACCAGAGTGCACTTGCATACAGTGTTGCGCATGATGAAGATGCGAGTTCGGATAAGTTTGAGGTAAAAAAATGCACCCAAATTGATTCATTCACCCAACAAGTTTTCAACTGAGATGAAACTAGTCTCTTTTGAAAGAAAGTGCCAAAGAAGATGTTCAGAGGAGGGGGGAAATTCATTGCCAGGACATAAGTTTTTGTAAGATAAGTTAAATTTTTTGTTGTGTGGTTATACTAGTGTTTAGCTCTTGCTGATGTACCATTCAGGAAAATTCCAGGCAATTTAGAAGAAACAATGTGATTAAAAGAAAATTCTGTGTGATGTAGGGGACCACAGGGAAAAAAAAAAAAAATCAAGAACTATGAGGTCAATTTTTAATGTGTGGATAAGTGAATCAAGTTGAATCAAGTATGATAAATTATCTCCAGGATAATTAGTTGCCTCAAGTGCCTCCTTGTAATGGACAATGCTCTTGCACATCCTCCAGATTTGGAAGACACATTGTTGGAGGAGTTCAATTTTATCACAATAAAGTCTTGTCTCCCTAATACCCCTAATGTGTGTATGAAAGATATTTAGAAGGGCTTGAGTCTTCGTTTGATGATTCTAGACATGTGGTGCAGTCAGTTGTTGATTTTGGGAAGTAAATAGTTTTGGATGTGTGATGACAATGTAGAAGGGTTGGTGCACAGCCAACTGAAGAACTTAACATTGAAGAGCTGTAGGGCCTTCACCTACAAGTGCAACAGATGACAGACAAGGAAACTGCTTCAAATAATGAGGAGGAGGAGACATGGTTGAATGAGTCTTCTTCAGAGATTAAGTATATCTTCACTATGTGAAATATGTGCTACAGTTTGTGGAGAAAAATATTTAGACAAAGCTGCAGCAAGGCATGTATGCAACTTGTTCAATGATATGTCTTGTTTCATTTTAGGCAAATATTAAAGAAGTGACTTCTGATTACTAATGAATTTTTCTTATTCTTAAGTTAGTCTTATTGGGAAAAGACCAAAAAAGAAAGACCCCAGATACAATTCCTTGAACCAAAAATCAAGAACACTATATTAATTTCTTATTGTTTTTAGTATTAAACACTATACTTACTTTCTAAAAAATGTGTGTTTGGTACTGTTTTGGAGTATTTAGAATGAATTAATTGCATTTACATTAATTCATATGGTAATAATTGGCTCTGTTTTTGGGATTTTGCCGATTGTTTTCAATTTTATTACTGACGAAAACCAAGGTGCCCCTGTATATTCATGCTAACTGAACTTTGCCCATCCAAACAGTCATTTTGAGGTGTGTATATATGAGAGATGGGGTGCTTTTCATTTAAAATTAAATGGTTTTATAGTTTACCATATTTATATTTTTGGAAAAGTTTGGGTGATAGCTTATTTCAAGTTGTTTACAAAGATTATTATCCTCCCTTTTGCTTCTTTTTTGATTAACTTGACAGGTTTAAAAAAATAATTAAAAGCCTTCTTTCTTACAATTTTTCTGTAATAGCAGCATTTTTCTTTTAATATTTAATTTTTTTATAAATTAATAATTAAAAATGTGTTTGTTGGCCATTTTTATGTATAATTAACATTTTTTTTTTAGAAGCGGTATTTTGTTGCAACTTTGACAAAGCTGGTGAATATATTGTGACTGGAGGTCAAGATGATACTGGCTTTGTATGGAGTGTCTTAACGAAAACAATTAAGTTTGAATGTACAGGTAAGATGTCATTTCTGTATTTTAAGTAAAATTTTTGTTTTGTTATTATTTTGTTTCTCGGTAAATATATATAAAAAATAAAATTACCTTATTGAAATATTTTATTGATGTACCAAAATACCTAAGATTACCATACAGTCACAGCAAAAAAAAAAAATCTTGACATTTGCGATTTCAGACGTTTTGTTAAATATCTAAAAATACACATAAGGTATAACTCCAGATGTATAAACTAAATAGTACAGGTCATATATTTTCGAGAAGATTTTTTTCCAAAATCCAATAGGGGACCATCAACAAATTGAAAAAGAACAAATATCTTTTGTATAACCCTGTCAAAACTAATGTAGTAAAAACATTCTAACTGGAAATTATGATTAAGTGGTTTATAGTAATAAACTGTGTTCACTTTTATGCAGATAACATGTATACTCGCAGAGAAATTGAGAATTTTATAAAAATGATCCCAAATTTTAATAAGTTTTTTGCTTATAATTTGCAGAGTTCTTAATAAAAAAACAATGTTCTTTTCAGAAAATATGAGAAACGACATTGTACATAGTACCTTGTAATAAAAACTAAAAAATATTAATAATTGTATGAAAAATGAGCAGGTTTGCTAAATAATTTTTCATTGTGTATGCGTCAATGATATCAAAATTTCATTTGCATATTGTATTAGCTAAATATATAGCAGGGTTGGCAAGTTTTTGACAGTGTGCGGTTTTATCCGGTTAAAACCGTGGTTTAAACCGTCATGGCTAAAACCTCTTGTCAAAAACCTCGTCAGAAACCTCAAATACTACACCGTTCTGTAAAATTTCACATTAAACATCTGTCACAAATATACAATATTACATGTAATATTAAAAATTCCCTTTTACTGTATTGTGTATTATCATTTCTGGAAAAACAAGTTGGAAATTGCACGTGAAGCGTAGCAAATGAGGTGCGTTCGTACGATAACGAAGTTTTAAAATATTCAGATCTTGCTGATATAGTAGAGCGTACTTTGGATACAGTATAGTGGTTGAAATCTTTGTGTTCCTATAAATATGCAGGGAGTAATTTTTATTCTACTTCATTAACGTATATCTTATTCATAAAATGTGAAGTAGTTTAATATAATTAAAACACCCCTCAAACAAAGTTTCCCCGTATAACATTGTTTAGTGGAATACATTTGTGTGGCCCTGTAATTTAATAATAAATATTCTTTGCATCACAGATTGTACAAAATGTATTTTTAGTACATATTTCATAGATTCATGTCAATTCTGTTATGTTTAAATGAGTGTAACACCATTAAAATGCATTTGGAACTTTTTTCCCATTGATCGTAATGTAACGGAATACTTTTGATTGTCCCTGTAATTGATCTATCCATCCGATTTTCATAACATTTGAAATGACTCGACAAAATTATGTAATAAATATACGTTTTAAATTTCAAACGATTAAAATGCGTTTGAAACTTTTTCCCCCATTGACGATAATGTAACGGAATCCTTTTGATTGTCCTTGTAATTGATCTATCCATCCGATTTTCATAAAATTTGAAATGACTCGACAAAATTATGTAATAATTATGTATTTTAAATTTCACACAATTTGGTTGGGTAGTTTTTGCATTGTTATATGCGGACGGACAGACAGACGGACGGACTGAGCGACAATAGGTGCTACGTATTTACATAATTACAAATGCACCTAAAAAGAAAAAAAATTTCAAAAATCTGGAAATTTGGCCTGCCTCCAAACTTGCTCAACTAGCAATGCTTCTGCTATCAAGCCCTGCTAGCTCAACACCAACTGAGAGAGTATTTTGTAACTTAGGCTTGTTTACACTCTAAACTCATAAACCATTTGGGTGTAAATAAATGTGCTAAATTGGTTAAGTCCTATAGGATGCTGTGGGGTAAAATTGATCCAGATTATTAACTGTATAAAATAATTTTCTTCTTTTTGAACATTCTAAAAAACAATGTTTTATTGCAATTAAAGTAATTTAATTTTTTTGTAATTATTAAATTACAGTATAATAAATTTTAAATAAAAAATTACTCAATGTTTCTCTCGTGTTCTTAAAATGTTTAAAGCACATTACACGTTTTTGACGGTTGAAGCCAGTTTTTGACGGTTTAAACCAGTTTTTGACGGTTTAAACCAGTTTTTGACACTTGTCATGTCAAAAATCAGTTTCTGACGTCAGAAACCCATCCCTGATATATAGAGCAACTTTTGTTAAAGTTTCAAAATCATAGCTTGAAAATTCGGAAAGTTATTGTCGATAGAAGAAGATCGAAATCTATTATTCCCAAAATGAAGCAAAAAGATGAGGAGCTGTATCCAAATGTAGTAGTATGTGCAATACTGTGTAGATACTAATCAATGGAATATGGATACAGCCCCTTAATTTTTTTGTTTCATTTTGAGAATACCGGAGTTTGATCTTATTCTTTAGACGATAATTTTCAGAATTTTCAAGTTATGATTTTGAAACTTTTACAAAAGTTGTGCTATACATTTAGCTAACACAATATGTAAATGAAATTTTTATAGAGTTGACGCATGCACAGTGAAAATTTATTTAGTAAACCTTCTCATTTTTCATACAATTATTAACATTTTTACTTTCTTCTATCTTCAATAGAAGAAAGTATTGTAATCGAAATTTTTTTCGACTTCCGGTTTTCGACGGATTTACACGTTTTAGGGGTCAGAGATTCCGAAAAACGTGTTTTTACAAAATGTCTGTCTGTCCGTGTGTCTGTGTGTGTGTCCGTGTGTGTGTGTGTCTGTGTGTCTGTATGTCGCCATTCTGCCTTCAAAAAGTATATGAAGTTATGCATAGAATTGAACCAAATTTTTTGTGAATGTTTTTGGCTGTGGCAAGCAGGTCCTCCTTCAGTTTTGAAATATTCCGCCGGAAGGGGGCGCTGCAATCGCGATTTTTGTGCAATTTTCAATATTGTACCGACCAAAAGTATATGAAGTTATGCATCGAATTGAACCAAATTTTTTGTGTATGTGTATGACTATGGCTAGTTGGTCCTCCCTGAATTTGAAAAAAATCCGCCGAAAGAGGGCGCTGCAATCGCGATTTTTGTGCCATTTTTAATATTGTACCGACCAAAAGTATATGAAGTTATGCATCGAATTGAACCAAATTTTTTGTGTATGTGTATGACTATGGCTAGTTGGTCCTCCTTGAATTTGAAAAAAATCCGCCGGAAGAGGGCGCTGCAATCGCGATTTATGTGCCATTTTCAATATTGTACCGACCAAAAGTATATGAAGTTATGCATCGAATTGAACCAAATTTTTTGTGTATGTGTATGACTATGGCTAGTTGGTCCTCTCTGAATTTGAAAAAAATCCGCCGGAAGGGGGCGCTGCAATCGCCATTTTTGTGCCATTTTCAATATTGTGCCGACCAAAAGTATGAGAAGTTATGCATCGAATTGAACCAAATTTTTTGTGTATGTGTATGACTATGGCTAGTTAGTCCTCCCTGAATTTGAAAAAAATTCGGCGGAAGGGGGCGCTGCAATCGCCATTTTTGTGCCATTTTCAATATTGTGCCGACCAAAAGTATGAGAAGTTATGCATCGAATTGAACCAAATTTTTTGTGTATGTGTATGACTATGGCTAGTTAGTCCTCCCTGAATTTGAAAAAAATTCGGCGGAAGGGGGCGCTGCAATCGCGATTTTTGTGCCATTTTCAATATTGTACCGACCAAAAGTACATGAAGTTATGCATCAAATTGAACGAAATTTTTTGTGTAAGTGTATGGCTATGGCTAGTTGGATCATCCTGAATTTGAAAAAAATCCGCCGGAAGGGGGCGCTGCAATACCGAATTTTATGCCATTTTCAATATTGCACCACATAAAAGTGTATGAAGTTAGTTCTAGAACTGAACTAAACATTTTGTATATGATTATTTTTTGGTAAGGCAAGTAGGTCCTCCCTGAATTTGAAAAAAAAATCTGCTTATTATTCTATTGTCCATCGGCTCGTGCAGAGACGGAAATTCGTTTTTACTCCGATTAATTGATAGGAGCAGAAATTTAAGATGAAAATCAAAGTTGGTAAGGTATTGAATCAAAATTATTAAAGCATTAAAATGAGTAACTATTTTTTTTAATATTATAATGTATGTATGAGATAGAAGAAAGTTTTGGGATTGGCACATCCAACTAGTTTAATTTGGATTACAGGGTATCATGTACAATGTCATTTCTCATATTTTCTGAAAAAAAAGGCATTTTTTTTATTAAGAATTCTGCAAATTATAAGCAAAAAAACTTGGTTAAATTTCGGACCGTTTTTATAAAAACCTAAATTTCTCTATGAATATACATGCTATCCACATAAAAATGAACAGAGTTTATTACCATAAACCACATAATCACAATCTTCAGTTTGGACAATTTTGCTACGTCAGTTTTGACAGGGTTATTCAAAAAATATTTGTTCTTTTTCAATTTGTTGACAGTCCCCTATTGGATTTTGGAAAAAAATCTTCTCAAAAATATATGACATGTACTGTTTTGTTTGTACATCTAAAGTTTCAGAGTTATTCCTCATGTATATTTCTAGATATTGAACAAAGTATCTGAAATCGCAAATGTCAAGATTTTTTTTTGCAGTGACTGTAAAATCCCGTTAATCCGCCTTCCCTTCCCCATTTTATAAAAATTTTGAAATTTTCAAAAAATCCTGTGAAAGTGCCCCTGCCCTAAAGATCGCTGAAAAAATGTAAATTAAATCAAAAGATCTTTAAAAAAAGGAAAATACGTCAAAGAATCGTGAAAAAAAAAAAAAAAAAAAAAAAATTATATAATGGTCACTAAAAAAAAGCACATTTTGTCAAAGAATCATGAAAAATAAATGCAAATTTCGTCCAAAGATTGCTTAAAAAAAATGCACATTTTGTCAAAAGATTTCAAAAAAGAAATGCAAATTATGTCATATCTAAAACAATTAAGTCAAAGAATCATTGAAAAGAAACATTAATTGCATCAGAAGATTGCAGAAAATTGTCATTTTCTCAAAAGATCAGCAAAAAACGCATATTTTGTCTAAAGATTGTAGGAAAAAACATGAATATGTCAGATCTATAAAAAAAAAAAGTAAAAAAAACTGCGAAAAAAATGCACGTTTTGTCTAAAACTCGCGAAAAAAAAAAAACAGTCGTTAAAAAACTGTCAAAAAACCACAAAATTCATTAAAGAATCACAAAAACAATGCACATTTCATCAAAAAGAAGCATGCACCTCAACAAACAATTGCATAAAAAAGCAGATTTCATTAAAAAATAGTGTTAAATTATAATTTTTGTTTAAATATCGGGAAAAAAAAATGTCAATTATTACGAAAAAACTCTGCTATTTTCGTCAAATATTGCAAAATATCCCAAAAGTTTTGTCAAATGTGAAAAATCCTGCAAATATTCTCATCCCCTTATGTACTTAGAAAGATAAGTAAACATAAATGCTATGACAAAATTATTTTATTTTCGTGTATTTAAAATGTAAGGCTGCCTTGTAAACGTCTTGCAAAAACAACTGACTATTTTTATTCATAGTACTAACACATTCATGTATGCTAGGAGCCATTGTCCAAGTGAATATTTTATAAACAGTATCATTTTGTATATTTATTTGAATATAATTCTTAACCACAATAATGTGAAAATAACTTAATTAAGCATATGATATGCCACTGGATCTATAATATAGATGACATCTGCCATCTTGTTACAAAATGACAGAATATTAAATTTTTTTTAAAAATTTAAATTTTAAAATTAGGTGTAAAAGAAGTAAGAAATTGATAAAGATTTTTCTTTTGTGTGTTTGACTTTGATACAAAGATTCCAGAGCATTTTTTGTTTCATGTATATCTTGAAAAATGGCTGAGTTATAGCACTTTCTATTTCCAGTATGTGACTGTTTTAAGACATTCTGAAACAGTCTGAAATTCGTCACACGATAATACGCATATTTATAAACTGATTTGGATATAACTCCCTGTGTACATAGTACATACCAATGTCTTGGCCGAGTTCACTGGCCAACTTCATCCGTCATCTTGTTTCAAAGTAGCTGCCTTGTGAAAAATCTTTTAAATGTATAATGATGTACAAATAAAGAATAAGAAATTTAAAAAAAAAATCTTTCTAAAATGTTTGATCTTAGTAATGAATTCCTGAGTATCTTTTGTTTTGCCATTATCTTAAAAAACGCCTTAGATTTTGCAGTTTGAATTTCTAATGTGGGTGACATTTTTTAAAATATCAATTTGCCCGCGACATCACTCGCATATATTAATCGTTTTTGATGTGAGTGTGCATGTGCACATGAATTAAGACTTAGACCAAGATCATTGGTGTGTTTTATCCATCATGTTGTTTCAAAATGGCATACACTTTGATATCGTGAAATTTGGTGATCTTATAAATTGCTTAAAATAAATCCAACTCAAATAAATGATGACTATTTTCTAAATTCCCATTAATATTCATTATTGAAAAAAACTAGTATTCAATCATATATAACCGGGTTCAACTAATTTGAACTTCTTATGTTAACATAAATTAAAATAAATACAGTAGAACCCCGCTAATTCGGACCCCGTTAATCCGGATCTCTGGATAATCCGGATCAGTTTGACCATTTTTTTTTTCAAGTTTGAGAAGCGATTGGCTAATTTTCATAACATTAACTTGTTTCATCGTCGTATTCTGAATATTAAAAAAAAAAAAATCTGACATCTTTTTGGAAGAATTAAGCAAAGTAAACATTTTTTCTGTCTGTAAATATTCAATAAGTTTAACATAAAGGTGATTTTCTGTAAGTATGTTTTATTTTATTTCATTTCTTTCTAATTCTCCGGATAATCCAGATTTTCGATAATCCGGATTGGGTCCGGTCCCAATTAATCCGAATTATCGGGGTTTAACTGTATATAAATAAGTTATATGAAAGCTTCCTCTTCCTCTCGGTACTGCCGAAAGACTTTTTTAATTAGAAGGCCTTTCAAACAAAACGTTTTAAATAACTTTTTGATGTAATTATAAATGCTATATTTTACTAAGATTAATCGAAATCAGTTTGTGATTAAAAAGTTAATTTTTGCAAGACTAGACTAAACTTAATTATGATACTTTGAATTTCATACTTTTTTGGTATTTTCTGGCACCAAACAGGTTTTTCCAGTTATGGTGATTAAAACATCAGGAATTCATAAAATTCTAAGTATCATAACTCAGTAAGTTTTGAGCATACAAGAATAAATGTTTACTGTTTTACTTGTTATTTTCTAAATAAAGCTTATACAAAGCACCCATTGGATAAAGTTTGTAATTTCTTATCTATTTAAAAATAGTGTAAATTTATTTTTATGTGATGCAAAGGAGAACAAAATTTGAAACATTTTTCCAATTGGAACTATAGCTCTAAAACTAATGGTTTAGAAATTAGTTAATGGTAAATGATAAGACACTCTGCATAGTAATAGTTTTAATATGATTTCCAACAAATAAAATAAATTTATGCAGTATAGATTATGAAACACCTTCCAACACATTTAGAATGATATATTGGGGGGGGGGGAGGGGTTGTAAGGAAGTGTGTGCATTTTGATATCGAAAGTTACTCTTGAATATTAGAAGCCAAACAACAACAAAAAAATAAATAAATAAATAAAAGTACAAAAATACATTTTTAGTTGAAAAAAAAAATGATCAAGTCAAAAATTAGACAAAATGTTGCTGGATTTAAGTAAACTTTTTATTATGGAAATACTAAATGAAAACAATTATGATATTATATACAATTGTAACATATATGCGATTCGTGAATACAAAACATGTGAAGCATGACCTTTTTTCTTTTAAATATTCAGATGTTTTTCAAATCTACTATTTCTTTCTGTGTTTTGTTTATCTCTACTTTGTGCCATCAGAATCGGGGGAAAAAATGTGATGGTAGTGATCTAGCTTCAGGCACCAAGTCGAAAAAGCATTTAATTAGGGTTGCAAATTGCTTCTATTCATGTGTTAGGCATTGATGAAATGCAAAACAATTTTTAAGCCCACACGCCTTACAGAATTGTCTGTGATTAGAAAGTGAAGATATGGCCTGCTAGGTGCACTCGTCTCAAAAGAAGCGGTTCAGGACATTTTTAGTGAATATTGTTCTGTTTTAGAGGTGCGAAATTGAGTTCTTGATTAAGGCAAATGAATGAAGATGCTGCCATTTAAAACCATGTGTTATTTGAATAACAGGGACTTATCGGTAACATATTAACGCAGTATTAGGTTCCAGCATAGTAACAGTGTTTTTTATACTAATACATTAAATAATCCCATCTCTAGTGTACACTATAATCAAATGTCATACATAACATTTTGAAAGCTATGAAGATATTTTTCAAAAATACATATTACTATAATTAAATCCAACCTCCATTTCTAATGATATATAAGATAACCTAATTCTATGCAGGATTTAATACAGACTGTTTTTATTATTATTATTATTACAAATTTTACTATTAAAGAAAGTCGTGATTTATAAAATACAGTAAAACCGAAATAATTCGGATTAATTGGGACCAGACCTAATCCGGATTATCCAGAGAATTTTTGAAAAAAAAGAAACAAAATAAAACATACTTACAGAAAATCACCTTTATGTTTAACTTATTGATTATTTACAGACAATAAAAATGTTTATAATAAAAAAAGTTTGTAATTTCTTGCTGTGCCAGTTTTTGATACCTTTTGCGAGCCATACAGTCACGCATCCGCTTGAGCAAAGTAGTTCATTGGATGTAGTTTAAATAACAGTTTAAATAAGAAAACTTAAGGTATTCTTCCAAAAAAATTTCAGAAAAAAGTTTTTTTTATTCAGAATGTGACGATGAAATAAGTTAATGTTATGGAAATTAGCCAAATCGCTTCTCAAAATTGAAAACAAAAATAATGAAACTGATCCGGATTAATGGGGTCTGAATTAGTGGGGTTCTACTGTAATTTAATATTTTGAATAAAATAGCAAGATTTATCTATATATATTTTTATTTCAGGACATACAGATTCTGTCATAGCAGCTGGTTTCAGTCCAGACTCAAAATATGTTGCTACAGCCGATATGAATGGTCTGGTACAGCTGTGGGATATGGAAATTGGCTCTGTTATATGGGATATTGAAGTGAATGAAGTTCTTGTAAGGAATTATTTACTGAAAAAATTTCTCTTAAGTAATTTATTCATTAGCATAACATTTTATCTGTTTAATCCATAAAACCTTGTAAAGAAAATTAAAATCAATGTTTAACACACAATAAATAAAAACACGCTACAGACGTATATGTTTCACGAGCACCAGGGCTTGCTTCTTCAGTGTACAAAAGGTAAAAATGTTTAAAATAAGAAAACCCCCCCAACTAACAGCAAGTCAGAAACCCAAATGACCGTAAACACAGTATCAAAATTCCATCAAGCCTCAGCAACCAATAGAATCAAACGGGAAATGAGGTGTTATGACATAATAAATCTAACCAGAAAGTTGAGATGTACGGTATACTAGATAAATCATTAACCAAGGAGTTTTTTACTTTATTGATATGGAGTGCTTCAAAAAAGTAAGTCAAGTGGAGTAGTGCATTTTTAAATAATTGTGGCTGAGGCAAAATTAAAATTATGGCCCTCCTCCCAACAATGAGAAGCAATAGAGGAATTCTTCAACTCTTTTCTCTTAACATAACCTCTGTGTTCCACGACTCTTTCTGTGTTTACGTTTTGTTTGTCCAATGTAGGACAAACCACACTGACTGACATTGTATATTGTAAATACCTCAATAATCCAGAGGAGAAATTTGATCTTTTAATTGAGAAAAAGTTAATTTATTGACTGGTTTGAATACTATTTTGAAATCATAATGTCTCAAAATATTTGCAACTTTAAAGCTAATGCTGTGATGAAATTGTAAAATAATTAGACTAGAATAAGAAACTGATGTAGCAGAAGAATCAAAATCATTGAGATATTTATTAAAACTATGAGAAATTAATTTGTTAATGTATGATAAACTGAAGCCGCGATCTATAGCAAATGATCTAATGTAATTTAACTCATCACTAAGAGAATTGTTATCTGAACAATGGTTTCAACGGACCTATTTGTTTATTTTAATTTATTTTATAATGTCGCATCTTAATCGTTTTCACAAACTTAGTTTAAAGCTTGAGAAATTTTTCAATCATTTACATTTTTTATGTACTTGTAAACAGCGTGCCATCATTCCTAGTTTTATTCGCTTGGGTTTTAATCTCCATCTGACAAAAAAAAAAAGCTCACTTAATTTGTTCAGATAACAATTCTTTTAGTGGTGAGTTAAATTACATTAGATCATTTGCTATAGATCGCGGCTTCAGTTTATCATACATTAACAAATTAATTTCTCATAATTTTAATAAATATCTCGATCTAGATTCTTCTGCTACACCAGTTTCTTATTCTAGTCTAATTATTTTATCGTTTCATCATAGCATTAGCTTTAAAGTTTGCAAATATTTTGAGACATTATGATTTCAAAGTAGTATTCAAACCAGTCAATAAATTAACTTTTTCTCAATTAAAAGATCAAATTTCTCCTCTGGATTATTGAGGTATTTACAATATACAATGTCAGTGTGGTTTGTCCTACATTGGACAAACAAAACGTAAACACAGAAAGAGTCGTGGAACACAGAGGTTATGTTAAGAGAAAAGAGTTGAAGAATTCCTCTATTGCTTCTCATTGTTGGTAGGAGGGCCATAATTTTAATTTTGCCTCAGCCACGATTATCCAAAAATGCACTACTCCACTTGACTTAGACTTTTTTGAAGCACTCCATATCAATAAAGTAAAAAACTCCTTGGGTAATGATTTATCTAGTGTACCGTACATCTCAACTTTCTGGTTAGATTTATTATGTCATAACACCTCATTTCCGGTTTGATTCTATTGGTTGCTGAGGCTTGTTGGAATTTTGATACTATGTTTGTGGTCATTTAGGTTTTTGACTTGCTGTCAGTTAGGGGGTTTTCTGATTTTAAACATTTTTACCTTTTGTACACTGAAGAAACGTGCCCTGGTGCTCGTGAAACGTATGCGTCTGTAGTGTGTTTTTATTTATTGTATGTTTGTTGTGTATTATACATTGATTTTGTATGTATTATACATTGATTTTAATAATTGTAATTTTTTCTGTTTGTCAAAGAGACATAAATGGGTACTTTTCCAGTAGAGGGCATGAGAAGAAAACTTGGTAACTTATTTTTTGGTAACTTTTTCATTGCTTCATATACAGCAGCAAAATTTTACACTTTATTTAATTTTATATAAAGAAGCCATTTATCTATTTTCTTATGTGCAAATAGAAGTAAATTGTATATAAAAGACATTAAGAATGTATGTATATGCACAAAGAAAACATGTATATGTCGATAAATACATATATAAACATTCAGCAAAATTAATTAAATTTGTTTTCATAGCTGGTTATATCATTTAACGAAAAATTCCATTTTCTATAACTTATTTTCATTAAACTAAAAAAAAAAAAAAGCACTAAGTCTTTTATATTAAAAAAGTACTTGTATATTTATACTTTTGACCACCCTTTCTCAAAAATATTCCTGAATGCTGTTCTGAAATCCAAACAGGCTACATTTTAATACATTCCTGAATTTGTTTTTATTCGTAAATGCATGACATCGTTAAGAAACTTATTCAAAAAACTATGAATTCAAAATAGCATTTTCTTCTTTATATATATATATATAAGCAGAGAATTTTCCAGAAAATTGAATCAAAATTGGCATTTTGAGTGAAATTTCTATACATAATAGCCCAGTTAAGGTCGTCATAAGAAAACAAGTGCTTGTAATTCAGGATGTAATCTTTTTATTAAAAAATTAAAAATGCTATTTAAGTGCAAATCCCTTATTCATCCATATTCAATGCTAATCCTGTGCTTTTGTATTTAAAAATGAACCAGTGCATGTTAGAAAGTTTCCCCTAGTAAGTTGTATGGAAAAGTTTATTTTTTTCTGACTTTTCTTTTAATACTTATAGGTCCAAGACATACACCTCAAAATCAATTTTCATTTAATAATAATAATAATAATAATAATAATAATAATAATAAATACAAAAGTTTTTGTACTAGCCTTGTTTTAGATATCTGAATTTCAGATCCTTTTAAAATTAACTTGCAATAAGCATATTCTATTGTTAATAAAGTACTGAAAACTTTGAAAAATTTACAAATCATCTTCATTTGTTAAAGGAAAAATACAAATTTCATCATATTAATTTATATGAAATAAGGAATTCTATATCAAAGATACAAATGTTGCTAATTATTTCTTGAATAAATCCATTTATTTTAGTTATTTTAAGACTTTGTTTCTTGGTAAGTTTTTTCAGATTCTGTGTCTGTGTTCACAGAAGAGAAATGTACATTTTTTTTTTAAAGAGTTTTGAAAGAGTTGAAAATCTCAGACATATTTTGAAAGAGTATTTTAAATCGATCTTGAGGTGTGAACCATCGGCATCACTTAGGACAAGTGGTAGATTTCCTTTTTTATATTTTTAATGTTTTTGCTCAGAAAAAATATGTATGACATCAGTTAATTGAAGAAAAAACAAATGTTCAAAAGATTCAGAATTTTATATCATTATGAATTTAGATATTTCAAATTTTCAGTCTTGTATTGAATTCTAGAAACTTTAACTGATATTCCAAGTTTGGTTGTTGAAGATAGGAAGCTTTAACATTGTTATTTTTTGAAATCTCTCTTTTCCTTTCAATCATGAAAATTATCTTTTATAAATAAATAAATAAAGTTTGATTATTTTTTCTTTTATTTGTTTTAGTGGTTAGAGTGGCAGAAGGGACAAAATAGTTTTTTTGCTGGTTGTAATGATGGTAGCTGTTGGAAATGGAAATGGAATGTACCAGATATGGATACTGATGTATTTCCAAATCCTAATGCACCTTGTAGTACAGGGTGCATATCTTACGATGGTAAATGTTTTGGAATAAACTTTTTGATTTTTGCTTGAAGTATTAAATGCACAATATTAGTGTGTTGATGTAGGATAATGCTAAAGTGTTTACTTTGGAAAGTACTTTTGGAAGATCATTGAAAATTTTCTTATTTTGCATCTTTATAAATCAGACTATAGAACTAAAAAAAATATTACGAGGAACAAAAAAAAAAAAAAAAAAAAAATTCTTAGGTAACATACCAATTTGCAAGTTTTGCAGTATTTTCTTAAGAGAACTTTGTTTCTCATGATTCATTATCTCTGACAATCTTTACGTTTGCAAATAGATTAGATTCTAAGAAAAGACAGTCATAAAGCAAGTATTATTATTTTTTTAATCATTTTAGGACATATTGCAGTTTTATATTAAAGTGAAAGCTAATTCTTATTTGTAGTGTCAAATTTTCTATGGTTTATTTTATTCCCCGGTTGAGAGGCATTTATCTCATGATTCAGTTATTCCAGACAAATTCTGAAAGATATTTTCTGGAGCTCAACAATCATACTATATATATATATATAAGTTTACAAAATTACAATAAAGCACTCAACTTTATTTAAAATTCATTTGTTTTCATTTGCAAGGATATTTGCCCTAAAATTCTTAAAAAAGAAAAAAAAAGTCATGAAATGTCTTAAAATATTTCAATCTGTTCTGAAATTTAGTGAGTTTTGTGCTATTGCGGTAACAATCATGATTTTTCTGCAGATGTATATAATTTTTTTTCCCCATAAAATTCTATTAATTATTTTTTTTTTTTTTTTTTTTTTTTTTTTTTTTTTTTTTCCAAAATTCTAAAAAATCAAAATTTTAGAATTAAAAACTGCATAAATGTAAAAAACACCAAAAAGTAGTGTAATATTTTGTCATTTGATGATAGAAAAAAATGCTTAATTTCGTCAAATGATCAAAGAAATAAAAGGCAGGAGGAGAGTAGATTTATGTTGATCAGACATGAAGAAAAATTGCAAATTTCAATAATTTTTCATAAAAAGAAAAATTTCAATAATCTTCAATAGATAAAAAAAAGGGGGGGGGTGTCATTAGTCATTCACAGAAATTTGCATGCATCCCATTTTTCTGCTTTTTTGTAGGTTTGAGCTTTTTTAAAAAAAAAAATTATTAGCAGTTATTACAAAATCTTTAAAAAAAAATTGCCTCTCTTTTTTTTCTTTTTTTTTTCTTTTTTCAAAAAAAGATTGAAGATTTTGTCTAACAATCCATGGATAAAATTGCAACTTCTGTCAAACGGTTGCAGAAAAGCTTATTGATATTGTAAAAAAAGTCAGTTTCTATCAATTGATCACAGGAAAAAAATTGTGAATTCTGTCAAACAATTGCAGAAATTATTTTTTTTTTTTCGTTAAACAATTGTAGAAAAAAACCGTGAGTGTTGTCAAACGATTGTAGAATAAAATTGCAAATTTTGTTTAATGATGACATAAAAACAATTGTGGTGAAAAAAAATCTTGAATTTTGTCCAGCTATCACATAAAAGATTCGAATTTTTCATAGTCAATCATGAAAAAAAAATCATAAATTTCACCAATCAATTACAGAAAGAAAATGTTAATTTTGTCAAATTGCAGAAATTAATCGTAAAATTCATCAAACAATTGGGGGGGGGGGGGGAGACAATATGCCATGTAAATATAATCTGAAACTGTCCTGAAATACCAAAAAAAAGTACATCCTGAAATAAGACATAGGACCAGTACTACCCCAGTATTCATTATTCTTTTTAAATGATTCTAATTTTTTTTTTATAAATTTAGATTAAAAAAATATGTACATTTTGTCACATTGAATGATATTTTATTGCATTTGAATTTATTTTGTTTTTCCTGTTGATTCTATTTGGACTCATTTGGTAGGCAAAGAATTAAACCAATATTTAGTTTTGAAGCTCATAATTCACAAAATAATAGTATTTTGGAGTCAAAAACAGGTTTTTTATGCATATTGTTTCTTGGAGAACATTGTGATTTTTCAGAATCTAACTCAAAAATTGATTCCGGACGACTAAATCTTATAGAAAATGACTAATCAATTGGAAATGTAGAATACAGTCCTCTGTCATATAAAAATGAAGTAAAGCAAAGTTTCAAATATTTCTTATTGGAAAGAAAAAATAAATCATCAAGCTTGTCTAAACTTTAGTAGATATAGCACAATCCACTACTAAATTGTCATCTTTATCCTGGTTTAAAAGAAAAAACAAGTCTCCCAAAACATGCCTTAAATCAAAAATAGTAAACTTGCCCAAAACAGTTTTCATGCTCTTTCTGTTTTTTACAATTTTCATTCACAAATAGTTCCAATTTTGTGTTTGTTTTATTTTTAATTTTATTTTTTTGTAGCTGTATATTATGGAGTGGTGAACTTAAACTTTTTATATTCATATTTCTAGATGAGAAATTAGTAACTGGTTATTCAGATGGTACATTAAAACTTTGGAATATACCTAACAATGCTCTTTTGGCCACTCTCTCAGGTATGACTATTTACCCCTTTATTTTGTATTTTATAGCAATTCCAAACTAAATTGTAGAATGATGCAAAATATGACTTTGAATAAATGATTTTTTTTTAAATTTTTTAATGTTATATGCTAATTAATCATTGGGTAAATTTATTTTGTCTTTAGGTGATATTAAATTCATTTACATTGCATATAAATGTGAAGAATGTAAAAAAGTCATTCTGTAGTTTGATATTTTTTTATTTCTTATATTAGTAATTTTCTTGATATGTATATATCTTACTGAAACTAATTATTTTGTCAACATGACTGCATTTTGTCAATTTCACCTATGTTACAATTGCTTCATAAAATACTGCAATTTCTATCTTCCAGCAATTTTAATGTTATAGATTTTTAAAGATTAAACATTTCTAAAAAGTAAATCTTCATAGATAGCATTTGTTATGAATATCTTGCATGATTTTAATAGTAAAACAAACATTTTTAAAACTAAAAGTTTTATAAATTTGTGGGATTTTTCCTTTTAATTAAGGTATTTGTATGCCTCTAAACTATTGGTTTTGATCAAAATTTCAATTCAAAAACTTAGTTTTTGAAAAAAAAAAAAAAAAAAAAAATGAGGGTGAACTAATGCTCTTAGAGCTTTTTAAATATTTATAATTGGGACTATATATCTATTGAGTAGTAATTTTTCAATCTGAGAAAAAATATATCAGGGCAGAATTTGAACTCAGAACCCTTAGCTTTAATTGCCAATGCTCTACCATTTGAGTTATCAGGACAACACCCAGCCAATACAGTATTCACCCTGGTCAAATATTTGTCATCCACATAGCTCTAATTGTACAGCATTTGCATTTAAAAACAAGGGGTTAGAGACCCTAACTGAACACATTTTTGCTCAGATGGAAGAATTACTACTCATTTGAATTTTCTACCAAACAGATGATTGTGTTTAAAAAGTAATTTTAAAATGTAGATTGTCATAAAAATATAATAGTGAAAGGTTTTTTATTTTTTCTAATAACTTAATTAAGTAGAAGTTTATTTTCCTTGATACTTTAAAGAAAAAAAGTTTTCTTACATTCTAAAGTGAGTTATTTCACTAAATATATTAATCGGTGCTTTTTGGTTAGCTGGGCACCAATGTTACATATATACATACATATCTATACTAATAAAATAACAAATCGCTCTTTCTGTGTGTGTGTGTCTGCGATGGCTAGAAAAATCTATGGGACATACGAAGCTCAAAATTTTTTTGAGAGTAGCCCAATATCTATCCTGATGTACCTGAAGCTCATATTTTTAATTTTTTGATTAGTTTCATAGATATTAATTATGAAGCGGAACTCACTCTCTTCAAAAAGTCATTTTTTTAATGCTCGCGGAAAGAAATCGTTTGCACATGCGCACAAATCCTTTTACGCACCTAGACGAAAGAACCACCATTTATCGCCGTTTATTTCTGATTTTAGATCATTTTGTTTAAATCCAAATCAACCAAACTGTCCGACGCAGTTAAACTTAAGAGACATATTTCGAAAGATCATATTTTTAGGTCTCAAATGCAATAATCAATTCGAAAAAATTTTGCAGTTAACCCTTTGAAAACAAATATTCAAAAATGGTTGTTTTTTCCAAAACTATTTTTCTCCCTTTTGTCAATGCCCCTTCAGGGCGTAATTTTTAAGATATAAACAAACCAAAAAAAAAAAAAAAAAAGATATTAAAGTTGAAACTTTCTTCTAACCGATGGTGCAATTTGTTTTAAAATATTTGGATTTTAACCCTTTCAAATACACTGGCAAAAGGTCATTTTGCAACTCGCAGAGAGGGTATTTTTTCTATGCTAAAATTATCTTAACATACATATTTTTCAACTCAATCTTTTAAAATCTTCTCAATAGAACAAATTTATACTCCCTACAGAAAATTCGAAATGTTCGGACCGATAGAAATATTTTTTACAAAATAAAATGTGCGAAAAATTTGATGAAATCAATAAAAACAGATCCTTTTCATTGTTGTTTTGCCTTAGCAAAGCGCAATCCTATAAGTACCGGCAAACAAAACACATATTCTTAAAGCTTAAAAGCATTCTTATCAAGGGTTGTTAAATACCCGGGTTTTTTCAGAAAAAAACCAACCCACTGGGTTTTTTCAGGGTTTTTGGGGTTTTATCAGGGTTTTTCGGGTTTTTTCAGGGTTTTTTCGGGTTTTTTCAGGCTTTGGGGGGTTATGGAATGTGGTTCAGAATGCTTGAAAAAAAAAAAAAAAAAAAAGTACTTATTACTAAATTTAATGTAGCTAATTGATTACAAATATATATAAATCAATGACAGTAATCAAAATTATGCTTTGCTTTTAGATAAATTGATTATTAGTAATAATTTATAAAGTATTTTTTATTATTACTAAATAATAGAATAAGCCAAGTAATTCTACATGTCTACATAATTAAATTAGGATTCTAAGCATATATGGTATTTTGTTATGAGTTTCTATTGTATAACATAGAACGGATTACACACCAAAGTATTTTTTTAATGGGAAAAAATTTGTTTGTGTTACTTACACATGCTACAGAGATTAACTAACAATTATTTCTTTTAAAAATTGTAATGGTATAATTAGGACATTTCTTTTCTTTGGGGTGGGGGGTGATGATTATAAACTTTATGAGTGGTGTACTGATATTAAGAAATAATTACAATATATTATATATGTAATATAAATACATTATATATGTAATTTAAAGTTGAAATTTTGAAAAAACCCACTTGGGTTTTTTTCCTGGGTTTTTTCAGAAAAAAACCCACCCGGGTTTTTTGGGCTGGGCAAAATCATAACAACCCTGATTCTTATAATCTATGATGCAATTGTTTTTTAAAATGTAAGATTTAACCCTTTCAAATACACCAGCAAAAGGATGTCACTTTGCAACTCACAGATAGAATATTTTTTCTATGCTAAAAGTATCTAAGCGTACATATTTCAGCACAATCTTTTAAAAGCATCTCAATAGACCAAATTTACACGCTTTTAAAAAAATTTAAAACATATGGATGAGTAGAAATATTTTTTACAAAATAAAAAATGAGAAAAATTTGACGAAATCAATAAAAAACAGATCGTTTCATTGTGGTTTTGCCTTTGCATGGCGCAATTTTATACGTCCTTTGAAAAACTGAAAATATTTTCTTAAAGTTAAAACAATTTTATAATCTATGGTGCAATTTGTTTAAATAAAATAAGAGATTTAACCTGTTCAAAGACACCGCAAACACGAATCACATTCCGGCTCATGGAGAATACATTTTTCCTACGCTAAAAGTAACTAAATGTCTATATTTTAGCACAATCTTTTTAGAGGCTTTCAATAAACCAGATTTACATTACTTACAAAAATTTTGGAAGTTTTGTATGGATAAAATTATTTTTTTACAAAATAAAATTTGTGAAATTTTTTATGAATTCAGTAAAAACCTGAGTGTTCCATCGCGGTTTCGTTCACTTTCGGTAAGCATAGTTTCCAAAAAATCAAATTACATAGAGAATAAAATACCAAACAGCATGTGCTTTAAATAAATTCAATAACTTTTCGCGATTTTTCCATTTAAAAATATAAGTTTTGACAAAATGGACTTAAAGATATAAAATCATAGAAATTTGAGTTTAATTTAAGGGTCATTTAGAAAACAAATAACACATTTGTGTATGTATATAATATATACATATATCCTCTTCAGTCCTGAGAGAAATATTACTTGGCACTATAAAAAACAGCTTAAAATTATTATCAAACATTTCCAAAGATGCATCAGTCTACATATTGATGCTTCTAATCTGCACACTTTTAACAAGTAAGAAAAATCATGCGTTAAGCATAGATTATGAAACATTTTCCAACACTTAATGAAATCTTTAACAAAACTTTGTTATTTAGGGAAATAATAGATGATAGCCAAATATACCCAAATATGTATTCCAGTACTTTTGAACAGCTCTGTATTTTATATGTCAGTTGATATAATGGGAAAATTTAGTTTAGCAAGAAAATACCTAGTAGCTTGAAATTTCTTTTTCAGCAATTCATACTATTAGATGGAAACATACTTGAATACTTTTGTTCAGCCCTGTAGTTTACATTGTACCTTTATTACATGTCAGCGTTAGGCTAAAATTTATTGTAAACTAAAACACTTTTAAAACAACTGAAATCCCATTTTCATAAATTATCATTCATAGGCGTTCATGTACCGAATTCTTTGCGTGGCCCTGTATATCATTTTATCTATATTCTGCAAACATTTCTCAGTAAATTGAATGAAGCTCAGCGTAAAAATGCATAGCTTATTTAAGAACAATGTTTAAATAATTTACGCTCAAATTCAGTAACGTTGGGGAGCTCTTTTGGGTAGCCCTGTATATCAACTATAACGTTTATACACACCATATAATGTGCATATATTTAGTGAAATATAAATGCGCATATCATAATTAAAATGCATTTCATCCCTCCATCAGCCATCATCGGACACATATATGGTACTTCGGAAAGAATATACTATTTGAAATCTTTTGTATGGCCCTGTAAATGCTATGTACTTCATATTATGCAAGACAGTAGCGTATAATTTATATTAAGCTTCCGCGACATACATCAATTTTATTATACATAAAACAACTTAATATATTTAAAATATGTCACACACAATTCCCCTTTTTACCATTATCTAATGGAATTCTTTTGTGTGGCCCTGTAAATGAATAATAGCTACATTTTCACCTTATATTATATAGAATGCATATTTTAATATGTTTGACAGGGTATAACATCTTTAAAATTCCTTTGAAACGATATTTCCCCATAGGCCATAATGTAATGGGAAATTTTTGATTCGCCCTGTAAATAAACTAATCATGGTAGAAACTTCATTTTCAATAGGGTTCGTGCTAGGGTAAACATCATTAACGTCCTAAAATTTCATGGCAATCCGAGTATATTAACGATTTTTCCCCATACGCCATAATGTAATGGGAAACTTTTGATTCTCTCTGTAGATAAACTAATCATGGTAGATACTTCATTTTCAATAAGGTTCGTGCTAAGGTAAACCTCAATAACGTATAAAAACTTCATAGCAATCCGAGAATATTTACGGGAGTTAGAGCGCATACATACAGACATCAGGCCAGGCGACCAGACAAACCGAATGCATAAGCACTTTTGCACTTTGTTGGAAAGTGCTAATAAAAAAGGTCCATATGTAATTTTAACAATTCTAGAAGTATTTATATTAATTTAAAGGGTGTTTTTTAGTGTCGCCTCCAGGTGACATTAGGACGAGGTTATTACATGTATAATGTACACACATATGTATGTATATCTATAATAATAATGAGAGAAGGATGTTTGTCTGTCAGCGCTGTTCTGAAGAGACTGATGCATGTAGAGTTACAAAATTTGGAGAGAAGGTACATTTTTACATGTAGTTTTGCACCTCGAAGCCCGATATTCGATTTTTTGTTTAGATTTTTTTAAATAATTTTTTAAGGCGATTTTTAGCGTTATTTTTGTGGTTTTATCCCATTAGTGAAAGGAATACGGTTTCATTCTTTTAATCTAAAATAGCAATTTTTTTTTTCTCTTTTCAACAAAGTTTATTCGGAATTTGTACAGTGATTTTTGAATTTTTAACGAATTTTTAATGCGATTTTTACTGTTTTTTCTCATTTTGCGGCTATTTTTTGAGATTGATAAAAAGAAAATCGTTTTAAACTTTTAGCCTAATGTCCTAAATTTTGTGTTTGTTACGATTTTTAGGTTTTAATGATTTTTAATGCGATTTTCAATGCGATTTTAAAAGATTTTTGCGTTAAGCATCTATTTTTTTCATAGTTGTTCTAGTTCTATCAAAAGCTTGAGCTGTTGAGAATGCAATAAGTAGTATTTTTTTGTGAAATCTACCTAAAATGTCAAAAATTTAGGTACCACTATTTTCGAATAGCAATTTCATAAACTATCTTAAATTCTTGCTTAAGACTGCTACCCCCTCGAGTTATATATCACCTGATAGGTTATTTAACAGTGTATGGTTTTGATGAAGTTTTTGAAGAATAGAGTGCTCTACCTGGTGGTGGAAAATGGAACTAATAGAACGCTATTTTTTAAAATCTATAATAATAAAGAGGCAAGTTTGTGTGTGTGTCAGCGCTGTTCTGAAGAGTCTGCTGTACATAAGAGTTACAATGGAGGGAAGGTACTTTTATACATGTAGTTTTGCACCTCAAAGCCTGATTTTCAATTTTTTGATTAATTTTTTTTTTTTTTTATAATTTTTTTAGGCGATTTTTAGCATTTTTTTTGCAGTTTTATCCCATTAGTGAAAGAAATACGGTTTCATTCTTTTAACTCAATATAGCAATTTTTTTTCTCTTTTCAGCAAAGTTTATTCGGAATTTGTACAGTGATTTTTGATTTTTTAACGAATTTTTAATGTGATTTTTAGTGTTTTTTCTCATTTTGCATTTTTTTTTTTTTTCTTGAGATTGATAAAAAGAAAACAGTTTCAAACTTTTAGCCCTAAATTTTGTGTTTGTTACAAATTTTAGATTTTAACGATTTTTAATGTGATTTTCAATGTGATTTTTAACGCTTTTTCAAGATTTTTTGCATTTAGCATCTATTTTTTTCATAGTTGTTCTATCAAAATCTTGAGCTGTTGAGAATGCAATAAGTAGTATTTTTTTTTTGCGAAATTAACCTAAAATGTCAAAAATTTAGTTACCATTATTTTCGAATAGCAATTTCATAAAATATCTTAAATTCTTGCTTAAGACCGCTACCCCCTCAAGTAATGTACCACCTGATAGGTTGTTTAACAGAGTATTGTTTTCATAAAGTTTTTGGAGAATAGCGTGCGCTAGCTGGTGGTGAAAAATGGAACTAACAGAACGAGATTTTGTTAATTTGGAAATATAACAATGTGATTTATTTTAAATTTTAAAATGGTTTATAATACATGATAAAAAATTTAAACAAAGAATGGTGTGACACATTTCAGGGTGCGTGAAAGAAGGGGTGCAAACAAAATTAGGAAATGTAATAAGGTCATTCCACACAAATTCAAACAATGGGTGTTGCATCATAGTCAGATTTTTTAAATTTTTTTATCATAGACAGGCATAGCAGTGAAACCCTCAAATCTGAAATTTGAAAGTAATTTTCGCAATATTGGCTGAGATATAGCCATTTGAAAACTGACCATTTTTGCTAAATGGCGGCCATCTTGTAATCTTATTATCTGAAAGAGACCATAACTTGACAACTAAGGGCTCAATTTTTATATATCTGGTACCAATTTGAAGCTATTTGTACAAGGAATGCAAATTTCACATCAAAACAATGACAAATTTCCATTTATTTACTTTTTATTATGGTCAAACTGAAAATATCACCCAAAAAAAAAAAAAAAAAAGGCTCACTGTAATGGCCCATAAAAAAAAAAAAAAAAAAAAAAAAAAAAAAATGAATCATCATGAATTTTTCTGAAACTTGGTAAAAACATTGCTCTATCTGTGGGCTTTAAATAATAAAAAAATTGGAGAGGTAAAATCTTTTGTTTAAAAATAAATGATTTTTTACACATAAGGTGAATCTAACTAAATAATGATCATTTTAGAATCTGTAACTATTGCTAATTTAAGAAATAATGATTAAAATAAATTTTTTTAGCATTCAAATTAATATATTGTGTGTTTATTACATAATTCAATGAAGAAATATCAATTTGCAGCTATTTATACTAAATATTCATATATTAAAATACAAGTAAATTTTCATTTCTACATACCTTTTATTTCATTTGAAATATGAGAATATAATTCTCAAAACATATTTACATAAATATTAAATACCTTACTATAATAAACTACATAAAAAAAAAAAAGCCACATAATATTTTCCCCTGAAATATTGGAGAAATACTAGCTGTAAATCACAGTTGAATTCATTCAATTGTGTGATTTAAATAAAATAAAAAATTATATAAATTATGTATATATAAATCTGGTCACAAAATGTCTTAAATAGGTTCTATGTATAGGAGAGAGTGGAAAGGAATATGACACTTTTTACAATAATTAGAAAATCTTTTTTTTTCTCACAAAAACAAAAATTTTGATTTTTTTGAATACAAAATAAAATACTTTGTAATGTTCTTGAACAATATAGCTAAACAATTTTATAATTAAAGAAATTCTAAATTTTGTGTCCCATACCTCTGCACTAACAAGCAGGAATGAGACAACTATAAAACAATGCATTAAAGGAAACAAATTATTCTAGTGTTCGCTATATTTACTATTTAACAAAGATTATAGGTTGATAATGTTTGTGTTACAACATGAAATTCCAGTATCTTCATCACTAGAAGGATGATTCAGAATTGTTAGAGATATTGTTCAAGAACATTACAAAGTATTTTATTTTGTATTCAAAAAATCAAAATTTTTGTTTTTGTGAGAAAAAAAAGATTTTCTAATTATTGTAAAAAGTGTCATATTCCTTTCCACTCTCTCCTATACATAGAACCTATTTAAGACATTTTGTGACCAGATTTATATATACATAATTTATATAATTTTTTATTTTATTTAAATCACACAATTGAATGAATTCAACTGTGATTTACAGCTAGTATTTCTCCAATATTTCAGGGGAAAATATTATGTGGCTTTTTTTTTATGTAGTCTATTATAGTAAGGTATTTAATATTTTTGTAAATATGTTTAGAGAATCATATTCTCATATTTTAAATGAAATAAAAAGCATTGTAGAAATGAAAATTTACTTGTATTTTAATATATGAATATTTAGTATAAATAGCTGCAAACTGATACTTCTTTATTGAATTATATAATAAACACACAATATATTAATTTAAATGTTAAAAAAATTTATTTTAACCATTATTTCTTAAATTAGCAATAGTTACAGATTCTAAAATGATCATTATTTAGTTAATGACACCTTATGTGTAAAATCATTTATTTTTAAACAAAAGATTTTACCTCTCCATTTTTTTTTTATTATTTAAAGCGCACAGATGGAGCAATGTTTTTACCAAGTTTCAGAAAAATTCATGATGATTCTTTTTTTATATGGGCCGTTACAGTCAGCCCTTTTTTTGGGTGATATTTTCAGTTTGACCATAATAAAAAGTAAATAAATGAAAATGTATTATTGTTTTGATGTGAAATTTGCATTCTTTGTACAAATAGCTTCAAATTGATACCAGATATATAAAAATTGAGCCCTTAGTTGTCAAGTTATGGTATCTTTCAGATAATGATAAGATTCCAAGATGGCCGCCATTTAGCAAAAATGGTCAGTTTTCAAATGGCTATATCTCAGCCAATATTGCAGAAATTACTTTTAAATTTCAGATTTGAGGGTTTCACTACTATGTCTGTCTATGATAAAAATGTAAAAAAAATCTGTGACTATGATGCAACACGTTTTCTTTAAATTGGTTGATTTCACGTGGAACGACCCAATAAGGAGATTTGTTTTACACTTTAAGGTAGTTTATAACGCATGTTAAAATTTTTAAAGTACTGGCGATGCTCTGGAGAGACCGCTGCACGAAATTATGTATGAAATTTTACTACCAATTTTGATATCAAACATTTTGTTTAATGTAGTTATGTTTCGAATGCAATGTTTTATCTCTTAATATGATTTTGGCGTTTGTAATTTATGAATGATTTCGATGATAACCCCCCCCCCCCTGCCCTGCCTTGATATTATTTTTTTAAGCATTGACTTCCAAATATTAGCTATTTTTAATGCAATGTTCAATGTAATTTTTAGCCATTCTTCAAGTTCCGTGGTGATTTTTTTTTTTTTTTTTACATCCGGAAATCGATTTCAAACTTTTTCATTAATATGTTTCATTTCTTCATTACAATATTTTATATTGTGACAGTGAATTTTTACCCTAGGGATTTTTTAATGTTTTACGACTTTCATTACAATTTTCAATGCAATTTTTGGGCTTTCTCAGTCTTTTTTTAACATTTTTCAAAGGAATTCGATTTTAAATTTCTAGACTAATAAGAGTTTGATTTCAAACTTTTATCCTTTACAGTTATTGTTTTGCTCTCTTATTTTGATCTACAGCAATTTTTAATGCAGTATGCTTTTTTTTTTCTTTGAGTTCACGGCGATTTTTTTCAGATACGGGAAAGGAATTCTGTTTTTAATTTCTTCGCTAATATGATAAATTTTCTCCTGTGCGATTAAAGATTTTTATTGCGATTTTCTTTTTACATTATCAAATTAATTAGATTCAAAACATTTATCCAAGTAAAGTAAATTTTGAGTTCCATGATTTTTGAAAATTTTGCCATTTTTAAAGCGATGTTTACGTTTCTTCGCGACCCACTTCGATTTTTTAGAGGTTCAATTTTTGGCTGAATTTATTAAATTCTAATCTCTTTTCTTCTTCTCTGATGTCATCTGTAGCATAGACCATAAAATATAATTTTTAAAACTTTTTTTTTTTTTTTTTAAATATAAAAATGGAACAATTTATTGTTGTCCCCAGATTTTTTCCACTCTGTTACCATATTTATTGTAATAAATTATTACTACTAAATGTTCGACACAAGGTTCTGTAGTTCTTCGAACAGTCTATTTTTAGATGAGGCCACCATTTTTTAAATTAAGTTATTTTCACTTTGGTGTTGAAATAAAGCATTTACAAGATATGGATGTTTTATTCAGATTCCTTTCTGTTACCAGCTTATTTATGTGAATTTTTTTTTTTTTTAATACTTTTATAAAATATTAACCATAAGATCAAATGGTGCCTCTTAAATAAATAGGCTTAGTTTTTCTTGTTTTTCATTAACTTTGTGCTGCTAAAATTATTTGTAGTTTTTTCCCCTCTGTTACTATGCTTATGATAACAGAGTGGAACAAAATGTAACAGAGTAAGAAACGACTAAAAAAACAAGTTTATTTGAACATTGTTCTTGAAGGCTGCACATTCTTGTTTCATGTTTTTAGAACAGAATTAAAAATATGCATTTTTCTTTTTAAATATAAAATAGTAGTTTTTGTCACGCGAATGTGCTAAAATTTGAAAATCTAAGGCGAGATGTTTGAAATTGAAACACAGATTATAACATATGATAAAAATTTATAAAAACAATGCCATGTGAAATACCAGTATTTTCGAATAGTAGTTTTTTGAAAATATCTTAAATCCTGCCTTGATCTGTTTGAAACATTGAAACTTCATGATAGCTTATAACACATAATAAAAAGTTATGTAAAAAAATTGCCTGGTCTAATCCCACTATTTTTGAATAGTATTTTTTGCAAAAATCTTAAATTCTTGCTTTAAAGCATCACTACCTCGATTAATATATGATGAGATTTTTTTTTAAAAATTAAGCAGTGCGTTTGTCATAACACATGATATAAATTTACAAAAGAGAATCTCCCGCCAAATGCCACTATTTTCCAATAGTAATTTTTATAAAAATCTTAAATTCTTGCTGGATATGTTTGAAACATTAAGATCGTATACAATACACGGTATAAACTTATAAAAAAGTATGCCACATCAAATATCATTCAACAATCAGTTAGCGTTCCCTTCGGTTACTTTTTTTTCCACTCTGTTACTGTCAATTTAAGCTGGTTTATTTGACTTAAAAATTTATCAATCATCATTTTGAATAATTAATTGTGTAACTGTAACTAATATTTTATTTAAGTATTTTTTTTTTTTATATTTTAACTGAAAAAATGTGAATGCACATTTAATTGAAACTTGTGATTTTTTCAAAAAAATAACCGAGAGGAAATCTTTTGTATTTTACAAAAATTAAAATAATCATAACAAAACAACAGTTAGGATTTTCTGAAAGTAGCAATCATTTAATTAAAGAAAATGTGATATTTACTGTTTTAGGTGTTTTATTTTTTTAAATAAAAATTTTTAACTGTTGGTAACAGAGGAGAACATTTTACTGTTGCAAGTTCATACTTTATTTTTTATTTGACGTTCCAAATCAAAAAGTGAACTGCCGTTTTCAGTTTTATAGACAAGAAATGTTTTAGTACTTAACTTATTACTATAACTTATTTTTATAAGTTTTATTTAAAAAAAGAATTTATTTGTGAAAAATTTCCCAAATGTACAAATGTTTTGAAAATGACCCATGTATAACATTAGTGCCTGGCTGACTGAAAAGTACTCATTAATCTTCTATTCATCATTTCTCAAATACTCTTCATTATATCCCCAATAAACTATGTTTTCTTATTTATAACTAGAACAACAGATTTAGTTTTTTTTTTCCCTTCTTCTTTTAACTGTTTTTTTTTCTTAATACTTTCTAATGTATTCAAACTTCTTAAACTTCATTTCTAAGTTTCAATCCTGTTTGTTATAAGTTACTTAAGTAAAGTCTTTCTTACTCAGCCAGTAAAATTCTTGCCCTCATTATACATTTATTAAATTTAATTAATGAATAAGTGGGTAAATTTATTTAATTTTAAAAAAGTTATACATTATTTACTGTATATATGATTAGAATAACCTTATAGCATTTTAATTTTTAAATACATGAATATCAATTATCCCCAAGATGCATAGCTAAACAAAAATAAATCATGTACTTTTATAATATGAAAATGTAATATCATCATAACATTGTAATATAATAATCTTATAGCATTAATTTGTGGTACACTTAAATTATATTCATTAATTTTGGTAGATTTGTTTGGCATGAACTTTTTGTTACATAGATGCCATATTTTGCTCTATATACTATGTACATGGTCCATCTGACAAGGAAGCGACCAAACATCATGCACATCCATTTTGATGCTGTCTTGGCATCATGAGTACTATGTATAGATGTCCAAGCTTATGAGCATTTGAAACGCATGCTGAACTTTAACACCTTATTTCTCAGAAGCCAAAGCCCATTATTTGTAGTAATCCTTTTGCCAGAATTGTTAGGGTATGACCCCTTCTACAGATTTTAAAATCATCAAAATCTGTGTGCACCATCTTTGCTGGTCCACTTTTGAGATAAACTAGATCCCTATGAATATCTTCCTCTGGTTTTTTCATAATATTATAAAATGGGGAGAAGTATTCTTACCACTGATAGTGATGTAAAATCCCGTTTTAAAGGTAGTTGTAAAACTAAATCTTAAAATAATCAAATTTATCCTTTCTACTCAGTAAAGTAGATAACCAATACTGTATTATTTATAATAGCTAATTAAAATATTACTTAAATAATTTTGAGGACTTAATGGGACACAGTATCTTCTAATTAATTGGTCAAAATATCAATTTTCTTTTTTTAATATTAACTGAAAGCTTCTTTATTTGTGAATATTTCAACACCTCATTTTTGCCAAATGCCTATTGTATCATGAGATATTGTAAGTGTTGTTAATAGATACAGCGTAGTTACCTGTACAAATGAAAACTTTAAACTGATTTTTCTTCCTGTCCATATTTTTATAACTTGCTTCTTTGATAAATGCTAAGACTTTTTTGCTAATTTTAGACAGAGGTTTGAATTTTTTTTTATTATTTGTTCTTTATAGTATATTTAATATTTATGTTCATGGATTTAATATTCAAGCTTATAGTTATTTAATATATATACAGTAGACTCCCTCAAATCCGCACTCCTAAAATCTGCGACTCTCTAAAATCCACACATATTTTTCAAATGTAAACAATGAAACATTCAGTTCAGATGTAGGTGCAAAATTTGACTTTTTTAGTTTTATATCAACTCCATATATTTTTTAATTAGTTATTTTTGTTAAGGTTATTGAATTCATGTTTTTTCATGAAGAAATAATTTATTTCTCAAAAAATAAAGATATTGCTGATATCATTGGTAATTGTAATTTTACCAAATATATTTATTTATTAATCAAGCTTTTTTAGTTATTAAGTCTGGCTAAACCTGGAATAAAGCTTCATTATTTGATGACCTTGATGTGAATTAGTAATGTACCTTTATGAGGCAAGTTTCATTGAATAATTTAGGAAAAACATATTTCATCTCTATAATGAATATTTAATTGTAAATTATTGATTATTAATTTGACCTTTGCTTTTAGTATTTTTATCATTTTAAAAACTAGCTAATTTTTTATTATTTTAGTTTATTACTTATTTTAATATTTTAGTATATTATCAGCATTCATTATATATTTGGTTTCATTCTTAATTACATTCAAATAACTTTTTTTTAAATGTAAACAAAGCAATGACCAGAAATCCACAAAATTCTAAAATCCGCAAACCTCTCGTCCCAAGCTGTGTGGATTTGAGGGAGTCTACTGTATTTAAATTGAGAATTTGTTGAATTTTCTTCATTTTTTACTATATACTAGCGAAAAAAAAAATATATATTAAATGTAAAGTCTCTTACATCTAAAAATGTATGTACAATTTTATGTAGTATATTCTAATGAATGTGTGTGTGTGGGGGGGGGGGGGGGATCGAAGCAAAATAACTGTTCTACAAGATTTTTTTTTATTTATTAATTTTTAGTATTAAGTATTGTGCCACCACATACATTACAGTATTTTTCAAAATTGAAGAGATGGTTTCAAAGGTACTGTGTCCCCTTAAGTGACAAAACATGTCATTATTTAAAATTAATTTTGATGTCAGATACAATGATGTCTGTTATTTAATTATTTTCTTCCATCACCAGGTCCCTCTGCCTTTAAAGAAGCTGTCGTCAATATAACATTTAATGCAGATAATTCTTTAATACTCACGGGTTCTGAAGACGGTACAGCCAAAATAATCAAAGCATCTGATTTCAAAGTAAGCATCCAAAATAATATTTTGTGCTGTATTAATGCATAGTTATATGTTAATTTTACATTTTTTGGCTGAACTCTTTTTAAAATATACATACATTTAAAAAAGTATGTTTTATAACCAAAATTATAGACACTCATATTTGTAAATTCGGTACTGCTAGGTTGTCTCGTCGACCAAAACACTATAGCTAAATTATAAGATTATATGCCAATAATGGATGATTGTGAATGTCACGTTCAATGACATTAAACACGATACACGTGTTTAAAAATGTCATTAAGTTGTCTTTAATTCCACTTTTTATCTATATATTTATTCGTGTTTTACTAATTTATTTGTTTTTCCATTTTTTAAAATAAAAATTATGTCAACATGTATAACTTGGCTATGTGTTTGGCGATTTTTATAATTTGGCGAAAATGGTCGACGGGATAACCTAGTAGTACTGTAATTTCTATAAAAAGTAAATTTTAAAATTGAGAAAATATGTTTAGTTTGTTCATATAGTTTTATGTCAAAGATCTTGATTGCAAGGGGTACATGTAAAATTAGAAGATCACAGTTAATGTTCTGCTTTGGTTCTTTGTTTATACCTTCTTAATTCGGATAAAAATGATGCAGTTTTTGTTAATATAAGCTGTGCATTCTGAAAATTTCAGCCTAGTATATCATTTTATTGTAATGTAACTTAAATAATCCTTACTAATATTATAAATCGGAAAGTGAGTTTGTTTGTTTTTTTGTTCCGCTTTCACGCCATAACTACTGAACCGGTTGCTTTGAAATTTTGCAGGTGTAAAGTTAGAAGTCCGGATTAAATAATAGGGTACTTTTTATCCCGGAAAAAATTGATATTCCCGAGGGAAAACAAAAATATAGTTTGCTTGATGGATGGATTGGAGATGGCGCTGTGTGTCGTTTAAAACAAGATAAAATATTGCAAACGAATATAAACATGTAAATTTAGAAGCTAAATGATACGATAATGAATCCCCGAAAATGAGGAATTCCTGAGGGATGACGTACAATTTGTTTTATCGTCTAAACTGTTTTTTTACATCTACTTATATATTGCAAACGAATATGAACATGTAAATTTAGAAGCTAAATGATACGATAATGAATCCTCGAAAATGAGGAATCCCGAGGGATGATTTACTATTTGTTTTATCGTCTAAAATGTTTTTTTTACATCTACTTATCCTGAAATAACTATAAGTCAATGAATTACTAATTGGTATAAGTATTAGTTACGTTATTTAGTTCTTGAGGTATGCGATAGATGGCGCTGGGTGTTTTTAAAACGTGGTAACAATGTGCAGTAGCTGTATAATAGTTAGGTTAGGTTAGTTTAGTGCTTTTTTTCTAGGTAGATATCTAAAATAGTTATTGTTTTTTCGATAGGTAATTACGTCGCTTTGTTTGTCGTTTAGATTGTTATAGTTTAGTTTGGGATTTTAGTTTAGTTTAGGTTTATAGTTTACTCATATTTTCACAATGCCTCGCAAACGTAAATCTAATTTGTCGAGCACCTCATCTAAAGCTCAAGAATCGTTTCTCCATGCTGAATTAAGAAGGTGCGAACAAGCAGAGCGTCAGGCTGCTTCGAGAGCTGCTGAGCTATAATCTCAGCGCCAGCAAAGACTTGATGAGCAAGCCGCTCGCCAAGCTTCTTCAGGGGCTTCTAAGAATGATATTCGTACTCAAGTCCGTTTATCGCAACAGGCTCAACTTCAGCATGATCAGTTATATGTAGCGTGTTCCCGGGTTTCCAGTGCCCCAAATCTGCATGTTTTTGCTCCACAAGGGAAAACATATAATATAGTGTACCATTCAGTTTTGGTTTAACAACTAATCGTATCCAGCGTTACATCGCGCTTTTTACATTTTTCCGTGGAAATGAGAAGTTTTCTTATAGTTGTGCTTTATATCGCAATATAACCGAATTCCACCCGGGCGAAGCCGCGGGCGGAAAGCTAGTAGTAAAATAAAAATGTATTTATTAAGCAAATCATTCCAGAATAAATAAAATGTAATTTAAATAGATAAAGTATTAAGCTTTTAGTCAAATTGCTTTATGATGTAAAATCTTTTTTTCTTATGCAGAGAATAAAATTAACAATGTTTAATTAATTAAAAAGTTAATAAAATGTTAAATATCTGAAGTCCACATAATGATTGAAAATATTGCTTTGAAATAAAAATACAATTTTGCTACTAAGTTTGATTTTTTTTAAAAATAATTATAACATAAATTTTAAAGTTAAAAGGAAAATTTATATCATTTTATTTATTTATTTTACAGTGTATGAAATGTAATTGAAATACTTTAAGGGCCAAAATTTTGTTATTTCTTCTTGCTATCAAATTTGAAGCTTAAATTTAAAGAGATTTTTAATGTGTATAAATACAGTACAGCCCCTGTGCATCTTATGTAAGGTTGGAGGTGTGTGTGTGGGGGGGGGGGGGGGAGCCATATACTCAGTATGATCAATGAATAATTTGGAAAATTTATGAAGAATAGGGCTGGGCAGTATCAGATTTTTAATATTGTGATATATCGCTTACCAAATATCGATGTATTCCAACTCATATGTCACTCCATTATAGGGTCATAAATGTAACTGTCCTCTGTATAAAATACTACAATACCATAATATATACACACATGCATGTATATATATATATATAATATATATATATATATATGTGTGTTAATTATCAAGAAAAAACAATAAAATCAATATCTTAACATATTCAAAAGAACATAAATTTTAATTTTTATGTATTGATTCAAAATATGTGTTATTGAAAACTTTTGAAAAGTTAAAACATTATAAATTATTAAAATAAAACAAGAAAATGTAATTATTATTATTATTTTTTAATAATGCTAAATTAATCTCTATAATAATCTTTTACTTTTTCGGTTTTGTTTACAGGATTTTTTTCTAAAATGCTTTTATTTCCAAAACCGGTTTCAAAAATGAAAGTATTCCAGCAAAGAAAAAAGACTTGAAAACAAATATTAAAAAACGGCTTTTGTAGAAAGAGATCGACCTCAACTGTGCAATGCATAAAAACAAATAAACAAAAATGTGGAAATGCAAACGAGGCATAAAAAAAATAAGATTAACATTGAGCTGATATTTTCGCATTACTGAACTCCTGAAATAAAAAGGAGCCATGATATTCAAAATCAAAACTATTCTCATTCTTTTATGAGAGATAAACTGTTCAAATTCTATTTTTTTACTTATAAAAAGGGCTTTGTGAAAGTATCAACTAGTTTGAGTTGTTTAAGTTCGCAAAAAGCATATACAACGGCACATACAAACGGGGGGGGGGGGGGGGAGAGAAGAAAACCAACTTTTTATTCTTCACCATTTGAAAAAAAAAAAAAAAAAAAAAAAAAAAAATCCATAACTCCTAAGTTAATTTACTGATTTTTTTTTTTTTTTTTTTTTCAAATTTTCAGCAATTTGCAATAACAGTAAATTAGGCTGTGTGACAAATTTTTATTAAAATATAATAAGTTAATTCAAAATTAGAGCATCTTTTACAAATGTCTAGTATAGAAGAACCTCAAAGAAAAAGTAGGAAACTATCCATCATTTGTTTCGAACTCAGAAAAATCAAAACTCGAATGTTTATACAATCATATTGTCATCTGCTGTGAATGGGAAATTTTTCACTATGCGGAAAGGAACCATGCATAAATTTTTAGCAATCTTTCGAAATGAAAAATATTTTCCTTCCTAATTAGAGAAAGATTTTTGATATATTTTTTTTTTCTTTTGTATTTTTTTCAATATTTTTTCAAAAACATGTACGAAAAACGGATAAAAAACTAGTATCCAATAATCTCTAAAACGAAAATGAATCGCAATAAAAAAAATAACTTCCACTTTAAGTAAAATTTCTGGTTAAAATAAATGACATAATAGAATTATCATACATGTAAATTATTAATGTTGTTAATAAAAAAAGTAAAATAATATCAGATGAAGTGATGGCAATAGAAAAATGTCTGGTAATTTATCACGTGTGCCTGTCTAACATTAAAGTACCAAAATGGGCACCTGGCTTATAAAAAAAAATGAAGTGGTCAGCCTGGAACTGTTGATGACAATCACATGATTTGAACTATGATTATAAAGATTGAATATCTAACATCTTTGTTTGTTTAAAAGAACTAGCTGCATCCGTCGAAATTCGACAAAAAACAATATATATTAGATATGATATATATCAGTCTTATATACACAATAAGATGATGAGCAAAATAAACAATTGTCATCTCTTAAAATAGGGATAACATAACGTTCCCTGATAAAGATACAAACTTCAGAAAATATCAAAAAATAAAGAAAATAATTCATAAAGTATTATGTTGGGCTTAGCTTCAACTACAAATCTTTTTTAATGTGGTTTCTAGAACCTTAAACATTATTTAAAAGCCAAATTATTCAGGAAGTTAACATAATATAATACCTCAAGAGACTAATTCAAAAATATCTGCATAGTTTATTTTTTCTCCGTTTAAATATCGCTTGGTAACTGTACAATAATTATAATTTCAAGAAAACTGCATAACCAACCCATTACACATTTACAGCACTTGCAAGAAATTCAATTTATTTATTGGTTTGTAGACTCCATGAACTTGTCAAAATTAATTTTATTGTCATGACAACGAAGAGAAAAACAATCTTTGTTATTAAAAAGAATAAAAATTTTGTGCTTGTTATTGATCTGAAGAAAACGTTTTATTTATTTTTATTTTAAATAATAACTTAATACAAAGAAATGATTTTAATTAATTTTTGATATTATGTAAAATAGAAATATAATACCGGTATATCACAGGTTTTATTTATTTATTTTTTTTTTCCCCTTATATGACATCATTTACACCTTCAGAAACACTCATCTTTTTCAAAATAAAAGTGTGATTTACGCAATTATTTAAAAATTCTTTAGTTTCACAAAATATTTATTATAATTAAATGGAAATGGTGCAATTAACAGAAATATTTTCATTTGTACATACCAAGGACCTTTGAATAAACAGAAGAAATTCTGTTTATTTAGATGCAGGAATGAAAGCAAATGAATATGACATCATCACTGACACAGCTATAACAATATATATTATATGCATGGAACAAATTTATGTGGTCTCTGAATGACGACATAATCTCCATTGAAAAAATTTCGCTTTAGATATCATATTTTATTAAAGTTTATTTTCTGCTATTTTATTTACATAATACTTAGTAATATTACTCAGCAAATAATCTGTGTATTGTACAGCGATTAGTGAATAATTATGCACAATCATTTTATAAGGATTAAAATTTACGAAAACCATTATTTTTTTCCTTTGAAATGTGATGACACATTCACCAATGAGATCAAGCTTCTGATTGGGGGAAAGTAATAAAGTAAAATAAATTTTTATTACAGTGAGCAAAGTTTAACCTGTTGCCACTGTTTTGAAGAAATGTCATGAAAAGGCTTTTAAAATTAAAAATAAAATATAAAAATTGTAATAAATAAAAAATTAGCCAGAATGGGCACACATACACATGAACAGCTTTCATTTAAAAAAATAATTATCAAAATCGGGCCAGTAGAATGTTCAGGGCTGGTGGCTAAAAAACAGCCAGGTCTTTTAAATATATAGATTTTTACTCAATTCTGCCAGTTTATTTAAAATTTCATGTGAAAAAACTAATTAAATATTTTAGCTTTTTATTTAATTTAGAAAAGGCCACTTTTGATTATATCATTATTCATTATTTATTTCAGGTTCTTTGGACGATAAATGGTTGTGATTCTAGTCAGCATGAACATGAGTCTGTATCAGTAGAAGGTGTTGGATTCTGCCACTCGTAATATATATATTTTTTAATATATAAACTTTATTATTTTATTTACTCAGTAAAACCTTGCATTTTTTCACTTTTGTAGAAAATCATTTTTCACAAATTTTATATGTTCTTGAGTGATTAAAAGTAATGGATTCTTTTTAATTTTTTAATTATTATGCTGAATTCTCTGCACTTAATAGATTATCTTGATTGTTTTATACAGTCAAACTCAGAAGCAAGAGAATTATAAAATTTCTTTTGTCAATAATTACCTATAATATCCATAAAGATAATAAACATTTTTCAAATACTCACATAGTTAAACTATTACTATTAATTGTTATAATTATCTTTAACTATTATTATAGTTATCTAAAATTAACTTAAAATCATAAATTTCCCTTAAATTATTCAGTCTTACCTTTTGTGTATATGTTTTCTGAAGACTATTCTTTCCTTTACACAGAATGACACTTCAGAAGTCAAAGCCTGTAAAGAACTATTAATTAAAAAAAACATAAGCAATAAAAGTAATGCAATAGATCATTTTTCTTTTATTCAGAAAAACTCTGCTAACAGTACAATGGTCATTGCTAATTTTGAGCTGTTGATTTTACAGATCCTTTTTTATTTTAATAGCGCAGTAAGAAATATGAAAAGGCTGGTTAACATGGACCAGAGTCTGACATTAAATAAAGAAACAATTAAAGGTTTTCTTTTATTTCATTCAACAATTTGGTTATAAATCTTACAAAGGAGCAATATTGGAAATCAAGGCTCCCAGCACCGTGGAAAGTCAGGAAATTTTAAAATAGTTATGGAAAATCAGAAAATTTCAAAATATATTGGAAAAATCAGGGAATTTGCATTTATTTTCTAGAAAGTCATGGAAAAATCTTGGAAGGGGGGGGGGGGCATAAAAAATGGCACGAAATTCACAAACCCCCCCCCCCCCCAAAAAAAAAAAAAGTATTGTTGCATTAAAGAAAAAAAAATTGTGATTTTGACAAAAGATTGTGAAAATAAGTAGCAAGTTTTGCTGTATGCCTTGTTTGGTCAGGGAATTTTTTGAGATTTGGTTATTATAGAAAATCAGGAGATTTGCCAGTCATGTTTTGCTGGGAACCCTGGAAATGTCTTTATTTATAGCTTCTTTAATTCAATCTTTCAAAAAAGACCTCAGGAAATTGTTTGGATAAAGAAGGGGGAATCCCTATCTGGTAACACTAATAACGGATTACAGTTCGGTAGATATAGTAAACTCTCTGTAAGGTGGATTCTCTATAAGACAGAAATCTAACTCACAAAGATTTTCAAGTCCCTGTGAATCCATAGACATAGTCATATTTATCTAAGGCAGAATATTGTCTTTCACAGAAAATTTCTCAGTCCCAATCAATTCCACCTTAGAGTTTACTGTGGTTGTAATGCAGAAATATTATTGCATAAAGAATACTGCATGCAATAAGAATGGGATTTATTTCTTAATTCTACTTGATTTTTCTCTGAAAATCGCATTGAAATGAACAGATGTTTGGCTAGTATTAGCTGTAATCCTACTTTTGTAACTCATGAAAATATTAATATATTTAGTTTAATTGATGAATCTACTTACAACAATTAAAGGTTTAAAAAAAGTTCTAATTTTTTTTTTTTTTTTTTTTTTTTTTTTTTTTTTTTTTTTGTGTGTGTGTGTGTCTTTATTCTAACTGTTCTCATGTTAAACAAATTTGATTGTGTGTGTGTGTATATCAGGCATGAGATTCTTCTGCATATTTGTGATTTTCCACTTTTTTCTTGCTTTTTGCCCCCCCCCCCCTTTTTTTTTTTTTTTTTTTTTTTTTTTTTTTTTAATCATCAAAAGATTACAGAAGAATTTAATCAAAAAATTGCATTAAAAAATAAGATTTTTGTGAAAAGGTCACAGAAAAATGCTATTTTCATAAAAAAAAAAAAAAATCGCAAAAAAATGTTTTTTTTTTTTTTTTTTTTTTTTTCAAATTAGACTTAATAAAACATTGATTTTGGTCAAAAGATTGCAAAAAAAAAAAAAAAAAAAAAAAAAACCGTTTTTCACCAAAAGATACAAGAAAATTGCTTTTTTCGTCTAAAGATCGCAAGAAAAAACACATCTTTCATCAAAAGATCGCGAGAAAAGCGAGATTTTTGTCAAAAGATCATGGGAAAACCATGATTTTCATTGAAAGATTGTGAAATAAACACGTTTTTCATCAAAAGATTGCAAGAAAAATGCTATTTTCATCAAAAGATCACAAATGAGATTTTCATCAAAAGATCATGAGAAAACATGATTTCCATCGAAAGATCGTGAAAAAAAAAAGCACGTTTTTCATCAAAAGATTGCAGGGAAAATGAGATTTTCATCAAAAGATCACAAGAAAAACGATATTTTCATAAAAAGACAAAATAAAACATGCGATTTTCGTCAAAAGATTGCTAGAAAAACGTAATTTTCGTTGCAAGTTTGCAGAAAAAACAAAATTCCTGAAAGAATCATTGAAAAAAAAAAACAGTAATTCTGCCAAAGGATTGCAGAATAAAATGTAAATTTCCTCAAAGTAATGCGTAAAATTTGCTGCAATATTAATGTTTTCAACAACTTTTTTCTAGTTGAGTGGCAAATTAAACATTAGTTTGCCATGTTTGTTAAATGTTTTTTTAACTGAAAACATGTTAAAATTTGAATTGGGCAACAAGCTAAGACTGCTATATAAAACATTGCATCAGAAGTACAAACTTAAAATAGAAACTTTCATTTCAGAATTACTTAGCAGTGTTTGCATAAATTGATTCACTGACTCCCGTCTTCCCTTTTCCCTCAAATAAAATAAGTAAATAAATAAAGTAAAACAGAATAGAAATTAAACAAAAATATTGCCAATTTTATTGCTAATAAAATAGCTTTCTGAATTGCCTGTAACGCATGCTATTTAAAATAATTTCTCATTTTCCGGTTCATGTGCTTTTCCTCTCTTAACTTTTTGCAGTCTCATGCCTGATATATATATATTTATAGTGGAACTTACTTTTTAAAACAAAATATCTATTTAATGAAGTTCTCTATTTAACAAAATTTTCTATTGAACTTTGACTTTGGACATCATTAACATTTAAAATAATCTCCATATTATGAAAAATATATTCTATGTAGTGAAATTTATTCCTCTTTTGTGCGTGTACTGCATTCAAAGAAGAAGATTGCTTTTATGATGAATGTAGGAATTATCTTCTGCAGATTGTATGAATTGTTGAGATATGCAATAATTTTAATGGGCAATGTATTTTCCTTTATTCGAATAGCTTGTAGGGAGTAACCCCCTACAAGCTAAGTTTACCAACTTCTGTTCAGTCACCACAAACTTTAAAAACTCGCTAATTTGATCAGCTTTTTAAAGATGACTGAGCTATAATTAGAAAAAAAAAATGGTGATCTTTCTGTAAACGGGTTTCCATTTATTTCCCTTTAATTGGGAAATTTTAAGGGCGAATCAGTTGCTGTTAAACATCTACTGGTTATTAACATGTTTGATTAAACAAGATCAATTAACTGTGAAATACACAGTATCTCCTGGTATGTTTGGAGTTGCAGTATACATATATACATCAATAAATAAAGAATGCAATTTAAATGTATAGTTTAATCTGATGTAACTTTCACTGAATTTTTCTTTCTCTTTTTAATATTCGCAGGAAAATACATGTGTTGGTTGTAAGGAAATATTTGTGCCGTTTTAGCATTTACAACAATAGTTATCAAAATATGAAGTAAATGTCTCATCTAAATGTATTTTTAACTTTTTAATTAATTATTTTTAATTTTAACTGTTTTGCAATATTACTTGGTCATTTTAAATATGATATAATTTTGTTTACTTGCTGCTTTAGGCACACATTAATGAATTTTTTATTTAAAAGTTTTCTTTCTTTTTCTTTTTTGATATTTATGTGAAGATATTTTTATTGCTAGAAAGAAAATAATTTTATTTCTCCTGCCTTAGATTGGCAACAATAGTTTAAAAGAATATTTAAAAATAGGAAATGTCTCTCGTAAATATATTTTTAAATTTAAACTGTTTGAATATTATTGTTTGGCTATTTTAAATATCATGTAATTTTGCTTCTAACTTGTAATTGTTTAATCCTCATTTAAAAGTTTTTTTCTGTTTGTGATAGTCATGTGTTAATGATTTTTTAATTTGGAGGAAATATTTTTCTTTGATCATTTGGCAAAATTTAAAATAACCTTTTCTAAATTATGTAAAAAATGTCTCTCATCATTCTGAAAATTTGAATTTAAAATAGAAATAAATACTTAAAAAATGAGTTAAATTAAAAAAAAATAAATACAGTCTGCACACTGGGAACTTATAATATATAAAATTAGCTAAAAATGTTTAAATTCCTATGTATAGTTTTTGCTCCTATAAAACTTTTTTAATGAAACGATTTAACCAACTTATCTCTTAAGGTATATGTTCGATTTAAAAACTGTTAGCATCAGTTTGTTTTTCAAGCATTTTTCTGTAATACCATTAATTTTCATATTTTTGTATGCAGTAGTTTTCTTAATATTAACAAAGAAATACCCTAGGTGACAAAAAATTGATTGTCAGTAGTATTGACAGTGTTAGTTACTTTTTTTAGAATAAAGAGAGATTTGTATGAAGTAATGTTACAAACTTTATAAAGTTAAGAATCTGCAATTTTGAGTAAAAAGGGAAAAGTACATTAGGTTTCAGTTAGTTAGGTTTCTCTCTTTTTTATGTGTTTTTTAGACATTATTCTAATTCCTTTATATTCTCAAATGACTACATTTAAAAAAAAAAAAAATGCTGTTTGAATTAAAATATATTTCTTCGACATTTCCATTTTATCTGTATTTTATTATACAGATTTCATAAGTTAAGTTGATTTCTATTTAAGGAATTTTCTTTATAATGAAGTGATTAGGTGTAACATTGAAACTTTGTTAAATGGAAGTTTCAGACAGTGGTGCAGCCAGAATTCAGTTCTAGGGGGGGGAGGAGGGTTGAGTTTCTGTTAAAGATTATTACCGGTTATTTGAATCACCAGTTAATGGAATCAGTACTAATTAGAATATTCACTGTATAATACTTAAACTCAAAGAGCATCTGTGTGGCAGGAAATCATCACTCTTTTAGCATAATGCGTCTCAAAAAAGTGATTTAGTTCAAATAACCAATTTTTACTTAACTAATGCATGTAACAGGCACTTTCATAATTTTAATTAAAACTTTTGCCATTTAATTGAATCACTTTATCAAATGAAATCTTATTCAATAAAGTGGCAGATTCTGAAATGCGCCAAAACATTTAAATATTATATTTGGTTTTGATTCATATGAGCGACAATTATAGCAAACTTTCTTAGCTTTGGGAAGGGTTTTAACCCCAAAACCACCCCCTTGGCTGCGCCACTGGTTTCAGACATTATTTAAACATTTAGACATTATTCTAATTCATTTATTCTCAAATGGCTACATTCCAAAGAAAAAAAAATGCTGCTTGAATTAAAATACATTTCTTCAATATTTCCAGTTTATCTGTATTTTATTATGCAGATTTCATGAGTTTAAGTTGATTTCTATTTAAGAAATTTTCTTTATAATGAAGTGTATAGGTGTAACAATGAAACTTTGTTGAATGGAATTTTCACTATATATATATCTTTGTATGTGTCAAAAAACTTTGATTATCTGTATTTTCTGAATATCTGTATTTTTCACTTTATCGAATAGAGCAGGCCTGTCCAACCTTTTGCTAAGCAGGAGTGCATCTCAGCTCCTATTGAATCATGGAGGGTGCCATTATGAACATGACTAAAAACATGCAACAAAATTATCTCACAATATTAGGAGTGAACACACATGCAAATGCATCTAACGGTAGAAGACATAAAGATCGTAAAAATCTAAAGCTCCATGGAAAAAAAAAAAAAAAAAAGAAAAAGGAAAAAAAAAAAAAACTTTAAATAGTAGTAAATTTTGGATTATAAACATTTTTCTGTGAGAGATTGTTCCCAAAAATTTTTTAAGTGGAAGGAGCTAAAAAACTTAAATCTCGCTTTTAATTAAAATAAAATGATAATTAGAGATAGTTGAGTTTTCTTTTAAAATGCAAAAATATTCTTTGATTTATTTTGGAGGTGCGATATTGTCAGTATTAAAAGTACAGTATCAAAGAAAGACATGATAGTGACCAATCCATGGTAATTCCAAAGAGATAGCATGGAAGAGCTTTAATTGATGGAAATTATTTCGGACGATTTTTTAGATTTTTAAAAACGAAATGTGTGAAATGGCCTAATATTTTAGTGTTCTGAAGAGAAAATGACACCATTTTCCCCCTCTTATAAAACAGTCAATGGGCCATTGGAACAATATCAAAAACAATAATAAAATAGTTGAATTTCCATGCATGATGGTGGGGCGCTTATTTTTCTACATTTTACTTCTTAGTATATTTGAAAAGTTCTTGCCAATTTTTACCAATTCTCATGGTCATAATTTTGTAAAAGGTTTTACAAGAAATAACTGTAAAATAAGGAAGGAACACAATAACACTGTAAAGTACATTTTCCATTTTCAACTGTGAAATATACTTGCAGTGGTTTTAAAAACATCTTCAAGGAAATATTAAGTACTTTAAATAAAGTATCCTTTAAAATGAAATTTTATTTAAAAAAAATGCAAGTTACAGGAAATACTCAAAAGGCTGCCAAGAAAAGCTTCAAAGGGCACCATGGTGCTTGCGGGCGCTTCCTTGGACAGCCCTGCAGTAGAGTATCCAATGTTTTGTTTTAGAGGTGGGCAAGGCTGGGAAAAGATTACCTTGCATGGGATTAAGGAAATAGGCTAACTAGTATCTGTGATTATGCAAAAACACAGATTTTAAAGAGGCAGAAGTTTCTAGTTGTAGCCTGACTTAACCTCTTCAGACCTGGGGTACACAAATGTGTACCTCCATTCTTTTCCAAATAAAAACAAAAATGTTCGAATTTTTTGTATTTTACTTCACTTCTATACAGCTGAATGTTTTTTGCTTTAAATAAAACCAATAAATGTCAGCACTGATGAACATTTCCTCATAAAATAAATATTTCACCCGAGTTTCGAAAATATCTCCAAGACATTGTGGCCAAGAAAGTAAGAAATATTCATGATTATTTAACTTAAATGCTTTACAATAAAAAAAATTTGAGGATTTGCTGATCATTTACTTTTTTAAAGACCTTAATTTTGTTATTGCGTAAATTTATATTACTGATAGTTAAACTGATGTTTTAAGCGGATTAGTACTTTTATATCATATTTGTAAATTTATATTACCAGTCCCCTAAAGTATTGATTTTATAAAAATGACTCTTTCTGTCATCTATGGTGTCATTTCGATTCTGCAAATGCAATAAATATATATTTGTGGAGTTATTTTAAGCTCAGGTCTGAAGAGGCTATGGTTCCTGTCCTGCTAGCAAAGACACTTGCAAGCTAATGCTTATCCTATAGGAAGGTTATTTTCTAATAAATTGTTTGCATTTCTACATTTTTACATTTTTTTTTTCATTAGATAGCTGCAATCCCTTTCTATATCGCTTCTTTTTTTACTTTTTTGATTTCGGTTGCAGTTATTTTTTATAAAGCTACTTTCACTTTCAAAACCGGTTATAAAAACTAAAGTGTCAATAAAAAAATATCTGCAACCAACTTGTACATTTTTATAATATATTACACTATAAAATAAACAAAATGTTATGTGCAAGTTTTTGTTCATAGCTTATTCTTTAAAATGAGATTTTTTTTATATTTCAGCCTACCATATATTGCAGTTGGCACTAATTGTGGTATTCTCAGTTTCTGGGATTTGAATGGAAAAACAAGACGTGCTCAAACTGAGTTTAATGTAAGTTTGAGATTGGATTATTCTTGTGCAAAAATGGTTTTTTATTTCATATTAAGTTAATAGAGGCTGTTCACATTTTTAAAAAGAGAGAGAGATGAGGCAGTTTTATTGAGTAAAAGGGATTTGCATTACATTTTTCTCTTAATTATTTGTCACTGTATAAACCTAAATCTCCTACATGAGTTATTTGGGAGGGGAGGGGTATTTCAAAGTGAAAGGGGGGGATGTTTCCTCCAAGCCACTCCCTAAATTCATTAATGTAATCTGAAATCATTCTGTATTTTTTAAAATTTCATGAAATAGTTAAATTCTATTAAAATAAATCCATTTTCCTAACTGTTATTTAAAAAAAAAAATTTAGATATCAATTTAATTGTATTAAAAATTAAATTTTTTAATAATATCATGATAGTATTAGAAAGGGTTTTGTAATCTATGTGATGAATGATTCTCTTTTTCTTTCTCATTTGGAGTAATAGAAATAGCAGTTTTTTGTTTTTAGATTTTCATTTTCATTACAATATACCTAAATAATTGTTTTCCTTTCCTGTTAGAAAGCGTTTCATAATTTTTGTCTGACGTATGATTTTTTTTTTTTTTAGGTGCATTCATAATTAATATAAATATGTAGCACCTATAGTCATCTTTCAGTCCATCTGTCTGTCCGCATATAACAAAACACTACCTAACTGTATCGTTTGAAATTTAAAATGTACAATTGTTGCATAATTTTGTCAAGTTATTTCAAATTTTATGAAAATTTGAAAATTAGATGTGCCAACCCAAAAAAAAAAAAAAAAAAAAACTTTTGCAATTTTAGATATTTTGTTAAATATCTAGATATATACGGGAGGAATTATTCTGAAATTCCAGGTGTATAAACAAAATAATACAGGTCATATATTTTTGCATAAATTTTTTCCCAAAATCCCATAGGCGACCATCAACAAATTGAAAAAGAATGGATATCTTTTGGATGACCCTGAGCAAAGGTCATGTTAATAAATAATGTATGATTGAATATACATTATAAAGATGAAATGCATATTTTCTAAATTATTCAAAGAAATTTGCCACTTAAAAGTTCATTACTAATTCTCATCAAAATCATAAAATAAGGATGTTTTATTTCAAGTTTAGCCAGACTTAATAATTCAAAAAACTTGATTAATACATAAGTATATTTAGTAAGAAGATTGTGATTACCAGTGATATCAGCAATCTCTTGAATTTTTTCAGAAATAAATTTATTCTTCCTTCATGAAGAAATGAGAATTCAGTAATATTAACAAAAATTATAAAATAAAATATGCATGGAATTGATATAAAATTAAAAAAATCAAATTTTGTTCTTATATCTGAAGTGAATGTTTCATTGTTTACATCCATTAATTATGTGCAGATTTTAGAGAGTTGGGGATTTTAGGGTTCCAGTTTTGAGAAGACTACACTGTAGCATGTGCAATATTGTGTATGCTACATTGCATGCATAATAAATGGAGTATGGATAAGCCCCTCATCTTTTTGCTTCATTTTGGCAATAATGGATTTTGAGCTTATTCTATTGACAATAATTTTCAGAATTTTCAAGCTATGTTTTTGAGACTTTCGCAGAAGTTGCTCTATACATTAAGCTAATATTTATGCAAATTACATTTTGATTGTGACCACACATGCACAATGATTCATTATTTAGTAAACCTGTTCATTTTTCCTTCAATTTTTTCTATTTTTTAATTTTAATTACAGGTTATTATGTACAATATTGTCATATTTTCTGAAAAGAACAATTTTTTGTATTGAGAATTTTTCAAATTATAAGCAAAAAACTGGGTAAAATTTGGGACTGTTTTCATAAAAACTTTAATTTCTCTACAAGTATACATGATATTCTCATAAAAATAAACACAGTTTATTACAGTAAGCCACTTAATCATAATCTGCTGTTTGAATGTTTTTGCTACATTAATTTTGACAGGGTCATCCAAAAGATGTTCGTTCTTTTGCTGGCACTGTATAGTTTAATTACAGGGACAATCAAAAGCATTCCATTAGATTACGGTCAATGAGGAAAAAAAAGTTTCAAATGCATTTTAATGGTGTTATACTCTTTCAAACATAATGGAATTGAAATGTGTCTACGAAGTATATACTAAAAAATAAGGATGTACTGAATATGAAACTATTCGGCCTGTCGAGTATTCGGTTTGGCCGAATATCAAATATTCGGCTGAATCCAATACTTAATAAAGCCTTTTAAAACACATTTTTAAAAACTTTTCACAATTTTTACTTTTAACTGTCAATTTATTAATAAATTTAAAATTAATTAGAAATAAAATCATATTTAAATAATATAGAATGTTTTTACATTATTTATTTGCTGTTTGTAAAGTTTAACTTAAGAAAATTAACCATGAGAAGGATTAAAATTGTGATTTATTTGGATTCTCCTTAGAAATAAATGATGCGAGTGCAGATGCAAGTTCCTAAATTCTATTTAGTAAATAATCTGTTTCTTGCTTTTCCCAAAAGTCCTTAAACAAGAAAGGAAAACTTTTGAGATTAGTAGCCCCACCAGTGGCCAAGAGGTTCGGACCTCTCAACTGGTAGACGACAGGTGCTGGGTTCGAACCCAATCGCGGCTGTCGGCCTAACCGTTCGGAGTTTTCCGTGGTTTTCTTCGAACCTTGCGTAAATACGGGTTAGGTTCCCTTAGAAAGACCCCCACGGAGGGCCCTCCCCCTGGTCCTATATCCCATTAGCGTAGATAATCGGACGACAAAAATCAACCAACCTTTGAGATTAGTAATAGCTATCAAGGCAGACAATTTTTTGTTTATGAAACCGTAATCATAATCAACTTATTGAGTCATAAGTACATTGTATTTCATCTTACTCTAGGTCAAACTTGTGCTTTCGTTTGTTGCATTAACAGTAAATAAGGTACCATAACTATATTTTCAACTCGCATGCTTTGATTTCTGTAAAATATGATATGATGAGAAGGATGGAAAATGCCACTATTCATTATAAAAGAACTATGAGCTAGACATTCTTTTATTCAGAATTAAGTTGAAAGTATTTATACTTTATATTGAAAAAAATCTGCCTTGAGTTATTTAAAAAGAACAAATATGAGACTGTACAGTTTTTATTCAAATATTTTTTCATTATTTCTCTTTGATTTCACATTGTTTGTTTAAATTCGTAGAAGAAATTAAATTTAAAATTTTACTAATGGAAAAAGTTTCATAATTATGCTTCTTAAATAAAAAAAAGCAGATTTTTTTTCAATACTGAATGTTCTTATAAAAAGCTCTTGTTTATCAAATAAGAAGTTTCTCTTATTAAATATTATGTAAAATTGTTTTAAAAAGTAACATTTTAATACCTTTAAACTTTGAAATATAAAAAGTAGTATTTGGAAAGCCAAATATTCGGTATTTGGCCCAACAATTACTATTCGGCTAGCCGAATATTCGGCATTCGGTTTAGCTGTCGGCTGAATATTTGGTATTCGGCCAAAATCACTATTCGGTGCATCCCTACTAAAAAGTACATTCTGCAGAATTTGTGGTGCAAAGAATATTTGTTATTAATTTACAGGGCTGCACAAAAAGTATTCCATTACACAATGATATGGGGCGGAACACTATTTGGGCCACGATTTAATATTATTAAACTATTTCACATTTAGTGAAATTGATATACATTGCTGAGGTTTACTACAAGTTACTTTTTGTTTAATAGAAGCAGATTGTATTTATAGAGACACACAAAAGATTTTGGCCACAGGACTGTATTCTATTGCACCAAGATCTGAATATCTGAATATTTTCAAAATTTTGTTATAGTACGAACACACCTCATTTGCTACGTTTGATATGCAATTTCCAACTTGTTGTATTTGATATCATTTATCTTTTCTTTTTTAGAGCTCAGTCACAAAAATAGTGTGTGATAAGGTAGCACCAATAATTTATTCATCCTTCGATAATGGTACCTTACTGGCACATGATGCTCGGACTGGAGATATAGTTAAGATCTGGAAAGGCCATAAAGCTAGCATATTAGACCTAGCTATTTCAAGGTTTGTTTATATTTTGCTTGTGTCTATTTAGTTTCTACCTTTATTTAAATTATTAATTCTTACTACATTTACTTTGTTTTCATTTCAGTGACTGTAGATTGCTCGTAACAGCAGCAGATGATAACACATGCAAAATATTTCAGCGCGGCATTTTTTGAAAAAGATTGTTACATAGGACAATTGATTTATAAGTATATCATGTACAGTTTTCAATAAATAAATTATTTTATTTCAAAGATTTTGTCTTTTTTGTAGAATAACACTTGAATATGTATTGTAATTGCTAGGAAGATCTACAGCACCATCTAAGTTATTGGGGAGTCCATGCTGGGAAGATCTCGACATACATAAACAATAAAAAAACTACAAGTTACACTGTTTTTTACCGAAATCCCCAAACTTTGACTACCAAAGATGCACCATTTCCCCAAAACTTATTCAAAAAATATCCCATGGGACTTCTGACTACTTAAAACTTGGTGATCGTAAACAAAATACCTGGTTAGATAATGAAAGGATAACTTACGGACTCTTCTTAAAAAAAAAAAATAAATAAATAAAAAAAAAAAAAAATGAAAGACAATGCATTGTGTAAATTCAGTGGATATCTAACATATGGGAAGAAAGATTTGAAGTTAAACACAAATAAACACTTCCCTTTAAAACAAATGTACCTCGTGGTTCAAATCTAACATACTTTAAAAAAACGATCTGATGAAATTGTTATGCACTTACAATTTAGTAACCTGTTTTAAAATAAAGAACCCACTTATTAAAAAATTAAGAAAGATTAAAAAAAATTTATTTACAAAAAATAAGTCAAACATGTATGGAAAGAAATCATACTAAATGTATAAACCCTAAGAATTAATAAGGTTTTGTTTTAGGGGTGTTTCCCAATATGACAAGTTCTCTGGAGAAACCAGAACTGAACAAAAAGCATAATCATTCATACACATTTCATTTTATATCCAGAGAATGTTTGGATACAAAATTTAGTTAAAGTAGACAAAATTTTCAACAAATTTGATATATGACAATATGACATAGGATGAACGTGGAAGGGGAGTGTACTATAGTTCTGTATTTTAAAGTATATTGTTGACCAGGTTCCTTTTAAACACATTCGCTAAAGATGTAGGCTGTGATCCATTATAATAAAATAAATGCTTTTTAAGAACTTTGTTTATTTGAAGTAGAGTTATAAAAATTAAATAATTTCTTACAGAAATAGTTAGGGATGGTGCCTGTAAGCATTTTTTTAAGAGACCTCTGATGAATGAAGATGTAAATTAAAAATATATACATAATAATGTTACATATTTAAGCCAGTAATTATGCAAATAATTATTTAAAAGTGAAAACTATAGAATAAAAAAATTATTTTGTTCAGCATTTAGAATTTGTTTAAATATTTATAAAACCATCTTCATAAAGCAAGTTGTGTCATCTAATTTGACACCAGTTCTGTTTTCAGATGTATCGTTGTATTTGGAATAGTAATATTTGATATTTAATTTTGAAAATGAATCTTCGTTAATACACCTAGTGGATGGATTTTTTCATTTCTCACTTCATAGAAAATAAGTTATGAATTTCATAAGAGCCTTTTTTACATGTGCATGGAATTTGCAGACATTAATAAATATTAGTGTTTTAAAATAAGGTAGTTTTTTTTTTTTTTTTTTTTTTTTCCCCGATAAGTGTTTTTATATCTTGAAATGTAACATATCATTCTCTAATGAAGACATTTCCTGCACAATTAAATCTCCAACATGAGCAGTTTTTTCTAAAATATCACCAACCTTTATAGGAAACAAAGAAAGGCTGTATATTTTTTAGTATCTGAATAACTGTATGTTTTGCAAGTAAGAATGAGAATGACTTCATAAATGAAGTAACCAATTTGGATTAGAGGAAAAAAAAATGCAAGAAATGAAATTCTTCAAATGCTAAATTTATTTGGCAAGATATCTTTCACTATTCGGCGAGATATCTCTAAATATTCGGCTATAGGTATTCGGTCAACAAGCCTTCAATATTCGGCCAACCGAATATTCGCCAAAAGGGCCGAATATTCGTCCCATCCCTAGTTAGAATCACAATTAAGCAGAGAGAAAAGCGATTTTACTGACCGCAAGCAACGCATTTCTTTATTTTATTATTTTTAGCGAAGGCGAAAATTCATCTAAATGAAATCTGTTTATCTGAGAACCGTTTTAATTATAAAGCAGATGTTACATATGTTTTCTTTCTTTTCTTTTGAAGAAAAGTTATTGTGGGATCGAAATGAAACGTTAAGATAAAATAGCTACTTAATTAAAGATTAGCTTTAACTGTAATTTAGAAAAATGTATAATTTTAAGAAAACTATATGTGATTCTACATCACAGGGGGAGCGCCCCTCTCAACATGTGCTGCGTACTTCAAGTTATTGGGAATTAAAACGGCCTATAGAGGTGCTACTTGCAGCCTCCGATTCAGGAAAACTGTCCCTTTAATTTCCCTTTAACTAACGTTAAAGTACCATTGGAATAATTCTTTATTGTAAATGAATTTTAAAGTTTTGTAAATATTCAAATTTGGATAACTTTTACTTTGCAATATACGACAGAACATAAATGCCACAAGAAATCTGAAATTGGACAAAAGAATAATTGTCTGGAATTGCCTGGAATTGTATCGGCGCTTGAATCGCCGATACAATTCCAGGAGGTGGGGTTGCCGTGAGAAGTTACAAAGTTGGATTCAGCAATTAAAAAACATAGTGTAAGTCGAATTCTAGAACTACCATTAATTTTGCCAAGAAAAATCCTCTATTGCCTGGACTGCATAACTTTGTGCACATAGCGCCACGGCGCATGTTGAGTGACATCTCCCCCCCCCCCCCCCTTCTCGTTCATCCTACGTCATAATGTCATGTATCTAATTTGTTGCAAATTTTGTGTATTATCTGAATTTCTAGATCCTTTTTCCCTAAAACAACTTAAAAAAACCTATTTTGGGGATAGTTTTATCAAAATTTGAGGGGGGGGGGGGATTTTGATGTAAATTAAAATTTGTATTCATCGACCCAATCAACTCAAAGTAGGCCTTATATGAAAGTTCGGACGGGAAACGGGAGAGCGAACACAAACAATGCGAGTGGTTAAGGCCCCTGTCTCTGCCCGGGAAGCATTTTCAGAAAGAATCGCGTTTTGGGCACCTTATCACCAGAACAACGATTGGCGCGGAGATGAAGTCAATGCTACGCACCCTTTTTTGTTTGTGACGTCAAACGCCTAGCGAATAGCAATCGTTCCTTCTGCAAAGAGATCGCGCTTATTGTTCATTTGTTTTTCCGTAAATGTTATCAAGAAAAGACTATAATATGAGTAAATGTTATTCACCGTTGTTTACGATTAAGACATAGTTTAAAACAAAGAGCTTTTTCAGATTAAAATGCTTTAAATTTCACAGAACATCTAAACATAGTTTTTTTTTCTCAATTCAAAAATCTCATTTCCTTAACTCGCTATGTTCGAAGAAATTAAGAAGTTAATTAAAAACAGTAGTAAAGATTCTCTTGTAATAAATATAATTCTATTAATCATGTTTTATGACACATTTGAACTTAGTTTATTTTGTGTTTGGCGATGCAGCTAGCTGAACGTTCTCGCTTCCGCCAACTCGCCAAGGCTGGTGCTCAAAACGTGATTCTTTCTGAAAATGCGCCCGGGAACCGGGAAGACACTCGCGAGCTAATGCTATTCCTCGGGAGGCATTTTTCTAATAACTCTTTCGAATTTTGGCATTTTTAAATAATTTTTTTTTTTGCATTAAATAGCTGAGGTTCCTCTCAAGATCGCTCCTTGATCACTTTTTTATTTCTGTCGCAGATATTTTTTATAACGTTACTTTCACTTTCAAAATCGGTTCTGAAAGCGAAACTAACTTTATAAAAAAATATCTGCGACCAAAATCGAAAAAGTAGTTAAGGAGCGATCTCGAGAGGGACCTCAGCATCCAATGCAAAAAAAAAAAAAAAAAATAAAAAAAAAAAAAATAAGTAAAAATAAATAATAATAATAATAATATTTAAAAATGTCAAAATGCGAAAGAGTTATTAGAAAAATGTTCCCCATACGAATAGCGTTAACTCGCGAGTGTGTTCGCGGGTAGGGACAGGGGCCTTAAGCGGAATTACATAACTTAGTGCACTCAGGGCCGCGTTAAATGTTGAGGGGCAGGCTCTCCCTTCCCCATTAATCCTTGTCATAATGTTATACATCTTATTTGTTTCAAATTTTGTTTACTTTCTGAATTTCTAGATCTTTTTTACTAAAACAGTTAAAAATTGATTTTTTTTTTTTTTTATTATTTATTTTGGGGGACATTTTGGATGATTTATTTGGATGGTTGCCGAGGAAAATTCTGGTAGGACGTTGAAAATTCGCATTCAGCGACCCCCAAAGAAATAAAGTAAGCCTTTTTCCAGAGCTATCATGAATTTTGCCAGATAAAATCCTCTATTGCCTGGATTAAATAACATAAACCCTTTAACTAGCAAAAATACGAAATTTCTTTAACATCTTAATATGAAAATTTCACTTTCCAGCCCCGAGGCTCGAACTAAGAACCTCCTGTTTACTAGCGAGACGCTTTACCTCTAAGTTCTGATGTCTATACGCAAAACGTTGAAATTAAGGGTTTCTTTTAAAATTTAAATCGCAAAAATGACTGAATGGATGAGATTCAAAAAATTAATTTAATTAAAATAGACTTTTTTGAAATTTTATGATTTGTTGTGGGACCCGAGGTATTTAGCTGTAAATACACAAAATTTGTAGTCTCTAAATTATACAATTTTTGTGTACAAACTCTACGATGGACAAAGACGAATAAGGTTTCGTCAGATGAACAAAAGCCTTAAAATAAAATCACGAAAACATGTCTTAACTAGTTGGATGTGTCAATCCCAAAACTTTCTTCTATCTCATAAGTACATTTTAATACTTAAAAAAAAAAAAAAAAAAAAAAAAAAAAAACTTGGTGACCCCAAAGTTACCCACTATCGAATTTCCTCGAACATTTGACCTAGCCTAATGAGATTCTGGTATCCGAAAAGCCTAAAACGCAAAATTTAATAAATATTCTGAGAAAATGAGCTTTGTAGTGCCTCATGTTGGGTAATTTAAACTAAAACCTAATAAGCATCTATTTACGTCAAGACCTAAGAGAATCTGAAATTTTATGGAATTTCGTCCATTAGTTTTTGAGATATAGTTATAACAAAAAAATTTGCAAAACGTAGCACAGCAACACCATATCTTGGACAATTTATGCCAAAACGTAAAAAAGCGTCTAATTATGTTATGGTGTAAAAGAATCTGAAGTTTGATGAAATTCTGTGCATTAGTTCTTGAGATATAGCTAGTTTAAAAAAAAAAACGTGTAAAATATAGCACAGCAGCACCATTAGTGGAAGGATTTATAACAAAACGTAATCATCGTGTAATTATGTTATATGTCATTTTGTAACAAAATCTGAAGTTTGATGAAATTCTGTGCGTTGGTTGTTGAGATATAGATATCGGAAAAATCGTGCAAAATGCAGCATAGCTGCACCACCTGTTGCACTATTAATACCAAAATGTAATAAGCGTCTAATTATGTTATATATTCTAGTGTAACAGAATCTAGAATTTGATGAAGTTCTCTGCATTAGTTCTTGAGATATAGCTATCGCAAAAATCGTGCAAAATGTAGCATAGCAGCGCCACCTATAGGGCAGTTCACACCAAAACCTTATCAGTGACTATGTATCTCAAGGTATCGCGGAATCTGAAGTTTGGTGAAATTCTGAGCATTAGTTCTTGAGATATAGCTATCATGAAAATCATGAAAAACGTGGTATAGCAGCACCACCTGCTGGCCAATTTACACAAAAACTTAATCAGCGTCTATGTATATCAAGGGGTCACAGAATCTGAAGTTTTGTGAAATTCTGTCTATTAGTTCTTGAGATATAGCAATCCTGAAAATCATGAAAAACTTAGTATAGGAGCGCCACCTGCAGGCCAATTTTCACCAAAAACCAATAGGCACTAATTCATATCAAGGTCTAACTGAATATAAAATTTTATTAAATTTCGAGCATTAGTTCTTGAGATAGAGCGCCCACAAATTTTTTGTCACATACAGACACACAGACAGACAGACGGACAGACTCACAGACAGACATTTTCTAAAAATAGTAAAAACGTGTTCAGGACCTTCTAAAACGTATAAATCCGTCGAAAACCGGAAGTCGAAAATTTTCATGAATCCAATACTTTCTTCTTGTAAAGATAGAAGAAAGTAAAAATCAAGCCGTATCGAGAGAATCTCTCCTTAAATTAAAAGAAAAGAAATGAGAACGTTCAGGGTACACCAAAAACTAAACGAAATAGAAAAGAAATTCTGCCAAAAAATTGTGGCACAAATGAAGAAAAAAATGTGAGAGAGGTTTGTGCTTTAAGCCTTAATTGAAGATCAAAACGACCCAACAAGGATTCGCCATTAACAGCATCTTTTTTCTCTTATTTAAGCCGCCATGTCCCCCGAGATATAGGCGGGTTGCCAACACCTTGGCGGCATTCAAACAGTTTTGAGTGAGAAATAATGTATCTCAAAAGCAGAAACATTTATAATCATTTAATTTCAATTAAAAGGACAGTATAGCTTTTCAACTATTTTGTTTATTTTTCAAAATATGGCTCAAATGGTGAACTCACTACATTTCAGTGTGTAATAAAAGTTATTAAAGAGAAAAATAACTGCATTTTAATAAAGTTTCAAAAAGTTAAAAAAAAAACTTTAAAATCGTAACTATTTTTTTAAATATTGATATCCGCCCCCCCCCCCTTTTTTTTAAAGATTGTCTAATGTGCTCTATACAAGAAATTGCATATTTAAATAAATCCAATATTACATTTTATACAATTATTTTACTCATATATATCGAGTAAAACGATGAAGTTTAACGTATCATCATATTACATACTTTTATTTTTTGAAAAATAACAAAAACCAGAAGGCTTATTCCATATGCAGATTTATGACATATATAATAAAGAGTAAAAAAGTTTAAATCTCTAGCTGAAATACAAAAAAGAAAAAAAAAAAAACTTTGCCATTTTTAAAATATGAAAGTGGAAAAAAATTGAACCTAAGAGAAGAAGCTATTTTAAGTTTTCATTTATTTAGGGGAATTGCACTGGACCTAAATGAGACGTTTAAACGCGTTTTATACATACAAATTCATCTAAAAATATTCATTCAATCATTTATTTTTGTGACAGAAATTGTCACTTAACAATTGTGAACCATCTGCCAGACCACTCGATCATAATATAATTAAAATTTGCGCTTAATTCATGGAATATTGTTTCTGTGCTTCCCTGTTTAAATCCCTCCCCATTTCCATTTCTTTCGTCTGATTTTGCCATTAACGAACTTGGCTGAGATTTTTTGTATCAACTTGGAAGAGATTTGTACAGAATTATGGAAGTTATCGTGTTCATAAAAAAAAGTGATATACAATCGACTCTCGTTAATTCGAAATCGGATAATTCGAATCTTCGCACTAATTATGAAGTCCCAAAATTTTCAATGGCAGAATAACGTTAAAAATTTTCATTAATTCGAACTCATTTTTTCTTGAGTTCGTTTAATTCGAAATAACGAGAATTCCGATTCTTCATTTTTCTTTTCTTTCTCACGGATTTCAGATTATTTGAATAACTTTTTTTCTTTGATTTTTGTAAAAATTGTTCCGAACGAGTACACATATAATCCAATTCATTTGAAATCTACTTTCTTAGTGCCACGTCTGTTCATCAGTGACACTTTAAAATTTTCTCCCATTGTGCTTGTTTCTAATCTTTTAATTAATTTATGTATTTATACATTCTAATTTAATATTAAGTCATATTCTAATGATAACAGACGAAATAAATTTAAAAAACACTATAACATTAATTTCTTTGTAATAGTACCATATTAAGCATGTTTTCATTTCATATTTTCCATAATTCGAACTTCGGGTAATTCGAACATTTCTTGTGGCCCCAACGAGTTCGAATTAACGAGAGCCGACTGTATAAAGAACGAGATAAATAGATAGATGTATAAGGATGGTTTTGGGTTCAGGCTTCAGGGGTCATAATCGATGTAGATTTGCGAATTTTTTCAGGAATTCCAACATAGTAGAGAATGCAATACATCGTATTTCTTACGAAATCTACCTAAAAAGTGAAACTATGTTCTATTCCAAATCGCTTCTATATTCAAGGTTGCCAATTTTATGCTTTTACATTAAATTTAAATATGAGTCAGGAAGTTTCATATTTGTTGAGCAGGGAATTTAAGAACCACCTTAACCCTTTCGGGTCCGATTTTTTTCCCCCCAATTTTTAGAAAAAAATAATTTTTTGTGAATAATATTAACACTAGTTGTCCAAATTGATTAATTAGTGTTTAACGAATATTTAATTGTCTGAAACATAAAGAATGTTGTTGTTTTACGTACTATTCAATTCATATTCATATGACAATAGGCTAAGAAAGAACTTTTGGAGATGTTTAGAAAATATGCCATTACAATAATATTTAACTTATATTACAACTTTTCAATACGTTTTGCTTTTAATTATGCATGATTCTTTCAGGAAAGTAACTTGTATTTTATATTCAAAGAGTGAAATATATGTTTAAAATAAATGAATCGCAAACAGCGCAAGAGAATGAAGCAAATATTAATTATTATTATATACTAATGCCCAAACTTAAATGAAGCCATACTATTGTAAATGCATAGACATATATCAACATTACTACATGTAGGAGAGAGGGGGGCACCTTTGAACACTTTTTCAGAAAATCAATATATTTCTTACTTGAATTATATTTATTGAGTTTTAAATATTACACTAGCTGCACCCGTCGAAATTCGACGGAAAAGAATATATATTAGGTATGATATATATCAATCTTATATAGACAGTAAAATACTGAGCGAAATAAACAATTGCTACCTCTTAAAATGGGGATAAGATAGCTTTTCATGATGAGAGATGTACAAACTTCAGAAAATAACAAAAAATAAGGAAAACAACTCATAAATTACTATGTTAGGTTTCTAAACCTTAAATCTATATAATAAAGGCCAAACGTATCTGTGCGTAACGCATGCCTCATGTTTTGAATGGCAACACTTTTCGATGAAATTTTAATTTTGCAATTTTCGCTATTGTAAAATTTTAAACTTCTAGACATAGCACGTTTTCGACATTTATACCATCGTATGCAGAAAAATATGCACGTTTAAATGCAGTTTGTTAGAAAACTGTATCTCAATTTGTTTTTGAGATATTAATTTTTTTATAGTTTTTAGTTCATTTTCTCTAATGGTGGCAACTTAAGTATCGCATTTGTGTGGAAAAACTAGTTGGATGTGCCAATCCCAAAACTTTCTTCTATCTCATACATACATTATAATATTAAAAAAAATAGTTACTCATTTTAATGCTTTAATAATTTTGATTCAATACCTTACCAACTTTGATTTTCATCTTAAATTTCTGCTCCTATCAATTAATCGGAGTAAAAACGAATTTCCGTCTCTGCACGAGCCGATGGACAATAGAATAATAAGCAGATTTTTTTTTCAAATTCAGGGAGGACCTACTTGCCTTACCAAAAAATAATCATATACAAAATGTTTAGTTCAGTTCTAGAACTAACTTCATACACTTTTATGTGGTGCAATATTGAAAATGGCATAAAATTCGGTATTGCAGCGCCCCCTTCCGGCGGATTTTTTTCAAATTCAGGATGATCCAACTAGCCATAGCCATACACTTACACAAAAAATTTCGTTCAATTTGATGCATAACTTCATGAACTTTTGGTCGGTACAATATTGAAAATGGCACAAAAATCGCGATTGCAGCGCCCCCTTCCGCCGAATTTTTTTCAAATTCAGGGAGGACTAACTAACCATAGTCATACACATACACAAAAAATTTGGTTCAATTCGATGCATAACTTCTCATACTTTTGGTCGGCACAATATTGAAAATGGCACAAAAATGGCGATTGCAGCGCCCCCTTCCGCCGAATTTTTTTCAAATTCAGGGAGGACTAACTAGCCATAGTCATACACATACACAAAAAATTTGGTTCAATTCGATGCATAACTTCTCATACTTTTGGTCGGCACAATATTGAAAATGGCACAAAAATGGCGATTGCAGCGCCCCCTTCCGGCGGATTTTTTTCAAATTCAGAGAGGACCAACTAGCCATAGTCATACACATACACAAAAAATTTGGTTCAATTCGATGCATAACTTCATATACTTTTGGTCGGTACAATATTGAAAATGGCACATAAATCGCGATTGCAGCGCCCTCTTCCGGCGGATTTTTTTCAAATTCAGGGAGGACCAACTAGCCATAGTCATACACATACACAAAAAATTTGGTTCAATTCGATGCATAACTTCATATACTTTTGGTCGGTACAATATTAAAAATGGCACAAAAATCGCGATTGCAGCGCCCTCTTTCGGCGGATTTTTTTCAAATTCAGGGAGGACCAACTAGCCATAGTCATACACATACACAAAAAATTTGGTTCAATTCGATGCATAACTTCATATACTTTTGGTCGGTACAATATTGAAAATTGCACAAAAATCGCGATTGCAGCGCCCCCTTCCGGCGGAATATTTCAAAACTGAAGGAGGACCTGCTTGCCACAGCCAAAAACATTCACAAAAAATTTGGTTCAATTCTATGCATAACTTCATATACTTTTTGAAGGCAGAATGGCGACATACAGACACACAGACACACACACACACACACACACGGACACACACACAGACACACGGACAGACAGACATTTTGTAAAAACATGTTTTTCGGAATCTCTGACCCCTAAAACGTGTAAATCCGTCGAAAACCGGAAGTCGAAAAAAATTTCGATTACAATACTTTCTTCTATTGAAGATAGAAGAAAGTAAAAAGGAAAAATATCCATAGAGTAAAAAAAAAAGGAAGATGGATAGAGATGCAGTTTGGTGGCTGCAGGTGACGCTAAAAAATCATCTCTAAAATTCGTTGCATTGCATCAAACACAACCACGTGCTTTCGCAAAAAAGGAAAACTTTTAGCGATATAGTTTTAATTCATAATACAATGAAATGCTATTTTAGAATGCTAAAATATAATTATTATTTTTTTTTTCATTTAGAGAAAAAATGATGTTAAAGGATTCGGTCTCTGTTCTTAGAGATTGTTTTGTTTGGCCCGAATAAGAGACTTAAATTGGAAGAACAACGCCCATGAAACCGTTTTAATTGCATACTTCACCTCCATTTATCTCTTTTCTACGTGAAAAATATTAGATCACTGTATATTTTAGTTGCCATTTTTTCCTAGCAACCGAAAAAAATAGTAATTAAAAACGTGTTATGTCAAAATATCGTCGGCTATAAAACCCAGTGAATGTTGTTGGTTTTATTTCGTTTTTTCCTATCAATTTAATAACTTTTAGTTCGTTGCAAATTTAATTTACAAAAAATACATCAATTAATCTTTACAAAAATGTATTTTAAAGAATATCTGTGTATCATATTTTCTTAGTTGATTTTATAAACTGAAATAATGCAATTTTATTCTTTGGCAAAATCTTTGGCTAATAAATTCTATCTTGCGTCTAATACGGAAGTACCGATAATTTTCAAAGCTTTATATGATATAATAACATAATTAATATTTTTCATATAAAATTGCTGTTTGGAATTAGTTGGCAGTTTAAAAAGCATATTACGTAGGAAAAATTTATTAGACTTTTCAATTTTAATTTTTAAAAAAGTTTTTCACCTTTACTCTGTGACCCGGGAACCCCGGGTTCGGTGTACTAGTATTATTTAAATGCCAAATTATTTAGGAAGTTAATAATATACCCCAGAAGACGAATTCAAAAATATCTGCTTAGTTTATTTTTTCTTTGTTTAAATATCGCTTGATAACTGTACAATAATTATAATATCAATGAAACATTTTAATTATAATAGAAACAGGGACTTACTAAACTGCTTAACCAACCCACTACACATTTACAGCACTTGCAATAAATTTAATTTATTTATTGGTTTGTATCCTCCATGAACTTCTAAAAATTTATTTTATTGTTATGGCAACAACAAAAAGAAAAAAAAAGATATCTCTATTATTATTTTTTATTTATAGTTTTGATATTATGTAAGATAGAAATATAGTAATACCAGCATATCACAGGTTTTATTCTTTTTTTTTCTAATATGACATCATTTACACCTTCAGAAATACTCATCTTTTCTTAAATAAAAGCGTGTTTTATGCAGTTATTTAAGAATTCTTTAGTTTTTCATAAAATATTCATTATAATTAAATAGAAATGGCGCAGTTTATAGAAATATTTTCATTTGAGCACACCATGGACATTCACATTAATAGAAGTTCACTTTATTTAGATGCAGGAATTAAATTCAGTGAATATGACATCATCACCGACACAGCTATAACAATGTATATTATATTCATGGAACAAATTTATCTGGTTTCTGTATGACGACATTTTCTCCATCGACAAAATTTCGCTTTAGATAGTATATTTTATTAAAGTTTATCTTCTGTTATTTTACTTACATAATACTTAATAATATTACTCACTCAGTAAATAATCTGTGTATTGCAGGGAATAACTATGAGCAATCATTTTATTATGAATAAATTTAACAAAAACCTTTATTTATTTTATTTTATTTTTATTTATTTTTTTTTATTTATTTATTTTATTTATTTATTTTTTTAATTTTTTTTTTTTTTTTTTTTTTTTTTTTTTTTTTAAATGCGATTATACATTCACCGATGAGATCAATCTCCTGATTGGTGGAAAATAATGAAACAAAATAAATTTTGAGAAAAGCTTAACTTGTTGCCACTGTTTTGAAGAAATTTCATGAAAAAGCTTTTAAAATTAAAAATAAAATATAAAAATTGAAATAAATTAAAAATTAGCCAGAATGGGCACATCTACACATAAACAGCTTTCATTTAAAAAAATAATTATCAAAATCGGGACAGTAGAAAGCTCAGGGCTGATGTCCAAAAAAACAGCCATGTGTTTTAAATATATAGATAATAAAAACAGCGTATTTCTTCATCATATGAACCATAAATTATACATTTTCCAAAGAAATTAAATAAGTTGTGAGGATTTAAAAAGTTGAAAGATTTTTGTTCAAATCTGCCCCATGTAGGGATATTTTTGAACAAATGAATAAAATATGAAAATATTGAGAGTTTTTATAAAAAATTGCATACGTTACTGAAATCTTATACTATAATGCGAGCAAAAATTGTGTGTGTGTGTGGGGGGGGGGGTAAATTTTATCTCAAAAACGGCTCTAACGATTTTCGCAAAAATTTGGATTTCACCATTTTCGGGCACGAGAAGACCATTGCGCTAGGTCCCATGTTCGGGAAAATTCGATTACTGGGTCATGATGGGTCAGGATAAAGCTATTTATATCTATAGAACGGCTGGATCGATTTTAAGGAAATTTTATACCCAATCGTTTTTTGGTACGAGAAAACTATTGGGCTGGGTCACATGTTCGAAAAATTTCGATTAGTGGGTCATTTTTGGGTCATTATGGGTCAAACCATTTTTATCTAAAAAACGGCTCTAACGATTTTGACCAAATTTTATATTGTATCGCTTTGGATTACAAGAAGACCATTGGGTTAGGTAACATGTTCGAGAAAATTCGGTTAGTGGGTCATTTTTGGGGTCATTGTGGGTCATGCTATTTTTATCTAGAGATTTTCTCACGCAATTTTGATTAAAAATTGCATTCTATGGTTTTCGGGCACGAGAAAAACATTGGGCTAGGTTACATGTTCGAGAAAAATTTTTAATGGGTCATATTGGGTCATTAAGAGTCTGGGTCAAGCTATTTATATTTAAAGAACAGCGTGATAGATTTTAACGAAATTTTGTATGTAACAGTTTTTTGACATGAGAAAACTAATGGGCTAAATCACATGTTTGAGAGATTTCGACTATGAGGGTCATTTGTGGGTCATAATGGGTCATGGTCAAGCTATATCTAAAGAGCAGGTGGATCGATTTTAACGAAATTTTGTATGCAACATTTTTTTTTGGCACGATAAAATCATTGGACTAGGTTACATGTTCGAAAAATTTCGATTAATGGGTCATTTTGGGTCATTAAGAGTCTGGGTCAAGCTATTTATATTTAAACGACGGCGTGATGGATTATAACGAAATTTTGTATGTAACAGTTTTTTGACATGAGAAAACTAATGGGCTAAATCACATGTTTGAGAGATTTCGACTATGAGGGTCATTTTTGGGTCATGATGGGTCATAATGTGTCATGGCCAAGCTATATCTAAAGAACAGGTGGACCGATTTTAATGAAATTTTGTATGCAACATTTTTTTGGCACGATAAAATCATTGGACTAGGTTACATTTCGAAAAATTTCTATTAATGGGTCATTTTGGATCATAAAGGGTCAAGTTATATATAATTAAAGAACGGCAGGATCAATTTTAACGAAATTCTGTATGTAACAATTTTTAAAAACGAGAAAACTAATGGACTAAGTCACATATTCGAGAGCTTTCGATTATAAGGGTCATTTGTGGGTCTTAATGGGTCAAGGTCAAGCTATATCTAAAGAATGGATGGGTCGATTTTAACGAAATTTTGTATACAACATATTTTTGGCATGAGAAAATCATTGGGGTATGTCACATGTTCGAGAAATTTCGATTAGTGGGCCACTTTTGGGTCATTCCAATTTTATCTAGACAACATTTCGCGCAATTTTGACTAAATTTTGTATTTTATCATTTTCGGGCACAAGAAAATCATTGGGTAGTAGTAGGAAAAGGACAGTACGGGCTCAGCCGGAGGCGGGACTGCGGGACCGTCCCACCTCCGGCTGTCCCACCTCCGGCTGCCCCACCTGCTCCTCCAGCTGTCCCACCTCCGGCTGTCCCACCTGCTCCTCCAGCTGCCCCGCCTGCGGTCCCTCCTGCGGTGCCTCCTGCGCCCACCGTGCCACCACCGTCCCTCCTACCCCCCCACTATGCATCCCCCTCCACGAACGCCTCCTAGTGGAAAAAAGGAACATTCTATTATAACAGAGAGGTGATCAACCTTCCCTAATTAAAAATATTATCAATCACATCTCAACTCGGAATCATACTATATGATGAAGATTAAATTTATATTTTAATTTTGAACAACCGTAATTTTAATGAGTATTATTAATTAAGCGAAACACTGGAAAAATCTCAGTTTTTAACCATTTTATTTAGATTTCTTCAACTACAAGATGAGATTATCAATTTAACACAAGAAAGTTAAACATATATTTGAATTTTGCTTGATAGACATCTTAATGAGTAGTATTAATTAAATAAAAACAATAGAAAATATCCAGTTTTATAGAAAAAGACTGATTTCTTACGATTTTTATCAACTATATGATCAATGTAACACTTAAAAGTTGAAAGTGAAACATGTATCCTAGTTTTTCAACAGCTATAGCCTTAATGAGTATCGTTAATTAAGTAAAAAAACAATGGAAAATATCAAGTTTTATGGAAAAAGACTGATCTCTTACGATTTTTATCAACTTAAGAGAGAAAACTTAAACACACATTTCAGTTTTTCAAACGCTATAACCTTAATGAGCATTCATAATTAAGTAAAAAACAATGGAAAATATCGATTTTTATAGAAAAAGACTGATTTCTTACGATTTTTATCAACTGCAAAAGAAATTTAAGCATGCATTCCAGTTTTGGACAACCATTTCCTTCATGAACATTATTAATTAAGCAAAACAACAGAAAATATTAAATTTTTAACTGATTTCTTCATATTTATTTTTTTTTTTTTTATATATATATATAAAATCAGAATACACAACTTAAAATAGAAATTTAAACATATTTTTTAATTTTTGAACAGTCGTTACCTCAAAGAGTTTCAATAATTAAACAATTAACAAAGGAAACTAATGATTTTTTAACGAAAAAAGACGAATTAAACGAATTTGGTTAACTTTTACTCTAAATGGAAATTTCATCATACTTTTATATACTAACTAAGTAGAATTTTAATGCATAAACGAACACATTTCAGTAAATATTCAACGCACACGCAAATATGAAAACAACACCTGCTTCTTGTGACGTCATATTGAAACCAAAAGTTATTCCTCCGAAGTCCCTCACCATACCTTTTCACCCCCATCTCCCCCAATTTTTTACCTTAGGTAGGGAAATGGACAATGCAATGACCTCTCATTCTTGTATATTTAGAAGTCTGGGAGAAAAAAAGAGAAATTTTATACACTCCAATTTCATAACAGTTACCGCAATATCCCAAAATTTTAATTTTGGAAGACATAATCAGTATAATTAATTAAACAAAATAATAAAAATATTATTTTTTAAGATGAAAAGGTGAATTTAAGCGAATTTGATTAGTTTTACAATAGTCTTTTGAACAACAACTTAGAAATATAGATTTCTAACAGAAGAATTAAACGTATATTTTAATTTTAACAACAAAAACTTAACAAGTATCATTAATTCAACAAAAATAAATATCAATTTTAAAGAAAAGACGAATTTGAATAATTTTACACTAGTATTTTCAAAAGCAACATAGAAATATCAATACTTATTCACATATTTCACTTATTCACTGTATTCAGTACTATATTTAATAAATATGGATACAATTTAAGAATTTTCTAATCTATAATTAAATATTAGCTGTATATTTAATGTTACCCATGTTTTCAACATTAGTTCATAAACGTGAATTTTGTATTTTAAATACCATGTATTCAGGTTCAGATTATTTTCACTTGAAAACATACAGAATTTTTTAACAGAGTTTGTTTTTGAAATCATTGAAGCAACTGTATTTAATATTTTTAACACCAATTTTCTAAGATTTTCTAACATTTTCCGATTATACATTCTTCAGAAGTACATTTCTAAATGTTACAATCACTTTACATATCGAAAAGATATCATTGAAGCAACTGTATTTAATATTTTTAATACCAATTTTCTAAGATTTTTTAACATTTTCCGGTTATACATTCCTCAAAAGTTATTATTACGTATTCTAAACAATAGAAAATATTAATTTTAAGAATAAAAAGACGAATTTAAACAAATTTTATTAGTTTTACACTATTTTTTCTCACCTCCAACACGGATATATCAATTTTAACAGAAGAATTAAACGTATATTTTAGTTTTTAACAACAAAAATGTAATAAGTATCATTAATTAAACAAAAATAAATATCAATTTTCAAGAAAAGACAATTTTTTACACAAATTTTCAACTTTGAAATACATTTGCTTACATATATTGTTACAGTATATTACTAAACTTAAACTTTTTAAAAAGTTTGAATGTCTTTACAAAGGTTCATACTTATATTTTTCACGTCTTGACTGCATTCGAAATCTTACAATAAAAGTATACTTTTATTATTATTATTATTATTATTCTAGAAAACCTAAAAAATCGTTTCTTGCTGCTTTAGACACTTGACATATTAAAACTACTCTACCCATATAATTAATCAAATTAGGACATGATTCATCTTACACTTCAAAATTTCTGAATTTTTACAATACTTATTTTCATCAAACTTTATTCTTGATCCTATATATTTTAATAGCACAGAATTTTAACATCTGTTTTTATCTACTTATCAAAAAATTATTAAAACACCCGACAACATTTTCCAAATATGAATATTATCTTTACAATTTAATAATGCAAAACATACACGAATACAAAGTTTAATTTTTACAAACATTTCATATTTCAAATCAAACTATTCGAAATTTTCACAACATAAGAGCAAACATTAGACGAACTTTTTAACATTAATATTGCTTACATCTTTTCATCATAACTTTTAACTATGATAATTATCCATTTTTAGGTTGATTGTCGAAAAACTGTAACTGAAATTACATAAACTTAATGTAAAAAACCATGTTCTCACACAATTTCTTGAAATTCAACAAAGAATTGACTATTACTCCAATACTTATCTACTTCAATCTCGACTCTCGATAGTATATAGATATTGCATCATTACATACTTACAACTCTTTTCAAACGTTTATCAGAAAATCAAGTCAATCAAAGTCTAGTAGTTATTACATACCTGTTCCTCAGAAATATTACTATCATATGAAACAGTAAAGAAAATTAATAGATATTTAATATTTAATAACTTCATACGTGAAATTACTGCTGAATAAGAATACTAATAATCAAAAAAATCAACTGTTGGACAAAAAAATAGTACAGATTACCGAAAATTCAACTACTTAACAATTACTACTTAACAATTTTCTACAAAAATTACAAAAATTAACAAATGAATGACAAGTTAGAGAAATAACTAAAAAAAAAAAAAAAATAATGAACATATTTACAAATTTATTAAAATCACACCTTTTTCTGGATTACAAACCACAATTTCTTGAAAAATTTAACACCGAATTTGTAAGATTTTAATCCTAGTATTACATACACTCAATAAATATTCAAAATTAAAAAAAAATAATTTTTTAGTCTCATTAATAAGCAGAAATTCTATATTAAAAGAATATTTTCATAGTAGTACTTATAAAAATGAGAGTTTACAAACTGATTTTCATAATTTTATCACATTTAAACTTAATATTTTACATAAAACATTATTTAATCAAATTTTATGCTTTCTAATTCAGTAAAATTCAATACTTTTTTAGTTTTTAAACCAATACCACAATATTTATTTACATCAAACTTGATTCTTCACCTTTTATATTTCCACATTACACACGTGAGATAAATACTAACTTGGATCAGGAGTTGAAGTCAATTGATTCCATTCGATTTTCATCATGTACGCATTGCTCCTACACGAAATTTCTTACTGCTATAATCATCTAATGTATTAAAACTAATCTACTCATATTTTTAATCAATTCATCAGATGTTTCATCTCGCACTTCTGAATTATCGTGCATCAAGTTGCTTAAAATATAAATACTATCTTTATAGTTTTAATGATATATAGTATACATGGTTTATCTTGAGTTAGCACTTCCATAGTATTAATCAAATTATATGTTTCATCTTGCACTTGATCTTAATGTTTTCATCTTGCATCTGAATTATCGTCCATCGAGTTTTTTAAATAATAATATATTTATAGTTTTTGATTATACATAGCATGTACAAATACAATCTTTAATTTTAACATTTCATATTTCAAATAACCTATTTCCGAAACCAAGCTATGTGAATTTACCACAATGCTTATTATCATAGAATAATTTGTGTTTCACACTTTTCTAAAAATTATCAGATATGTACCCCTCAGAGAAATTACTATCATATGAATAAATGAAGAAAATTTAATTTATATTAAATGTACACGAAATTGATTGCAATATACATGTATTTAATAAAAATAAATAGGCGATTATTTATACATTAAACCTTTACTAAATATATATTTCTTTCATTATACAGATGTTTCAACAAGATGAACCAAAACAGCAGCAAACTTCAGAAATTAATGATCCAAATGATTCATCCCTAGCACATGTAGCGTTAACGAATAACACATATGTGAGTACTTATATGAGAAATACTAGAATTCGTATATGAAACGTAATTAGAGTAAATACAAAATGATTTGTCTTACTACCTACACTTTAACAAGTGCTTTTTACCTATATTATTGAAGAGAATCCTAACTGTGTCCATTTATTTCTACTACAGATGTGCTCTATTTGCTACAAACACTTCTTAAGTAAATAGAATTTAACAGAACATACAAAAATCTATACAGATGGAAAACCTTACACTTGGAAAGATTACCATAAATGCTGTTTTCAAGGAGACGTGAATAAAAAATGCACACATCATCATATAAAGCATCGTCAGATATATGTAAACTTAGCGAAGATATTCAAAAATTAGTCAGACTTTTGTAGAATTTAGAAATAAAGGAAGATATTTAGGCTATTTATCCATCATATTTTCACAACACCTACCACAATATCTCAAACTTAAAATTTGGAAGACATACACACTGCTGAAAAGTAATTTTGTTATTCTTCTAACCGATATGAATGTATAGATATTATTTTGCAGTGTATTCTTTGAATGCTCACATTAAATATTCTTTTATATGCATATATCGTTGTGTTTATTTTTCTAATACCTATTACATTAATGAAATACATAACATTTTAAGTGAAATAACACTCCCACAACTTAAAAAATGCATAAGAACATACAAAAAATAATCAGATGTATGAAAAAATATACAAGTTTACAAAATAATTTCATTGTTTTCTAGAAATATTAACAAAAAATATTTACAATATGAAAAAATTGCAAAAGTGAAAAGAAAAAACACAAATGTAAAAACAAAAACCACAAAGTGAAAAACTCATAACAAAGTTTTTGAAAAAAAATATTTACAACAAAATTTTTTTTTTTACAAAAACCAAAACTTCCAAAAATATTTTTTTCAAAATTTTTTTTTTTCAAAAACATTTTTTACAAAAAATTTTTTTTTGAAAATAAGTTTTTACAAAAGTAAAAAATAAAAAATCACAACGTTAAAAATATGAAAAATTTTAGTTAAAAAAAGTGTAAAAAAAATTGCAAAAAAAGTTGCAAAAATTTCAAAAAAAGTTACGAAAAAAGTATCAAAATTTTTGTTCTTTTTAATAGCAAATACAATGGTTTCACCATTGCATACTGTATTAAAAAGAACAAAAATTTTGATACTTTTTTCGTAACTTTTTTTGAAATTTTTGCAACTTTTTTTGCAATTTTTTTTACACTTTTTTTAACTAAAATTTTTCATATTTTTAACGTTGTGATTTTTTATTTTTTACTTTTGTAAAAACTTATTTTCAAAAAAAAATTTTTTGTAAAAAATGTTTTTGAAAAAAAAAAATTTTGAAAAAAATATTTTTGGAAGTTTTGGTTTTTGTAAAAAAAAAAAATTTTGTTGTAAATATTTTTTTTCAAAAACTTTGTTATGAGTTTTTCACTTTGTGGTTTTTGTTTTTACATTTGTGTTTTTTCTTTTCACTTTTGCAATTTTTTCATATTGTAAATATTTTTTGTTAATATTTCTAGAAAACAATGAAATTATTTTGTAAACTTGTATATTTTTTCATACATCTGATTATTTTTTGTATGTTCTTATGCATTTTTTAAGTTGTGGGAGTGTTATTTCACTTAAAATGTTATGTATTTCATTAATGTAATAGGTATTAGAAAAATAAACACAACGATATATGCATATAAAAGAATATTTAATGTGAGCATTCAAAGAATACACTGCAAAATAATATCTATACATTCATATCGGTTAGAAGAATAACAAAATTACTTTTCAGCAGTGTGTATGTCTTCCAAATTTTAAGTTTGAGATATTGTGGTAGGTGTTGTGAAAATATGATGGATAAATAGCCTAAATATCTTCCTTTATTTCTAAATTCTACAAAAGTCTGACTAATTTTTGAATATCTTCGCTAAGTTTACATATATCTGACGATGCTTTATATGATGATGTGTGCATTTTTTATTCACGTCTCCTTGAAAACAGCATTTATGGTAATCTTTCCAAGTGTAAGGTTTTCCATCTGTATAGATTTTTGTATGTTCTGTTAAATTCTATTTACTTAAGAAGTGTTTGTAGCAAATAGAGCACATCTGTAGTAGAAATAAATGGACACAGTTAGGATTCTCTTCAATAATATAGGTAAAAAGCACTTGTTAAAGTGTAGGTAGTAAGACAAATCATTTTGTATTTACTCTAATTACGTTTCATATACGAATTCTAGTATTTCTCATATAAGTACTCACATATGTGTTATTCGTTAACGCTACATGTGCTAGGGATGAATCATTTGGATCATTAATTTCTGAAGTTTGCTGCTGTTTTGGTTCATCTTGTTGAAACATCTGTATAATGAAAGAAATATATATTTAGTAAAGGTTTAATGTATAAATAATCGCCTATTTATTTTTATTAAATACATGTATATTGCAATCAATTTCGTGTACATTTAATATAAATTAAATTTTCTTCATTTATTCATATGATAGTAATTTCTCTGAGGGGTACATATCTGATAATTTTTAGAAAAGTGTGAAACACAAATTATTCTATGATAATAAGCATTGTGGTAAATTCACATAGCTTGGTTTCGGAAATAGGTTATTTGAAATATGAAATGTTAAAATTAAAGATTGTATTTGTACATGCTATGTATAATCAAAAACTATAAATATATTATTATTTAAAAAACTCGATGGACGATAATTCAGATGCAAGATGAAAACATTAAGATCAAGTGCAAGATGAAACATATAATTTGATTAATACTATGGAAGTGCTAACTCAAGATAAACCATGTATACTATATATCATTAAAACTATAAAGATAGTATTTATATTTTAAGCAACTTGATGCACGATAATTCAGAAGTGCGAGATGAAACATCTGATGAATTGATTAAAAATATGAGTAGATTAGTTTTAATACATTAGATGATTATAGCAGTAAGAAATTTCGTGTAGGAGCAATGCGTACATGATGAAAATCGAATGGAATCAATTGACTTCAACTCCTGATCCAAGTTAGTATTTATCTCACGTGTGTAATGTGGAAATATAAAAGGTGAAGAATCAAGTTTGATGTAAATAAATATTGTGGTATTGGTTTAAAAACTAAAAAAGTATTGAATTTTACTGAATTAGAAAGCATAAAATTTGATTAAATAATGTTTTATGTAAAATATTAAGTTTAAATGTGATAAAATTATGAAAATCAGTTTGTAAACTCTCATTTTTATAAGTACTACTATGAAAATATTCTTTTAATATAGAATTTCTGCTTATTAATGAGACTAAAAAATTATTTTTTTTTAATTTTGAATATTTATTGAGTGTATGTAATACTAGGATTAAAATCTTACAAATTCGGTGTTAAATTTTTCAAGAAATTGTGGTTTGTAATCCAGAAAAAGGTGTGATTTTAATAAATTTGTAAATATGTTCATTATTTTTTTTTTTTTTTTAGTTATTTCTCTAACTTGTCATTCATTTGTTAATTTTTGTAATTTTTGTAGAAAATTGTTAAGTAGTAATTGTTAAGTAGTTGAATTTTCGGTAATCTGTACTATTTTTTTGTCCAACAGTTGATTTTTTTGATTATTAGTATTCTTATTCAGCAGTAATTTCACGTATGAAGTTATTAAATATTAAATATCTATTAATTTTCTTTACTGTTTCATATGATAGTAATATTTCTGAGGAACAGGTATGTAATAACTACTAGACTTTGATTGACTTGATTTTCTGATAAACGTTTGAAAAGAGTTGTAAGTATGTAATGATGCAATATCTATATACTATCGAGAGTCGAGATTGAAGTAGATAAGTATTGGAGTAATAGTCAATTCTTTGTTGAATTTCAAGAAATTGTGTGAGAACATGGTTTTTTACATTAAGTTTATGTAATTTCAGTTACAGTTTTTCGACAATCAACCTAAAAATGGATAATTATCATAGTTAAAAGTTATGATGAAAAGATGTAAGCAATATTAATGTTAAAAAGTTCGTCTAATGTTTGCTCTTATGTTGTGAAAATTTCGAATAGTTTGATTTGAAATATGAAATGTTTGTAAAAATTAAACTTTGTATTCGTGTATGTTTTGCATTATTAAATTGTAAAGATAATATTCATATTTGGAAAATGTTGTCGGGTGTTTTAATAATTTTTTGATAAGTAGATAAAAACAGATGTTAAAATTCTGTGCTATTAAAATATATAGGATCAAGAATAAAGTTTGATGAAAATAAGTATTGTAAAAATTCAGAAATTTTGAAGTGTAAGATGAATCATGTCCTAATTTGATTAATTATATGGGTAGAGTAGTTTTAATATGTCAAGTGTCTAAAGCAGCAAGAAACGATTTTTTAGGTTTTCTAGAATAATAATAATAATAATAATAAAAGTATACTTTTATTGTAAGATTTCGAATGCAGTCAAGACGTGAAAAATATAAGTATGAACCTTTGTAAAGACATTCAAACTTTTTAAAAAGTTTAAGTTTAGTAATATACTGTAACAATATATGTAAGCAAATGTATTTCAAAGTTGAAAATTTGTGTAAAAAATTGTCTTTTCTTGAAAATTGATATTTATTTTTGTTTAATTAATGATACTTATTACATTTTTGTTGTTAAAAACTAAAATATACGTTTAATTCTTCTGTTAAAATTGATATATCCGTGTTGGAGGTGAGAAAAAATAGTGTAAAACTAATAAAATTTGTTTAAATTCGTCTTTTTATTCTTAAAATTAATATTTTCTATTGTTTAGAATACGTAATAATAACTTTTGAGGAATGTATAACCGGAAAATGTTAAAAAATCTTAGAAAATTGGTATTAAAAATATTAAATACAGTTGCTTCAATGATATCTTTTCGATATGTAAAGTGATTGTAACATTTAGAAATGTACTTCTGAAGAATGTATAATCGGAAAATGTTAGAAAATCTTAGAAAATTGGTGTTAAAAATATTAAATACAGTTGCTTCAATGATTTCAAAAACAAACTCTGTTAAAAAATTCTGTATGTTTTCAAGTGAAAATAATCTGAACCTGAATACATGGTATTTAAAATACAAAATTCACGTTTATGAACTAATGTTGAAAACATGGGTAACATTAAATATACAGCTAATATTTAATTATAGATTAGAAAATTCTTAAATTGTATCCATATTTATTAAATATAGTACTGAATACAGTGAATAAGTGAAATATGTGAATAAGTATTGATATTTCTATGTTGCTTTTGAAAATACTAGTGTAAAATTATTCAAATTCGTCTTTTCTTTAAAATTGATATTTATTTTTGTTGAATTAATGATACTTGTTAAGTTTTTGTTGTTAAAATTAAAATATACGTTTAATTCTTCTGTTAGAAATCTATATTTCTAAGTTGTTGTTCAAAAGACTATTGTAAAACTAATCAAATTCGCTTAAATTCACCTTTTCATCTTAAAAAATAATATTTTTATTATTTTGTTTAATTAATTATACTGATTATGTCTTCCAAAATTAAAATTTTGGGATATTGCGGTAACTGTTATGAAATTGGAGTGTATAAAATTTCTCTTTTTTTCTCCCAGACTTCTAAATATACAAGAATGAGAGGTCATTGCATTGTCCATTTCCCTACCTAAGGTAAAAAATTGGGGGAGATGGGGGTGAAAAGGTATGGTGAGGGACTTCGGAGGAATAACTTTTGGTTTCAATATGACGTCACAAGAAGCAGGTGTTGTTTTCATATTTGCGTGTGCGTTGAATATTTACTGAAATGTGTTCGTTTATGCATTAAAATTCTACTTAGTTAGTATATAAAAGTATGATGAAATTTCCATTTAGAGTAAAAGTTAACCAAATTCGTTTAATTCGTCTTTTTTCGTTAAAAAATCATTAGTTTCCTTTGTTAATTGTTTAATTATTGAAACTCTTTGAGGTAACGACTGTTCAAAAATTAAAAAATATGTTTAAATTTCTATTTTAAGTTGTGTATTCTGATTTTATATATATATATAAAAAAAAAAAAAATAAATATGAAGAAATCAGTTAAAAATTTAATATTTTCTGTTGTTTTGCTTAATTAATAATGTTCATGAAGGAAATGGTTGTCCAAAACTGGAATGCATGCTTAAATTTCTTTTGCAGTTGATAAAAATCGTAAGAAATCAGTCTTTTTCTATAAAAATCGATATTTTCCATTGTTTTTTACTTAATTATGAATGCTCATTAAGGTTATAGCGTTTGAAAAACTGAAATGTGTGTTTAAGTTTTCTCTCTTAAGTTGATAAAAATCGTAAGAGATCAGTCTTTTTCCATAAAACTTGATATTTTCCATTGTTTTTTTACTTAATTAACGATACTCATTAAGGCTATAGCTGTTGAAAAACTAGGATACATGTTTCACTTTCAACTTTTAAGTGTTACATTGATCATATAGTTGATAAAAATCGTAAGAAATCAGTCTTTTTCTATAAAACTGGATATTTTCTATTGTTTTTATTTAATTAATACTACTCATTAAGATGTCTATCAAGCAAAATTCAAATATATGTTTAACTTTCTTGTGTTAAATTGATAATCTCATCTTGTAGTTGAAGAAATCTAAATAAAATGGTTAAAAACTGAGATTTTTCCAGTGTTTCGCTTAATTAATAATACTCATTAAAATTACGGTTGTTCAAAATTAAAATATAAATTTAATCTTCATCATATAGTATGATTCCGAGTTGAGATGTGATTGATAATATTTTTAATTAGGGAAGGTTGATCACCTCTCTGTTATAATAGAATGTTCCTTTTTTCCACTAGGAGGCGTTCGTGGAGGGGGATGCATAGTGGGGGGGTAGGAGGGACGGTGGTGGCACGGTGGGCGCAGGAGGCACCGCAGGAGGGACCGCAGGCGGGGCAGCTGGAGGAGCAGGTGGGACAGCCGGAGGTGGGACAGCTGGAGGAGCAGGTGGGGCAGCCGGAGGTGGGACAGCCGGAGGTGGGACGGTCCCGCAGTCCCGCCTCCGGCTGAGCCCGTACTGTCCTTTTCCTACTACTTTGGGTTATGACAGATTTTTGAGAAAATTCGATCAATGGGTCATTTTGGATCATAAGGGGTCAGGGTCAAACTAACAATATCTAAATAACGGCTCAATCGATTTTATCTAATTTTTGTATCTAATGTTTTTCGGCATGCTAAAACTAATGAGCTAGGCCACACGTTCGAGAGATTTCGATTATAAGGGTCATTTGTTGGTCATGATGGGTCAAGCTAATTTTATGTAGAAAATGGTACTCACCATTTTGACTATACTTTGTATTATATCGTTTTTGAGCAAGAGAAAACCATTTGGCTTAGACACATGCTCGCGAAAATTCGATTAGTGAGTCATTTTGGGTCTTAATGAGCTAGGGTCATTCTAATTATATATATCAACGACTCAATCAATTTTACCTAAATTTTGAAACAAAACGTTTTTTGTCACGAGAAGACTATTGGGCTGAGTCGCATGTTAAACAAAATTATATTAGTGGGTCATTTCGCTTCATTGCTGAATGCTGCCAAGCTAATTTTACCAAAAAAATGGCTTAAACGATTTTGATTCAATTTTATATTCTACTGTTTTTGATTACCTGAAGACGATTGAGCTATGTCACATGCTTGATCAAATTTGATTAGTGGCTCATTTTGGGTAATACGGGTCAGGGTCACGAGAATATGGCAAAAGCCAATAACTTGGTGATATTTGACAAAATATTGGCGATATATGGCCAAACAATCGACTATAAAAATTACGAAAACCAAAACACGTATTTGGAGCCAAATGAAAGAATGCCTCCAAATTTGGCTATATCTAGCAAAAAATATTGTCTTTCAGAATGTAAAGAATTTTTTTATACATTCGTAAGAGGATTCGAGATGCATGGTTAAACCGATCAGAGTCGAGCTAAAAAAGTGATTTAGATCGATGTCCTTTCGTTGTAAATTTTAAAATAAAGTAAAATTTATAAACATGCGTATAAAAACTTAGTTTTCTTATTGATTGTTTTTCTAAATAATACTATTATAAACATGTTTTACAGTAATAATACAGAGTTAATGATACAGTAAAAATACTATATCGAGCTGAACACAAAGTTAATTTTGACCGAGCTAAGCTCGGTCTACCCTGCTAGTATAAAGTAATATGAATAAAATTAACTAACTACATTTTGTTGAAATTTCTAATTTTTTTGTTATTTAACTAAACTTAAATCCATTAAAGTTGATGTCAAAACTCATTGTTGATAAAATACAAAGTGTCACTCCAGTTGTTTTGTTGTGAAAACTTTTTTACAATATCCTTGAAATATACCGATGTGATATGTGATGCTTCTGGAAAATTAAAATTTCTTTTAGAGACCTGATATAAAAATTCCGTTTTATCCGTTACGGAAACCAGAAATAATGTTTGGAAGCCTGTTAAATCGTGAATCATTATTTTGTATCCAGTATTTGCAATTGCCCAATAAATGAATTTAGATTTGATTCAATTTAGATTTGCAACTTCCCATCATTGATACATACAGAGGTTGGAACCTATGTGATCAGTAAGGGGAATTGTTAGCAGTATAAGTTCATGTTCTTTGACATTCTTAATTAACCTCTTTTCACATAAAAAAAAAAAAAAAAAAAAAAAAAAAAAAAAAAATCAGAAATAATATTTTAGATGCATTAACAACTCTTTACTTCATAGTTTTAAGTGTTCTCTTTAAATTATTTCAATTATTATTTATCACCAGTTTATTCGGTGTTTTTTCGCTGTTCAATGGTGCCCCAACTTTTTTGTTCAATGGTGCCCCATCACATGGAGTTCAACATTACAACGGTTTACTCAATTCGGCTGAAAAAATTGAATAAAACAAAGCTTATAAACTAAAGCTAAAATCTTTGTTTAAGCATTGAACAATAAATTAAAATTTTAGGGATAGAAGTTTGTAAACAAAAAATACGTGTGGCACTCGGGGACTGCCGCGGTAAAGCTATTGCATAGCATTTTTTATCAAATTATACAATTATAATTATTTATTTATTTTTTATTTATGCAGTTTTTTTTTGTTTTTGATATTAATTCAAGTTATACTTTTTAAGCGTGATGACCGATAACAAAAATTTTTTTTTCTTTTATTGAACTAATGAGAATTAATTCAATAGAAGAAAAATCGTTTAAAATATTTTTATTATCTTACAATACATGTAGGTTAATCAGGAATTTTTATCATTGAAACTATACGTTTATGGTAGCCGAAATAAAAAACATAAGTTTGAGACTTGATATTCTCAAAATATCTGAAAAATAGCCGTCAATGTCTGCCGAAGTCTACCGAAGGATACCGTGCCGAAGTCTGCCAAACTGAAGCGACGTTAGCCGGAGTGTTAGGGATTTTTTTCTCGTTACGGAATTTCTAGATTCTTTTGCCGCGCTCAAAGCCCACGATAAAAGCTATGCAATACCTTAATAAATTACCAAACAAAATTTGGCCGCGCTACGAAAATTAGATCGCGAGTTATAAGCATTTTAAATTTTTCGACCCTCACCATGGGGGATCTCCTGTCACCAAAAATTAACACTGTCTCATAATAAATTATCAAACAAAATATGGCCGCGCTACAAAAATTGATCGCGAGTTATAAACATTTTAAATTTTTCGACCCTCACCGTGGGGGGTCTCCTGTCACCAAAAATTAACACTCTCTCATAATATATTGCCAAACAAAATTTGGCCGCGATACGAAAATTCGATTGCGAGTTATAAGCATTTTAAATTTTTCGACCCTCACCGTGGAGGGAGGGGGGTTCTCCTGTCACCAAAAATTAAAACTGTCTCATAATAAATTACCAACAAAATTTGGCAGCGCTACGAAAATTAGATCGCGAGTTATAAGCATTTTAACTTTTTCGACCCTCACCGTGGGGGGGGGGGGGGTCTCCTGTCACCAAAAATTAACACTGTTTCATAATAAATCACCAAACAAAATTTGACCGCGCTACGAAAATTAGATCGCGAGCTTTAAACATTTTAAATTTTTCGACCCTCAACGTGGGGGTCCCCTGTCATTAAAAGTAACACTGTCTCATAATAAATTACCAAACAAAATTTGGCCGCGCTACGAAAATTAGATCGCGAGTTATAAGCATTTTAAATTTTTCGACCCTCACCGTGGGGTTCTCCTGTCACCAAAAGTAACACTGTCTCATAGTAAATTACCAAACAAAATTTGGCCGCACTACGAAAAGTAGATCGCCAGTTATAAGCATTTTAAATTTTTCGACCCTCACCGTGGGGGGGGGGGTCTCCTGTCACCAAAAATTAACACTGTCTCATAATAGACCATCAAACAAATTTTGGCCGCGCTTCAAAATTAGATCACAAGTTATAAACACTTTAAATTTTTTGACCCTCACCATGGGGGATTTCCTGTCACCAAAAATTATCACTGTCTCATAATAAATTACCAAACACAATTTGGCCGCGCTACGAAAATTAGATCGCGAGTTATAAAAGCATTTTAAATTTTTCGACCCTCACCGTGGGGGTCTCCTGTCACCAAAAATTAACACTGTCTCATAATAAATTATCAAACAAAATTTGGCCGCTCTACGAAAATTAGATCGCGAGTTATAAGCATTTTAAATTTTTCGATCCTCACCATTGGGCGGGTCTCCAATCACCAAAAGCTACATTATTCTACCTTGTTTTATCTTAAGACGATTCTTTTCTATACACATTCTATCAGGAATTTTTAGGTGCGTTCGTAATTATATAATACGTAGCACCTATAGTTGTCGTTCAGTCCGTCCGTCTGTCCGTCCGTCTGTCCGTCCGTCCGTCTGTCCGCATATAACAACGCAAAAACTACCCAACCGAATCGTTTGAAATTTAAAATACATAAATATTAGATATTTTTGTCGAGTCATTTCAAATTTTATGAGAATCGGATGGATAGATCAATTACAGGGACGATCAAAAGTATTCCATTACATTACGGTCAATGGGGAAAAAAGTTTCAAATGCATTTTAATCGTTTGAAATTTAAAATACGCAATTATTACATAATTCTGTCGTGTTATTTCAAATTTTTTGATAATCGTGTGCATAGATCAATTACAGGGGCAATCAAAAGTATTCAATTACATTATGGTCAATGGGGAAAAAGTTTCAAATATATTCTATACGTTTGAAATTTAAAATACATAATTATTACATAATTTTTTCGAGTTATTTCAAATTTTATGAAACTCGGACGAATAGATCAATTACAGGGACAATCAAAAGTATTCCATTACATTACAGTCAATGGGAAAAAATGTTTCAAATGCATTTTAATCGTTTGAAATTTAAAATACGCAATTATTACATAATTCTGTCGAGTTATTTCAAATTTTTTGATTATCGTGTGCATAGATCAATTACAGGGACAATCAAAAGTATTCAATTACATTATGGTCAATGGGGAAAAAGTTTCAAATATATTCTATACGTTTGAAATTTAAAATACATAATTATTGCATAATATTTTCGAGTTATTACAAATTTTATGAAAATCGGATGCATAGATCAATTACAGGGACAATCAAAAGTATTCCATTACATTACGGTCAATGGGGAAAAATGTTTCAAATGCATTTTAATCGTGTTACACTCATGCGAACTTAATAAAATTTATATGCAACTATAAAGTACATATTATAATATACATCTTACATAATTTGTGGTGCAAAGAACATTTGTTATTGATTTACAAGGCCACACAAAAGTATTCCATTACATAATGGTATAGGGAGAACATTGTTTGATGAGCGTTTTAATTGTAGTTCACTATTTACAATGTTATGAGATTGATATATGAACGTAATATTTTTAAAACTTCGTTATCGTTCGAACGCACCTAATTTGCTACGCTTCACGTGCAATTTCCAACTTGTTATTATTGAAACTATAGATTTATAGTAACTGAAATAAGAAATATAAGTTTGAGACTTGATATCCTCTAAATATCTGAAAAATACCGCGTCAATGTCTGCCGAAGTCTACCGAATGATACCATGCCGAAGTCTGCCGAGCTGAAACGACGTTAGCCGAGTGTTAGGTTTTTTCGTTACGGATGTGTTAGGATATTTCTCGTTACGGAATTTTTGGATTAGGTCACCGCGCTCAAAGCCTGCGATAAAAGCTATGCAATAGCTTAAAAATCTTACAACTTTATTTTCTTAAGTTTAGATTCAAGAGGGATAAAAATGTATATCTTGTTTAGACAGTACTGTTCATGCAAAATGGTACAGTTTTGTATGATTATTCCCTTAAAGCAGCTGTAATGTATTGCCATATACATTTTTTTTAAATTTATTTGAATTAATATATTAAAAGACATGTACTATTAATAGTACGTCAGACCCGAAAGGGTTAAGAAAAGCTACTGAGGCATTAAATTAAGTTCGAGTTTACAATGCTGATATTGTTAGGTATAACCATTGCTATATACTTGTGATTAATTTGTTATTTTAAAGTTATAATATCAACTGTTAAGAAAGCTGAGCCGTTGATAATTTTAGATAAAAAGCAGGGCTGTCGTAGGCAATTTTTTATATTCGGTTTGCACCACTGTTTTTCTGAAATAAATTTTGAAGTATATTTCTCTTGCAAATGTTACAAGGCATTAGAGGCACGGTTCAGGAGCCTCGTGATTCTGCTGAAGGTTTTAAAATTCTTATTTCTTTAGCATAATAATCCGACAGCACAAATAATATTCTTTTCAATATTATTTGCGCTGTCTTACAATTCGCAACAGTAATTGAAAAGATTATCTCAAAATATGAAATAAATGTCTTGCACAAATATATTTTTAAATTTAAACTGTTTGGCTTCATTATTGTTTGATCATTTCAAATATGGCGCATTTTATCCTATTTCCTGCTTTTAACGCATATTAATGAATTTATTAATTATTTAGTTAGTTAGTTATTGTAATAGTTACGTGAAAATATTTTGTTGCTCAAGAAGAAACATTTTTTTTTTTTTTTCGCTGCTTTAGGATTGGCAACAATAGTTTAAATCATCATCTAGAAATGTGAGATGGCTCGCCTAAATATACGAAAATAAGTTTTTCCCAGGCTTCGGTGGACAGAGGAGTGTATGAAAGTAAAACAATATAATAACACATATAAAATGGGACACACCTTTATTTGTATACATAAGTACCAAGCACGTTGAGACATTTTTTCACGCTCCTTGATAAGCTGCAAAAAGCCCTTCAGGAAAACACCAGGGCTTTGTCTACGGACAAGCCTTTAAACACTTCATTATGCAAAGAACTAAGTTTTTCCTGGGGGGCTTTTTGAAGCTTATCAAACGGCATGACAAATGTTTCAATGTATTCGGTAATTATGTGAAATAATAAAGATATGTCTTATCTTTAATATCTTATTCTATTCTTTCATACTCAACTCTGACCACAGTCGACAGAGCAAACTTATTTTCAGACTCCCCCTCGTATTTTTCAATTGTTGTATCGTTATTGTAATTTTCACCCATTTTTTTTTTCTCTCTTTTTAATATTTACATGAAAATACTTTTGTTATCAGAAAGGAAATATTATTTACGCTGTTTTAGAATTTACGATAATAGTTGAAAAAATTATCTGAAAAATGAAATAAATGTCTCGCGCAAATATTTATTTTTAAACTATATTTTGCCAACTGTTATTTATTTGACCATTTTAAATATGATGCAATTTCTTTCATTTGAGGCTTTTAACGCATAATAATGAATTTATCATTAAAAAATTTCCTTCCTCTTTTAAAATTCATGTGTGACTATAGTTTTTATCACGTAATTTTCTATATTTTCCTGTTTTTAATACATAATCACTTAATTCTAATTTAAAAGTTTTTCCCTGTTTATAATAGCCACGTATAAATAAATTTTTTATTTGAAGAAAATTTATTCTTTACGCTGTTTTTAAAATTGGCAAAAATTTAATACCCTTTTCTAAAATATGTAAAATATGTCTCGAAATATTGAAAGTTTGAACTTAAAATGGCAATAAATATTTTAAAAAATAAATAAAAAAAAAAAAAAAAAAAAAAAGAAAAGAAAAAAGTGCAGTTTGCACATTGGGAACTTATAATGTATAAAATGATCGAAATTTTTTTTTAATTCCTGTGTACATTTTTTGCCTCTATAAAATATTTTTAATGGAACGATTTTGACTACTTTTAACATTAAATATCTCTTAAAATAGTTGTTTGCTTTCAGCGTTTTCGCATCAGAGTATTTATCAAACATATCTCTGTAATACCACGAATTTTCATATTTTTGTACGCAACAGTTTTCTTAATATTAAAAAAAAAGAATGACTGCTGATCACAAAATTTATTATCAGCCGCGATGAAAGTATTAATTATTTTTACTACATTATTATTATGCCACTATTATTGTCCTCTATCTTTATAAGAATAAAGTATTAAATTCATCAAAAATTTCGACTTCCGGTTTTCGATGATTTGTATGTTTCAGGAGATCCTGAATACGATTAAATAGTTTTTAGAAAATTTCTGACTGAATCTGTCTTTATCACTCTGTGAGTCTATATGTGACAAAAATATTGTGGACGTTCTATCTTAAGAGCTAATGTACAAAATTTCCCGAAACTTTAGATTCAGTTAGAACCTTGATATAAATTTGAATGTGATTAGTTTTTTGGTGTATATCGCTCAACAAGTGGCGCTGCTATGCCGCATTATTCACAATTTCCACAGTAGTTCTATTTCAAGAATACAATGCAGAGATTTTCTCAATTCTTTAGATTCAGTTATTCCTTGATATAATTTGGTGCTGAGTGATTTCGGTGCAAATCACTCTGCATGCGGCATTATTTATGATTATCGAAATAGCTCTATCTCAAGAAATGACGCGCGAATTTCCATCAAACTTCAGATTCAGTTAGTCCCTGATATAGATTAGTGTTGCCTAATTTTTGGGGCAAATCGCTCTATAGATGGCAGAGCTATGCTGCATTTTTCACGATTTCGCAATAACTGTATCTCAAGAACTAATGCATAGATTTTCATCAAACTCCAGATTCAGTTAATATTTCACAATAATTGTCCATGATTAGTTTTTGGTGCACATCACCCAACAGGTGGCGCTGTTATAAAAAATCATGCAGAATTTTTAAGGATTTTGCAATAGCTCTATCTTAGAAACTAATGCAAACGGATTTTCTTCGAACTTCAGATTCATTCAGAAATTGACATAAGTTATATGCTGACACGATTTTGGTATAAACCACCTAGCCGGTGACGCTGCTATACTGCACTTTTCTCTAAGTATAAACATGTATAAAATAGAAGAATGTTTTGGGATTGCTAATCTAACTAGTTTTTAGAATAGAAAGATACGACATTTTTAAATACCGCATATTTAATTTTTTACTTTCTTCTGTCTTTACAGGAAAAAAAATATTTTATTCGTGAAAAATGTCGTTTTAAATACGTTTTATGGGTCATAGAACCTGAAAAACACGTTTTTACAAAATGTCTGTCTGTGTATGACACAAATTAATAAGGGAAGTTAATAAACTTTAGATCCAGTTAGTCTCTGATATAAACTGATACTGAATATTTTTTGATGTAAATCGCTAATTAGATGACACTTATATGCTGTATTTTGCTGATTTTCGCATAGCTATATCTCAAGAACTAATGAACGGATTTTTATAATAGTTCAGATTCCGTTAGTACTTGATACAATTTGCTGCTGATTATTTTTTTGATGGAAATCAATCAACAGGTGGTTGTTGCTATGTGGCATTGTTTTTAACTATCGCGATAACTCTCAAGAACTAATGCATAAATTTTCATCATACTTCAGATTCAGCTAGAAACCTTTGCACTTGACATGGATCATTATTTTTTAAGGAAAAGAATATCTGCTAGGATTCAGGGGCATGAAAAATAAATAGTATTTTTCTCTTATAAATCCAAATTATTTTGAATTACAGCCGATTGCTCTCAGTTAACCACCAATCCATCATTGTCATATCCAAAAAATTGATCTAAAATTACTAAAAACTGAAAAATTCTTGAGATTTACTGAAAGATTTGTTACTTTTGCAGGAATAAGCACAATTTTATTTAGCTCCTTTGGAGCTAAATACTAATATATACAAATTTTATAGTTTTACCGATAAAAATTATTTCTTGAATGTGTCAAACAGTTGAGAATTTAGATTATAAAATATTTTTTTAAATATGTCAAAAAACCTTTTATAAAACTTGAACATTTTATAATTTATTTGTAAAATATTTTTGAAAACATTATTTCTTAAAAAGCTGAAGTATAATCCAAGTAAAGTCTGACAATAACTTAACTTTTCAAGGAAAATGATAAAATTCACTGAAACAATCTTGGAATTGATTTTAAATTTTGTAATCAATACTGTTAATAAAAATATTCATAAATCAATGCAAGTTTTAAGATTTTTAGAAAATTATGTGAACTTAATACATTCGTGCCCTCTAGCTTTCTTCTTTCCTCCGTCGATGGTCATTACTCTGGCATGCTTCACTATTTTTACGAAATTCTCTTAATTTGCATTAATATTTCAAACAAATGTATATAATAATGATACGCATCGACCACTAATTGTATAAATACAAATAAAGAGTATATTTTTCGAGAATAATGCTAGGTATAAAACTTCCAAAAGTATCCCCCTTTTGTGAAATTATACATTTTTTATAAGAAGCAAATTTTAATCAACCATCACGAATGTTACTATTTACATTAAACGTATTCATGTTCAAAATACAGACATATATGTATTATACATACGTACAATAAATTCAATAAACCCAACTCGAGTAAAAAATTATCAAGAATTAATGATGCAATCTGAGTCCACAGAGTACCAGGCTGTTGCGCTCTAACCATTGAGCCACTCCGGCCGATAAATGAGTATACAATTTTTCACTAATAAACCATGTTGGAGAAAGTCATCAGCCATCTATCAGACAGTGTTGGATGATGGGACAACTATGAATCGATTTTACTATTCTATAGATCTATATAAAAGAAAAATTGCAGACCCAGGTATCAGTCAGAGTGTTAGAGCAACAGCCTGGTACGCTGTGGACCCAATTTTAATTTCTGGCTTTGGCTAATTTCTCATTCCAGTGTGGTTTGTTGTATATATATACAGTAAAACCTCCAAATAACGGACATTTCGGGAGCGTGGAAACTGTCCGCTATTCGGAGATGTCCGCTATTGGGAAAAACCTCGGAGATTCAAAAATTGCTAATAAATGCTTAAAGTTTCATTAATTGATTTTTGTATGTCCTAAAATTCTAATATATGATTAATCAGAAATTAAATTAATTTTTTAAGCAATAACATTGAAATAAAATGTTACATACTTTTGTACACTGTTTATTACATTCTTACGAAAAAAATGTATTTAAAAAGTTTCCTTTTGCATTTAAAAATTACATGTAATTTCTTTTTCAATGTGAAATTTTAACCCTGGCAATATTTTTGATTTTTCTGAATCATCTTAAAGAAAAAAAAATGTTTAATTGCTCACTGTATTTTGCCACTTCTTAAAAGCATAAAATCTCAAATCTTACGGAGGGAGGGGGAGCATTGTGATGCTCTGGGAGATAATGTCCCTTCAGACCATCCCCTGAATTTAATACTGGACGTCGAAGGGAAGATTTTCCCTCGCCCACTCTCTACCTTTGTCTGTGATCACAAAATTTTGACACATTACTCTGACAAATAAAGAGGCTTTCTTTAAAAAAAAAAAAAAAAAAAAAAAAAAAATTTCTTTAAAAATCAAGTTTTCATACTTTATCGCTAAAATTACTGTCCGCTATTCGGAATGCCCGTTATTCAGAGGTTAAACATACAAAAATTTAGATTTTGGGAGTGGGGATCGGTAAACTGTCCGTTAAATAGAGGTGTCCGCTATTCGGGAGTGTCCGTTATGGAGGTTTTACTGTATTTGTATAATATTGACATGAGCATTTAAGAGTTGAAAGAAGGCGTTAATTATGTGTATATGTGTGTTTTAATACTCAGGGTAGTCTGTAATAGAAAGCTTTCGAATACTTAAAATAGAAATGGTTTAAAAGAGAGGGTTATTAGAAAATAAGTGTCCGAATTGCTTTAAATGTCTTTAACAAACGTAAAATTAGATATGATTATTGCATATGCAGTAAATCCTCCTTAAAATAAATAAACAAATAAATTACCCCGTTTTTTTTTTTTTTTTTTTTTTTTTCTCGTTTTTTTTTTTCTGCGATTCTATACTTTTTCAGTGCAACATTTAATATTTTTGTAGCTTAATTGTAGAATAATAAATATGTTTAACAGATTTTTCTGTTAATGGTGTGCGGGTAATAAATCGCCAAATATTTTTCAAATAAAAAATACCATGTTTAAAAATTAGATGAATCTACAAACAAGGGGTTTTTTTGTTTGTTTATTTATTTATATATTTTGTTAGACATCAGAAAAAGCATTGTTTCTTCTTTTCCACAACACTGGAAAAACTTTAAACGGGTTATAATAATAAAAAAAAAAAAAAAAAATAAGAAATAAAAAAAAAATAACCATAAGAATAATATTTGTTGATACTTTTTAATTTTACTAAATTAAAAAAAAAAAAAAAATCGATAGCTGCAGTACTGCCAAAGTTGTTTTCGTTCATTCAGAGAGATTTTGAAGAAGTTTTGTGATTCCAAAGATTTCTGCTTGTCTACTCTTCGCTTTTTAAAAAGTATTGATCGGTTCTAGCGGTAATTCGGCATAATCTTATAACTATAGTTTGCTGGTTTTGAATTTTGGATCATTTGAGACAACAGCCTTGCCGCTACAGGTCTCAGAGCTCTCCCCATTCAAACTTCAAACTGCAGTACTGCTTATCGAAAGCAATATTTCTTTTGTTCGTTAATGGTAAAACTGTCCTTTTTACTTACCCATCATACGTAGTATAGGGTAACTCTTACAATCGTTTTGAAAATCGAGATAAAAATTTTGACGGATTTACACGTTTCAGATACTGGAGATTCCGAAAAACATATTTTTAGAAAAAAAAATTGCCGTCTGTCTGTCTGTCTGTAAACTCTCTATCTCCAGAAGACATTGAGATAGAGACTTGAAATTTTGTATGTACTTAGCATGTAAGAATGGAACGAAGCCTATTTAATATCAGTAACCACGACTATCCGGAACTATTTTTTTTTCGGACTCTCGAAAAATTCGCTCTGATGAAAAGTACATAAAAACTTTCGAATTTTTTTATTTTTATGAGTGGAAGTAAAAGGCAATAAAACAACACAAATTTCGCATAAAAAACAAAGTCGATCGGGTTATTAGCTGCCGAGATATTTGTAATCCTGTTTTTCACATTCTTCGATTTTTCATCACTCTGTATTTCATTCAAATTTCGATTCAAAGGTATATTTTAATTGGAAATGAGACACTTAATGCGGCGCAGTAAATTGTTAGTTAATGTTATTATTATTTTTTGGAGTTATAAGGATGTTTCTTTTACGTAATTCAATACTGCTTGAGTAATTTGGCGTTTTATATAATTTGTTGAAATTGGTTCATCAGAAATTCATCAATAGAGCATTACTACGTGTTTAAGATATTTAAATATACGTTTACATTTTATTTTGGAATCGCGATGCATTTTGTAAATAGTTTATACATGTTTTACTTTTATATTATGTATATCAGTGATGGGTAAATATTAAGGTGGCCCCCCAATGACTAGTTTTTTGATCGATGCAAACCATATCAAAGCTTTAAATATATTTTTTTTTAATATAGGAGCATAAAATTTTCATCACAAAAAGAAAGTTTTTAAAAATTTCAAAATAGTTATTACTTTCCGTAGATATTTTTAGCACCAAAAATTAAATAATGTAAAATGTAAAAATAATAAAGTTTCAATAGTAAACAGTATTAATAATTAGAAAGTCTATTATTAATCATTTTTTTACATAAAGAATTATTACAAAGACCAAAAAAAAAAAAAGAAAAGAAAAGAAAAGAAAAAGAAAGAAACCCCTGTGGGGGAAATCCGCCACATAAGCAATAAACAGATCACACCTAAAGAAAAATTAAAAAAGAAAATTCAATTCTAATAATTCAAAATAGTTGTAATTATCCTTAAATGTTTTTTATCATCAAGAATTGAATTATGTAAAAATAAAATAAAATAAAGTTTCGATAGTCAACAGTATCAATATTTAGAAAGACCATATTATCAGTCATTTTTTTACGTAGAAAATGTTGCAAGGAAATAAAATAAATTTAAAAGGAAAACTCTGGAAAAAAGATCCGCCAAACAAGCGATAAACACTTCACACTTAACAAAAAAAAAAAAAAAAAAAAGGGAGGAAAAAAGAAAAACTCATGAAGATCAAGATGTATTGTGTGACGTCATCAAAAGTAACTCTTAACCCTGTCTACTAAACGGTGATCCCTCCCCCCTTCTGAACCCCCGACCTCCCAACACCATCCCCGTGTCTCAAGAACAGGTGAGAGGGAGATTTAAGTTTCAGTTTCGAAATTTTCTTCGTCCAGGAGCATCCTCCTGTTCTTTTTTGTTCGAGTGGGATGTCGAACCTTGCGGGGAAAACGACCATTCTTAATAATGCCACCTGTTTCACTGGAAGAGGAACTTACAGGAGTGACCACACTTATAAGAGACACTTTGTCAATGCTCCGGTAAGTTAATATTATTAATCATTTATGAACGGAGCATTCTAAATATGTATGATACAATTAGCTTGTCCAGGGTTGTGTTGGTTTTAAGGGGGTCAGGGAAACAAAAAATTTCTAATTTTCTAAAAGAAAAAATTACTGATTTAACCATCTATCTACCGAATTATTTATCAAGAAATTGATCCAACTCACTAATCACAGTCGACTCTCGTTAATTCGAAATCGGATAATTCGAATCTTCGCTTAATTCGAACTAAACATGAAGTTCCCAAAATTTTCAGTGGCAGAATAACGTTAAAATTTTTCATTAATTCGAACTCATTTTCTCTTGACTTCGTTTAATTCGAACTAACGAGAATTCCGATTTTTATTTTTATTTTCTTTCTACCGGATTTCAGATCGTTTGGATAACTTTCTTTCATTTTTGTGGAAATTGTTCCGAACGAGTATACACATAATGCAACGCATTTGATATCCACTTTCTTAGAGCCCCGTCTGTCCATTAGTGTCGCTTTAAATTTTTCTTCCATCGTGCTTGTTTCTAATATTTTAATTAGTTAATGAATTTATCCATTCTAATTTAATATTACCTCATATTCTAATAATAACAGACGAAATACGTTTAAAATACACTATAACATTAATTCCTTTGTAATAGTATACCACATTAGGCATGTTTTCCATAATTCGAACTTCGGATAATTCGAACATTTCTTGTGGTCTCGACGAGTTCTAATTAACGAGAGACGACTGTACCTTCTTTAATATCTGAACGTATACTGGGATTTTTAGATAATACTAATGTGGAATTTAAACATTTTTTTTTTTTCATTAGAACTGATTAAATATATCGGTAGTTATAATTTTTTATGAAATATTTACAAAAATAACCAGATTAATTAACCAAAATTACGCTTTTGAAATTATCACAATTCTTAAACTAGTCGTTGGGGGCCACCGTAATACTTACCCATCATGGATATGTATATGAAAATAAAACATGTGAAAACTATTTATACAATGCATTGCAATTCATAAACAAAATTTAAATATTGTTAATATACATAGTAATGCTCTATTAAAGAACTGCTGATTACCGATTTCGACAAATTATAAAAAACGCCAAACTACTCAAGTAGTACCGAACTGCGTAAAAGAAACATCCTTATAACTCCAAAAATAATAACTCTATTAACTAACAATTAATTGCGTCGGATTAAGCGTCTCATTTCCAATTAAAATATACCTCTGAATTGAAATTTGAATGAATTACAGGGTCATGAAAAATCGAAGAATGTGGAAAACAAGATTACTAATATCTCGGCAACTAATAACCCGATCGATTTTATTCTATATGCAAAATGTGTGTTGTTTTATTGCCTTTTACGTCCATTCCTTAGAACAAAAAAAGTCGAACATTTTTATATACCTTTCATCAGAACGAATTTTTCGAGAGTCCGAAAAAAATAGTTCAGGATAATCGAGGTTGCTGATATTAAATAGGCTTCGTCCCATTCTTACATACTAACTACATACAAAATTTCAAGTCTCTATCTCAATTCGTTCGGGAGATAGAGCGTTTACAGACAGACAGACGGCAAAATTTTTTTTCTAAAAATATGTTTTTCGTAATCTCCACTATCTAAAACGTGTAAATCCGTCAAAAAAAATTTTCGATTTTCAAAACGATTGCAAGACTTACCCTATATTACGTATGATGGGTAAGTAATAAAAATAAATTTAATTTTATTAAAATTTTTAAACGAAATTTTAAAATGCTCCTCGTGTCTTAATTTTTGAGATATTTTCTTGCTTTTGCATTTTTAGCATATAACTCTATTATAAACAAATTTGGGTAAGATTTTTTTAATCTCTTGAATAGTTAATATTTTGCAATTTTATTTTTATTCCATATCGATTTTCATCAAAATTTTGCTTTTTAATAAGTAAAACTAGTCGTTGGGGGCCACTGTAATACTTACCCATAATGGATATGTATATGAAAACTAGTCGTTGGGGGCCACCGTAATACTTACCCATCATGGATATGTATATGAAAATAAAACATGTGAAACTATTTATACAATGCATTGCAATTCATAAACAAAATTTAAATATTGTTAATATACATAGTAATGCTATATTAAAGAACTGCTGATGTACCAATTTCGACAAATTATATAAAACGCCAAACTACCCAAGAAGTACCGAACTGCGTAAAAGAAACATCCTTATAACTCCAAAAATAATAAATCTATTAACTAAAAATTAACTGCGTTGGATTAAGCGTCTCATTTCCAATTAAAATATACTTCTGAATTGAAATTTGAATGAAATACAGGGTCATGAAAAATTGAAGAATGTGGAAAACAAGATTACTAATATCTCGGCAACTAATAACCCGATCGATTTTATTCTATATGCAAAATGTGTGTTGTTTTATTGCCTTTTACGTCCATTCCTTAGAACAAAAAAAGTCGAAAATTTTTATATACCTTTCATCAGAACGAATTTTTCGAGAGTCCGAAAAAAATAGTTCCGGATAATCGAGGTTGCTGATATTAAATAGGCTTCGTCCCATTCTTACATACTAACTACATACAAAATTTCAAGTCTCTATCTCAATTTGTTCGGGAGATAGAGCGTTTACAGACAGACAGACTGACAGACAGACAGACAGACAGACAGACGGACGGCAAAAATTTTTTTCTAAAAATATGTTTTTCGTAATCTCCACTATCCAAAACGTGGAAATCCGTCAAAAAAATTTTTTCGATTTTCAAAACTATTGCAAGACTCTATACTACGTATGATGGGTAAGTAAAAAAAGCAATGGGTTTAAATGCATCATGAAAAATATAAAATACTCTATAAATGGAAATGCTTTTGCAGTTGAATATGTTTCATATAATTTTATTTAAAGAAAAGAATAAGAAAAATCTACAAAAATGAATAATAAAACTACCACTTTTTGAAAATATTTAGCTTCGACTGTTTCTCTATTCTATCTAAAATTTGATCAAGAAGAGTGTTTTGTGTGGAAAGAATAAAAACTTTTATTAATAGACAGAATAAATAAGTTTTATGTAAAGTTTTCTTCAATGGTACTTCAAAGTACCGTTGGTGCATAAAGGGGTAAAAATTTCACTGTTTTTTAGGTGCGTTCGTAATTATGTAAATACGTAGCACCTATTGTTGGCGCTCAGTCTGTCCGTCTGTCTGTCCGTCCGTCTGTCCGCATATAACAACGCAAAAACTACCCAACCGAATCGTTTGAAATTTAAAATATATAAATATTACGCAATTTTGTCGAGTCGTTTCAAATTTTATGAAAATCGGATGCATAGATCAATTACAGGGACAATAAAAAGTATTCCGTTACATTACGGTCAATGGGGGAAAAAGTTTCAAATGCATTTTTATCGTTTGAAATTTAAAATATATTATTATTATGTAATTTTGTCGAGTCATTTCAAATTTTATGAAAATCGGATGCGTAGATCAATTACAGGGACAGTCAAAAGTATTCCGTTTCATTACGGTCAATGGGGAAAAAAGTTTCAAATATATTTTAATGGTGTTACACTTATTCGAACACAATAAAATTGTTATGCATCTGTGATGTAGATGTTATAATATACATTTTGCACAATCTGTGGTGCAAAAAACTTTTGTTATTGATTTACAAGTTCACACAGAAGTATTCCATTACATAAAAGTATAGGGAGAACATTGTTTGTTGCGCGTTTTAAATTGTAATTAACTGTTTAACATTTTATGAGATTCATATACTTTGTTGAGGAATACTACAAATTATTTCCTGTATAAAAGAAAGCATATAGTATAGCATATAATATACGATGCTGAAGTATAATAAAAGTTACTTCCTGTATATTTACAGTAACGCAAAAAGGAAAAAAAAAAAAAAAAAAAAAAAAAAAAGGCCATTATATTCTATTCAAAATACAATCTATTATAACAGTAAGATCTGAATATATTTAAAACTTTGTTATCGTACGAACGCACCTCATTTGCTACGCTTCACGTGCAATTTCCAACTTGTTTATTCTTATAATGACGTTTAAATCACGTGTTTATCTTAATTAGAAGAAGAATTATTATAACTTTTTTCACTTTGGTTTGTTTTCAAAATCTAGCTTTTAAGCAAGAATTGTCATGGACATGACTTCTTGTAAAAATACGTTTTTCTTCAAGATGGGTTTTTCACAGTTTCGCATAATTAAATTGTTATAACTCAAGAACCGTTAAAGATTAATGCTTCAAACTTGGAACATGTCTTTTTAGATTGATTTATTTTAATTTTGATTCAGCAAATTTGAAAAAAATATTCGCTTTTGAAAACATGACTTAAAAAATAAGTTACAGCATTTTTTTTTCAAATTTTTAATTTAAATATATTTAATTAAAAAAATGACATATGCTGATACAATGAAATATGCAAAAAGAATGCTGAATCATAATTAAAATTTAGATATTTCTAATTATTTAAATGTAAAATATATAAATAAATACTATAAATAATATTTTGAGTTATAACGATTTTAAATTACGCTATTTTTATAGTAAAATTTAAATTTTAAACTTTAAAAAAATTACAAGAAGTGCTGTTATGGGATTTTTTTACAAATGATATAGTTAATCCTCACAAAAAAAAAAAAAAAAAAAAAAAAAAAAAAAAAAAAAAAAATCAAAATTTTAATTTAATAAATAAAAAATTATTTTAAAATGAGTCTCTGACCCCTTTAAATAAAGGTCATATCTTTTTTGTTGATCATATCTTTTTTGTTACAATTTCCCCCTAACAAAGAAAAAAAAAATGTAGTTAAAATGCATGTTATTTTGAAAAAATATAAATGAATGATTTCTTATAAAACTTGGAATTATTATGAAGTATATTTAATTTTAAGTATTTATAATTCTGTTACAAATAAATGAATGTGTATAAATCATTAGATAGCCGATTTTTTCGAGTTTATTTATAGCGACGTCATACGCATACTTAAGTTTTTTAAGACTTATAAATGTTATATTTTCCAACGGATGTGAATGACGTCATTTTTTTTATAAAATAGAAGGGTGTCTTATAATTCTTAAAACTGAAATATGTTTTGCATCACCTATAGTTAATTTATTTTTTTATTATTTTTTTTAAATATTAAAAATATTTATGTGTCTAAAATTTTAGTCTTTTAAAAAATCATTTTCCAAATAGTCGCTGTAATTTTTTAAATTGTTTTTTTTTTTTTTTTTTTTTTTTATTATTATTTTTGTAAACGATCATATCTGTTATATGAGAACTTTCTCAAAGAGTAATCGAAAAAACTTCTGAAGTTTCAAACTTAAAAACTTCTATTATTGTTAAGTTTGCAATTTTTAAAGAGTTCTTGAAAAGCTTCTTCAAAGTTTAGCCATATAAGCATTGCTTGCTTTGTAATTTGCACGCACATCTTGAATCAGTCATGATTGATAATTATAATCAATGAAATTCGCAGCAATTAATAGAGTCTCATTTGATACGATACAGCTCAGTTTAATGAGTAATGGTTGAAATTTCCGAAAGAAACGATGACATTTTTGAAACACACAGTTTCGACCTCCCCCCCCCCACCACCACCACCACCACCCCTGAATTTCTGACAGCATTTTTGTCGAAAATGAATTTTCGGCAAGACTCTTATTTTGGATCGAAAATGAAACCGAATTTTCATTCAATATCTAGTCTTAAACGTCCTTTTCAAAACATACTTTGATCACCAGTAGTCAAAACTCATTCTGATTGTGAAAATAAATTAAAACTATTTTTGTTAATCCTTTTTATTCCAAGTTATGAATTCATGAAAATATCATCGTCTAAAGCCTTTTTCTTAAAATTTTAAATATTATATTAGAAGATTTATAAAGACATTTTTATATATTTTAGAAGGATTTTCCCAATTAAAACTAATTAATTAAATTTGAATTTTTAGGGATTATGTGCAATATTTATAGCTTTTCTCAAATCGTTTATTTAAAATATTTTTTTTATTATTATTTTACAGAATTTGAAAATGTACAAACATAATGTTCTTACAATACACATATAGAAGTATTACTCTATCTAACTCCCCTCCCTTTCCCCCTTCAAAAAAAAAAAAAAAAAAAAAAAAAAAAACTTTAATGTCAAGAAAGTTGGAAAGATGAAAAAGAAAGAAAGGAAAGAAATCATCCATTTATAAATATTTTTGTATCATATATAGAATAAGATAAAGCAAAACATCTATAGCTCATTCTAAACTGTGTTAATACTAATCGATTCATTAAATTAATTTTATAATAAATTATTTTAATGGTACTTTGAAGTACTGTCGGGGTACAAAGGATTAAATTATAAGATTAGAGTAACTTTTAGAAAGGATTCGTTGAAATAACATTTAACGATATTTAATGCAACACTTAAAAATGATTGTAAGTATTTTGCTTGGTATTACACTTTAATTTTCTTAATTCAAAATCATAGAAAAAATATTAATATAACAATTTTTATAAATTTTGAAATTTTTTTTATAATTTGATTATATATAACTACTGTAATATATATATATATATACACAATCGACTCTCGTTAATTCGAACTCGTCGGGACCACAAGAAATGTTCGAATTATCCGAAGTTCGAATAATGGAAAACATGCTTAATATGGTATTCTATTACAGGAATTAATGTTATAGTGTATTTTAAATTTATTTCGTCTGTTATCATTAGAGTATGAGTTAATATTAAATTAGAATGGATAAATTCATAAACTAATTAAAATATTAGAAACAAGCACGATGGAAGAAAAATTTAAAGCGACACTGATGGACAGACGAGGCTCTAAGAAAGTGGATATCAAATGCATTGGATTATATGTATACTCGTTCGGAACAATTTTCACAAAAATGAAAGAAAGAAAGTTATCCAAATGATCTGAAATCCAGTAGAAAGAAAATAAAAATAAAAATCGGAATTCTCGTTAGTTCGAATTAAACGAAGTCAAGAGAAAATGAGTTCGAATTAATGAAAAATTTTAACGTTATTCTGCCATTGAAAATTTCGGGACTTCATGTTTAGTTCGAATTAAGCGAAGATTCGAATTATCCGATTTCGAATTAACGAGAGTCGACTGTATATATATAATAAATAAATTACATTAAGTGGGTCCGGGCCACATTTTAAAGTAATATTTATTGATTCAGTTAAAATTATAAATTGTTTTATTATGGTTGATCATATCATTAGTAAACAGTATCACACGATAAAACATATCATAATTTTAAAAAAATCTTTAAATTTAAAATTTATTAAAAAAGTGGGGTAAATTAAAATCGTTATTATTTGAAATGTTATTTGTAGATTTTTAATGCAATTTTCATATAAAAAAACAAAAATAGACAAGCTTTAATTTTGATTCAGCATCTTTAAAAAGATTAATTTAAATAAAAATAAAAATATTTAAAGTAAAATTTAGAAAAAAAAAATGTAACATTTAAAAAGAAAATCAGATATATATTTTTTTCAAATTTTCTGAATCAAAATAAAATTAAAACAATTTAAAAAGGCATGCTCCAAGTTTGAACCATTTATCTTAAATGGTTCTTGAGTTATAACAATTTAAATAAGAGAAATGGTGAAAAAAACCATCATGAAGAAAAACTCATTTTCAAAAGAAATCGTTATATAACAACCATTGCTTTGAAGCTAGATTTTGTAAACAAATCAAAACATAAAAATTAATATTTCCAGTTTTATTGAATATAAAAAAAATGTAAAAACAGAGAAATTTTTAATGCAATAGTTAAAAAAATATTTAAAGATTTTTTGGCCTGGAACTCCCTTAAGTGAAAACGATTTTAAAAATCGCTGTCAAAACTCATTTTGATTGGGAAATTAAATTAAGATATTTTTTTAACATCATAAAATTAGAGCAACATTTGGAAGAATTTGTCAAAATAACATTTAACGATATTTAATACAATACTTGGAGTGTTTGTAAGATTTTGCTTACATTTATTATATTTTAATTTTATTTGCTTTTTAATTCGAAATCACAATGCATTTTAAAGATAAACAACACTCATAAGTATTGAAATACTTTAATAATTATATTAATATCTACTTTTATAATACAAAAGTGAAAAAAAAAACGGAATCTTATTAAATGAAAAAACATTTTAATAATATATTTAAAAATTGATTTTAATTGGGAAAATAAATTAAAATTGTTTTTAGTTAAATCATAAAATAAGAGCAACGATTTAATAGTATTTGTCGAAATAGTATTTAAAGATATTAATACATCACTTGGAAGTGATTGCAAGGTTTTTGCTTAGTATTATACTTAAATTTCCATTGCTTTTTAATTCAAAATCACAATGCTTTTTAAAGATAAATATTTATCATAAGTATTGAAATACTTTTAATAATGTGATTGCATATCTACTCTTATATAAAAAAGTAAGAAAATTGAATCACATTAAGTAAAAAAAAAAAAAAAGTTTTAAACATCAGTATCAAAATTCCTTTTGATTAGGAAAATAAATTAAAATTGTTTTTTTAATCATAAAATTAGAGCAACATTTATAAGAATTTGTTAAAATATCATTTAAGGATATATAATGTACTTGGAAGTATTTGCAAGTATTTTGATTAGTATTATAAATCAAATTTCATTACTTTTTAATTCAAAATCGCAATTTTTTTTCAAAGATAAACATTCATCATAAACAATGAAATATTTTTAATAATTTTATTACATATCTACTGTTATATATATATATATGTATAAAAAAAAACTGAATCATATTAAGTGAAAAAGCGTTTTAAATATCACTGATCAAAAGTCATTTTACTGGGAAAATAAATTGATATTTATTTTGTTAAATGGCACAATTTTTTTTAAAGATCCACAATTATCATAAATAATGAAATATTTTTAATAATTTTATTAAATATCTACTGTTATATAAAAAATAAAATAAATAAATCACATTAAGTGAAAACGCGTTTTAAATATCAGTGATCGAAACTCATTTTGGCTGGGAAAATAAATTGATATTTATTTTGTTAAATGACACAATTTTTTTTAAAGATCAACAATATATACTTATTATAAATAAGTAACACTGAAACCATTCTAATATCTATTTGAATTAATTTTTACAATCTAATGTTAATCCAAACATTGTAACATAATAAAACATCAGTATACATCTGGAAATCCTTTTATTATAAGGGATATGGCTTTCTTCTGTGTTAAATACACAAAATGACATCATGTTGCATATCATCAGATAAGATGCAAATATTGCTCACTGGTAATTTATTATTGGGAGACTGGGTGTAACAACAGGATGAACAGTACACCCTTTTATGGACCAATGGTAATTTTGAATCTCGTCTTGAATAACAACATTAAAATTTTCACTAAAATCCAACAATACAATAGTCTTTTTTGAAGGATATATATATATATATATATATATATATATATATATATATATGTGTGCACTTTGTAGCACATGGAAATTTAGATCACCCTTCTAAGATAAAAAACAACAAACTGACAGTAATTGGATTCCAAAACATCTGCTTTCCCTAAAGAACTTAACCCTACCTTTATCAGAAGGTGCTTATACAAGGCAGGTGCAGACTAATCTTTCATACTATAGAAACAAATTTAAGTTAAGTTAAACATTTGTGTATTTAAACTTATCAAAATATATTTAAAGTTGATTAAAATTACTTTAGGAAATTAAATACAAGGCTTTGAACATTTTTTAAATATAAATAATTAAAATATAACCATTCAAAAGAAAAATTGAAAATTTGAGATTTTTTTTTTATACTGAACAACAACAAAAAATTTTTTTTCAATTAGATTACTGAAAACAAAAGTAGACAATTCTTTAAATTAGAAAAAACAAATGCTTATAAATAAATAAATAAATGAAATATACGAACCATTCACTAAATTTAAAGGGAAAACATAATGCAGTCAAGATTTTTTTTGCATAAATTTTACTTTGTAAAGTAAAAACATGTATTAAATAGCATTAAATTCAGTAACTCATAGAAACATCAGTAATTATTTAGGTACCACAACTAAACGTAGGCATTTTTTTTTCCTTCGTTGGTACAGTTTTTCAAAACAAGACCAATTTTGGTACTTTTTGGTTGACCAGGCACCAGTGTTATATATACATATTTATATGTACATAAAAATTAATATATATGCATATATCAGTATATATACATTTATATATCTTAATATACCGGGTGATCCAAAAGTCAGGATGAACTTTAAAATGAATAATTCAAAAACGAATCAAGATACAAAGATACGGTTTGCACCGAACGGATAGAAAAGAAACCGGGTTTTGTGTAACAACGAAAGAAAAAATAATTTTGTTGACGACCAACAAATGGCGCTATAGATTATTTACAAATGAAAAAATTTTGGCAACTTACAAGTCAGCTTAGTTACAGTTAATTAGTACTACAGTAAATGTTCAATGTGCGGTCCATCATTAATAAGTGCAGCTATGAGACTAGGCACCACACCATTTACAACATTTAGAAGCATTTCTTGCGTTATTTCAAACACATTTTGGCGGATGGCATCTTTCAGTGCTGCTAGTGATGTCGTTGGTCTCCAACAAAACTATATTTTTTCGTTGCCACACAAAACCCGGTTTCTTTTGAATCGGTTTGGTGCAAACCGTATCTTTGTATCTTGATTCGTTTTCGAATTATTGATTCTTAAAATTCGTCCTGACTTTTGGATCACCCGGTATATAAATCTTCTGTGCGTGTGTATGTCACTGAACTCCTCCTAAACGACTGGACCGATTTTAATGAAATTCTTTGTGTGTGTTCCAGTGGATTCGAGAATGGTTTAGATTCACATTTCATCGAAATTAATTCAGTATTTTTTAGCAATTAGGCAAAAACTAATAGTTAGTGATTTTTTTCTAATTAAAAGTGTTGAATAAGTTCGCTGAATAGATTACGGACAGACTGGCAGAGCGGTCTAAGGCGCCCGATTTAAGCACAGGTTCTCGAAGAAAGAAATCGTGTGTTCGAACCCCACTCCTGACATACGTGTATGATTTACATTTTTTTTTTTTTCTGTATTATAATTTTAAATAACCGACTTCAGAAAATCGTTAACTTTTAACTAAGAAAGAAAAATAAAATTTTCTATAAAAAATTGAACCGACTTCAAAAACTACAGCAAAGTGAAAAATATTTCCTTACATAATTGTAATAAGAAATTAAATTAAGAGCGTAGTATTTATCATGCATCTTATTATATTTATGTACATTTATTTGATTTTTTGAAGTCGGTGCAGCCAAAACAATTTAAAAAGTCCTTCCGGCAATGCCGGGAGGAAGAGGTAGCTTTCATATACTTATACATTTATTTATTTATTTTAAAGTAAGTTACATTGTTCAAAAATACTAAACTCAAATTAGTGGAAATAATCTTATAAAATTAGTGATTTTATAAGTCGTCGTGAATGCTAGTTTTTGTCAAGACTGAATATTAATAGGAATTTTTAGAAATTAGTCATCTTTTAATCAACCTGGTTTTATTTTAAGCGATTTAGAGAGTCACCAAATTCCACGATATCATAAAGTGTAAACCATTTTAAAGCAACATGATGGATCGTTCAGATCAGACCGTTTCAAAATGTCAGCCATAAGCAAAAATCAAAGTGCTATAACTCAATCATTTTATTAAGATATAGACAAAACAAAAAGTGTTCTGGAATCATTGTTTTAAGTTTTAATACGTAAAAGAAAAATATTTTTCAGCTTTTAATTTTTTCGCATTTAATTTTAAACTTTAAATATTTTTAAAAATTTAAAATGGCCACCATTTTGAAACAAAATGGCGGATGATGCTGGCCAACGAACTCGGTCGACACATTTGTATGTACTATCTACATACCAAGTTTCATTGAAATCGGTTCATAAATGCGCGTGTTATTACGTGACAAAATCAGATCGTTTCAAAATGTCAGCCATATGAAAAATTCAAAGTGCTATAACTCAATCATTTTGTAAGATATAGACAAAATAAAAAGTGTTCTGGAATCTTTGTTTTAAGTTCTAACACGTAAAAGAAAAATATTTTTCAACTTTTAATTTTTTCGCATTTAATTTTAAATTTTAAATTTTTAAAAAAATTTAAAATGGCCGCCATTTTGAAACAAAATGGCGAATGATGCTGGCCAACGAACTCGGTCGAGACATTTGTATGTACTATGTACATACCAAGTTTCATTCAAATCGGTTCATAAATACGTTAGTTATCGCATGACAAAAATCAGATATATATATATATATATATATATATATACATATATATATATATATATATATATATATATATATATATATATATATATATATATATATATATATATATATATATATATATATATATATATATATATATATATATAACCATATATATATATATATAACCATATATATATATATATATATATATATATGGTTTTATATATATATATATATATATATATATGTCAACATTTGAACGGAGGGTGGTTTTGGGGTCTGGGGGTCATGATCGGTGAAAATATACCAAAATTTTCCGGAAGTGCTTTCCTCCGGACGGCTGCAAAAGGTAGCTTTTTACTTTTTGTAATGAAAGCTACCTAAAATTAAAATTAAGTATCCAATGCAAATCTTTATATATATAATTCTTCTGTGCGTGTGTATGTGACTGAACTCCTCCTAAACGACTGGGCCGATTTTAATGAATTTTTTTGTGTGTGTTCCAATGGATTCTAGAATTATTTAGATTCACATTTCATCGAAATTGATTCAGTACTTTTTTAGTAACTAGGCAAAAACTAATAGTTAATGATTTTTCGCTAATTAAAAGTGTTGAATAAGTTCGCAGAATAGCGTGCGAATACGCTGAATAGCGTATTATTATATTTATGTACATTTATTTGATTTTTTGGAGTCGGTGCCAGGACAACGTCTGTCGGGTCTACTAGCATGCAGGGTGTTTCGCTACCAGACCGACAAACTTTGAGGGGTGATAGTAGACATGCAGACAAACATTATTAAATAGGAAACCATGGGGTGCAAACGACTTATGTAGGAGCTGGGGGCCATTAAAGTTTAAGGTCCAAAACTTCAAACGATGATAAAAAAACGAAAAAAAGGGTCGATTCATTTGCGGTTTTCGCTAAAATCAATCTTTATATCACGAATTTTTGTTAAAAAATTTGTAAAGGTTACGTTCAAAAATTGTCGATAGAGGGCGCTTTAGACTTTAGAGTAACGAACAAATACTTTCTACCGTTCTTTTTTGCATGGGATTTAACATATTCTACAGTTTAGATTTTAACTTAAATTTTAAGCCCAAAATCGGAAACATGGGAATCGGGTAACTAGCGAAAATTAAACAATGAACCGAGGGGGAGCTTTTAAATGCTCATAAACATTGGACAAACTAATCGATTTCGTTGGGGTTTGCATATAGGTCATTTCCTCTGTAATTTTTTTTATTCAAAAAATGACTTACAGCTTTGGTGTCCTCATTTTTAGATAGAGGGCGCTTCCAACCCATCTCCGACATTTCTCTGGTATTACTCCTGGGTGTTTTACTACTAGACCACCATACTTCCAGGAAGTGTCAGGGATGCAAAATCGATTCGGAATCACATAGAAATGTAACGTTGAAACGTCGACACCTCAACGTAACATATGGACAGAGGTGGATAGATCGTGGTTGCCCGGTTTATTGGCCTGCTAGATTGCCGGACCTATCAAGTATGGGCTTCTTCTGCTGGGGTCAAATGAAAAGTTGGGTGTATGAGATTCCCGTACCATCAGTTAAAGATCTCGCAGCTCGTATTTCTGTAGCTGCCAGAAATCTATCAAAGATGCTAGGAATCTTTCAAAGAGTGAGAAATTCTATACGACACCGCTGTCAAGCATGCCGGATTACTTCTGGTCGTAATTTTGAACACCTTTTCTAGTAAAACCTTTAAATAAACTTTGATCTGTCACTTTAACATGTTGCTATTTCTTTGCTTGTTTCTGTTGCTTTTTTCTCAGCTTCTTTTAACCATAACTCGCAAAAAAGGCATTTTCAACATTACATTCCAGTGTGATTCCGAGTCGTTTTTGCATCCCTAACACTTCCTTGAAGTATGGTGGTCTAGTAGTAAAACACCCAGGGGTAATGGCACTGAAATGTAAGAGATGTGTCAGTAGCGCCCTCTGTCTAAAAATGAGGACACCAAAGCTGTACGTCATTTTTTGAATAAAATAATTACCAAGGAAATGACCTACACACAAACCACTACAAAATCGATTAGTTTGTCCAATGTTTATGAGCATTTAAAATATCCCCCTCGGTTCACTGTTTAGTTTTCGCTAGTTACCCGATTCCCATGTTTCCGATTTTGGGCTTAAAATTTAAGTTATAATCTAAACTGTAGAATAAGTTCAATCCCATGCACAAAAGAACGGTAAAAAATATTTGTTCGTTACTCTAAAGTTTAAAGCGCCCTCTATCGACAATTTTTGAACGTAACCTTTACATTTTTTTTTTTATTCGTGATATAAAGATTGATTTTAGCGAAAATCGCAAACGAATCGACCCTTTTTTTCGTTTTTTATCATCGTTTGAAGTTTTGGACCTTAAACTTTAATGGCCCCCAGCTCCTACATAAGTCGTTTGCGGCCCATGGTTTCCCATTTAATAATGTTTGTCTGCATGTCTACTATCACCCCTCAAAGTTTGTCGGTCTGGTAGCGAAGCACACTGTATATATATACTATATATATACAGTATATACAGGGTGAGTCATAAATATCGAAACAATAGGCTATCTCCTTAAATATTGCCCCTAGACCCGTACTTCCAATTGCAAAGTTTTATAAAAAAAGATGAACTTTTTGATAAGATAAGTTGCAACTCCATGGGGGGTCTCTTTTAAAAAATACGAAAATTAAATTTTTATACGGCCCCCAGAGGATAAAACTTCCAATTAGAAAAATTTTCCTTATCCATTCTTGATATGAAAAAAAAAATTCATCTCGATATCTACAAATCCCCAAAAGATATTAAAATCCAAAATTTTCCAAAATTCGTGACTTACACCACTTCAGCATACCTCTGAGCGCAGCGAAATCAGTTCATTTGAAGTACAATTTAGGGATCGACCATAAATTTACGCATTGTTAAATGTCGATCCAAGATAATATTTTAACTTTTAGATATAAAATAAAAGCGTATAGCTTTTTGCTTTAAACTTCCTTGAAATATGTTAGATGTCTGCAACATTTCGACCTTGGCGCCAACTTCGTAATTGGCACGACCCACTGGCCGGACCGTCTTATTAAACACTTTTTAAATTGTTATTAAATTAAGTGATATTAATTAAACTCTCAATTAAAAGTGTCTTAAAACTTTTTGCCGCAGGCAATAAGTTTAGTAAATATTGTAATAGCGATAATGACACTTCTATTAACAGAATCATTGGAAATATATTTTAATAAATTACATAGAAATATTTTCACAAATCTACTTTTTACTATTCATTTTCTAAATTTATGATGGTTTTAAACCTATTTTTACTTTCCTCTATCTTTACAAGAAGAAAGTATTGGATTCATGAAAATTTTGAATTCCGATTTTCGATGGATTCACACGTTTTAGGGCTCAGAGATACCGAAAAACATATTTTTATAAAATATATTTCTGTGAGTCACTGCACAATGAAAAAATTTGAAATCGACGTCATAAAAAATACGGTTTAAATCAACTGACGTATTTAAACAGTAATTAAAGAAGGTGAGAATTGCGAAACTTAAATAAAATCTGAAATCGAAATTATACAGGATAGAGTTAATCACCTAGAAACTTTTAAAAAGCATTTAAACGTTAGGAGCCCATCTTTGTTTAAAACTAAATGCACTTTTCTGCATAAAATGTTTTTATTTCAGTATTTCTCAGTTTTAAACTGACATAAGTCAATATTCGTCGGTTACGGTAACAGTCCCGCAAGTAAAAAAAAAAGAAAAAAGTTCAGCGTGCCGAAAGAAGTTTTCAGCTCAGAAAATATACTTCTAAAAATATTTTTTTTTTTTTTTTTTTTTTTTTTTTTTACAAAAAATTGCATCTTTTTTATATTGCTATTTTAAATACTTTTACTTTTAAAAAAAATGTTATTTAAAATGATGAATTAAAATTGAAAATTAGACATTTTCATTTAGTCAAAAGAAAAAAATTCAACGCGACAAAATAATATTTTGAGTTATAACAACTTTTATTTACTCTATTTTTTTTTTTTTTTTTTTAAATAAAAATTATTAAGAAGTCTTATGATGTGATAATGCTTACAAATTATATGGTTGACCATCAAAAGACATTCAAAATTCTAACTTTATAAATAAAAAGTGAGCGCGTATCGTGAGCGGAGCGTAACGTAACGTAACGCAGTTTCTTGAAGTGTCTCCCGGCAAACCAATTTACAAGACGTTGTCACGTCAATAAATAAAATAAATGTTTCCTGTGCCCATTAAAGCAACATTGTTTCTTCAATTACACGCATCTCAATTTGTGTCTGATCCCTTGAAACCTCAGGACTTATTAAAATTGTCATAACTCTCTGAGTTTTGGAGATATCAAGATTTTTTTTTTTTTTTTTTTTTTTTTTTGGTTCAATTTAGGAATGGATAAGGAAAATTTTTCTAACTGAAAGTTTTATCCTCTGGGGGCCGTATAAAAATTTAATTTTGTATTTTTTTAAATAGACCGCCCATTTAGTTGCAACTTATCTTATCAAAAAATTCACCTTTTTTATGAAACTTTGCAACTGGAAGTATGGGTCTAGGGGCAATATTTAAGGAGATAGCCTATTCTTTCGATATTTATGACTCACCCTGTGCCTGTATATACATACATATACTATATCTATAACACTAGAGCCCGGCTAACCGAAAAGTACCCAAACTTTTTGCATAAGCCATGAGAAAGACATTATTTTTATTTCATAAATAGAAAGTCTAATAGGTAAACATTTATTTAAAACCAAAAGAAATTGGAAATTTCATTTACCTTTTTGTGTAGAGTCTTTTTCATAAAGTCACAAAAATTTGGAAAAATAACCTGGCTTATTTTTTTGGCCATAAATATTATAAATTAATTTTTTAAATATTTTTTTTTAAATCTGCATCTTTTTATGTACTTACAGTGATATTTTTTAGATGGTTCACATTTTAGATCCAAAGAAACACTTTTTTGAAAATGGATCTAGAGTTTCAAAATGCAGACTCAGAAATGTGAGATTAGAGAAAAATCCAAAAATTAGACCCGCCATATCTCTTGAATTGTGAGGTCTAGGAAGAAAATTTTTTGTATTTGTTCATATTAAGGTAGGGCTAGTATGTACTCTAAGTTTCATCCAAATTCCTGCCGATCGAGTTACAAGGTCTGGTTGAATTGACATAGAATGACCCTTCTGTACATATTTAATAATTATTAAAATGTTAATAATATTAATTATTTTGTAATCGACGTTAATATTCACATAAATATACAGTTTGAACAATTTACGTAAGCAGCTAAGCGTTTCACCGATTTTTGACCTTATATAAAAAACTTTGGCCACTGACCTGGTTAAAATTAAAATTGCAACGCTGCTTCTAACAGTAAACAGTTTTGTAATAGAAGTTATCTACTCAATAGTATATATAGGATTGCATTTTTCAACATAGAATTAATAATATTTAACATAGAACATATTTAACAATTATTAACTTCAAAAGTTAATAATTATAATTTAGATCATTAACAACAATTACAAGACTGTTAAAACATAAAATTTAACAGGACATAAAAATATTAAAAATTAAACAGGATTCTTTTTTAAAACAATAATTAGAAAGTTAATAAACATCAATTATAGCAATCATTTTAAATGAAATCATAAAACAATTAAACTATAGAATGTTTTTAATGTTTTAATGCAAAACATCGTTTGATAATCAAGTAGTTCCGCCAGATAAACTAACAAACTTGATAAAATGACGAAAGACACGATGTCAATACTTCAGTAAATAAATATTATTAATGTTTTATGGAAGAAGAATTTTAGATATGATGATGCAGCTAGTATGTAACAATAACACCTTGCTAAGGTAAATTACTCTGTTAAGCGGGATTTAATTCTTGACAGAAGTAACTAGAATCGCACTTTGTTTATTCAATAACTTAAAAGTTGATAAATAATAATGTTAAGAATATTAACAGTAGTTACAAGAATTTAACAGTAACTATATTTTTTATCGAAACAGAGCATATTTAACAAATTAAACAAAAAATCTTTTTTTTTTAATTTATCTATCTGTATATATTATAAATTTATATCGAGTTCTAACAGAATATAAAGCTTTGTGAAATTCCATGCATTAGTTCTTGAGATAGAGTGCCCACATGTGACAAAACTTTTGTCACATACAAAACTCACAGAGTGACAAAGTGACATACAGGCAGTTTCTGAAAACCATCAAATCGTGTTCAGAACCTTCTAAAACACATAAATCCAACGAAAATTGGAAGTCGAAATTTTTCACGAATCCAATACTTTCTTCTTGTAACGATAGAAGGAAGTAAAAAGAACGAAAAATCATACGTCAAGCGAAGATTCTGAAACACGTTCCAACACTTTCGGAATATTTTAACAAAATTTCACTGTTTAATAAGATTGAAGATTATGTCTAAATAAACAACTTGGAAAATGCATAACACAGTTGAAAACCCAATTTAAGTAATTATCATCAATAATTGGAACAATATCCGAATTCCTTTGTGCAGCCTTGTGTGGGACCTTATAGATTTTTATGTACTAGATTACATAGTATACTTAAATTTTAGATTAGTTAACAAATGCATAGGAAAGTTGTAAATTTCACCTTCAGCAATTTCTGTCATTAAACGGAAATGTATTCAAGATCTATTACCTTGTATATGATCTATACCATTTACAGAACCAAGTAAAAGGAAAAATATTAGTTTAAAAATTCGTACCACAACTTAAAACGCGTTTCCAGAAATTATTGTTAATCGACAATCATTTAACTGAATTCTTTTGTGTATCCCTGTAAATGAACGATGAATGCTGTGAACATCACTCTCTTGTGAGTGAATATAAAAAAATACCGAAATTGCCGTCCGCACAATAAAGTTTCTATTAGGTGTTACATAATGCAATTTCTTTTAATGTATTCTAATTAAAAATATCCTTAGAAGTATTTTCTAGAGACATTGCATTTTTAGTAACATAAATAGTGCAATTAAAAGATACAGAATTTCAGATTGTCATTTTCCTTGCATGTCACATTGAGATGTGTGCTATGTAAAGGGTCTTCTTGCTATACTATATAAATATTTTTTTTTTCTAGATTGTTTTTATTTCTAATTAATATTTATACCTTATAAAACACATATATGAGGAAAATAACAAATTATATATTTTAGAAATAATTTTCCATAATAAAATAGGATTGTCACTGGAATGAATGTCATTTTCCTGGCCTGCTCATTTTAGTTCTTTATCAGGTATAAATATGACGCTGCAGAGTAAATCTTCTTATTTTTAAGATAGTTCAAATCAGAAGTAATAAAATCATAGCAACCAGCAAGATCTTTCAGATATTTCTTTGAAAATAATGCGATTAATGTCTTTATAAAAATTGAGTAGACTTTTATTATGCCATTACCATAATTATGCCGGTTTCCATACATCAGTAAATAAAACTGAACATTACATGAAATTTGAGCTACTATAGTAGCTCAGAGTATATATACTGTATAATATACAGTATATACTATACTGTAAGCATTTTCTTTTAAACAATTAAAATTTTAGACAAAGAAAAAAAAAACAAGAATGTAAAAAAATGTTTTAGAATGAAATTATCATTATCCTGAAATACATATGCCAAGAATGACATATAATTACATAAAAATTAATTAATTTTTTAAGTTCTTTAAAATTTACTAATTTCACATGAAAAATCTTTTATTCTCTAATAGAAAATAAATTTACATCTTGAGATTTTTATTTATTTTCAACGGATACTTTCAATATCTCAGATGATCAAAATCCGACGTTTTGCGATATTCATCCTATGTCAGTTATATATGTCAATTATAATTCATTTGTAATAGAATAATTCCGTTAAAATACACTGCAAATGATTTTTCCGGTTTTACCATAATGTAACGGAATTCTTTTGAGTGACCTTGTAAATGAACTATTAATGATACACGCTTCATTTTCAACACCGAACCTGTTATAGTAAACCTTATAAAGATATATCGAATGTATGATAATCAGAGTATATTCACACGAGTTAGAGCACGGAGAGACAGGCGGTAGACAGACAAACAAATTCAATTCATAAAAACTTTACAACCATGTTGTCAAGTGTTAAAAAAATAGTTAATAAAATAAAGAATTAAGATAAAATTTATTTTTAAATCAATTCAAACAGTAAATATTTTTTTAATCTATATATATAAAAGAAAGTCTGGATTTCGTATTAATCACAGCACAAAAAAATCTGCCGAACCTAAAATTTTGAAAATTGGGGTAAAAATACTTCTGATAACATCGAGTGCCGCTAAGAAGGGATTTTCGAAAATTCCACCCTTAAGGGGGTTTAAAAAAGGAACGAACTTTTAAAAAATTCCTAAAAAATTGGCTTTTGTAGTTATTTTTCAACTGAGAACATATTTTAGTTTATTGTTTCATGCTGAATCGAATTGTACCAAGGAAATTCTTTTAAGTTCAGTAGTTCGCGAGATACTTCACATTTTCCTGATTTGGCGGAAAAACCTGAAATTTTCATGCCTTATCTATCTATATTATAAAGGCCAAACGTATCTGTGCGTAACGCATACGTCATTTTGCTAATGGCAACATTTTCCTATTCAATTTCAGTTTTGCATTTTTCGCTACTGCAAATTTTATACTTCTAAACATCGTATATTTCCGATTTTTACACCGTTGTATAGAGAAAAAAATGTTCTTTTAAATGCAATTTGTTTGAAAGCTGTATCTCAATTTGTTTTTGAGATATTAATTTTTTATAGTTTTTAGTACCATTTTAAAATTGTGGCAACAGAATCACTCCATTTTCTCTTAAAATTGGAAAAAAAAAAAAAATCGAAATTAAAATGCGTATATTTTGCAAATAAATATCGTTTGTTATAAAATTCCGTGATTTCGTTTTTAGTCATCAGTTAAATAACTTCAAGTTTTGAGTTAAAGTGATTTTAAAATTATCATCAAATTAAAGTACCATTTTTTAAAACTTAGTGAATACGGATATTAGAAGTGATTGTTTAAATTTTGAGAAGATGAAAATTATGACGGGTTTTAATTTCGAGTGAAATTCTATGATCGTGTCAATTTGGAATAAATTTTGTTTTTTCATTCGCATTTATACCAAACATAAGAGTCTCAATCGATAAATTAATCATAAAAAGCTGATCTTTATTATATTTTACTGATTAAAGTATGCGATTGAAGTTTAACTTTAAAAATTTGGACAACTGAGTTTTATAGTGTTTTGTTAATCTTAGCTTAAAATAATATTTGTTTTAGAGTTAGACTGATCAATATAAGATGTATTTTTTATAATATTTGTTTGGGAAGTAGATTGATCAATATAAGATGCATTTTTTACTGTAAGTATAATTTTGTAGATCTATATATTTAAAACACCTGGCTGTTTTTTTGGTCATCAGCCCTGAGCTTACTACTGGCCCGATTTTGATAATTATTTTTTTAAATGAAAGCTGTTTATGTGTAGATGTGCCCATTCTGGCTAATTTTTAATTTATTTCAATTTTTATATTTTATTTTCAGTTTTAAAAGCTTTTTCATAACATTTCTTCAAAAGGTTAAGCTTTTCTCAAAATTTATTTTGTTTCATTATTTTCCACCAATCAGGAGCTGATCTCATCGGTGAATGTATAATCGCATTTCAAACAAACAAACAAAAAAAAAAAAAAAAAAAAAAAAAAAAAAAGAAAGAGTTTTGTAAAATTTAATCATAATAAAATGATTGCACATAGTTATTCCCTGCAATACACAGATTATTTACTGAGTAATATTATTAAGTGTTATGTAAGTAAAATAATAAAAGATAAACTTTAATAAAATATAATATCTAAAGTGAAATTTTGTCGATGGAGAAAATGTCGTCATACAGAAACCAGATAAATTTATTCCATGAATATAATATACATTGTTATAGCTGTGTCAGTGATGATGTCATATTCACAGACTTTAATTCCTGCATCTAAATAAAGTGAACTTCTATTAATTTAAAGGTCCGTGGTGTGCACAAATGAAAATATTTCTATAAACTACGCCATTTCTATTTAATTATAATGAATAATTTATGAAACTAAAGAATTCTTAAATAACTGCATAAATCATGCTTTTATTTAAGAAAAGATGAGTATTTCTGAAGGTGTAAATGATGTCATATTAAAAAAAAAAAAAAAAAAAAAAAAAAAAAAAAAAATGAATAAAACTTGTGTTATGCCGGTATTACTATATTTCTATCCTACATAATATCAAAAAATAATTAAAATCATTTCATTGCATTAAGTTTGTGACGGTATACTCATGCTGGGTGTCATTTGTCACGTTATATGCAGACATACTCATTAATTTAGGTTAAAACAACACAGTTTATTAAAATGATAAGGGCTAAAGGAAAGTGGAGCCAGTCTATAATTTCACTCACTGAGAACACTATGAAAGGCTAAAATCATACTCACAAGTTTCGGTCTAGCTCAGTCGGGGCACCGTCTAGCACTTGACACTATTTCCTGGCTGATCTACTAAACAAATCTTAATTTCACAGCCCGTGGCTGTGGATATTTCTTTATTTGCTCAAATAATCAAAACGGAACGATTCTAAACTTTCTTACCAAGGCCGAATCTTTAATCCACTATCTGAACTCCTTTTCGCTTTACTGGAGGCCGTAGCTATTCTCTAATCGTCAGCACCTTAATAAACAATCATCAACTTCGTTGTCCAATGGCGGAATACACACAGACGCTGGCTGCTGGCTAAGGCCAGAAACACACACAGACGCTGGCTAAGGCCAGAAACACACACCCCACAAACTTACACCCAAGCTTTTATACGCGACAAACTGAGATACTTCTCATTAACATAATACTAATAACCGCGAGCTAACTGCGGAATTCGAAAGAGCACACACACTCTAGAAAGTTAAAGTAAAAGAGAGGATAGATGTCACTTTTACGCCTACAAAATGTTAAATTATTGACGTCACGATCTCAGAAACACTAGAGTGCCTTTATGACTAGAGGTCACTCCCTCACAACCCCCCCTCGAACTCCGCAGAGAAAAAGGGCTGGGCTAAATGCATGCCCAGAACTTTTTCTTGTTATAAATTTAGAGCCGTAATAAAACACAGTGATGGGTGAAATTTAACGCCGAAACATAACTTTTAAAATATTAACTTTAACCCATCACAACCAAAAAAAAACTCAGTTTGCCTCAAATAATCACATATCCAATCCAACCATTCTTCTATCTTACAAATAGCCTCTGTAAAACTTCCAAAAACTCGTAAAACTTTCAAAACTAATTACTTCTTCTCTCAAAACAACCCACTCCACTGGGAGTGCTAAAATTTCTCAAAACACTAACCTTCCGAAATTTTCCTCAATATTGCAATGCAACTATAACTTTACCCAAAAATTTCTCCATAACTTTTAATATACTAGAATTCGCACCAAGTCCAAAAAACCCAATGCGCAAAAACTTTCCTCATCCAAATTCCGACTTCATCTAAAATTACATTTACTTCATACTAAAATAATTCTGCTACTACGTAATACCTACATCCCCATTAGCCAATGAACTAATTCCCAAACTTCTTCAGACTTAACTCCACTTGAACAATAATTGGGGCACATACGTACAGCGGCATATCGCTGTGCTTATGCAACAATCAAAAAATATCAAAAATTTACAAAATGACGTCATCAATCTCTTCATCTGTATTAACTAAAAGAAAAATAGCAGAATCAATACATAACAAAAAGTATACTTCCCTGCAAGAAAATCACATTAACATTCAATTTTAATACAATACAATTTCAAATTCAAATGCAGCTTAAAACTTCGCAACTTGCGGAAACCATTCTCAACTAAAGTACAAAACGCAACTCATAAAACACGAACGATAAGAAGAAAGTTAATTCATTAAATGTTAGTATCAGAGATAGAAACGCGTGTCAAGGACTTCTTGACCGCAAAACACGTGCGCGCCTGAACCGCGGCGCGTGTACAAAATAACCCAAATTACTATCTGTACTTTCTGAAAATTTAAACATACATTAACATACATTTTATAACACACGAACAATATAACAATATAGTAACATTTTAAACAAATAACAGGCCGAGCCAGCGGCTTGGTTGGTAGCGTCAGCTCCTCCCACACCGCTGGACCCTGGTTCGAGTCCAGCTAGCGGCATGGGTGTCTTGTGTTGTCCCTGTGATAATGGATGTACCGGATATTCTGTAATAAAGTGTTCTATATATGGTTTCTTGTGATCATTGGAGGTTATGCCGGCGAATAGCTGTAGCGCCTACCTCAAAGCAAATAAATGTAAATGTAAATGTACAAATAACATAACAATTTAACAATAGATCCAGAATTTTTAAAAGCAGTTAAGACCAAAATTTTCAACATACATAAAACTAACAATTTTGCAAACAAATTTTGAACACAATTAAGCACTAAACGCGAGTCCGTCAAAAAATTCCAAAAATGGCCAAAAGTACAAAACAGTCTCTCTGCTTTCTATTCCTTCACATTGCTACCACATATATGCACTCTAATAGAAATTTAATAAAGAACATTATCACCCAATCATAGAGATGATTCACTGCTAGCAGGCTTCATACTGCAGGATGGCTTTCTCCTCCTGTCCCAGAAGGCTTGTACGAAGGATCTCTCGTCATCAGAACTGTACGGTGACGCCACAGTTGACTGTCGTGCCTGCAGCCTGGTTCTGAATGGATGCCGTGGGATACTCGTAGGTTCCACTCGACGACTCTGCTCTGGCCGGTTCGCTGGGTTCACTCCATGGCGAGGTTCACACTGTTGCTGCCGGTAATCTGAGAGTTGCCTCCTCTTTCTAGACGCACCCGAAGTTACCGAAGATCCAAGGCCACGTTTCTTTCCGGACCTATGTAGTTTCTTGTTAGGCAAAAATTCAGAATTTAAAGTTCGCTTAACAGTTTTACGAGTGTCCAAACGAAATCTTTTCTGGGGATTAATCACTGAAGATGGTGAACTATTAGTTAATTTATGCTTGTGAGGTTGTTGTCTAATAGATGGAGGAACTGGACAATTTATAATTTTTTGTCTTTTATGACACACAGAGTCCGATGTATTTGACACAGTTCTCTTATTTTTATTATACTTTGCTCTCGGATTGCTAGGCTTTCGACTTTCAATAACAGTCTTTGGAGCTGTTTGACCAAATTTTCTTCTTGAATATTGATGAAAAGAATTAGACGAAGAAGTGCTGGACTCGGGACACTCATTGGATCGGGAATTTCGCGAAACACCACTCGACATATGAGAACCTTCACTACCATTTTCTCTAAACTTATACACTCTAACCTGATCCAGATTAACAGTCATTCTTTCACCATTGACATCAACAACCAAATTATTATTTCGAACTTCCAAAACCTCGAACGGACCTACAAACTTCGGACCAAACTTAGCTACTCTCTTTTGACGACTTGAACTTAACCAATGCTTTTCTACTAACACAAAATCTCCAACTTTCACTTCTAACTCCCTTCTACGCATATTATAATACTGAGCTTGCTTTTCTTGCGCTTTTCCCATTTGAACCTGAGCTTCCTTAACCAACCTCTCAATATCCTGACACATGTACTGACTTTCCGCATCTGACACCATAACTAACCTTTGGAATGGAGTAATAACTTTTCTACCCAAAAACAATTCAGCAGGCGTTTTCCCCGTTGACTCGTGAACTGCTGTACGAAGTGCGTACGCAAAATGCTGAAGAAACTGGTCCCAATTTGCATGATGAGAACCAACATATGAAGAAATCATTTGAATTAATGTACGATTTACACGTTCAGCCATATTAGACTGAGTAAGTTCCCTACCGTCCCCAGTCTCCAACTTTTCACACAAAGACTTAAAAATATTAGATATAAAATCATAACGAAATGGTTTACTAGCAACTAGTGCGTCAAAACCAATATGAATTTCATTCCTTAAACTCGGTTTATCTGAAAAGACTTTACCACAATCAACTAAAGACTTATTAACCTCCACTTTCTTAACCACACTTAAACTCGACTCCTCCAAATTAACTGACACTGAAACAGGCTCTTTCTTACTCACATTCTCATCATTATTCACGATTAACGACTTTTTAAAGAAATCCAAACTAATTCCTCTATCCTTCATATAATCCACACCAACTATACAATGCACTGTTAATCCATCTAACACACAAAACTCCCAACATGTCTTAACCGAACGAATTTCAACTTCCAATTCCACTGAACCTTTATTATCGCAAGCTACTCCCTGTGCTGACTGAACCACCAGACTTGACCTTTTCAACTTCTTATACGAAAAATATTTCCGATAACAATCAAAAGAAATGAACGACTTATCTGCCCCTGTATCGAAGACACTTTTAACGACAATACCATCTAACACAATTAACACTTCAGGTAACTCAACCGGATTAATAGTTATTTTATTTAAACTCACAGAAGGCTTTTTCGCTTTGACCTGTGACTGCATACCTTCCGAAATACAGTCACTTACCAGTTTAACTGACCCGACCTCCTCACACCTCTCCTTTGCACTGATCTACCTTCAAAATTCTCATCCGAAGTTAATCTCCTTACTTGCGAAGAAACATTCCTGTCCCGTACTCCCCCACTACGATCATAACCACTATTCTGTCTATTTCCATGCATATTTCTCTCACCACTTCTAAAATTATTAGCACCACCACCATTCCTATTACCATTACTCGTATTCGACATATTACGACCAAATCCATTACTTCTATTACGCACATTACTATCCGGAAATCGCTGTCCCCCTCTCACAAAATTACGTTCCCCCTCATTTCTCAAATTACTATCCGTGACAGGTCTCTGCCGAGGGTTACGCAAATCCCGTTGATCCGAGCTATGCCGAGACTCATACTTCGATAATATCTGGTGCATTTCTGCAAAATTCTTCGGTGCTCTAACTTCAATAAAGTCCTGTATATTTGGATTAAAAAGAGGAAAGACAATGTCCAACAATTCCTCAAATGTAATATCTAAATCTAATTTATTTTTTAGTTCCAGCTTACGAAGATAAAATTTTGACGCCGACTCATATATATTCTGCTTATTACAATAGAACTCTTTTCTCAAAATACTTTTATCTTTAACGGGAGGAAATGCCTTCTTTAACTCAATTACAGTTTGTTCAAATCTTTTCGCTTCCTCAGTAATCAAAAACTTTCCTATATTTTCTAACCACAAAAGTGCTTCGCCCTTTAACGAGCATTTAAGCACTACGTACCTGTTTTTCTCAGGTATATTATTGAACAAAATATAATCATCTAATTTCACTAAAAATTCACTAATATCACCCTCACCGGTGAAATACACCCGTGGCACAATCTCAAAATGTCCGATATTTCGTTGGGCGCCATTTGTGACGGTATATTCATGCTGGGTGTCATTTGTCACGTTATATGCAGACATACTCATTAATTTAGGTTAAAACAACACAGTTTATTAAAATGATAAGGGCTAAAGGAAAGTGGAGCCAGTCTATAATTTCACTCACTGAGAACACTATGAAAGGCTAAAATCATACTCACAAGTTTCGGTCTAGCTCAGTCGGGGCACCGTCTAGCACTTGACACTATTTCCTGGCTGATCTACTAAACAAATCTTAATTTCACAGCCCGTGGCTGTGGATATTTCTTTATTTGCTCAAATAATCAAAACGGAACGATTCTAAACTTTCTTACCAAGGCCGAATCTTTAATCCACTATCTGAACTCCTTTTCGCTTTACTGGAGGCCGTAGCTATTCTCTAATCGTCAGCACCTTAATAAACAATCGTCAACTTCGTTGTCCAATGGCGGAATACACACAGACGCTGGCTGCTGGCTAAGGCCAGAAACACACACAGACGCTGGCTAAGGCCAGAAACACACACCCCACAAACTTACACCCAAGCTTTTATACGCGACAAACTGAGATACTTCTCATTAACATAATACTAATAACCGCGAGCTAACTGCGGAATTCGAAAGAGCACACACACTCTAGAAAGTTAAAGAGAGGATAGATGTCACTTTTACGCCTACAAAATGTTAAATTATTGACGTCACGATCTCAGAAACACTAGAGTGCCTTTATGACTAGAGGTCACTCCCTCACAAGTTATTGTTTAAAAAAAACTGTATTTCAGCAACAAATACAAAAATTTTATTCTTTTTAATAACAGAGATATCGTTTTTTTTCGCTGCCATAACAATAAAATTATTTTTTGCAAGTTCATGGAGGATACAAACCAATAAATAAATTAAATTTATTACAAGTGCTGTAAATATGTAGTGGGTTCGTTAGAAAGTTTAGTAAGTCCCTGTTTCTATTATAATTCAAATGTTTCATTGATATTATAATTATTATACAGTTATCAAACGATACTTAAACGGAAAAAAATAAACTATGCAGATATTTTTGAATTCGTGTTCCGGGGTATAATATTAACTTCCTAAATAATTTGGCAATTAAATAATATTTAAGGTTTAGAAACCGCATTAAAAAAAGATTTGTAGCTGAAGTTAAGTCCAACATAATAATTTATGAGTTGTTTTCCTTATTTTTTTTTATTTTCTGAAATTTGCATATATTCATCATGAAAAGATATGTTATTCCTATTTTAAGAGGTGGCAATTGTTTATTTCGCTCAGTATTTTACTGTCTATATATACCATACCTAATATATATTCTTTTCCGTCGAGTTTCGACGGGTGCAGCTAGTTTATTATAAATCAATGATGCAGTTCCTTCTTAAACATTTTCTTTCGTCGAATTTCGACGGGTTCCATCTCGTATATATAAAAGAAAGTCTGGATTTCGTATTAATCACAGCACAAAAAAATCTGCCGAACCTAAAATCTTGAAAATTGGAGTAAAAATACTTCTGATAACATCGAATGCCGCTAAAAAGGGATTTTCGCAAATTTCACCATTAAGGGGGGTAAAAAAAAGAACAAACTTTTAAAAAAGTCCTTAAAAATAGGGTTTTGTAGTTATTTTTCAACTAAGAACATAATTTAGTGTATTGTTTCATGCTGAATCGAATGGTACCAAGGAAATTCTTTTAAGTTCAGTAGTTTGCGAGATACTTCACATTTTTCTGATTTGGCGGTGTCTTCGGCGCAAAAACCTGAAATTTTCAATCCTTATCTATCCATATAAAAGAAAGTCTGGATTTCGTATTAATCACAGCACAAAAAAATCTGCCGAACCTAAAATCTTGGAAATTGGGGTAAAAATACTTCTGATTACATCGAGTGCCGCAAAGTAGGGATTTTCGAAAATTCCACCCCGAACGGGGTTAAAAAAAGGAACGAACTTTTAAAAAATTCCTTAAAAATCGGCTTTTGCAGTTATTTTTAACTGATAACATATTTTAGTGTATTTTTTCATGCTGAATCGAATGGTACCAAGCAATTTTTTTTAAGTTCAGTAGTTCGCGAGATACTTCACATTTTTCTGATTTGGCGGTGTCTTCAGCGCAAAAACCTAAAATTTTCAATCCTTATCTAAAAGAAAGTCTGGATTTCGTATTAATCACAGCACAAAAAAATCTATTGAACCTACAATTTTAAAAGAGAGTTCTATAATCAGGTTAACATGATTATGTAAGCTACATTTAATTATCTCAATATATATAAAACGCAAAGTGAAATTTCATTGCGGCCGCTTATAACTTAAGTTGTACAAGATAGATTTTAATGGATTTTACATTGTTAGTTAGATAATTTTTCAGAAATTTTGTAACAAATGAAATGTAGCATTCTATGTTGTTTAATTTAATACTTAGGAAATGTTTTTTATCAGATGAACCCAATTACAAAAGTTTGGCTTTATTTTAAAAGTTCCGCTGAATGAATTTTTATGTGATTAAAATTGTTAATATGTTGAGCGCTACATCATTCATTGGTACATTGAACTTTCCGTTTATCTGACTGATTTTTCACCGATGGCAGACAGTCTAAAGTATGATATAAAACTAAAAATTACTATGATATAAAAATTTCGTTTGATTCAAAGTTTCTAAAAAAAAAAAAAAAAAAACTGACCAGCGTAGCGGGCGAAGGCTGCTAGTATCAGTATAAAATTATTACTAGTAATTTACTGTATGAATTATATTTCAAATGCGTTGATTTTGAAAATAAGACAAGTCTACTTTGAGTAGAGTTATTTTTTATGCTGCATAATATTAACACACACAATTAGAATTTATTAGTTCTGTTGCAACTACGGTGAATTAGAGAAATTGGTTAATTATAGTTTACTAGCCGCCCTTGATGACCAGTCTGGTGTGGTCTCCCTTAAATGTATGCTAAACATTGTACGAGGGTAATTCGGAAAGTAACCTCCGATTATGAATTTTAAAAAAATCTAATGAAAGGAAACATGTTTTAGTACTCACGTATGAAAGACACGTTCTTCAGCTACTTCTGAACATAATTGCCATATTAATTAAAACAATTATCATAAAGGTAAATCAGCTTTGAAATTCCATCGTCACAGATTTCTGCCGCCGGCCTATTCAACTGCGATTAATTTTTAATTCAACTCGCACCACTCTTTCAATCCAAAGAATTTTAACATACTCTTTTATTCATACTGACAAATTCCGAATTGCTCTCGTAATATTTTACTTGACCCACTATTTTTTAAAACATTTTTGGTAGTGCATTTATCAGAAAATTATATAGAAAAATATGTTAAAATTCTTTGTATTGAAAGAGTGGTGCGAATTGAATTTTAAAATAATCGCAGTTGAATAGGCCGGCGGCAGAAGTCTGTGACGATGGAAATTCAAAGCTGATTTACCGTTATGATAATTGTTTTAATTAATAAGGCAATTATGTTGAGAAGTAGCTGAAGAACGTGTCTTTCATACGTAAGTAATAAAACATGTTTCCTTTCATTAGTTTTTTTTTAAATTCATAAACGGAGGTTACTTCCCGAATTACTCTCGTATCATGTTACTGTTATTCATAATTTAATTTGCTTGCTCAATCTTCCACCAAATCAGAAGATTCCGATAGGGAAAAATCAAGAACTTGGCATTTTTATTTTCCTCGGACACATGTGATAAATCGCCAACCATTGCTCCCTTCGCATTTTTTCGTATTTTATTAGTTTCATTTAAAATATAATCTTTTTACTCATTTTATTCAGAATATAAAACTTTCATTTGAAATTGAAACACTTAAATATCATGACTTTCACTTATTTCTTTTTATTTTCGAAAACAAAAAGAAAGGAATACTAATAAATAATACCATACACTATGAACACAATTATTTTCACTATCAAAGCGATGATAAACATTCCCAAATTCATCAAAGCATCGTCAACATCAAATTTGCCACACGAAAAATGAAAAAAAAATAATAGCTTTGTTAAAAAATACTACTGGCGAGATTTGCGCCGGCTAATATAAAATACCAAGAATTCTTTGCGATCAAGGCAACTTTTATGTAGATTTATTTCTTTTAAATGATTTTTCATTGAATATGAAAGCCTTGGATTATGAAAAGCAAATGGTCAGCTTGTAATTGTTTATGACAATCACATGACTTGGACTATTATAATATAGATAAAACGATGGCGTTGGAACATAATTTGGCAATTTATTCCCTGCGCCTAGCTAATAATAAAATGGACGATTGGTACAGAAAAGACGAAGTGGTCAGCCCGGAACTGTTGATGGCAATCGCATGACTTATGCTTTTATTATATAGATTGTATGTATAAATACATACATACAACTTATTATTTGATATTTTTTGCACTTTTCCCTATAAAACTATTTTTTTATTCTAATTTTTCTAAAGAAGAATGTAATATTGATATAAAATTGATAGGTAACTAAAATAAAATATTATTTTTTTAACTGTTTGGAAAATAGGTGTTGTCCTCTGTAAAGAACTGGGAAATTTGAAGTATATCTGAATCTTTTTATTGGTTGATTCTGCAACTTATTTTATTTTATTCGTTTTCTGATTGGTCCGTGTGTTGATGCCAAAAAATGGAATACTTCTGTTGCCACAATGACAAAAAAAATAATAAAAACTTAAATAATAATAATAATTTGAAAAGAAATTGTGATAAAGATTTCGAACAAATTTCATTTAAAAGTGCATTTTTTTTCTCTACGCAATGATATAAAAATTAAAAATGCGAGATGTTTAGAAGTTTAAAAATTTGCAGTTCTGAAAATTGTAAAACTGAAATTTCATTTAAAATTTGTTTATGATGGGTCCAGGAATATTAATAAAAAATATCAGTCCTTTTTTTTTTTAATCATTGGTCTAGGAATAATTAATATTTAATACATGGCGTACATAATATATGACTCGTTATGATCATCATAAAAAATGATGTTTATTATTATTATTAATTTCAATATAGAATTTATTTATAAGTTTTTAAAATTTTAGTATTTGAAAATATGAGTTTCCAAATACTCGTAATACTTTTCTAAATTACATTTATTATTATTATTATTATTATATACTAAGTATATTCCATTCAAAAAAAATTAACGTTTGAACAAATCATTTCTGTGGAAGGTGCGACAAATTTATTGACACATACCAAAACCATGAATTTTTTTTCGCTATCACGTTCCGGGATAACCATTATTGCATATTAGATTTACATGAAATAAGACCCCCAAAATATAAATTCTAATGTGGGTTTAATGCACAAATTGTAATTGTGATTCGTAAAATATTTTAACCGTTTACACGCCGAATTAATATCGCAATGTAATTATAATTTTGTTTTTCCTATATTACAGCTTCAAATGTTCTAATTTATGCATACAAATTAAAGATATATATATAGTGTTACGAATTTTGTAAATAGTTAGTGTTTGTACTGTAAAATAATGTAAATAATCTTATTAAGCTCCATTTCTTTACTAATATTAGTTTTTGTTACATTGTCTCTGTTATCAAGCAAACTTGTCTATTATTTTCAGTGAATGTCTATGGCAGCTTTGCGAATTATTAGAGATATCGCCAAGTTGGCGCCACTTTTGGCGACTAATTTTGGTCGCCAAATTTGGCGATTTATCGCCACGTTGGCGACAAACTTGGCGATTGTTGGCGATGGTAACCCTTCCCTCTATGGTAACCCCCCTTTCGATATGCTGATACATTGAATGTTGTTCCGTGGTTTTCCGGTTTTTTCTAGAAGGTTGTAGAAATTTCCACCGCATGCTGCGAGCCTATATAAGGAGAGCAATACGAGCTGCTGTGGTTATTATTTACCAGTCAGCCATTGAGTGAACAACGCGTTTGTTAAGCAAGTTTGCTTGAGTCTTATTTACGTTATTTTGAATGTGATTTAGTGTTGAGACGTTGTATAAAGAGTCTCTGGAAGCTATATCTGCACTTATATGATAGATTTGAACAATTATTTTTGAATATCTAGAAATATTTGTGAGTTTCGAAGACTTTGTTGTTCTGAAGTTCTGTAAATAAATTATTTTCTACTTTTATATAAGCAAGAGTTTGAAGTTGTCTAACCATAAGATCAAAAGAACCCTATATACGCTGCAACATTTGGTGTCAGAAGTGGGATCTTATGGCGAAAACGAGAACAATGGACGGACAACTGAAAGAACTGTTAGATGCTATCAATGGCATAAAGACAGAAATGAATAAAGGCCAAGAAGAGTTGGCGGAAAAAATAAATAAAGGCCAAGAAGAGTTGGCAGATAAAATGAATAAAGGCCAAGAAGAGTTGGCGGATAAAATGAATAAAAACGAAGAATGGAACAGTTGACAAATAAAATTGATAAAGGCCAAGAAGAAATGAAGAAAAGTTCTCGTCGGTAGAGAGAAGAATAGTTTCGGTAGAAGAGAAAATACAGGAAGTAGAAGATAAAATTCAGAATGAAATAAGTAACGTTGAAGAGAAAATAGTTGACGTAGATGTAAAGCTAAATAAAAGAGTAGAAGATCTTGAGAAGAAGCTTTCAGCGTCTAGTGGTAATTATGAAGAATTTAGGAATCCGCCTGCTTCTCCCGTGCACATTAAGCTGTCGACATACGACGGAAAGAGTTCCTGGCAAGTTTACAAGACTCAATTCACCATAGTAGCCGAAGCGAACAAATGGAGTGACGAAGTGAAAGCTTGTCAACTGGCAGCATCTTTGAGAGGAGAAGCCGCCGACGTGCTGCAAACATTGCCCGGTATGACGCAACTCAATTTTGAGACTCTAAGTTGTGCAATTGAAATGAGATTCGGCGAAAAATTCTTCAAAGATTATGCGAGGATACAAATGAAGAGCGCCATCAAAAATCGAATGAAACCCTTCAAGAGTTTGCCTCAGAAATAGAACGTCTGGGAAATTTAGCCTTCATCGACTGCCCAACAAATGTACGGGAAATGCTCTCATTGCAGTACTTTGTAGACGGAATAAAAGATCCAGAAGTGCAGAGAGCGGTACGAATGGCAGATGTGCAGGATTTAAAGGCTGCATTACTATATGCCTTAAAGTTGGAAGCAGCTACACAAGCCAGCCGAAGAGATCGTCATTCAGTCTGAGAGGCAACGGTGAACAAAAGCTCAGACACTGAGAGCGACGTCTTGAAAGAAATTAGGAAAATAAATCAAGAGCTGGAAGCTTTAAAATATGGAAGAACAAGCTCAAGAAGACAGAATCTCAGGTGCTGGGGATGCGGTGATACAGGGCATCTCCGAAGAAACTGCCCCAAAGTCCACGAACGTGAGATGAATTCAAGACCAGAGAATAAAAAGCCCCACCTGAAGATCCTTCAAATATCGAAAATGAGTGGCGGCGATAATGAATTATATGTGATAGGATTTATTAACGAGATTCAATGCCGTATGATTGTGGATACAGGAGCCAATGTAACAATAATAAGAGAAGATTTGGCTCGAAAATTGAAATGTAAACTCATCTGGACTCCGCCCTGCGTTACCCTGCAAACTGTGACGGGCGACAAGATAGGCATATATGGAAAGGCCGATTTAACCATCAACTTTGGAGGAACGAAATATTACCATACGGCATATGTGGCTGACATAACAGATCCTTGCTTAATCGGGCTAGATTTTCTGAAGAAGTTTGGCTTCAAACTTGATTTCAAAAATAACAAAATGCTCTCAAAATTGGAAGAAATAAGTCTTTTTGGATTAAATAACGAAATTGAATGTAAACAAACAGTAAAAGCCAAAGAAGACATCAATCTTGATCCAAGAACAGAATTTTTAATTCCAGCTGTAATTAACAATTAAACTAATTATCGATTTGGCCATATAGATTATCCCGAGGACAATAGTAAACAAGCAGGAGTATTGGTGGCTTCATCTGTGGTGGACCTCTCAAAGAAGACCATTCCAGTCAGAATTGCTAACATCAGTGATAAGACGAGGACTATCAAGAAGGGAGAGGTGATAGCGTCATGTGCTCCTGTGACGTGCATAAGTCAAAATTCCAATCACTCTCAGAAATCTTCAGATAATTTAGCCAAGGATTTGTTACAAGATACAGACTTAGATCCAAATCAAAGGGATGCTGCGGAAAATTTAATTAGAGAATTCCAAAGTTTATTTTCCCAAACATCTGAAGACTTTGGACGAACTAAAATGGCACAACACCGAATTGACACGGGAGATCATTCTCCTATTAAACAGCACCCTAGACGATTACCTTTTGCTAAGCAAGAAGAGGTGCAGAATTTAATTAAGGATATGGAAGAAAATGACGTCATCGAACCATCGACAAGTCCATGGGCGTCTCTCATTGTATTAGTAAGAAAGAAGGATGGTTCAACAAGTTTTGTGTAGACTACCGCCGACTGAATGACGTCACCAAAAAGGATAGTTACCCTCTACCAAGGATTGACGACACTCTCGACACACTTGCGAGCAACACTTGGTTCTCGACTCTGGATCTGAAGAGTGGTTACTGGCAGGTAGAGATCCATCCGGACGACCGCGAGAAGACTGCCTTTACAACGGGACAAGGATTATGGCAGTTCAAGGTAATGCCATTTGGTCTATGTAACGCACCTGCAACTTTCGAACGGCTTATGGAAACGGTTCTCCGGGGGCTGTCATATGAAGCATGTCTTGTTTATTTAGATGACATCATAATCATAGGAAAATCTTTTGAAGAACATCTTAACAACCTTAGGCGGGTGCTACAAAAATTAAAGGAAGCTAATTTGAAGTTAAGCCCTTCGAAGTGCAGCTTGTTTCGCAATGAAGTCGCCTACCTTGGACACATCATTTCGGCGGAAGGAGTTAGGACTGATCCGGAGAAGATATCGGCCGTGAAAAATTGGAATCGTCCAGCAGATGTTCACCAGCTTCGAAGCTTTCTAGGATTATGCACCTATTATAGAAAATTTGTCAAAGGCTTCTCGAAGATTGCAAGACCACTTCATAAATTAACAGAAGCCAATCAAAAATTTATGTGGACACAGGAATGCGATGCTGCTTTCGAAAAGCTCAAGGAGGCATTAACATCCACTCCAATTTTGTCATATCCTCAAATCGATAAACAGTTCATACTTGATACGGATGCAAGTAACGAAAGCATTGGCGCTGTACTGTCCCAGGAAATCGACGGCGAGGAGCGTGTTATCGCCTATTTCAGCAAGTGCTTATCAAAGGCAGAGCGAAACTACTGCGTAACAAGAAAAGAGCTTCTTGCTGTAGTGAAAGCCATAGACCATTTTCATCACTATCTTTACGGTCGAAAGTTCCTGATCCGAACTGATCATGCTTCTTTAACTTGGCTATTGAATTTTAAGAACCCTGAAGGCCAGATAGCCAGGTGGATACAAAAGCTTCAAGAGTAAGATATGGAGTTACGACGTCGAAAAGTCTCATCACATTGAAATGCAGATGCTCTCTCAAGAAGACCCTGCTCAGAGAATTGTAGATACTGCGACCGGGTTGAGAAGAAATTTAATGTCAAAGGTCCTATAGTAAGACAAGTTACAACTGGTTCTACATCATCGCAAGATCAGTGGTGTGACGAGAGCCTGCGTAAAGATCAACTTGCTGATCCTGAAATTAAGCCAATTCTAGAGCTGAAAAGGGAGTCCAACAGAAAGCCCATCTGGCAAGACATGGCCCATTACCATCCTACGACTAAACGTTATTGGGCTCTCTTGGATTCCCTACATTTGAAGAACGATATTTTGTACCAAAAATGGGAGTCTGACGATGGAAAGATATGTAGATGGCAACTATTACTCCCTAAGTCGAGAATTTCTATGGTCCTTCAAGAACTGCATGGTAGTCCCACAGGAGGTCATTTTGGTATAATGAAGACCCTGCAGAAGGTTCGAGAGCGTTTCTACTGGAATAATGTTCGTAGTGACGTGGAGAAGTGGTGTCGAACTTGTGACACCTGTGCAGCACGTAAAGGTCCAAAGAGGCGCACCCGTGGACGATTGCAGCGTTATAATGTAGGAGCTCCTTTCGAACGAATTGCTCTAGACATCTTGGGTCCTCTTCCTAGAACATCTGATGGCAATAAGTACATCCTCGTTGTCATGGACTACTTCACTAAGTGGCCTGAAGCCTATGCCATTCCTAATCAAGAGGCGGTAACCGTAGCAGACATACTAGTTCAACACTGGGTTTCCAGATACGGAGTTCCTCTTCAAATCCATTCCGATCAAGGAAGAAACTTTGATTCGGCTGTGTTTAAGGAAATGTGCGGACTACTCGGCATGGACAAAACTCGAACTACACCTCTACATCCTCAATCGGACGGCATGGTGGAGCGGTTCAATCGTACCATCCTAAATAGCCTCTCTCTCCTGGTGTCTAGAGACCAACAGGACTGGGACAAGAAATTGCCTCTTTTCCTGCTTGCCTACAGGAGTGCCACTCATGAGGCCACTGGTTACTCCCCTTCTCAAATGCTCTTTGGTCGTGATCTTCGTCTGCCTGCGGATCTTTTGTTTGGCCGTCCCCCTGATGCTCCTTTATCGCCCGAGGAGTACGTGGATGAACTCCAGGCACGGATTGTCTAGCGAGGAACCGAATCGGATTGGCATCGGAAAAGATGAAGACACGGTACGACATAAAGGCAACTGGACATGAATTCAACGAAGGTGACAAAGTTTGGTTGTGGAATCCCATACGTCGTAAGGGACTGTCGCCAAAACTACAAAGAAACTGGGATGGTCCTTACACAGTCGTCAACAGGCTGAATGACGTCGTCGTACGCATACGAAAATCGCCACACACCAAGCCCAAGGTCGTACATTATAATCGGTTAGCCCCTTATTTTGGCCGAAGTGATTAGAAATTCAAAACTGGAATTTCAGACCATGGTCATGAAAGTCACTTTTTGTAAATATGTAAATAGTAATTAGTTCTTATTTATGTAAATTTTATTATTATTGTTATTATTTATTTATTTATTTATTTGTTTGTTTATTTATTTTAAGTGTTTTCCTCTAACTCAAGGATTGCACTGCCCGGGACGTGCAGTCTTTGAGGAGGGGGTAGTGTTACGAATTTTGTAAATAGTTAGTGTTTGTGCTGTAAAATAATGTAAATAATCTTATTAAGCTCCATTTCTTTACTAATATTAGTTTTTGTTACATTGTCTCTGTTATCAAGCAAACTTGTCTATTATTTTCAGTGAATGTCTATGGCAGCTTTGCGAAATATTAGAGATATCGCCAAGTTGGCGCCACTTTTGGCGACTAATTTTGGTCGTTAAATTTGGCGATATATCGCCATAACTTTAAACTATCATTTTTGAAGCTTTTTAATTGTACTTCGAAAAATACTTGAAAGAAAAATTTAAAACTGAGATTTCTCATCAAGTCGGACATAATAAACATAAGTTTATCAAGAAAATTGTAAGTTACTGTTACTAATTGTAAGTTACTAAGTTTTTCGAATATTAATTTCATAAAACAGATTTTATACTATAAAAATGTTTAAGTTCAAATTCAATGTACTTATGCTTGGGGGATTTTTTAGTCTTGTAATCACACAAAAAAATATCACATTAGGATTATAATTTCAGGAGATATTATTAAAAATATGAAAATGCATTTAAGATTACGCTCTCAAAATTTTGAATGTTTATAATTTAAAAAATTTTCATCCAAATGACTTGAAATTTCGTTTCTAGGCATAGTTTGAACCAAAGATTTAAAACACATTGTCAAAGTTGGGTTTTGCAAATTTCAAAAACAAAATTTTGGTCTACTTTTGATTTTTAATTGTTAAAATTTGGCATTGCTTTTTATATTAATATCTTTTAAAAATTGCCTTACAAAGCGATCTTACACAAAATCTTACTTTAGTTTGTTTCATATATATATATATATATATATATATATATATATATTTAAACTAAAGCTCCGTATTACACACTCGCATTTGTTTCAAAATCTTACCCTCCCTCGATTTGTCTCTAAAAGAGGCCATGCGTGTAAATAGAACATGGTAGCTATTACCAGTAACTTTATTTTCATTTGTTTTACTCTTTTTAAACCTCTTTTTTCTTTTCCAGAACAATATTTTTCCACCCTTGGAGGAGAATATTATAACAAGGCCTTCTGATCCTCTCGTTAAGCATGTTCCTAGTTCTAATCCCACGGCAGAAGCTGTCCATTTGAAGCACGAGATGATGTACGGCACCCACCCACCAATGGCTCATCCGCCACACATGGATACCTTGGAACTTATGGAGCCACTATGCTCTTCCTCTTTGCCTGCTTTGCCATCGGATGCAGGCCAGATCAGAACTGGAATCTACCCTCACCCAATGAACATCATGCCGACAACTCAACCCCACACCACGCTGAACAGTCTTCATCACCACCATAGCCATGCTTATAGAAACGCAGCAACACTGAACAGCCAGACATACGACAGAATCCATCCTGAAGATACAAATCCCAGAGATTTAGAAGCGTTTGCCGAAAGATTTAAACAAAGGCGAATCAAATTGGGTGTGACGCAAGCAGATGTCGGACGTGCACTTGTGCGTTTGAAAATACCTGGAGTAGGCACTCTGTCCCAGTCAACTATTTGTAGATTCGAATCGCTGACGCTTTCACGCAATAACATGATGGCATTGAGACCGGTGCTTCAGTCGTGGTTGGAAGCGGCAGAATCTCAAGTAAGAGGTAAGAAACGTGATACGCCGTTTGTGTTGCCATCCGGTGAAAAGAAAAGAAAGAGGACATCTATTGCTGCAATCGAGAAACGCTCTCTTGAAGCTTACTTTGCAATTCAACAACGGCCAAGTGGAGAAAAGATTGCCTCCATAGCAGAAAAGTTGGACTTAAAGAAGAGTGTTGTGAGAGTATGGTTTTGTAACCAAAGGCAAAAACAAAAAAGGATGAAATATACGGCCAATCAAAATATGAATTGAAACTTCTGTTGTACCTCTCAACCTCAACATAGGCGTGGGCGTAGAATTTGATTACTTTTATCTTTGTTGTGTATTAAAATAAAAGCAAAATTTATTCTACACAAATGATTAAAAATAGTTAAATAATAAGGGAAAGAGGAATTACGAATCGATGTAAAAGTATATTATTTCTTATGATTTTATAGAAATGACATACGCTTTTACAAATCTGATTGATTTTATTTGTTGAATATTTTGCTATGTAAGGCGTGAAGCCAACAAAGTGGGGAAGTCAGGTCTAACAAAAAAGACAAACTATGGCGGTTCGTTCCACATATCTTTTTTTGCAGACCGCAGGATCACATGAAGCTCGGATGCACCAATGCAAACGTACGAAGAGAGCATCACGTCACTCTAGCAGTCTATAAGAAAAGACACTTGGGATGTGCCGCGGTAGCCTGTCTTTTTCTTTAGCCTCGAGAGAAGTGTCCAGGCCTCGATTTGAACCAGGATCATTGCCATTGTGCTCCAATGCTGACGACTCAATGCCCACTGAGCTACACGGTAGATGATAGTCAACCTAGCACTTCTCACACTTATAAGTTGAAAAGGTTGCAACTGCAGCACAGAACAGAATATCTTCATGATGGTAAGTAGCGTTTCGTGCTTGTGGATGTAGAATGTAGTTGTGGTTCACGTAGAATTTCTATCTTGGGTGACGTCTGCAGCTCTGATAACTTATAATAATAAGGAGAATATGGATATCGTCGGTACAGCTCAAAGGTAAATCACTGTGGCGAAATGTCTATGACACTGATTCGAATCCATCCCCGGACACTTTTCCACCCTGTTGGTTTCAAGCTTTATGAAGCAAAAAATCCAACAACTAAAATCAATTAACATCATTTCAATTATCTTTTTTAAAAAAGTAATAGTTTAGCTTATGACATATTCATATTCTCTATCTTTAAAGAAAACCTCAAAGGCTGTGGGAGACAGTGTTTTTTAAATTTCGTGCCGCCAGCGCCTATGTATCTCATTATCTAAGTGCATTTATTAAAAACATATCTATTCCATCACTAGGACAGTAAATATGATAATGCTAAAATGATAATGTTAAAAATGTATATAGGTGATTCAGTATATTGTACTGATAATATAAATAATTAACTTATAATCTAATGCACAACTGAAATTTTAATCATTTACATTTTTTTTCAGCACATGTGCATGAACTTTCTGCCAAATGTAAACATACAAATAAACTTGTTTATTATGATTTTTTTAATGCATATAAATGTCCATGAAAACATTCCACCACTCATACAGGGTGTTTCGGCACTGCGGTTACAAAGTTTCAGAGAGATTTCTTACACTTAGAAGATTGGAAATCACATAGTAATGCGTGATTGGAAACGTTTTCCTGGCGCGGAAGTAATGACACAGAATACAACGGAGGAGGGACACGAAGAGATGTTAAAACATGTTTATTACTTTTAGTGTGGCAAAAAGTGCGGGGACAATGCTTGAAAAGCATTTAGTGGAAAAATCCGTGACTCTCCCGGTATTTTTGAGAACTTTAGATCTTTCATGAACCGGAGATGTGAGGTTTCCATCACGGCCCGGAGTCGTAAATTCGAACGTAATCCTTGATGACGATTATTGTCTCTTCTTTTTGTTGTTATAACTTAAACTTTGCTGTAGTAAAAATAATAAACATGTTTTCTCACACTGTTCATTTCCTTCTTTTTTTTCTTTTTTTTATTTGAGTCGTCACTATCACGCCAACAAACCGATTCCGACCATACACCATGATACTGGATTTTGGGAGTAGGGCAAGCGTAAACGCCGCTAACAGCCGAACTTTAGCCTCAACCCAAGTTAAATGCATTAACTTTAACCGAAAATTTTCAAAGTTAGCGAATTTTTCCACATACAAGATCAACATTTTAACTTCCTACTTCAATAATTTAAGCATATGCTACAATAAAGAATGTTTTGTGGCATTTTTTAACAAGCAAGCATTAATAATTCGCACTCCATAGATTGGTATGCTAATGGTCAACACTAAATTCCTCGAGCAGGTGAATTTTACCCTTGACCCAGTGTTGCCAAATAGTCGAAAGTCAATTTCCCCAAAATTATTGAAAATTTCTCCAAATCAGTATGTTTTTCCGAAAAGGTCCATAATTTAGTTTCTACTCAAAAAATATAAATTTTTAATTTACCACTATGAAAATTGTTTTACTAATTTAAATTTCAATATTCCCCCCCCCCCCAAACTAAGCCTTTCCTTTAAAAAAATCCCCATTTAAAAAAGTAAACATTTAAAAAAATGTAGAATTCTGCACGCATATTTGCAGCTAAATTAACAGAATGAGAGAGACAAATTTCAACTAAAAATTCGTTTATACTTGTTTTTTTTTTCTTTTTTAATTTAATTGATGACAATCGATGATTACCTTAACCTTCACTCCATCTATACTTATGTCAGTAAATTTTTCAAGGTTTAAACCATCTCTAATCATTTGTGATTTTAATAAATCTGATATTCGTTGGCATTCCCTGATTCTGTCTGAAACTATAAAACATTGTTTTCAATTTTTTTTCTTTCATCTTTACTGAAGTATCTAATTGTAATGCAAAGCAAGTTCGTTATATGAATGAATCACTCCGCTTTCGACAATAATAATATTAAAAAAAATAGCTAACTTCCACATCTTTAATTAAATCTTTTACTAAGCATAAAAGACGGTTCGGATAAGTTCTGGAGATTTAGTAATGTGAAGGTTTATTCTGCATAATCGCGTAATTTTCATTCATGTTTTTTACAAGGATAACTTTTGGGTGTTTTGCATTCATTGATCGATGTTCAGCTATGTGATTGTCGTATGAAAATGCATGTCTTGTAAAAAAAGCTCTTCTGTCATTCCGTGAAGCACAAATTAACCAGCCGTAAGCAAAAAATAAAAATAACTTTTTTTGTAGATATTTATACTAATAAAAGAAATGTGCATATGTATTTGCGTGTTTGTTCGCAATGACTAATACCTTGTTCACACTATGGATAGTTAAGATATCTCAGGCCTGGAACTCTCTCAGAGAGTTTCAACTTGCTCGGGCTAGAAACAGGAACAACCACTCACTCTCATTGGCTATAACGTTTCGCTTTTACTGATTGGCTGTTGCGGCCGTCTTTACTTCAAGCGCATGCGCATAGATTACATTTGTTTAGTTCAGAGATACAGTGACATTCGCTGAGATATCTTAGGTAAGTTTTTCATTGTGAACCAGCGCCATAATCTAGGGGGCGCTGTGTGAACAGGCATCCGATTCCGGGAAGGTCCACTTCAAATACGGCGATCTTAAGATATCTTATGTTTGTAATGTGAACAGGATATAAGAAAGTCTGCCGCAGTGATCTGGAAATTCAGGTGTGGATAGTCCAAAGGAGGTCGTGATGCACATGATACGTGTAAACTGCATGTTGTAAATTATGAGCACGACCACAAGAATACTGAACTATACTTCCAATTTCTGAATTTTATTTTCGATTTTCAAAACATAATAATGTACGAGACATATTCAATGTTTTTAGATGAGTTGATGATTAAATTATTTTCTAGACATATGTAGCTCTCAAATGCCGCATGCAAGTTATTAGTATTTTACTATATCAATGAATAATACAAGTTTTTGCTTAAACATAACAGTAGTCCGAATACTGGCTACCTAGATTGGTCTAAATACCAGCTACCTGGATTGATTTAAATACCGATTACCTATCAGGGTTTGCTCTGCTTGAAGAGGAGGAAAGTAAATTAATTTAAAACCCATTTTCGGCCGTCGTATACGAAACATTTCGATAAATATTTTTTTTTAACACTCTGACATATTTTTTTCAAGAATTTTATTTTTCTTCTATTTTTTAAGGCTTTTGAAGACATCCATAAAATATTAGTAATTCAATTGGAGTAAACAATTTCTCTTAAAAAATTTTCAAAATACGCTAGAGTTTTAATTTGAAACGCCTTTGACAAATTCGACTTTTTAAAAATATATTATTATTCCAATTGAAATGAATTATATGTTTTTAAAATAGATTAAAGTTGCAAATTCTGTATATGAAATAAGAATAAAACAAAAGTCATAAAAATATTATTCATATTCATATTATTCATTATAAGAAATAATATTTTATATTATTATATAAAATATTATTTCTTATATAAAATATTATTTTTCATGCACGAATCTTTTTTTGTGTCTTAATGTATGTAATTTAAGCATATTTCAATAAAAATAATGCTACATTTTATAAAATTTCTGTGCTTGGCCTAAAATGGGTTAAATAGCTCCATAATTAATAAATTAATGTGAATGGTTTAGAAATAGTTCCAGTCTCATTTCGCAATATGAAAAAAGCAACCCTGACCGTGAGTCTTCAGGAGTAACACTAGTTACTAAATCACTCCACAAAAAAGCGTTGTTGGAACTCTAAAACTGCCTGCAAGAAATGTGAAGTGAAAGAAGAAAAATGGGGAGGTAAACAGGAGGAAAAAACAAACGAAAGGGGTAGAAATTAGATTTTAAAGAAGTGGAATTATGCAATTTACTAGTTCTGCAAGGGAGCTTTGTCTGCGGACAACATCAGGAGAGGGTATTCTGGATTCAATGTTAGGAATGCGATATGTGGAAAGTATGGGTGATTGCACCGACGCACAATGGGGCAGGAAGCCTCCAAAATTGTTAAAAAATAAAATTTACTTTGAACAAAAAAAAGCACATCATACATTCTTTTATAGATTTAAAGTACTAAAACCTAATTTTCTTGCATAAGCTATAGACTAATTTATTAATTAATTAACGAAGTTTTTCAAATATTTTCTGTGCAAAAATATATTAAAACCAAGAAATTAAGATAGTCTTACACAAATTGGATATACATAAATCATTAAAAATACAAAAAACTAGTTATGCAAATACAATTAATAATTTTAATGATTCTGAAGCACACCTTAAAGTGAATATCAGCGACTCGTTTTGCAGGAATGAATCCATCTTTCTCAGGAAAAATATATGTACTGTTATCAAGAGTCTGTTGTCTTAGTAGTAGCCCAAAACACACTTTTTGTCTGAGGAAGAAGCGTTCATTTCTTCGAAACACATCATTAGTATTAATTTTAACGAACATATACCAAATTTTGAATACAAGATATAATTTTTTTAATTAAAAAAATGTGCATTTTTTATTAAAAATAGATTTTAAATTAACATATACATACTTCCAAGTTATCTTTTGCTTCATAAAGTACCAATATAGACGAGCAAAGACTCGTGACAAAGTTTTGTTTTAATATCTAAAAAAGTTTTAAGAACTCATATTTCTCGTAAACATTGTGTTTAAAAATTTTTATGTACGGGGTCTGAAAGAAAATCTTCATTTAACTTATTTCACGTTTATATTTTCCATAAAAAGAAAAAGAAGAAGAAGTACGAAATTGCGAATTACTACAGTGACGGCTGTTCAGAAATCTTTCCCTTTCTCAGATTGTATTCTACTGGTGTTCACGATTCACTACAATGTAACTAAAATAAATACTTTAAAAAGTTTTTAAATTTCCTAGATGACCGTCATTTATAACACTTAGAATATATGTCCGCTTTCAATGATGATCACTTAAATAAAAGGCAGCAGTTGGAGTGGTTACTTCCTATCTTTGATTCTAACTTTCGTACTTAATTTGCGATCACAAACACATTCTTTTAATACGCCATAATGCAACATCGTTGTACCAGCGCCTTGTCTTTTGCGATAGTCGACGCTGAAATAAATGAATTGTTACAATTATGATCCGAAACCTGAAAGTTAGAAAGTCATTAGGAGGTATTTATATCACTTAGAGAAATCGGACCCAAAAAGTGTCGTCGAAACCATACAGAAGATTGCGAAAGTATAACACTGATTTAGAGCAAATTAGATGATAGGGAACTAAATTTGGAGTTTTAAAAGTATGTGTTTACCTTTAGGGCCTTTTTCTTGACAAACATGAAATTTTTATTAGACACAGCTGTTTTTAGTTAAAACATGAATAAAATTATGTATTCAAATAAATTTGTAATAGAATTTTAGTTAGTTTTTTTTAAATATCGGCATTATGTAGTCAAAGTTTTGTAAAGAATTGTGTTTATATCATAGCGCCTCTATAATGAAATCTATTTAGCATTTTCACCCTTTTTTTTCAACAATACATAAACAAATCACTTACCTGTGTTATGAATAAAGCAAAAGATTTGCAATGTCCATTAAATTTACAAACATATACTAAATTTTGTATACAAAATATAATTTCTTTAGTTTAAAAAACGTGCATTTTTTATTAAAAATGGATCATTAATATAAGTTATATTTTGCTTCATAAAGTACCAATAGTCGAGCAGAGACTTGTGACAAAGTTTTGTTTTAATATCTAAAAAAAGTTTTAAGAAATGAAATTTCTCGTAAACATTATGTTTAAAAATTTTGATGTACGGCAAGGTTCGCACACTCCTTGGAATTTCCAAGGACTCTAGCACCACTATTAAAAATAAGAAAATTTACATTTAATTTTTAAACCACAACATTCGCAATCCCTACCTTTATTCACACATTTTACGATATTTTTCTGCAGTTAAACACTTCGAAAATATTCTTAAAATTTAGTGATAGAACTGTGCGTACCCTGGTACGGAGTCTGAAAAAAAAAATCTTTATTTAATTTATTTCAAGTTAATATTTTCCATTTTTTTTTTTTTTTTTTTTTTTTTTTTTTTTTTTTTTTTTTTTTTTAAGCAAGAAGTTGCGAATTACGACAGTGATGTCTGTTCAGAAATCTTTCCCTTCCTCGGATTGTGTTCTACCGGTGCTCACGATTCACTGGATAAACCATGTAACTAAAATAAATACTTTAAAACACTTTTAAATTGCCTAGATGATCGCCATTTATAACACATAGAAAATAATGTCCGTTTTCAATGATGATCATTTAAAGAAAAGGCAGCAGTTAGAGTGGTCATTTCCTATCTTTAATTCTAATAAAAATATATATAGATATCTATAAGAGACATCCGCACTTTCGTTCTTAATTTGAGATCACAAACACATTCTTTTAATGCACCATAATGCAACATCGATGTACCAGCGTCTTGTCCTTTGTGATAGTCGACGCCGAAAGAAATGAATTGTTACGATTACGGTCTAAAACGTGAAAGTTAGAAAATCATTAGGAGGTATTTATATCACTTAGAGAAACCGGACCGAAAAAGTCTCGTACAAACTATAGAAAATATTGCGAAAGTATAACACTGATTTAGAGCAAATTAGATGATAAGGAACTAAATTTGTTCTTCTTAAAGTTACAGTTTACCCTTTCTAACAGTTTTGTTTGTTTAAAAAAATAATAATAATGTTTAAATGGTGAACTCATTGCTTTTCAATGTTCAATTACTAAAAGTACATTAAAAAAATTTCTTTAAGCTGCATATTTAATTAAAATTTAAGAAAAGTTATAAAAATTCGAATTTTTAAAAATCCTTACTTTTTTTTTAGAAATTGATATTTTTGCCCAATTTTTCTGTAAGATTTTCAAATGTGCATTACAGAAGGCTGAGCATGGATTTTTAGATAGAGGAAGATGGGGATACTTGAGCCATTTTTTAAATTTTAATATTTTTTTAAATTTTTTATAATTTTTTAGAACAAAATAAAATATTGAAAATGAAAATGTGATGTTTTTTCATTAATTGAAAACCACTGTCAATTAATTTTGAACTATTTTTCTATGTCTAATAAATTTTTACTTTTTCTTTTACATCGTGGCTCAAGTATCCCCATGGAGGGGATACTTGAGCCAGATGTCACATTCGCACCAGTATTTTGCAAAGAAAAAAACCGATTTACAATATACGCGAAAAAATGCATTAAACCTTTTTCAAATAAATTTGGTCGAATTTTCTGGTGTCGTTGTGACATTTCGGAATTAAAATTATGTGGTAGAAAATTCTACCAGCAGAGCTCAAAGGGTTAATCACCATACTTTCAAAATGGTACCAAGGTATGTGATTTCTTTTTTACATGTTCAGAACTATAAATATGTTACCATGTTGCCAGTTTTAGAAAGAAAAATTGACCAACTGTAGAGATAATAGGGGTGGCTCAAGTATCCCCTATGCTCAAGTATCCCCACTCTCCCCTACATCTAATACTACACTTAATATAATCTTTTACTCATATAATATATAGTGTAAAAGATGAAAAGTAACACGCCTTATTAAAAATGACAAAAAAAAAAAAAAAAAAAAAAAAAAAACAGGCATTATAGCATTTTTAAAACATGAAAGTAAAGAAAATGTGAACATGGAGAAAAAGCCATTCAAAATTTCAATTTTTTGGGTGATTGTACTTACTACACTATATAGCAAAAGGTCACGGACAACTTGCGATTTTAGACGTTTTGCTAAAATTTAGAAAATACGTAAGAAATTATTTTGAAAATCCAAGGGAATAAACAGAATAGTACAAGTTATATATTACAGAGGATATTTTTTCCTGAAATCCGGTAGGAGACCGTTAACAAGTTGAAAAAGAGCGAATATCTTTTGAATAAGCCTGTCGAAACTAAAATAGCAAAAGCGTTCAAACTTCAGATTATGATTAAGTGGCTTACTGTAACAAACTGTTATCATTTTTAAGAAGATAGCATGTATACTTGTAGAGAAATTAAATATTTTATAAAAAAAAAGTTCCAAATTTTTACAAGTTTTTTGTTTATTATTTGCAGAGTTCTTAATATAAAAAAATTTTCTTTTCAGAAAAAATGATAAACAACATGGTACATAATATTTTGTAATCAGAATTAAAAAATTATAATAATTGCATGAAAAATGAGGAGGTTTACTAAATAATGTTTTACTGCGCATGCGTGAGCGCAATCAAAACTTTATTTGAATTATGTGTTAGCTAAATATATAGAGCAGTTTTTGTGAAAGTCTTAAAACCATGGCTTGAAAATTCTGAAAATAATCGTCGATAGAATAAGCTTAAAATCTGTTATTCCCAAAATGAAGCAAGAATATGAGGAACTGTATCCAATTATCCATTGATTAGTGCCAATATAGCATTCACAATACTACAAGGACTATTATATTTGGATAAAACCCTTCATCTTTTTGCTTTATTTTGGGAATAACGGATTTTGAGCTTATTCTACCAACGATTATTTTCAGAATTTATAAGCTATGATTTTGAGACTTTCATAAAAGTTTCTTGATAGATTTAGTTAACATATTATGCAAATTACACTTTGATTGCGTTCATGCATGCACAATGAACGTTATTTAGTAAACCTGCTAATTTTTCCTACAATTTTTATTATTTTTTAATTCTGATTACAGGGTGTTATGTACAATATTATTTGTCATATTTTCTGAAAAGAGCAATTTTTTGTATTAAGAACTTAGCAAATTATAAGAAAAAAACTTGGTAAAATTTGGGACTGTTTTCATAAAAACCTTAATTTCTCTAAGATGATACATGATATCCTCATAAAAATGAACGCACTTTATTACAATAAGCCGCGTAATCATAATCTGCAGTTTGAACACTTTTGCTACATTAGTTTTGACAGGGTTATCCAAAAGAATTTGGTTCTTTTTCTATTTGTTGAAGGTCCTGTACGGGATTTCGAGAAAAAATCTTCACGGAACGGAAATGGATGACCTGTACTATACGCACTTGTATTTTCAGAAGAATTCCTCATGTATTTTTTTATATATTTAAAAAAAAACATCTAAAATCGCAAGTGGCCGATTTCCTTTGTTCTTTACATCCATGCACTTTGTCCTTTTTCTGGCATGCTCATTTGAGTTCTTTATCAGATATAAATAAGGCGCTGCAATGTAATTCTTCTTATTGTCAGAAGTAGTAAAATCAAAGCTATCAGCAAGATCTTTCAGATATTTCTTTGAAAATTATCCAATTAATGTCTTTGTAAAAATTGAATAGACTTTTATTATGTCTTTTTCCTTGTTTCCGTAAATCAATAAATAAAACTAAATATTACATGAAATTTGAGCTACTATACGAATAACATCTTTCTTTAACCCTTTCCGGCACACTGCTCCCAGTCCGGGATATTTAATTTTAATTCAAAATTTGCAAACGGCACCGATAATATTTTAGTAAAATTTTACTTTTACAATGAAAGCTTAAATTAAAGGATTCTTAATTTCTAAAAAATTCGTTTGTAATTTTTGGTGAAAGTCGATAATTTTTCATTTTACTAACAAAATTGGCCCGTGCCGAAAAGGGTTAAACAAAATTAAAATGTTAAACATTTAAAAAAAAAAAATGTAAAAAATGTATTAGAATGAAATTGTCATTATCTTGGTGTACATATGCCAAGAAATGACATATAATCACATATAAATTAACTTATTTAAGTTCTTCAAAATTTATCAATTTTACATGGAAAATCTTTTATTTTGTAATAGAAAAAAAATTATCTCTTGAAATTTTCAATTCTTTTCAATGGATACTTTCAATATATCAGATATCAAAATCTGAAATCTTGTGATATTCACCTGTTTAAATTTTTTAAATCATACACAAAGCTGAGCAAACCATCTAAAGTGCATTTATGTTTTATGCTGGAAATAAATGGAGGGACACTTTCGACTGTGTTGTACTTTACTAACTGAACTAAATTCTAGCATACTATGCATTATATGATAAATCTATAGATCATGTACAGGATAGCACAAAAAGTCCAGATATTGTTCCGACTATTGATCGTAATTGCTGAAATTGCGTTTTAACCTGTGTTATGCATTCTACCAATCGGTCATTTAAACATAATTTTTAACCACTTAGCTGATCAATATTTTTGAAAAAAAAAAAAAAAACTTCCAAATAATACCTATTTTTTCATGTAGTTTATAGAATTTTTAATCTTTTATTTCCGATTTTTCAAAACAGAAATTTTTACCTATATGAATAAGAAAATTGCTCTCATTAAATAATGAAAAATTTACAATAAAAATTTACTGGTGAGAATAATAAATAATGATTGTAATATGGATGCTTGTACCACGTACGGGCAAATCATAATTGGCAAAAACACGTTTAGGGAAACAAACCAGGAAAGCGGCTAAACTTAATAAACTGCGAAATTTTGTTACTGTATTCTGAATGTGTTGGAAGAGTTTCATAATCTATGCTTGATGCATGATTTTATGTTCTTGTTTTTAATCATTTGTTATAAAAATGTATAATTTTATTTAAAAAAAAAAGTGTGAAATATGAATACGAAAAATGCTATGTGCTAAAGTTTCCTTTTATGTACTTATGTCGCTTGCATCATAAATAATGTGGTCGGAATCCTCCAAAGACCTTGTTTTCAGATATTAGACTCTTTGAAAGCAGTAGATAAATCATCGATATTTTATAGCAGGAAGATTTACTTGCTTAGTGTTGTCTTGCGTTTTATCCCAACTCCTTTCCTTAATTTTTTATTTTACAATAAGGAGTACGCGTGAAAAGAAAAATTTCCAGTACACCGTGGGAGGGTTTACAACTGTATTGAAAATAAATGGTCCATTAAATTTTGTTACTCATAGCTCATCGATCAAATGATGATGGTGTATACATATTTTTTTAAACCACGTGGATCTGCAAGCGTGTTAGGATAAACATTGCAAACTTGCACAAAAGAATGATGTTTAATATTTTCTTTATAATGGACAGAGTTGCTTCTTGCCTTTAATCGTAGCAAAAAGGTCTCTTTTATGATAGTCCAAGAGCCGACCACACAGAACCCTAAGTTATCGAGCACAAGAAAAAATTACTTATTTTATGGAAGAGTAGTAATAGAGGAATCTGATGATCCATGTCTGCCGGAAGCGAAGGGGTGCATAAGCCAAAAATTGACACCACTAGTGGTTGACTTGTAGGTTTAACATTGTGTTTGCCCTACGATGAAAAGTATGAAAACATGGAAAACTGGGTGCAGGAAAACACAATGCTAATCCTGAGTGAACCATTAGAGCACTGAAAAAAATGGGTACTCAAAATTGAGTAAAAAGTACTCAATTTTAAGTACATGATATACTCAAAATAGTTCCGATCCAAATGTACTCAAAACTGAGAAACACATGTACTCATTTTTTGATTCCATGGATGTGTTCAAACATAAATCGCTATGAAATGGCCCCAGAACCAACAAATTAAAGTATAAATATACTTGGCATTTATTTCTTGCTCAAAATTATTAATAATAAACATTTAATTGATTATCTATCAAAAAACCCCAGCAAAATTATTAGTAAAATACCTATATCCAATATTCTTTTTGACAAAAGCATTATTTGCAAGCATTTTTAAATTATTTTAAAATATTATGCATAATTTAATATTTACATTAAAAAGCATCTTTTATACCGCCATGAATGAAATAAACCAATATAGGGTACAAAACAATCGTTTGTTTCGATTTCATAACATGTGATGTTTCAAAATTGAGAAAGCAATGTGATATTTTTTTATCCAGACATACTCATTTCGATATGAGTATATCCATTTACTCATTTTTGAGTACTTCATTCTTTTTATTGTGATATTAATTTTTGGCTTATGCACCACTTTGCTTCCGGCGGGCATGGATCATTAGATTCCTCTATTACTACTCTTCCATAAAATAAAGGATTCTTTATTGTGCTCGATGACTTAGGGTTTTGTGCGGTCGGCTCTTGGACTATGATCTTAGCATCCCAACCACCACCACTGTTGTTGCAAATGTTGTGAATAGGACAATGAAGTTTTCTTATTTGTCATTATTAATTTCCGAAAAAAAAGAGCATTGCCTTTTGTATGTACTGAAAGTTGTTATACTCAAGTATACATATAGGGGAGAGTAGCCATATTTGGACCGTCGCACAGTGAGGCAGAAGGCCTTCAAATCTGGCAAAAAATCGAAAAAATGAAATTCTATTTTGAATTACCGACATACGTCACTTTAATAACGGAAATGTCAGTAAATATCTGCCTAGTATTCAAAAGTGGGCAAAGTTATCTTGGTCGTCATTACAGTAGGAAACTAAACTGCATATCGCTCGACGATAGAAATGAAATAAAAGGATAATATTTTTGTTGCAACATTTGTTTGTTAATTACTCTGTAATAATTTAAAAATATATTTTTTGACTATGGAACTTCAACGTCAGGTATGTAACAAAAATACATCAACCTATAATTTTCTTTTAATATAATTTTTACAGATAGAGTGATACTTAAAATATATAGTAGTGAAATTAAAAAATAATAATAATAATAAATAAATAACAGTGTCTTCAAACATTGAAGGTTTTAGTTTAAGGTTGAGTTAAGTATCAACTTTAATTTTTTCTGTTAGGTTTGAGTTTTAGCACTGTAAATATTTCAGAAAATTTTGCTCCTTTTATAATTATATGTTCATTTTTATAGTTAATAATCCTGAATTTTTTGTAGTGTACTTACATAAACAAAATTAAATATTGTATTTTTTTTTTTTTTTTTTTTTTTTAATGAATTTAAATACATTGTATATTATAAAAAGATAACATCTAAATATCATGAAACGTTCGAAAGAAAACATTTTTGAAAAGCAGCATGATATTTTGGTAAAAGATCTGCCGAATCGAACAAACTGCGAATTTAATATTTCTACAGATTTAAAAAAGAAGCTAAAATGTTTAAAATATCAATATAAATTCCAATAGGCAAAGGTCTGGTGAGACAAGGAAAAGTTTTTTTGTGTTAATAAGGAGTAGCTTGATAAATCGTTTTCATTTCCAAGATTTGAAAAACAATCAGAAGCGGCAATGAAAAACAAACGTGGCCGGCCTCATATTCCATTTGAAAGATGTTCAGAACAATCAAAAAAATTAAGAGCAAAACAATTGAGCGATTCTAGTTCTACATCTTCTTTAGATTACGCAATATGCACTGTTTAAAATATGAAACTTGTTGCATTCTCACGCCACTGCTTTAAAAGAATATCTCTATTTTGACCAATGAGAAGGCTCCATAATACAGTGGAGTAATCGGTTTCTATAAAAGCAGTAGAGTGGCGATGCAGCAAAACTTTCAAATTTTTAGCAGTATGTATGGGTTTCAGATCTGAAGGACAGACTCAGGCCTCAGAAGTTTAAAAAATATAACTAGAAGTCCAAAAGCAAGTCAAGTATCAAAATGTTTATAAAAAATCTGTAAAACCTCGATAACACTTTAAATCAGGAGAAAATGGTCTGGATGTATTAACCCTTCGGATTCCGGTGCTTCTTACACAAATTTTATTCGATTAGCTACTTTCTTAAAAGACTTTCCTTAAAGTAGACAATTTCAAAAATTCTCTGATTAAACAAGGAAAATTTTATTTTCCTTTATTACTGGTGTCAAAAACAAATTTTGGAAGGAATGGTGGTCTCCGCAGCGGAGTGCTAATGGTTAATAGACGCGAAATTATCTCGCGAACAAGTACAATGTCATAAGAAGAAGTGGCCCAGAAAAATTTCCCTCGTACAAAAGTGTTCAAAAAGCAAAAAAAAAAAAAAATCTAAAACATTACAGTAACAGAAATTAGTGCATCAGTTACATCACACGCTCTTCTAGATCATACTTCCGAATGCTTGGTACAAATACTAGAGCCTGCTATAGAATCAATTGAAAATGAAGAAATAAAGCAGTTGTTCCTTATATCAAAGTGTTATATTGATGGGTTTTCGGGACATTTTACAAAAAAGCTTTCTGTGACTCGGAAGCCAAGCTACGTATTTACAATGTCTCTAGTTCCACTTCGAATAATATAAAGAGAACTATACGAGAAACCCCGCGACCTGCGTCAACTAGATATAGCAGATCTGTTAAAATAGAATTCGTGAAGGAATTTAACAAAATATGCGTTGCGGAAAAAAATGGATAAACAGATAAAAAATATCCAAGATTGCGATGTAGCAATTAAATCAAGAAAAATAAAAATAAATTACAAGTTAATTTTTTCCATGATAGACGGTAAAGTTTCTCTCGGACAGAAACAAGTTCAACTGTGACATGCTTCATATGTAGCGCAATGTCAAGCAATTTAACAAAATCGATTATCCAGATATATAAAAACTGAGAATTTAAAATTCGGCCGATAAGGGCTTCATGGATGGATACGTATATTCGAATGCCTTTTGCCACATGTCTTATAAGCTACAGTTTAAGAAATGGCGTGAAGAAAGAGAAAAAGAAATCGTAGCTCAAAATAAAATTTGGATTAAAAAATAATTTATCCGAAAAGGAGCCGATGTGGTTTAATTGTGGACAAATCTAAGCCAAGTTTCAGTAACTCAAACGATGGCAATACTGCTAGGCGATTTTCTCAAAATCCAGAAGTTTCTGCTCAAATCACAGGAATCGCTGTAGATTTGATTAAAAAAAAATACATATTATCTTGATAGTAATGTTCAGTACGTATGAGTTACATATAAAAAACTGCTGCGTATTTGGGTATGATACGTCTTGAAGCATCCATGAACCAACATGCTCCCGGCATTACACAAGTATTTGATTCATGGAACTGAAATTATATGTTCAATTCTCTTGTCCACTAGACAGATGACTGAGGAAACACAAGAAACCAGGGATAAAGACTTTAAAAGATACAGAGAGTACTACTCGAGAAAATGTAGACGAAAAAAAAAAACCAGATATATTTTTAATTTTTTCTTCAAAGTTTGGATCCCGTGTTCACTATCAAACAAATAGAAAGAAAGAAAAAGTTAGAACATCTACCACAAGAAGTCCCTACATTTGTTAAAAACTCCATCTCTCAATGTATCCGTTAACCAGGATAGTGACGGTGATGATGATTCAGATGATAGTATGGATTTAATATTTTAACATTTTTAAAACATACTTCGTAAATTTAATGGATATTGCAAATCTTTTGCTTCATTCATAACATAGGTAAGTGATTTTTTTATATATTGTTGAAAAAAAAATGAAAAATGGTGAATAGAATTCATTATAGAGACTCTGACATAAACACAATTCTTTACTAAATTTTGCCTAAATATTGCCTATATTTAAAAAACTAACTCAAATTCTATCACAAATTTATTTGAATACATAATTTTATTCTTTGTTTTAACTAAAAACAGCTGTGTTTAATGAAAATTTCATGTTTTTCAAGAAAAGTGTCCTAAAGGTAGGCACATATCTTAAGAACTACAAATTTAGCTCCCTATCATCTAATTTGCTCTAAATCAGTGATACTTTCGCAATCTTCTATATAGTTTCGACGACACTTTTCCAGTCCGGTTTCTCTAAGTGATATAAATACCTCCTAATGACTTTCTAACTTACACGTTTTGGCCCGTAATCGTAACAACTCATTTCTTTCAGCGTCGACTATCGCAAAGAACAAGACGCTGGGACTGTGTGATTAACTGTCGTTCTATTTGCCGGTATTTCACCGAATTATTTCCTGTTCTTTTAAGAACAGAGGTTTCTTCGCGTTTTTTATGTGCTGGTGCTATTATGGCCGATTCGGAAATGAACTGTTCTCCACTAACTGTCATATTTTCTGACGAATATAAAGCTTTGAACGACTGGATTGAGCACTGCTACGACGATTTCTCTTCTTCTGATTGTAGAATATCTATACTGTCTACACTTAAGGACTTTTCTATCATGCTTTCCGGATGTGCTGACATCACGAAGATTACTTGCAATGATCAAATGTCATGTATGTGGGAGCTTTTTACTACATATGCCGATAGTAGGGAACCTGCTAAATTCGAATGCATTAAGGTTAACTTAAATAAATAATCTCTATGTATACCTTAAAGGTATTGATGCTGCTTCCCCTGCTCTACCTCCCCCCCCACCTTCTGTTTCTAAACGAAACTTCGATCCTGATGATGGTTTTAAAGACACCATCAAAAACAGCTGGAGTTTATAAACCAAATATCCCAAATAACATCCCTATTAACAATCAATTTGATAATTTAGCCACTACTCAGGAGGTCACTGTTCGTACTACTGAGAAATCCAATCAAACTGCTAAAGAACCAAGGCCAGAGCCTTTCTATCTTAAAACCACCAACTGGCGTCAGGTTTCTGACGCAATCGATAATATAGCTCAATGTAATGTTTTTAAGAAAGTTCAAAATAATTTAATCAAATTCTTTCCTAGTACAGTAGAAATTTATAGAAAAATTCAGAGCTACCTCTCGGAAAATAAAATCGAATTTTTTGGAATGAAGTTGAAAAATGAACGCCCTAGGAAAGTGTTAATTAAGGGTATCCCCATTGACTTTAATATTGATGATATTAAGGGTGAGCACCCAGGGGTATAATGTGCATGTGCACCGAGTTGCACAACTGAAGAACTTTCGGACTAAACTTCCTATGCCCATTTTCCTGGTCGATGTTTTCGTGAATGACCAATTTAAACATAATTTTGAATTGCGAAATCTCATGGGGTTTTTCGTTAAAGTCGAAGCGTATAAATTTAAGGGGGCAAAACAGTGTTACAATTGCCAGCTGTTTAACCACTCCAGTGAGTGTTGTTTCCTCAGTCCAGTATGCCTTAAGTGTGCCGGGGGCCACAATGTTAAGGATTGTAAAGTTACAGATAGAAGTGGAATAAAATGCGCTAATTGTGGCGCCAACCATACTGCCAATTTTGGCGGATGTCCCAAAAATCCCAGAAACTTAAAAAATGGTAGAGTAACTACCATTAGAAACTCTAATCAACCTTTTAAGACCAAACCTATTAGTAATAATACGACCTTTTCTACTGCTTTAAGAGGTATCAATTCTAACTTGACTGACTCTACTACTGTTGAGAGTCCTGCTAATTCGCAAAGTTCTATTGTTGTAAATAATTCTAGTGTATCTAATGTAAATAGTTCTAGTGTATCTAATGTAAATAATCCTAAAGCTTCTAATGCTATTGTCTCAAATGTGTTTAATTTTTCTAGTGCTTCATCATCTCCTCATACTTTTAATAGTAGTGTAAAAAATGCAAAAACTTATTTTGATTCTCATAATCTTTTAAATTTTGTTATTTCTAATCCAGATAATTTTGATACCATTATTGAAAAGCTAAATAAATTATGTGCTGTTCTTGAAAAAAATTGAAAAACTTTTATCTAATAAGAGTATTTCAGAACTACTAACTATTTTAAGTCCTGATCGCCTTATAAGCTTGCATAGCTCTCAAAAGCACTAAATTATGGGGGTCTTTAAAATTCTTTTTTGGAATGCTATAATGGCCTCAGATCCAAGTTAGATGAGCTCAGAAATTTCATAGTTGATAATCCTGTTGATCTTATTCTTGTACAGTAGGTACGGTGTACTTCCTTTAGGGATTACAATATTAAAAATTTTAAAGGTTACTACCTCTCGTACCGATGGTACGGAGTTATTTCGCCTTACGGCGGGACTGCTATTTTCGTGAGTAGAAGGGTCACTCATGTACATATTCCTTCATTGCCTCCCAATTTACTTCAGAATACTAACGTTAAAATTTATTTGGATCAGTAAAATTCTTTTCTTGTTTCCTCCATTTATCTCCGAGTTTCGAACTATTCTGATCTCCCCTCTGATATTAGTAAGTTATTTAAGCTAGATAATAATGTCATTCTTGCAGGTGACATCGATTCCCATCATCCCAATTGGTGTTCCAACAGTAATATGGACTCTCTAGGGGAAACCCTCCACAATTACTGTATCAATAATGGTATTGAAATTGCTGCACCAACCTCCCCCACTCGTTTTGGCCCTTGGGGGAATGGCACGACAATTGATCTGGCACTGTTTAATAACATCCATTACCCTTATACTATTACTCCTATTTCGGCTCTCGCATCGGATCACCTCCCTATCTAAATTAGCATTGATTGTAACCCTATCCTCCCATCCATTCTAACTCCTTTTGTTTATGACTGGCAATTTTTCACCAATACAATCAATGAGTCTCCCCTACCTTTCGGCGACTTAAACTCTGTCGAGAACATAGACATGGCTGTCACCAATTTATACATTTGATTCAAAATTCCCTGGAAGGGTCTAAATGTCACCAGGCTCAGCAAAATTTTCATACCCTTCCTAATGACATTAAATTTAAAATTAGGCAATGTAATAGGCTTCGCCGGACGTGGCAAGCCATTAGGGATCCTAGCATTCATTCTGAATTAAATCGACTTAATGCTACCATCAAGCGGGATATAAAAAAATTTAAATCTAACAAATGGTCGGATTTTATTACTTCCTTGACTCCTACGGATAACTCTCTTTGGAATCATCTCAAAAGAGTCAGAAAACCCCTCACCCCTATCCCCCCTCTCCGTACGGATGCTGGAAATAAATGCCTCGACAATGAGAAAGTGGAGGTGCTCGCCGATCAATATGAACGTCAATTTCAGCCTCATGGCGACGTTTTCAATGCTGATACCATTGACATGGTCAAACATGCTGTAAGCAGATTTCTGGCCCGTGTGCCTGTCAGATCAATTGAACCGACGACCCCTGAGGAAGTCATCACAGTGATCAAAAATCTCCCTAATAGGAAAGCTCCAGGTCATGATGGGATCACTAATTCGGCCCTCAAAAACCTCCCTTTACAGTACGCGAATTATCTAGCCATTCTTATTAATGCTATGTTTAAATTTCACTATTTTCCAAATGATTGGAAAAAAGCTATTATTGTACCTATTAAGAAAACCGGAGAAGACCCTTCGCTAGCTAAAGGTCCACGCACATAGCACTAACTTCTTGCGCTATCTTTGTTCTTTCGTTTCGGCGCTTTAATGTATAAATTGCACTTCTAGTGCACTGAATCTGAACTTCAAGAGAAGAATCTAACGCGACATCAGTTGACAGCTTTACGACTGAAGATAAGGTAGATAAAAGTTCCCCTTCCTTTGTCAGTTTGGTAGGGTCAGTCCCTCAAAAATCATTTAAAGAGATTTCACCCTTGTTCCGTTCGAAAACAAAGATTGATTGATTGCTCTTTTAGTGTAATAAAAACTAGTGCTGATCGCTCCCAGCTCGGAGCGAACAGCACTAGTTTTTATTACACTAAAAGAGCAATCAATCAATCTTTGTTTACCGAACGAAACAAGGGTAAAATCTCTTTAAATGATTTTTGAGGGGCTGACCCTCCCAAATTTACAAAGGAAGGGGAACTTTTATCGCCCCACATCTACAGTCGTAAAGCTGTCAACTGACTTCGCGTTCAATTTCTCTCTTGAAGTTCGGATTCAGTGCACTGAAAATGCACTTTTAGATCAAAGCGCCGAAACGAAAGATCAAAGATAGCGCAAGAAGTTAGTAGAGGTACAGACCCGGGAGTTTGCTTCCTGTTCTGAGTAAAGTTACTGAGAATATTTTTCTTACGCGCCTTCAAAATCACTCTGCTCGTCTATTGGTGTTTTATGACACAAAAGATATCTTGGAAATATATGTATACATTAATTTAAGAGCTATTTTTAATAAAAGATACATTTTTTTAAGAAAAAAAATCGTATAATCTAGCCAAAATTTGGTATATGAAAGTAAATTTAAGGGGTTGCAAATCTCTTGCTTCATTCATAACACAGGTAAGCGATTTGTTAGTATATTGTGGGGGGAAAAGGGGGAAATATTGAATAGATTTCGTTATAGAAGACACGGCATAAACTTTACTAAAATTAGACTAAATATGGACTATATTTCAAAAATCAATAAAAATTTCATTAAAAATTTATTTGAATGTATAATTTTATTCTTTGTTTAAACAAAAAATAGCAGTGTTTAATAAAAATCTCATGTTTTTCAAAAAAAAAAAAAAAAAAAAAAAAGTACCATACAGGTAAGCACATACATTATAAGAACTCAAAATTTAGTTTCCTATCATCTAATTTGCTCTAAATGCGTGTTATATTTTCGCAATCTTCTCTATAGTTTTCGACAACACTTTTTCCGTCCGGTCTCTCTAAGTGATATAAATACCGCCTAATGACTTTCTGACTTTCACGTTTTGGACCGTAATCGTAGCAATTCATTTCTTTCAGTGTCGACTATCGCAAAGTACAAGACGCTGGTACATCGATGTTGCATTATGGCGTATTAAAAGTATGTGTTTGTGATCTCAAATTAAGAACGAAAGTGCGGATGTCTCTCAACGATATCTATATATATTTTTATTAGAATTAAAGATAAGAAGTGACCACTCTAACTTCTGCTTTTTTCTTAAAGTAACCGTCATTGAAAGCGGGCATATTTTCTACGTGTTATAAATTACGGTCATCTAGGCAATTTAAAAGTGTTTTAAAGTATTTATTTTAGTTACATCGTTTATCCAGTGAATCGTGAGCGCCGATAGAACACAATCTGAGGAAGGGAAAGATTTCTGAACAGACGTCACTGCAGTAATGCGCAACTTCTTACTTTTTTTAAATGGAAAATATGAATTTAAAATAAGTTAAATGAAGATTTTTTTTTTCAAGCTCCGTACATCCCAATTTTTAAAACATATCATTTATGAGAAATTTTATTTCTTAAAACGTTTTTAGGCTATAGAAACAAACTTTTAACACTAGACTCTGTTCGTCTATTGGTGTTTTATGAAGCAAAAAATAGCTTGGAAGTATATGTATACATTAATTTAAGAGCTATTTATAATAAAAAATATATTTTAATTTAAAAAAAATCGTATATTCTATACAAAATTTGGTATATGAAAGTAAATTTAAGGAATTGCTTCATAACACAGGTAAGTGATTTGTTAATACAGTAGAGTCTCTATCTAACGAAATCCATTGTTCAGTCAAAAAATTCGTTGTATAGAGAACGGCAAAAAGAATTTCATTTAATGTTTAAACTTTGAAACAGTACTGTTTTTGAGCGGTTTGATTAAGTTTTTCAAATGTTTAATGGAATTTTGGTGGAATCTCAAACATTTTTGCCACTTCTTTTTTTTTTTTTTTTTTTTTTTTTTTTTTCCCAGTGTCTTATTGATTATTTTCAAAATTATTACTTTATCAGAGAGAGCTATGTTTATCCTTGGAGTGATTTTATGCAGATGCAATAGAAAATCACCATCAGCAAAGAAAACATTTAGTAACAATTCTTCATTCAAATGATCTCTCACAACAAAAAAAAAATGTTCCGAATCGCCACAAACAACAAACATCCTCTCTGAACTCTAAAAATAATGAGAGTTAATTTAGGTGGATGAAAACCTGATGAAAAAGACGGCCTTTTCTGAAATCGCCCTTTTATTCCTGCCCTATTATCCAAATCAAGAAACAAACAACATTTTCAAGGCGACAATGGAATAATTTTATCTTTAAGGATGCTTTGTGATATGCTTCAATCTTTTCCAAGAACGCATGCTCATCTTGGTTAAAACAAAGTCAAATGTAACCATGGAAAAAAGAATGTTTTTCTTGGGGGGGGGGGGATGCTATTTTTGGACATAAGGAGTAAAATAGAGGAGTGCATCTTTGAGATATAAACAGGAAATCCACAAAAAAAAAAAAAAAAAAAAAAAAAAAAATACTCCACAAATAATTTGAAGCGTTTTCTGAACGAATGAAAGAACGTTTTTGAAAAAATTCGTTAAATGGAGAGATATATTTCGCTATATGGAGATATTTTTTAATGTATTTATGAAAAAATTGACCGTTCTTACAAAAAATTCGTTAAATAGAGAAATTCGCTGGATAGAGTTTCGTTGTAGAGAGACTCGACTGTATATTGTGGGGGGGGGATAAAAAATATTGTATAGATTTCGTTATAGACGGTATGGCATAAACTTTACTAAAATTTAAATAAATATTGCCTATATTTCAAAAATTAATTAAAATTCCATTAAAATTTATTTGAATACATAATTTTATTCTTTGTTTTAACTAAAAATAGCTGTGTTTAATAAAAATCTCATGTTTTTCAAAAAAACTAAAAAGTGCCTAACAGGTACACTGTAAAACATTTGTGGTAACGTTACTCCATAAAATGGGTGGCGGCTACAATTTACACTTCCTTGAGTAATTTTTCACTTACATAATGGTGTGATAAAAACATGCATTACTGGTGTAACATTGCAATGTTACACCGATTACATCGGTTAAAATACTCCACCACATTGGAGGCAGCAAAGCTGCCACCAGTTTTATGGAGTAACATTACACAAATGTTTTACAGTGTAAGCACATACTTTATAAGAACTCAAAATTTAGTTTTCTATCATCTAATTTGCTCTAAATGAGTGTTATACTTTGGCAATATCCTCTATAGTTTGTATGACACTTTTTCGATCCGGTTTTTCTAAGTGATATAAATACCTCTTAATGGCTTTCTAACTTTCACGTTTTGGACCGTAATCGTAACCTTTCATTTCTTTCAGCGTCGACTATCGCACGGACAAGACGCTGGTACATCGATGTTGCATTATGGCGCATTAAAAGAATGTGTTTGTGATCTCAAATTAAGAACGAAAGTGCGGATGTCTCTCATCGATATCTATATGTTTTTTTATTAGAATTAAAGGTCGGAAGTGACCACTCCCACTGCTGCCCTTTCTTTAAGTGATCATCATTGAAAAAGGAGAAATTTTCTACGTGTTATAAATGACGGTCATCTAGGCAATTTAAAAGTCTTTTAAAGTATTTATTTTAGTTACATGGTTTATCAAACAAATCGTAAGCGCCGTTAGAACACAATCTGGGGAAGTGAAATACTTTTAAACAGGTATCATTCTGATGATTTTTTATATATATGTTCTTTATTAGATATGTGATAAATCTGTGCATGAAATTTACTTTTTTCTCCATTTAAAAAAAAAATATATATATATATATATATATAAAGATGTGTTATTTTTTATCGTTTCACACTATATATTATATCAGTAAAAAATTATAGTAAATGCGATGTTAAATGTATCTAAAAATCCATGAGAAACCTTATGTAATAAACATTTAAAAATCTTAACGAAAAATCGGGCAAAAATAAGAAAAAAAATTTTTTTTTTTTTTTTTTTTAATTTTAATTAAATATGCAGTTCAAAAAATTTCTTATTCAAAATGTACTTTTAAATGAACACTGAAAAGCAACGAATTCCACCATTTAAACATTATAATTTTTAATTAAACAAAATTGTTAAAAAGGCAAACTGTAACTTTAACATATTCGCTGTCGATCACGCGCCAGCGCGTGATATGGAGCCAATGTTAAGGGGCCACTCACGCGCCAGTGCGTGATGTAGGGTGATGTCCAATAGCCAGCCACGCGCTGGCGCAGAAAATCTTTCACTGATTCTTTGTTATAAAAAGTAAATCGGCTTCTGGGAAAAACCTACTTCTACAGTGGGGCATTAACTATCATCACATCTTCAAGTAAGTGGCAGCGAACGTGTTAAAAACTACAAATTTAGTTTCCTATCATCTAATTTGCTCTAAATTAGTGTTATACTTTCGCAATCTTCTATACAGTTTCGACAATACTTTTTCAGTCCGGTTTCTCTAAGTGATATAAATACCTCCTAACGAATTTCTAACTTTCACGTTTTGGATTGTAATCGTAACAATTCATTTCTTTCGGCGTTGAGTATCGCAAGCACAAGACTCTGATACATCGATGTTGCATTATGGCGCATTAAAAGAATGCGTTTATGATCTCAAATTAAGAACGAAAGTGCGAATGTCTATCATAGATATCTATATATATTTTTATTAGAATTAAAGATAAGAAGTGACCACTTTAAGAGCTGCCTTTTTCTTAAAGTAACCGTCATTGAAAGCAGACATATTTTCTAAGTGGTATAAATGACGATCATCTAGGCAACTTAAAAGTGTTTTAAAGTATTTATTTTAGTTACATCGTTTAACCAGTGAATCGTGAGCGCCGGTAGAACACAATCCGAGGAAGAGAAAAATTTCTGAACAGTAGTAATTTGCACTGTAGTAATTCGCAACTTCTTCCTTTTTTTAAATGGAAAATATGAACTTGAAATAAGTTAAATGAAGATTTTTTTTTCAGACTCCGTACATCAAAATTTTTAAACATAATGTTTGCGAAAAACTCCATTTCTTATAACTTTTTTAGATATCGAAACAGAATTTTGTCACAAGTCTCTGCTCGTCTATTGGTACTTTATGAAGCAGAAGATAAGTTGGAAGTATGTCTATATTAATTTAAGATCTGTTTTTAATAAAAAATGCACATTTTATAAATAAAAAAATTATATTTTGCATACAAAATTTAATATATGTTCGTAAATTTAAGGGGTATTGCAAATCTTTTGCTTCATGCTCCATTCAAATCACAAATAAACGATTTGCTGATATATTGTTGAAAAAAAAAAAAGAAAATTGTTGAACAGATTCGTTATAGAGGGTCTGGCATAAACACATTCCTTTATTAAAATTTGACTAAATATGGCATATATTTGAAAAGTTAATTAAAATTCGGTAAAATTTATTTGAAAATATAATTTTATTCATTTAACCTTAAAACAGTTGTGTTTGATAATTTTTTTAAAAAAAGTGCCCTGAAGGTTGGCGCAAACCTTAAGAACTACAAATTTAGTTCCCTATCATCTAATTTGCTCTAAATCAGTGTTATACTTTCGCAAACTTCTATAATAGTTTCGACGACACTTTTTCGGTCCGGTTTCTTTAAGTTATATAAATACCTCCTAATGACTTCCTAACTTTCACGTTTTGAACCGTAATCGTAACAATTCATTTCTTCAGCGTTGAGAATCGAAAGGACAAGACGCTAGTACATCGATGTTGCATTATGGCGTATTAAAAGAATGTGTTTAGGTCTCAAATTAAGAACGAAAGTGCGGATGCCTCTCATAGATAACTATATATATTTTTTATTATAATTAAAGGTTGGAAGCGACCACTCCAACTGAAAACTGATGCCCTTTCTTTAAGTGATCATCATCGAAAACGGAGATGTTTTCTACGTGTTATAAATGACAATCATCTAGCCAATTTAAAAGTGTTTTAAAGTATTTATTTAGTTACATCGTTTATCCAGTGAATCGTGAGCGCCGGTAGAACACAATTTGAGGAAGGGAAAGATTTCTGAACAGACATCACAATAGTAATTCGCAACTTCTTACTTTTTTTTTTTTTTTTTTTAAGCTATTGCATAGCTTTTATTGCGGGATTCGAGCGCGGCGACCGAATGTAGAAATTCCGTAACGAGAAAAATTTAGAAATTCCGTAACGAAAAAAAACCTAACACTCGGCTAACCATCGTTTCAGTTCGGCAGACTTCGGCATGGTATCCTTCGGAAGACTTCGGCAGACATTGACGCGGTATTTTTCAGATATTTAGAGGATATCAAGTCTCAAACTTATATTTCTTATTTCAGTTACTATAAATCTATAGTTTCAATAATAAAAATTCCTGATAGAATGTGTATAAAAAAGAATCGTCTTAAGATAAAACAAGGTAGGATAATGTAGCTTTTGGTGATTGGAGACCCGCCCAATGGTGAGGATCGAAAAATTATGCTTATAACTCGTAATCTAATTTTCGTAGCGCGGCCAAATGTTGTTTGGTAATTTATTATGAGACAGTGTTAATTTTTGGGGACAGGAGACCCCCAAGGTGAGGGTCGAAAAAGTTAAAATGCTTATAACTCGCGGTCTAATTTTCGTAGCGCGGCCAAATTTTGTTTGGTAATTTATTATGTGACAGTATTAATTTTTGGTGACAGGAGACCCCACGGTGAAGGTCGAAAAATTTAAAGTGCTTATAACTCGCGATCTAATTTTCGTAGCGCGGCCAAATTTTGTTTGGTAATTTATTATGAGACAGTGTTACTTTTGATGACAGGTGACCCCCCCCCCCCCATGTTGAGGGTCGAAAAATTTAAAATACTTATAACTCGCGATCTAATTTTCGTAGCGCGGCCAAATTTTGTTTGGTGATTTATTATGAAACAGTGTTAATTTTTGGTGACAGGAGACCCCCCACGGTGAGGGTCGAAAAATTTAAAATGCTTATAACTCGCGATCTAATTTTCGTAGTGCGGCCAAATTTTGTTTGGTAATTTATTATGAGACAGTAATACTTTTGGAGACAGGAGACCCCCCACGGTGAGGGTCGAAAAATTTAAAATGCTTATAACTCGCGATCTAATTTTCGTAGCGCGGCCAAATTTTGTTTGGTAATTTATTATGACACAGTGTTACTTTTGTTGACAGGAGATCCCCCATGGTGAGGGTCGAAAAATTTAAAATGCTTATAACTCGCGATCTAATTTTCGTAGCGCGGCCAAATTTTGTTTGGTAATTTATTATGAGACAGTGTTACTTTTGATGACAAGAGACCCCCCCCCCCCCCACGGTGAGGGTCGAAAAATTTAAAATGCTTATAACTCGCGATCTAATTTTTGTAGCGCGGCCAAATTTTGTTTGGTAATTTATTATGAGACAGTGTTACTTTTGATGACAGGAGACCCCCCCACGGTGAGTGTCGAAAAATTTAAAATACTTATAACTCGCGATCTAATTTTCGTAGCGCGGCCAAATTTTGTTTGGTGATTTATTATGAAACAGTGTTAATTTTTGGTGACAGGAGACCCCCCACGGTGAGGGTCGAAAAATTTAAAATGCTTATAACTCGCGATCTAATTTTCGTAGTGCGGCCAAATTTTGTTTGGTAATTTATTATGAGACAGTGTTACTTTTGGTGACAGGAGATCCCCCATGGTGAGGGTCGAAAATTTTAAAATGCTTATAACTCGCGATCTAATTTTCGTAGCGCGGCCAAATTTTGTTTGGTAATTTATTATGAGTCAGTGTTAATTTTTGGTGACAGGAGACCCCCCATGGTGAGGGTCGAAAAATTTAGAACGCTTATAACTCGCGATCTAATTTTCGTAGTGCGGCCAAATTTTGTTTGGTAAATTATTATGAGACAGTGTTACTTTTGGTGAGAGGAGATCCCTCATGGGGAGGGTCGAAAAATTTAAAATGCTTATAACTCGCGATCTAATTTTCGTAGTGCGGCCAAATTTTGTTTGGTAATTTATTATGAAACAGTGTTAATTTTTGGTGACAGGAGACCTCCCCCCCTTCCAATGGTGAGGGTCGAAAAATTTAAAATACTTATAAATCGCGATCTAATTTTCGTAGCGCGGCCAAATTTTGTTTGGTAATTTACAGTGGGTTGCCAAATCATTAGGGATATTCACATTTATTGCTAGTCATACACTTTGGGTGCCCTTGGCTCCGGCTCTATATGGTTTAAGTGTTGCAGGAATGTATTTTATCATTGTCAATATCTCTATAATTCAACTTTTAAGTACTTTTAGTATGTTACAAAGTTTGTTTGCTTTCTATAAATATTTTAATAACGGGAAAGACGCTAAATCTTTTTACACGCAATAGTGGAACATGCTTTCCTTTAACTTAAACAAAATTCTTTGGATTTTTTTTTTTTTTTTTTTTTAATTATTTGCGATTTAATTTATTTTTTATTTTTAATGATTTCAGTATGGTTGAGGGATTGATTTGTCCCTTAGGAAAAAAAATCTGAGGTAAAACCTCTTCTTCTGCATACGAGTCATTCTAAAAGGGAAGATAGCAGAACTTGCTTCAGTTTCCAAGTCAGTAGTCAACAGGATAAAAATAAATCTGGACAAAAACCAGCCACTTCCACACAAATGAAGAGGTAAAAGGGGAAGAAAATGCATAAGAACTCCACATACCGATAGAAAAATCAGGGATATCTGTTTAGGAAACAGAAAGAAAAAGATGGGACTCCTTATTTACATTATTCAAGAATCTGGAATGCCAGTTTTGAGTAAACTGCGCTGTGGACACTAGCGAAGGAAGGGTTCACAAGATTTGCATTGGCCAGGCAAGAAACCCTAGTTGACAGAAGCACTTTGCCTAGGCTCGTGAACATCGCCAGAACAAATTTGATGACGGGAGTAAGGTGAGTTGTTAAGATAATTATTATTTATGTCATTTAAAATCATTTATTTCTAAATTATTAACATATTTAATTTTTTTTTTCAGGTATTTTCGCAGATGAATCAATTTTTGAGATTTTAGCCGATAAAAGCAGCTTTGTCAGGCGACGCCCAGGCGCAAAATACCGCCATGACTGCATCGTGGATAGTGTTAAACACCCTGAAAAAGTAATGGTGTGGTCTGTCATAAGCACTAAAAGATTTAGTCGCCTCTACCATGTCTAGGGAATCATGAAACAAGACCAGTAAAGGCATGTTCTTGAAACTCGGCTGCTTCCACAAATTGAAGAATGGTTCCCAAGTGGTGAAGAGTTTATGTTTATGCATGATTCAGTGCTTTGTTATAAAGCTAGAAGCATTTCAAAGTTTTGGGAAGACCACAATATTCCAGTTTTACCTTGGCCTGGCAATTCCCCTGACTTGAACCCCACAGAAATCTTATGGAAAATCACCAAGGCGAAATCGCCAAAAATATGATTACAACCAAGGTACAACTCATCCAAAAACTAATAAATGTATAGCATGATAACCCTAAAATAAAAGAAAGTGCCATAAATTGCGAAGAGAGCATGCCTAGACGCATCGAAGCACTTCTTGAAGCCAGGCCCGTAGCCAGGATTTCCTTTCGGGAGGGGCTCAACTTTGAAATGCTTCAGGCTTGACAGCAGTAGTTTACATAACTTAAAACGAAATTTAAAAAATAAGCAAGGATTAACATAAAGTATATAATCTTGCATTGAATATCTGATGATCATGTCAAAATTTTTATTTCATTTATTTTCGAATTCCATTACAACTTTTCGTTTTTAGAGCAGTTTTCAAATCTTTTCGGAAAAAAACTATAATGAAAATAGAAAAGCTTGTATTAACAATGTTTGAGATGAGCCTCCTGTAACCTATGAGAAAAAAGTTAAAAAATATTGAAATGCCAAAAAGTAATTTGAATAGATGTAAAACAGAATTACAAGCGCGGGTTCTTAAAATGATTAATCCATAGATGAAATTACTTACATCGCAGTCTCCGTCTTAACCATGATACCGATATTGTTAATGTTTAATGAATGGGATTCATTGCAAGGCTCTCATTGGTCACAGTACTTAGACGCAAAGATTCAACTATTTTCAATGCCAAAAAAGACTTTTTCAAAGAGCCAAAACTATTTTATTATATTCTTCTAATACATTGCACTAAGGTATTCTAAAACTTTTAGGGCCTCTTTCGCTTGAGATATTGACCCTTTATCGTAAAAACTTTGAGAGATATTCTCTAATTTACTTGATTTTTTCAAAGAAACAACTAGAAAAAGTATTTGGAAATCTGTCAGAATGTCTTCATTCAAAATGAATCTGTCATTCAAATTTTGAATGACATTCTATATAGGAAATAAAGACCGTGACCCTGTAATACTCTTCAGTGGATGTAATTTGAGGATTTGTATGTAATGTATGCCTTAATCTAAATGTTAGATTTCAGTTTTGAAAACGTCTTAACTCAAATTTTGATGCAGAATTAAACGTCGTATTAAATATCTCCATTTATTTTTTCCATTTTTCATAAAAATAATTAGGACATCTTTTGCATGAGTTATAACCGATATCCTATTACAAAATTTTTCTTGGAGAAAAACTGGAAATGACCTGGTCAGTCTGACAAGCTTCTCACAGACAAACAGACCTATAAAGAAATCATTTTTTTCTATGACTGTCCAGGAAGAAGTAAATCTTTCAAGTATTTTCCGAAATATTTTCTAATTAACTGCAAACGGATCTAGATAGCTCAAAACAAAGTAATATGCATTCATGTCATTCGATAAATCTTGTGTTCCAAATGTGAATAATTCATTTTCTGCTGTTTTGAAGGGCACATCATGCAATTGCTTCTAGGAGAGCTAAATTTGCTTTGTGATGATTTCTAAAATTTTTCCTTTCATTAACAGTTTCAAGATAGTTTTGGATCGCAAGAATCAGCATGCTGTTAGTCAATGCAGAATTGAAGCAGTAGCTTGTACAAAGGACATATCTAACGTTTGGACACTTTTGATGAATTCTATACTATATCCTGTTAACATGACCAATTGTTGACCCTGTTAACATTGGCCAATTCATCAAACGCCCGTGCTAAGACATTAGACATGTCAAGAAGCAGTTCATTATAGTGATGTAATATTCATTTAGTTTTATTTTCTGCTGACAAGTCATTTATTGCTATGAAACCTAAAATACATTTCATAATTATTGAGCTTTGTGGATTTTTTAAATATTTCACATTTCGAATACAAAAGATAAGCTATCCTATGTGTGAAACGTGCTCAGTTTCATCAGTAATCAAACTAAAACAAATCAAATTATTTATTGTAGTAATTAGCTCTTCGGTAATTATATCAGAGATGATTTGAATGATTTCATTATGAATGCCTGGGCAGAAGTAAATAGCATTTTTATGGCTAATATGTCGCTTCAATTCATCCTTTCCAAACTTTTCTCTAAATCTTAAAAGAGTTCTTATCTTACCACCTTTTATTATCGTTTTTTCAAACATAAGAATGTCGCTTTTATTATCATCTCTAAGTTGTCTTTCTAGCTCTGTATAAAAGATTGTTTCAATTATTGGTCAAAGAGCTGCTACGATTCTTCTTTTAGGTAGATTTCGTAAGAAATACTACCTATTGCAATCGCACCAGTTTATATATCTATCTATCTATCTATATATATATATCTCACTTTTTTATGGACACGATAACTTCTATAATTCTTCAGCAATCTCTAACAAACTGGTACATAAAATCAAAGGGGATAAAATCTTGGCTAAGTTCGTTAATGTGCAAAATCGGACCAAAGGGGTCGGAATAGGGGGCGTTTTTGTGAAAACCGAAAAAACGCCATAACTTCTTAATTAAAGTAGATATCGAATCGGTTTAAAGTTTATATTACTTCTTAAAAATGGGCCAAAAGTATATGCATGACAGATTTCTGATAAATTTAGAAGTGGGCTCAAGGCGCGAAAAAAACAGGGATTTTGAGAGAAAAAAATTCATAACTTCGTCAATTTTCAAGATATCAAGTCCAACTAAATTTTTTGTAAATTTTCTTAAAATTATCTAAAACTTTTGTATTTACAGGTTTTTGATAGGACCATGTTTTATCGACGAAAAAAATTAAAAACGAAAAGAAAAAGGGCGCTGAAAAAAGAGAAAAATCCATAACTCCGTCAATTTTTAAGATATCAAATCTGATTAAATTTATTTTACATCTTCTCAAAAATATCTACAGCTTTTATATTGACAAGTTTTTCATAGGACCAATTCGTATAGCAAAAAGAAATTAAACAAAAATAGGAGTTGGAGAAAAAACCTCAAATCCAAACTGCTTATATTCTGACTCATTTTTAAATTCATTTTTGATTTTAAACGCATCCAAATGGTAGATCCTCTTATTTAGAAACTGTATAAAGTGACGCATTGGTCAGTTTTTTGATAAAGACGGAATATATTTCAAAATAGGCTACCAAAAAGGGTATTTTGAACAGAATTTTCTGAAATCATCGTGACTGAAAATTTAAAGAAGTGTTCAAATAAGAAATTGCGTTTTTTTTCTGACTCGTTTTTAAATCCATTTTTGCTCTCAAATGCATCCAATTTACAGATCCTCTTATTTAGGAACTATATACTGTGACGCATTGGCCAGTTTTTTGATAAAGATAGAATATATTTTTTAAAATGCTGTCAAAGTGAGTATTTCGCACAAAATTTTCCGAAGCAATTAAGATTAAATAATTAAGGATGTATTCAAAGAACAAACCGTTTTTTTATGACTCATTTTTAAATTCATTTTTTTTTTCTCAAATGCATTCAACTGACAGTTTTTTGTTATTTAGGAACAGTATAATGTACTGTTTTGGTCGATTTTTTAATAAATTCAGAATCTATTTCAAAATATGTTGTCAAAATGGGCATTTGAGCTGAATTTTTCTTAAGATGATTCTGATAAAACCAGTTTTTGCAGAAAAATGAAATTAAAAATTTTTCCTAAACGGCCAAATGAAGTTATTAAACTGGGTTTATCTCTAATCATATATATATATATATATATTTTTTTTTTTTTTTTTTTTTTTTTTTAAATGAGCACTCTTCGAAATCTACCTCCGCCTATAGGCCCAGCCGACAGGGATTTTTTGTGAATGTGTTTGGGAATCCAATAGTGAGATAATATCCTTTTGTTTTCATGAAGAAATCTCAAGAAATTTGTTTATTAACATAGCACACTCTTTATGAAAATATAATTGTATATGTTTTAAGAAAACATATTTAACTTTATTCTAGTTTTTGAAACACAGAAGCTATTTTTCCTTTTTTCTTATGATTTCCTTTGTCTGATATGGAACTACACCTATTGAATTTTACTATGCGTTAAGGTATGTAAAATTGGGGTTAGGCTCTTCGTAAACCATAAAGGGCAAAAGGTGAAGGTGATTTTCAGAAGGTGATTATCAAAAGGTGATTTTTTTGCTAATACAATTGATTTTTCAGAAAAGATCGTCAAAATGGGCGTTCTGAACTGAATTTTTGTGCAATAGTAGAAAAAACACTCAAACAGGGGTGAAAGACGTGTGTAACTTGAGATAAACTATGCTTAAAACTCAATAGGTAATTGATTAATCAAAAAAATTTAAGACTCCGTTCAATCCTAAATCGCTTTCCTGATAAGTCTTCCAATTTAATATCTTTCTATCGAAAACTGAATTTGTAAATGTGTCAAAATGTTTTGTGCTTATTGACCAGAGCAGTTGAGAACAACCTTAAGAAGAATTTGTATTTTTAATTACGAGTAAAGAACAATATGTCCGAATGAGCGATTTAAAGAGATGTTGCTGTAACTGTAACTGAATAAATTTATGTTTTTACAACTATAAATGTGCTATGCTTTCTTTAATGTAATAAAAGATAAAAATAAAAAAATTGTCAAGTTTTTTTTTTTTTTTTTTTTTTTTTTTTTTTTTTTAATAGAGATAATATTGTAGAGTTTTTTTTAAAATTTCGGAGGGGGCTTCAGCACCCTTAGCCCCCTCTCTGGCTACGTGCCTGCTTGAAGCTAAAGGAAATATCACCAAACATTAATATTCTTTACTTAACATTTGTAAATTGACTATATTATATTTATGTTGAGTTTTTTCTTTCATATAATAATACGTGAGTACTCAAACTATAATAATAAAGCTTTTTTTAACTTAAAACCAGTGTTTATTTTCAAATTATATCCTAATATTGTACAAAAAACCTATATTCCATAACTGTCTCTAATAATTTGGCAACCCACTGTATTATGAGATAGTGTTAATTTTTGGTGACAGGAGGACCCCCCCCCCCCCCCCCCACGGTGAGGGTCGAAAAATTTAAAATGCTTATAACTCGCGATCTAATTTTCGTAGCGCGGCCAAATTTTGTTTGGTAATTTATTATGAGACAGTGTTAATTTTTGGTGACAGGAGACCCCCCCCCCATGGAGAGGGTCGAAAAATTTAAAATGCTTATAAATCGCGATCTAATTTTCGTAGCGCGGCCAAATTTTGTTTGGTTATTATGAGACAGTGTTACTTTTGGTGACAGGTGACCGCCAACGTTGAAGGCCGAAAAATTTAAAATGCTTATAACTCGCGATCTAATTTTCGTAGCGCGGCCAAATTTTGTTTGGTGATTTATTATGAGACAGTGTTAATTTTTGGTGACAGGAGACACTCCCCCCCCCCCCCACGGTGAGGGTCGAAAAATTTAAAATGCTTATAACTCGCGATCTAATTTTCGTAGCGCGGCCAAATTTGGTTTGGTAATTTATTATGAGACTGTGTTGCTTTTGGAGACAGGAGACCCCCCCCCCCCCCCACGGTGAGGGTCGAAAAATTTAAAATGCTTATAACTCGCGATCTAACTTTCGTATCGCGGCCAAATTTTGTTTGGTAATTTATTATGAGACAGTGTTACTTTTGATGATAGGAGACCCCCCCCCCCCACACGGTGAGGGTCGAAAAATTTAAAATGCTTATAACTCGCGATCTAATTTATTAAACAAAAAAAAATTAATTAAATCTTCGTAATTTGTTAATAATTTTTAAAAAATGAAGTATCTGAAATTTGAAAAAATAATAAGACAGAAAGACTGAAAGAATTGGAAAAAGACAAAATCTCTAGAAGTTTTCGAATATGTCCATTGGTACAATATATTGCGGTATAGTTGATATACAGATTTTTTCTATCATTAGTATTACTTTTGCATTATTATTATTTAGCATTTTCATGTCAATATATTATTCAACAGTATCAATCGAAACATTATTTTCAAAAGATGATTACATCAACTCTTTTCGCAAAAGGACATTTTTATGATATCCGCCATAAATTTAAACTGCACAAAATAACTGTTTATTTTACGGTAGAAAATAATATAAACAACTGAAATTCAGTGATAAATAGATTATTTTCTTCCTCCTCTAAAACAACTGTATAAAATTTTCACTTGCTTTTCTTTCAGGGGAATCAGTATCCTTTGAATTTTTAATTTTTTTTATTTAAACATTTTCAGGGGATTTTTTTGACATTGTAATAAAGGTCTAACTAAAGGAAAAAAATTCTACCAATAAGTTTTCGATTTCCCTGGTAAAATTCGAAAATTTTTAATACAATCTAATTTTACACAATTTTAGTTACTGTATATAAAAGATTCAAATTACCAAATCTGGTCAACATACTATCTATCAAAGCATTTCCTTTATACATGCACAATATCTTCCAGGGAAAAGTTAGCGGTAGAGATGAAATACCCTGTAATAAAAAAAAAATCACAGTAATAAAACAGCAAAAAATGCTGGCAGTATGGGTGCCTGTAAATTTTGCTGTAAAATTACAGCAACTGCGTTTCTTAGATTGCACAGCTCTCTTGTAAATTTACAACATTTTTTGCTGTTAATTTACCAAGTTATGTATTTTAGATTTTACAATACTTTTGTAGATTTTCAGCATTTTTAGCTGTTAATTTATCTAATTTAGTTTTTCAGATTTTATAGTACTGTTGTAGATTCTCAGCATTTTTAGTTGTTAATTTAACGAATTTAGTATTTTAGATTTTACAATTCTTTTGTAGATTCTCAGCACTTTTAGCTGTTAGTTTACCAAATTTTGTTTTTCGATTTTACAGTACTTTTGTACATTCTTTTATTTATTTATTTATTTATTTATTTATTTATTTATTTTTTGTAGAGTAATTTTAGCTGTTAATTTAACAAATTTTGTTTTTGTTTTTTAGATTTTACAGTTCTCTAGTATATATTTTCAGCATTTTCGTCTATTAATTTAACAAATTCTTTTTTTCAAATTTTACAACAGATTTGTTAATTTTCAACATTTATTTATTTTTTTTTTTTTTTTTTTTTTTTTTTTTTATTCAAACACAAAATTTTGTTTTTAGAGATTGTACAGAAATTTCCAGATTCTCAGTATTTTTCACTATTACTCTATCATAAACTTTACTTTTAGGTTTTAAAGAACTTGTGGAGATTTTTGCTGTTAATTTACTACAATAATTTTTTAACAGCACATTTATAAATTTTACTGTAAATCTTATGCCTTTATCTTCAACAACTTTATGTCAAGCAGCATGCTGACTATCATGAAGAACATTCAAAATACTTTCACCTGTGCAAAGGTTATTTTAAATATCTCATTTGCATTTTGAATTATTTTGCAATGAATAGCTGATATAATCTTTACTCCTCTCCTATTTATTTAATTTTTCAAAATCAGTTGCAAAATGGAGGGGAATTTTATTTTAAAAAAATCTACAATAAAAAAAGAGAGGATGTAGAAATTAACATCTGCTACACAATCCTTCTTTCCCCTCTCCCCAATTAAAATTCAAACGAGATAATCTTCCCAAAAGTTTAGCATTAGTTTGAATATCTTTGCTGATGGGATAGAAGCCTTAATGAATGTCTTTATGTCTTGGGCTTCTTTATATTAATAGGAACCTAATTAGACTTGCTTAAAAGAAATATATATATAAATGTAATATTTCATAACTCTATTATATTATTCCATCAACTCACTGGCAAATAGAACAATGCTTGGAAAATTATAACTGGCAACTAGCTAACAGCAAAGTACCCTTTTTTTAAATGAAATATCTAGTAAAGTAAAACGTGCTAAAATGAAACATCTCTACAACATAAAAAAAGTCTAAACAAAAAAAGTACAGAGTGAGATTGTAGTCATATAACAAAAGGAGATTTTCCAACAATTCGGACAATCGAACATTCAAAGCGATATAAGCACGTAATGTAAACTTATTTTCAAATCTATTAAGCATTTTAAGATTATAGCTGTTTTAGAACGATTAACTCTCCATCACTGGATGTTTTCACCATGGTAATTTTTGTTAATCCTTTCAATACGAAAAAAAAAAAAAATGAAAGTTTAACCAGCACCCGTTGTCTTGTCAATACCTGAGTCTCAGATCGAGGTCGTTATGCTTACATGTAAAATTTACTACTGGTTTGAATCTTTTTAAAGCGTTCTTTTCAAATGTCTCGCTCAAATTTTAATATTTTAATAACAAGTTTTTTTTTTTTTTTTTTTTTTTTGCATAGGATAGACGGTCTACAACCTGCCTAGTTTTTCAATTGTGGTTTCAGATTTAAAAGAAAAAAAACCTTTAAATTTCAAAACCGGTTTAAACCGGTTCTGAAATTCAAACTATCAAAATATAAATATAAATATATATATATATATATATATATGTACATATATATATATATGTGTGTGTGTGACATTTTGAAGTTAGGGGGGGGGGGGCAGAAACATCATCGCCAGGTTTCCCTTGCTCCGCACAGAAGTCATGGCCAGCGAGAAAAAAACAAAATAAATAAATGTAGAAGGTCAAAATAATCACTCCTTGGCTGCTGCAAGTTCATTTTATTAAACTGTAGCTATAATAGAGGGAAAAGCTCCTGTTGCAGACGATATTTTACCGAAACATCCAAAAAATATTCCATGCTTTCCTACATCAAGTCGTACTCATGCAAGAGCGCACCCAAGAATCCTTCTTCTCATCTCATCTCTCTTACCACCTCTCGGGCTTCCTCTTTTAAATCTAAAAAGAAAATTCTAGAACATTCTCTAACCTCAAACCATCATTCTTTTATGTAAACAGAATTCTTGTCCAGCTACGAGACTATTTTCCACAGACGATAATTTTATTTAAAAAATATATATATTATTTAACCAATTTATAATCGACTCAGAATTTCTTAGGCAGACGATTTTTATAGATGATTAATTTTAAGAGAAAAAGAAAAGAAATGAATTTATTGATATGCACACTATCAAATGTTGACGGAGGGAAAATAAATAAATAGATAAAAGAAAATAATGATATTTTTTGAAAGGTATGGTTTTGGAATAAATTTAATAAGACTTTCTTAAAAAGGGTTGATAAAAACATAGAAGAAATGAGTTTTATTTGGAATATTAACAAATAAAGTTTAATTAAGAATATTTTTAATTTAGAGCCATCTTTTTAAAGTTACGCATACTGGAATAATGTTTTTTAAGGCGAATTAAGAATTTATATCGTCTGCATAAAGATTAACAGATTAGATCTAGAAACAAGATTTTAATTTAATAATTTGAAGTAAGTACGGAATATTATTATAAGAAAATTAAGATAATATACATGTTAGTTTGGGCGAAAAAAAATGTAAAATTTGTAATATATATATATATATATATACAGGGTTAGTCATAAATATCGAGACAATAGGCTATCGCCTTAAATATTGCCCCTAGACCCATACTTCCAATTGCAAAGTTTCATAAAAAAAAAAGGGTGAATTTCTTTATAAGATAAGTTGTAACTCCATGGAGGGGGGGGGGGGTCTATTTTAAAAATTACGAAAATTAAATTTTTATACGGCCCCCAGAGGATAAAACTTCCAATTAGAAAAATTTTCTTTATCCATTCCTGAATTGAACAAAAAAAAAAAAAAAAAAAAAAAATTCATCTCGATATCTACAAATTTCCGAAAGATATTAAAATCCAAAATTCGTGACGTGACTTACACTACTTAAGCATGCATCTGAGCGCAGCGATACCAGTTCATTTGAAATGCAATTTAGGGATCGACCATAAATTTATGCATTATTAAATGTCGATCAAAGACAATATTTTAACTTTTAGATATTAAATAAAAGGTTTTTGTAAATATATATAGGACAGTTGCACCATAAAATTTAACTAATAATAACACATTGCTCAGTGGTGCACAAAACAGGAATTTTAATATACATTAGTACATATTAAAATAAAATAAAACTTAAAATTAAAATTAAAATTTTTATTTCCTTGCAATATTTTAATTTTTACTCACGTGTAATTGGCAACATTTTTTAAAATTTTAATTCATTTAGTTTTTAATTTAGTAGAAATATTATCTCTCGAACAAAATGCAAACGTAGTCCTTCCATTTCATATTTTCCTGAAGACGCCCGCAGAAGACGGCGCGAAACGTTGAAAGTTTTATTTTATTTTAATATGTACTAATGTATATTAAAATTCCTGTTTTGTGCACCACTGAGCAATGTGTTATTGTTAGTTAAAAGGTTTTTGGTTTAAACTTCTTTGAAATATGCTAGATGTTTGCTAAATCTCGAGCTTAGCGCCAGCCTCGTAACTGGCACGACCCGCTGGCCGGACCGTCTTATTAAACACTAGGCCTGGGCCTTAAATCGATTTATCTCTTAAATCGATTTAAAGCTTACATCGGAAATCGCGATTTAGTCAGTTTCTTAAATCGATACATCGGAAATCGCGATTTAGCCATTGCCATACATCGCGATTTAGCCATTGCCTTACATCGCGATTTAGTCAGTCTTAAATCGTGATTTAGCCATTGGTTTTATAGTTTTCAAATAATGATTCAGAGCTAACATCAGAAAATTGGGTTATCTACTTTGGTGTATATACTGCTTGCATTTCAAACTAGTGTTAAATCGATTTAGCGATTTAAGCAAACTTTGCAAACCTCAATGCTTTCCAATTTAGGAAAAAGGTGATGTAAGAAAAAGATGATTTAGAGAAAACAGAGCAAGTTGGTCTTAAATCGATTTAGAGGATCCGATTTAAACACGAATCACAAACCTCAGTGTTTTCGATTTAAGAAAAACATTGCAAGCTGGTGTTAAATTGATTTAGTAGGATTTGATTTAAAATTAGCAGCAGTCACTTGCCATGTGGTTATTAAAAATGTAAAAGTGGCAATTAAAAAATTTTGTTTGCCACCCTTGTCGTCATTCGCCAAGTGGCGGTTAAAAAAATCTATTTTCGGTCGCCCAGTGAAATGCAGTTTTTTTCATAGAAGTATGCATCTCTACATTGATCACATCTAATTAGAAAAGTGTTTTCTTCTTTTTCCTACTGGATCCAAACAGATTTCAATGACATAGCTGTATTTTCAATATTTTGGTTTTTTGCAGAGTTCTTTTACTGTGTTCAGTTTGGTATTTTTTCGAGAAATGCAGTTTCATTTTGCAAAAATGTATTCATCAGCATTGATTACACACACATTTCAAGTAATTTGTTGGCTATCGATCGCCATCCTAGTCGTCACTCGCCAAGTGACGATTTAATAGATCTATTTTCAATCGCCAAGTGAAATGCAATTTTTTTCATGGAAATATGCATCTCTACATTAATTACATCTAATTAGAAAAGTGGTTATTTCTTTTTCCTACTGGATGCAAACAGACTGTATTTTCAATATTTCGTTTTCTTTGCCGCATTCTTTTATCTATTTCAGTTGCATGTTTTTTTTCAAGAAATACAGTTTTATTTTGCAAAATATATTCATCAAATTTGATTCCATATGCATTTCAAGTAATTTATTGGTCATCGATCGCCACACTAGTCATCACTCGCCAAATGACGATTTAAAATAATAATTATTGATCGCCAAGTGAAATACAGTTTTTTTTTCATTAAAATATGCATATCTTTATTAATTACATCTAATTAGAGAACTGGTTAATTCTTTTTTCTATTGGATGCAAGCAGATTTCGATGACGTTTTTGTATTATCAATATTGCGGTGATTTTTTGCCATGTGCTTTTAGTATATTCAGTTTGATTACTTTTTCAAGAAATATAGCTTTATTCTGGAAAATATATTAATCAGCTTTGATTCTACGTGCATTTCAAATAACTTATTCCTTTTTTCACACTGGATGCAAATGGATTTCAAGGGCATTTCAGTACCTTCAATTTTCGACTTCTGTTCAGCTCTTTGATTATTTTTTCCCCAAGATAATACTGTTTAATGATGCGAAATACACTCACCAGTATAGATGCCAACTGTATTACGTTGGTAGTATAAATTTGGCGCCTCCTAAATCCCGCGCCGGGACGACCGCTCCCTTCGTGTCCCCCCCCCCCGCCCTTCTGCACGGCGCTACCCTTTCAGAAATGTATGCTGTATCTCAGCCCCCTCTGAAATGATAAGTCTAGATACGCTACTGCCTACTGCTAGCATAGATGTCAACTGCATGTGATGTGTGTAGTGTATTACTAACACATTTATTAAAGGGGTCCCTCCCCCGGAAATTCTGTGTTTTTAATGGTGAAAATGTGCAATTTCTCCCCCACCCCCTCGGAGCCACAGAAATACCTCCTGGAGAAAAGTGTCTGAATTTAACACTGGGTTTATTTATTAATTAAAATCCGAAAAACAATTTGTGTGTTTTTTTTTTATTATTATTAATTCACTATTTATGCCTGGGCTGGGGGGGGGGGAGCAATTTTAAAGTTAAAATTCAAATTTGCAGGTCTGAGCCTTAAATCGTTTTAATGCTTACATCGGAAATCCGATTTAACTATTGGTCTTGAATAGATACATCGAACGTCGCGAGGTAGCGAAACGATGTAGCCTTGATTTAACGCTTACATCGGAAATCCGATTTAACTATTGGTTTTCAATAGATACAGTACAGTGTCTCACATAAGTGATGGGACACTTGTGCTTTACAAAAGGAAACTAATCAAATAAATAAAAAAAACATGTACACATTTTTTGTGGGTGTGTTTCATACTTAAATTTAGTAAAGATTATTACATAACATACATTTTGTCAAAATATTAAAATATTAATTTAATAAAAATACAAATGTTTAGAACGGAGCAAAAAATAGCTCACATAAGTGATGGGACACCATTAGGCCAATGTCATACGACCGATTTTTTTCGACGCTTTGGTTTTCGAGAGAAAATAAACATCTGCGCTGCGTCCATTCACACGAACGTTGCCTTTACTTCAAAATTTGCAGACGATATTGTTTCTAGACGTATTAGAAAGCTTTCAATTTGATGCTTTTAATTTAAATAAGATGGATTTTTGGAAGGTAATAAAATATTCTGTAATTTTGTATTGATTATTCAAGAAATTAGAAAAAATTATAGATACAGAGAGGGTACTGGGTTTATCGTATGATAAGTGATAGATTATTTACCAGGCAATTTTATTTAAAATATCCAATATTGCAGGAATTACTTTTTAATGCATCTGATGTTAACTGAAAAATCCACCATATTTTAAAATATACATGACTGCAGGTATTATTAAATTGATGATAATTGTTATTCAACTTTCATTTAGATAATAGATCATATTTATTATTATTATTAAATAAATAAATAAATAAATATTAAATTGATTTTTAAAAAAAGTTGCTAAAGTACACCATAAAAAAAATCTTAATTGTATAAATCAAAAATAGGACCGACAAATTTCCAAATTGGGAAATTTTCGTTACATTAGTCATGAAGCACGTGCTACCACCTTATAAGCAAAAACTAGATTTTTTCCTCTTTTGTGGCTGCACATGCATACATAGCGTTATCATTTTTTGGTAATTTTGGACCTCCTCCTCCCTTACGATATCATACGCTATCATTTCTCGAACAATCTCTCCCTTCGTAATACTATATTTATTAATGTCTGAAAACTATTTAGATTTTTTTTAAATTTTTTTCTTTTGCTTGGAGCGTTATACAAATATGGCTACGTTTATTTTTCGCATACTTTATTGATTCAGATGAAGAGAAGCCAGTAAAATATTATTTTATATATGAACTAACTTTATATCGAACAACAGTTAAAAGTAATAATTAATATTTAAAAGTATTTTAAAATAATTTTTTTCACATAATACCTTCAACAGTAATAATGTCTTCTAAGAATTGTTCTCGTACGGGGCGGTGCAGGCAGAACTTCCGAAAGCAAGCACAACAAAACAGGCGGGCAAAACATTTTTCTTCTTTTATTTACTAATAAACACAAGTATAGTTTTAAGACGAAACTTCGCATATTGTTTGTCGAATCGCGAATCAATACATAAATATAAGTATGTCAGTAGAATAGTAATGCTAAACGTTGGGGTATTCCATCTTTTGGAATTAAATAATTTTATGATCATTTCATGATTTTAATGACATTGCATATGCATAAAAATAGACAACAAAAAAAAAAAAAAAAAAAAAAAAAAAAGATACTATTTTGATGTAAAGATTAAGTTACAAATAAAAAGATTTTTTATTGGGTCAAAAATGAAATCAAAATACAAATCACCATTCTCCCTAGGCATAGCTATCAATATCATGTGCCAGATGCCCACACCCCCGTAAAATGATAACTTTATATGGGCATATTCCTTTTCTAGCTTATCAGACCTGCTTCTGCTTTTTCAATTATAAAGCACGTTTTAATATAGCGAAGAATGTTTCATATTTTCAATTATTTTACCCTTTTTAAAATGCATTTAACATTTAATAAATATAATTGTGATTAACATTATGTAAACTTTATCAAGGCTGATAAAACATACAATATTAAAAAATAAATTGAATAATAAAATTCTTTCTATGGTATTTACGAATAAAAGGTTCAAAAATCATATATTGATAATTTTGAAAGATGAAACATTTCCAAATTTGTCGCCATATGTAAACAGCCTTTTAATGTTTCACATGAGAATATTTATTTTGTTGTCACACAAAGTATGAAAAAAAGAAAAAAAATGTATAGGGAAAAAAAAAAAAAAAAAAAAAAAAAAAAAAAAAAAAAAAAAAGGAGGAAGGAAAAAAATAAATAAAAGTAATATTGCCCAGTTAAATTGATGGCATTGAGCTCACAGGCTACGCATACTAATTGTACTTACAGCCTTATATTTTCAAGAGTTAGTTCCGTTCGAAAAACAATTAAGGAGTTGTAACATTTCCCCCATTCCCCCTTTTTATACTTAATAATTGAACCCCCTTAACTAATCAGAGACATGCTTTATCATATGAAAAATATCTATATCAAAAATTCAGAGCAAATCCAAAAATTCTTAATAAAAACCCATTTATATAATTTAAGAGGAGTTATTCCCCTCTTATATACTTAACCATTAAACTTCCAAAAGTGTTCATGGATTTGCCATTTTAGAAAGAACATACATCCAAAATTAAAAGCAATTTGGACAATTCTGCATAAAAACCCATTTATCAAATTTAAGGGGGGGGGAGGTAATAGCAAGTACCCCTCAAACAAGAACGTAACAAAAGAACTCCACAGCTAATTTGGGAAGCATCTTATCACTATGAACCTGTATCCAAAAATTGAAGCAAATCGGTTAATTCTGCAAAAAAAAAAAAAAAAATTAAATAAATTAAGAGAGCAATCCCACCGGTCTCCCCATTTTTACTTACCCAATAAATTAAAAAAAAAAAAAAAAAAAAAAAAACAATCAGGGGAGCGCTTTATCAGAATAAACCTATAGCCAAAATTTGAAGCAATTCGTTCCTAAGGGAATATTTATATTCTGCAGGCAAACCCTATTAAACTTATTTAAAGGGGGTTTCTTTCCCTCTCCCCCACTTAGACTTATCCAATGAACTCTCAAAATAAATTATGGCGGTGCCGTCATCACAATGATCCTAAGTCTAAAATTCGAATGAAATCTGATAGATTCTGCATGAAAAACACATTTATATAAATCAAGGGGAGGGGCATTAGGCCCCCGTTCTCCCTCTTTATATTTATCCAATGAGCACCTAATACTAATCATGGAGGCGCCTCATCAGAATGATCCTATATCTAGATTTTTAACGAAAACTGATAATTCTGCATGGAAAATCCATTTATATAAATTAAGGAGAGGGGCATTAGCCCCCCGTTCCCCCTGTTTATATTTATCCAATGAACACCTAGAATGATCCTATATCTAAATTTTGAACGAAAATTGATAGTTCTGCATGAAAAACTCATTTATATCAATTAAGAGGAGAGGTATGAGCCCGCCGTTACCCCTCTTATATACATATCGAATGAAATACAAAAACTAATCAGGGAAGCGCCTTATCAGAATATACCTATACACAAAATTTCCAGTGGATCGGGTATTTTTATCATAAGTTACCGAGTTACGCACGAACGTACATGGGTTTTTCATGCAGAACTATCAATTTTCGTTCAAAATTTAGATATAGGATCATTCTAGGTGTTCATTGGATAAGTATAATATTCATACAGATCGGGCGGGCTGTCAGGCTTTGATAGCCTGTGAGCTAAAAAAGAAAGGAAAAAGCTACATTTACCAAACGTAAATGTATTTACTTCAAAAATATAAATGAATCTAGCTTTTCTTCTAATGAGGTATCAATAATTCTTATCTTTACAAAATATTTATTTTAAGAAATTGTGTCAGTACGTTTAGTGTAAAACAGTAAACATAAAGATTTATTTTACAAGGACCACAATTTACAGCTCAAGTGTAAAAATGCTTAAAGTTTGACCAAAATCTAACCCTGAAAATTTATTTTGACGCAATTCACGATCCGATTCAAGCATAAATCCTATGCAAATAGCAAGACACAATTTTTACAAAAAGGTCAATTTTTTAACCACCATTTTCCTACAATTAAAATCATTTTGAAAAAATATTATATACCTGATTTTAACTTTTACGCTTTTTTCCTTCCACTATTTTTAATAAGAAAAATTTGACCTCTTTAATCTTACATTTTCGATGATTAAATAAGACAAATTTATATGTTTACAAAATAGTGAAGAGAAAAAAAAGGTGTAAAATTTGCAGATATGGTATACAAACTTATGCAATAATAATAATAATAATAATAATAATAATAATAAATTACAGTATTATTGAAAATACATGCTCGCTGTAATTAAAACCGTTCATGAATACATAGAGCCACAGATGTTTTGTTTTGTATGTCCACTTTACCATACCGAATTTTCAAAATCAGATTAACTTGTAATAATTTTATTTTCAGAGGTCAATCCAGGCAAAATTTGCAGTCTTTGTAGGGCTCTTACACAGAAATCCACTTAATGAAACAGACCCCTTCTCAAAATACGTAAAATAGGTCCTTTCACGAACGTGTGTTCCATAAAAACATACAAATCATGAATTATTCTAATGTTATAAGTTTAAAATTTTGTAATTTGAAAAGCAAAAAACTTCCCCAGAGAGGGAAAAAATTGAAGAAGGATTTAAAGATGTTATTAAAAAAATGCTTGTTTCGAATTTATGTAATTGAATTTCATATCGTTACAAAACGTTACTTTTCACGAACATGAAATAAATTGCTCCAAAATACAATAGATTTCTGAAAAGTACATTTTACTTTTCGCAAAATGCTCCCCCTCCCCCAAAAATCAGCACCGATCCTTGATTACGCAATCACAACAAAAACTCGTGAATCTCTGAAAGAAAATAAAAAATCAGCGTTTAAACCGCCTTTCGTCTGAATAGACTCTCATACGCAGAAGCCGCCAGGACGCTAGTATCTCCCAGCGTGTTGGGGGGAAACGCGAAGCTTCGACGACAGCTTTGCGCATGTTTGGACGCAAACGTAACGCGTCGCTCGTGTGGAAACAGTATAAGTTTATTATGCTCTCAATAGAGGCCGGCTTTTTGGCTGCTTTTCAAAATCGTCCGTGTGACATTGCCCTTATATATGCAACAAAAATCGTCTGAAATAAGCAATAAAAATATTTTTGGGGGTTTTATTTTTACTTAAAAGCAATTGGCAATAATTTATAAAATCGTCTGCAGTATTTCTCTCCAGTTTGTTTTGGAATTTTTGTGTTTTTTAGCTCTGTGTAGCCATGAATGCTAAACGAAAAGAAATTTCGCCTGATATTCGAAAATTAGTTATTAATTTGCATATTGAACGTGGAAAATCTATTAGAAAAACTGCTGAAACAGTTAACTTGAGTCGTTCAACAGTTTTCAATACCATTAAACGATATAAAAAGAATCATATGATTCAGGATAAAAGAAGACCTGGCCCACCATCTAAGCTATCCAATGGAATAAAGCGAATTATCGTTCGAAATATAAAAAAAAATCCAAGAAATAGTGCTTCAAAAGTTGCTGCTGATTTACAAGCATTATATGGGATAATTGTTAATCCTGAGACTATTAGAAGGGTAATTCGATCTGCTGGATATCACGGTAGAGTAGCCAGGAAAAAATTCTTCGTAAGTGAAAAGAATAGAAAACTCAGACTAGCTTTCGCAAAATCCAACATAAATAAGAATTCTGATTACTGGAATAAAGTTATATTTGCTGATGAGAGTAAATTTAATATATTTGGTTCTGACGGTAGAATCTTGGTGTGGAGAAAACCCAGGGAAGAATTTCGCAAACAGAACTTGGTACCAACAGTAAAACATGGTGGAGGAGGAATTATGGTATGGGGGTGTATGTCGTCCGCTGGAGTTGGTAATCTTGTTTTTATTGACAGTATAATGGATCAGTACAAGTATATTGATATTTTAAAGTAAAATTTGAAATCTTCAGCACGAAAATTGAACCTTTATAACGATTTTAAATTCTACCAGGACAATGACCCCAAGCACACTGCTCTGAACGTTAGACTCTGGCTGCTATATAACTGTCCTGAAATAATAAAAACACCACCACAATCTCCAGACTTAAATACCATAGAGAATATTTGGCAATTGAAATCAAGAATTCGCAAACACACCATTTCTTCAAAACGACAACTAAAATCGGTGCTTCAAGAAGAATGGGGTAAAATCGCTCCAGAAATCACAAAAAAATTAGTCGAATCCATCCCAAAAAGATTAAATCATGTTTTAAAAGTAAAAGGAAATCCAACAAAATATTAAAACCTTTTAAAAAGTAAAATTTTGGGATAAATATTTGATGGAAAAGTAAGTGTCCCATCACTTATGTGAGCCATTTTTTGCTCCGTTCTGAACAATTGTATTTTTACTAAATTAATATTTTAATATTTTGACAAAATGTATGTTATGTAATAATTGTTACTAACATTAAATATGAAACACACCCAAAAAATTTTTGCACATGTTTGTTTATTTATTTTATTGCAGTTTCTTTTTATAAAGCACAAGTGTCCCATCACTTTTGTGAGACACTGTACATCGGACGTCGCGATTTAGCCAGTTCTTAAATGGCGATGTAGCGAAACGATGTAGCCTTCCTCAATGCTTTCCGATTTAGGAAAAAGGCGATGTAAGAAAAATACGATTTAGGGAAAACAGAGCAAGTTTGTATTAAATCGATTTAGCAGGGTCAGGACAGGACCGTAGCTAGAAGTGAATAATAGGTGGTGGTGGGGTGGGGGGTGGGGGGTCAAGAAAATGTAGGGGGTGCTTATTTGTTTTTTATCTTTCTCTGACACAGAAAGAAAAATTAGTGCATATTCACATTGTAGATACTATGTTTCTCATTAAACTGTTGTAATAACTTCATTTTATGCTAAAAAAGTACATGATGATGAAAATTTTGAGTCTATAACTCGTGAAAAATTAAACATTATGTTAGATTCATATGTACAAATAGGATGAGGGAGTGCTGAAACGCTTATTTTAGATACAATTTAGTAATTCTGCAAAACTGTGAAAGGGTCTCAAAACTAAATTAGATTTTTGAACAGAATTTCATTTGGATTTTCGGAACAGAAATTCATTGAGTGACCTTGGAATCTTTTTCGGGGGGGGGGGTGTCAAAATATTTTAGGGGCGCTGAGCCGCCCATAGCGCCCCCTATGTGTTAAATCGATGTAGCAGAATTTGATTTAATACAGATAAAAATTAGCGGCCGACACTTGCCATGCGGTAATTAAAGATATAAAACTGGCGATAAATTTTTTTTTTTTTCGATCGCCAAGTGAAATGCAGATTTTTTTCATGGAAATACGCATCTCTATATTGATTACATTTGATTAGAAAAGTGGTTATTTCTTTTCCCTACTGGATGCAAACAGATTTCAATAATTTAGCTGTATTTTCAATCCCGGGAGCAGAATCGGCGCAACGCTGTGACAAACTATTTTTTAACTTTTAAAAATTTAGCAAAAATTAAAAAAATTCTGTCCTAAATCCAAAATTTCGGACATAAAATGCATCGCGAATTTCGATAGTCTTCAAGAAAAAATCAATTTCGTCATAGATCGCGAAAAACACGCGAATTTCGTTCGCGAAAAAACGGTAAATTTCGTCAAAAAATCACGAAAAAAGGCAAATTTCTTCAAAAGATCACGAAAAAAGCGATTTCTTCAAAACATCGCAAAAAAAGGCAAACTTCTTCAAAAGACCACGAAAAAACGTCAGTTTTTGTCAAAAAATCAAGAAAAAAACAAATTTTATGAATAAATTACAAAAAAACCCGGCTAATTTCGACAAAAAATCACGAAAAACGGCAAATTTCTTTAAAAAAATCACGAAAAAGACGGCCAATTTCTTCAAAAGATCGCGTAAAAACGGCAATTTTCGTAAAAGATCACGGAATAACGGCGAATTTCTTCAAAAAATCGCGAAAAACGGCAAATTTCTTCAAAAAATTGCAGAAAACGGAAATTTTCTTCACAATAACACGAAAAAAAGACAAATTTCTTCAAAAGATCGCGAAAAAACGGCAGTTTTCGTTAAAAAATCCAAAAAACTGCAAATTTCGTAAAAAAAAATCACGAAAAAACGACAAATTTCTTCAAAAAGGTCGCGAAAAAACAGCAAATTTCTTCAGGAGATCGCGAAGAAACAGCAAATTTCTTCAGCAGATCGCGAAAAAACGGCAAATTTCTTCAAGAGATCGCGAAAAAAAACAGTAGGTTTCGTCAAAGGGGACCCCCCTCCCTCTTTGGACAATGTATGAGGTGTTAAAAATTCTGAGAACAAAGACAACTTCTTTTTTAAAATATACTTTTCTTTTGTCTATCACAAACACTTAGGAGGTTTGAGTGCACATAATGTAATGCAAGGTATTGGTCTGAAGACTGTTTTTTAAGTTTTTACTTGTGTTGCAGACTGCAGAAAAAATTTCTGCTGCTTGGTTTTCAATATTTTGGTTTTTTGTCATGTTCTTTAAGTGTGGTCAGTTGGAATTATTTTTCCAAGAAATAAAAGTTTTATTTTGGAAAATATACTAATTCATCAGGTTTGATTTCACATGCATTTCAAGTAAATTTATTGGACATCGATCGCCACCTTAGTCGTCACTCACCAAGTAGCGATTAAAAAATCTATTTTCAATCGCCAAGTGAAATGCAGTTTTTTTCATGGAAACATGCATCTTTACATTGATTACATCTAATTAAAAAAGTGGTTATTTCTTTTTCCTACTGGATGCAAACAGATTTCAATGACATAGTTGTATTTTCAATATTTCGGTTTTTTGCAGAGTTCTTTTATCGTGTTCAGTTGGATTATTTTTTTTAAGAAATACAGTTTTATTTTGGCAAAATATATTTATCAGCTTTGATTCCACATGCATTTCAAGTAATTTGCTGGTCATCTATCGCCACTCTAGTCATCACTCGCCAAGTGACGACTTAAAATAATAATTATTGATCGCCAAGTGAAATACAGTTTTTTTCATCAAAATATGCCTATCTACATTGATTACATCTAATTAGAGAAATGGTTAATTCTTTTTTCTATTGGATGCAAGCAGATTTCGATGACATTTTTGTATTTTCAATATTGCAGGGTTTTTTTTGCCATGTGCTTTTAGTATATTCAGTTTGATTTTTTTTTTTTTTTTTTTCAAAAAATATAGCTTTATTCTGGAAAATATATTCATCGGCTTTGATCCCACATGCATTTCAAATAATTTATTTCTTTTTTCACACTGGATGCAAATGGATTTCAAGGACATTTCAGTATCTTCAATATTCAATTTCTGTTGCATGCTCAGCTCTTGGATTATTTTCCACCCAAGATATACTATTTAATGATGCGAAATACACTCACCAGTATAGATGCCAACTGTATGTGATGTGTGTAGTGCATTAAAAATACATTTATTTATTAATTAAAATCTAAATAACATTTTATTGTGTTTTATTTGTAAATGATTCACTATTTATGTCTGAGAAAAATGAAAAAAAGTCTTAAGGTTAAAATCTAAATTAACCCATTCTTAGCTTATATTTTTATGCATTATTTTGATGAAAAATTATTTTTCATGTGTTTGTGTAGCATTAGAATACTTTAGTTTTAATTAACTATTTAATTAATTAAAAATATTTTAAGAGGGTTCTGTAATGTTTTAGGTAATTTGTTTTTTACAGCAGAATGAGGAAGCATTCAATGAATTTTTCTGTAGATTTGCGGTTTTCTACTTTTTTTGTCATTATAAAGATATATATATATATTTAAGATTATGTTTTATTACTAATCTTACAGGGGCCAACGATCTAAAAAAAATCAACAACTTTGGTAATGTGGTCTTTCAATCTTTCTCCATTCACTATATGAATGTCAACATTTATATTAAACACATTTTTTTTTAATCTAAAAGTAAAAAAAAAAAAAAAAAAAAAAAAATGCACTCTTTTTTTCAAATCTCTCCCCCCCCCCCCTCTTTTTTTATACTACTATTCTTCTGATGGTAAATGAACAGCTAAATTTATCAGTGAATCTGCTTCTGTCTTACTTCTTTAAATTTTTAACTCAGTGTCTGTAAAACACAAGTGCATGCATGTTATTAGCAATGAAGTGCTATTTGAGCGTGTTATGGGAAGTTGCCCCCAGGCTTCCCTACTCAAGTAATTTAGATTGTAGCATTCAAAACAAATCAGACACAATGAAAAAAATCCTTTTTTATTTTATTTCTTTAAGGATGAGTTTATAAAAAATATTAAAATAGATCACTAATAAAAAAAAAGGCATTCAGTTTTTTTTTTTTTTGTGTGTGTGTGTGTGTGTGTGTATGTGTGTGTGTGTAAAATATATATTTTTTAGTTATTTGAACAATTAAATGCTAAATTAATACAAGTGAGGGGGGGGGGGCATAAAGCCCGTATTTTGTTACTAAAAATTAAATGATAGGTTTCGTATTATAGAGGATAAAATTAGTGCTAAATCGCAATGTTAGATGGATGATAAATCGATTTAAGAAATCTCTACATCGCCCAGTCCTAATGTTTTCACTTCAAATTAAATTACATACTCCTCCTATTAAAAAAATCAATTTATAGAAATTATTATAAAAGATGTTTATCAATGTATCTATTTGAGTCTTATGTCTATAATAGGATGGGATTCAATTTTTTTTGTGTTTACTATGTAAATAACTATTTTAAAAAAATTTAGAAAAATAACTGTATACTATATAGCACAAGAAAGGATAAAGGGGGGGAGGGGGTTAATAAATACTGTATTTTGTCTCTATAAATAAAAAAAACGGGTTTTTATAGTCTAAAGGTAAAATTGCTAAATCGCGATGTAGGATGGGTGATAAATCGATTTAAGAAATTCCTACATCGGCCCAGTGCTATTAAACACTTATTAAAAGTGTTATTAAATTAAGTGATATTAATTAAACTCTCATTAAAAGTGTCTTAAAAAGTTATTGCCGCAGGCAATAAGTTTAGTAAAAAATAGTAATAGCGATAATGATTCTTCTATTAACGGAATCATTGGAAATATATCTTAATAAATTACACCGAAATATTTTTTACTATTCAACTTCAAAATTTATGATGGTTTTAAACCTATTTTTGCTTTCTTCTATCTTTACAAGAAGAAAGTATCGAATTCATGAAAATTTTGAATTCCGGTTTTCGACGGATTTACACGTTTTAGGGCTCAGATATACCGAAAAACTTGTTTTTACAAAATGTCTGTCTGTGAGTCACTGCTCCTGTATCTCCTGTGTATGACATTTAATTTTGTAAGCGTTCTATCTCAAGAACTAATCCACGGAATTTAAAAAAATTATATTTACTTAGTCCTTGATATAAATTGGTACTGATTAGTTTTTGGTGTGAATCGCTTAACAGGTGGCCCTGGCCCTACTGTACAGGCTTTTGTGCGATTTTCGCAATAGCTGTATCTCCAGAATTATACCGCTAGTGTCGCCCGTAATTAAAGGAACTTTTTACGCATCATGCAATAGCAATTTTAACAAGAAAAATATGAAGTTGACAGAACCAAAACAATGAAGAAAATTTAAATCGATGTGATAAAAACATGACGTTTAAATCAACTGACGCATTTAATCAGTAATTAAAGAAGGTGAGAATGGCGAAACTTAAACAAAATCTGAAATCGAAACTATACAGGACGGAGTTTAATCATTTAGAAACTTTTAAAAAGCATTTAAACATAGGAGCCCATCTTTGCTTAAAACTAAATGCACTTTTCTGCATCAAATGTTTTTATTCCAGTATTTCTCATTTTGAAACTGACATAAGTCAATAACCGTCGGTTATGGCAACAGTCCAGCGAGTTCAATAGTTTTTTAACACCCCCCCCCCCCCAAAAAAAAATGCCCTACGCGCCGAAAGAAGTTTTCACCTCAGAATATTTACTTTTAACCCATTCGCTGCCGCTCACGCGAAAGCGCGTGATATGGTGCCAACTTTAAGGGCCACTCACGCGCCAGTGCGTGATGTAGGATGATTTCCAATAGCCAGTCACGCGCTGGCTCCGGAAAATCTTTCACTGATTCTTTGTTATAAAAAGTAAATCGGTTTCTGGAACAACCCCATTTCTACAGTGCGGCATTAACTATCATCACATCTTCACGTAAGCGGAAGCGAACGTGTAAAAAATATGATTTATATACAAAAAATTGCATCTCTTTTATATTGCTATTTTAAATACTTTTATTTTAAAATAAATAAATAAATATTATTTAAAATGCTAAATCAAAATTAAAAATTAGACATTTTCATTTAATCAAAAGAAAAAAATTCAACGCGACAAATAGTATTTTCAGTTAAAACAATTTTAATTTACTCTAAATGTTTTGAAAAAAATATTTTATTAAGAAGTCTAATGTTATAATGCTTAAAAATTATATGGTTAACCACCACAAAACATTCAAAATTCTTACTCTATAAATAAATAAATAAAATAAATGTTTCCTTGACACATTACACCAACATTGTTTCTTCAATTACAGGAATTACATTTCAATTTGCGTCTGATCCCTTGAAATCTCACGATTTATTAAAATTGCCATAACTCTCTGAGTTTTAAAGATATCGAGATGATTTTTTTTTTATTATTATTCAATTCAGGAATGGATAAGGAAAAATTTTCTAATTGGAAGTTTTTCCCTCTGGGGGCCGTATAAAAATTTAATTTTTGTAATTTTTAAAATAGATCCTCCCATGGAGTTGCAACTTATCTTATAACAAAATTCACCTTTTTTATGAAAATTTTCAATTGGAAGTATGGATCTAGGGGCGATATTTAAGGAGATAGTTTCGATATTTATGACTCACCCTGTATATAATAAAAGCAAAATCGAAAAAGTAAAAACTAGGCCGGTTGTCGATCGTCCTCAGTTATCCTATGGCAAAAGAAAATAATCATGTAAAAATATTAAAATTTGAGTGAGATACTTGAAAAGAACGCCCTCATAGACTTAGCATTATCATCCGGGTCTTTTCTGTGACTAGTGTTGCGTCTTACATCAATATTTTGTTATTCTTGTGATATTCTAGTAACAAGAGTAAAAAAAAAAAATTGATTTGTTATATAGACAAGCAAAATACACTTTGTTACAAATTAGATAAATTTTATGAGAGTAGATCACAGTGATATTTAACAGGTTACATCACTTTTTATGTCAATTATTTTTTTAAATAAAATAATCGGGAATATTTATGAAAATTTGTTCCAATGGTTATAAGAGTAAAAGTGGACGTTTCTAACTTTCCAATAAATTAATCCTTTATTGGGCAGTCAGTTCTTTGTTTACAATGTTGAAAAGGTTTACTGTCAGCAGAATCTATCAAAAAATTTATTCTAAAATAAAAAGATAACGATTCTGTTGTGTTAATATTAATACAAATTATGTCATTAAAAATTCCAGTGCGTATCAAACAATTTTTAATAAAAATTAAGTAGTGAGTATATTGCTTGCCTGATATAGAGTTAAGAATGATGAATAAGTTTGTCCTATACCTTTTTTAAAAAGCTTCCAAAATATATTTCTTACATCAGAAATATTATGAAGCTCTTTTATGTAATTTATTTGTGCAAGTGTCGAAGGCATGTGGTATAAAATTTAATTTTCAACTATTCATGACGTCATGCTAGAAAAACAAATTTAGCATGATGTCTATATATACATAAAAAAAAGTTAAATTTAACGTCTAATTACATTCTGAAAGCTGAATATCAACTGCTAATTTCCACATCTGGAAACTTTTATAATATTGTAGAGTTGTTCTGTTGCTTTATATAAAAATATCTCAATATAAAACTTAGAATAAAATCATTATGCTGATATTTTAATTCCAACAAAGAAAAAACTTGAAAGGAGCGGGAGGGGAAATGGCATTATAGCGAGTGTCTACAACTGATTACTGAAAGATTTATTTATTTAGATTTATTATCACTTTCATTAAAAACTATTATTCAATAATTTCAATTTAAATCTCACTTTAAAACTGAATATCTTATTTTCCGCATTTGGAAATCTTTATAATATTCTAGAGTTTTTTTTTTTTTTTTTTTTTTTTTTATGTGAAATTTTGAAGAAAATCATGATGCTGATTTGAAGAAAAAACTTGAAAGACAGGGAAAAAGTGGCATAATAGTGATTGCACAAATTTATTTTACGTAGGACCTTCATTGAAAACTATTATTCAATAGTTTCAATTTAAATTTCACTCTAAAAACTGAATACCAAAAGCTCAACAGCTATTTTCCGCATTCGGAAACTTTTATAGTATTCTAAAGTTGTTTTAATGCTTTATATATATTTAAAAAAAATCTTTTAATTTGTGATGATTGAAAATTTACATTTACTGCATTTCCGGCGATGATCTATATTGATATGGCGCCAATCAAAACAAACATAAACAATGAATTAGCTTCTGATTGAATTTTCGTAAGTAATTGAGGATATTTTTTAATTCAATCGCTATTTATTTAGTTAGTTAGTTATATAAAACATAGAGAATTAATTTCTCGCCTTTTTTTATGTAGATCTAAAGCTTGAGATTTGCAAATTATTTAATTGTACGAATTATAATCGTTCTTATGAAAATAACATAGTGATTTCTGTTTCTCATTATGAACTCGACATATGCTGAGAATTTCCCTTCGTAAGTAAACATATTTTGCCTCCGTCTTATTTTTAACAATAAGATCTTGAATTTATATTTAATAAAGGAGAAAGGGGTGAAAAAAAATTACTAGTAATGTTAACAATTAATTCCTAATAATTTCACACCTTCCTTAAATATGTAAAGGATTTTTAAAATAAAAATGGAAAAAATTACACAAAAGACTTTTTATAGCATTCACAAGTTTTCAATAATTTAGTAGAGAAAATAAATTATTTTTAATGAAAAAAGGCATCATTTATTAAAATTATTTTTCATAAATAGCTATTTAAGTGTTTGTTGCATAAAATTGCAATTTACTCTTAGATTTGGATTTTAAAAAAAAGATTAATAATGTTTTAAAAAATAAATATAGCAATATACTCTTATATTCGGATTAAAAAAATACTAATATAGTGAAACCTCCAAATAAGGGACACCTATGGGATCGCAACTTTTGTCCCTTTAATAGAGATGTCCCTTATTCGGAGTTTCTCTTGTATGGAGATTTCACTGTAATTTAATGCAGGGTCTTTACTGAAGTATTGCATTCTTTCGTTAAACTACTTTAGTAACTGTGTTCCTAGTGTGGAAAGTGTCTAACTGAAACACCGCTTTGTTTATCCTAAAGTGAGTCATAGGGTGTTGTGCGATTTAGTACAGATTCGGATTTCCATAGACTAAAAAACAATAATCTATTTCAGCCATTCCCAAACTGGGGTACGAGCATCCTTAACGGAACGTCATAAGTCTGCTGAGTGTACATGAAAATGATATCACTAATGACAGAAATCCCAAGAAATAGTTAATAAAGACTAGCGTCTCAATATAGAGAGGGCTCCGCAGTAGGGTTACTGTATTTGGCTATTTATCGCTTGCTGATTATCTATTTAAATATCTGGTAGAGAGGGCTCCGGGTGAATATGAAAAGAGAAAGTTAATGGATGAATTGGACTACTACTACTGCGAAATAAAAATTTTATTCGAGAAAATCTGTAGTTATATATGTTACGTTTCGATGTAACAATTTTAGTTGGTTTTGTATTAATGCAAAAATTAAAATATACTTAATTATGATATTATTAAATTTGAATATTAGACATGACCTTCGTGATTTCTAAATCTAATCAAAAATTTGCAAAATTTATATGCATATGTCTTTTTGAAATTTACAAGGTAAAAATATGACTTATATAATTTAGGAAAAATAATATGACACAGATATGACAATGCAATTTGTATGGATTATCTAAGGGTTGCAATAAGAAGATTATTAATGAAAAAGAAGCGTAATTGCGTTATCCGGCTCAGTGTAGGTGGAGTCGGGGGCGTGTTTATAACAAATGGGATTACTCAGAAAAGAAAATCCTAAAAAAGAGTGCGTGAAAGATTTTAAAAAAAAAAACTGGAAAGCGCTGATCTATTTAAATAACTCTGCCTACAGACTTTTTTCCCTTGCGAGTATTAAAATTAATTGTTACTTAGAAGTAAACGTGGATTTTTTTAAATCTGGACATTATAATTTGTTACATAACCTTTTATGAAATGGTTGAGGCAAAAGAAAAATATAAAAATATAACTCTATTTTGTAGTAGAATTCTCCCTCTCCACGTTTACCAAAAGATCTTGGATTTAAATACTTTTCATTTCCCCAACTCGAGTAACTTTACGTTGCATCTTTTCCCTCAACAAGTGTCTATTTAAATATTATGGACGAGATATTCATTTTGTTATAATAATTGGCCATCTGTAATTTAGGATGGCATACGACCTATTTTTAAATTCTTTTAAATAAATTGATTTTTCGAGAAGAAAAAAAAAACTTTGTGAAAGCACTGTTTTTTTTCTGAACAATCGAAAATAAATCATATAAAATAAATTCCTATGTAAGCAATACTTTTAAAAATATAGCTCAATTTTTTTTTTTTTTTAAATCTCAGAATATTAATAATTTGATTATTTTTAAATTCAACATTTCGCTTGAAGACTTAATATTTTTTGAAAAATGCAAAAGAGCAGTTGAATTATTTATGCAAAGAGGTAATCATCAGCAATCTATACAGTCTATGCGAAACTAAATTTCTATTAAATTATGTGCATTAGTTCTTGAGATAGAATTTTTGCAAAATTTATGACACGTAAAGGCAGACATTTTCTAAAAACAATTAAATTGTACTCAGTATCTGCTAAAATGCACAAATCTATTGAAAAATGGAAATCGAAATCTTTCACAAATCTAATATTTTTTCTTTGTAAAGATGTAAGAAAGAAGACAAACATTTTAAATTAATGAAATGACATTGTATTGGGGATATGTAAGTTATTGAAAAGCAAAATTAATGTTAAAAGTACCTTACATATCTCGGAACAAGTTTACTATAAGTTACAAAAATTTAAATATATACACACTAAAAAACTTAGTGTGTATACAAGCGAAGTACGTATGGTATGAGGTTAAATTATAAAAAAATTACTAAAATCTACTCAACCCGGAAAAATCATAAAATTTATTTTTATAGTTTAAAAAAAAAAACAAGATTGGTTCCTATGAATGTTTCTTTTGCAATAGGGTTGGACATTTCGATTCATCTTGAGGAGTTGACGTTGACTCTGACTAGGGTTGGGCATTTCGATTCATCTTGAGGAGTCGACTCTGACTCGATTCACTTAGTTAATGAGTCGAGATAGTGAATCCACTCCCGACTCACTTATGATTGGTTGGTTGGTTGTAAAAATGACGCAATTTTATGTCTTCTATCACGTATATCGCACAAAAGAGAATTTTTAAATATAGTGTAACATCCCCAGTAATTGGCACATTAAGGATTTGTCTGTAAACTTACTTCTATTTTCATTACCAAGAAATAAAATATTTACTTGCAAATATTTTTAAATCAAAGAGTGCATATCTGTGCATCTATTTTGCCCATTAAAAGCAAAAATATTTGAAAAAGTATTTTTATAAAAATAAATTTATAAAAAATTGCTGTAATCACCAGTAATTGGCACTTAGACTTTACACAATTAAAGTAACTCTTTTCAACTAAACAAAACTGTTGTCAATTAAAATTTAAAATATACTATAAATCAGATAATAATAAATTGAAATGCATGCCTTTCTTAAGCCAGAGAAGAAGCATTTACAACAAAAATGGCTAATTTGATACAAGCCATAATTCTTTCTCTTTCCTAGGCACTATTGTCATTTAGTAGCATAAATCAAAGTTATAATCTGTAAAGTAAATCAGCATATAACTGGTATATGGTCTTGCATTTTTAAAAGACTGGATATAAATCTTATTTTAGGGCATTTTTGTAGGATGTGCCAATCACTGGTGCATGCCAATTACTGGGGATGTTACACTATGCTCGAATTATTTTGTTTTATTTTTTAGATAAAAGATATATTTTTGTGGTAAGAGCCGAAATTTTCAGTCCTGTACCGGCCCAGAACGTATAAAAAATAATGACCTGGTTGGTAAAAAACATAAATGTTAGGCCAACTTACTTTGTACAGAACAGTTATTAACCCGACAAGAAAAAAGTTAAAGTCTTCTTCTTAGCCTGATCCGGCATAGTTAAATTTTTAGAAAATATAGATTTTTCCGTTTGAGAAGTTCTAATCAAAAATTAATATTTTAGATTCTTTTTATGTTTATAATCTTTATTTTTAAAGAAGAACCCTATGCTATGATATTCATTTTTTAATTAATGTTAATTTGTATGTAACTGTTTCAGTTGATATTAATATTGTTAATCCACATATTATGTGCTATTCTACGCATTAGAGGCTTAAAAATCTGAAAAATGTCACAAAGTAAAATCCTCCAAGACGGAATAACATTAAATAAAAATTCGCTATAGACGAGTTCCCTTCCGATCGCTACGAGGAAAAAAGGTTAGACCTGAACCAGTCTTTTAGTAAAAAGTAAGTTTCGAGCTCGGCTTGGGAGAATGCAATGACAAGACCCAATTCGAGGCTTGTAAAATAAAGTAAGGCCCGACCCGAGTGCTGCTAAAAATAGGCCGGAGCTTCGAGCCAGGATCCGGCAATCACAGCGTTTAAAATTATTAGACTGTTTTCTTTCCTTTTTTTCCTTTCTTTTTTTTGAGGGGGGGGGGGCAGTTCTTTACTTAAAAATTTAAAACGGATACTTTAAGTTCATTATGTTTTTATATTTATAAATTATTAGTTATTCACAGATATCCCCCCTCCAAAAAAAAAAAAAAAAAAAAAAAAAAGAGAAATATTAGAGAAATTAGAGGTTATTGGAGAATATTAGAAAAATTAAACAAATTAAGTTGATTGATTTTTTTAAATTTTTTTCTAATATGTGTGCGTTTACATATATGTCGTGTTGGTTATGTTGGAAATATATCGTATCATCGAATTAAAAAGAAATTAATTACTTTACGTTTAGATTCTGCAGAAAATATAATGCAAAAACTATATCTCCCCCCTCCTCGGTCTAGTCTATTTCTGAATTTATTAAAACTAAAATTATGAAAAAAAGGGGACAACAGTAGTTTATTCGAATTTTGCTGGAAAATAATAGCGATTATCCTGAGTCTCATTGTTTTGTAGAAAATTGCATTTTTTGTTTCACATAAGCTTTATATTGCAGGGCTCAATGCCAGCGTGTTTTAATGTGCAATTATAAAATTGATAGCCTGACTATTGAGGGGATTTCGAATCAAATAACGTTTTCCATTTGTTTAATAAATGAACTGCTAATCAAACTAAATACGAAAAAGAAAAAACTGAGCTGTTGTAGTGTGTTTGAAGAGGTGAAGAGATATTAGAAAATTTAAGAATCAATTCTAGAAAAAAAAAAAAAAAAAATTCAGCATTGACATAATTTCTGATACATTTTTATTTAGAACTTTAAAAATTGACAGGCAGCTATAGAGGAAATGAAAAATCAAACAGCATTTCCATTTTTTAATAAATACATTACATATGAAGAAAAAAAATGTATTCTTGGTATGAAACGACAGTTTTTTCTCTTTTCCCTTGCAATATAAACTTCAATTTTAAGAGTAATTTTCTAATGGATTTTGCCAAAAATTGGAAAGCTCCAATCAATTACACATAATTTCTGAATAAGAAAACTTTTCAATTTTACGAGTTTTTTTTTCCAACTAAAAATGAATTCAGAAATGTGTAAGAAAGTAGCTTTTTTGAATTTAAGAACTGATTTAATAAATTCAGAGAAATATTTTCAGAAATCTATTTTATATTTACAGCTTTAAAAGCTACGACATTTTTAACCCTCTTTTTTTTAAAAATTCCAAATTACATTATTTTTTTAACGAATGTTGAAGAGTCTAAAAATCTAAGTAAACGATAACATTGCTGTTGCTATTGTGTATTTTCTGTCTTGCGAATACATACTAAACTAAAATATTGCTCATGAATGTGCATAAAATATTCTTAAGAGAATTATTGTATGCTAAGAAAAATCGGATTTTTTTGTAGAAATTGAATCGGGCCGAGTAAGTTTATTAATTTATTTATTTGTACGGGTCGGGACAGGATAGAACATTTTATTTTACATTAGCCTGGGGTAGCTTTCGCTTGTACCGGGCCTGGTTGGACCTGTGAGCTCCTCTAAATAAATTATGAATATTTGCACGTTTTCTGTAATTTTAATAAATTTCATTTTACAAATCTATCATAATGTTCAGTGTCTGGGACATAATTTACCCCTTATGCGATCATAAAAAAGTGGAGGGAAGACTAATTTTTTAATTTTTTCTCTCATATTTACAGTTTTTATAATTGACTTCCTTTTGAAATTCTATTTATAAAATCATGATATTATACTGAATAACTGCCAGGTTTTATGTTTTTATCCTAGCACTATTTAAAAAATAATAATAATAAATAAAAAAATGTATTTTAAAATCGTCGGAAATTTAGGAAAACAAGCAAATTCACTTCATAAAAAATAACTGTAAAAAATAAGCGTAAAATTTGGCAGCTATGATATTGTGATCCCCCTCTCCTCCCGATTGACACTCAAAACTTACTTAGGCTACAAAAAAAAAAAAAATAAAATAAAATAAAAAATAAAAATAAATAAATAAATAAATAAATAAATAAATAAATAAAAATAAATAAACAGGAAATATTATCCGAATCTGGTTTGAAAAAAGGAATATTTAAAAAAATCTACCATCTAAACTTTAAAAAATTAAATGAAAATTATATCCATTTTTACATTATCTGCAAACATTTATAATTTATAATATATATATATATATATATATATATATTAAAAGAATATATAAAAAGAATAAATTAAAGAATATATAAGAATAAAAAAAAGAACATATTAAATAAAATATAAAAAAAAAAAATAAAATAAAAATATAAAAAATATAAAAAAAATTATAAAAAAAAATTAATATAAAAAAAAGAATATGTATAAAGAATATAAATAAAAGAATATATTCGTAATCAAATGAAGGACAACACTTTATCTAAAACACATCAATCATAAAATAAATTCATAAAACTTTTTAGCAGTGGTGAATTTGGAAAATGGCCCAAGGGTCAGGCATTCCCGCGGAACAATGAGATCCCCGCCCTGAAATATCAGGCAGTTTGTGTTTTAAATGGTAAAATAGTGCAGTCTTTACCCCACCCAAAGTTCTTTATAACATCCACCTACACCCTACTACCCTCCTCTCGAAAAAAATGTGTCTTAATTTAACACTGTTTTTTAAACAATTTCCTATTAAAGTAAAATTTTATTTCTCTCTCTTCAACTTTTTTTTCTATATTGCATCAGATAAAGGCAGTTGAAAATATTTCCCTAACCTGATCTACTTTCTTTTAGCAAAAAATACAAACATAATATCTGCTTTGTTTGATCGTTCGATCTTTCCTCAATACGGAAATCGGCACAAGCTTATCATAAATTCAATTAATCTTCCCAGAAATATCCTGCTGAACGCCCCTTTTTCCATAAATTCAATTAATCTTTCCAGAAATAACCAGCAGAACGCCCTTTTTTCTCTGCCCCTCCCACTCTTTTCATTCATTCGGTATCTTCCTAATTACACGTGAAATGCACATCTACACTGCCTCCGCTTTTCCCAAAATCCGCAACCGCGACCTAAAGTCAAACCAAGACATTTGTTTTTAGCTAAAAAGCCCAGCGCGGATTCGAAGAGTCGAAATCTGATACCGAGTCGAAAGAGTGGTTTTCAAGGAGTCGAAGAATCGAAGAGTCGACCACCCAATCTTCAACTCTCGACTCTCCAAGTCCGACACTCTGTTAAACTGGTCCAACCACTCTTTGAGTGAGTGAGTTGACTTTTCGACTCTTCGACTCCGAATCCCAAACTGAGTTGAAATGAAAGTTCGACTCTTTTGAGTCGCCTCCGTTAGCCAGATAGGAGTCGATAGTTCGATTCACTTGTAAGGAGTCGAGATTTAGAGTCGACTCCTCGACTTCTCGGCCAACTCTAACTCTGACTCGATTCACGTGGCCACAGAGTACGGAATATTGTAATTACGGAATATTACAATATTCCGTACTCTGTGCACGTGGCTAATGAGTCGAAATATTGAGTCGACTCTCGACTCAATTACGGTTGGTTGGTTGTAAAAATGACGCATTTTTATATCTTCTATCACGTATGTCGCACAAAAGAGAATTTTTAAATGTATACTCGAATTATTATTTTTTTTTTAATGGAAATTATGAATTTGAAATAAGTTAAATGAAGATTTTTTTTTTTTTTTTTCAGACTCCGTAGATCACAATTTTTAAACAACGTATCGTTTAGGAGGAACTTCAATTTTTTAAACGTTTTTTAAAATATTGGAACAAAGTTTTGAAAAAAGGTTCGGCTCGTCTATTAGTATTTTATGAAGCAGAAAATTGCTTGGAAGTACGTATGTAGTATAATTTAAGAGCTATTTTTAATTTAAAAATACACATTTTTTATTACAAAATTTGGTATATGTTAGTAAATTTAAGGGGTATTACAAATATTTTGCTTCATTCATAATACAGGTCAGTTATTTGCTGATATAGTGTCAAAAAAAAAGTGAGAAATATTGAATAAATTTCGTTGTAGAAGGTCTGAAAAAATCACAATTCTTTACTAAAGTTTGACTAAATATTGCATATATTTGAAAAATTGATTTCAATTATGTTAAAAATTTATTTCAAAAAATAATTTTATTCATTGTTTTACTTCATTGTTGTAATTCATTGTTTTAAATAGCTGTGTTTAATATCAAGAAAATAATCATTTTCAAGAAAAGTGCCCTAAAGATCAACATTTACCTTATAAGAACTCAAAATTTAGTTTCCTATCTTCTAATTCGCTCTAAATCAGTGTTATACTTTCGCAATCTTCTGTATAATTTCAACGACATTTTTTCGGTCCGGTTTCTCTAAGTGATATAAATACCCCCTAACGACTTTCTAAATTTCACGTTTTGGACCGTAATCTTAGCAATTCATTTCTTTCAACGTCGACTATCGCAAAAGACAAGGCGCTGGTACATCGATGTTGCATTATGGCGTATTAAAAGAATGTATTTGTGATCTCAAATTAAGAAAGTGCGGATGTCTCTCTTATATATATATATATATATATATATATATATATATATATATATATATATATATATATATATACATATGGAATTCTTCTTCCTAAAATTTCTTGCGGAATTATAATTAGCTCATAATTGATTCATATCTGACACCGTTTAACTTTTAAATACTTATATTAACTTAAATTATTTACAGAGAAAATATTTACATAAGACTATTTACAAAACAAACAATCATAACTCTAATTAATCAATTACATCTTATACGGGAAATCGTCTTCATCCTACGTTCTTTTTACATCAACTTAAAACTAAAAACATTCCATTCTCCTTTCTTCCGTACAGTTCTTTTTTCTACCGCTTAACCCTTTAACGTTCATTGGTTTCGCCATGAAACCACAAAATTTTAATTCCGATATGCAACACTGGCACCGGTATTTTTATCTAAAAATATCCCTTTAATTATGTATGTGAAAAATCACGTTTTCTTATTTAGAAATATATTTGTTCTTAATTACCGGTGTCATTCATTTATTTCGACATCTTAGCAATGGAAATGCTTTGATCGTTAAAGGGTTAAATCATCTGGCTTCTTAGGAATTAATAGTTGCTTCAAAATCGTCTGCCTCACTGAGAGTCTTTTCATCAGAGTTGCGATGCATAGAAAATAATATGCAGATCTAATAGTGGAGATTTCCCATATATATAGTATATATATATTAGAATTAAAGGTCGGAAGTGACCACTCCAACTGCTGCCCTTTCTTTAAGTGATCATCATTGAAAACGGGGATATTTTCTACGTGTTATAAATGACGGTCATCTAGGCAATTTAAAAGTCTTTTAAAGTATTTATTTTAGTTACATGGTTTATCAAACGAATCGTAAGCGCCGTTAGAACACAATCTGGGGAAGTGAAATACTTTTAAACAGGTATCATTCTGATGATTTTTTATATATATGTTCTTTATTAGATATGTGATAAATCTGCGCATGAAATTGACTTTTTTCTCCATTTAAAAAAAAATAAAAATGCATGAAGATGTGTTGGTTTTCATCGTTTCACACTATATATTATATCAGTAAAAAATTATACTAAATGCGATGTTAAATGTATCTAAAAATCCTTGAGCAGCCTTCTGTAATAAAGATTTGAAAATCCTAAAGAAAAATTGAACAAAAATAAAAAATATATATAAACTTTATTTAAATTTTAATTAAATATGCAGTTTAAAAAAAATTCTTTTTCAAAATGTACTTTTAAATGAACATCGAAAAGCAACGAGTTCACCATTTAAACATTATTATTTTTAAATAAAGAAACTTGTTAAAAAGGTAAACTGTAGCTTTAAGAACCTCAAATTTAATTTCCTATCATCTAATTTGCTCTAAATCAGTGTTATACTTTCGCAATCTTCTGTATAGTTTCGACGACACTTTTTCGGTCCGGTTTCTCTAAGTGATATAAATACCTCCTAATGACTTTCTAACTTTCACGTTTTGCACCGTAATCGTAACAATTCATTTCTTTCAGAGTCGACTATATCGCAAGGAGAAGAGGCTGGTACATCGATGTTGCATTATGGCGTATTAAAGAATGTGTTTGGGATCTCAAATTAAGAACGAAAGTGCGGATGTCTCTCATAGATATCTATATATTTTTTTTATTAGAATTAAAGATCGGAAGTGATCACTCCAACTGCGGTCTTTTCTTTAAGCGTACATATTTCCTACGTGTTATAAATAACGGTCATCTAGGCAATTTAAAAGTCTTTTAAAGTATTTATTTTAATTTCATGGTTTATCCAGTGAATCGTGAGTGCCGGCAGGACACAATCCGAGTAAGAGAAAGATTTCTGAACAAACATCATTAAAGTAATTGACTTTTTTTTTTTTATTAGCATCCGATGCTATTTCTTTCAGACAAGCTAAAAATGTCGTGTCATCAGCCCTGAATTTTCTAGTCAACCGATTTTGATAATTATTTTTTTAAATGAAAGCTATTTATTTGTAGTTGTGCCCATTTTAATTATTTTTAAATTTATTTCCATTTTTATATTTTATTTTTAATTTTAAAAGCTTTTTCATGACATTTCTTCAAAATGGTGGCAACACAGTTTAGCTTTTCTCTCGATAATAAAAATTTATTTTCTACTGATATACCATTGATGTAAGATCCACACTTGGCAGAATGCCCAGCAGATTCCATTCAGACTTTGGGGGGAATAGCTTATGAGGCCGAAACTTCAATGTAGTTTTCATTTTTATTCTGAGTAAAATTTTATTTTAAATTAAATAGATTGTTCTCCTTCTATCAGTTCTCGGAATAAGCCTTTCCAAAGTATATAATTCCCCCTACATTTTTGTCAATTTTAATAAAAGCATGTCTTTTTTTTTACATTTATATTTATGACTAAAACGCAGTTTTAACGATTGCTTGGCATCTGACTTGGCGGCTATACGAGAAATTCGCCAATTCTAACAACCTAAATATTCAGGGCACATGTATGTCATACACTCACTAGGATTTACTTGGCGTCAAAATGGCGTTATTTTGCCTAATGTGGTAACCCTGATATTGTTGTTTATTTTTTGATAAACTGTTTATTTACCTTACTTTTTCTTTTATTGAAATTATATAAAATGTTTTTGTTCTATAATTAATAGTTTTTAAAATTTAATATATTTAAAAATCGTTTTATTTATTGTTATTTTTTTAAATAATAGAAAATAATTTAAAGATGTATCTTTAACCAGTATTCGAAAATGAGGTTTTCGCCAAATTGACGTTGGAAAAAAATTGTTCCAAACCTTATAAGTATATGACATCTGCGCCACATTCATATCTAATGCATGTAAATAATATAAATAAATAATGTACAGAGTAATGTAAAGAAACATATTTAAAAAATTGCTAATCTGGTATATTTTAAAATCACGCCATGTTGCCGTTACTTCTAAAAAGATTAAGTTGCGCTATATTGCGAGTGAAAAGTTATTAAGTTAAATTTAATAATCATGCCTTTAAATCGTCTTTTTTATTATTCTTGTCTTTTTATAACTTATTTCGTGTAACAGAATTACAATGTAATTTTAAAAACAGATAATTCAATTACAGAAACAAAAAGGTATCCCACCCCCCCCCCCCCAAAAAAAAAAAAAAAATAATTGTAATTTAAGAAATTACCCCAACCATTTGAAAAATGTTTCACTCGATACATTCATCTATCATTTTAAGCTAAATACCAGTTGTTTTATTGTGTATTATCCGTGCCACTGCTATAAATGACTTTATACATGCTGCAATTTGAAGGTACGGTTCGTTTAAGTTATATCACTCTATTGTCGCCAAGCATAAAAGTTGGCGACGAAAGAAACATTTCAAACTATTTAACATTGTTGGTGCAAAAGTAATCATTATTAAAATACAGCTTTGGCATATACTGTTATACTTGTAAGACTTTGGCATATATTGTTTGATTTTACAGAGCAGAATTTTGGTGAAGGAGGTTTTAAACCAAAATCGATCGCAGCACATGCATCTGTGAATGGGTCCATCAGACATCGAATCAAAAAAGTTTTTTCCCAGTTTTTCCCAAGCCGATTGCTTTTTAGTTTTCTTTTTAGGTGGTGGAAAATCAAGAGTAATAGCTATAACATTTTCCGGCTTGTTAGAATCACTATTGGCACTCAAATTTTCCTGGTTAGAACCGACCGATAGTAAAACGCCATGGCTAGTGGATTGGTCGCCCTGGCGACATGATGTTTTACAATTAATCGGTTCGGCATTAAATTGCTTCCTTTTTCGTGATCGCCTTTCAACACGTAATTGGTTTTCAGCGGCTCAATAATCTTTTGATTTTATCATTTTCTGCATTGAAAGACGTTTTTGCGCCAAACCAAATACAGTATTACTCAGTTATCCCGTCGACCAATTTCGCCAAATGATACGAATCGCCAAACTAATAAGCAACTTATACATGTTGACTGTGTTTAATATCATTGAATGCGATATTCACGTTCATTCATTTCTTTGGCTTCGGCTTTTTCCGTATCTGTTAATTTCCGTCTACCCATTTTTAAATTTGTTAGTTTTCTCCTTTATTACAATGATTTTAACCATTTTAATTTACTATTCAAATAAAAATTCTTCTAAAAGTAAGGAATTTAATTTAAATTCAAATAAAAATTCTTCTAAAAATAAAGAATTTAATTTAAATTCAAAAGTGGTAACATCATTCAAAAGTGGTAACATCATTCAAAAGTGGTAACATCATCGGGTCCATTCTCCCGAAAACAACAACCATTTTTCAAATGGTTAAAAAAAAAAAAAAAAAAAAAAAAAAAACTCGACACATCTAGGGTGGTTTAATAAACAAACTCATCTCGAGATGGTACTAACTTCCCCATTTTTGACATGGACTCGCTCTTTTCGCCCATGCGCAGTTCTGTCCAGGTTCCTCTCAAGCGTGGTTCATCAAATGATTGCGTGTAATTATGCACTAATTGAGTTAAATATATATATTTACTGATATATATAATAATATAAATAAAATGACAGAAAATAATTTATGATAAAAATTAATGTCTAAATCAAAATAAGAGAAATTTCAAATGAGGAAAATTATGTCATTATGCAACCAGATAAAAGGGAATTACAATATTATTATGGATGCCTTTTTCATAAACAGTAACTTTTAAAGAACATTTGAAGAGAAAATGACATCACTATTTAAAACATCGTATTTTTACTCATAACGATATTAGGTACTACTCTGTTATCCCGTTGACCAATTTCGCCAAATTATACAAATCGCCACATTAATAGCCAAATTATACATATTGACATAATTTTTATTTTAAATAACGAAAAAATAAATAATGAGTAGAATATTAATAAAAATATTAATAAAAAGTCGAAATAAAAATCACTTAATGATATTTTAAACACATGAATCGTATTTAATGTCATTGAATGTGACATTCACGATCATCCATTATTGGCATTTAATCTTATAGTTTGGCGATAATTTTTTGGTCGATGGGATAACCTAGTAGTACCCAATATTACTTTTTTTAGCCTCCGGTGCTATTTCTTTCAGACAAGCTAAAAATGTCGTGTCATCAGCCCTGAATTTTCTACTCAACCGATTTTGATACTTATTTTTTTAAATGAAAGCTATTTATTTGTAGTTGTGCCCATTTTAGCTATTTTTTAATTTATTTCCATTTTTATATTTTAGTTTTAGTTTTAAATGCTTTTTTACGATATTTCTTCAAAATGGTGGCAACACAGTTTAGCTTTTCTCTCGATAATAAAATTACAATATTAATCAAATACAATATTATTACGGACGCCTTTTTCATATTGCTAATAACAGTAACTTTTAAAAAACATTTGAAGAGAAAATGACGTCAATATTTAAAACATCGCATTTTTACTCATAACGAAATTACATTTCAATATTTCTTTTCATTATGAACACTGAGATTGAGATTTTACTTTCAGATGACTTCAGTTAGTGAAAATAATGTCATAGTAAAAATGAAATTAATTTTTTTTTTAATAAAATTATTTTTCTGTGAGTGCATAAAAAATAAAATTTCTGGATTTCACCGGCACTCAGATTACAATTTAAACTGAAGATGTGCGAATATTTTCATGCAAAATTGTAACTGGCAAACTTGACATTAAGTTTGGAAATATATTTATTATATATTGATTCAATAATGTAATTACTTTTGCTTTTTTCTTAAACCAAATCGATCGGGTCTTTTAAACATTTCATTCGTCGAATTCGATGGGATTCCACTCGTTTTATTGTTAAAATGCATTTCCCTTTTCTCAAAGTCTATAAAAAAAGCGTTTAAACTAAAGAAAAAAACCCGTTTTTGATGAATCTAGTCAATGAAGAAGTAGCAAGCCAAATTGTATCTCTTTATTATTCCGCAATTCCAATGTTTCAGAGAGAAATATCTAATCAGTTGGGTATTTCACGCCGTTCTGTTTCTTATTATATTGATAAACACAAGAAAAATGAAGTTAGTTCATTGCATTCTAAACGGGGTTGCCCTTCTAAAAAACCTCTATCGATTTTTTTTTTCCTAATCGGAGGCGAAACTGAATTCTGCAATCGCAGAATCTATATTCAACTTGTTTTTTTTTTTTTGTTTTTTTTGTTTTTTTTGGAAAATATAAACTTGAAGTATGTAAATGTAGATTTTTTTTTTAACAGTATGGAATTTTGCGCTCTCTAAAAATAATAACGAATTCTACAAAAAATCTGTGGAAATGATTATGATTTAAAGAAAAACATATGCTTAAAAAAATATGCGAATGAATAATTTTTTTAGTGCAAAATAATAGTCTGTATTTTTTAACTATAAAAATAAAATACTTTTGGTCTGTTTCTGTTCGTTTGATTTTAATGCAATGTAACTTTGAGATTTTAAAATGAGGATCCTCTGAATATTGGCAACCTCCGAAGTACGGTCACTTTATCGTGTTCCAGGGGTGGCCGCTATTCAGAGGTTTTACTGTATATCATTTAGGTTTTCTACGGTTTCAAACATTGTGACCGCTTTTTCGTTCACTGCGATGGTATTCCTAGGCTCTCACAACCATGTTTAATTTCTGCCAATTACTTATACTCAATCATAAATGATTCGTCCTGAAGTTTCCTGAATATCTTTATGAATTTCTGATGCCTCCCAATCTTTTTTTTCCAAACTACTTTTTAATAACCCGCATTTCAGTTTTATAAATTTTGCAACACTCACAAAACCAATTTTATCCAAAGTTATGCAAAATTTATTACTGCTTAGCAGAACAAGATCTAATTTAACCTTTATGCGCAAGACAGTTAGTGCTATCTGTTGAGCATATATTATTCCAACTAATGCTGCCATTTGTGATTCATTTCGCGAACTTTTCATATCACCCTCGTAGATTTGAGATATTGTATTTTCTGCATATATGTATATTTTTGTTTTATATCTTTTTTACAGTACTAGCCCCCAGAGGTTTTGCTCTCGAAGTTGTTAGATGGGAAGAGCTGGGTTTGAACCCAATCGCGCCCGTCGGTCTAATCGTTAGAAGTGTTACGTAGTTTTCTTAGAATCTTGGGTATTATTGGTTAAATACGGGTTAGATTCCCTTAGAAAGATCCCCACGGAGGGCATCCCATTCCTGGACCTATGTACCTCTCGCAGATAATCGACCGTCATAAAAACAACAACAGTAATTCTTTGATACATGGAAAAAAGAACCGTTTTTTAATACTTTCCAACATAGTTTTAAAAAATTTTGCGAATTCGGTTAGTCTGTCTGTATTTTCTCCCAGTAATCCTTTAGCGAGGCGGTGTTTATACCGTCCAGGAGGGACTTTCCGTGTCCTCCTCGAATTGAAAATCGCAAACAGCATCTAGTTTAGTCCCTTGGATCTCCTGTGTTTGCTGGTGCAAAAGGAGGCCGGGAGAAAAATCCGAGCGAGGCGATATCTGTGTTGTCAGAAGAGCCTTTTTTCAGCTCTTCGGGTTCCATTCCATTAGAGACATCTCGTCCGAACTCTTGGGCCGGCACACAGCAGGTAATGCACCTTAACTTTTTTTATTTACTGACGGTACTTATAAGTATCAACAAAATATCTTATTATAAAATTCATTTAATACGTCGATTAGTTGTAACACAATTTAGAAAAAATATAGATACATTACCTTATCTTGTTTCAAAAACATATTGATTATACAAAACAAAATATTTTTAAAAAGATGATTTCTTTTGCTTTTGCATCTTTTCATCTTTCTTGGCGCTGAGAGAGGACGGGGGGATTTTTCAATTCGAAAATATTGCAATATTTATATTGTAAGAACAACGTATTTGTACACTTCCTAATTCTACATAATACCAAGAAAAAAATTAAATTAAACATTTGAGTGGGATTATAAATATCGCGTAATATCCAATAGTTAATTCAAATTTAATTAATCCGGCTAAACCCTCGAATCCTTCTAAAATTTATAGAATGATTATGTAAATCTTCAAATATAATTTGAAAAAAATCACGAAAAATTCTTTAAAAGATGAAATTTTCACGAATTCGTAATTCAGTAGATAAAGGGATAAGGGTTATTGCTAAATCTGTATGGCTTGAGAGTGAAGGCGCATGAGCACCTGAGCGAGGAAAGTGACTATGCCGCCAGGAAAGCCTTTTTTCGCCTGGGTTTAGCTACAGACATCTGCTTTTCTATAAGGAAAGGACAGCTGACGTTACTGTGGACGAATTACTGTGGATAAGGGAGAAAAACCAGTCCGTTCTTTAACGACTGACACTGTACGGATGAACTCCGGGAATTTGATTGGTCTAAGTTTGCCAATGCATAAGAAAGTATGATATGATTGGGCTACGTCGTCAAGATGATTCCTACAATGATCGCTATGACAAAAAATGTAGCGGTAGATTGGTTGACAGAAGTGTTTGTTTGTAAACATGCCCTTTCCTTATTTGTTTCCCCCCTCTAAAACTGTTTTTGCTTTTGAAATATTTTATCTTAGAGGGACTCCGTAAAGCAACTCCCCTTTGAGAATCTTCGTCATAGGCTCATGGGCCCGGCACCTTTATAAGTGTCCGGTTCCTTCGGGTCGGCGGGGGAACCAAGCGGAAGGACCACTTGGCTCTTCGGACTGGGTGGGATTTCTGTCGTCTCGAACGATCTGCTTGGATGCAGTACGTGTAAAGTGCGATTGGCAATGCACGTTCTTGAGCGATTGCGAGGACGAGGACGCTGCTGTATTACACGAGAAAACTCGTTCCGTGCTTCACGCATCTCTGCTCTCTTCAGAGCCTCAATCGCAAAAACGAAGGCTCTTTGCGAAGCGAAAAAAAATAGTTTCTCCTTCCACTAACTTGTTTAAATATGAGTGATTGTCAGTTGTCATGCAATGTTATCGAAACTTACTGTGGCATGTTTGGTATTGAAAATGAAGTTAGTAGCCCTTATAGGTTTAACGAATGGAAAATTTGAAAATCGTCTGAATCGCCATAGGAAAACATCAAAAAAAAGAAATGTTTTATATTTTCGAATACACTGTTAAAAATCCGCTGCATTTTGTTGCATACGCACTCCACCGCTTGTATATAATATCTCTATTCCGACCAATGAAAATGCTCCATAATACAGTCAAGTAACCGTTTTCTATACAAACGGCGGACTGCGTATGCAACGAACTGTAGTAGATTTTTAACAGTGTAATTGAACAAAAATAAACCCAACACCATACAGTTAAATCCGAGAACATTTACCAAATAGCAATCTAATCTGGCGCTTTTTACGCCAGTTTTTGCGGAACAAACAAACAAACAAAAAAGTAGGTGATAACGGTGAACTTCTTAGACATTTCGGCCATTAATAAACAAAAAAAATTGTTTTTTCAAAAATCATATATCGCCATAATTTTTGACATGCTGAGTTTGAAGACGACGTCACTGCTTGTAGTGTACCTTTTGTTGAATTTCTACAACAGAAAATTGACATTATTTCGATCCTTTTAACCCTTAATCCCTTCGCGACGGGAGCCTTTTACAAAATTTTTAAAGTTTTGTCACCGGTTTTCAAAAACATAAATTTGTACCTTCTTAAATCGATAAAATGCTCTGATTAAATAAGGAAAGGGCAGTTGACGTCACTGTGGACGAATTGCTGTGGATAAGCGAGAAAAACCTGTCTGTTCTTTAATGACTGACACTGTACGGATGAGCTCCGGGAATTTGATTGGTCTAAGTTTGCCAATGTATAAGTAAGTATGATGTGATTGGGCTACGTCGTCAAGATGATTCCTACAATGATCGCTATTACAAAAAATGTAGCGGTAGATTGGTTACAGAAGTGTTTGTTTGTAAACATGCCCTTTCCTTATAAGGAGAATTTTACAGTAAAATTTTACTGGTGGGAATAAATAAGGATTCTTAATCATTTTTGGAGCACGTATACGTGTCGCTCGTCCCCAAGGGGTTAACTGCTGTTAGTGGTCTCACAGACCGCCAATATTTTCAAGTTTCTGGATTTAACTCTTAATTTTTAGTTTAATTATAGACATTAATGGTCAAATTTTGTCTCGTTTGAAGCCCTATTACTATCTCTAGAGACTTGAATAGCTGAATTTTTGTAATATTCCTGTGCAGTGGTGTAAATGGAACAAAATATTTGTGGGAACTCACCTTTCATAGAATAGATGTTATTTTCGGATTTTTACTTAACCAAAATTCCGTTTAAAGCATTTAACCAAAAGCCAACTTTTTTTTTCAATTTACATTTATAATTATTCATTCTAGTTTTTATAGTATTGTATTTATATATCAGGTAACCAAGAAAGTTCGTGCGGTTTTTGAGAATAGCTACTTTTGTTGCGTTGGCGTTGTCATACTGATTCTGATGACGTCATTTCTGTACATTGCCTTTAAATTGCAATTAGTAGAGAGTTGTTTAACGTATCTCACGTTTCGCTATCAGTTTTGTAGGAAGTACAATCGTTGACAAAGGATGTCGTTTTCAAAGGGGATTTTGAGGCCTATTTTGCTCTACGAGTTCAAATTAGGAAACAAAGCTGCAGAGGCCACTAGAAGAATATGCTCCGTGTTTGGAGGACTTCAGTGAGTGAACGGACCGCTCAAAAGTGGTTCAGCAGATTTTCGTCCGGAGACGAGAGCCTCGAAGACAAGCTCCGTGTTGGTCGTCCATCCATTTTAGATCAAGTCCAGCTGGAAGAGGAAATCAAACAGAATCCTGATCTAACATGCCAGGAGCTTGCGCAAAGGTTTGGAGTATCTGACAAACCATCCGATCGCATCTTCATAGCCTTGTGATGTCGTGGAAACTTGATAAGTGGCCTCCTCATATCCTGTCCGAGGAAAACAAGCTCCAACGATGGAACACCAACGATGGCTTGTTATTGCTGTCGCGCCACAACAAAGCCTCTTTCCTGGATCAGATATTGACATGTGACGAGAAATGGGTAATATATGATAATTGAAAGAGAAACCATCATTGATCGACTTCTGGTTCTGTCTCTTTGGTTGCTAAACCGGATATCCATCAAAAAAAGATAATGCTGTGTATTTGGTGGACTAGCGCTGGTATAGTTCACTATGAATTCTTAGAAAGCAGGAAAACAATCACAGCCGAAGTCTACTCGTCAAAGTTGAAAAGGGTTTCAGCTGTTTTGCTCGAAAAGCAGTCAGCGTTGGTCAACAGGAGAGGAGGAGTTCTCCTCCACGATAACTCCAGACCTCATACGACCAAAGCGAGCAGGGACGTGATAAAAACATTGGGCTGGGAAGTTTTGCCTCACCCATCTTACTCCCCGGACATCGCCCCATCGGACTATTACTTGTTTTTGGAAATGGATAATCACCTGCGGGAACAGCAGTTCCAAATTCAAGATGATGTCACAAAAACTATAACCCAGTTTTTGGACTCTAAACCAAAAGATTTTTTCAAAAACAGTATTTATAAGCTTTGTGTCTCGTTGGGAATACGTAATTGAAGCCAATGGTGATTATTTCAAAGAATAAAATAAGTGTTTGAGATTTTTGTGGGTCGTTTTTTTATGTCTAAAGAAAACGCACGAACTTTCTTGGTTACCTGATAGTATCCATCTAGTAATATTTAATCAATCTCTTAGTAACAATTTCAATGCCATATATCCATATGGCATACATTATTGGCACATATACCCTAGAAATTTTCATATAGGTAATGAGGGGTATTTTCTATGCTCTCTGATTTACAAGCCGCTACGATTTCTAACTTTTTTCCTGATCACAACCAAGATTTCACATATTATTTAAGACAAAAACATTTTTAGGGAGGTCCTACACCGCTTATCGATGCATAATAAAACGGATTTTTTTTAAAAACTAGCATAAATTATCATTTCGCTTGAAAAAAAAGCTTTTACTATTCTCTAACAGTAACAAGCCAAATATTTCTGGGAACGGCGTTCCCACTCGTTCCCACCCAATTACAGCACTGTTCCTGTGTATAAAGTTTAATACAAAAATAGTATTTTGAGTGTTAATTTAACATTTTATTCGTCTTTAGATTTAGCGGTCTCACAGACCGCTCATAGTAATTATGTGACAATATTTGGTCACAGCAATTAAGGGTTAAAATGTGAAAACTTTTTCATCACTTTTCAAAGAAGCTATAGTTTTAATTTCTGTACAATGATAGTTTAAAAGAGAGCTCTTTTATTTAAGAAAAGAGGAGATCCGCAGCAATTTCAAAGAAAGAAAGAAACAAGAAAAACTAAGAACCATTTAAAACTTCAAGCATCTTAATGTTTTCTTAAAGAAGCACTAATGTGTAAAAAAAGTGTTGCTATTGCCACCCACAGTGGTGAATTTTAAGGGGTATTTGATGAATGAACATAAAGGGATTATTTCCTAGACAGTTAAAAATTAAAATACATTATGATGCATTTATTTCTTTAAAGCCCTGGTAAACAGCTTTTTGCCTCATGTATTTACTTGATAAATGATCTTCTAAATGATTTGAAAACAAAATGCGACTCTATTGCCACCCACCGATCATTGTTTGGTTTATCATTTTCCACTGTCCTTATATACCTTTCGAAAATAAACTCGGGAAACAGACCTGAGTCTCAGTGACAAATGTTAATAAAAGTAATTATGAAAAGGTACATGCACCGCTATGACAGATGACACATTTTGATTTTCATGGATGTTAAACTCGCCTTCCTTGATATTTTAATTCAGACCCTTCGTTATACCGATAAGATAAATAATTATTATAGTAAAAGAAGAAAAGGTAAAAAGAATAAAAATAAAACATTTAATTATTAAATCTCATTCTAACAATTCTCATTTTTCGACACAATAATTTAACAATAATCCATGTTTGGAGGAGACGAGAGATAATATAATGTGAGGGTTAGTTAACTGAGTATGTCGGTTGATTGAATGTCGGGTAATTGAGAGTCCATAATATTTTAAATCGAATTAATTACTTCATATCCATTTAATACTTAACCTCAAGGAATAATTTAACCAACACAAACTATGACTGCATTGATTATATGTCATTCGATATACGATATCGCCCTCCCTCCGAAACGAGTCTCTGGATCCATCCCTGGTAGAAAGAATTATGCCGACTCCGCTTATGCAGATGTTTTTGTCCAAATTATTGCATCTGTACAATATTTTTAAATTTGGCGACATTCAACTCGATGAATTTGATTAAATGCTGTAATGATAGGCGATTCTAAGATTGCCTTATCATAATCATAGATGTATCTTTAAACAATGTATCCAGGATCATTAAATCATTCATGGATATTCAAGTACTCGAATAGGCCATCTGTGGAAAAAATATATAACTTCCCGCTCCAGGAAAATGGAATTCAAGTAAATTGCATTTCATGTATTTTTAATTCGTTCAAAATTTGTATCTTTTTTTTTTTTTTTTTTTTTTTTTTTTTTTTTTTTTTTTTTGCACAATTTTAGAGTTTATGTGACTGTTGTGTTTTTTGTCATATGACAAAGTAAAAATTATCCTTAATTTGAAAATTTGAATCTTTAAAGTTCTGAAGAATGATTTCAAAGACATTTTAGCATTAGACGATTTTCCTGTACCGACGACTACGACCAGCGCTTTCAATGCGCCTGACGGTTTTTATAAAGGCACCCTAAATGAAACCTACCCATAATTTATTATTCTCTAGTGGCATCATTCGATTGTTTACATTTTGCAAATCCATCATGGAGATAGAATTACTATTAATAGATATATTAATAGATAGATCTACTATTTCTATCTTCATGAATCCATGTAGGGTGAGCTTGAGCACCCGATGTCAGCCTACAAGTTAGATGTGTGTGTTTAATAAATAAATCCATGCAAATGCAAATTTCAAAAGATGAATATACAGCTATATTCTTTAATTATTTTTACACTTTTTATAATTTTATATTGACATTTCGTAACCGAAAATTAATAATGGAATCGGTGATAAACGAAGTCGAAATCACTACTTTAGGCGAAACGCGTGAAAACACCGAATCTCAGGATAACATTGTAGCTGCAAAATCGAATTTTCACAATTGGCTAATTCCACGTGTGACAGACATGACATTGGACAGCTTTCCAGACCATTAATTCATATTAAATTTTATTTTATTGGAACAAAATTTATTGAAATGACATATATGGACCTAAACTATAAATACACACACAAAAAAATATTAAATACTCTTTTTTATTATTATTTTGAGGGCAAAAACTAACCGTGACAGACATGACATAAAATGGACACAATTTTGCAGTGAACTTGGATTAACTCTCAAAAGCTCTGAATTTTATCACAATATAAATACATAAAAAATTTATATAATAAAAATAACTATTAGCTTTTATTAAATCAAAAGAAAAATATAAATTTAAAAAATAATTAATATTTATAAAATATTTTATAGTGTGACAGACATGACACTGTTTTGTGACAGACATGACACGTCTGAAAAAAATTTCTCTATTGTTCAATAAATAGAATTTTGATTTCTATTATTCTTAATTCTAGTTTGTGATCAACTTTTTATGCAGTATAAAGTAATTATTCAGAATTTATTAGTTCTCAATCCTGTAAAAGTTATGAGAATTTGTCTAATGTGGGAGCTTCAGCATGGGCTAATATTGTGTCACTTTTGTACCATACAGCTTGATTGTCCGATTAAAATTTATACAGCCATTTAGTAGTGATGGGCTCTAGGCATTTTATGTGATAACTGTCCTTCCACTATTTCAAGCATAAGTCCAAGGAACTGAAGGCTGTCATGTTTTACTGTCACCAATTGGCCACACTTCCATTGTATAATCAGCCTTATAGTCGCAGATGGTGAAAGTTTTTGCTCAATGCATTTCCTAGTTTTGAAATTCAATTCCAAACCTTTTTCACATACAAATGTTAGACTGCTGAAAATTATTCCAGGAGAGCAAGAAATAAAACAATCAGCATTTTGTGTTCTGGGGATTGATCTTATTTCTTCACCTTCTACCCAAGCTTTTGTCAAGCTTGCTTTTAACTGCTTGAATATTCTGTTCTGAAGTGTAAAGTATGTTGGTGTTTAAACTAATGGTCTTTGCAGCTTCTGCAAATTCAGCAGAGGTTCTTGGATCTGTACATCTGGCATGACGGTGGCTAGCTTCCCTGACTCGACACTTTATGGTGCCACCTAAACCCTCAACACAGCCTTTCCCATGAGATGTTGCTGAGAAATGCCAAGCTGTTGGAAGTTTGTTCAATGTCATAAAATATAATGCGTACTTCTGTTTAAAATGTTGGGAAGTTCCATCAAATTGCAATTCTATTCCTTGCACTTTAAACTCCTTATGATTTTCCAAGAAACTCTTCAATATTAAATTGTTGAATATTTTATATTATAGCATATTTATCGTGAGGTTGAGGTTAGCATTAATACTAATATTACAGGGAGTTGGCACTGTAAATAATATTATTTAACCTTATTAGTTAAGTTAATTGTGACCAGGCATGAATCAGTCCTTACTCCTTGTGACAGACATGACAAATGTGACAGACATGACAGTTTTTGAACTTTTATTTAATTACTAAAATGGAATTTTTTTTAAACGAATTTTGCATGAAGCATTTACTTGTAGTATAACAAAAGAGAAAATGATCACTTATTTCTTTTGTGCCAGTAGATTTTATACAAAATAAAAAATTTCATGTTTTTATGTGACAGACATGACAAGCATACCTGAGGTTGCATTTATGAGGATACAGAATTTTTAAAAAAAAAAAAAACTGATAATTTTTATGTCTGTATGAAAGAAAAGGGTTGTTAATATATGGTGCAAAAAAAAAAGAAAGAAAAAAATTCAAACTTGAATACTCACAGGATCACCAAACTTGGAGTGAAAATTAATGTTTTTTAGATTTGTAAGTGAAGCTGATAAAATTAACTGTAAAATGACAATTTATATCCAATAATAATAATAATTGGCATATTTCCATGAGATTTGAATATTTTTCTATCAATTGGTACCAAAGAAAGTAAATTCCATTAAAATTTAAAAATCAGCTCTCAGGTTGACCTTCGCGTGGAATTAGCCAATTACGGATTATGTTTAACGAAAAATGCGTCAGAAACGATGCCTGCTAATAATGCAATTATTCCAAATGTTGATCTTTCGTCCAATACAGATTTATATAAATCAATAATTTTCAAAGTTGGTGAATCTTACATATGCCCTGAATGTAAAGAAACTTTTTACTATCTTCGAAATCTTAAAAGACATGTACAGAAAAAACATTCTTCCTTGCTGTCCATTTTGTTCCCTTCAGTTAAATCAGGTTTATCTTACAAATGCAATGTTTGCAAAGAAACTTTCTTTTACCTTATGGATTTTAAGAGACATGTAAAAAGTAAACATTCTTCCTTGTCATCCACTGTTGTCCCTACAGCTAAAACTAATGCCTCCCACAAGTGCCCCATTTGTCGAGAATTTTTGACATATCGTCAAAACCTTAAAAGGCATGTGAGGAACAAACATCCTGATTCATTTTCTGCTTTGTTCCCTTCAGTTAAACCCAACGCCAGACCCAGTGCCTCCTTTGAGTGTGATGCTTGTAAAGGAACCTTCTCACATCTTTGTAACCTTAAAAGACATGTAATGACAATGCACCCTACTTTGTTATCCACTTTGTACACTTCAATCAAATCTAGTGCTTCCCGCAAGCGCAATATTTCTGAAAAGTATGCCAAAACATCTTTTCAGTCTGATGGTTGTGATTCTCAGCAAATTTATTGCAAAAAACATAATTGCCCTTTATGTCCTGAAACATTAGGAATTACAAAGTTCAATGAGCATTTCGAAAAAAGTCATAACCTGATGCTGAAACCTGTCCAACTAAATTTTGGGAGCTATACAGATTTTTGTACATGGAAAAAAGCTATTGAAAGAGCCACAAAATCATATTTTGCTAAGTATAGTTTTCGAGAATCAAAAGGTATTGCACAACATAAGTTTATTTGTCACAGATCTGGCACCTTTAAGCCTGGGGCAAATGCAAAGAAAAAACTGAAAGCAAGAGGGAGTAGAAAAATTAATGCATATTGCCCTGCAGCTATAAAGATATTTATAGATAAAGAAGGGAAATGTGAAGTCTTATTTCAAAGCCAGCATCTTGGACATGAAAATGATCTTGAACACTTAAGTTTGACCTATGAAGAACGGAAATATGTAGCTGATAAGTTAGCTACAAATTTACCGTTAGATGACATTTTAAATGACATTCGTAGCTCTGCTTCATTAATTGGTGCAGAACGATTATGTCGAATAACCAGAAAGGATTTACATAATATAAAAAGAAGTTATCTGAAAAATAATCTATTTGATTCTTCAGCAGCAAAAATGGATGAAAAATTAACAAAAGATTTAAGTGATATTCATAATAAACATACTGAAAGCGAACACATTAAAGCTGATATCACTAAAATTGATAAAGGTTGGGTACTTACATTCACAGAACAAAATGAAATATATTTAATAAAAGAAAATTCAAAGTCATGTGATTGTCCTCTTGTTTGTGTTTATTGCAGAGTATGCATCAAGTCATATAGTTGTAGCTGTTCAGATTCTTCGATTGAAGGAAATATGTGTAAACACATTCATTTCTTCTGTATGGAAAGGAATATTCCTGGCATTAACGATTCTTCAGTTTGTGATAATAATGATGAAATATCTTTTTCTAAAACTGATGAATGTGGAGCAAATAGTAACATCTATGCACATAAGAAATTACCAAATAGAGATGAGAATATTTTTATTGATTCTGAAAAAAGAAATATCCTAAAAAATAAATTTTCTGATCTTGTTGACATCTTAATAACTGAAGAGGAATACAAATTATTTGAAGTTGCTATTGAAGAAATAACTGAGAAATTAAAATCTATGCAGATTCAGTCTATAGATACTGTTAATAATACTGTTATTCCTGCTACCAATCGTCCTGTTGAAATTGTGAATATTGGCGAAAGTACACAAGATCAATGTAATGAAATATCTGCTAACAACCACTCTGTTGAAATAGCGTGCGTTGATAAAAATATGCAAGTTCAACAAAGTTCAGTGCCTGCTACCAGCCACTCTTTCGAAATTGTGCATGATAGTGCAAATACACAAGATCATAATTCAGTGCCTGTTGTCAACCATCCTTTTGAAATGATGCATTTTAATAAAAGTACACAGGATCGACCTTATTCTTATTCTCAAAAATCAACTCCAAAGTCTTTAATAATGGAAATGCTTAATCCTCAAGAACAAGATGGAGCTAAAATATGTTATATTCATTTTGCGAAGGCAAAAACTAAATAATGCTCTTTAAGAATAGGGATGCACTGAATATTCAATATCTAATTAGTATTTGACCATATTATCAGTTATTCAGTTAGTTCAGACATCCAACTATTTGGTTTGGTCAATCAGAAAATTCAGCCCAACTGAAAGCTTATTTTTTTTTTTTTTTTTTTTACATTTTTAAAAACCTTACACAACTTCTAGTTTTAGCTGTCAACTTATAAAAATATTCAGAATATTCAAAAACAGAATCATATTTAAATAATAAAAGAGAGGCTTTTTACATTATTTATCAGCTATTTGTAAAGTATCACTTAAGAAAATTAAACATAAATGAGGGTTTTTTGCCTTTACTCTTTGAAATATAAAAGTATTCAGCCAACTGAATATTTTGTACTTTATCATATAGTCACTATTCAGCTGGCTGAATATTAGGCACTCAGTTTGCCTATTTCGAATCAGGCTTTCCTGGTTCTCGCCTATTTCTGCCAAGCCGAACATTCGATATTTGGTCAAAATTACTATTCAAATATCCCTATTTAAGAATAGCTGCTGCATCTAAACTGCTACATCTAAAATAAACTGTTACTGTTATATATATCTAAAGTCCAAAACATTGTTTAATATCTCTTTTAATATAAATAATTTATTTAAAATATCGTTTTATTAATATAAATAATAAGTGTTATGTAAGATCAAATAAATTATTTTCTTATGTTTTGAAAATTCATCTTTCTTTAGATCATAATTCCATTTATTGATGCGATTCTCAACCTTTTATACGAGGGCTATCCAGGAAGTAGATTACGTTTTGGAATAAAAAATAAAGTATAGGAAACAAATTTTATTATATACAGATGAAAGCCACACTCAAATACTACTTTTCTACATAGTCACCATTCAAATTAAGGCATTTATCGTAGCGATATACGAACTTGGAAATTCCTTCATCGAAAAATTCGGCCGCCTGCGCCTTCAACCACTTCGTTACCTGTTCTTGCATTACTGGCACTACAATAAACTCTCAAAACTATTGCCAAACTCTCAAAAAACTCAGAAGAGCAATTCAAAACAAGCGCAGAGGAATGTTGAGCTCTAAGATCTTGTTGATTCACGACAACGCCCGGCCCCACACGGCAAATGTCACTCGTGAAGTTCTTGAATCTTTTAAGTGGGAGTTGTTTCCTCATCCGCCGTACAGTCCCGACCTGGCACCGAGCGACTTCCACTTAGTCCCAGCAATGAAGAAGTGGCTGGCTATGCAGCGTTTTGATGACGACGCACACCTGCAAGAAGAGGTAACGAAGGGATTGAAGACGCAGGTGGCCGAATTTTTCGACGAAGGAATTTCCAAGCTCGTACATCGCTACGATAAATGCCTTAATTTGAATGGTGACTATGTAGAAAAGTAGTATTTGAGTGTGGCTTTCATCTGTATATAATAAAATTTGTTTCCTATACTTTGTTTATTTTTTATTCCAAAACGTAATCTACTTTCTGGATAGCCCTCGTATTATCTCTCCTCATTTGACATAAGAATTTCATCCACAAATACTTTCTTTTAAAAATACAGTATTATTCCTCAAATCTGCACCATCATTACATTCATGGATGTAAAAGAGGAAACTTTCAACACAGATTTAGAGTTCAAAATTACAGACATTTTTATTTTTATATCATTCTGTATTCTGTATGTATTTTAAACATAATTCTCATTAATATGACTGAACTAATGCTTTTTCGAGAAGGAAGTATGACGTCTGAAAAAAGTTCAAAATATTGCTAATATTTTTGCAAATAATCACAATCTTTTTGCCAAATACAGAATATTCCCTCAAATCCACAGCCCTAAGATCTGCCTATCATCACAGATGTAAACTAGTTGGATATGCCAATCCCAAAATTTTTTTCTCTTTCTTATATATTTTAAAATTTCAAAAAGTAATTACACATGTTAACACTAATTTTATCAATTCAATACTATACCAACTTTGATTTTCATCTCAAATTTCTTGTTCAGTCAATTAATCAGAGTAGAAACAAGTTAATGTGGATCATGATATTTATTAAAGTCAATAATTTTCCCTTATTCTGTTATCATCAACTGTTTGCAGCTTAGCAGGATGCGAGTTCCTGTCTCTGCACAAACCGACGGACAATAGAACTACAAGAAATTAAAAAAAAAAATACAAAAAGCACTATCACAATGCCCCTTTCCCACAGAATATTTCCAAATTCAAGGAAGATCTGCTAGCCATAGCCAAAAATATACACAAAAAAATTGGTTTGGTTCCTGCTTGCTGTACCTAAAAATATTCATAAACAAAAAATTTAATTCAGTTCTATGCATAACTTCATATACTTTTTGATGATACAATAATGAAAATGACACCGACATAGCGATTATAGCGTTCTCTTCTGGCAGATTTTTTTTTCAAATTCAGGGAAGGCTTGCTGACCATAGCCAAACACTTGCACAAAAAATTTGGTTAAATTCTATGTGTAACTTCATATAATTTTCAGTAGTACAATTTTGAAAATGAAACAAAAATTGCTATTATAGCGCCCCCTTCCAGTGGATTTTTTTAATTCAGAGAAGACCTACCTACTAGCTATAACCAAACACTTACACAAAAAATTTTATTCAATTCTATGTATAACTTAATACACTTTTCAGTGGTACAATATTGAAAATGGCACAAAAATCGTTACTGCAGCGCCTCCTTCGGGCAGATTTTTTTCAAATTCAGGAAGGACCAACTAGCCATAGCCAAACACTTACGCAAAAAATTTGGTTCAATTCTATGCATAACTTCATATACTTTTTATCGGTACAATATTGAAAATAACATAAAAATCGTGATCGCAGCACCCCCTTCTGGCAAATTTTTTTCAAAATCAGGGGTAACCAACTAGCCATAACCATACACTTACACAAAAAATTTGATTCAATTCGATACATATCTTCATACACTTTTGGTTGGTACAATATTAAAAATGGCACAAAAATCGCAATTGTAGTGCCCCCTTCCAGCAGAATATTTCAAAAATGAAGGAGGACCTGCTTACCACAGCCAAAAACATCCACAAAAAATTTGGTTCAATTCTATGCATATCTTCATACACTTTTTGATGGTAGAATGGCGACATACAGACACATGGACAGACAGACATTTTATAAAAACATGTTTTTTGGAATCTCTGACCCCTAGTACGTATAAATCCGTCGAAAAAAATTTTGATTTCAATACTTTCTTCTATTGAAGGTAGAAGAAAGTAAAAATACAGAAAGAAGTTGGTTTAATTCTATGTATATCTTCATACACTTTTCGTTGGTACAATGGCTACATATGGACAGGCAGACATTTTGTAAAAACACGTTTTTTGGAATCTCTGACTCCCTAAAATGTGAAATCTATCAAAAAATCAGAAGTCGGAAGAAATTTAGATTACAATATTTTCTTTTATTGAAGATAGAAGAAAGTAACAATGAAACTTTCACTTCAGATGTGGGGACAAAATTACAGACTTATTTATTTTTTATATTATTCCATGTACATATTTTAATGTGTAATTCTAGTCAATATGACTGAACTTATGCTTTTTTCTGAAAAAGTCAAGATATTGCTAATATCACTGATAACTGCAATCTTTTTACCAAATATATTTATGTATTAATCAAGCTTTTTTAGTTATTAAGATATTAAGTCTGGCTAATTCTGAAATAAAACTTGCTTTTTTATGTGAACCCTTTGAACTTTTTTTTATTTAAGCATTTTAAGGGTGTATTAAAAAAAAAACGCTTTTCCACCTTCAACAGCTCAAAAATTTTCCGATACAATTTCGGACACATTTTTTAAAGTTGAAACATGAAACTTGCTGAGGGGATTCTTGAAAGGACGTATGAGGTGCCATGTGATGTCTTTTTACGCTTAATTCATTAGAATTTGAGTTATAAACAATTACCCTCTCAGTATGACCCTTTTTTTCATTCTCAGATCTACCGCTTGGGAAAAATCAGTTCGAAATGCCGTTTTTTATTGCTTTTTTTGCAATATTTTCTGCATTTATCAAAGAATTGACAATCACGGCACCTTGTGTACTTTCCAAGTAACAGATTTTGAAAGTTTGATGTGTTTGAGAGCAAAAATTAAAAAATAAATCGGAAAATAAGCAGTTTGAATCGAAATACACCCTTAAGGTGTATTTTTGGCATAATAACAAAGAACTTAATGAAAGAAAATGACAGTATCAAGAAATTGTTCAGTTTCTCTGGCAAAATTTAAAATTTTTTGAAAAATTAAAAAAAATACTGAAAAGTTAAGACTCTGTTGAGTAAATCCATTTTATATTAGCTGATTCTAAAATGTTTAAATAATCTTATTACTTACCCATCATACGTAGTATAGGGTAAGTCTTGCAATCGTTTTGAAAATCGAAAATTTTTTTATGGCGGATTTACACGTTTTAGATACTGGAGATTCTGAAAAACATAATTTTAGAAAAAAAAATTTGCCGTCCGTCCGTCTGTGTGTCTGTCTGTCTGTAACTACTCTATCTCCCGAACAAATTGACATAGAGACTTGAAATTTTGTATGTGCTTAGTATGTAAGAATGGGACAAAGCCTATTTAATATCAGTAACCTCGATTATCCGGAACTATTTTTTTCGGACTCTCGAAAAATTCGTTCTGATGAAAGGTATATAAAAATTTTCAAAATTTTTATTTTAAGAAATGGATGTAAAAGGCAATAAAATAACACAAATTTTGCATAAAAAGCGAAGTCGATCGGATTATTAGTTGCCGAGATATGTGTAATCCTGTTTTTCACATTCTTCGATTTTTCATGACCCTGTATTTCATTCAAATTTCATTTCACAGATATATTTGAATTGGAAATTAGATGCTTAATCCAACGCAGTAAATTTTTAAATTATATGATTAATATTTTTTGAGTTATAAGGATGTTTCTTTTATGCAATCCGGTACTACTCGAGTATTTTGGCGTTTTATATAATTTGTCGAAATTGGCTCATCAGCAATTCATTAATGGAGCATTATTATGTATGTTTATGCATTTAAATTTCATTTTGGAATTGCCATACATAGTTTATACGCGTTTTATTTTCATATTTTATATTATGATGGGTAAGTATTACGGTGGCCCCCAACGACTAGTTTAATCAAACATGAAAACAGCACTTTCAGTTTTAAACCTTCTCTGTAAAATGGAAAAGAATGAATATCCATTTATAGGACGATCACTATTGTTTTTTTTTTTTATTCAATTTTCCATAAATTTTTTAGAGCCGATCAAATTAAGATTTTTAGAGGTGAGATATGGTTTGATGAGCCTAGGTCATATAGGGCAGAGTCCTCCAGTAAGTTTAAAAAATTTCCACTCAGATGATTATTGTAAATGACTTGTAATATAGACACTGAAATACATTTTCTTTTTTAAAATTGTCTTGACAAAGTAATAAATTCTATTTGAAAATGCTAATGCTGTCAAGTAACAAGATACCAATATGAAATTTGCTTTGATATGGAAAATTACTCTTTTTCTATAATTTAAAGAAAAACTGAGTATTTTGCCAACTGCTTGCCTTTTATTAATACACATTTATAATTTGTTGATTTAAAAGAAAACTGTAAGCTTGTTTAACAGTCTAAAATTAATGTTTAAAACTTTATGAGGAAAGCCATGAAATTTCTATATAAAATGGTAGACCTGTTTATCTTCACTATCTATATTTCCAAGATACTTTCTAAACAATAATAATCAGTTCAGTTTTCGATATTTATCCAGATTTTATTAAATTTCTTCATAATTTGTGCTGTAGCATGTCTTAATGTCACATTCTTTCCAAACTTTAACAGTGTTATTCATCACAAATTTCATTTTTCATTTGAATATATACAATAGTATTGTAAATCAGTTTTTAATAAAAATCTGTGAAGTTCATATATTGTTTATGGGCCATTTTCAAATTTCGCTTACATATGCTGTCCCAGAGTAAAAAGAAGAAAATTCAAATATAAATTAATATTTAAAGTTTGATTTGAGCTATGTATTAGCTAAAGAAGATAATATTGAACATTTCTAACATGATAAATTAAAAAAAATCAATAAAAATTTTTGAGATCTAAATCTTTAAAATTTTGATTCTAAGCAAAAATGCCTTCCCATTCCAAGTTTTATGTTTTAACTGTGTTTTTTTTTTTTTTTTTTTTTTTTTTGAGCCAACTGTTTAAAATAAAAAGGTTTAATTATTTTAAATATGAGCCTTTAGTGTTCTATATTAATGAATTCTCTTTAAGAAATTACCAGAAATCTTTTGTCCCTCACTTTTTGTCAAGTCTGTTACTTTGTGATTATTTTAGTTAAAATAGGTTTTGAATGCTGCTTAAAGTTAGCATCAAATATTCGGCGATGGAGTTAAACTATTCATGCAACTACTGCTTGCCATTTTTTACTCTTCAATTGTGAAGCAATGTAATAGTGGCAAGAATAAGCTTTTATCAAGGTTGGTATTTTTTTTCACTGTCAAGTCTATTACTGTAAATTTTAATATTAAAATAAAGATTTTTGCACTTTTGTAATTAAATATTGTTTACTAAATAGTTTCAGAAGGTATCTGCTTTATTATCTAAGTAAGAAATTATACAAGCTAGTTCATTTCTAAACATTTTATTTGAAATGTCAAGTCTGTTACCATAAAATTTAAGCGATGAAATGTAAGTTGCTAAGTAAGTTTACTAAATAGTTTTAGAAGGTATGTAAATTATTATTAAAGTTAGAAAATATACAAGCTTTAATAATTTTTTTAATAGTTTTATTTTAGTTTTCTTTGAATTGTCAAGTCTGTTACCATGAAATGTAAGCGAATGATGAAAATGGCCCTTATCATATTTAGTCGTAGTAATAAGGACAAAGAGCTTTAATATATATTCTTTTATAAATTCCAGGATGTATGAGAGTACATCATCAAAATGTGTGTATATTAATGGAAAAATAAAAAAATATCACATACATTTCATTCAATGACATAATTACTAATCTAAATAATGAAAATAATTAAGGAGCATAAATCTAAAATCCATTTGTTCAAATGAAAATCTTGAACAACATATTTGAAATGTTATGTGCGCAAAAGTCATAATTTGTATCATTTTAAGGTGACTCAATAAAATATATTTAAATTTGTACTTTGACTTTTTTAAATTTTAACTGCTCATAATTAGGCCAAAATTTATTAATTTTAGAATACATTTCTTAATTTATTAAATGCAGCATAATTTGTGTAAAATCAAAGAGAGTAGAGAAATGAAGTATTTTCAACAAAACACTAATAAAAATTATAAGTAAAATGCTATAAAAACTTATGAACTTTACATATTCTGACATACGAACTCGCACTTTTCTGTGTTTCGATAGATTATCTTTGTATCCACACATTTTCTGCGCTAAAATGTAAGTTTGAATTACATATGTCTATATACATCGCTGTTGCAATATTAATAGGATTTTTTTAATTCAGAAGGCTACCACCTTCTGAAAAAAGGCCCTCCGTTATTTAATGACAGAATAAATAAGATAAATATTACTATTTAAAAATAGTGGTAGCATTATGAATTTTAAAAAACTTGCCAAACTCAAACTGGTAACATTAATAATACACATTTAATCAAAATGTTTGCCATCTCTAACAAGGAGAAGGCCAACTTTGATAATTACAGATTTTGATTATTTTAATATATGTTGTAGGGCAGAGAACCCTTAGTCTCAGGTTCAAAGGATTTTATACAATGCTCCTTAGTTCTTGAGAAACAAGAGGGTCTAATATTATGACACAATTTAAATACTAAATTTGAAAAAAGGGTCTGGTTGATCGTGGCTCACTTGGTATAGAGTTCGCTTGCAGACCAGTGGGTCTGAAATTGATGCTTGATCACGCTACATTTGCTTTTCGCAATTTTTGTTTTGTAATTTATAATATAATCATCTTTATTAAATATCTTAATATTGTACCTTAACTACAATGTTAGCACATTTAAAAATTAATTTAGCATTTTTTATTTTAAATCATTATTTCTCATCGTTTAAGATTTAAAAAACAATCTGTTATTGAATAATAGAAATTCCAAAATTTGTTGTGGTGCCATCTATATTTATAATAAAATAAAACATATTCAAGTAAAGATAAAAGCAGGAAGAAAATGTTTAGCAAAATAAAAAAGCATAAAAATTTAAACAAATTCAAAGAGCAAGGTATATGTTTTACAAAATTTTAAAATAGTTAATATACAAAAAGTAGGTTTTAATATAATTATGTTTATTAATTTAAACACAGAGTAACTTTATCATCGCATTGACTTCCCTTAATAAAGCAATACACAAATGATTTTTCTTTAAAATTACGAATTGACACAGTTGATCAATATTAATGCATTGATAAAGAATGTGTGAAATACTTTTAAAAATGATTTTTCAAAAAATTACAGTTTTGTATTTATTTATGATGTTTCATACAGCTATTTAGTTGCAAATGAAAAAGTAAATGGGTTAAAATTAGAATTGATATACATTATAATTTTTAATTGACAATGAGATTATTAAATTATAATTACAAGTATATTTATCAAACATAAAAAAAAAGCAAAAGGAGCATGCCCTGGCACAGAATTTTCTGGACTATTGGTTACTGCTTATCCGACTAAACTACAACCACATACACCCTTTATTTCAAAGTATTTCACTTGTGTCATTATATTAGACCCCCCCCCCCCCTGTTTTTCGAGAACTAAGGAGCATTGTATAAAATCCATTGAACCTGAGGCTAAGGGGTCTCTGCTTTACAACATAATAATCAAAATATGTGATCATCCAGGTTGACCCTCTTCTTGTAAGGCCACAGTTGGTGCAAATGTGTTCACACAAAGTGTATTTTCAGCATGAATGTTTTAAGCACATGTAAAATACCAAAGGATTCATGGCCATATGTTTGACATGCCTGATTTACAGGGACACACAAAAAATCTCAGTTACAATATCGTCTAAGAATAATAATTGCTGGTTGTATGTTTTAAGTTGTGGTATGCATTTCGAAATTAAACAAACTTTTTTGCCAATTTCATGGTGTGTATAAATTCTACAGATGATATATAGGGCAGTACAAAAGATTTAGAATACATTTCCATTTATTAACAAAAATTACAACAGTGCTTTGTGTTTCGTGTTTCCTAACTGAATTAAATTTGAACAAAATATGCAGTATATATAAAAATCTATGATATTAAACATTATAATAGAAATGATCACTGAAAAGAATGTTATATATATATATATATTTAATCAAATAGAACCTTGTGAAGGAACCTGTTTAATTAAGTGGATTTTTGTGATAGGGCCATAAACAAGCCCCAAGTTTTGTCTGGATTGATTGTTGATTATGCACCTTTCTTAATACTATATACTGTGTTTCATTAGTAATATTCTTTATAATGCACCACATTTATTGGCATATGACACTCCACTATTATCATTGTCTATGGTATAAAGTACAGAACCTATTATACAGGATTTTCAAGACCGAAAGCTTTCCAAATTTCAGGTCTTCTTGAAATTTAGAATCCCCCTTCTAATTCAAACGTTTTCAAAAACATAATAACAAAATTTAAACAATACCATGCAAAATCTGAATGAAACTTATCTTTTAAAATTATTTAACAAAAATTCCTGCACTATTCAATTTTAATGGTAACAATCTATACTTATAAAAGAAACTTTTGCTCTGTGTATGCGTGTGATGGCTAGCAAAATAAATTGCATGTAGAAACAGAGTTTTTGTTGCCTCATGCCATTGTACCAAATTGCAACAAAATGTTCCATTTGACAAATAAAAGAACAATGAGACTCGCCAAATTGTGAGGGCTCAATTTCTGTTCTTTCTCGGTGTGTGTGTGCCAATACAGTCAAAATTCTTAACTGCATTGTTGAATGTTTTATATTGCTTTACATGTTCAATTGCACCATGTCATTTACATTGTTCTATTTATACAGGGCTCCCAAATGGTCCCCTTTTCCCCTCAAAAGTCCCCTTTTTAGAAAAAGGTCCTCTTTTTTATATTTTGGTCCCCCAAGTCATCTTTTCTGTGTCTGTAAAAAATCGCCGCAAAATTAAAAAAAAAAAAAACTCTGGAAATCACTAAAAGCTTAAAAATCCAAGAAGACAAAATTTATTGAAGTGGGAGTAAAAAAAAAGCATTATAATGGATATAAAAAAGCGTTGTAACTAAAATTCTTTCATGAATCTATATGTAAAAAATCACCACAGAAAACAGGCAAATTTTAAGAATCTCATTAAAACTCTTAAAAATTAAAATATTGCAGAATACGAAAGTTCCTATATTAAGCTACTGCTTGACCACTCTTCAGTAACGGGACTTGGCATGCTTCAACCCTCCCCCCCCCCCCCCCCCCTCAAAAAATGAAGCTTTTTTTAATGGAAAGAATCATTGAATTGTGTGGAAACATATGATTAAAACTAAGAAAAATTAATTTAAAGTTTGCAACTCTGAATCATATTAAAGAAAATGGTTGGAGAAATTCACTTTTCACATATTTTTACTTTTACTTACCCATCATACGTAGTATAGGGTAAGTCTTGCAATAGTTTTGAAAATCGAAAATTTTTTTTTGACGGATTTACACGTTTTAGATGGTGGAGATTCCGAAAAACATATTTTTAGAAAAAAAAATTTGCCGTCCGTCTGTCTGTAAACGCTCTATCTCCCGAACAAATTGAGATAGAGACTTGAAATTTTGTATGTAGTTAGCATGTAAGAATGGGACGAACCCTATTTAATATCAGCAACCTCGATTATCCGGAACTATTTTTTTCGGACTCTCAAAAAATTCATTCTGATGAAAGGTATATAAAAATTTTTGAATTTTTTTGTTCTAAGGAATGGAAGTAAAAGGCAATAAAATAACACACATTTTGCATATAGAACGAAGTCGATCGGATTATTAGTTGCCGAGATATTTGTAATCTTGTTTTCCACATTCTTCGATTTTTCATGACCCTGTATTTCATTCAAATTTCAATTCAGAAGTATATTTTCATTGGAAATGAGACACTTAATCCGACGTAGTTAATTGTTAGTTAATAGAATTATTATTTTTGGAGTTATAAGGATGTTTCTTTTACGCAGTTCGGTACTACTTGAGTAGTTTGGCGTTTTATATAATTTGTCGAAATTGGTACATCAGCGGTTCTTTAATATAGCATTACTATGTATATTAACAATATTTAAATTTTGTTTATGAATTGCAATGCATTGTATAAATAGTTTCACATGTTTTATTTTCATATACATATCCATGATGGGTACATATTACGGTGGCCCCCAACGACTAGTTTTCTATTTTTACAAAAAGAAAATATTGAATTCATGAAATAATTTCGACTTCTAGTTTTTGATGGATTTATACATTTTAGAAGGTCCTGAACACGATTTGGTGGTTTTTAGAAAATGTCTGTATGTGGCAAAAATTCTGTGGGCGCTGTATCTCAAGAACTAATGCACAGATAATGCACATAACTTTAGATTCACTTAGACCTTGATATAAACCAGAGCTGATTAGTTTTTAGTGCATATCACTCAACAAGTAACACTGTTATGCTGCATTATTCACAATTTCATTAACTATCTCAAGAACTAATGCAGAGATTTTAATAAAACTTCAGATTCTGTTAGTCCTTAATATAATTTGGTGTTGATTATCCTTTGATATAAATTACTTAACAGGTGGCACTGCCATGCTGCATTATTTATGAGTATCGCAATAGATTTACCTCAAAAACTAATATATGAAATTTCATCAAACTTCCGATTTCGTTACTCCCTGATATAGATTAGTGTTGCTTAGTTCTTTGTGTAAATCACCCTATGGGTGGCGCTGCTATGCAATATTTTTCACAATATCGTAATAGTTGTATCTCCCGAACAAATATATGGATTTTCATCAAACTTCAGATTCAGTTATTACCTGATTAAAATTGATCCTGATTAGTTTTTGGTGTACATCACCCATCAAGGTGATGCTTTTATGCAGAATTTTTTAATATTTTACAATAGCTGTGCCTCAGAAACAAATGTGCAGATTCTCATCAAATTTCAGATTCTGTTAGAAATTGACATAAATTGTTGCTGACTAGATTTTGGTGTAAACCATCTAATCAGTGGTACTGCTAAGCCTCATTTTTCAGGAATTACTAAAATATATGAGATAGGTAAAAGTTTTCGGATTGCCGCGTCTGACTAGTTAATTTTTGGAATGCAATTTCTTTCAAATAAGAAGGTATATTCTACAGAAAACTTTCTGTTGAATCAAGAATTAGACATATATTTTGCATTCTCATTATCTATTTTTCATACCATTTTAAAATTGTTTAATGGTGTCAATTTATAAATAAAAACAATACTGCATTACGTATTTAAATATCCAAATTATCATAACATGTTTCTTTAGCTTAAACATATTCTTTTCATTGAAGAAAAAGCTAAAATTTTTATGTACTGTTATGCAAGGCCAGTGCAATAATCGGGCTAAAAAAAAAAAAAAAACTGTCCAATTTCATTTCCTGTTTGTAAAAACGTTAAAAGCTAAACATGTTTTCTTCTATCTTTACAAGAAAAAAAGTATTAGATTCATGAAATTTTTTAATTCAGGTTTTCAACAGACTTGCATGTTTTAGGAATCGGAGATCATGAAAAATGTGTTTTTACAAAATGTCTGTGTGGGACACAAATTTTGTGGGCACGTTATCTCAATAACTAATGCATGGAGTTTAATAAAAATTTAAGTTCATTTAATATTTGATATACAACGGCAGTCAAAGTTTCCGGCCAGTTAGTATTTTTAATTGTTTTCCAGAACATTTCAGCGAAGAAGAAGCATAATTACCCCCAAAAGTTAGGAATATACAAAGGATCTCTAACCGCGTGATCATTTTGATACAGTATTGAAGACACTTGGTGCAAAGGGGAGGTATGCAAAATTTTGTGTGTGCAAAAGTTTCCAACCATTCGTCTTTTTTTTTTTTTTTTTTTTTTTTTCCTATTGGGAAAATGTTTTTTTGGCCATGTTTATTAATTAGTAATCAACAAAAATAACGCGAATTTTGAAGTATTGACATGTATGAGGTAGAAGAAAGTTTTAGAATTGCCACATCAGATTAGTTTGATAAGGACTGTTCCTGGGGGTACATGATATTTACATGTACAGCATTTATAGATTTTAAACTTGTGCATATATGCCTAAGATTTTATTTTATTCAAATATTGCTTTTTAAAAAGAAAAAGAAATGCTTTTGTATGACATGTTATTTAAATCTCAGCATTTCTCCACTAATTATCATTATTTTCTGTCTGATTTGCTATTATAGACTATATAAAATGAACATATTGGCCCTTTTATTTATGAGTGGTAGTAGTAATGGTAGTAGTAACACTAATCCAAATATTAATTTTAGCCCAAAAAAAAAAAAAAAAAAAAAAAAATTAAGAAAAGTAATCAAGTTATCAATTTTAAAATCTCAGATATTTTTTATAACACACAAAAAATTTGTGGCAGTGAAATTAAATTTCTAAGTTTCTATTTTACTTCTCCAGGTTCTAACTTAAGTTTTTAAGAAATTTTCTAACTCAATCCCTAATTAAATTACAACGAGATTCAATCTCATTTGAAGGGTTGACCGAAGGAGGTATCTCATCAAGCCCAACATCTTGCTATGGTCTATTTTGACCTCAGACAATTAGGGGCATTTCTTCATGTGCATGTGTGTGGGGGGTGGGGAATCATAAAATTGATTTTTTTTTCACACATCCTTTTAAAACTCTTGGCCTAAGCTCCCATTTTCCACCGTCTTAATTCATTTTTTGCACCACTAGCAGATGGTTTCATGTTTAATTGCGTTCATTACCACTCCATAAATTTTCTAAAAAATTAAGAAAAAAAAATCTGCTCAACCTATCTCAACGGTTAGCATCTTTTCATCCCTTTCTGTCACCAGGGGACACTATTGAAATAAATTCTCAAAAAATTTAATCTACAATATGTCATGTAATTTCTTAAATGAAAGGCCAGGTTATGAATAATGTTATTCTTCACTCTCTCTCTACCTCCATTCTCACTGCCTTATATCATCCCCATCTATTTAAGGATTTAATCATTTTAAAAAATTATTAATTTTTAACAAATTTAATTATTAACAATTTTGGTTTATTAATTAAAGTTTAGAATGTTTTGAAAGGAATATTAAATAAAATCCTCAGAGTGATCTGTGATCATACTTACCCATTTACTTCTTTTTATTAACTGATCACTATTATTTTTTACCTGTAACGAGAATTATCAAGGTGAATGCCGAAATATTGAATGAGTTATGTACTTTTTCAGTAGGAATATTTAAATGTGCTTAAATAAAATTATGTACATTGTTTAACCTTTAACCCTCTGGCCCAGCTTTTTCCGTTTCTAGAAATCATGTTTAAATGGCTACGGACAAAAATATTTTAAACGGAATGTTATTTTGAATTATACATAGAAAAAAGTGATATTAAAGATATTATAGCATCAAACTGTGATTAATTAATATAAATATCTTGCAATTTATAAGCATTCTTATAAAAATAAATGAAAACCCTTGGACAGTGAAAGGGTTAATGAAATCTTATATAGATAACCATTTAACATATTTTCTGGGGTAATTTTAAAAATTTACTTTCTTATTTAGGAAAATTTGTGTTATATTTTTACACATATATGATCCTTATTTGGTGTCTGTTTTTAATAAAATTGGTCCCCCAAAGTCCCCCTTTTAAGCAAAAATGGTCCCCTAAAGTTCTCTTTTTAAATAAAAATGGTCCACTTTCCCCCTTTTTGGAGACTAAAATGTGTTGGGAGCCCTGTTTATATTGATACTGAATCAACACCAATTTAATTTAGCAACAGCCAAAGACACAGAAAGAATTATGCCATAGATATTTCCCTGTTACCAGTTAAACACTATCTATGCACCGGTAAAACACAAACAAAATTACTCTTATCAAACATGATGAAATGCAGTGTTGAAATTCATCATTTACCATACTATTTATTAATTGAATACTAAGTATCATTGGCCGGTCAGTGTTTGATATTGGTTACAGTTAAAATCTCATAGCAATTTTTAGTACAGATTTTCACAAAAGTAAATCAGACAGCTGTTTTCAATTTTTATTTAGACTGTGGAAAGAATGTCTGAAACATTTACACATTTAGGAGACATTTAGAATGTACTTATTTTTAATAGATTAATTATATTTAAAAATATTATGTGTTAAATAAAAACAATCTCAAAAAGAGGAAAACTTGGAAATTTTCAGAAATCTAACACTTTTTTTCTCATGAAAAGTATAAAACACACAACTATAAATATAAGGAAAATATTTAGCACTTTCAGAATAATTTTACTAATACACAATATTAAAAAAGAAAAGTATTTATTTCATTATGCAATGGTACAAAACAATCAATGTATTAAACAGATTATATATTCAAAATTTATTAAATTGCAATAACTAGAATTAATCTGAATTAACAAAAACATACATTTTACAGTTGAAAAATAAAATATGAGTCATGAGATTAAAAAGAAAATGAAAAATACGACATGCTAAGCTCTAGTTAAACATTTTGTTGTAAATAGTAAAAGAACACTCAAACTGGAGAAAAATAAACATTAATAACATGCATATACAGATTCAAGTTAGCTAAAATATCAATAATAAAAACTAAAACATACTTAACACTAAAGTAAAATAAGAAATAAATTAATACAAATAAAACATTTCCTCATCTTGATATCGAAAATTTCGCTTTCATTATACACATAAGTACAAATTAAATAAATATATTTGTTCTGAAAAGAAAAATTATGTATACTTATTCATTTCTAATAAATATAACTTATTGTATTAATGAATATTATGTTGTAACTTCAACTGAAAAGTAAGAAACACATAGCTATTTAAAAACTAGTCTGAAATTCCAAAAAGAATTTTGATAATTGTTCAAGCAATAACAAAATGCAACAAATGCAGAGGTCAATGATAATATTTGGCAATAATTTAGCCAAAAAGCTTCCTAGCACATCAAACTATCAGTTTGTTTCTTCTATTAAAATAGATATTTTATAGATTAACATCTAAAATAATACTAAGCAACAGGTGACATAAAATCTTTCAATCATTTAAATTAACATAGTAGAATCTAAATCTATATGTCTGTCAGTACAAACAAATACAAGTATGTCTATCAGAAATGCTAGCTAAGCTCAAAAGCAATATTATATGATATGACTCATGATGTCGCTTTGATAGCACATATCTGCATTTTTAAATATCACATAATTTTAAATTTTACTCCATCAAATAAAACATTAAAATAATCTTCAAGTAACTTTATTTAAAAATCTGAACTTCATTCACTAATTAATATGTTTTTTTTTTTTGTTTTTTTTTTAAATAACTTTTATTCAAGAAATTTTTAAATTCGTCAACATGGAACATAAATAATTGTCTATTACTATACTGAAAAGTAACATTTTCAGTAACATAAATAACTAAGAAAAACTAAGGGTAAAGTGGTAGGGTTAGTACAATTTTCAATTGATCACCCAATTTTAGTGAGGGTCTTTTTTGGGGAGGAGAAGGGGAGGAAGAAGGAGGAGATATCCTAAATAAAGTTATCAAAATTGGTTTGCTTTAATAATTAGAAATAAGGACATTTTGGGGATAAAATATACACAAGGAAATAAAATTAATCTTTCTTTTTTTCTTTCTAGCTGATAACCAGACCCCTACCTGCCGAGACAGCAAAATTAATCTATAAATAGTAATATAACAATTTTATGACTATTTAAACATTTTATTATGTAATACTTTGATGCTGTCAATAAATACATTTAAAAAATAAATAATAATAATGATTTATAAATTTTTATCCAACAAGTCATTTTATTTATCTTTTTAATTTATTTCTGTGGTTCATTTACAAGAAATAGTTGCGATTTACACCAATTCAAAAAATTAAGACTCCACTGTAAAAATACAACAGTACTTTCAATATTCTAAGAATTAGATCCTCTTTCATATTTTGTAAGTAAACATTCTAAAAATGTATAAGCACTTATTTATAAAGTTTATCTACAACAGACATACATTAAAATTTTCTATAAATATTTCTAGTAACAATTATGTAAATATTTCTAAAAATATCATTAAAAATCTATAAATATGTTTAAATTACTTCAAAATTCTACACATTTTAGATCTCTGATATTTTAACACCATAAGTAACCTTTTAAAAAAGCTTTGTTACATCAAAAAATGTTTCCTAAATATGAGAAACAAACCCATTTAATAATAAACAATTTTCTTTATCTATAAGATAATAATATATTTTATAGATATACTTTATAATAATACTAAAATTGGAACCTTTTGTCATACAGATCAGCTAATTCATTCTCAATTACAATAGTAAGAATGAAGAGGAGGAAAAATGTAAAACAGAAACAATAACTAAATGTATATATACATACATCAGAATAATTATTCTCTTACTTTTCACACTTTAAATAAATAATTTTTAAAGGTTCGGGATTTTCATATTGAATAAGATATGAAAATCACAGTTTGAATTTTAAATGCACATTTTATTTATTATTAAGTACCTGCAATGTTCATATCTAATTTAAAATATATCAAACATCTTTCAGGATAAACATTGTAGACACAATGTTACTTAAACCATGTATCAGGAGCAACTATAAAACAAAAATGCATACAAGTATACTTTTTTACATTAAATAACATTTATTTATAGCTGCAAATACATTAAATAACAATTCATTTTTAATGTCACATATAACAATTAACAAACAGACATCATAACAACAACAGTAAATGATGATGAATTACCATATCCAAATAATCCAGATAATTTAACAGGAAGATGATTCTTTGAGATGAGTGTAAAGAGTAAGAAAAATATCACAATAGAAGGTAGCGTATTTAAAAGCAGAGTTATTTGATTGCAAACGCCTTATAAAGCAGTGGCTCACAAACTCTAGATTTAAAGTAGAACATATAATACTTTTAAGATACTTGATAAAGGGAAAACTTTTTGATTCTGAAAAATAAAATGTCATGTCAAAAAAAAAAATAATAATAATAATAATAATAATAATAATAATTGAAAGAATAGAATATTTTTTGAAATACCAACATTCCATCATTATTTTGAGAAAAATAAGATTAAATTTTCCATAGGCAACAATGCAATTATTCATAGGATTACTTTATATGTCATTTTAGCACCTAATTATGCTTTTAAACAGTGGATACATTCTTGAAAAAAGTATGTAAAAAAAATAATAAATAAACATTGCATATCACTGAGCTGCATATATAAAAGGAGTTCTAAGTCAGCAACCAAAAGCTTGCAAAGCAAATGAAGCATATCAGTCAAAAGCAAAAAACAATCTATGTTGTCAATGTAAGATATTAAGGTGTGCACTTGCCGACATTTCCAGGCCTAGTCTTGGCCTAACCCACAGAAGAAAAAATTTGGACCAATATAAAAAATAAAAGTTCAGCACAAGCCCGGTATAAAGTCAAAACTTCGGCCCAAATCCAGCCTAGACCACGGAAAAAAAAAAATCTCGGCCTGGTATGAGTGAGTTTCTACAAAAAATTTTCTTTTTATGCCAAATTGGTTAAAAATTTGTCTTATATGCAGACTTCTGAGGAAAAATATTTATCTTAGCCTTTTTTTTCAGTTTTATAATCTTCATTCTCATAAAGGTGCCATAGGCTGCAATATATATTTTTTTTTAATGAACCTCTGTTGCACGTAAATGCCCCAGTTATCACTAATATTATTAATTAATATTCTATGTAGTGGAAATTTAAAAATCTGAAAAATCCTTAACAGTAAAATCTTCTAAGATGGAATTGCATTAGATATAAAAAAATGTGTTATAAAGAACTTTCCTTCTTAGAAAGTGTAAACGTGTTATATATTATCTTCTTATGTTTTACTATATTAATTTTGCATGGATCAACACATTTTTCAGTTTAAGACAGGATTCCACTCTATGTAAGTTCTTTCTCACATGTTATACTACATTTTTAACTTAGTTATATTTTAATAAGTCTAGAAATCTACTTTAAAAAAAAAGAGTAAATTTTAAAGTTTAATTGTACAGTATGACAATTTTTTTGACCAAGCCTAATTTTACAGTTCCTTTGAGTTTGAGAGGACTAGGCCATGCCAAGACAATGATTTTCATATGGGCTGTATCGAAACTGAGACTGGAAATTTCAACCCTTAAAGACTAGAAAAAGAAGGAAAACAATCCCAGTGCAATAAAAAAAAATAAGTTAGGTCTGGCACAGCCCAATACTTCAGGAAAAAAGATCCAAGCCAATGGCGGATCTAAGGGGGGGGGGGCGATAGGGCAATCGCCCCCCCCTTGAGCCCAGTAAAGGGTCTGAAAATGTTGCCCGCACGGAATAAGGATTGGACTTAAACTCAAGACCAGCGCGGCCCAGTCGGGCCGTGCCATTTTTAAGTCACGGTACTAGGTCAGGTCTTTACACTTTCAGAACCGGGGCGGATCGAGTCTTACTTTTTCCTGTAGAGCGGGATCGAGCCACACTTTTCTTTTCAGGGCGGGCCTGGCGTGGATTTCGTTCTTCCTTGAGGTAAACGCTCAGTCTAAGATTGAATCAGACCATAAGGAAGGAGAAGCAATGGCGGATCTAAGGGGGGAGGGCGAAAGGGCGATCGCCCCCCTTAGATCCGTCATTGGCGGATTCAAGGAAAGTGCGCCTTGGCATTTTTCAAGGCGAAAGGGCGATCTCCGCCCTTCCCCCCCCCCCTTGGGCTAATAAAAGTTTTCTAAAAAGACATGCATCCTCGCCGGAAATGAATTGAAGCCTAACTCGAGTCCGGGGCGGGCCGCGCCTTTTTAATTTTGCGAGGCTCGGGCTGGGTCAGGTCTTCTCGCTTTCAGAACCGGGCCGTATCGTGATCCTTATTTTTCTGCAGATTTGGGTCGGGCCCAATGGCACATCTGAGAGGGCGATGGTCTTCACTTCTTGGGCAATAAACGTTTCCCCAAAATATATGCATCCTTGCAAGAAATGAGTTAGATCCTAACTAGAATTCAGCGCCCCACCCCGAGCCGCGCCTTTTTAAGTTCCCGAGGCTCGGACTGTGTCTGGTCTTACACATTCAGAACTCGGCCGTCATTTATTTGATACTATCAAGATCATCATTTTTCTGCTGATTTGGATTGGGTCTGACCTATTTTTCTTCCAGATCGAGTCTGGCCTTATCAATCTTCTTAGATGTCTGCATTAGAGATGACACAGGTTCAGACTTAGTCCGTGTCCGATACGAGATCGTGCTCTGTTTTTATGCTGGTCTACTGATTTGATTCGCACTCACTCATTTTTTCTGAAATCTGAAAATGTTACTTATCGATGAATAGAAACATGTAAAAAACTTTTTTTCCTCTTAAAAATTAGTACTTATTCCTTTTCAAATCAATGTCTTGCTATTTTGATAAAAATAAAAAAAAAAAAGCACTTTTTTTTTTTTTTTTTTAGTATTTGAATGCTAGATTCAAGTACTTGAATGCTATTAAAGAAACAAAACAAAACAAAACAAACAATTAGTCATATCTACATCTGTAGATTTATGTTCAAGCATTGCCGACGACCGCTGATCTGGCGCCTATGAAAAAAGGCGGGAATAATGAATTTGTGTTTAGTTCGATTTTTGTTTGTGGCAGAGATTGTTTTGCATTTGGATCTTTTATTATAATTATTTAGGCATGTAATGCGAAAAGAATATTTTCTTTTGATTTTATTTTGCAGTTACCGAATAATTTAAATTTCTATTGTATGCAACGTATTCAAGTCGTAATCGCTTTTCACATGGAAAAAACTGTAGTAATTATCATTTCTTTTGGGATCTTTGCTGATGCCGTAGAGGTAAGTAAATGTATTTACCATATTCTTGCGATCGAGTAGTGTTTCCACTGTTCCTAAAAAAGTTTTGAACTTTAAAATTTTTAATTTGAGGTTATTTTTTGGGTCATGCTATAACGAAGGCTTGTTATGAAGAATGAAATGGTTATAGTTAAAAATGTGCATTTTTTACAGAAAATTTTAAAATGTTGTTCGATTTGACATTTTCTACAGGTTCCATGCATTTATTCATGAAGCACACTTCATTAACATGTCCATTGTCCATAATATTTTTTTACTAAAACAGAGACAACATATCAAAATCCTTTTATGCATAAAGTATATTTTTATTTTACATCAAACTGTTCTTTTGATAATATTAAATTTAATGTTTCGTTTAACAGCCTTTTTTTAATATAAAAAATAGCTTTAAAATTATAATTACTTTTGGAACATTTTTTATTAGTATTATGCAATTTTTTCTACTGTATAATTTCATTATCGGGTTTTGCTCTTGATGCCGCAAAATATTTCTGCCTCAGGCGGGACCAGGCTGTGGAATAATAGCCCAAATTTATCTCTAATCCGCACTGACCAAAATTTCCCTGGTCGGGGTTCGGCTCAGAATGAAAGTTAAATTTCGGTCCGTGTCCGACCCAGCCTAGATGTATACATGTGCCCGGGTCTGTCCGAGTAGGCGAAATGGGTCCAAATTTTCTAACGGGCCAACAAAATTTGAATAATTTTTCCAACAGGCCAGGCCTATAAACAAAATAAACGGGGCGATCTGCAAAAAAATTGAAGGGCCATATGAGCCGAGCCCATAAAAAAAAATTGCGGGCTCACTGGCCCTTTGTAAAGATTTAAGCAGGAACGTTAAAATATGAGCTATTTTCAATTATATGTGTTTAATGAGAATAAATATAAATGTGCGTCATCAGTCGAAACTAGTTTGGCAACATCAATACAGAAATCTAACTTTTACAGTGTAGAGATCAGCATCGGAGAATTATATTGTGTGTAACCCGGGTTTAATATTTTTTTTGCAGGCTCTTACCGGCCTGAGATCAGGCTTGCATTGCTTTTCTACATATAGACGAGCTGGGCTGGAACTAGACTTAATTGTTCTCAAGATGTGTAGGAAAGACAATATGCAGTGCCGTGCGAAAGGGGAGGCGAAGGATGCGGTCGGCCTGGGCGTGGAAATTTAGGGGGCGCCAAATTTATGCTACCAGCGTAATTTTTGGCCTGTTACAAGAAAAAGTTGGGTCGGAGGGGGGGGGGGGTGCCACATCTTGCTTTGCCCCGATCGCAGTTTTCTCTTCGCACGTCAAATGATTGCGGATTTTTCTACCTTCTCATGCTGTCGCTTCCAGAAATTCTATTCAAAACGATAATTTTCACAGTATTTTCTTAAACTGCTTATCAAAAAATGGATTACGTCATAGTTTTTGAATAAAAACACCTGCTAATCCTGCTAATGTGATCCACAACATAAACATTAGTTAACCCGACCAGCAGCTAAAGAAACGAAGTCAACCGGACCCAAACCCGACCCACAGCAAAAACTAGAAGTCAACCGGACCGAGATTAGACCCACAGCAAAAACTAGAAGTCAACCGGACCCAGACCCGACCCACAGCAAAAACTAGAAGTCAACCGGACCCAGATCCGACCCGCAGCAAAAAATAAAAGCAACATGACCTGCAGTGAAAAAATTAGCCCTGACCCACGCATTAAAGTCGAGTCTCCAAATTTCTAAAATCGCCCCCCCTCTTGAGGACTCTCCAGATCCGCCCTTGATCCAAGCTCGGCCCAGAAAGAGTAGAAACTAGGTCAGCCCAAGCCTTCAGAAAAAAAAGTAAGCCCTGGCACAGCTTGACCTGAGTGCTGTTAATAATAATAGGTCCAAGCATAGCCCATACAGATATCTAAGATATTATTGTTCTCATTTACTGTTATCCCAATTTATGCTTCTCTCATTGAGCTATGCTAATCAAATTAATAAATGATTCTTTAATCATGTAAAATAATACGGTAAACAGCATTTTTTTTAAATGAATGCAAACTAAAATTATATTCACTGTATCCTTTTGGACTGACTGCTGAAAATCATGTCAGAAAATAGGAAGACAGATCTCCTGTTATATATGGAGATCAGTGTATAAAAGTAACAGTAATGCATAAATACAAATATTATTCAGAAAAATTTTAATTACATATAACAAGATTTCATTTGTTGTCATTTTCTTACAAGAAGCGTTTGCATAGAAATGGAATATTAGTGCATTACAAAAATTAATTTTAGACATTATAATGTTTCTTGAAATTTTTTTTTTTCCTCGGTATGCAGTGAACAAAAGTGTCATGCTGTACTGATGTTTCAGTGGTTTTATTAATGAATTTACTTCTTAACTATTGTGTTCCTGTTATGCTTAAGTTATTGAGTTCTCCCTAAAATGCCAATAAAGATTTCAAATCACGCTGAAATTTTCTGACTCATTACTTATTAGGGTCATGTTTACGATAGGACTATTTAATTTACATGCTAATTCAAAATTTTGTTTAATTGAATCATCATTTATACTATTATCTTCTTTATCTTTATTAATACCTTTATATTCAGAGTCTCAAATGTAACCACTTAAAAAAAAATTGTTAATTTATGGAAGGTTCTAGTTTAAATTACAAAAATTCAATAAAAAGGAAAAAAAAACTTAGAAATTGGAACAGTCATGTTAAATCAAATTAACTTTGGCAGAAAAGTGAGTTATGTTTTAAAAAGAATTCCTGTTAAATTGAATTTGCATAAAATGATAAAATATAAATAAAATTGTGCAAATAAAGAATTGAATGCATAGCAAAGATTGTGTGATGACAAAGACATATATGTCATCTCATTTTAATTGTTTTTAGTTAGTTAGAACCTTGTTATTGCAAGATAATGATTGATTATTTTTAGAAAATAAGGCTGAAAATAACATATATGCATTAAGCGAAAACAATTCTGATCAGTACCAAAATTTGGAGGTGCTAACTTTCCTTACCCCCAAGTCAACTAAATATTTTTTGACCAGAAATTATATTAAATCAAATTAAAATCAAGTTATTAAATCATAGAAACTAGAATTTGAATAGATATAAATTAGATATTATATAATAAAATTCATTTTATGGCTCAAAGTGTGTTCATTTGATTTTTAAAAAAATGAAAAGTTGGCAGGTATGAAAATCCTCCCCATAAAAATGATGTTTGATTCTTAGAGATTTCACCTTACTAAAACAAAATATAACAATGAAATTACTGTATAATATACAATTTTTTATGTGGGAAGGCTTCCTTTTAAAGTTAAGGAATTTCATACATTATTAAAACAAAAGCAAAATTTGCATAAATAATAAAACATGCTTAATAGTTTATAATTAACCTATAAATAAATTTATAAAAAACCATTGGTCATAATATAGTAGATACAAATTGCTGGACACAAAAAGACAAGAGATACCAAAAGAAAAATGCTTGAGACAAATATTAAAAAAATACAAAAATAACTGAAAATACCTTTGTCACGTTTTAAATTTTATAAGACTGATAATAAATTAATATACTAATCATTCACTACTTGTTATTGTTATGAAACTGTTTCTCAAAAATAAAATGATATGTGCTGGAGTAATTTGGATGCCACATTAAATTCAGGAATGTTCAGTGTTTATGTGTATATAGTTGACATATTTGTTTTACAAAAAGGGAGGATTTTTTTTTTTTTTTTTTTGACAACTATAGATTTTAAAGACATTAATTCTTTCAATATGAATACAAAACAATTTTCAAATTTTATATTTAAATACAAAAAAAATCTGTATAAATGAATGTATGAAATATCAGATCTATGTGACCAAAACAATTTCAAAAAGCAACAAATGATTATCTTATTGTAATGCCACCAGGGGTGTAGTAGAGGGATATGCCATAATATATGCCACGCATCTTCTCAAAATTTTAAAGAAACACTGTATACATTCTCTAATGTACACTTTTTGCCGATAACATATCCCTTTGGAGTTTTTTTACAACTATATCACCAAATGCTGCCAGATTTTTATAATCCTTAGTACCTAAGACCCATAGAATTCCAAAAGCTGTGTACTTTTTTACAAAAGCAGATCTTTTATTTAGCAATAAGACAATATGAACATCTTAATACAAAATATGCCTCTTTTAACATTTGTTGCTAAAATTTTTATTCCTTTTAAGAAAACTATATAGTTTTCTTAAAAGGATATATTCTAAAGGAACCTCTTGCAATTTCTTTTATGCATCCTTTCCTCAATATTACTAGCGGTGGGGAAATACATTTTACTCGCCACTGGTGAGTGAATTTTCTGAGAGGGTGAATGAATTTTCAAGTAATCTTCGAAATTGAAAATTATTTGAGATATGCCAAAACTTTATTTTATTTATTTAATTTTATTTTTTACTAGTTAACTATATTTTCCAGCTTTTCAAATTACTGCAGTATAAACTTGATACTAAGTTCTATTCTATATTAATACTATATACATTACTATTTTCTCTTGAATATATTTCTTCATTTGATAGGGAAAATAATTATGAAAATACATTGTATTAACAATAATCAATTATTTTTTGCAGTTACATAAATTTTGTCATAACAATTTTCAACTGTATCTTGTGTTTTGCTGATTGGTAAAATGAATCCTTTGCAAGTAAATTTTTCTAGAAATTACACATTTATGGTATCAAAGTAATATCGTCATAAGTAAACAGTTTGGGAACCACTGTTGTAAACAACATAAGGCACTCTAAGTCGAGAAACACAACAATATAAAAACCAAACATTAACAAACATTTTCAATATTTTCTTCTTCAGACTTGCCAACAACAGAATTTTCTACAGAGCTATTACCCTCTGATTTTTCAATGCACACTCCAGATGATTTTTCATCATATATTTCCTTTATACTTGCATTTGATTTTTCACTACACACTCCGAGGGATTTTTCACTAGATACACCACTTACACTTTCATTTGATTTTGCACTGGATACTCCAGCTTGTTCAGTTTTCTCAAGCTTTTCAGAAAATGAATTCACAGAATTTTGAGAACTACCTTTAGATAAAGTTGGTTTGATCGTCTGACAGGATTGGTATGCCTCATCATTAAGGGCACAGAGATTGGGTAATATCTGTAAAGATGATATTATACATTAATCAATATTAAATTTAAGGCTTTATTTATTACAGCAAGGTTCGTTTTATATTTTTCAGAATGTTTGAAAAATAAAATGAATTTATTCAGTGACAGTAAATATGGTTAATTTTAATAGTATACAACCTAATAATTGACAATTTTGTTACTCCTCATATTTTAAGACATAACATTAATCTACACTTTGTTTTTATACAAATGCTTCAGCAAATTTAATTTCAAAAGTTATTCATAAAAGGCCACACATTACATTGCAAACTGAAAAATAGCAATGTCTTCTGTTCAATATGGTTACCTATTTCCCAAATGTATAAATAAAATAGGATATAAGAAATTTTTTATATAAAACTAGCGGACCTGACAGATGTTGTCCTGTCACCGACAGACATTGTCCTTCCTGGCACCGACTCCAGAAAATCAAATAAATGTACGTAAATATAGTAATACGCATGATAAACACTATGCTCTTAATTTAATTTCCTATTACAATTATGTAATTAAATTATTTTTCACTCTTCAGTATTTTTTGAAGTCGGTTCAATTTTTGATAGAAAAGTTTATTTTTCTCTTTTTTGTTAAAAGTTAACGATTTTCTGAAGTCAGTTAATCAAAATTATAATACAGGATATATTACTGTAAAGCATACACGTTTGACAGGAGCGGGGTTCGAACACGCGATCTCTTTCTTGGAGAAGAAGAGCTTAAATCTGGCGCCTCAGACCGCTCGGGCATTCCGTCCGCACTCTATTCATCGAACTTATTCAACACTTTTAATTAGCGAAAAATCACTAACTATTAGTTTTTGCCTAATTACTAAAAAAGTACTGAATCAATTTCGATGAAATGTGAATCTAAACCATTCTCGAATCCACTGGAACACACACACAAAATTTCATTAAAATTGGTCCAGTCATTTAGGAGGAGTTCAGTGTCATACACCCGCACAGAAGATTTATATATATAAAGATATAAAACTATACACACATGGAAAAACTATGTGCTTTTATTTTTCTCTTCACTGCATTTGCGATTTAAAATTTGGAAATTCATGATATAATAAGCAAACTATCTACTGTAGTGAATAAGATACTTTGTTTAAATAATATTAAAAATTAATAAAATATTTTTTCTGTTTTTCTTTCTTTATTTTTAAAGAGAAACTAAAAACATTTTTTTTTCTTTTTTAGTACCAGATTTTTAATGCAAAAGAGCAATTCAAGTTTTTTTAGAAAACAAAAAATAATAAGTATTACTTTAATAAAAGTATGTATAATATTTATGCTAAAGTATATACATATATTTTTTGTTTACTATGTAAAGAAGTTTACTCTTGTCTGAGGGACTTGTTATGTACAAAATATCAACACAATTTACATGTCAACTGTGTTTGTGCTTACATAAAAACAGAAATTTAATTTTTTTATTATACAAATTCAGCTATATTATATTTAGAATTCCCTTTTTAATTTGTCTTACTAAAAAACATAGCATTGGCTATCCCTAAACTGCAATTTTTTAAATATACAAATAAATCAGAAATCAATTTGCTAATCAAGCTTAAATACTAGGCTGTTTAAAAGAAAGAAATTTTGAAAAGACCACCTATAGATAGATTAGCAGGAAAAAAGTAATAAGCTTCCAAAAAATTTAAAATCACGGCTTCTTTCTTTAACAGGGAGATCACAAGTACTTTATTTCAGAATTCCCCGATGTTTTCTTGTTAGTGCTAAAATTTCGAACATACTGATTATTTTATCAGAAATAACATCACTTCCACAGCAGGGTTAGAAATTGGGAATTTTAGGTAAGGCCTCAAATGACGCCTACAATTTTTTTCCTAGGAATCTAACAGCATTTCATGGTTACAATTTTGTCACATCATATTTTGTCATTTCTTTTTACAACGATATTAACAATATTTTTTTCTAATTTTATGTGTTAAGGACAGGGGGGGGGGGTGTACTATTAAACACTTTATCTCTGTCTTAATCATTAGAACAAAATAAAAAGTAGCTTTCCATAAATAGTTTTGTAAAACCTAATTTAATTACAATGTACGGATTTTGGAAAAATGTTTATCGATTTTTTTTTTATAAAGCTAATATATGAATACAAAAATTAACAACGCAAAAAATACAAAACCTAAATTGAAAAATCAAAAACATAATATTTAGTTTTTTAAATCAGGTCTCCTATCTCGACCATGCATTACATCAGAGTACCATAAATTAAAGACCTTTTCAGCAATGAAATCTTTCAATTGAAGTCCACATAATTATAGGGAAATAGCTTTAAGTCATTATCAGTTTCAGACATTGGTTAGAGTGAAGTCAGCTTGGATTTGATTGACAGATGCATGGGAATTTTAAACCATTTATTTCAAATAAGGGGTACAAGAGTTTTAGGACACATAGCTCTAAGGTAAATTTTATCAGTCGTAAATTAAAATGAAGTCAGCTTAGATGGGATTGACAAATGCAAAAGTGCTTTAAACATGTGCTATTGTTCAATATTTTGTGGAAAATAAGTGTTCTTCAAGTACATGCAGCAGGGCAAAAAATATAACCGCTGAAGTAGGAATAAGAACATTTGTTAAACAAAAATTAAAGTGAAAATAAGCTAGGCATCAAATTTTAGACTAGGTATAATTTTATGGTTGTCAAATGCAATAATTTACTTGCATTTGGTGATTAATGACAGATAATTCAAACCCTGTTCCACACATATAATCAGAAATAACATTATTTCCCCACATATAATCATAATTCAGTAAAACGAATATTAAAACAAACATAATAACTTTACAATAACTTCCATAAGAAAATGTTGTATAGCTTTCATTGCTGTGGTATGTTTTTGACTCACCTTTCAAAGAACTCTACAGAGCAACTGTAAACAGAGTTTCAGTAGTCAGGCATTAAAATAAGATTTGTCGCTTCTTTCACTCAAAGAAATGAGATTTTAGAAACATGATTTATGATTTATATCACAATTAATACAGTTAAACAATTCATAAAACAATCACTTTCAAAGAAGAAACTCCTTCATCCAAACATTCATTGTGGCCGATCTATAATTCAGTGAGGGAAAAAGTTACAATAAAAGACCAAACAGAAGACAAGATTTTGAAAGGTCAGAGGTCAAGAGCAAAAGCAGCTGACAGTTTGGACATCACCCTTTTCTATAGTTCACCTCTTGTTTATTCTCCTTTTTTTTTGTCGGAGAAGACAAAATGAATTTTTAAAAAAATAGGAAGACATATGATTGACTACCATCTCGGGCATATTTGCCCAGGATATGAATAAATGCATCTTAAGCAAAATGGGGAAATGCAGATTATCAGAGGATAAAGAAAGACAGAGATTAGTCATATACTTCACCATTTTTTGAAATCCTTTCTTTTTTATATCATTTTTAAACAGTGAGAAAAACTCTTATTTTTAGCAAATAAAATGTGACATGTAGATTTGAAATATTGAAAACTTTGCTTAAGGATGAATATTTTGATTTTTGATCAAAAAATTATTTTGCCTTAAGTGGGATTTTGTAAAATTCTATTTTGTGTTAAACGAATTAATTTACATTAATTTTCAGACTTATCTGATGGGAGCTCACTATTATTTCACGTTAGGAATGCTTGAAGGAGGAAATCCTCTTCCTTAAAATTCAAAATGTATTTCAAACTCTGAACACGAGATTGAAAACTTTGTATTAAAGTCATATAAATTATGTTATATAATATCACAAATAAAATTTACATTTTAAAACAGTATTTTTTCTTCTTACATAAATAAAAAATAAATTATTTCATGTAAAATAATATCAAAATAGAAATAACTCACAGGTTGAATTCCATTTATTTGACATTCATCTAAAAGCACTTCCATTTCCAGTTTCTTCATTAATTCTACAAGCTTGTCAGCCTTTCGATTTTCATTCTGCTCTATAATTGCACATAAATGCTCAGTCAACATCTCCTTTCTCTGCATTTTTTCAAACAGAATCAACTTGGCTTCAACAAATTCCTTTTCAGCTTTTAAATATCTTTTCCTACAATAAAAAGTAATGGTTAGCATTATCATTAAGACAGAATCCAAACCTGACATTTTTATCATAACTGTCAACTTTCAAGTCAAATAAGCATAATTTGGAGCAGAAAAATTATTTAATGGATTGTTTCCTATTTTTATATAGTTATTTATTAACTTATTTTATGTAATAAAATTTCTGGCTTTATTTAAATTAAAAAGGAATACAAAAACAAAAACCAGAAAACTTGTAGCTTTGTTTTAAATATTTATTTATTTTAGTACTAGCAAAACCTGTGGTTTCCCACAGATAATTGATGAAATATGCCAATAGTATCTGTGTGTCTCTGAAATGGATGTGTAATTAATTAATAAATTTTGTATAAAATTCTACAAAACTTGTAATTTAGAATGTTTATAATAAGTTTTCAGCTCATTTCACTCTTTTAAATTTTCATTTTCTTTTTAATTCTTAGGTACCACTTATATCTTTAAAATAATCCTCATTCCAAATTTCAAATCCATTTAGTATAAAAAAAATCATTAAACTTAGAATGTTTTTATTATTATTATTATTATTTATTTATTTATTTATTTATTTTTTTTTTTTTATCATGCACTTTTAAATTTTGAGCATTAGAAAAGGAAAAAAAAAAAATCTTCTGTACATGCATTTGCATCTTAAAAGTAACAGCCAGGTCAAATTTCAAACTTCTATTCTTAATAATTGCATAGAGATTGTAATTTAGAGCTTTTTGGCTCATTGCACTTGTTTAAATTTTGAATTTTTCTAGAAACCATTCTTAGCATGTATTTGTATCCTTAAAGTAACCACCATCCTAGAATACTAATATCTAGTTTCTTCAGCATCACAAAAATTCTAATTTAGAATGTTTTTTTCTTATCCACCCTTTTAAATTTCGATTTTTATTAAAAACTGTTCTGTGTGTGCATTTGCATCTTAAAAGTAGTAACCATGCCAAATTTCAATTTTCTGTCTTTCACAATTCTTCATTTGTAATTTAAAATTATTTTTATGCTTTTCTCCCTTTAATATAAATATATATATATATATATATTATTTTTTCATCAAATATCATTGAGTATTTTATTACATTCTTTTTCAGATTACAAATATCTAAATGATCAATAAATATAAATGAAACTAAGAAAAACTATTGGTTGACAAAGTATGGGACAAGTTTTTTTTCTTTTTAAATTTAAGTCCACAGCAAAATACATAAATTTTATTAAAAAATGTACATTTTCTGGCAACTTTTAAACATAAATTTACACAAAAAAATATTTTTCTGGGAAAAGACTTATTTTTTGATATTTGCATTTTGTTAATCAAAAATCCTTTGATTTTTGATAACTATAACAAAAATATTATATAAACTGCATTTCAAGTATTACATCACGAAACAGAAAAAGATAAAACTTGCAATGCATTTGTAACTTACATATATAATATTATATGAAAAATTACACTTAATTCTACAAAACTTGTTACAAAGCATTTTTTACACATGCACGCTATTAAATAGAAGACTATTTATATATATATTATTCTTTATCTAATATTAATTTTATGACTTATAAGTTATTTTACTTCTCAGATATTAGTTTTGAATTATTCTGTAATACACTAAACAACAACTTTTTAATGATTTTTAAACTGCATCATTTTTCAAAGTAAATTGCAACTGTTAATTTCATTAATATGACTATTTTTTTTCACTTCAAACTTACCGTTAAAATTCAAAATTTTATATGTATTGATATAATCAAAATATTCTGTACCACAATGTTATACATTTCGTATATTTGAATTACAATAAGAATTAAAAAGAAATATTCATTTTATTTGCAAAACCTTCAAAGATGATAAAATGCATAAAAAAGTAGAATTTCAACAGAAAGTTTCTTTGTTTAAACTAATTGCCGATAGATGGTGTCAAAAAATATTCGTCATCAAAATAAATCAATGCACATAAGCTCTTGATAGTTGGTTATCCATTATTTTTAATCCAGAAATTAAAATACTATAATTGGATATTTTTAAAGGTTTTAGAGAAAATGAAGGAGAATATGTGTTATACAAAGCAGATTATGCATATATTTCTATAGTTACTTAATTGGAATATTTACTTATGCCTAACATGGTCACGATAAGTACATTTTCTGGAGGATGAGAAGATCTGGAACCATCACCTTAGCATGTTATATAAATAGATTGAAAGTCACTGAATCTCAGAGATCAATAATTTTCAATTCAATTTTTTCCCTTTATGTGAAGGAATATAAAATCTGACTTATGCTAAATTGGAACTATTTTAATATATTTTAAAAGCCATTCAATGAATTTGCTATTTAATAATACAAGACTTCCAACAAAAGCTGACAGATAAGTATTTTTTATTATTATTATTTATTTATTTATTTATTTTTACACATTATGCTTTATGATGTTACAAAACAAAGCTATAACTATCCAGAAAAAATGCTGAATGAATACCACTTAACATATACTTTAAAGACATGAAAGAAAAAAAAACTTTTTTAAAATAAAAAACCTACATAACTGCTAAATCTGATTTTTTTTAAAAATGTAACAAAAAATAATTACTTATCATGGGAAAATTATAGGCACAATTCAAAATTCAAATTTTTTGATTAAGGAGTTTCGCAAAGAAAAGATTATTTATTTATTTGTGCACCTAGAATTTGAAATTGTATTTTTCTATTTTTGGAATATTAACTGCATTATAAAACTCCTTGTTTTGAAAGAAACTTTTATAAGATGCTGATGCATATAAAAATTTAAAAAATGAACAATGAAAAATTTTATAACTAGTATGAATATAAAAGAAAAATGAGCAAATGTGAAACAAAAATGTATGGAATGTGCAATAATTGTTAATCTCATCTTTTTAGTCTTTCATTTTCATACACAGAGTATAATACATTCCTATAAATCTTGATGAATTTCTTGTTTTAAAAGAATGCATTACATGCCAGAAAATATGGTACATTCTAAAATATAAAGAGCTATGACCTTTAAAGCATGACAAATTTACAAAAAGGAATTTTAATATTTTCTGTAATATAATGCGAAATCTAAATTTGTAACTCAGCCAGAAGAAATTAGTTGCTTTTGTATAGCTTATTATTGAAAATTAAATAAAACAACAGGTAACTATTATGTGCGTTATATACGAAAAAGTAAAATATTCTTCATGGGGGTTCAAAAACTAACAAGACAAACAAAAAAACTTCTATGCTACACTGAATGCATTCCTTGTAAAAACGAACAAACGGGAAAGCAGAAATAATTAGAATAAATTTCGCATACAGCTGTTTTCACAAGACTTCATAAAATAAATTTTCTTTACCTGAGAAAGAAAATAAAAAAAGAAAATCAACAGTAGCAATACATACACTTGAACACTGTTCTTGCTAATTTCATACTCTTTCTTAATATACATTTATGAAGAGACCCCTTTTATGAGTTTTAGTTGTATACAGATTATGCTTACCTTCACATTTGTTGTTACAAGGCACATATATATAAAAAACTTTTTTTTTTAAATGTATATTTATAAAAAAAAAAAAAAAAATCTGTTAATTATCTACCACTTTGTACAGGTATTCATGATTCAAAAGATCTACCAGACCAGAATCCCGACTGCATCATTGGTTTTAGAAAAAAAACAAGGATCCAAAAATCTCTTTCAAATCCCATAACTTAGCAGCAAGTGCATGTGCAAAACAGAATAAAGACTGATATAACAGATTTTCATTTCATAAAACATTTAATGCATAAAATTAAAATATTTCAAAATATTCTTACTCTGCTTCCGAAAACTCTAAACTTGCTTTTTCAATATAATCACGCAGAATGGAGACATCTGCACTCAAGCTACTATCAATACGATTTAATTCTTGAGTTATATGTGCGAGCTTGATGGCTTCAGCATGGGTCCGCATTTGCCTGTAACAATTTACATTAAAATATACATATATAGAAATGATTAAATAATAATCTGGCCAATTAATCGAATATGAGTATTCGATTAAGTACATGGTTGAAATCTGAATAGCCAAGTGCTACCTTTTAAAATCAATGTTTTTAACTTTAAATTCAAAAACAGCATTAAGAATAACTGTCTTATTATTTTTAATACAAAAAGATAATGCAGATTTCTCTAATATGAATATTTAATAAATGATTAAATTTAATAAGATGTACAAACAAGGTGAAATGGTACTACATGCTAAAGCAACTAAATGAACAGAAGACGACTTTTCGATACAGCAGAATTTAGAGGCATTAAATATTTGATTAAAAAAATATATATATGAAAACTTTATATAAGAAATGTTTGAATTTTTTTTTAATACTTTAAAAATCTTTTGAAATTATGAAATAAAGTAAGACAAAATATTGGCTATCACCAGCATGAATAACATGAAATAATTGGTACTCATACATTGGTATCACTCAAGGCAGGCAAAATATTTTTTTGGTATTAATACAATAAGAGACATTCTGATATAAATATAGAATGAAAGATTTTTTTCATCTTTTGAAATACAAAGATGTCCTGTAAATAAAATTTCCCACAAAAGGATAGTCTATTAAAAAGAAAGAAAAGAGAGAATAAAATCATTAAAAAATCAAATATAGGTACAATGATTTTTTGTTGTTGTTGTTGTTTTCAAAATGTCCTATTGTTTTAACCAAAGACGCATGCTCACTAATGTTAATCCCATGAGAATTTTTTTTTTAATACCTTGTTAATATTTCAATATATATATACAGGGTGATTCAAAAAAGATAAGAAAAAATTTAAGGAGTATTAGTACATATCAAGCCAAACAATATTAAATAGGAAACCAAGGGTCCCAAGCGTTTTCCAAGGAGATAGCCGCCATTAAAGTTTGGGGCCCAAAATTTCAAATACACATAAAAAACGGAAAAATTGTTCGATTGATTTGCAGTTTTCACTAAAACTATTCTTTATGTTGGTATTTTCATGAAAATAAATTATAAAGATAAATTCCGAAAAATGTCGGTAGAGGGCGCTTTAGACTTTGGAGTAACGAGCATTTGTTTTTTGCCGTTATTTTTGCATCTCATTATATGGTTTCGCAAGCTTAGACTTAAACTTAAATTTTGAGCTCAAAATCTGAATAGTTGGGAGTGGTTAAGTAGCACAAACTGAACTGTGTTCAGAGGTTCAAATTTCAAATGATTATAAAAAATGGAAAAATTGGTCGATTGATTTGCGGTTTTCACTAAATCTATTCTTTATGTCGGTATTTTATTAAAAATAAATTATAAAGCTAAATTTCAAAAAATGACGATAGAGGTCGCTTTAGACTTTGGAGTAAGGAAAAACTATTTTTTACCGTTATTATTTGCACCTCGTTAATTTTTTTTAGAAGCTTAGACGTAAACTTAAATTTTGCGCAAAAAATCTGAATCGCTGGCAGTGGTTAAGTAGAGCAAACTGAACTGTGTTCAATGGGGGTGGGGAGGTTTAAATTTCAAGTTATCATAAAAAATGGAAAAAATGGTAGATTCGTTTACGGTTTTCGCCAAAACTATTCTTTATGCCAGTATTTCCTTGAAAATAAATTTTAAAGATAAATTTCAAAAATTTCCGTTAGAGGGCGCCTTAAACTTTAGAGTAACCAACAACTTTTTTAACTGGTATTTTTTGTATCTAATAAATGCTTGTAAAAGCTTATAGTTAAATTTTTAGCTCAAAATCTGAATCGTTGTGAGTAATTATGTAGCGCAAAATTGAACTGTGTTTGAGGGGTGGGGAGAGTAACACTTCAACACTTGAACACAGTTCAGCTTGCCCTTCTTATCCCCTCCCAACTATTCAGAATTTGAGCTCAAAATTTAAGTCTAAGCATTTGCAAGCATTTAATTAGATAGAAAAAATAACGTTTATTAATAGTTGTGGGTTACTCTAAAGTTAAGGGCACAATCAAATGAAATTTTTAAACAATTATCTTTAAAATTTATTTTCAAGGAAATAGTGACATAAAGAATAGTTTTAGTGAAAACCGAAAACAAATCGACCAATTTTTCCGCTTTTTATAATCATTTGAAATTTGAAACTCCCCACCCCCATTGAACACAGTTCAGCTTGCGTTACTTAACCACTCCCAATGATTCAGATTTTCTGCGCAAAATTTAAGTTTATGTCTAAGCTTCCAAAAAAATTTAACGAGATGCAAATAATAACGGTAAAAAATAGCTTTTCGTTACTCCAAAGTCTAAAACGCCCTCTATCGCCATTTTTTTAAAATTTAGCTTTATAAATTATTTTTAATAAAATACCGACATGAAGAATAATTTTAGTGAAAACCGCAAATCAATCGACCAATTTTTCCATTTTTTATAATCATTTGAAATTTGAACCCTCTGAACACAGTTCAGTCTGAGCTACTTAAACACTCCCAACTATTCAGATTTTGAGCTCAAAATTTAAGTTTAAGTCTAAGCTTGCGAAACCATTTAATGAGATGCAAAAAATAACGGCAAAAAACAAATGTTCGTTACTCCAAAGTCTAAAGCGCCCTCTACCGACATTTTTCGGAATTTATCTTTATAATATATTTTCATGAAAATACCAACATAAAGAATAGTTTTAGTGAAAACCGCAAATCAATCGACCCATTTTTCCGTTTTTTATGTGTATTTGAAATTTTGGGCCCCAAACTTTAATGGCGGCCATCTCCTTGGAAAACGCTTGGGACCCTTGGTTTCCTATTAAATATTGTTTGGCTTGATGTATACTATTAACCCTTAAAATTTTTCCCATCTTTTTTGAATCACCCTGTATATATATATATATATATATATATATATTTTTTTTTTATTTCATTGGATATACTAGGTTGATCTCTAAAGAAACTGTTTTTGACTTTTTTGATTTTGTTGCAGGGTTTTTTTTTTTTTTTTTTTTTTTTTTTTTTTTAGAGGATATTTTTATTTTGGAAACCGGTTCTAAAAGTGAAAGTATCTTAATTTAAAAAAAAATCCACAAACAAAACCAAAATGCTTATTTTCATCTTTATATTACCACAGTGTCTTTTATTTTATTGTATTTTTTAACACAGGTTTTGATTCTGCTGTTATTAAAAGTACTTGAAAGCATCAAAAGTATTGTTAGGTAATGGGTAGTTTTGTGTTTAAATTTCAACATAAATTGAGAATAGATTGTGAAGGAAAAAAGCTGCTTTGCATAAAACATCTAACAGAAGAAATGGCAAGTCTTGGGAAACTGAAAAATACAAAAGAAAACATTGTATAAATATAGGCATTAAGATTCCTGTCCCTGCAGGCGAAGACACTTGTGAGCCAATGCTAAATTATGGAGAGGTAACCTTCTAATATCATGTTTGCATTTCAGAATTTTTAAATTCTTTTCTTTTTGCATTAGATAAGCTAAAGCTCTTCATTCCTTTTTCACTTTTTAGATTTTAGTTGCAGATATTTTATTAAATGGACATTTTCATTTTCTAACCAGTTTCTAAAGTGAAAGTAACTTTATAAAAAAATAACTGTGACAGAAATAAAAAAAAAGTAAAATAGGATCAATGTAGAGATAGATATCAGCAATCCAATGCAAAAAAACATTTAAAATTGCTGAAATGCAAATGAGATATTGGAAAATTACATTTCTATAAATTTAGCATTAGCTCACGAGTGTCTTCACCTGAAGAGACTGGAGCCTTAATGTAAATATGTCAAAGAATTTTTTTTGTTGTTGTTTTTGTTGGCTATGCCATAGGGGTGGCAAGTTTCTGCTAGGGTGCTTAAGGCCCTTGTCCTCGCTCGAGGAAAGGCTCGCGAGCTAATGCTATTCCTAAGGTAAAGCATTTTTCTAATAACTCTTTTCCATTTTGACATTTTTGAAAAAAAAAATTTTGTATTGGATAGCTAAGGTGCATGCCGACAGCGCAGCTTTTTTACTTTTTCGATTTTGGTTGCAGATATTTTTTACAAAGTTAGTTTCACTTTCAAAACCGGTTTCGAAACTGAAAGTGCTTTTAAAAAAATATATCTGCAACCAAAATCGGAAAAGTAAAAAAGGTGCGCTGTCGGCATGCACCTGAGTGATCCAATGCAAAAAATTTATTCAAAAATGTCAAAATGCAAAAGAGTTATTAGAAAAATGCTTCACCATAGGAACAGCATTAGCTCGCGAGCGTTTCCTCGAGCAAGGACAGGGGCCTTAAAACCAGTGGTAATAACCGGCATGTCAGAAACTAGTTTCTGCCAATAAACAGCAAAAACTAAGAAATAATACTAACAATAACTTTAACCTACAATGATTTATAATTCACACATGCATTTAATATATAAAAAATTTAGTTAAATAATTAAAATAAAGATTATGAATGTTATTCAAAGTAGCAAAAAGTTTCAAAAGGATGATTATAAGTATACTTTGTTTATATAAAAATTTTCTATCACTTGAAAAACAGAAATTCTCATAACCGTAATTTGATTATGTATATGTTTAACTATTAATATTATTGTTTAATTTCTATTTAAAAGTTTTAAAAAAATTACAAAAAATCTATATTTTAGCATCATTTTTCAGAGTATATTTTAATAAGTAATACACAGCAATAACTTAAAAATTATCCACTGCTTACATACAAAGAGAAATGATTCTTACAAAAATACATAAGTAAATATTTGTAGCACAAAAATAACAGAAAAAAAATAGTGAAATATCTTGTATAATTATTTTAGAATATTGAAAGGACAAATTTATTTTTGTGGAAAAAGTAATAATATACAAAGAGCAATCCATAATGTAGGATTAATTATGTTAACTTTCTTAACCTAGAACTGCTTTTTAGTTTGTTCTGAATGAAAGAAAAGTTTGAAAATATTCTTTCTAGACCAGCATTACTTGCTGATAATGTCATTATTGAGAATGTAAAATATGAAAAATTCTCATTTTCACCAGTGTTTGTGGGGTTACTTCAGTCAAATGAAAAGACCCATTTGCTAATGCTAATCTAATGGAAGAAATTTATAAAGATATCTCGGTTGCATTTTAATATATTTAAATGATTTTTTTTTTTTTTTTGTATTGGATGGCTGAGACTAATCTGATTGCAGGTCGTTTTTTACTTTTTCGATTTTGGTTGCAATTATTTTTACCACACTTTTATTAACTTCACCTGTATGTTTGTGAGTTTGTGACTCTCCTTATTTTATGTATGTTTACCGATTACTCCGAAACCATGCAACCGATTAACTTGGTTTTGGTGTTAAATGAAAGACAATGCTCTCGAATTGGTACCACTTCAGTTTCATTGAAATTAGTTCAGTACTTTTTTAGTAATTAGGCAAAAACTAATAAAATTAGTGATTTTTTGCTAATTAAAAGTGTTGAATACGTTCACTGAATGGAGTGTAGACAGCATGGCCGAGCAGTCTAAGGCGCCGGATTGAAGCTCTGTTTTTCGAAAGAGATTGTGGGTTCAAACCCCACTCCTGACATTATTTACATCTATGTAAAATTTAAAAAAAAATTTCGTATTACAATTTTTATTTTTAACCGGCTTCAGAAAAGGAAGAGGAAGTTATCAATTCGACGCATATGTATTTTTTTTTCTATGTATGTTCACCAATTACTCTGAAACTATCCAACCGATTAATTTGGTTTTTGCATTAAATATAAATATAGTTTAAAAAAACTAAAAACCACGCTTTTAAAGTAATCAAACTAAAAAGTGAAAAATAAATATAGTTTTAAAAAACTAAAAAACACGCTTTTTAAGTATATCAAACTAGAAAGTGAAAAATAATTCGTACTATAAGCTGAAAACGAAAATAGATGAAAAATACTATATTACTATAAAATCATTGTTATTATAGAAATCAATTATTAAGCAATAAATAAAATTATCGTGGGAAAAAAGCGTGGGGTGCTTCTTAAGAACTAATAGATGGAGCATGGTAGATGGAGCACCCCACGCTTTTTTTCCACGATAATTTTATTTATTGCTTATTAATTGATTTCTATAATAACAATGATTTTATAGTAATATAGTATTTTTCATCTATTTTCGTTTTCAGCTTATAGTACGAATTAGTTTTCACTTTTTAGTTTGATATACTTAAAAAGTGTGTTTTTTAAACTATATATATTTTTTAAACTATATTTATTTTATGAGGGTGCTTTCGCTTTGCAAACCAGTTCCAAAAAAGAAAGCATTAATTTAAATCTTGCATTTGTGAGTTTCCATGATATTTCGATCATTAAATAAAGTTAAACAAATTTTATGAGCAGCCATAAAAGAACAGTCATGTTTTTTACTTTTATCTAAAGCAACAACAATAGATTTTAACATTTGAAACAAGTATTTAACTTCTTTATAAATCATGATATTTATTCATAATTTTAACAATTGTTATGTCCTAAATATCATTTTCATGATTTTCAATTATCTGTGAATAATAGGACTGATTCTTCTTGAAAAATTCAAAACTATCAAATAATAATACAAAATTGATTTTTTAATTAAGACTATTGACAGTATTTTATTTGTTATTTATCCTGAATAAAAAGTTATTTAAGCCATTTATCACTACTAAAAGTCTCAAATTATGTCATGAAATCAGAGTTGTTAAATACCCGGGTTTTTTCAGAAAAAACCCAACCCACTGGGTTTTTTCAGGGTTTTGGGGGTTTTATCAGGGTTTTTGGGGTTTTATCAGGGTTTTTCGGGTTTTGGGGGGGTTATGGGAGATGGTTCAGAATGCTTGAAAAAAAAAAAAAAAAAAAAAAAAAATGTACTTATTACTAAATTTAAAGTAGCTAATTGATTACAAATATATATAAATCAATGACAGTAATCAAAATTATGCTTTGTTTTTAGATAAATTGATTATTAGTAATAATTTATAAAGTATTTTTTATTATTACTAAATAATAGAATAAGCCAAGTAATTCTACATGTCTACATAATTAAATTAGGATTCTAAGCATATATGGTATTTTGTCATGAGTTTCTATTGTATAACATAGAACGGATTACACACCAAAGTATTTTTTTTAATGGGAAAAAATTTGTTAGTGTTACTTACACATGCTACAGAGATTAACTAACAATTATTTCTTTTAAAAATTGTAATGGTGTAATTAGGACATTTCTTTTCTTTGGGATGGGGGGTGATGGTTATAAACTTTATGAGTGGTGTACTGATATTAAGAAATATATTACAATATATTATATGTGTAACAGGGCTCGAAATGGAAAATTTTACTAACCGGAACGCTATTTCAAAATTATAATGGAAAATTTCACGAACCGGAACGCTATTTTTCAAAATTATTTTTGACTATTTTTTTTTTTCAAAGTATAGTTAAATTTATTTTTATCTTGTAATTTTTAAAAGTTACATTGAACAGAACAAGTTATATACATGTAAAATAATATGTTTGCGTAACGAAAAACGCCGATTCCCCCCCCCCCCTTTTGCCGGTAAGCAACATGCGGAATGTAAACGGTCCGTGTCTTCAGTAAGGCCAAAAATTCGTCTGCTTCTATCTCCATTATATCAAAAAATTAAATTTTAAAAGTCTGGATGTGAAGACTCACATTTATTCAGTGATTTAAGTTTAAAAAGGTTATTTTTTTACTTTGCTGGTAACAACATGCGGTATGTAAACAATTCCATCTCCGTTATAACAAAAGATTAAAATAAAAAAGTTTAAAGGTGTGTGTGGACAAGGAATGGAAGAGAAAAATTTTCACTACATGAAAACTAATAAATGGATTCACATCTTATATTTTGAAACTATTAATTTAATTTTGGACTAGGAATAAATTCTCTAAAATGAACATAAAAGTTAATTTTATTTTAGGATTTTTTTGCGGTAAAAAATTAAATTATATTTCGGAATTGGAATTTACACAGCTACACAATTACATTTGTGTGAAATTACACAATTTAAACACAAAATCAGAAAAATTTTCATATGGGCAAAGAATATTTTTTTTTTTTTTTTTTTAGTGGCATGAAGAATTAATGACATTTCTTCTTAATTTCAGAGACTATGTCTTTAAAAAGTCACTACAATTCTAAATTATTAGCAAATAACAAAATTTAATGTGACAATAAAAGAATTAAAATATCGTGCACTATATTTTATCTTTATATATTTTAATTCTGAAATGTATTTTCTTATTTTAATTCCATATATTTTAACTCTTTGAAATTTCTTCCTGTTTTACAAAATATATATCTTTTAATTAATATGCATTTCTCCCAGATAAAAATAAGACAATTTTTTTATTAAAATAATTACTACCGTAGAGAAAAATGTTCTATTAAATTATTTATTATATATATATATTAAAGTACTTAGCCCAGTATGATAAAGAAATCCAGTTTTCATCAAAAGGTATGAAAAAAATAAATTGAAAATTTGGCCACAAATACAGAAAATATTTAATATCAACTCAAACACATGAAAATTTACCTTAAAGGAGTGCCTTACATAAAGAAAATAAACAATAAGTAAAAATGACAGGATAAATACTAACATTAAATTCTTAGAAAGGAGGCAATATACACTTGTTTATAAAGTCCATATATTAGCACTGCGCATGCTTAGTGGGGTGTAGGGTGTGGCTTGCCACAGGGGTGTTAAGTGCGTATCAGCACGTTTTAACTATCCTTTTTTCGGATGAAGCTGAAACGAAAAGTAAATAATGTTTTTTGGGAACTATAACAGTGTGCTTTAATAATTTCACGAACCGGAACGATACTTAATATAACTTCACGAACCGGAACGATATTTTTCATAATTTCACGAACCGGAACATCGTTCCGGTTTGCTCCTGTACATTTCGAGCCCTGATGTGTAATATAAATACATTATATATGTAATTTAAAGTTGAAATTTTGAAAAAACCCACCCGGGTTTTTTGGGCTGGGCAAAATCATAACAACCCTGCATGAAATGAGTTTATGCCAATTAAAACTGCTTATAACCATTTTCTGCCACTGGCACAGCAGAAATCATTTTCTGCCGGTAAAAACACAGCCCTGCTATACTATATCTGAAGTATGCAGAAGTACAATAAAACTTTTATGATACATTATTAATTATATAATGCTGAAAACATACTTATCACTTATAGCTTTATTAATAAGGGCTCTCCGTCTTGCATTTTCTGTTTCTATCTGTTTTTGCCTCAACTCAAATACTTCTAAAGGCAGCAAATGAGCATTTGATTCATCCAAATCTTTGCTAAAAGTATGCAAAGAACAAAAGCATTTAAACATTTCTAAAAGGCAAATAGCACATTACTTTACTGCATAGTAAAGTATAAGTTATGAATATCTAATTAAAAATAATAACACATAAGAAAGTTAAATAAAAGTTATTCAAATAGTACTGATGATTTAATAAGCGCTTTAAAACTTGTAATCAAGTCATAGATACAATCATGACTAACATGTACAAGATCCCATTGTAAAAGAAAATTAAATGTATAATCAAACTGTATTATGGAAAGACAATGTTATATTGTGTAAATGTGATACTGAATTTAAACATATGTTCAAATAACCACAGAGTAAATTACAGATCAATAGATAAAAGACGAGAAGTAAAAAGTATACATGGGGAATATGAGTGATGGGAATACCATAAAATCCTGTTAATCTGCCCTTCCCAATCAAACGCCCCCTCCCCACTTTATAAAAAATTTGAAATTTTCAAAAAATCCCGAGAAAGCGCCCTCTCTCCCCATTCTCAAAAGCGATTGAGAATGGGATGAATCATTATGAAATGAATGAATCAAGAATCTTTGATGAAATGTGTGTTTTTTCGAGATTTTTTAATTGATTTTATGCTTGTTTTGGCTTTTTTTTACAAATTTCTTCTTTTTTCTGCATTTTTTCGGCAGAATTTACGTTAAAAAAAAAAAAAAAAATTTCAAGTATCAAAATTTATGATTCATTCCTGTAAATTTTGTTGAACGATCGCGGAAAAATCCTGGGTAAGCGCCCCCTCTAACTATTGTGCAATTTTTTGTCACGTTTGGGGGCGGATTAACAGTATTTTATGGTTATGTATAGAGAAATGGTTATCAATGTTTGATCAGGGGTTTGTCCAGACATTTCTCACAGGGGTCTGTTTTTGTGACATTGTGAAGTTTTTTTTGTATTTATGAAAATTTTATTCATAATTTTGTGAATTTTAAATTATTGATGCATTTAGGTTTTATCCTTCAGATATAAAATAATTAATTAATATGTCTTTTGATGAGTTCAGCTGTTTTGTTACAGGTCAGATTTTAGTTTTAAATGAATAAACTGTGAAAAGTTCAATTTGAAGATGTTGAATTCTGTGAAAGTCTATTTAAGAGAAATTTTTGTGAAGGGTCTTTCATAGGACCTAAAATTTTTATAAACACTGCCCTGTTGTCTGGAGTAAAATATTGCTTAGAAATTCAAAGATGATAAAATATTTCTGTATGCTGCTTCTTGTTATCAGAGTCAAATTTCTGATGATCAATAGTGGCCAGAAATTCCGTGCTTTGAATGCACAATATAGAAACATTTAAGAACTGCATTTTAAATTTGCTATAGACACGAATTTCTTAATATGTAGTAACTTTGTATTTTTTGGACTAAGATGTTAATGAGTAAGTACAAAGTACATTAAAGATACAAAGTGCTATAACTGTGCACTTCAAACTTTTCAGAGTGAAAATTTTAATAACAAAAACATCAAACTTTTTCATTTGTGAATTATTTTTTCTAAGCTAAAAATGCTAGTTTCTTAATTAAGAGTTTATTTATTGAACATTAAAATAAAATAACAAAAAACCTTTTTATATAATGAATAATGAGTTTGTATCTCTGCCTCATTCATATAATTATTTAAAAAAACACATAATGTATAAAAATAAGCGCTTAATTTCTACTTTACAAATAAAAAAGCTGAAGTAATTTCAATCAATTTCCTGAACATTGGTATACATGTTCAAAGAGAAAGAAGAAATTTTTCCACATTTCTAACACAATGAAATCAGCTGGATTCAAACATTCAAGAATTAGACCTTCTGTTTTGAAACTATTGATGGTTTTTCTATACTGCTTGATTATTAAAGCATAGCACGGCAGTGCTATGCTTTATTTATTTCCAGTGTGACTCCGTAATGTTATTTTATTTTGTTTTTTCTTTTAAATTTGTTCTGCAAATTATGTCTTTGTTTAATATTTATTACTTATCATTTATTATCATGCCACACTTCTTCCATAAACTTTTTTATACATTTTCAAAATAGTTTGAAAATAGCTTAAATACCTAATCAATAACCAATTTTCATAAAATTCCCTATAATTTTATCAATATCGTTCTATAACATATTCACCAAATTCTATCGGAAATATCATTTGAAACTTACCATGTTCACTCATTCACACACATACAAATCATGACCACAATACTTTCCCTCTTAAACTATGTGCTTGGAAAATATATTGCAATTAAAGGGCTATCGAACAAGGTCAAAACTGTGGTTACTTTCAACAATGATAATCTATGATTTTAAAACCTTTTGTGTGACATCTTAACCCTTTAAAGTTCATTGGTTTCTTTACAAAACCACAAAATTTTAATTCTGATATACAACAACAACATTGGAATTTTAATTTTAAAAAATCTTTTTACTATGTATATGAAAAATTACTTTTTCCCATTTATAAATATATTTGTTCGCAATTACCCGTATCATTCATTTATTGCAAAATCTCAGCAATGAAAATGCTTTGTTCGTTAAAGGGTTAATAGATGAGAGCAATATTGGCCTGAAAAGGCAATGAAATGCTTGGAAAACTGACGAGTATAAAACTTTTTTCCAAACAATTAATGAAATGCTTGGAAAACTAATGAGACGAGGCAATTTTTGTCACTTCAAATTTTCCTATGTAATAGCACTTTTAGAAAAATTTAAGTTTATATGTATGTGTATATATATAAATATATATTTCAATCAATAATCAAATTGCTAAGGGATCATTCTTTATTATTTATACTTTTATCATCTTTGTGGTAATTTGTTATTAATGGTTACATACAGTAGACTCTTTAAAATCCACACATTATCACAGATATAAACAATGAAACTTTCAGTTCAGATGTAAGAACAAATTAATTTTTTTTTTAGTTTTACATCATTCCATATGCATTTTAATATGTAATTCTCATTAATATAACTGAATACATGGATTTTTATGAAGGAAATATAAATTTATTTCTGAAAAAAATCAAGATATTGCTTTGCTAATTATAACTAATAATCATTTTTTTTTTATAAATAAAATATATTTAAGTATTAATTATTTTTTCTTGTTATTTAGATTGCAAAATCTGAAACAGAACTTTCTTGCTTTATGATTTTGATGTGAATTAATAGAGTTCCTTGTGGAAAATTTCATTGATTAATTATAGTAAACTGTACCTCAACTTTATAATGCATATTAAGTTATAGTTATCTTTATTTTTAATGATTCAATAATTTAAAAAATATCTTAGTTTTTATTACTTTACTTAATTATTTTACTATATTTCAAGCATTCATTATAATTTTCGATTGTAATATTACATTCAAATAAATGTTTAATAAATATAAACAAAGCAATGACCAGAAATCTGCAAGATTTAAAAGTCCAGACAACCTCTGGTCCTAAACTGCACACAATTTTGAGGGAATTTACTGAATACATATATATTCAAAAGATAAAAGTAGGAAATTACATTCAAATGCAAAATAAAAATTTTCATTTTACCACTTTTGCTCACTCATCCTAGTCTCACTATTTACAGTTGCAAGTTTTTCCTGGTTGTCACAGCAAATGTAATCGTCACACGTACAGTTCATTTCACTATTATTTAGCTGACTATTAACATCAGGATAGCTTGACATGAATTCATTAGTTATACTATTGCTGTGACGAACATTATCATCTTCTAAATACTCGGCCACATTAGATTTGATTGGTAACTTTTTGATTTTCATTGGACCTCTCTTATTTGAAGCTGAACCTAAAAATGGTATTAAAAAATAAATAAATAGATAGCTGAGAAACTCATGAAGCAAATAGATAAAAGCATATATACATAACTTAACTTTTATAAAAAATCTGACAATAAAAAATAAACTTGCAGCTCAAGCCAATATAATTTTTAATAATTGGGTATTTACTCCCAAGAAAGAAAAATAAAAGCATTAACATTAAAAACCTTCTGTGCAAATTTTAATATATTTCCAAGGAAACCTGAATTTATACGCTTTAATACTTTCATAGGATTCTCTTTGTACTAATTCAAAAGAACAGAATGGATTTTCTGAGAAACCTTTTTTCTTCAAATTTTTTCAGTTTGTATCAGGGTTCGCCAAAGTGGGCCCAACCCGAAAAAACCCGCCCGGGTTTTTTCGGGCGGGCCCACTTGAAAAAACCCATGAAAAAACCCACTTGTGGGTTTTTTCAAATTTTCTTGTGTTTTCACAACTGTATTATTATTTAATCTAAAGTATGAAAATGTAAAGATAAATGCCAATTGAAATATATTTCAAAAGAACCAGATTTAAAAGGAATTTCTAATCATTGATAAAATGACCAAAAAAAAAAAAGAAATTAGCTTGTAAAGAAGGAAGCTTTTCATGCCTCTATTTTAAAATGCATCCAGGTGCTTTAAATCTTAATGTATACTATGAGAGTGTTATACAGAAATTTTCAACATTAAAATGGTGGCAGATTATAACAAAGAGTGAAAAAGATAAGTTTCCTCATGGATTTTGTCAATTTTTCTTTTTTTTTTCTTTACATTCAGCACCAACTATTTCCGCTTCAACCGAACAATACTTTTCTACATTTGATCTGGTTTGGAGCAAATTACATAATCATTCAGTATTTTATCAAGCAGCAAAGCTAGTAAAGGTGTATTTCCATTTGTGATCTAAATTTAGAAATGCCACTGACACTGGCTGCTATGACAATCTAATTTTACATTTAATACTGTTGCAATATATATATATGTATATATATAAGAAATTTAGTTAAAATTTTCAAAAATATTATATATCCCCCCCCCCCAAAAAAAAAAATACTGATTTTTTAATTGAAGTGAATGAAAGAAACTATATAAATTTAGTATGTTTAAGTTAAGGCAGAATTACTGTGATTTTCCCCAACCCAAAAAACCAAAGTGGCTTTTTTCTGAAAAAACCCAAATGGTTTTTATCGAAATTTCAACTTAAAATTATGCAAGCTAGTATGTTTTTTAATATCAGTACACCACCCTTAAAGTTTAACACCTCCCACTCCCCCTTCCAAGGAAAAAAAAAATCTTAATTTTCCCAATGACAATTTTTAAAACACCTTTGATACATACCATTCCATGTTATACAGTTAAAACTAATTATGAAATACCACATATGTTGAGAATCCTAATTTAATGATGTAGACATGTAGAATAATTGTTTATTCTATAATTAGTTATAAAAAAATACTTATTAATTATGATTCAACACTAGCATTAGTTTTAATACAGTGCTTTAATGATAATTTCATTGTTAAAATCATTATAAATAGTCAATTTTTATAAAAGCAAATTATAATTTTGATTATTGCCATTGATTTATACATTTTTTGTAATCAGTTAATTAAATGTTATTTAGTAATAAGAACAATTTTTTCAAACATTCTGAAACACATTTCTTAACTTAAATAACCCTGATGAAACATAATCTAAAATGTATCCAAATACTTTAATTGCATGACTAAAGATGGCATCACTGAAAATAGCTTATGAAAGGGGTGATGCAGATAGTAAAAACCCAATTAATGACTTAACCAATTAGCTTGCAGCTGAGTTGCGAAACAATACAGCAGGAACTTTTACTTTTTTGTTCTTGAAGAAGCTGATTGGTCAAACAGTAAACTACACATGCTATACATAGATCAAGAAAATTCCAATCATAATGTTTGATGTGTGTGAATTGAATGAAGTGCAGATGGTCACATATTTGAAGTAAAATTTAGTGTTTTTTATGGTCAATCAAAATTTAATAGTCTTTGTATTGTTTAAATTATGTTTTTTAATCAAATTTAATCATAAATTAAAAAATTTGATTTTCCAAGTTATTCTAAAATGCCAAAAGTACAAGGCAGTGGTCGAAAATTGGCAAGTGAGTGGGGAGAAGTGATAAAAATTGATGGTGACTCAAAATGCAAATGTAAACATTGTGAAGTAAAACTAAGTTGCAAAATAGAAAGAATAAAAGCACATTTACAAAAATGTCCAGCCAGAACCAGAATGATGTGCAATACTGAAAGTAAAGATTCTGAAGTACAATCATCTTTCTTAAACACCAGAACGATAGAACACCATCCTGATTACTTGCCAGGAGTTATAGCTTTTAAAATTAATGATCCTGCCTATTATCCAGCTACAATGTTTAACGAAACTGTCATACAAGAATTTTCCACGCAAAAATGGTGGCAGATTATGGCAAAAAAGAGTGAAAAAGATGATAAATTTCCACCTGGATTTTGTCAATTTTTTATATCGTTACATTCGGCACCAGCTTCCTCTGCATCAATCGAAAGATACTTTTCAACATTTGGTTTAATTTGGACCAAACTGCGCAATCGCTTAGGAGTTGACAAGGCAGCAAAACTTGTAAAAGTGTATCGTCATTTAAGATCTAACTTTAGAGGTGTCACTGACATTGACTATTAGACAATCCAGTTTAATACAAATAAAATATAAAAATTGCTTAAATTGTAAAGAAAAACAAAATGTGATTCCTATTACTTTCTACATAGAAATAAATGTATATGTATGAATGTTGCTGTTTTAAAGTGATTTCTGATTGAAGTAAATGAAAGAATTGGTAAAAATTAATCTGTTTAACTTAAGTAAGATTTTTATAAAGAAGTTGAGTTGTACTTGGCTTAATGTATCATTCTTGCAGTAATCTACTACTAGGTACAAAATAATCTTTTGAAATATTCTTATTTTCATTTTTATATAATTATTTTTATTGTTAATCCAAACTTAATGCAAAATTATATCCTTGTTTCACTGATAAATGAAAAATTCTAGTATTATGCATGTTAAAATTAAAAGTTTCAAGAGTTCTCTAAGAAAATTTTAATAAAACCCGAAAAAACCCGGGTTTTTTCAAAAAAACCCGGGTTTTTTCAAAAAAACCCGAAAAAACCCGGGTTTTAGACAACTGGGCCCAGTGGGTTGGGCTTTTTCAAAAAAACCCGGGTTTTTTCAAACCCTGGTTTGTATGAACAAAAATAAAAATTATAAAATACCCTTCCTTTATTTATGTGCACAGGAGATAAAATAAGGTTTTTATGAATTAGCAATACCCAAAATAATGATAATGTCTGTAGTGAAATTTCTTTAACTTTCATCGTTAGAATTTCAGATTTTTTCAGTCTGCAGAACTCAAAATAAAGCCAGAATTATAAAATTAATTCAAAAAATGTATTTTTTTTTTTTTTTTTTTCATTAGAATTCACAAAATCTAAGTTATTTCCAAAATAATAAAATTTTCATCTTTAAACTTCCTCTTTTCCAAAGAAATTTTTCGAGTAGATACAGCAAAACAACAACTAAATTGTAATGATTTTGTTTTTATGCAGTTCCAAAATAGTAAAATTTTCATTTTGAGTTCTTTAGACTTTGATAGTTGGATTTTTTAGGTTTGTGGGCACAGAAATGTAAAATTAATCAAGCAGAAAATATAATTTTTTCCATTTTATTTTTGAAGTTCAAAACAAGAATCAGTGTTGAAATAGTAAGATTTTATTTTTTCTTGTATTCTATCATTATTTTAACTACAGGCAACACTAGTACATTAGCCCACCTAGAGTCAGAGTCATTAAAATATCCCAAAGTCTGAGTCAGCTTTTTTTTTTTTTTTTTGTCAGAGTTATCTAATTTTGTTGCCCAGTTATAAGCACAGCATTTAGAGAAATGTACAAATAGTTGACATAAAAGATAATGTAATATTTTTCATATTACCATCAATTAAAAATAATAAAAGTAATAAAAATAAAACTATGCACTTTGTTTATTTATTAATTTTGAAACAAAATGAAGGAAAACTAATGGCTAAAAAGCCAGAAAAAAAAAAATAAATAAATAAAAAATATTTGGTTAACTGCTTTTACACAATCATCTTATTTTCAAACACAATAAATCATTTTTTTAAAATACAAGCAGAAAAAAAACAAACTGCTTTTCAGTATTATTTTTAAATTATTTTAACACATTCAAAAGTGAATGAAAATGAAATGTCACCATTAATTCTAATCAGTGGTGCAGCCAAGGGGGTGGTTTTGGGGTTAAAACCCCTCCCAGAGCTAAGTAAGATCGCTATAATTGGCACTTATATGAATCAAAACCAAACTTAATATTTAAATGTTTCGGAATCCGCCGCTTTATTGAATCAGATTTCATTTAATAAAGTAATTCAATTAAATGGCGAAAACTCTACTTAAAATTGTGAAAGTGCACATTACATGGATTAGTTCAGTAAAAATTGGTTATTTGAAATAAATCACTTTTCTGAGACGCGTTATGCTGAAAAAATGATGATTTCCTGCCACACAGATGCTCTTTGAGTTAAAGTATTATACAGTGAATATTCTAATTAGTACTGATTCAAATAACTGGCAATCACTTTTATCAGAAACTCAAAAACCCCCCCTAGAACTGAATTCTGGCTGCGCCACTGATTCTAATCATCTTATAAATGTCTTACTTAGTTAAGCTTTTTTTTTTTTTTTTTTGCTGTTATCTGACTTTATGCTCTTTAAAATAAGGTATCTTAATTAAACAACAACAAAAAAAAATATTTCACCAAATGTTGACTAACCAGTATGATTCCACAGTAAACAGTGTTGAATTCAGGGGGTGGCCCGGTGGGGGGACAATGTCCCCCCGCCCCACCGAAAAATTTGCATTTTCAATGTTCAAGAAGTGCAATCCTCCCCCCCCCCTCCCAGCCAATGAAGCCCCTCCCGGAGAAAAGCATCTGAATTCAACACTGATAGCAAATTACATTAGTAGCAAATATTTCACAGTACATGCTTTATCTTTATCAGTGATGCTGTCTGCAAATGTTCTATAGTACACCCTTAAAAAAAAAAAAAAAGATTGTTTTGGTCTTTCTGGATTTATTATTTAGCTCTTGAAAAGAATAAAATATGTTTCAGATAATCACAAGAGAGGAACATTTTGTTTAAAATACATAAATACATTGAATTTATCATTTCTAGAAGGAAGACAAACATTTGTGAAAAGGGATCCAGTTTTTTAGAAGTGCCTGAATCACAAAAACTTGTGATTCTAAAAATATTGCAAGATCATTTTTCATATAATCTAAAACCAATAAACAGTAATAGAAAAAAATATTTTTTAATAAATAAGAATATGAAGATTGTTACCAAATTCAGTACTTATTTTAACAAATTAAATTATACAGAATTTTTTTAGGCTTAATTGTAAGTTCATTTAAATTTAGAAAAGAAAAAGAAGAGTTACCGAGAGTAGGAGAGTAGAGGTCTGCACGGGCCGAAATTTCCAGGCCCGGGCCTGGCCTGAAAGTTAAAATTTCGGCCCGGCCCGAACGAAAGAAATATTGGCCCGACCCGGCCCAAAAGTGAAAAATTCGGCCCGAGCCCGGCCCGGCCCGAACGAAAAAAATAATGGCCCGGTCCAGAAAAAATTTTAAATTTCGGTCCGAACCCGGCCCGACTCGAGTGAATTTCTACAGAACGTTGATCTTTAATCTTATGGAAGAGTTCTGACCAAAAAAAATTATATTAGTCTTTTTTTTCCATGGTTATAATCTCCATTTATGCAGAAGTGCCGTAGGCTGCGATATTTATGCTTTTAAATGAATCTTTGTTTGTTGTATGTAAATGTTTCAGTTATCACTAATATTATTAATCCACATTCCCTGTAATGGAGACAAAAAATCGAAAAAGCGGTATATGGTAAAATTTCCAAAGACGAAATCGCTTTGGAACGAAAAAAAAAAAAAATACATTCCCTTCTTAACAGATGTAAATGTTTAATATATATTTTTTTTCTCCCGTATTGTTGCATTCATTTTGCATGGATGAACATTTTAAAAGAAACTTTCAATTTTCAGTTTAAAAAAAAATTTCGTCATAATCATGTTTTTTTTTTTTTTTGTATGTGTGTTGTGTGTTTAATTCTATTTCAAAACGCCTAGTAATCTACGATTCTTTAAAAGGAATAAATTCTAATGTTTAATTTTAGAATAATGACGGCTTAAAAGTATATGCTTTTTTTGCAGAAATTTTTGTACAAAGCCAAATATTACTGATTTATAAAAAGTCGAGAAAAGGATTTTCATTTAGGGAGATTCAATAGGAACTGATTATTTTGGTCCATGAAAACTAGGAAGAATGGAATCAGTCTCGGCTTCGTATGGAAAAAAAAAAGTTAGGCCCGGCCCGATACTCCAGCAAAAAAATTTAGGCCCAAGCCCAGCCCGGCCCGAAAAGATTAGTGACTTGGCCTGGCCTGGCCTGAAAGGATTAGTGACTAGGCCCGGCCCGGCCCGAGTCTTCAGAAGTAAGGCCCGAGCCCGGTCCGGCCCGAATGCCATTATTGGAAATCGGCCCGAGCCCGGCCCATGCAGACCTCTATAGGAGAGAGTGTGGTGGAATGGGACTGTAGATTTTCCTCTCCATGTATCATTCAAAACATTTTATAAATTAGATATTAAATGAAGCAATGATTCCCCCAATCTTCAGTAGAAAAAAGTAGTTGGTCTGCATAATCTCGCAATTTTATAAAGAAAAAAATTATTTTAAAAATCAAAAGTAAGTTTGCTTTATCCTACTTTTTCACTTTCTATATATTAATGACTTGTTTAAGCAAAGATGTAATAGTCTCTCTACAATGGTACATTATACAGTATGGAATATTCCAATACAAAATATTACACAGTATATTATCTTTAATTTAAACTATGCTTAAAAACAGCATTTCTGTTTATGTAAGAAGTTTAATATGAAAGATGGTAGAGGGAGAATAGGACATGCCAACAAAGGTAGGGATAAGACAAGTCTAATTCTTTCTTTTTAATAAGATGAGTGCAAATTACTAATATGCAAATATTTTTAGAGGTTGGTATAATAATAATATGATTGAAAATATGTTCATTCATTTCAAAATATAAATAAATTGAAGTGAAAATCTTTTAATGTCATCTCTGACTGACAATTCTAAATTTTTCTTAATTTTCCTTCCAGTAATGAAGATACTGAAATTTCATGTTGTATTCAGGGGCATGCCAGCAGTATCCAGCGCCTGTGTGCAGAATTTCAGTTGGCGCCTTTTACCCCTCCCCCATTCAAAAATAAAACTTTATATTAGATCGTCACTTGCTTTTTTACAAAAAACAAACCAAGGAAATTTCGATAGTGGCGACATGTTTGTGAAAATCTGTTGAATAAACTTTCAATCTTTCTGGCAGTCTAATAAGGCCATAGTTCGAAAACGTTTTTGATTTGATAGCAAAATACTTATCGAAGTGATTTTTTATGTCTTTCAAAGAGTTAATTTTGTTTTGGTGAAGAGAATATTTGACAGAAAGAAACAAATAATAGTCGGACGGAATAATGTCCGAAGAGTAGGGAGGATGGGGCAGAATGTCTCGATTGAACCCAAGGAGTTTGTTTCGGACTGTCAAAGATACATGTGAATGCAGTTATCATAATGGAAGATAATACCTCGTTTGTTTGCCGATTTGGGGGTGTTTCCTGGCAATTGCTGCCTTTTGTTCATCCAGTTGCGAAAAGTAATTTTCAGACTTGATGATCTGATATTGTGTAATAGATCCAATTTTCACCAAATAAATACCAAAACTTTCTTCTATAGAAGTCCGGCTTTAGCCACAGGAATGGGATCTTTATCCTAGCTAGATCAGGCTTGTTTGTATTCTTGATTGTTATAAAGTATCCAACTTTCATCTATGAGGACCAATCTTTTCACACAAGGATCTTTCTTGTTGAAAACGCTGTCTACAATTTTACACTCCAACAGGTTAGCCGCCATTAACTATTTTTATATTCTATTATACCAGTATTTTTTTTTTAAAAACCGTTTTGTACTAATTTTTATTTTGAAATTTTGTCAAGGTGTGAGTAAAATATTTTTATTTTCAGAAAGTAGTGCCAGTTGAATCAAAAAATAGCACATGAATTGTTTTTTTCGGACACTCTATAAATGGGAGAACAAATAGCTTGCGTTCGACAGAACTATCCTGATCCACCTTCCCTACTCTTCGGACATTGCTCCATCGACTATTTGCTTTTCTCTCACAAAAAATTTTAATTGTTTGAATGACATAAAAAATCATCTCGGTTAGCATTTTGGAACCAAATCAAAAAATTTTTGGAAAGAAGGCATTATAAGACTCCTGTAAAGATAGGAGAAGGCTTGTTGAACAGAATACTATATTCTTTAGTAAAATCACGCTGTTTTCGAAATTTGAAGGGGTTATATTTTGGCAAAAAACAAAAGAAACTTTTGGGACAACCTAATAAAAAACTCTGTCAGTATTTATAGATGCATAAATTGCATCCTGCTAGAGTTCCAGTTCAAATAAAGTTTTTTGAACTAGAAAATTGTTTAATAAAAAGCGTCTTGTTTCAACAGAGTTCGTATTTTATTTCATTTATTAAATAAATTTCTGGTTCAAAACATGTGTAAATTATTTGAAAAATAAGGAAGGTTGGCATATATATAAATAAAATTTGAAACATAATAAAGCCCGTGAAAATAAAATCTGTCTGCATCAGAATCCTACATTAAACGGCAAAATTCCATTGTACCAAAGAAAATAACACATTACAATAACATGAGACTGCATCCATTCTAATAGAATTAAGTTGTTTGTCATCTCTAATTTGCATATCTATATCAACCTTTAACTGATGAGACAGAAATTCTCACACAACTACAGTAAAGCAATCTATGAGACCGCACCATCGAAAGATGAATAAAAAGCGAAGTTAACTCATTGGATTATGTTTTTGTACTAAACTTTATGTATAGGGCTGTTATGATTAAAATTCACATATTCAAAAGTCTCTGATAGTACTATAGTCCAAATGAAACAGAATTTCAATAGTGTTTATAGTTGAACTGTAAGTTAAGTGTTAAACTATAAAAATCGAGAAAAAGCAGTGGTCTGTGAGACCGGCAACACCAATTAAAGGTTAATAAAAGAAAGACGTTTGTCTTTACTCTGCGTGAATTTTTATAGTTTAACCCTTTTCCCTTGAGAGGTGATTCTCACTGACCACTAGTGCCCCGCGTAAATGGGTGCTCTAAATGCTCTGGACACCAGTATCTTAAACTAATTTTCTTCGCTTTATCTAATGGCCGAATAGTCTGTGATAAAATATGGTGAAATAAACTTTTAGACATTAGAGGTGTCCGAAGCAATTGGCGTCCCGATTTATGAGAGACACTTGGCAACTCTAGTTGTGAGTGAGAGTCACCTCTCGAGTGCAAAGGATTAGCTTGTAACTTTCAGTTTAAGTACAAACACTACCGAAATTTTGTTTATTTTGGAACTTTAGTAAATACTATCAGTAAAGACTTTTGAGTAGGTGAATTTTAAATATGACAGCCCTGCACATAAAGTTTAGTATAAAAACATCATCCTTAGAGTTAATCGCGCCTTTTATTCGTCTTTCGATGGAACGATCTCACAGACTGCTACACAGTAATTGTATGAGAATTTCTGTCACATCAGTTAAAGATTAAGAATATTATTTTTTGCCGGGCAGGTCGGATAGTAAGATAAAGACAAAGAATTTAAAACTCTTATTTCATAAATCTATATATTTTTTTCGTAATACAGTGACCATATTAGCTGCTAACTTATTTATGTCTAAATTAAAAATTTTGCCATTCTAGTCTCACAAGCGTCTACGGTTATATGTAAAGCTAATAAGAGCTGACATTTCAATATTTTGAATTTTATGTTTTGTATTGAAATGACATCACAGTTATATTTGTTCAGTCTATGATTGAATACGAACCCTATGAAGGATGTACAAGGAAAGGCCGTGCCTCTGAATCTTTGCAAGAGTAAGAATCTTTGGACGTTTATGGCCAAATTTAGCCTATTTTTTCAATCTCCATCTCTTTAACAAAAGTTCTGCTTCCGTCAGGATGATATGTCCAGAGCATGGAACAAAGAATATAAACTGGAAGGAAAACCGGTCAACGGAGGTGAGCCGAGGCAAGCCGAGAATTCTGGGACAAGTGTGACCCTGAACTGCCGGCAACCTTGGCGATTTTTTTCGATTGGCGATAACTTGGCATGTGTTTTACCTCTCGCTGTAGAAATCAGTCTAATGCAGTTACATAAGCCAAATAAGCGATAAATCCGCCAAACAGTTGCCATTCCTCAGGGAATGCTGGGATATGGGTGAACCTCACAGAAATCCGGTGGCATCAACGATCACCCTGCTCCTAATGGGAAAGAGGCTTCGTTTTTCTTCCCGTTTATATTCCTTCTTCCATGGTCCAGAGTACAAGAAGTATAGATAAAAAGTATTTGTACTGCTCGAAAGTCTGTGGTCCTAAAAGACGTATAATTTTTGGCCAAATAAATAATAATCTCTACAAAAGTGATCATTTGTAGAAGCGCTGAAAAAGTATATTGCTTCGACCGCCTAGTGTTAAACCTTCGACATGGAATGCCAAAATTGTCACAAACGGTTGATGCTTACCAATTGAAATTTGTTTTATAACTGAGGTCAGTCTCTCGAAAATAAAATCTTTACAATGATAATATTATGGCTTATGCACAGCACACTCCAGAATATTTCAGGTTTTAAGTTGTTTCTGTAATCAGGGTAGATGTCTGTGCGTGTCCGTACCTGGTCTAGAAAAATGAAAGTAAACTTTCAAATGAGTCGAGTCGAGCCGGCAGAATAAAGACAACAGCTGTGCCGATATAAAAATTTACACGTAACTGATAAAATATGATATTTTTATGGATATAATTATGAATAAGTATAATAGTGGTTGGTATAACAGAGGTTAGTATAATAGCGATGTTGGTTTAAAAACAACAATACCGAAATATAACATATCCAGATTAGAGATTGGCATTTGACTGCTACATAGGGCTTGAGGCCAGACTGAAGACGCTTATGACGCTTCAGTCTACCGCTATTCATGGGCTTATTACTAGAGGAATTTTTTACCAATATTTCCGAATAATAATTTTCGTTTTATTTATAACAGGACCTCTGCAACAAGGAGAAGATTGTTATTTAAAAAAAAGAGTGAAATTTAGTTCTTGTGGTAATAAAACTGTACTAGGCTTTAACACTACCACCGTGAGTAAATGTTGAATGTTTTCAACAACCTGGCGCCTTTCATCGTTTGCAACTCTATGAGTTGCGCTTCTTTTTATTGAAATGTTGGACTGGTCTACGTCTAAGTTAACTTATTAGGAAACACAGAAGTCGAATAAAACAAAGTAAATAAATAATAATAATAATAAATATATATATACAGTATTCTCGCTGTCACTCGCCAATGCGCCAAATTGTGATTAAATTCTTCATTTGGCGAGTAATCAAGCAATTAGATTCGCCAAATTGCTAGTGCTCAATATATTTGCTTTTTCTTTTTTCATACATATGCATACATATTTAATATATACATACTTTTTATATTTGTAGCGGATAATTGAAATTAGATTAATAACAATCACTGTCACAATTATAAAAACTTGGGTTATTTTAGAACATATTGAAAAAAAAAAAGAATACATTAAAAAATTAAAGGTTTTTTTTTGTGTGTGTGTGTGTGTGCAACACGACGAATCTATTTGGCTAATACTTTTCTCATTTGGCGAATGTTTTTTATTTTTAATTAGCCAAATTACTAATGTTGGTCAAATGTCAGCGAGAACACTATATATATATATGTAGGTAAGTTTAGGTAAATTTATTAAATTTAATTCAGATGTTAAGAAATTAAGATACATTTTAGGTTAATAACATTAAGGATTTTTTTTAAAGTACTTTCTCTTCAACTGAAATCTTTGGCGCCTTTACTACTTCGGCGCCTGTGTGCGCCGCACACTTCGCACACCGGGTCGGCACGCCCCTGGTTGTATTGCAGACATTATCAACTTACAATCATTGTTAGACTGTATATATAGATGATACTAGGCTATTTCTGTCTCATCATATATTGCTTTACATCTGCTCCATACTTTCCTGTTAGTGGGAAGCAATGAGACATTTTTTTTTTAATTTACAATTTCTTTAATTATAAAATTGTTTCTGCAAATTATGTTTCTATATTATTCAAGGGAATTCAGAATTGTTTCATTTTATGTTCTATAAATCAATTTTTTGTTTAATTTTTTTGATTTTCTTATTTTGGCAAAAAGTGTCCCATTCCTCTCCTACTGACTACTGAGCCTAAAAATACATATGAGATTTCTCAGAAAATGGAGATGCAATTTATTTTTCAATTAACAGCCTGAAATTTTTAGAAACTACTTTATATACTTTTACTTTTTCTAAGAAGATTTTTCAATTTAGGCTAGATCTATATGCAGAAATAAATTTCAAATAACAAAAAAATATTTTAATACAGTTTCATTATACAAATTTATTAGTAGAATACTATGAATCAATATAAAAAATCATTTCTAAAAGCCTATGAAACTTTGACATAATAGCATAATTTGTCAGTATTTTATTTTTTACTTGTGAAAAAACTAACACAAATACTATTCTTTCTATACATTATTAGATATTTAACAAATAAAAATATGCGTTAAGTATATTCAGAATTTTTTCAAAACTAAATTGTAAACAATTTAAAAGAACAAACAGAGAAAGTAATATAGTTTGATAACCAATTAACATTAGTTGAACGTTATTTTTGTAACATTTCTATAAACCATGAACAGGAAAAGAAAAAATATTTTTGTACTTTTTTTATATTTTTTTTCTTGAGTACTACGCATTTTCAAACAATGTATTTGTGGATTATAATCATAACATACCATCTACATCACAAGACCTATCATTGCAAGAATCACAATCACTTCGTGTAGTTTTATTAATTCGTACAATGTCTTCATCAGTGAAACCAGCCCACTTCTCGGTTGACATATTTTAAGATTCAAAAATGGCGTATGTTATTATTATGAATACTGCTGAAATAAAAATAAAGAGCACCCATTAAAAGGTTACACAGTTTACTATGAAATAGATCAACAAACAAACCGGAATCAAAACAATCGTTCATTCAAGAGCAGAAAGCTGTCAAGCGTGTCAAATACGTTGACAGTTAAAAATCATTCACTGTGTAATAACTGTTAGATGTGAAAGTGAATATTTACTTTCGAATTTTGCGAAACATGGCCTTAAAATTTCGTACGGCAAATCACAAACCTGGGATTACGGTGCTTCATTTAAAATCGACGTAGAGACTTATGATGTAAACAAAGCGTAAACAGTATTACAATGTCTTGTGATCTTACGAAACTCGAAAGCAATGGTAAGTTTAAGCACAAATGGAAGCGCGTGCAAGCAACCACAATAAATGTAACTATGGCCTGTGATTGGCTGACTGTAAGATGTCTTATGCCGAAGTTTCGATCGATCGCAGAAGCGTAAGATTTAAGATAGCGAGGCACCGTAATCCCAACCTAAATAAATCTTAAAAATTATCAGTTACATGCAAACGTAACACTTCCGGCTGTAAATCTGTCTACAAGCCAAAAATGCATGCGAACGTAACGCATCATAATCATCTGCAACTGGTCAGCAAATGCCTTGATAACTTTGGCCAAATAGAGCTCATCAGTGGTGACGTCACAACCCCAGAAATTGGTTCAAAACAAACCACAGAGTTAAAAAAAGATTGAGATGAAATATGTTGTTTTATCGTGAAGCTAAAAATTCAACCCTGAAACTGATTTAAACAAGTTACAATTCGGCCCAAACACTTGCGAATCGCTTTTAAAAGTTCAGCAATTCAACAATCAGCCTTTGAACGGTATCTGATTTCTTATTGAAAAACTTTTTTTGAAGGTATATCGTACATCTCTAACAAACTCTAAACTCTTTCGGTTTGTATTGACCCAGTTACCATGGAAATGCGGGGTTGAGTTGTCTGTGACGTCACACTGATGAGCTCTATTTGCAGAAACCTCGGACCTTCCGCAAATCACTTGAAATTGATATTTTACAACAGGGGCGTGCGAAGAGAAAACTGTGCCCGAGACAAAGTTTCAATTTGGCGCCCTCCCTCAAGTTTTTCCTGTGATAGGCCAAAAATGACATTCGTAATACAGTGAAACCTCCGAATAAGGGACACCCATGGGACCGAAAATTTTGTCCCTTATTCGGAGTTTTTATTACAGCGAAACTTAGCTATGGGACCGAAACTTTTGTCCCTTAAATAGAGGTGTCCCTTATTTGGAGGTTTCACTGTATAAATCGAGTGTCCATTAAACTTCCTCGCCTGGGGGCGATTGCCACCTTCGCTCCCCGTTTCGCACGGCGCTTTTTTACAACATGGCGGGCGAGCGAATTATTCTTTTCTGCGAACTTGTTTATAGATAATTGAAGAAAAATCCTTATATTTGAGGAGTACCGATATGTAGATAAGTACGTCGCCAGGTTGAATCATACAATCGTAATGACGAAATGTAGTGGTAGATTGGTTGACGGAAATGTTTGTAAACATGCTTTCTTTATGACTTTACATACTTTTTCTTGAGAGTTTGTAAATACTTTTCTTTATGACAGACATGCTGCACAAGCGACGAAAAAAATCCGCTTAAATAGGGCTCATGAAACCACAGATAAAAATATCCCCTGGTAGTAGAAAGAAGAACTAAAAATTGTACGACAATCGAAAACAAAGTTGAATAAGCAAAATCCCAGTTGAAATTGTGTCCGCAGAGCCAACTCCGACGCTATTATTTGCGGTTGTTTTGCGATCGTTTGACAAAATTCGAGTTTAAAAAAAATTCGCATAGATAGGGCCCATGAAACCCCAGATAAAAATATCCCCTGGTGATAAGAAGGAAGAACTAAAAATTGTACGACAGTCGAAAACAAAGTTGAATAAGCAAAATCCCAGTTGAAATCGTGTCCGCAGAGTCAACGCCGATACTATTATTTGCGATCGTTTGACAAAATTTGCTATTTTTTCGCGATTGTTTGACGAAACTCGAGAGGTTTTTTTGCCATCTGTAGACGAAATTTGCAGTTTAACTTTTTTTTTGACGAAACGCGCAGTTGTTTCATTGTCTTTTGACGAAACGTGTTCATTTAGAGATGTTTTAATGAAATTGGAGTTTTTTCGCTTTCCTTTGACGAATTTCGCAGTTATTTTGTCGTGTTTTCATGAAAATTGCGATCTTTTGTCGAAATTTATGGTTGTTTTGCTATCTTTTGATAAAATTTGTGGATCTTTTAACAAAATTTGTTTTTTTTTCGGAATCTTTTAACAAAATTTGCATTCATTATCTTTAGACAAAACTTGCAGATCTTTTACATTCGATTAACGAAACTTGTGCTTGTTTCATGATCTTTTGACAAAATGTACTATTATTATGAGATATTTTGACAAAATTAATATTTTTACCGCGATACTTCGGCGAAATTGATATTTTGTGAGGTCATTTGTCGAAATTCGCAATAGTTTATTGAGACAGATCGATATCTTTTCGCGACCAATTAACAAAATTCATTATTTGTTTCTGCAACTTTTTGACAAAATTTGCAACATTTTTCCTTCGATAGATTATCGATATTTTTGATTTACTTGCACAATCTTTCGGCAACATTTGGAATTTCTGTCTGAACTCTAATGAAGCTAGTGATTTTACTCAACGAACAATTGATGATAATCACTTGTTTCTGAGATATTTGGCGAAATAATCAAGCAAATTTTTCCACAATTATTTGAAGAAATTTTTAATTTTTTCGTGATCGGTTCACAAATTGACCAAGAGAAATTCTATTTAAAAAAAAAAAAATCTCTTTAAAGAGGGTTTTTAAAATATAGTTGCAGAAGAATCATAGGTCTGTGGAAGGATTTTCCAGGGAATATTACACAGCATTTTTTATTATACAGGACTTTCCTTTTCTACATACAAATTGTGCAATATTCAAATCCTACCCTTAAAATGGCATCCTTATTACTAAGGAAAGGAATTTCTGTATAAATATTTACAGACGCACTATTCACTCAAGGTTAGTATTCATTAAGAAGGTTTTATGTTAAGAAGTTTGTTTTAGTCATCTTTTAAACTTTTGGAATGGAATACATAAAAATTTAGGAAATTTCAAGACAATCACTTTTGAAAAGTCTGCTGTACGGACTAAAAATCACAACATGAAAAATAATATATTGGTATTTTGCTTTGCTTCAAAAAATTGTAGTTTGAGACCAGTTTTTGTAGCATTATGGTTTATAGCTCCAAATCATAGCAACTACGATTTTTTCACAGCAGTTGGCAGGTCTGGATATATCGACTAATTATCAATACTATGCACTAACTGGACAAATAAAACTTCTTTATTAGCAACACTCTAAAGACAAAATCAACTGGATTTGAAAAAAAGAAAAATAAATTTTTTCTTTCATGTGTAAAGTTGAAGTGAAAATATTTGACATATTATCATGAAATTTCCTTTCATTGTCATTTCTACAAATTCAAGATGCTATATCTTATTCAGCAGTTGAAATAGAAAAATGTACATATTACAGACAGCATACAAATGGATTCATCCTTGCCAAATGTCATTTAAAAACTTTTTTCCCTTTCTTTTTTGTCTTACAAGTTATCAGAAATGCTAATTTTTGAAATTTTTTTTTATTTATTAGGGTTATAATTCACGAGGGAAAAAAGATATGTCTGTTTTTTCCAACGAACAAGCCTGGAAACACCTATCACAAACAAAAAGTGTATAATTTTACGCCTATTACATCATATTACCCCTGATGACATATACTTATCAAAAATTGGCATTTTGAATAACATTTAATATGATTTAATGTACTGAATTTTTAAAAAATGCAGATAAATTCACAGCAATTACATGATGTAATAAAAGAAAAAAAAAATTAGGTTTCAGATCTTTTCATTTCTAGTAGTTCAAATACCTCTACATGTTTTCGTAGAAAAGTATGTAAACTGCAATATCTTTCTCAGACCTGAGCAAAATAAAATACATAAATCTTTTCTAATATTAGTTAGTTTAAACAAATAGGCATAAAAAAATGAGGTTTTAAAAGAAATTGATAAATTTTGATTTTTAAATTTTGCTGCACAGCACATACTTTTAAATTGATGTTCAGATTATAGTTGCTTTAAAATAATAATAAAAAAAGAAATGCTAAAAGTATGGGAAAGAATAGAATCTATTATAAAAAACATAAGGCAAATATTAACTTCTATTCCTAAAATTGGACAAAAATAGTTGAAAAAAATTAAAGTAACATAAAAACGAAAACTTATCAGCAGAGGTTGAATTCCTGTTGCACCATTTTGCAAAAAAGTAATTATTGATGCCAAAATCCAAAAGCTGAATGTTGATTTTTGATTCATACATTACAATGTCAAATTGGTTTTAGATTGCTGCAATGAAATTTAACACAACAGAAGGAGGAAACAAAGCATCCTTTTTAATGGATGCCAGGTCTCAGGAGGATGTTAAGTGATGAAATAATTGCAAAGAAAAAACAACAACCAGATAATAGATGACTTTTATTTAAGATAAACTGCCACATCTCTAGTTGAAAATAATGTCTAATTCAGAGATTAATAGAAGTGAAAAGGCTTGTAACTAGAATACATCATCTATAGTTATAAAAAGAAAGTAAAGTTAAGTACATTATAATCACCAAGAATATAAAAAGCTTATCACAAGACGCAACAGTATCTAAGATAGAATTTGTTCTTGAAAATTCAGTTTTATTCACACATTTCAAACACACTCAACTCAAAAATTTCTTTTAAAAGTTACAAACAATTTAATAAAAACAATATATATATAAAACCTCATCAAACAAACTAAGAAAATAATACTTTAAACATGAACAAAATATTTTCATGTTAGAATGAAACCTGCATCAAGTGATAATTCAGAAGGCAATTATTTTAGTAACTTATGTATTAGTGAAAAATAAGTCACTTTATCACACCAAATAGCCTTAAAAAATGTAAATACAAATGAATAAAATACAGTCAAATAATTAATATTTTAAGTACAAGTTTAATTAATGCCAAAGATGATCAAACATCTAATGTTTTAGAACCATTATCACAAGGTTATAGTTTGAAGTAAACATTAGTATTTGTCATAAGGCGATTAAAAACAAATGAAATAGTCATTAAAATTTTTCCATAAACAAGCACTTTGGTATAGTTCTCTTACTATAATTTTGGCCAATGAAATTAGTAACCTAAAATTAGATAAATTTATCAATAAATTAAGGTATTAATTACTAATAGCAATCAGCAGAATCTAGTTTTTAATTAAATAATGCAATTTTTTTGCACCATTGTGTCTGTTAGCAAGTTTACTTTTCCATACAATAGAATTCTTTGATAGTCATTGACCAAATTATCATGGGAGGACTATTGTCGAGTTTCTTGTTATCCAATTAAAACATCAGATGTTATAAATTATTAAAATGTGATAGATGTTGAAACTTTGACAGACGTTATAATAGGAAAATTAAAATTTAAATGCATAAGTTCAACATGAACCCAATAGCAATCACCAAATTTTCAATATGCTCAGAAAATTTTTAATGTCATGAGTATTTAAGGCTTAACAACAAAAATTGCTTTGACTCTGCATTGGCTGTATTGTCAATTTAAAATTTATTATAGGACAGAAAGATTACACACATTAAAATATGGATTGATAATTGAAATTCTAGCAGTAGTCTGCAAACTTGACACATTCCACTGCTTTGATATCTTTTTCCTTTGTTCATATGTCCTGGTAAAACTGTTAGCTGCGTTTGTCGCTCACAACACTGCAGTTTACAGAGGAAAAAAAATGGAGATGCGAGTAAATTTTTAAGACATATTGCAATCTAGTTGCTAGCATTTTTGTAGAAGAGCTCATTATAGTTCTCAGATCTCCTTTTTTCTATAAATTCCCTATTGAAACAGTAACTAACTTTGACATTTTCAGCATTCAGACTAAAATTTAGTATCATATTTGGATACTTCAATAAATTTTAGTTTCAAATATAAAACAAGAAATCATTTGATATAGTAATTTAGCATACATACTGATGTAATATTTGGAACTCTTACTGTTAAAAACCATTTTAATATTGTTTGAAAACAAACTACAATGTGGGTAATTTTTTAAGTACTTAATGGGATGAGCTGTAGTTCTAGATTCACATATTTGAAGCTTCTAGAAATGGATTTCAGCTACATTTAATGTATTTTTGAAATATCAACTTTAAAAATATACATTTTTAGAAAATAATCTTAACTTTCATGTTCAGTGGATTAATTTCATATAAAATTGTACACCTTCACTTCAGAAGCAATTTCATTGTTGAACAGTGTTCTCAAGGTTAAATGCATAAATATTTCTTTAAGATAATCTCAATTTTGAAAACTCTATACTGATTTATTCAATTTATACAATTATGATTTATTCTTGTCAAGAATTTTACTTACACCTCCCTCCCCCTCTCAATATATATATTGCTAAAATCTTTGCCAGGTGTTCAATTTATACAGACTTTTGTAATGTACTACATTTTAACTCTAGGATACATGAGTATATCAATCAACATATTAATATACTTTAGCAGCCAAGTACAAAATACCTATATTATGCATCTTTAATGCACATAACACACAAAAGGAGTGTATTTTTAGATAGACAATCTCTTTAGATTAACCCTTTATATAATTATGAATTAATAAATTTCATCTTTTAAAGTTTTTTACATTAATTTTTAAAAGTATATTAAATTGTTTGTGCAATCATTAAATAATTTTTAGAAAGATTTCACCAGTTAAAATTAATAAACTAAATTGAAAAATCAGTATTTATAGAGATTTTGTGAAGTATTTGCAACTCTACATAAATTATGCCTTTAAAACATTATTTTTTTATCATTTTATAGAACCAAGAAATGTACAAATATAATGGCCTTGCAAATAAATATAGAAAATTTTCAGATCTTAAACTTTTCACTCCATGTGTCAAACCATCAAGAAAGCCGAACACGCTATTAGTTGGAAGAAAAATATCTATTTAAAAGCATTTTTATTTTAGTAACAATTTTGGAGCATGATAAAGTATATAATATCTATAATTCATCCAAATTATATTACTGAAAATTAATGTGCTTACTATAATTTTATATATTTTTAAATGATATTTAAAAGTACTGTCAAAGCATAAAAGGTTAATTATATTCAGACAAACGCCAATGCTTTATCAAAAATTACTTTAAAAAAAGAAAAAAGATGAATTTAGCAGGTTTCACAATATTATACATTATACAAAGTAAAAACCTACACAAATAGAAAAAATATATATACACTGTATTCAAAATTGAGGTAATAAAAAGTGATTTTTTTACTTAAAATTGAGAAAAATATTTTTTAAACTTAATATATAAAAATTGTAGCAACATTAAACTTATTCGAGCACTTCATTATCAAGCATTATACATTATTAGCATCTACTATTTTACATCTTTATAAAAACAACAAATGTATTACAGCAGGTACTAGAATTTACAATAAATGCCACAGGATTACATAACAATCATTCTATATATATATATATATATTAATAGCAATATAATAAAGATACTAACATAGACTCTGCTTTATATAGCTTTATATTAAAGCAATTACGCAATTATATAATAGACATGCAACATATTCAATCGGTTTAGTTTCCAAAATTGAGTTTTTAAAATAATCTTGATCACTGTTGCATAATATACTATGCAATAACTAAGCCAAATTATTAACAAAATTATTCAGAGGCAATTTAGTTACATTGATTTCTAAAATCTAAGTTTCGTTTGAGATACCAATAGCTGCAAGTGATAATAATTAAAATCATAATTGAGCATTTATGGAAATATACACATATATTAATTTAAAACAAATATCACATAACTAAGTGATAATTTTACATAAAATTTGTGTGTTAAAAAATTCATAATAAAAAAAAAGCTGCCTTTGCTAATTAAATTACTATACTGCTTATTGCTTTCAATTTCTGGAAAATCATGTCAATTATGACAAAAGCACCCCAAATGGAAAGAAATAACGGATATAGATTGTTATGTTCTGAACTAGGATTATAGAAGATTCCTTAAGTTGCTATCAAATTCTCCAACTTTTAGAACAATTTTTGAGTCAACACTTGATTTTTTAAAACTTTTTGCAAAACATTGTCTGAACATCCAGTATGATAGCAAACAACAATATCCCCCAACTCTTTTCCACAGTTCTAAAAAAGTCTTTGCTAGCGACTTTTTTCTCCAACTTTCAACCAATCAGAGATAAGCAACTGATATGAATAGGTGATACATATTAATGGCTGGTTAGTAGTACTGGTTATCTTTCGACTTAACCATGGCAATTGTAACCTTTTTCTCGCTTTGCGTGGGAAAAAGTTAAGATTAAAATCAGCTGAAAAGTTTGTTGTTCCAAAAGATTGCGAATCTGAAAACAGCTTTACAAGTCATTATTACTTTTATTTGTTGAAAAATAAAAGTTACATCTATTTTATGTAATTAAAAGTAATTACATAGTTTAAAAAGCATACCTAAGTACATAAGATAGATGTACATAAACCTATAAGAATAATAAGGAAAATAGGCATGAGCTAATCAGCATGAAGAAATTAAAAAGTATTAACTTTATCAGCTCTGGTGTGTAAATAAGAGCAACAACTAAAAAAATTTTAATTTTACTTTCCTTACCATTTTTATGCTTTGAATGACATTTCATATTAGGATAAATTGCTTCTAAAATTGGAGTTAGTGCAATAGAAATAATAAAAAGCCATTTTGAAATTAATAAAAATTTAAATCACTATTTTGATCTAATATCACAAAATACAAAAAAGTCATTAGTTTCAAAGTATGAAAAATATTTCTACTAGCTTAAAATTGATTTGTTGATAGAGATGTTTTACATGTAGTACATATAAATTTAAAAATTTTCATTTAGAATTAAAAAGGAATTACAAATTTTTAATATAATTGAAAGTTATTTTTAAAAGTATTTAATTCAGATATAGAAAAGTTAAAAATTACAGTATGTATTAAAAAATTTTCATGGTGCAAAGTTATACGAAAATTGTTCACATTTAAATAAAATAAAACAGAAAATAGGAATTTTTGTTTTTCAGAATATAAAAATTATGTTTTGGAACAACAATATTCACCTAGTTCTTGATCTGCTTATTTAAGACACACCAAATGTGTAACATAGGTTAGGGAAAAAAATTCTCACTTGCATTAATTGATCTCCTCTCTCCAACTTTAAAATATGTACATTTTGATGCTATTTCCTGCAATATCTGTAAGTAGTTCATGTTTTCTGAATTGAGCAGCTTTCAGGGAAGGGGGGGGGGGGAGTTAAATGGGTATGCAAAATCAAAACTTTTCACAATGAAAGTAAGAACATTACCAGAAGACTTAGGCATACAAGTTTAAGATCTTACAGAGCACTTGGAAAGCTATTATTATTTTTATTTTTTTTTCAGTACAACTAATCTTGACATTTCATTTTTATTAATTGAAAGTAAGGGAGGAATTATTGAGCAAAATAAATATCAATGTATATTATAAAAGTAAATTATGAAAGAAAAGTTATGTAAAATAATTTTATAAAATAAAAGTTTTAAATACATCAAAAAACAACATTTTGTGAAGGTGTGAATCTGTCATTTCCTTTAAGTGAAGAGACATACAATTACAGAAGTAGGAGATAGTCCTGCTTTTGCTTTTATATAGCGATGTTGTTTTCTCCATATCTTTAAACTGTATTTAAGAGGCTTGCATATTATATAATAAAATGAGCAGCGATTCAAAATATAAATTCTTTAATAGTAAAATAACATACAAAAATGTCATTAAAAATTAAAAAGAACAATTCCATTTAACCTCCTCAATCCAGATGTTGCCTGGAGGTGACATTAAAAAACAGCTTTTAAATTAATTTAAATGTTTCTAGAATTAATAAAATTACACCTAGACTTTTAAAATAAATTTATGCATATTAAAAGCATCGATATATAGACTGATGCATCTTTGGAGATTTTTATAATAATTTTAAACTAGTTTTTGTAGTATCATGTAAAATTTGTCTCAGGACTGAGGAGGTTAATATCAATTGAAGTAACCTTTGGATATAAATAAATATATGTTAAGATAAAAGTCTTCATCAACTTTATTTTGATTTTTTGTAGTTTGATTTGTGCTATTAAATAGATTTAATGCAAATAATTAAAGCACCATTTTCTACAAGGAAAAACTATAATAAGTGATCTCCCACACAATTCCCAAATCACTCCAATAACTGTAATATTTAGAAGGCAAACAATACTCACTGACATTACATTCATTATATACACCTGAGACCTATATTATATAAAGTTCTTCCAATGATACATAGTTAATATAAAAATTGAAAATTAAATAAATTTTACTATGAAACTTATTAGAAAAATTGGGTTGTTGTTGACATTTTTATAAAATGTATCATTCTATTTTTGAATAAGAGTTAATAAAATAAGAATAATACATTTTGAACATCAAAGTTATCCAATAAAAACATGCATTTTAAACAGTAAAAACCATATTATAGTATGTCCACTTATATGCAGAAACAAGCTTAAAATTCTGTGGCATTTATTAACATATGAGTAATTCCTCATTGTTAAGTTAGTTTATCTTTAAAAGTGTCCTAAATGACTAAAAAATAAAAGCCATGTTCTTGAAAATTCCCTGAAACCACAAAGTTTCGAAAATTGCTGACTTTACATTAAGTATCTTTTTTGATATTGAGATTCAAATAGATTATCACAGTTTCCTTCATTATTTATTTATCATTTTATGAAAAAACACTCATGAGAATACACAAAAAAGAGTAAATGACTAGATACATAAAGTTTTAGTTGAATTTTACACTGTGTTAGTTGCGTAAAACTCACCTCAACTATGTTACTAAAAATTTCTATAAACATTTGAATAGGAAACATTTAAACAGTTATATCCTAAAATACACTTTGAAAAAAAATTTCTATAAAAAGTTTGAAAAAACCTTAGCTTTTACACATATTTAAAAGCTAAGAAGGCATAAAAGAATAAATATAAACATGCTTCAATTCATAAAGCAAAATATTTCAATATATTGTGCATTTATATGAAAAATTCAGATACCATTTTCATTTGTATATGATTAAAAAAAAAGAACTTTAAAAAGACTTTTTACAAAAAAATTTTCTAAGAAACAAAAGTAAAAAGCATCAAATCATAAATGCAAATTCAACCAAAAAAATCAGATGGAAAAAAGAAAGAAAAGTTTAATCTTAAAGAGCAGTTCGTTCATCATAAACAACAACCGCTTCATTAGCTAATAAAGAATCCGTATCTTTGTGAGCAGTAGGGACTGTTAAGTAAGAAGAACGACTTTTATTTACAGCAATGGCTGCAGCACTATCACTCCTCATTCTATTTTTTCGTTTCTTGCTGAAACTCACCTGTAAAGATTTTTTTTTTTTTTTAAAGAACAAGGTTAGAATAATTAAAAAAAAAAAGAAAATTACAATTGCAAGTACAATGTTACAGATAACTAAGGGCTTGTGCACATATAACATTATCATTTTAGTCGGGAGGGGTGAGGGTCTGATACTCAATTGCAAGGTATCTCTAAGGGAGGGGGGAAGGAAGCTTTTGTTTTTTGATATTGTTATTATTTTTGATCCAACCAAACTTTTATTTTTTCAGTAACTTTTTCTTTATATCCAAATAGTCTATTACTTTTTGTTTGATTACCATTTTTATATGTTTTTTTTGAAAATACAAAATTATTATTAAAACCATTAAATATTTATGAAATTATTTCATTCCAAAATTTGGAATACTCAAATTGGTATTCTGTTCTTCAGCTTTATTCACATATAATTCACTTCTAGAGAAATCAGTAATGTAATATGCAAGAAGTGATTCTTGCTTTTACTAGTAGAGAAAAACAAAAAATGTTCGTCACTATTTTTTGTTGATAAATTCTGCTTTAGCCTCCCTGGCCAGTGGACAAGTGCAAAAAGACAAACTATTACTAAATACTTTTAGATGTTATTTGATATAAACTTATTTCATATATTTATATTTTATTGGCCAATGATACCTAGTTGGTACAATGTTTCAAGTGACATTAGTTCTATGTTGTTAAAATGAAATATTTAGGCCCGGGGGGGGGGGGGGGGCATCCAATTGCACTCTCTGCTTATGCCCATACCTTTACTAACTTATTTTTTAAAAATATGTTCAATTATGAAAAATTGTACAACTATAAGTCGATTTTGTTTTATATTTAAATTTTTACATACTACTAACTTACATACAGTACCAAACCTCAAATCCAGACTGGTCATGATGGCGATTTTTCCAGATTTTAGATCCTCAACCAAAACAATAAATAAACAGATACAGTATATGCCCGTGGCAAAATTTTACATGCCACAAAACAATCTATTTCGCAAATTGCCATGTTAGGCTTAGTGTAAGTAAACCCAAAAATACAAATTACAAAAAATAATTCAAAATAAGGATAAAAAATATTTTTTAATACTACAGTATATTCATAGAAATATTAAAACATCTTTTGGAAAATAAAAATGCATCATTGCTCATGAGAGCCAAATGAGGTCTAGGAATCAATATCACGAATTGCTGTGTTAGGTATAAGTAAACAGACAAAAACAAATTACAAAAAATAATTTAAAATAAAGATAAAAATTCTTTTTTTAAATCCAGCACATTGAATTATTAGCAACATGAAAACATCTTTTAGAAAATGAAAATACATCATTGTTCACGAGAGCAGCATTAGGCCTATTAAAAATCAAAAACTAGTCAGATTTTTTTATAAGATCACGATTAAAGCAATTTAATGAGTTATTAAAGTAGCATAATTTCGGGAAGAAGTGCTATAGCACATACAAGTTTAACAATTAACTGTCATTTTTTCCCAAGTTTGTTCCAAAACCATAGCAATGAGCTTCCAGCAACAGGGTTTCTTTCCTTTATTAAAAAAGTATTTATCTCCATTGCTAATTAATTTCTTTAAATCTTCAGCAAATCGCAATAATAGTAAATTTTCCTGTGTTACGAATTTTTATTAAAATATAAGTTATTTGAAAATTAGGATATCTCTAAAAAATGGCCACTATAGGGAAAAAAGATAGCAAAGAAAAACAAGATATCTATTTGTTTCCCTGTGAATTAATATTTTTGGTGCAGTGCTTACAAACAGAATTTTTTCCAAAGAGAAAATTTGTTAAAAATTTTAAAGATGGGGGGAGGGCGTAGTAAAATATCTTTATCTATAAATATTATAAATATATTCTATGCATTTTTAAAAAACAATTCTTCTTTGTGGCTATTTATTTGTTTTTCTTTTTGCATTTTCTGTATAAATGATGAAAAAAGTTTCTTTTTAAAATAAAAAACGTGTACACACACTAACTTTGCTAAATCTGTTAGTAAATTTGGATTGAAAGCAATGCATTAAAAAAAAAAAAAAAAAAAAAATTGCCATAAAATTATTGAATTGAGTATAATTGCATAGTTTAGCATGACTTGAAACTGTGTTACACGTTGCTCCAGCTATGGATGTTTTTAAGAACTTTTTACCCAAGATCATCGTGGAATTTCCAATTTCAGGCCTAGGACCGCTGAGTCACTCTTAAAAAAGAGAGAAAAGAGACTACATTGCAAGAAAAAGAGACTGAAAGAGACCAAAATTTTAAAAAAGAGACTAAAAGAAGACCAAATAAAAAACATTTTTTTTCTCTTCACTTAAATGTTTTTGGTATACAGACAAGCACTATAAGATTTAACAAAATCTGCGGAATAAATTTTCAATGCATTTCAGTCGGTTTTGAAATAATTGCAAATATTGTTGATTGGTTGCAGAAAAATATCTCAAATCGCAACAATTCATCATGAAAGAAAATCAGAAATTCTCCAAATGACCACGGGGACAAAATCATGAAATTAAATGAATATAGTGAAATTCATCAAATAGTCTCAAAAAACAAATCACAAAATCTGTCGCATGATCTCAAGAAAAAAAATTCTCGAAATTAGTCAAATGTTCTTAAGATAAAAAAAATCACGAAAATTATCAGATGGCCTTGAAAAAAAAATCACGATATTAGTCAAATGGATCAAATGGTTAAACATTGTAAAATTCATCAAATGGGTCTTGAAGAGAGGGATGAATCATAAAATTCACTAAATGATTGCGAAATTCCAAGAGTGATCATACAAATAATTGCTAATTTTGTCGAAGATCACGGAAATTTGACAAAATTTGCGGGTTTTCTCACAATCTTTTGACGAAATTTGCATTTTTTTCGCGATCTATTGACGAAAACTGCCGTTTTCTTGCGATCTCTTGAAGAAATTAGCCGTTTTTTCGCGATCTCTTGAAGAAATTTGCCGTTTTTTCGTGATTTTTTTAACGAAAACTGCCGTTTTTGCGATTTTTTGAAGACGTTTGTCTTTTTTTGCTAACTTTAGGAAGAAATGTTACGTTTTTCCGTGATTTTTTGATGAAATTTGCCGTTTTTTCGCGATTTTTCGGAGAAATTCGCTGTTGTTTCGTGATCATTTTACGAAACTGCCGTTTTTTCGCATTCTTTTGAAGAAATTTACTTTTTTTCACAATCTTTTTAAGAAATTTGCTATTTTTTTCGTGATTCTTTGACGAAAACTGACTTTTTTTCGTGATCTTTGGAAGAAATTTGCCATTTTTTTTTCGAGTTTTTTTTTTTAACGAAATTTGCCGTTTTTCGCAATTTATTGAGAAAATTTGCCATTTTTTCGTGATTTTTTGATGAAAATTGCCGTTTTTTTGTAATCTTTGGAAGAAATTTGCCGTTTCACGATATTTTGAAGAAACTTGCCGGTTTTTTCACGATGTTTTAAATGATTTTTTTTTGAAGAAATTTGTCGTTTTTTCACGATCTTTTGACGTAATTCGCGTATTTTTCGCGATCTATGACGAAATAGATTTCTTTTCGAAGACTGTTTGTCGAAATTCGCGATACATTTTATGTCCGAATTTTTGGATTTAGGACCGAAATTTTTAAATTTTTGCTAAATTTTTACCAGTTAAAAAATAGCCTGTGGACCTTCCCAAGAGTCTGCGACGTGCGTCGCAACGTTGCGCCGATTCTGCTCCCGGGAAATTTGGTATACTTTTTTCCGCGACTAAGTTTCACTATAGTTCCATGGAATTTCATGGTTTCATCCTAAGACAGCTTAACATAATCCACGATTTTCTGCCGGTTTCCGATTGAAAAATTTTGCGATTTTTACCCGCGAACAGTTAGCAAATTTCGAGATTTTCCTGCGACAAACTGACAAGTTTTCCGATATTTCCTCACGACAAATTGTTCAATTTCGCGATGTTTTTCCCGCTATCAAATGAGGAAAGTTACGATCTTTTTCCTGCGATCGATCGATGGGTAAGAAACATTTAAAAAAAAAAAAAAAAAAAAAAAAGCGAAAAAAGAGACTAAATCTGCAAAATATAGACTAAAAGAGACAAATGTAAAAAAATAGCGAGAAAAGCGAGTTTAGCGACTCGCTCCGAGGCCTGCAATTTCATTATTCGTTCCAGATTTTGGGTCTTCCAGATTTGAGTTCTGGTACTGTATAAAGTATCATCAAATCCAACTCTTAGAGGAAATGCACAGAAAAAATGTATTTCCAAAGGAATTTCTCATTTCAAGGGAACTTCATGCAATAATAATAAAATATTCAGTTATTTTAGTTTATTACAATTCTGCTTGATGCTAAATATTTTTTTATATTAAATAAACAGTCAATTGCGAGTATTACTCATGCTCAGAGGGTTCTGTACAATAAACTTATGTATTATTAATCCTTTGGGGATGAGCAATTGGTATATGTGAAACTTAAAATTGTCATAATTTTTCATTATTCTCACCAGTTAATTTTATTGTAAAGTAAAGTAAAAAAAATTTGCAATTCAAGTACAGAAAATTTTCTGTTTTGAAAAATTTGTGGTTAAAGATTAAAAATTAAGCAAAGTCTTTCATCACGAAGGAGTTAAGTGCATTATTAAAAGAAAATTGTTGCTGAAAGAATTATAAGATTTTGTAAAAAACTATACAAAGTAGGGTTGATTATAGCTGAATATACTAGAAAATTATGAATAGGTATACCATAAAATTTCAAAGAGATATGAAGTCTAAATAATATCAAATATTGCTATTTTTTTTTTTTTTTTATATATAAATCTTATCTTTATCTATTTATATGGAATTTAACTCGGTACTGAGAATAAAAGGTAAGTGCATATTTAAACTTCATTTGGCATTTCATAAAACCAAATTCAGCGTAGTAATAACCTTTTCTTTTTCCAGTGTAGGTAACACAAAATTCTTGTTCAATGTTTAAACTTGGCATTGTGCTAAAGGAATTTGTGTAGAAAGGAATTCAAAAATTTGAAAATCTGCTTTGGTCTGTGACACGTTTTTCCAGATAGAATTTTAATTAACTTTTAAATATGCAAGAGTCGTAATGAGAAACCCACTCAATGCAAACTAATTGCAAACCCCATAGTATTTTATAAAGGGTTTACATGCAAGAGAAATTAAGAAAGAAAAAAAAAAAAAGACATTTTAATACCAAAAAATTTTATAACACAGTGTCTGCTATACCTGAAGTAAGGAACATTTTGCATTAAATAAGGCAAATACTTTTAAAAAATCCTAATGCTAAAATCGATATATATATATATATTTTTTTTTTTTTTTTTTCATGTTTTATGCATATGAATCCTGATTTATGTGATTAATTCCAATTAAATTGATATATTTGAAACAGTATGAAGTTTATTGCTTTTATACTACAACTAGGTGCAGCATTACACAAATATATTATTAAAAGTTATCTAGGCTTTACAAGCAAAATACACTGCCAACATCATTATTTATTTCCAAACCGTTCCTGTCTGTAAGAGATAATATCTTGGATAATTACCAATGAATACTTTCAAAAAATCATTATCAACAATGCTTTTATACTTCAGCTATGATAGGTACCTCCAGTGCTCCTCAACACCTTTCCTTAAAGCCCACAAATTGAAATTTGTGTGTAACAGAAAAATGTGCTTTTCTCAAAAACTATGCAACTTAGAGTAATTAGTATAGTTTTCCTGCAAGGTTTAGAGTAACATCTATAACCTCTAATTTTCTCATAATTTTAGTTTCAGCATATTCGGAAATTAGATGGGAAGGGGGACATATTTTTAAACTATATTTTTGATGATATCTGAAAATATAATGCTTAAAATTAAAAGAAATATATTTTTGAGTTGAGCATAATGAAAGCTTTCACAAGATACACCACTCTGATATACAAAGGAGAGATTTTTTTTTTTTTTTAATTAGCCCCCTACCGCCCTCCTAAATTTATTTGCAAATGTTTAATAATCTGTAAATATGTGGGTCAATAGTCTTTATTATTTCCCCCAATTTGAGCTTTCGACGTTTCATAGCTTATGAGTAAAATGGCTGTGACAGATGGGTTCCATTTTCACTTTATAAATACAGAACCCTAAAAAAAAAAAGGACCTATGATTAAACTGGAACACTATAAGCCCACTTGTTAAGATGGTAAGATTTTCAGAAATGAAAGATTTTTTGTATATTCCCATATATTATGCATTTTTTTTAAATTACTCTTATATATTATAGTTAAAGCAATGCATGAAAAATATAATATACTGTTAAGAATGAATCTGCAAAAGTAAATACCTAGAAACCGGTTAGTGTCTATACTAATAAAATCCGTGCGCCTCTGTCTGTCTGCTTGAAGTCGATTACAGTTCACAACGCAGGCGAGTTGGAAGTTGCGAGAGGTGTCTTTCGATTGGAAAAATTCCGGGGAAGTCATTTCGGGCATTTTCGAGACCGTGGGACCAAAATTAAAAAAGTTATGAATTAAAAACCCCTTGGGAATCGGAACGAAAAATGTCTCAATTCCCAAACGGAGCTCCGAAGCAGAACACTGCGCCATCTTGCGGTGAAGGACATGAATTTTCCCCCTTTGGCTAAAAGAAGAAACAGCCGAAAACCTCTTTTTCTACCGGCGCTAATTGCATTTTTTTTCGCATCAATTTTTTTGACTTGCCGTAGAATATTCACCGTAGTTTTCGCTAAAATATTGAACATAGAAATAAAACAGGACTATCGAAACTTTTTTTTGCGCGTTTTTTCTTAAACCATTATGCAGACAGTTTTTAAAGTAGAAAAAAACTGATTACATATTCAGAATCTGCGTAAAAATCTGCTTCTGATGAACTAAAAAATACGAAAAAATGTCTTATGGCGTAGTGCCCACCGTACAAAACCAAATATTTTTAACGGGACTATGGGCGCGAAGCGACCATAGCTCCGATCCACAATCTTTTTTTTCAAGTGCACGTGGCCCACAGTGCGAAATCACATATTTTTAACGGGACCATGGCTCTTTAATTTACTTTTTTTTGTGCTTGAGGATTCGAACACCAAGACTTGCTTATTAAATGAATTTTTTTGCTTATTATATACTGCTTAATACTGAGGTTCGTTTGGAAAAAGTGGCCCAGCTAGCGGGCATAGCTCGCTAGTAAAAAAAAAAATATTCTATGAGAAGTACTAGAATCTATAATTTTATAATTAAATTCACCTTTGCATATAACTCATTCAAATCATCTTCAGTTGAGAGAGGTCTGGGCTTGGTACGACCCCACAATGGTAAACTTCTTGTCTTCATTGTAATAACAGGATCAATATTTGTATACAAGGAACTATACACACTTGCACCATCCAATGCTGTAAAAGGCATAAAAACAATTACTTAATACAAAATTATTGATTATAATAAGAATCCTAACAAAACAAAAGCAAATTATTTTTGAGGAATGGAATTAAGAAAGTTAAATAAAAAGCCAATTTATAGCACTTAAATATTTCAGAATACTTTTATAAAAATAATAATTAATATTCAGTAAACTGTATTTAAAAATTTTTATATATAGTACTTAGCCTTTTCATATAAAGACTAGTTTTCGTTTCACTGCAAACATTAATTTGATTGTTTAAGTTAACTAATGACTTGTGTCAGTACAGTATTTGACTAAGTCATAATGCTAAAATGCTTGGAGGTATTGCTTTATGATAAAATTTCTCAACTCCAAAAGCCAATTTCTGTAATGCTGGCAAGAGCCAGAGGCATGTCCACCTTTTCTAAATGACGATAACTGCGTGGATAAACTGAATGTTTATTTTCAGTTACTAGATTTGATTGAAATAATACAATATTAACTGAAAAATTGGAGTTGGCTCTGAATTTGTTCTTCCCATATAAGAAAATAGCTACATTTTAGAATCAATTATCATACAGACAAAAAATGATTTTCTTTTTATTTTATATCTAACCAATAAAAGAAGCATATAAAGTATAAAGAGGTGCTGCTTCACATAAATTTTCTGAACTCCAAAAGCTAACTTCTGATATGCAGGCAAGAGCCAGAGGCATGTCTACCTCTTCTAAATGAAAATAATTATGTGGATGAACTGAATTTTTATTTTCAGTTACTAGATTTGGTTGAAATGATACAATATCAACTGAAAAATTGGAGTTGTGTTTACTTCCCATTTTTATTCTTCCCATATGAGAAAATAGCTATAATTTAGAATCAATTATCATATAGAAAGAAGTTAGATTTTTTTTTTTCTTTTTCTTGTATCTTACCATTACAGGAAGCATATAAAGTATGATGAAATGCTGCTTGAGGTAAAATTTCTGAACTCTGACAGCCAACTTCTAGAATGCTGGCAAGAACCAGAGGCATGTGCACCTCTTTTAAATAGAGTTATTTACATAGATGAATTTTTATTTTCAGCAACTATTGTATCATTTCAGTCAAATCTAGTAACTGAAAAATTGGAGTTGTGTTCGCCTTCAATTTTTGTTTTTCCTATCTGAGAAAATAGCTATATTTTAGAATCAATTACCATACAGAGAAAGTGTGAATTTTTCTTTTCCTTTTTTTGATATTTAATCATTACAGGTAATATATCAAGTATGAGGAGGTGCTACTTCAGGTAAAATTTCTGAACTCCAAAAACCAACTTCTGGAGTGCTGGCAAAAGCTAAAAGTGTATCTACCTCATTTTAATGGAGATAATTTCATAGATGAATTGAATTTTTATATTCAGTTAATATTGTATCATTTCTGTCAAATCTGAAAATTGGAATTGTGTTTGCTTCCAATTTTTGTTCTTCCCATCTGAGAAAAATATATAATTTTTCTTCTATTCTTACCATTGCAGGAAGCATATAAAGTATGAGGAGGTGCTGCTTCAGGTAAAATTTCTGAACTCCGAAAGCCAACTTCTGGAATGCTGGCAAGAGCCAGAGGCATGTCCACCTCTTCTAAATGGCGATAATTGTGTGGATGAACTGAATGTGTCCTTTTAGGAGAATAAGAAGCCGGTTGAAAAGCCAAAGGTAAATGGACTGGCTGGCTTACAGGTCTCTGCTTTGGGACTTTCCTAGTCATGATCAACGGTTTAGGCAACTATGAGAAAAACAAATCGATTTTAAATAAAACAATATATTTTAGCATATAAACACATAAGAATTATTCATCTTAAAAATTATTTATCAAATGCAAAGAGAAAAACAATTTATCAGAATTAATACTTAACGGAGATAACTTTTTTTGTTGTTTGAGCATTTTAAAGATACATTTTTGTGATAATAATACTGGACTTGAAGAAATTGTTCAATTTACCTATCTAAATGAAATTATATATATATATATGTAATAAAATAAAAAAAAAAAAAAAAATTGCGCCATTTTTTTTTTAATTCTCTCTTAGCTTCAATTCTAAATTTGTGGAACATATTTCAATCTTAGTTTCGTAACTTGTAACAGCTAAAATTCTTTTTCTTACTTTAGTTATTAATAAATTATTTCTTGCTTCTCAAAAAGGCGGGAAGTATTTCGTAAGCTTTTTACTTTCTGGCATATTCCTGTGATTTTAATTTTATTTTTTTATTTTTTAACATCGCGTGACAAGTGTTACTACGCGTTGCTAAAGGGCTTAGTGTTCCGAGGAAAAAATATAGTTCTTGCCATTAGACCGCCTATTACGGCCAATTAGAATTGATCATTTTGTCCGTTAGAGGCTCGAGTCCATCCTGATTGGATTTTTAAAATGATTGACGCGGAGTAGGAGGGCGCTAGTTTTGTCGTGAAAATGATTTTTTCATTTGGTTTTTCAGGAGAGTAGAATGCACCTTTTCTTTAAACTATCAAGACGCGCGTTTTATTGCTCCGCTGAATTAGAATGCATTTTTTCTTAAAAAACTACTCGGAAGCCATGTCATGTTTCCCGAGAATGCGATTGACTTTCAAAAATTATTAGGATGCTGTTTCTTCTTTCTCCCCAAAATTCTAATATTGTGGAATGTAGCTTAATCACGGAGTTGGTGAAGTGGAAGTTATTCGATGAGAGTGCCAAGGTGATTGCGTGAAAGAACTTAACTTATTTATGAGTTCTAATAAAATTAATTTAAAGACTGCTTGATTGAACTTTCTTATGGGGAAATAGCCCAATAAACTCATCCACTGCTGGTCAAATTGCCGGAGCGACTGCTCAGCTCGTCCCACTGTTGATTCTTGGTAGTAGTAATCTGTTCTGCCTCATAGATGGTGTGCCACTGGAACTTGTACATTGTTATGGAACATCGATCTCGTCGAATCATTACATATATATATATATATATATATATTTTTTTTTTTTTTTTGAAAAATTTAGGTAAATTATAAAATGTATCTTCTCATACAACTTTAAACATTTTGAGCTAATTTTGTTTAAAATTACTCATAGACGTGTTCTGTATAATTTTAAGTATTGAATTAATCAGAAGTTAATTAGTTTGAGAGAAAAAAAAATAAAATGTGCAAATACATGTAAAATTACAGTAAAAACTGAAATTATTACACAATTTGTGTAAAAAAAAAAAAAATTAATTGAAAATTTGATATTTAATTTTATTAAATACACAAGGAACAACTAAAATATATTTTGAGTCAATTGAATAATATACATAAAAGTTTTATTACTTTGAATATGTCTGTTTGTTGAAAAAACAAAAACTGAGAAAAATCACTTTATGTGAAGTGGTTTATGGCATTTAAAGGGAAAGTGAAGCAATAAAATAGCTTTAAACTGTATTAATGATACTTGGATCTTTAGAAAACTTCATCAGAATGTACTATGGATAATAAAGTGTAATTTAAGCAAAGAATTAGAAAATCAATATTTTTGTCATTTTGAATGGAGGGTTCCCTTAATTAAAATAGATTCTTTTCAAAGAAAAAATTCCTGACAAAAATATAGATTAAGCTAAATAAGAATTGCAGCTAAATCATTCCATCATTGCTAGTCAAAACACAAATATTAATAATAATAAATGATATACAAATGGATTGATGTATATATGTTTCAGGAGAAAACTGTAAGAAATAATTTAATATTAGTAATTAATATTTTTATGAAATTTATTTAGATTTGTTATTTACTGTTATTTTTATTATAATTATTTATTTTACTGCTATCCAGTTTCATTTGAAAATGTTATTGCAACTTAGATTAAATATTTAAAAACAAAGATCAATTTTATTTGTTCTGCTACAAATAAACAAAAGGAAAAATATGTCTATATTTTTACATTTAATAATAATTAATGTATCTTACTGAGTAGATATTTAATAAAAAATGATTTTTATTCAATTTTTATCAGTAACACAATGGACTAAAATCTTACTTTTAACAGAAATCATAATACAGTAGAACTTTGATAATTTTAACTTGTTTAATTTGAATTTTTTGTTCAGTCCATTAGATATCTGTGTTAAAATAGTGTAAAAAAAAAAAAAAGAAGATATTTTGAATTTTATTTTAAGCAATTTGAATTTTTCATATGATTGTTCTTCAAATTTTGCGGTAAAAATTGCTCTGAGACTTTTCTCAGCTAAGATACAAACTATTCTAATTGTTTATTTTAATGGACTTTTTAAGAAAAGAAAGACTATGATTAGCAATGTCACCAGAGGTCTGTCCAGACTTTTCTAAGAGGGTCCTGTTTTTATGAAATTGAGAAGTTTTTCTTATATTTATGAAAATTCTAGTCATATTTTTATGAATTTTAAATTATTGATGCATTTAGGTTCTGTCCTTCATATATAAAAATGCTAAGAAATATGTCCTTTAATGAGCTCAACTGTTTATTTACAAACCAGATTTTATTTTTAAATGATTGAATTTGTGAAAAGTGCGATATAAAGATGGAAAAACTCTGTGAAAGATCTATTTAAGACACAAATAATTTTGTAAAGGGTCCTGTTTGGGGATACGAAAATTTGTGAAGGGTCCTGTTTTAAGATAAATTATTTTGTGAAGGGTTCTTTAAAGACCTAAAATTTTCCTAAACATATCCCCTGTCACTATATGGGAATTTTTAAGGAATATTCTGACCCAAACAAAATCCTGCTTGGCAAATTATCAAGACTAGACCAATGAACCTTCAAAAACCTTAAAAATTTCTACAGTTGTTTCTTCTTGTTGGTTGAAGGCATTCTTAAAGATTTTGACAGTAAGAATCTCAACATTTTTCATGTTTCACAAACGTGTAGGTAGACATGGGACAGGGTCAGTAACAGGACTATTATGAAATGCTTTCATAAGGCAGGATTTGTAAAGAAAGAAATGGAAGGAGTAAATTTAATGGAGAACTTTGATGAAACTGATTGTGAGCTGGTTAATTGGGAAGATGTAAAATCTGATTCATCAATCGTGGACCAAAATATAGCTGTGTGTGGCAAAGCAACTAACATGGACTTCATTGCTCAACTGGCGAATAACAACTAAGTTGAGGATGGCTGCCAGGAGATTAAGAGAACAAGAAAAACAAGAGAAGCCCCTACCAAGTTCATCAGAAGCTATAGTGCACATATATGAACTTTGACACTTTTGTGAAGGTCAATCTAATGAAGATTCTATTTTTGTATCAATTTAAAGGTTGGAATCTGGCTCAAAGATTGCATTCGAAAAAGCAATAAAAAAAATCTGACTTTTCAAAAAAGTGATGAATATTATGCCAGTGAAAAATGTTTGATTTAAATAAAATAAATGCAGAAATATTATTAGATAAAGTTTATGTATTAAATCTTTCATTGTAAAGTTAATCTTATTTCATTTGTTGGTACTACTCTGTTATCCCGTCGACCGATTTCACCAAATTATACAAATCACCAAACTAATAGCCAAATTATACATATTGAAGTAATTTTTATTTTAAATAATAAAAAAACAAATAATTAGTAGAACATTAATAAAAGTATAAATAAAAATCACTTGAAATTTTAAATATGTGTATCGTATTTAATGTCATTGAATTGACATTTACAATCATCCATTATTGGCATTTAATTTTATAATTTGGCGCTAGTATTTTGGTCGACGGGATAATAGAGTAGTACCCTTTTCTCTTCTTTTTGAGAGAATATATGTGATTCTGCTAAACTGAATAATGTTGATATTTTCTATTTAATGAATTAGAAGCAATTTTTTCAAAAGTCCAGACTATAACACATTTTGGAAGTTTCATTACTTCTAAGCTATGAGCCCAGAATGAGAAGGATTTCACCAAGAGAAAAACACAGCTGTACAATATAAATAATCTTTATCAGTAACACAAATAATCTTATTTGCAACATATATGTTTATTAATTTTTCATCAGAATAATAACAATAATAAAAACAATACAGCAAACAAACACTGTTGAAAATTTCGACTTAATTAAAATATGAATTTTAATTAAATGTTGTAACCAGGGCTGCGGAGTCGGAGTCGGGCCCACTTTTGAGAAAAAGGAGTCGGAGTCGGAGTCGTAAAAAACAACCCGACTCCGGCTTTTTTCTTAGACAGTTTGAAGTGAAATTAAACCAATAAAATGTAATTTTAAATCCATAGAAACAATTCTTATTGTTATTTTTGGATTATATCGGGCTACCCAAGCTAAAGAATCCCAATAAACTGCCCAGCGTACACAGGAGATGAAAACTGATTTTAATTAAAAGCTCTAGTAGATCCCAGATTATTTGCAAACTAATAAAATTTTCATCTTCAATTTTATTTTCTTCTATCTTTATAAGAATAAAGTATTGGATTCTTGAAAAATTTCGATCTCCGGCATTCGATGGATTTAAACGTTTTAGAAGATCTTGAACTGAACATGATTTGATAGTTTTTCGAAAATGTCTATCAGTGTCTGTCACTTCGTCAGTCTGCATGCGACAAAAATTTTGGAGCGCTCTATCTCAAGAACTAATGGATGGAATTTCACAAAACTTTAAATTTTGTTAGATCTTGATAGAAACTGGATCTGATTAATTTTTGGTGTATATCACTCGACAGGTGGATTTGCTATGCTTCATTATTCACAATTTCCACAGAAGATATATCTTTAAAATTAATGCACGGATTTTTATAAAACATTAGATTCAGTTACTCCTTGATATAATTAGGTGCTGCAGATTTTTTGGTGCAAATCGCTCAATAGGTGGCGCTGCTATGCTGCATTGTTCATGATATTGCAACAGTGCTATCTCAAAAATAAAAGCTCGAATTTTCACCAAACTTTATATTTAATTAGTTTGTAATCTAGATTAGTATAGTTTAGTGTTTGGTGTAAATCGCCCTACAGGTAGAGCTGATATGCTGATTTTTTTACGATTTTGAAATAGCTGTGGCTCAATCACTAATGCATGGATGTTCATTAAACTTTAGATTCAGTTAGTATCTGATAGAAATTGATCCTGATTCGTTTTTGATGTACATCACTCAACATGTAGCGCTGTTATGCAGAATTTTAAAATTTCAGCAATAGCCCTATCCCAGAAATTAATGTACTGATTTTCACCAAACTCCAAATTCAGTTAGAAGTTTATATAACTTGTTGACTAGATTTTGATGTAAATCACATAAGAGGTGGCGCTGCTATGCTGCATTTCTCAGGAAGTATTAAGATGTGTGATATAGAAGAAAGTTCTAAGATTAACACATCTATTTTTTTCTCCCTTTCCATCGAAATTTTTCTGTTCTGGAGAGCAATAGTTAACATAAAAATTGTATAAATTTCCCCATTTCGAGGCCACGGATCCAAAATAGTAAAATATCCGTTTTGTTATCTCTTTTAGATTTTGGTAATTTAATTTTTCAGGTTTGTGGTACATAAAATTAAAGAATTTGTAAAACGGAAAATATTTTTTTTTCCAAAGCTCTAAGAACTGAATACCGAAATAATGACTTTTTGCCTTATTTTTCTTCTGTTCCCTCATAACTTTAACCAGTATCAACATTAGTATACTAGATAGCCAGGAAGCCAGGAGTCGGAGTCGTTAAAATTTCCAGAGTCGCAGTTGGAGTCGGAGTCGTTAAAAATTCCGGAGTCGGAGTCGGCCATTTTTCCCACCGACTCCGCAGTCCTGGTTGTAACAGTCTCCAGTGTAAAATTAGCACAAAATAGCAAGTAAAGAATAAAACTTAGTGGAAAAATATTATTCTTTTAAAAAAGATCAAAGTTTAATACTTTAAATCAATTTTTTTATTTAATAATAATGAGTGAAATAGTTACCTCTTTTCCTTCCTTTAATGGAACAGACTGTGAGCGGGTGAGAATCGATTGGCATAAATCAGATTTTATACTAATGGCTTTAGTTGAAATTTGATTTTCCTTTGATCCCACAAAAACAACAGAGTCACTATTAAAAAATAAATAAATAAATAAAAATAAAAATTTTACAAATTACATTTTGCCAAAAGCAGTACTACCTGAATTATATTAAAATTTTCTCAATAAAAAATTTATTTGAAATTTAAATAAGCAAATAATAGCAGTTACTACATCCAATGGCTTTCTCAGAACCATCTTACTAGGTATATTACCTAATAAATTTAAATAATTGAAAAGGATGATAAAAGTGTTAGGTGACATAATCATTTAAAGAAAATCAGCTAGTTCCAAACATTTAAGTACATGTTAAACTCATTTTTGTCCTATTGTGTTGTTTGTTTCAGTTAATAAAGAAGCCATTTTTTTGGGGGGGGGGGGGGGGAGGGGGTACATCACTAGCTTTTCAATTTCCTAATTAAAACTAATGTATTTTTTTTTCAAAATCATGCTTTTATATATCACAATCTGAAGTTTTTATAAGTATGCTATATCTCACCTAAATGCTTCTCTGGGTGAAATATGTATTGAAACATTGACAATAATAGAAAATGTGAGTTACATAACTAATCATTATAATAAAGTATAAAATACAACATTTTTAATTATTGATATTGGTGTTTCAGAACATTTTTCATTCAGAGAAGCACTAAGTTGGGATGTTGAATACACATAAAGACTCCCGATTGTGATATACAGTCTGTGTTAAAAGTGAATTGTTAAATAAAACAAAAAACTATTTAGGTATCAAAATTTATTTTGTTGCCTTCAAACTATGCCCCCTCCTCTCCAATCAAGTTCGATACAATAATGTGAGCACAGGATCCAGTACTCATTTGATAAAAATTACAATTGTATTGAGATCGGTTGAAGAATTTGCTGTTCTTTTGTGATCTTTTGACGAAATTTGTGTTCATTCCGTGATTTTTTGATGAAATTTTCATTCATTCAGTAAATTTTTGAAGAAATTTGCATTTATTCTGCAATCTTTCAATGAAATTTCAGTTCATTTCATGCTATTTTGACGAAATTTCACTCATTTTGCAATCTATTGACGAAATTTGCAGTTATTTCACACACTTCTGACGAAATTTGTGGGATTTTTTGCATTTTTCAACAAAATTTGTGGGTTTTTTTGCCTTTTTTGACAAAAATCATGGTTTTTCCGCCATCTTTTGACAAAATTTGCATTTTTTTTCACCCTCTTGGGAAAATTTGCAGGTTTTTCCATGCTATTATAACAAAATTTGCATGTTAACCACAATTTTTTGACAAAATTTGCAGTTATTTCATGATATTTTGACAAAATTTGTGATTTTTTTTTTTGCATACCTTTGACGAAATTTGCGATTATTTTGCCATCTTTAGTCAAAATTCGTGGTTATTTTGAGATTATTTCAGAATTTTTTGTCGAAATTTTAAGTTCTTTCACATTGATGAAATTTGCAGTTCTTATACAAACGTATGACAAAATTAGTTTACTTCCCATAATTCTTGGAAAAAAAGCATGATTTTTCTGCGAAAATTTGACAAAATTGGTTTTTTTTGGCCATCTTTTGTAAGGATTTTGGATCTTCAAGACCATAGCTAGAAGTGAACACTAGGGGGAGCTCAAAAGAATGTACCGGGGGGGGGGTCATTTTTTTCCCTCTCCTTCTCTGTGATGAACAAAAATAAATTAGCACACATTCATATTGGAGGTACTATGTTTCTCATTAAATTATTGTAATAACTTCATTTTATGCTAAGAAAAGAGTATGATGATGAAAATTTTGAGTGTATAATTAGTGCAAAATTAAACATCATGTTAGATTCATATGTGCAAATAGGATATGTGAATGTTGAAACATTTATTTTAGTTGATATTTAGTAACTCTGCAAAACTGTGAAAGAGGCTCAAAAACTAAATTAGACTTTTGAACAGAATTTCATTTGAATTTTCAAAACTGAAATTCATTTAGTGACCTTTGAATCTTTTCAAGGAGAGGCTTGAGATTTTTTTTTTTTTTTTTTTTTTTTTTTTGAAGGGGGCGGGGGCTGCGCTCTAGCACTTCCATAGCTACAGCCCTGCCTTTTGTTGAAATTCACAGTGTTTTTATGTATGAATTTTCAACTTGACTGATTATTATTATTTTTTCATTTTTAGAACTGAATGCCTTAAATATCAGAACAGAATAACAACTGATAAACGATACATATTATTTTTAGATTGATTTTGGGAAAATCGTCATACGGATCTTTTTATTTGTCAAGAAATTTTCCAATCTCAGAGAGTTCTGAAATTTGTTGTAAAATTCTAAGTCAATTACATATGTTTTTGTAAAATTTCCCCTGATCTTAGATCGCCGGATCTGACATATTCTGCACCCCTGCAATCATACAGGAAAAGTGTCTTCTGGGAAGAATTAACAAGTAAGAAAAATCATGTGTTAAGCATAGATTATAAAACCTTTCCAACACTTCCTGAAATATTTAACAAAATTTTGTTATTTAGGGAAATAAGATGCTAATGTCCATAGCCAAATATGTATTCCAATACTTTTGAACAGCCCTGTATTTGATCCGTCGGTTGATATATATATACAGTAAAACCTCCATAACGGACACTCCCGAATAGCGGACACCTCTATTTAACGGACAGTTTTCAAATCCCCACTCCCAAAACTTTATTTTTTGTATGTTTAACCTCTGAATAACGGACATTCCTAATAGCGGACAGTAATTTTGGCAAAAAAGAACAAAAAATTATTTTTTTAACGAGGAAAAAAAATAAATAAAAATCCTCTAAATTTATCAGGGCAATGTATCACAAATTTTGTGATCACAGATAAATGTGGGAATCAGCTGGAGAAAATCCCCTCTCTCCCCTACATCCTCCCCCCCCCCCCACACACACACCCTCACCCTCGGATGATTGGATGCTTTTAAGAAGCAGAAAAATACAATGAACAGTTATACATGTTTTTTTAAAGAAAAAGATGATTTAAAAGAATTAAAACTACTCACAGAGTTAAAACTTCACATTGAAAAACAAATTACATCTAATCGCAAATAAAAGCATACTATTGTAAGATTTTTTTTTTTTTTTTTGTAAGAATGTAATAAGCAAAGGATAAAGGTATGCACAATTTTATTTCAGTTTTATTGCTTTGAAAATTATTTTAATTTCTGGTTTAATCATACAATAGAGGTTTTAGGACATTTTTAAATCTACTAATGAAACATTAAGCATTCATTAGCAATTTTACTATCGCTGAGGTTTTCCCAATAGCGGACACCTCCGAATAGCGGACAATTTCTGCGCTCCCAAAGTGTCCGTTATTTAGAGGTTTTACTGTATATATATATGTACACTATATGATGGGAAAATTTAGTTTAGTGAGAAAATGCCTAACTGATTGAAATTTCTCTTTCAGCACTTTAATCTAATAGAAGGAAAACACTTCAATACTTTTGTTCAGCCCTGTAATTTACCTAGTACCTTTATTACATGCCATTATTTTGTTAAATTTAGTTCAAACAAACACACTCTTAAAACTACTTAAATCATATTTCCAGAAAATTATCATCTATGGGTAACCATGTGGCTAATTCTTTGCGTGACCCTGTATATCATTTAATCTATATTCTACAAACAAAAAAAACTGAAAGCAAACTGAAGTAAACTGAAAGCAATTCAACGTAAAAATGCATAACTTACTTAAAAATCACCTTTAAGTTAATTACTCTCATATTCAGTAACCCTTATGAGCTCTTTTGTGTAACCCTGTATATCATCTATAACATTTATATACGCCATATAATATGCAGAAAATTTAGTAAAATTTAAAAGTGCATATCATAATTGAAAAAATGCATTTCAACCATTCATCAGCTATCATCGATAATATACAGTACTTTGGATAAAAGTATAAGATTTGAAATATTTTGTGTGGCCCTGTAAATGCCATGCACTTCATATTATGCATTAAATAATAAGTCTCAACAGCGTATATCAATTTTATGATACTTGAAATCGTTTAACATTATTAAAATATGTCGCAAACAATTCCCCCCTTTATTATTGTGTAATCTAATTCTTTTGAGTAGCCCTGTAAATGAATAATAACTATTATTTTGACAGCATATTTTAAATAATGCATATTTTAGTGCACTTTGCGAATGCATGTAAATTTGAATAAGTTTGACAGGTTGTAACACCTTTAAAATTCACTTTAAACGATTTTTTCCCATTGGCCGTAATGCATCGAAAAACTTTGGACTATCTCTGTAAATAAACTAATCATAGTAGAAATTTCATTATTAATAGGGTTCGTGTTAGGGTAAACATCAATAACATATAAAAATTTCATAGCAATCCGAGAATATTTACGGGAGTTAGAGCACGGACAGACGGCCATCCAGCCAGACAAACTGAATGCATAAACACTTTTCAACTTTGTTGGAAAGTGTTAATAAAAAGGAGTAGTTACTTGAACTTTTGCTTTTTGGACAAGGAAAATTCTGAAAAGTTTATACTGTTACAACACTTTGGCTGAACTGAGCGTGTTAATTCTAGGTTTTATATCTAAAATCCATAAAAATACAATACCTTCAAATTTGTACTAATTATATTTTAAAAATGCAAGTGCCTTTACATTATAAATATACATTTTTTTTTAAGTTAAAAAAATTTAAAACAACCAAAAAATTTACAAAGACACTCAAACAAACTCAAATACAAGTTGATAGAATTATTTTTTGACATACATTACAAAACCAAATACTATAAGATTTATTTCTAACACTCTGTTCACTGGAATCAAGGCCATAGCTAAGGGGGAGGGGCTTTCAGCCCCCCTAAAACATTGAGTCTTACCAGGAAAAGATTCCAAAGTCATTAAATGAATTTTTGTTCAAAAATCTGATTTAGTTTTGAAGCTTTTTCACAGTTTTGCAGAAATACTAAATTGTAACTAAAATAAGTGTTTCAACACTCACTCATCCTATTTGCACATATGAAACTAACATGATGTTTAATTTTGCACTAGTTGTACACACAAATTTTTCATCATTCTATGCTTTTCTTAGCATAAAATAAAATTATTACAGCAGCTTAGTAAGAAACATAGTACATACAATGTGAATATGCACTAATTTATCTTTCTGTGTCAGGGAGAGAGAGAGAAAAAAAAAAAAAAAATGAGCACCTCACCTCCCTATTATTTATTCAGTTCTAGCTATGGTCCTGGCTGGGATATCAGGCCATCAAACACTCAGTGAATTTCAACCTGCTTTGACTAGATACAGGAAGTATCACTCATTCTCGTTGACTAAAAAGCTTCGCTTTTGCAGATTACCTGTTGCAGCCATTTTTATTTTAAGCACATGCACCATATGTTCGATCACAGATACAGTGATATTCATTGAGATACCTTAGCTAAGTTTTTTAATGTGAACAGGCTTTCAATTTCAGGAGGGGATCACTTCAAAAATGGTGATCTAAGATATCTTATATTTCCAGCGCGAACAGAGTATAAGTAATATCAATGCATTGTTACACTTAAAAGCTGGTAACAAGACATTTTCTTCATTTTATTAAAACACAATTTTCATTATAAATTTCTAACCTTTGCATCAATGGATGATTTCCTTGTTTCATGGAGTTTTCATCAGGAGTAGAATTGTCAAGGCCTGAAAAAATAAGTAAATGAAAATAATTTCAAAAGATTTGTAAATCATCTGTGAATAAGAAATAGCATTTGGGCACCATTAAAAAACACCTTTTATAAAATCGTGAGATTTTACTCATGAGACAGTATTTTTGTTATTTATTTTCCCCCACAAAATTCTTAAGAAATATAACAGCTTTATCCAGATATTTTTCAAAAGAAGATAAAGTTATATACTCAAACACAGGTCTAGTTGTGGTCAAATAAAATTATTACTAAATTGCTGAGTTAGCTGTTTAATTACATAAATTGAAAAAACATGATAAAAAGAAGACTTTAAAGAAAGACTCAGAATTACTTTAATTATTCTTTAAAATTTTCAAAAAGACTCAAAAAAGAAAAAAAAAATCAGTTTCAAAGTAATAACAGATATATATCTGGTATACTTCAGTTTAACAAAAATAAATAAAATAATTAACAGTTATTTTACAAAAGAAGTTATTGTTTATGTATAAAATACCTAATTTTCTTCTCAGCAGTCTGTGCTAAATACAACACAAATATCAATTCCACCAGGCTGATAACATTCTGGCAGCATTTTACCTTCTTCCACAGTTATTTTAGAGAAATTTCAAGCCAATATTAGCAATTTTAATTTTTTACATCAAATAGGTAATACAGTCGAGTCTCTCTATAACGAAACTCCATACATCAAATTTCTCTGTCTATATAACGAATTTTTAGTAGGAACGGTCTCCTTTTCGCATGATTACATTAAAAACAGTCTCTATTTAGTGAAATATCTATCTCTATATAACGAATTTTTTCATAAATTGTTTTTAATTTATTCATTCAATTAAGGCACGTAAGAGAGACCTTCAAATGGAGGACAATGTTAACTACGATTTTTCATTCCTTGTTAAAATTTTAGCATTTTTTTTTTTGAGAGCGTAACAATTTAAAAAACAACAAATAATTACAGATTTCTTCGTCTGAAATTAATGCAAGTCTTCCTCATTTGATTTTCATTAAGCTTTCAAATAAATGTCTGTTCTCTTTTTTGAAACTGCTTAAATAATTAAGAAATAAAATGTTAGATTAATATCTACTTTTAAACATTTCAAATTCTTAATTAAAAAGATCAAAAATAATATTTGTTCAAAATTTACACATTAAATACGATTTTTAACATCATTCTCTATACATCGAATTTCTCTATACAACGAATTTTTTACTGGAACGATGGATTTCATTATATAGAGACTCGACTGTATATATATATATATTTTTTTTTTTTCTTCCCCTGACAGTACTAAAACTTATATTTTTTATATTTGCAATGCATTAAAAAAAAGTAGAAGAATCAATAAAATCCATATAATTAATATAGCTTCTTTTCATGTATTTATTTGCTGGCCTGTAATAGGTAAAATTACATATTTTTCATAATTATATTGTAACAAGAGGCAAATTTGTGAAAGGCATATGTTTCTGAACTCAGTTTGAATGGAAAAAATATTTTTGTTATAGTAAATTGTATGTTTAAGAAATATTGATAAACATTAAAGGTATCTGAAAAACATGGTAATTTCTGTTTGCTTGTTATAGTACAATTTTTTAAACCATAACTATTTATATTGAATAATTTTGTATTTCACTCATAAGCTATGGTTCATATAGGTAGATTTCTCTGGACATTTTTTATGCACTCCCAATGATTAAACAAGCTGTGCAGAGTTTAATTAAGCAAAACTAAATAAAACAATTCATATAAATAATGTAATTTTAAAGTTATTTTATCCTTTATTCCATCATTGATAAATTTTCAAAAAAAAATAAAATAAAATAAAATAAAATAAAATAAATAAAAAAATAAAAAATAAATAAAAATAAATAAATAAATAACAAGAAATACTTACAGTATCCTTTTTCCGGTCTTCCTTTCAGTCTGCAGCAATGCCACACAATAACAGCTGTCAATATTATGAGTATTAATCCAGCAGCACCTATTCAAAACAAGAAATTTATTAAATTTTCACTAAAATTAAATGTTAATCATAATAAAAGACATAACGTAACATATACATTCTGAATTTTTAAAAACAAAACTTGGTTGTGAAAATTATGCTGAATCTTTGAGTTAGTTAGATGAAATGTTTAATATTATTATTCTGTTACATAATTTAAAAATGATGCAGCAAGAGACAGAGAGGAATTTAACTTCCAGGGCTTTAAAATATTTGTAATACAAATATAAAAACTTTATGTTAATATGATTAAGTTACATGGGAGAGTGAAAGTTCTTTTGTCAAAAAGAACTTTAACCCAAAAGAAAGTTCTTTTGAGATTAGACATTCCATATAAATGTCTTAAAAATGGATTAATTTATTAATCTGTAAATCCATACTGTAAATTCATTTATAAAAAAGTATACAAAATATAAAAAAATGTTTTCAGAATTATTATACCGAATATTCAAAATAATCTCTTAAATCACTGATGATAGAAATATACACAAGTCATACTCAAATCAAGTAGAACTTTTAAATATGGATTTGTTTTATAAGAAGCTGTGTATACATATATTAAAATGCAATTTTTTAAAAAATAGTGCCTAAGTATAATAATTTTTAGAAAAATGTTGACCTCTATATAGGAATGACTAAAATCCCATTTTTACAAGAACAAAACTTACAGAATTATGACTCTGAATTTTATTAAATTTCAATGTTTATCTGCATTAAAAGTGGTCCTTTCTGTTTTTAGTACGAGAAAATACTGAAATACATCATTTCAAAGGAGGGGAAGGGTCAATAAAAAAGTTAAATCTAAGAGCCCAGGAAGTATTTGATCCGCCTCAGAGCCTATCTACAGTTTTTACTGATTTGAACTTTTCTTTTTTTTTTTTTTTTTTTTTCTTTTTCATATCTGTTATTCTCTGATAATTTACTTTTAAAATAAACGTGTGATTTTTAAAAATAAATTTTCACTTCAATATTACACAAACCCATGAACCTCAATTTAATATTTCTTTCTATATTTAATGCTGTTTATCGAGTCAAATTAAAATTTATATTTAAAATAAACAAATAATTTACCTATAACAGCTCCAATGAGAATAGTAAAGTCACTTAGTGAGAATCCCAACAACATTCTCGGTTCAGCAATACCTGCTGTAACAGTAGCATTTTGAGTTGTTCTGTCCATATAAGCCAACATTGTTACGCTTTGCTGAAGAATGATTTCCTTGTATTCATGGGAGCCTGATGATTCTTCGAATTCACCTGCTGCAAAATAACAGGTAATAAATATAACATACATATAAATATAACAACACAACTTTTTTTGCTATGTTATTGCTATATCAGTTTAGCAGCTTGTTGAAATTAGAAATGCACTGAATATTGATTTGTCAGCTTAATATCAAATATTAGTCCATCAGGCAAACTTAATCGAATATTAAGCTAACCAAATACTTTTTATAATTCAAAGTTTAAAGGTATTAAAATCTAACTTTTTTTAAACAGAAAATTACATTTTAATAAACAAGAAATTTTTATGAGTAAATTTTATATATATAAAAAAAATCTGCTTGGAATTATTATAGAAGAGTTTTTAATTAATAAAAGTTTAAATTTTATGGTTTCTTCTACCAATTAAAACAAACATTTTAAAATCAGAGAGAAATGGTGAAAAAATTCGTAGAAAACACAAATACACACGTTTATTTTATTTATTTGTCAGGAAGAGATTAAAATAATAAACAATACAATCTACACAATAATGGCAGCTTATCAAAAATAACTTTTCTACTTCCTTTGATTTAGCAAGAGTTTTTAAAGGCATACTAGATCAGTGTCAAGTGGGTGATCCTTTTCAGAGATTATAAACATTCAGGTTGTTCCTAAAATCTTGCAACAAACATTGTATGAGGAAAACATAGGCAAGACAAACAATTTTTTTAAACATATAACAATATCTCAATCAATTTATTCCATTAAAATTACAATATGTTCAATAAAAAATATTGTGTGCAAAACAAGCCAAAACTGAATTTTTATACACAATTTTATTAATAATGAAGATATTTTAATGAGATTTGTTTCATATTAATTTTGTTTATATTAAATGTGATGATATCACTGAAAATGATTGAATTTTATTCAGTGACACAATATAAATACAATCAACTGAATTCTGAATAAAGGTATGTCTAGCTCGTAGTTCTTTAGCTATGAATGGTGGCATTTTCTAGTATTTCTTATCTTATTGTGTTTTACAGAAATATAACACTTTTTGATAGACACTTTAGGTAACACTTTTAGATTAGAAGGATTTTTTAAATATTAAAGCAGCATATTCTTAATCTTTTAGCTATCTTGGACCTCTTTTTATATTTTTTCTGTCTTCATCAGCCTTCATTATGATTAAAATTTAAATTACTGATAGTCTTTAAAACATTGAAAACATGAATTAAATATTACATTGTATTTTTCAACAGTAATCTTAGTTTTTCCTTTCAAGTATTCTCTCAGATTCTAGGTGAGGTAAAAATTTTACATTGAAAGAAGGGATCCACAAACTAGGGCTTAGGAATGTATGTCAATTGATATAATATGTATTGTGATAAATATTCAATATTTATTTTCAAAATATCGTGAATGACATTTTTAATCAAAACAAGTACATATAAATAAAATAAATATCAACTGTTATTGACAATGTTGATCTGTAGACATTCTTGGCAATGTATTAGTAAAAAAAAAAAAAAAAAAAAAAAAAGAAAGAAAGAAAAACCATATATTTTGCAACTTTATGATTGAAGATTAACTTCTAAATGTAGAGCCATGGGTCAATAACTTAGACCAGAAAGTGAAAGATAAGATGGCTAATTTAAATAACCAGTTATTTATAACTTTATAAGAAAGCATCTCTTCTGGTTTTCGTTTAGTTCAATTCAAACTCATAACAGGTTATGGAATGAAAAAACAGACAAACTTGCATTGATGTTAAAATTTTTCAATAATAAAATTCATTTAAAATTTTGTATAAAACATAATTTTTTTTTATACTGAATTTTATAATTTTTTTTTAATGAGTTAGCGAATTGTTTAAGCAAAGTTTAAGCAAATTGTTTAAAGTTTGAGAAAACTGTTTCTGCTTTCAATTGTAGTTATTTTCAATGAAGAAAAAAAAAAAATTACATTCTTTTATCAAGTTTTTGTTTTAATTTCTAATCTATATTGTCTGAAAATCATAGACAATTCGGCGATTTCGAAAATAATGGGTATACGCACAAAATATCGGATATATTTGATATCTTCGAAAATATCGTAATATTTACGAAACCTCCCACAAATCAGTCTTAAAACATATCTATATATTTCATCCGTATGATTTTTAAACAAAATCATCAAATAACTTAAAGTGGAATTTTAAAATTGACTGAAAAAAATATTGAGAAAATGTGTATTTTTTAAAACTTATCATTTTGATTATTTTGTTTTTTAATTCATTAAAAATAGAATATTCTTTTCCGATATTACATTTTAAAATACAGAAATTTAAATTTAATGTAACTTATATTTAATTTTGTTTGCCAAAATTAAACGTCATTGAGAAAAAAAGACTCACTTTCTATTGGACTCAGATTTAACTTTAAAAATATTGAAGATACGATTTTTAATTTTAAAAAAATAAATATAAAGAAAGAAAATAAACACAGTAAGAACGAATAACTTTTAATACTTTCGATTTCTAGTTGCATAAGTAAAAAGCTTGTATTAAATCTATGTAAAAATCTAAGTACAATTCTGAGTTATAGATTCTATTGAATATATGCGTAAAAAAAAAAAAAAAAAAAAAAAAAGTCACAATATTAAAAAGAGATGAAAATAGAACTTAAATTCTGTGAAAGTTGGCTATTACACAGAATGGCACAATCAAAAAGAGAAAGAAAAATTGAGCAAAATCCATTTATTCGCTAAAAATAATGAAAAATAATCTCAACCTGATATGAAACAAAACCTGTGGTTAATCAAAAAGGAATCAAAATCACTGCCGCAAAACGTTCATCATATCGTTTATTATACAAGAATTAAACCAGTTATGGGCGCGGTACAGGCGCCAGACTGACAGGTGTCAGAAGAAATCAACGAAACAGTGCACGCGATTCGTTCAGTCGTTCCATGAGTTTGGAGTTTTCAGTTTTAATTATACAGGCGGCTTTAGTAGCTAGGTCGGCCTGGGCGATGTTTTCTTTCCAACGCCCCAATGAGCAATGATGAATTTAGAAGAGGATTTCAGAAAAAAGTCCCTCTTAAATGCGGAGCGGGGAGGATTAACAATGAAAGGCGAAAAACGGCCCATTTAATTAGGTGACCTGAGGAAAAAAAATGTTTCAATAATTGATTTCAGGCCCGGACTGGCTTCGTTGGGGGCCCTCGGCTAGAGACTAAAAAGGGGCCCCTTACTGAGGAAGTTATTATGAATAGAATTTGAAAATTAGGCTTAAATGCCTATAAACCATATTTATCCATTTTATCGCTTGTAAAATAATTGAGCAAAAAAGTTAGCTTTTTCTGGTGTAGCCTTCTTACTTTCACAATAAATAGTAATATTATTTTATATACGGTACCTAAACTAGTTCCAGGCTAGAAAAAAATATAAACTAATTAATTACACGTGGCGTATTACTACAAAAGAGAGGAATATATATTTTTAGATTTAAGCATCAGAATTTCATCGTTAAAGCTATAATATTTTAAGTGCTACTGCAATACTTAAGTAGACATTAAAAAGGGACACAATAATAATAAAAAAACCAAGCATTTTGAAAAAAAAACAATGTTATTTTTAATTTTGATTTAATGGATACATATTGTAAAGTACATTATATAAAATTTACAACAGTTAAGAAATGTTATGTTTTTGTGAACGGCTGTTGACTAACCTGACAGCTTTTTGGCCAGTTCTTCACTGGTTCTGGCTACTTCTTCTTTAATAACATCTTTATCTAAATTATAAAATCAATATCTTTCTACATTCATGACAAGAAGATTAAACATAAGATCGTGGATTAAATTAGATCTAAATCCATTCTACACAATTTTAAGTTTAGAAAACACCCTTTCACAGGTGATTTGTGTAGTGACGTAGCTAGAGCATTTTGTTTGGGGGGAGGAGGGGTGGAGTTCGAATTTACCGAATGATAGTTTAAAATCACCGAATGATTGTAATTTAATTTTTTAATTTTTCTCTTCATGTATATTTATGACTTATTATATTTTAAAATGAGCACTGTGAAAATAATTGTATCTACGGTAGGGATACAGAACCTTTTCAGGAGAAGGGCAACTTAGTTTTCGGGAGACTAAATTTTGCTTCGTTAAAAGAGCTAAAAAACAAACATAAGTGGGTAGTGCCAAGAAAAGAATAAGGAACTTTATCAATGAACGCAAGAGAGGAGCTGATCAACAAAATTTTCCTGGTCAACGAAATTCCCGTTTTTTCTGGGCCCGATCAATGAATTTTCAATTTTTCCCGCCTAATTCAAAAAATATGCGGGTTTTTTCGATCGAGAAAATTCGCAATTTTTCTACGCCTGATTGACATAATTCACAATTTCTCCACACCCGATCGGCGAAGCCGATCCACAAATTCTCAATTTTATTATGCCTAATGGACGAAATTCACGATTTTTCCGTTCCCAACCAACGAAATTAGCGCATTTTTCAGTCTTCGGTCGATGAAATACGCATTTTATCGCTTACTAATAATGAAATTTATGATGCTTAAGTGACTTACGAAATCTGCATTTTTTTGCCGCCGCAAATTCATGAAATCCGCGATTTTTTCCCACGATAAACTGACGAAACTCATGATTGCTCAGCAGCCACTCAAAGAACCTTTGAATTTTTCCGCGCATCAGTGACGAAATCTGGTTTTTATGTGCCCTGTACACAAAATTAGCGATTTTTTTCGTTCCGAATGGACAAAATTCGCGAGTTTTTCGTACTTTTCGCCCGAATCACGCTTTTTACGAAGCCAATGGGCCATATTCGCGATTGTTTCGTTCTCCATCGACGAAATAAGCATTTTTTGCATGCCATATCAAGGAAATTCGCGATTTTTTTCGATCGACAAAATTCGCGTTTTTTACTAAGACGATCAACCATATTCGCGATTTTTCCATGTCCAATCTACGAAATTAGCGCTTTTTTCCATCCTTGATCGATGTAATACGCATTTTTCCGCGCGCAAACAATGAAATTCGCAATTCTTAATTGATTGACGAAATCTAATTTTTTTTTTCAGCCGTAATTTGATGAAATCCGTTATTTTTTTTCTCGCGATAAACTGACGAAACTTAGGAATATTCTGCTGCCGCTGAAAGAAATTTTCGATTTTTTCGCGCATCATCGACAAAATCTGCGGTTATTCTGTGCCTAATCAACGAAATTAGCGAATCGACAATATTCACGAGTTGTCATACCCGATCGCAAGAATTCGCGCTTTTTACGAAGATGATCGACCATATTCGTGATTGTTTCGTTCCTGAGCTACGAAACTGGCAATTTTTTGCATGCAATATCAACGAAATTCGCGATATTTTCGTTTCCGGTGGACAAAATTTGCCGTTTTCCTGTTCCCCATTGACTAAATGCGCTTTTCACGAAGCCGATTTATTATATTCGTGATTTTTTTCGAGTTCGATCGACAAAATTCGCAATTTTTTGGAGACCTAAAGACGTAATTCAAGAGTTTTTCAAGGCCGATAAACAAAACTCACGATTTTTCCACCCTGTAATTTCTATTTTTCCGAACTCGGACAACGAAATTCGCGTTTTTTTCGCACGGTACACAAACAAAGCAGGCGATTTTTCCGCAACCTATGAACAAAATTTGCAATTTTTTCACACATCATCAAAAAATTTAGATTTATTTTTTCTTGCCCGGTCAACGAAATCTGAGATTTTTCACGTCCGATCAACAAAATTTATGATTTTTTACGTGCTCGACAGCAAAATTCGTGTCCGTGCCCGATCAACGGAATTTGCGATTCTTAAGTGTGTGACAAAATTTTCAATTTTTATGTCGCAAATTCAAGAAATTTACGATTTTTTCCTGCAACCAATACCCCAAAATTGCAATTTTATCCAGTTATAAATTCGCGGGCCTCATATTAACCCATCATTGTCCACATTTGACCCGAGAGCCACAGTTTGTGCATCCCTTATAACTTAGAATATTGAAAAATCGAAAAATGTTTTGCATTAAATGAAAAACAAAATGATTTATTTTCCTAAATTATCATATTTTTTATTCTTACACAGGCAAAATTTTCAGGGGCACTTTTTGATATGCTAATAATTTTTTTTTCATTACATGATGATGATATTAGATATGAATAAGAATATCTGAAAATTTTATAGATACAGCAGAGCTGCCACAGGCGACTATTTTTTTTATTCTAACTGACACCACTTTTTCAATACAGAAATCCTTAACACTTTTTTTTGACAATATTTGTAGGCGAAATATACTTCAAAATATTTTAGAGGTGCGAACAGAATATAAAAATAGTCACCTTTGGCAGCCTTGATACAGATATTCGAAAAAAAATTATTTCATGAATGTATCAAAGTACTAAGAGGATTTGTGAATACTTGAAAGGATATTCCAAGAGAAAATAAAACATAGATATTTTTGTTAGCAAACATTAAAAAAAATTAAAATGTGCAATACTTATTGGTACATTTAAAATAAATAATTTCAGCAGATTTTGAAACATTGTTCACCTTTTATAACGTGAATAGATAGGTTATCACTCATCAACTGTTAAAAAAAACTGTAAAGCTATTTAAAGTTTTATAGTTCACTATTTTTATGCTTCATAATTAGAGTTACAAATACAGTAGAACCCCGTAAATTCGGACCCCGTTAAGCCGGATCGGTTAGGTCATTTTTTTTTTCAAGTTTGAGAAGCAATTGGCTAATTTTCATAACATTAATTTGTTTCATCATCGTATTCTGAATTTAAAAAAAACTTTTTCTGAAGTCTTTTCGGAAGAATCAAGCAAAGTAAACATTTTTACTGTCTGTAATTATTCAATAAGTTTAATATAAAGGTGATTTCTGTAAGTATGTTTTATTTTATTCCATTTTTTTCTTATTCTCTGGATAATCCGGATTGGGTCTGGTCCCAGTTAATCCGAATTATCGGGGTTCTACTGTACCACATTTTTCATTAAATTTAGTGACATTAAAGCCCAGTTTAATCCCTTCGGGACAAGCGCCTTTTACCCAAATTTTATTCGGTTGGAACCACTTTCTAAAAAGAAGTTACTTTTACTTAAAGAATAACGAAAATGCTCTAATTAGAGAAAGCATACATTGCATTTCTTTTTTTTTCTGGTGAGAAGATAAAGGTCTATATGCTCTTTTTGAGGGTGCATACTTACACCAATGGTACTGAATAGGTTAACACAAAATATTTTTATTTCATTCTCATTTGCAGAATAAATGCATTTTTAAAAAAATCAGTTTCCTTCGAAATTCGAAAGAGCATATAAGAATTATTAGCATTTTGAAACTCTTTTAGGGATTTTCAGCTGTATTATCAATCCTGGTTAGTGATCAGCCGAACGCAATAAATCTCCGTAGGAAGGCTTTGATGTTTTGGGCCACTTGTCTGTGAATAGCTTAGGACAGGACAGTACAGAGATCCATGAGTCAGCCAGCAGCCCTCTTCCATCTGGCTACCGACGAAATACGGCATCACTAAGTACAGGCTATCATAAACAAAAGAACTCCAGAAACAAAGAAACCAATTGGCAATCGCTTAAAATTTATTGTAAACTCGGTTAAAAAAAAAAAGATTATTGGGCAATAATCGAATTGCTCTGATGTAATTTTGTATAAATTAATACATCCACTATTTTTGGGGCCCCTACGGGGCCCCCTTGGGCTGGGGGCCCTCGGCAATCGCCGACCTGCCGACCTGGCCAGTCCGGGCCTGATTGATTTGAATGAAATTTCGAATGCGATGTCGCATTGCGAGAAACACGGATAAAGGCTCTCGATGATATGGAGACTCTGGAACATCTTTCTTCGGTAACAGTCATCGAAATCCTCTTTAATCTTCCAACTAGAGATCTGCACGGGCTGGGTGAGAGTGGATTTTCATTAAATGCATTCCGGTCTGGCCGAGTCCGAGCTTAACTTTTTTCTGAAGACTCGGGCCGGGCCTAGTCACTAATCTTTCCGAGTCGGGCCGGGCTTTACTTTTTTCCTGAAGGTCAAACCAAACTTATTTTTTCCGTATGAAGCCCAGTCTGATTTCATTCTTCAAAGTCTTCATGGACAAAAATATTCAGTTCCGGTTGAATCATCCATTATGAAAATTATTTTCTTCAAGTGGCCAAGTCAGTTCAAAAACCAGTAAGATTTGGCTTTGTCCCAGGGGCGTGCAAAGAAAAATTGCCCTCGGGACAAAGTTAGAATATGGCGACCCCCGCTCTTCTCCAACTTTTCTTGTGCAGACCAAAAATAACGTTGGTAGTATAAATTTGGCGCCCCCTAAATTTCCGAGCCCGGGGCGACCGCCCTCTTCGTCCCACCCCTTACGCACGGCGCTGCTTGGTTCCAAAATTTTTTGCAAAAAGGGCGTATACTTTAAAGTCGCCATTATTGCACAATTAAACATTAAAATTTATTATTTATAAATAATCGCTTAGGCTTATTATAATAGAGTTAAACACATGAAAAAAGAACCTGCCTATGACGGAATCGTCTTTTAAACTAAAAACAAGAAATTTCTTTTTAACTTCTTTTAAACTGTTCATCCATGCAAAATGAATGCGCGAGGGGAAAAATATACATTCACACCAGCTAAGAAGAGAGCTTGTCTCTATATATATTTTTTTCTTTACTATGCGATTCAGTCCTAAAGGTTTTTCTTTTATCATATACCATTTTTTAGATTTTTATGTCGCCATTATATGGAAAATGAATTAATAATATTAAAAACTGAAACATTTACATACAACAAACAGGGGTTCATTAAAAACATGCAGCCTACGGCACTTCTGCATAAATAAAGATAATAAGCATGGAAAATAAATAAATAAAGACTAAAGTTTTATTATTTTTTTTTCCCCAGAATTCTTCTTTAAGAGTAAAAATCAAGGTTCTGTAGAAATTCCCTCGGGGAAACCGAGCTAGGGCCGTGTTTTTAGTTATTATATCGGGCCAGGCTCAGACCGAAATTTTAACTTTTACAATAGAACGAGTCGGGCCAAAATTTTTTTTTTTTTTCGGGCCGGGCCCAGAAATTTCGGCCCATGCAAACCTCTATAAACCCGTAAAAAATTAGGGGGGAAAAAATGTACTTTTGGGTAGATTTTAAAAGTTCTGATTTTAAAAGATCTGATTTTGCTTTCAATGTCTAAAGAAAGATTATTATTATTATTATTTTAATGTGAATGAAACGTTGACATTTTTAGCCGTCAAAAACTCAGAATGGCAAGGACCCCCCCCCCACATATATATATTTAATATTAACTCTTTGCACTCCGTTGTCGCCACAGCGGCGACATCATTTTTCCTTGCAGCGAGTTTATTTTGGCCCCTGTAATGAAGGAAAATCTCTTTTTAAGAATCGAATAAAATTTGTGTAAAGACGCGGAGTTGCTGATAGCCCAAAGTTAAAATGACGCGGAGTACAAAGGGTTAAAAATAACAGTCTTGATACAATTGTCTAATTGCAGTTGTGAATTTCCTTTGAGTTATTAAACTTGATTTTGGCAAAATTATTTCTTTTTAGTACCCACACCATTTATGATTTTCCGAATAAAATAAATTCTGTCTAAGGCAGAATCAATCGATCGACCAAGAAAATTTTCCGTATAAGACAATATTCCGCTTTAGACAAATTCTACTCTATGTCTAAGGATTCGCAAGAACTTGAAAATATTTTCGAGTTAGAAAGATTTCCGTCTTACTCAAAATTTACTGTACTTTGTATGAGGAAATCTAAACAGAAAATAAGTAGATATTCATTTGTAAAAGACTTCTATCTCAAAAATCTCTTTAATTAAACGGGGGTCACAATATGCGATTTTGCAAAATTCAAAGATTTGAGATCACTATTTTTTTAAAAACGTTCAAAAGATTAGTTTCAGAAAATAGTGTCAATATTCTTCCACTTTATAAATTAGCTGAACCCAAATTTTCGTTCATAACTTTAACAACAAAGAAGATATTTTTGCGAGATTTTACTCACATTAATTTTGCTTTGTATGAAATATACTGGAATCATTGCAAGTGACTGGATTTTGTTCAATAACACAATATATGTACCGCCACCATCAGCTGCATTTTGAATAAAAGAATATCTATCTTACTTAATTTCCTTTTTAAAGCAAGAAATGCATATATACTAAACTTCGAAGACGTAAGAATAATAGAATTTTTTTTTAATTTGAAATCGAAGATGTGTTTCGAATACTCTTTGGGTATAGTACAACAGAGCAGTATATTCTAGTATAACAGATGATCATTTATTAAAATAATTATAAAAGATAAATCGTCGTATGCAAACCTAAAACATTTTTTAATTAGATGAAATTCATATAATTAGAAAATCATTTTGTATGACTTAATTATATTTTATTTTATATGAAAGTAAAAAGTTTTGGTCAAAAACAGAGAGAGCAAACTTGTGCCACATGTATAATTACACGAATAATTAAATAATAATTATGTCTATTTATGTATGCATACATTATTTTAAAGCAATTGGGACATTTTCTTTTTCTCCAGGAATATATATATATATATATATATATATATATATACCGGGTGTCCCAAAAATGACTGATGGATTTTAAAATTCAATAACTTGCAAACGGTCACAGCTATTTAAAAAATTTTGCAGGGGGGGGGGGTTATGTATAATGTCAGGAGTTTTTTTTACCGTAATTTTTTATTTTAGTTCGAATTTCAAACAATAGGTTTTGCTGACGGCCAGGTAGACGCTTCACTGAGCACTGATCACCTGGCCTTCAATCGCCGTCAGCGCCACCTATTGTTTGAAATTCGAACTAAAATAAAAAATTACGATAAAAAAACTTCTGACATTATACATAACCTTCCTGCAAACATTTTTTAAGTAGCTGTCATCGTTTGCAAGTTATTGAATTTTAAAATCCATCAGTCATTTTTGGGACACCCGGTATATATATACTGAAATTCAGTTTTGGTCTTAAAAACCTGTTTCGGTCGATTCTTACTTCTAATTTTTCCTCATTTAAGATTTAAAATGCTTTTTCTCCATGCTAAATTCAAACTTTTGAAACACCAGTATGACATGTATTGTAGTTTTGATGAGTTTTCTGATTCGAAGATTTATTTTTGTAAATTAAACCTGCAGGATTTTAAATAAAAGACTAAGTACTTAAATCTGCATAAATTAAGTCGGTGTACAGTATGAAACAGTTGTGATACGAAATGAACATACGGAATTTCAAATGTATTCATACTTTTGAAAATCATTGTACATTTTTTTCCGTGCTAAATATACACCTTCTACAAAAAAAAAAAAAAATGTCATTCTATTTATTTCTTCCAGAATTGCCGCTCTATTTTGCTTCATACGCTTATGGTGAATTACTACGATTACATAGATCTGGTTTTCGTACTTATACATCTTCTTCCAAGCAAAATTTTACCGTATCTGATTTCTCAAATGATACGTGATGATTCTATAAAAGGATCACTATTTAAGGACACTATTTTTGGACGTTTCAGACCTAGAATCGCATCATTATTTAGATATGAATATATGTGTATGTGCGTGTGTGAGAGAGAGAGAAGAAGGAGGAGGGAGAGAGAGAGGGAGAGGGAGGGAGGGACGGACGGAGAGAGAGGGGAGGAGATGATTGCCTACGGTCGGGATACCTAAATTTAATTCCAAACTTGGCGACGACACCAGTAATATTTTAATTAAATTTTGCTTTTACAATGAAAACTTAAATTTAGGGATTCGTAATTTCTAAAAAAATCGTCTGTAAATTCCGGTGAAAGTCGATTATTTCTCATTTTACAACCAGAATTTGCCCGTGCCGTAAAGGGTTAAGGCACACAGCCTATGGCAAAATGCTCAAAACCGATTAAAGAAAAAAAAAAAAAAATGCCGTTATAATTAGTGCTGAGAGATTAAGAGATATTTTACTCGATCATCTGGATGGTTTTCGATTGTTAAAACAATGTTCGATTGTGCTCGATATTTTTTTGCAAGTGAAGTGACGAATTTATGAGTTGTATTAATATCCAATTGCATCCATAACCGAAAAGGAGGGAGGTAGAGTTAACCCCCTAAATCAGCCCCCCCCCCCCCCCCCAGGCAGGCCTGCAAACATATATTTGCAACGTTAGGCGGGTCACAATTTATTTAAAAGAGGTACAACTATAATATAAGTATGAATAAATAATGATACAACGTTAAGGAGCACAAATTATATAAAATAATAGATGTTTAAAAGGCATACAGCCGTTTCGGGACTTCTAAAGTCCCATCATCAGTGCTAAAAAATAAGTGTAAAATGCAAAAGACAAGTCGCATCATTAAATGAAAAACGTGCATCGCAGCTCGCCGCCAAAGGCGAACTAGCCGTGAAGCGTCGAAAAGCAATAGCAAAAGCAAACTGACACGCGCATTCCAAAGGAGACCAATCAGATGAATTATTTATTTATTCATATATTAGCAAAAAGTACAATCTTCCCTCCCCCCCCTTTCTTATAATATAAGTAGTATAATAAAGTTAATATTATCAGTAGGATTGCAGAAGAAATGTTACCCAAAAATTTTAATACTACTATTTTTAAACAACGAACTTCGTGTTTACGAACAACGAACTTCGTCACGTAGGTGATTTCTGTTGCAAATGCAGAAATATTACGAATTTTTTTTGTTTGAAAATAATGATATAAAATTTGTTGGTGCCTTTATTTTTCTTTCTCCCACAACACAACTAACGTTAATAACCCTGAAAAGTAATATTAGTTGTGTAATAAATATAAAACATGATACTATAACAATGCAGAATTTCAATTACAAAAAAAAAAAAAAAAAAAAAAAAAAAAGTCAGGAGATTTTACCTAGTAAATCTGCGTCTTGTTCAATGTAAAACCGTTTTATTTTAGTTGCAGAAATATATAGTGCCAAATTTATTTGAAATAGAGCTGGAATAGAGTTAAAGGTTAGATTTACAAATGCATGCACCTCATTGACCCATATACGACTGCATATAAAAAGAATTTTTGACTAAAAAAATGACATTTAAGATGTTTCAACATAATTTAAAATTAATTATATTGCATATTATATTGCTATATTTAAAATTAATTATAAAGATTTTGCCTTCGTGTGAAAATATTTAAACAACTGTCTTAAATACTTTTTATGCACATCTCAATTAATTTTAGAAATATGGATTAATTGATTATGTGTCTCGGGCCGTACGTAAAAAGTCGAAGGGCCACATGTGGACAGCATGTAGAGTACGACTGTCCTACTTATTGTTCTAAAGCGATTAAAAAAACAATTCCACAATTAAATAAAGGTAAGATTTTTTTTAAAGGTAATAAGATATATATTATATATGCTTGAATCTGCGATGAATTTACTTACAATAATACTACAATGAATTTTAGGTGATGATTTTAACATAATTACTTTTGTAACTGCAATATAAACTCTTAGTAAACTTTCTATTAATACAGGCGAACTGAAAAACACAACAAGGTCTTTCAGTTATCTGAAACATCACTTATCACAAGGTCTTTTCAGTTGCATGAAACATTAGTTTTCATTGTATGCAGGGATGTAGTGAAAGGTATACGATGGCATACCTGCTGGGTAACATAAGTATACCCTATCATCCCCACAGGGCTGTAGCTAGAACTGAATAATAGTGGGGGAAGGGTCATATTTTCTATTTCTCTTTCTGATCCAGAAAGATTATTTCACACTGTAATTGCTGTGTTGTTTATATTAGATAAAAAGGACCTAAAACACTCACTCGCTAAAATAAAACTTGTTGCAGTCCAACTACTGCATGTATGAGCACTTAGAGCACATGAAAACAAAACAAAAACAAAACACTCAGGCTGCAGCAAAATTGCTGTGCAACAATCCGTAAAATACACAAAATTAATTAAAAATGCAATATCTAATGCATGTTGTACAAGCACTGTGTGTACATGAAGAAAAAAAACAATGAACACAACTAATTTGTTTTGAAATCTTTATAGCCACAGTCACTAATGCATGTAAGAACAAATTAACTTCATTACTTTCTTTTGAATTATCAAAATACTGGTGTAATTTGCTGATAAATACTAGTTTGTTCCCAATTTCCAATAATAAGTGCACTTACTTATTTCAAAAATTGTTTAAAACCAGGATTTACTGGCCATTAAGCTAAGCTAAAAAGGCACAGTTTCAAAATGAAAATTAATAGCGACAAAAATGCATAAGGAAAGTAATAAATGCATTTTGAATAACATATTCAAGCAATTTTAACCTAAAAATTAGCATCCTGGGTTATTAATCACAGAAATTAATAAATGAAATAAAAAAAGCTCAATTTTTACAACACTTAAAACTTAATATTGTTAATTAATTCATATAATTATAGTTAATTAATTTATATAATAAGCACATCTATAAACTTAAAAACAATCTATTTTGAGAATTTTAGAATTCACAAGCACTTGGTTAAACTGTTGATCAATTATAATAGTTTGTTTACCAAAATTTAGCAATAGTTTATGTTGGTTTGAAAACAAATCAACATGCTAACTAATGTATACATCACTTATACTTTTTAAATAATACTTTAATAATGAGTGTCAAAAAATATTTATTTACCTTTCTTTCTCATTACAGATGGTATAGCTTCACGTTCGTCTCCTGAAAATGAATATTTCATGCCAACATACAGCACGAATCAATTTGTTTTGATTCGTGTTCTTTCACCATATTTATTTTATCCAAAAAATGGGGCCTTGTTTCTCCAAATAACACAATACCCATAGTAACAGTAAACTTTAAAACCATTATTTCGCAAATTACACAACATACATGCTAAAAACAACAAAAAGTGCTAATGCGTAGATTCAAATTTCAGTCATTAATTTCACAAATTGTAAACACAGTCAGCAAAAATGTCGGACGATTTTTTAGGGGGGTTGGTTGTTTGACGACAAAATAACATGTCGGCCGATATCGTTCAATCGATTACGACAAAATCGTTATCGTTTCGTCAAATGGAAAAGCGGGTAGCATAAATCAATGCATTTTGCTTGCAGCGATGTCGGATAACGACAATCGGGTACGATTTATCGTTGTCGTGTCGTGTAATGGAAAAACGCCCTTAAGCTGTGGTAATAACTTCATTTTATGCTAAGAAAAGAATACGATGAGGAAAAATTCAAGTGTATATAACTAGTGGAATATTAAATATCATGTTGACTTCATACGAGCAAATAGGATGAGCGAGTGTTGAAAAACTTATTACAGTTACAATTTAGTGTTTCTGCAAAACTGTGAAAGGACCTCAAAACAAAATTAGATTTTTGAAGAGAATTTAATTTGGATTTTCGGAACAAAGTCATTTAGTGACCTTGGAAATCTTTTCCAGAGGAGGTTCAAAATGTTTTAGGGAGTGCGGAGCCCCTCCCCCCCCCCTCCTTAGCTACGCCCTGCATTCCCATATCTATATAGTGCATGCCTTCTGAGCAGTGATGTAGTCGTAAAAAGATCAGACGGTATACGCTCCAATCAGAGGATATACGCTGAAAGTAGAGCGTATACCCTACAGTGCACATACTATAGAACATACTACAGTGCACATACATGAGAAACAGAGGGTATACGGTGCTTCTTTAAAAAATCCAGAAGGTATACGGCGTATATCCGCGTGTACCCTCCACTGCATCCCTGCTTTTGAGGATTTTTATGACTACAACACTGATTGTAATTGTAAATCGAAAAAGGCTTATGACACAAGTTTTAATTTATTTTTGTTCAGTAATGTATGAAACTTGCAGATGATAATGTTCTGAGACTATCGAATCGCACTCAGTTTCCCGTTTTTTACAAACGCAATAGATTTTTCAGAAAATAGTATCAGAGTGGACATTTTGAAATGACTTTCCGCACAAGAGTTTAAAAACTATTTCAAACTGGAGTGAAAACCGAATTGTCCCATGATCAAAAAAGCTTATAACGCAAAAGGTAATTTATTGATCAAAAAATAGAAAACGGAGTTAGATTCCAAATCGCTTCGATAGACAGGCTATGACATTTTATACCTTTTCGTTAAAAAATGAATTTGTAAATAAGTCAAAACTTTTCCGCTTGTTGAAAACAGCCTTAAATACTTTTTAAGAAATGCTGTTTCTCGTAAACGTACACTATGAAAAATGCAGTTTACTGGAAAACGCAAATTAAGATTTTGATATGAAGCACAAAAAATGTATAAAGTATACAATTTTAAAATCCACCCTATTTGTAGACGCATGTATATTTGTGTATATATCATACATTATATATAGCTGTGTATTAAAATGTATTGTTTGCCTTTCTGTGATTCTTTAAACGATAACTTCCGGTTTATATTTTAAACTATAACTTTGCTTTTAATTATCGCTAAGTAAAAAAAAAAAAAAAAAAAACATTTTTGTAATTCTAAATGTTGGGACTTAAATTTAAATTTATACCCCCCCCCCCCCCCAAAAAAAAAAAAAAATAATAATAATAATAATCGGAATTTTACGCAAAAACAACAATTTGAGAGTAAGCATATACCTTAACATATTGTAAACATCAAAAGTGAAATCATTGTGGTTTGCAACAAAATCGTACTCTTTTCTCGTAGGAAAGGTAGCCGATGGCAGATAATTTTGTAATACAGGGTTCATACAGAGTTGGGAAGAAAAAATCCAAGGAGTCCAAAAAAATTTAAAGACTTGCCACTTTTGTTGTTATTTATGTGGCATGCACTTGCACAGCCCCAATTCCACAGGGATTCTGCGAGTTCCGCCCTGCAGGAAGGGGGAGGGGGGATATTCGCGATCTTCAGACGAAATCGGTGCTTTACCGCGATCTTCAGATAAAATCAGCGATTTATCTGTGATATTTTAGCACAATTGGCGATTGTTTGCGATCTTTTGTTGAAATCGTTGTTTTTTTGCGATCGTTTGATAAAATCGGTGTTTTCCTGTTTTTCTTATTTATGAAATCGATGTTTTTTTGAGGATTTTTAGTCAAAATTTGCATTTTTATACGATTTTTTTTCTCGAAAACGCCGTTTCATTCCCGCAATCTTTTGATGAAATAGTCATTTTTTCCCGCGATTTTTTAACGGAATCGGCATTATATCTGCAATTTTTAGACAAAATCGACATTTTCACGTGGTCTTCAGACGAAATTAGCGTTTTATCTGCCATATTTCGTGACACTTTGGTGGCTATTAGTATGATCCCAACCAGTAGCGTAGCTATGTTTTTTGGCGCCCGGGGCCAGCAAGAAATTTTGCGCCCCCACCCCAATATAGATATATAACAATTTCTCTCAATTTGGCGCCCCTAGGCCTCGGCGCCCGGGGCGGACGCCCCCCTTGCCCCCCCCCCCCTAGCTACGCCACAGATCCCAACCAATCCAGGGATGCCGCAGGACTTGAAAAATCCTGGGTGCCTTTTTAACAAAAGCGGATCCCCACTAATGAGTCATATTTTTAAATGCAAAAATTGAACTTGTTCATTTGCATTAGAAAAATGAAATTCAATAATTATTGTTTTAATAATAAATAAAAATATAAAACCAATATTAATTGTTTTTAAAATTATGAGAAATTTTCTTTACTTCTTTAAAAATAAATTTGCAAGATACAAATTTAACTATAAAATATTGAACATTTGAAAGTAGAAGATAACAAGTATCACTATTGTTTGCATTTCTTTTTAAAAAAGGGGCAAGACTGATTTATAAAAAAAGACATTTTTGCTGAAAAAAAAAAATACTTTTGTTGGGTAAAGTGATGAGACTTTTTGTTTAATGAATGGGTGTTTTCCTGAGTCACATTTACTCAGAAAACTTGGAGCAGTCAAAAATGGATAGTGAATCACAAAAATCCGTTTTTAGAGCAGCAAAAAAAAAAAAAAATAAATAAATAAAAATAAATAAATAAATAAATAATAAAAAAAAAATAATAATAATAATTTTGAAGCAAGAAAATTAGCCTTTGGAACAGGAAAATTCACTTCAGGCATTAACTTTTTTTTTCCGTGCTCTTTTGACAAAATTTGAGTCTTTTCACGATCGACGAAATCTGCCGTTTATTCGGGATTTTTTTCACGAAATTTACGTTTTTCGAGAATTGTTTAACGAAATTTGCCGATTTTTCACAAATATTTTGACGAAATTTGCGGTTTTTTCGCGATTTTTAGACGAAATTTGTCGTTTTTTCGCGATTTTTTGAGGAAATTAGCCATTTCTCGGGATTTTGTGACGAAATTAGCCATTTTCTCAAGGAGTTGCAAAACATTGCTAATTTTGTCAAAGTATCGCAGAAAGAGCCAATTTCGCCAAATTATCGCGGAAAAAACCCGAATTTTGACAGAGTATTGCGGGTAAAAAACGCGAGATTCGTCAAAAATGCCAAAAATGCGAATTCCGTCAAAGAGTCGCGAAAAGAGCGCGAATTTATTCAAAAGATCGCAGAAAAAAAAGCGTATTTCGTCAGAAGATCGCGGAAAAGCATTTCATTTGATCATTCATTTAATAATAACTGTACAAGGAATGATTTCATGAACAGAAATTATGATTATGTTGATTCTATGTTTCTTGGTATCGCCCCCCCGCCAAAAAAAAAACAATCCTCTGGATTCGCCCCTGCCGTGCGTTTTATAATCGCGATTTTTTTTTTCTTTTTCGGGAGCAATATCGCTTGCGTGCAAAACCGCAATACAATTTAAGGAGTTTCTAAGGAGTATTTTGTTTATCTAAGTAGTTCTAAGTACTACTTGGGAACGTTTTCATTTCTAAGTAGTTTCTAAGGTGTCCAAGGAGTCTGTGCGAACCCTGGTAATAGCATAGATGCCAACATCTTCCGCTTTTTCATCCCGGACAAATTTTTAAGTAAATTTTACCATTTTTAAATCGTCGTATTCTACTGATTAAATAATGCAAAAATTTCTATTAAATTTTTCCGGGTCAAAAAGTCGGAAAAGTGAGCAGCTAATAGACACTGTTTTTTCGGTTAATGGTCCTGATGCACTAACTTTGTCCAAATTTCAAGTATACGAAGCGAATTTTTTTACAACTGTTTGTTGTGTTGCAGAAACCCAAGGTTGAAACAGCTTCAGCTTCATAAGCACAGTTATAATGCAATTTTTCCCCCCGAGAAACACCCTTTTTTTTTTTTTTTTTTAGGCATTTTTTTAAAATATTTCTTTTGGTTGTTTAATTTGAATTTTCAAAACTGTAAAGTAATAAGGGAAAGTTTCATTATATTTGTCATGTAGTGGCGCAGCCAAGGGACTCCTCATAGCTAAGAAAGATCGCTATAATTGCCGCTTTTATAAATCAAAACCAAATTTAATATCTAAACTTTCGGCATATTTCTGAATTTGCCGCTTTGTTGAATCAGATTCCATCTAACACAGTGATTCAATTAAATGGCAAAAATTCTACTTAAAACTGTGAAAGTGCATATGAAAATTGATTATTTGGACTAAGTCACTCTTTTGAGACGTCTTATGCTAAAAGAATGGTGATTTTCTGTTCAATTTGAACCCATATACTTTTAGAGAACTTTAACAATAACCAGTGTTGAATTCAGAAAGTGGCCCTGTCCTCAGTGAGGTACGTCCCCCCCCCCCCGGAGGCTAATATCCATTCACTCAAGGATACAGCGCTTGGCGAAAGTCAAGGTGTGCCAAATGTTTTGACTAGCATCTACGCATTTTCTCGCGCATCATGGTTGTTTCAGACATTTTACTTACAATTTTTGTTGTATATGAGGCACTTAGAAGCTATTGTAAAGTATCAGAGGCATGGCGAGGTGGTTAAAGCAGAAAGCTTATAATTATAAGATTGTGAGTTGTGTCCTTGCTCTTGTAGAATTTTGTTGTTTTGATTTTTATTTAAGTAATCAATAAAGAATGTTATAAAAATCAGTTACTTTGTATTAGCTTTATTGTCAATTAGACAATTAAATTTTAATTACAATTAAGTTATAAAATTTAATTTAAAATTTTATTACATAAAGTTTAATTTGAAATAAATGTAAATAATTAATATAAGTTTTTAAATTCTGCTTTTTAATAATTAGATATAACTTAAAATACAATAATTATTAAAAAAAAATTATTTTAGTTATGCTACCGCCGTGTTGTAAGAGATGAATATCAAATTAGTAAAACCAATTTATTAAAGTTCTTATGTTTTAAAATGAGGTATCGTTCATACACACACACACAAAAAACTATATTTATTAGTATTTATTTTAATAATTACTGTTTCATTTATAATTATAAAATAGTGAAACATAAAAATATTTATTATAAATATTCAAATTTTAATATTTCTATGTATTTACTTAATGATAATAATTTAAGAAAAAAAAGAGGAAAATCTTTAATCTTCTTTAATCTTCCTTTAATCTTCCACTAACATAATTTAAGATTTTCTTTAAAAAATTATCAATATTTAAATATATATAACTATTTATTAATTAATATTAATACATATATAATTATAAAATTATATTAATTAACATTATTAATTAATTACACACATAATTAATATTAATAAGTATTATCATTTAAACAGATGAAAAAAAAAATAAACCAATCTATATTAGATAAAAACTTTTAAGGTGTTTTTTAAGATAAAACGTGATCTTTGTTTTGTATTAGTACATTGTACAAATTCAATCAGTATATGCATGTATATTTAGTTTAGACTTATCAATTTATGAACAGGAAGGGTGCATTAAATCACAGTGTCACAAAAGTTGATGTAAATTCCCAAACATTTTATTTCAAATGAAAAATTTCCAAGTATACAAAATATTTTAATTTTAACACAATTTATTATTAACTGAAACATATACTTTTTTGATGATTCTTAGAATCTGGAAACTATACTTTTTTTTAAATATGTTATCAACATTAGTGATTTATTAGTAAGATATTAAAATCTGAATAGATCAGAACAGATGATGTCGAAATTATGTACATTTTCCAACTGTATAATTAAATGACCTAACTATATAACAACTACATAATATACACATACATAATATTTAAGCAGACATGTATGAATGTATAAGTTCATACATACTATGTACACATGCTGATATTTATGAATATATTCATATATATTTCCAACATTAAGAAGTTTTAATTTTTCAATCTTAGTGCATTGCTATACTTGGTGATTTATATCACATTAGTAAAATAAATAAATAAAAATTTTATGTAGCAGATCTCAGTTTTTTTTTTTTTTAATATATATATATATATATATATACATAAAGTTCTTGAATTGATACTTACCAAGAAAATAAATCAAACAAAATAAAATTTATTTTTAGCTATTATCATGCAATTTATCCGAATACAGCTCTCTTTCGTTCTTCTTCTTTTTTTATTTTTTTCATTATTACATTATTCATTATAAACTGAAATACTAAAAGAAATGTAAAGAAATATAAATTAAAATTTACAAATTAAGTTAACACAAGTTACTCGTATATATTTAATTAATATTTGGTGGTAAATTAAAAAAGAAAATTCCATTAAATTTATTATTATTTTTTTTTTCAAATAAATTATTTGTATAATACATTTTTTTCAGTAGATGACGACACTATACGATGTTATCAAGGAATCTTGGAAGAGGAGTGAATGATGGGTGGAATAGCTCTTTTTCCTCCAAACCATTTGGCACGCTTTGACTTTCGCCAAGCGCTGTGTCCTTGAGTGATTGGATATTAGCCTCCAGGAGCCACTGAAGTCCTTCCCGGAGAAAAGTGTCTGAATTCAACACTGTCAATAACCAAGAAATTTTAACGAAATTTTCAACAAGTTTACATATTACTTAATGCAAAATTCGATGTCATGTAATATCATGTGGTGGAAAACATCTGAAATACCGATTTCAGTGGTTGACACGTAGGTTCATTATTGTCTTTTCCTGGCTTTGATGTTTTCTAACTCTAATATTGTAAACGCTGTTTAAATGAAACATGACCAATGTACCTGCGGAAAAAATGCATTATGATTTGATACAGTAAAAATACTGATTACATTAATCGGTCATTTAAATAACCTTTTTCAGAAACTCAATCCCCCTTCCCCTAGAACCAAATTCTGGCTGCGCCACTGTTGTCAAATGTTTTATATCGTTCCTCCCAACCGAGAAATTATCATGTCATTTTTTATAACTTATTGCCCCTTTGTTTGCCACATTAGGCAGTATACACAAATCAGAAACCTTTATAAATAACCAGTTAAAATGCTTAATGAAGAAAGACCAGTTACGTATGATTTTAAACAACAAAAGAAATGCATGTCATAATAAATAAGTAAAAATTTACGAGTAAATAAAATTCAGACGATATCAAACTTTTAATTATCTGCCTTTTATTCGTGTTTATTTTAAGGGCACTGTGGCGAGTATATAGCGCGTGGTGCGCAAGAGCTATGTGTCTTAATCCTTTCTGGCACAGAAAAAATATGTTCGTAATATGATAAAATGATTGACAGACACCGAAATTTACAAACGATTTTTGTTAGAAATAAAAAATTTGCTAATTTAAACTTTCATTATAAAAACAGAATTTTATTAAAATATTCTTAGTGCCGTTTGTAATTAAAGTTAGTTGGTCATGACGTGGGACCACTGCGCCAAAAAGGGTTGAAGCTTTGAGGCAAATTAGATTTACCCACTAAAATTAATCTAAGAGAAGCAAATCAGGGAGACACGCAAACATATGTATTTTTTCAATTCCGGTGCAGAAGTTCTAACTACGTTAATGCACAGGAGCGATGAAAAATTACCTCAAAGTGATGAACTTACATTTCAGAATGTCGACGGTGCCACAGAGGATGAAAGATCCATTCATAAAACACGGTGATGAAATTTCCGTGTGGGCTAATTTCGGAAATTGTTGACGCTGTGAGGAAAAACCACCATTACTACGATATCCGGCTACGAATGACGTATATTCGCCATGAATTGAGTTGAATGTTATGAAATAGGCAAACAGCCCCACCTACTGCCCAATCGCAAGACAGAAATGACAAGTGACGTCACTGCACGTACACACATTTATCGATCAATTCCTCACCATTACGCAGGAGAAAATATTAAATAGGGGATGTGTGATTTTCAGGGCACGAAAGGAGTGTAAAGCGGGAAAAGCAAAAATAGAACACAGTTTAATTTCAGAAAATGAGCTGCAAAAATATATTTAAATATATGGCAGCCATCAATTCAGAAAAGAGATCGGGGAAGAAATCCTAACAAATTCAATTTATTTAATAATATCTGAAAGAAAATCGCGTTCATGTAAATAGAAAGTCAGAATAGAATTTAGAAGAATGAATAATGAAGATAAGGTAACGGATATTTTTGCACACACAGCATACTGACAGATAATACACAATAGATGAATACGCAGATTAAATAAAAAACTTGGAAACAGCTGGTATATATTAAATGGTTGGACAACTATGATTAAACATCAATTCATTAATTGGGCACATTTTGGCACATTCTTTTTTGGAGGAGTCGCACTAAATAGCTAAATACCTTTTTAAATCCTTTTATTGACCTTATTTATACGAGTGGGCCGAATATTCAAGGATTGTTTGTCGAATGCTTCGGCCGAATACCTGTAGCCGAATAGTACAAGATATCTTGCAAAATAAAATTTAGAATAAGAATTTTTTATAATTATTTTCTTTTCTAATCCCCACGGGCTGCTTTCTGACACATTCATAATAGACCGGGAGGCGACCGCACAGACCATCACCTCATCGAGTTCACGGATAAAAATCTAGTATTAGTTAAATTTTGACCCACATATTAAAACGCAATCGGTCTGCCAAGTCATTTATTTGAAGAAAACAATTAAAAACACGATACTAGAGGTTGACTCGTAGGTTTACCATTGTACTTTACTGCACCCAAAAGTATGAAAATATGGAGGATTAGGGGCAGGAAAACATAATTGTAAACCTATGAGTCAACCAATAAAATCGGGTTTTTAGATGCTTTCCACCAATATATGACTAGGCAGACCGATTGCGTTTTCATATGCGAATCGAGATTTAACTCATCCTAGATTTTCATCCGTGAGCTCGATGAGGTGATTGTCAGTGCTGCCGCCTCCCGATCTATGAAATAATTTCCATTTTTAAATAGATAACTCAAATAAGCAGTTTATTGTAAAATTAAGCAAAGTAAATTCATCTAGTGGTAACTTAGACACTTATTTTTATTTTGGAATCAATGTGTTTACATTTACAACTAAACAAAATTTACCATTTTGAGGCATCCATCTTATTTCTAAAATTAAGGTAATTCTTAAAAAAAAAAAAAAAAAAAAAAACCCTAATATTTATAATACAAGTGTCCTAAACATTTTCTTAAAGTTATATTTGTAGAAATCTGTTAAAAATTACCTATGATACACTAGGGCAGAGTTTTCGCTGGCTTTTTATCAACATTAGCGATTTGGCGAATAAGAAATTAAAACAGCCGTCAAATGAAATGTTAGCAAAATAGATTCGGCGTCCGCGACTCTTTGATAAAATTTGTCGTTTATTTCGCGATATTTGGATGAAATTTGCAGGTATTTTCGATATTTGCGTTTTTCCCGTGATCCTTAGTCGAAATTAACATTTTTTTCGCAAATAATTGGCTTTTCTTTCTTTCTTTCAACTGGAAGAAAGAGAGGGGGGTGGGGGTGGATACAGGAATTACAGTGCTGAGAGAGTGATAAAAGTACTGGGCCTTTTTAAAAGGGACTGTTTTAAAAGGGACCATTAAATTCTACTCGGATAAAATCTGGAAAATTGCACAGCCTGACGTAAATAAATAAATCCTTTTTCAGAATTTTTAAAAGTTATTCTGGTACGATTTCAGAACGTTATCCACAAAAAATCGAATAGTATTTTTCTCTCTATTTCTTTCGAAAGAAAGAATCGAAATCGCTCCCATGGATGCCAAGTGTTTATTGAAGACAACCGACCCATTTGATGACATTTTAAAACGAATGTACAATTTTTAAAATATTAAATTTATAGATTTAATTTTTATGCATCCAGATGCAGAATTTTCCACTAATTTTAGACGATCACAGATATGTAAATTTCTTTGCGGTCACTCAATTATAACCTCAGATATTAATTATTTTTTCATTAATTAAATGGTTCCTATGAAATTCTCAATTTGTTGTTGTTGTTGATTAGGCCCGCGTGGACCCGGTGAGCAGCTTTATATTTCTTTATAGCTGTCTTAATCCGCAAACACCAACCAAGAAAAATCTACACCTTAACCTCCCCTAAACACAGACAACACATATCAAAATCACAACTAATCAAACTCTCTCCGATAACCACAGCTGAATCACGGAGTTAACATCTAGTTCCCAAAGACTATACAACTTTCCAAAAGATTCATCACCAGACACCAAAAACCACCATGCGTGAATAACCACTGCTAATTCCCGCTAATCCAGCTAGGACAATCAATATAAATCTCCTCCAAGAAACTAGAAAACCATTTAAGATAAACACCACCTTTTTTTCCTGCTACCTCAAAAAGCTCCACATATGAAACATTTCTCGACAATTGTAACTTCTTATATAGCTGCTCCCGAATTCCAGTAAACTTTTTGCATCTTAAGACTAAGTGCTCTTCCGTCTGATCCTCCTCACGACATAAATTGCACCTCGCATCACCACCTTTAAGAAAAAAATTTTTCCGACCAAGAGTTAAAACTGTTTTAGTTAGAAATCTTGTAAAGACTACACCACTCTTTCTGTGAAAAGTATGATGGGGATACCCTATGCTATCGTAATTCCAACAGCGCTCCTTATTGTTTTTGCAATATTGCTCCCACTCCCACTGCGATTCCTTATTCTTATTCATTTTAATATCCGTAATCCAATCCTCCGGAGAAAACCATGGGATCCAAACATTACTATAGGGACCTTGTTTAGCTAAATTATCCGCAACTTCATTAATTGCTATACCTTTATGCCCAGGAACCCAGATGAAAGTGATGCCATAATTCTCCAACCTCCTCATATTGACTTCCTTCCTCAGACGAGTAATGATAGCGACAGATTTCCGATGAACATTTTTTAAAGCCACCAGAACGCTTTTAGCATCTGTGATAAAAAAATAATTCCCTTTCTCCTTGGCGTAAAACTTTATTGCAACTAATAGTGCTATAGCCTCCGCCGAAAAAATTGAATTAATGTGCGGAATTTGGAGAGCTAAACGACTGCCAGTGCTCTGATTCACCATGCCAATAGCGGTTTTCTGATTATCCTTAGAAGCATCAGTGCCTATAAAAATAGCATTATCCTTATAGCAATTTAAAAAACTGAAAAGAATTTTTTATCACGTCATCCGGAAAGTCTTTATTTTGGAATGGCAAGTTGTTAATTATTATCTGAACCTCTTTGTCAAACTTGGTACCCCAATTGTAAGTAATCATCTCCGCTACGTTTGTTTTGAAGTTCCCCAGCCTATGCCCCCTATATACCCTGTAAATCAGGTCCTGAGAAAGTACATCCGTATATTCAGCATGTTTACACTCCGTTATAGTCCGTTTTATAGCAAGAAATTCTCTCCTTAAATCATGCCTCCATACGTTATTTTCTTTTAATAAAATAGGAATCGGACACCACTTGGACAGACCACTAGCCCATCTGAGACTAACATTGTAAATCACTTGGATTTGACGACTTTCCTTGTTATTGCAATGCATTAAAATTCTAGGGTTTCCGTCTAATAAAGCACCAATAGTACTCTTTGTTATCTGAATAAGGTATTTTGTCTCGGTACCCCATCCTATTCCGGCTATCACTTTTATCATATTAAGTCTTTTGCTGGCCTTTTCTCTTAGCATATCTATATGATTTTTTAAGTTCCCATGTTTATTGAACTGAACACCAACACTCTCTAATTATCAGCGTAGTCTACATCATGTCCTTTAATAGTGAAATTTTCTACCTCACCCTCTTCCCATTTTCCTATCTTCATTATTTGACATTTATTGGGATTTACTTCCAGGTTCCAAGCCTGAAGCCACTGAATTACCCTGTTAATGTTTTCTTGTAACATGTTTTTAATCCAATCTATATTATCATGAAACCCGTATAAAAAGATGTCATCAGCATAAACTACAAAGTGAATGCTTGAATCAAATATTTCAAAAATATCCACTAGGTATATTGCAAAAAAGAAAGGAGACAACGGACTCCCCTGCAACAAGCCCCTATAATAATAAAAAAAATCCGAAAGACGACCTCTCCATTTGACTCGAATTTTGAGATCTTGTATGAGATTCCGAATGAGGATACAAAGGTCAGCACCCAGACCGAGCTTTTTTAATTTCCACAGCAGACCATCCCACCACACGTTATCATATGCACCTTTGATGTCTAGAGCAATTAAAAACCCCTTCTTCTTGGCTAGTTTGGCCCTTCTAATGTCATTGAAGATTTTATAAGAAGCCCCTTCACAATCACGAAAAGGAATGAAACCGTAATGATTAGAGTGAAAAATTTTCTTATTAATGCTCCAGTTGAGTAAAATCTCTAAAATCAATTTCTCAAAAAGTTTTTTGCTCGAAACAGTCAGAGCTATGGGCCTGTAACCACTGATATCATTTCTGCTTTTCCCCGGTTTCTTAATGGGAATCATGATGACTTCTTTCCAAATCTCTGGAATATTTTTAGTGATCAAAATTTGGTTATACATGTCAAGTAATTGACGAAGCATCCGAGTACTCATTTTTTTAAAGAAACTCGCCTTAATCCCATCAATGCCAGGCGTAGTAGATTTGCTTTTGTTAATTACTTTCTGCAATTGATCCAATGAAAATTTTAAAACTACCCCGTCATCGCCAGAGAAATCAATGGGAATTTTTTGGTAAACAGGACAATTTTGAAAAATTACAGATAAATTGTTAGCTTGAGAAACAGCATCTGGCGGGCAGTTAGGGAAAAAAAAGTCGGTATTATCTTCAGCAGTATCCTTTCTGTTCATACTTTTTAGGATTTTATAAATCCTCGGTCCCCTTCCAGTCTCCCTCGTCACATCATCCCAGAACTTTTTACTGTCTTTTTTAATTTGCTTTTTAAGTTTGGCGTTGTACATCTTATATTTACACCAGAGATCCACACTGGCTAACCGAACTGCTTTCCTATGATAGTATCTTTTAAGCGCAAGCAAATGACGCGAGAGGACCCCCCACCAAGGAGGGAGATTATCCCTTCTAACCGAGACCTTCGTCGAGTTCGACTCAATAGCGCTAATGACCTCTTGAGTCCAGATGTCTACACCCCCATCAAAAACCTGCTCATTCATACCATTTAGCTTTGACCACACACCATCCCAGTTAACTTGACTCCTATTTTCACTCCTAAGGTCACTGCCGTCACAAACCTCATGGATACAGATCGGATAATGATCGGATCCCATCGGATCAGACTGAACCGCAATATCGAATAGCCGAACTAAATTATTAGATACCAAGGTTAAATCTAAAAGAGAGCCGCCTCCCCCAGAATGACACCTTGTGACCTGGTCAAAGTTCATTAGCACAACATCATTCCGATTGATCCAGTTTGCCAGGTTGTCAAGCTTTACCTTTTTAGGATTATTATGCCAGTCCAGAAAATTAATATTAAAATCCCCCACAATAATATAATTTTCACCAATTAAACCTTTGATATTATCTAACCAATTAACCGCATTAAAGCCTTTAGGCGCGTAGATATTTATTATAGTAATCCAACGCTTTTTATACCAAACTTTTATGGCCTGAAACTCATGGTCTCGACCAATGACCGGCAAGTTAACAATTTTTACTGGAAGACGATTATTTACAGCCAACAATAAACCCCCACCATTCCTCAAACTTCCACCTTCCCTATCGACCCGAAACACATTCCTGTTCTTAAAATGAAGTGATGAATTACGATTTAACAACATTTCTTGCAATGCCCATATCATGCTATTTCGGAAAATACCAGTACGGAGCCAGGGCAAATTTGATTTAACACCTCTAATGTTCCATTGCATTATAAAATTATCCATCGACCAGAAGTAAGCAATAAAAAAGAACAACCTAAAAATAAAAACAGACATTAAGAATCACAACACTTACCCCAACTCTTCCTAACAAGCAGATCACCGGAAAAACCAAAAAAAACTTGACTAAACCAGTCCACAATACATGAAAACACCCGGTACACCAACACTATACAAAACAATTCTATGACACTCCTTCAAGGTCAGTAATCATTTCTTCACTTTCCGGAGTCACTAAGAATTGCGAGAAGTCGTTATTCTGTTCTAGATCACTGAGTTTCATTTTCTTACCTCTCAAGCTATTACAAAATTCAGCAATAGTCTCTCTAGGATTTTTTTGTTTTTCAGATCTTACATTAACGTTATCCTCCTCCATGTTTTCCTTTTGAACTTCTCTCTGATGAAACATGTTACTTATAGCTGAAGCTAATTCCATGAAACTATCCATTATTTGCTGAAATTTAAAGTCTATTAACAGGACTATTTTTTGAAATTTTTCATCTATATTTTCTTGTTTAACTTTCTCCGCATAACTCTTTTCACCTCTGACATTAATTTTCCTCCGTGCTTCGGCTAACGTTATATGTTTTTCACTTTTTAATGTTAAAATATCTTGTTCTTTTTTCCTTATTTCGCAATTAACATCATCAGCCTCGTGCCCTTTACCACAATTAGCACACCTCACTCAGTTTCTTGACAGAGCAATTCTGGATGGTCTTTACTGCACCTTTTACATTTTTTTTTTCACCAGGACATTTATTAGAAGCGTGAGTGAAGCTTTGACAAACATTGCATCTTCTTGGCCTATCAATAAATAATCTTATTTTATGTCTTACATAAAATAATTTCACGTATTCTGGAAGATAATGACCATAAATAGTGATTAACACAGTCCCTGTTGGTACCATTTTGCCTCCATCCCTTCTGAGAAATCTTTTAACGTTTTGGACGGTAATGCTATTTTCCTCTTCGATTTCTTCTTTGCTTTCTTGAATCGTTATTTCCGGATCAATCTGAAAGATTAAAAATCTAGACGTAATATTTTCTCTCATGAACCTGTATCTAACATCCCTATCAAAGATTTTTTTTTTTACTGACAATGTCTTGAGCACATTCGTAACTTTTCGTAGTAATAAGTATTTTATTGTTTCTTGTAAAGCGACATACATCTATCTCATTGGTTCTAGTAAATACCTTTTTAATTTCCTTCTTGACTTGAATTGGATTAACTCTGTGAAAATTTCCATCTTTACATTCTGAAATGATAACGTATTCCGATAATTCTGGAATATATTTGATTTGTTCTTCAGCCTCTCTAGAATCATTCCAATTATATTTTTTAAATTCAGCACTGTCAATACCAAAACTTTCTGTAATTTTAATCTCTGTCCCCGACATAATGGCCGAGGCTAGCCAGAGATCAAACTATTGCAAACTCCACTATGAAAAAGAATACTAAAGCTGACGTATAATAACAATATATTTCACCTGTAACTTGAACAAATATCCTTTCGCAAAACTTCCAAAAAACAAACACTACTGTATAAATCTAAGACTAAAACACTTTTCGAAAACTAGAAATTATTTCAAACTACAAGCTCACCAGGCCACGTCCTAACCATGCATACCTTTTACGCAAAACAATAGTCAAATTCTCAATTTAAAAGCCAGTCTTTCGAAATCACAAATGATTTTTAAGCATCTAGTCCTATCTTTAAACACTGTTTTATATTATTTAAATTTTATAAAAATCCATTCACAAGAATTTTCTTTATAAGAAATTCGATTTTAAAAAGGAAAAGAAGGGCTCTTTTGAAAGGCGATTTTGTTAAAATTACGAAAACTGACGAATCGATCTATTTGGAACTTTCAGATAGTTTATAACACATAATAAAGGTTTTAAAAAGTAGGGGCATCAAATTTCAAGAGTTTTTTTCGGGGGGGGGGATCAACTATTTAAAATCGTACCCTTTTCCGTTTTAGCGAGTTCCGAATTATTCATCTTAAAGATGAATAATTTTGCGAAATGTTTGGTTTAAAAATGAAAAAACTGCACAGCGTCCTTTAAAGAATCTAAATTTCTTTTCAAGATATTAAGATATAAAGGTATACTTCACGAATAAATACTCTTGCTATTTTTGACGGCCTAAATAAATAGAGAAAAATCATCAACTAAATCTAATTTTAAGAATTATCATAAAAATGGATGTTCAACTGCACGAAATCCATTTCTCACTACTGTTATGGAAATGTACCAGAAGCTCATTTCTTCCCTGCACGCCATACAATACATCACAAGATGACAATTTCATAATTACCTGAAAAAAATTAACAAGATCTATTTGCATTTGCAATGATGGACGAAACGTGTTCGAATGACTTACACAGAAGCATATTAAATTCTCCATTACAATATACATATAAATAGATTGTACTTCTTGAATTATCAAAGGTTTTCAATTTCTTTTCTTTATTTTATTGAATTCTACATAAAGCATATGTATATTTCTTAAAAAAAAAAAAAAAAAAAAAAAAAAAAAAAAAAAAAAAAAAAAATGTAAGGAACATTAGAAATGGTAATTATTTTTTAGCCGCTCCAAATGCATTTTCAGGCTTTACTAAAGCTGCATCAACTTAAGAAGGGAGGGGGATTGATATGTATTTTTCTAAACAATAAACGTACAGAGTGACAAAAAATAACGCGACCAGACGAATTAGTTTATAACTAGTAAATCTGCAGATCAAGAACCTAAACATTAGCTTTGCAACTCATTGTTTTTATAGCACACTTTGCGTATTATTAATCTTCAGACAAAAAAAAACAGTTTTTAAATTTTAAACAATTATAAAAGTAAAAAAATGAAAGGAAGGTTGGAGACATTAGAAAAGTTAAACACGCTGATATTTGATGATATTCAGAATCACTTGAGCTGCTTATTCCGGTAATTTTTAGATAATAAAATGGATTTAGTCCGAATCACATGGAGTTTAGCATTACAACTATTTATTCAATTCAGCGTAAGATTTTGAATAAGACAAAGCTTACAAACTAAAGCTAACATCCTTAAGTATTGAACAATAAGTTAAAATTTCAGAAAAAAAAAAGTTCAACTTTATTTTTTTAAAGTTTATATTCAAGGAGGAAAAAAAAATATATACCTTGCTTAGGCACTACTGTGCATACAAAATGATACAGTTTTGTATATTTGCATTGAAGTAATGCGCTACTATCTACATTTAAAAAAAGTTCATTTGAAAGAAAATATTTAGTGTTCAAAGGTACCCGCAGTTCAAACGTGCCCCCTTCTCCCCTATATGAAAATGTCAAAAATCTTGATATTTTAAAAATAAATATCGGATATATTGCAAGATATATATCATGGTATACATACATTGATATATATCTACGAACTATTTGTAAAGTATATTTCTGTGAGAGTAACAATCAAAATCTTCCGTTATAGATAAGCTCTGTTTTCACTGTTTTAGCAAACTATAATTAACAGCATGCAGGGTTGGCAAGGTTTTGGACACAATGGTTTAAACCACGGTAAAATCCATGGTTTAAACCGTACTGTCCAAAACCCTGCTGTCCAAAACTGTCTTAAACTGTCCAAAACTATATTTTATAGTAAAATTGTATTTTTTAGAACAATGCTTAAAGTTTGTGCAATTGGCAAAATGATTATAATACAAAAATATTAACAACATAATTACCCTATGTAACAATGTAATTGCATAAAAACTGTACTAAATTTAATTAAATGTAATAATTTCTGTTATTGAAATTCCCAAGAATTATTACTGAAAATAACTGTTAAATAAAAAGTCACGTTCATCATACTGATTAAATCAGCTCACTGCTGACAATATGTGCATGTTAAGAAATAAATAGTATAAATAAAAATAATTGATTTAGTTTGATTATGAGATATTTAGATATTGACTATTATTATGACACTATATTATATAAGGGTTATTCTCTGCAATAGTGCAAAAAGTGGTTCCCAGCCATATAAATGCTCTAAATTTCATTTCATTTTTATTTATTTATACTTTTATTAGAAGGTCTAAAGTTTGTTTATTAGGGGCAGGATGTAAAATTAAAAAATAAACAAATTTAATATCTAAAAAATGTAAGATATATCATGCAAATATCATTCCCTCACCTCTCCCCTACCCATACTACCATACTTTACTGCCTGATTTTTTCCATTCAGAAATAAAAATAATTAAAAACACCCTAATCAAAATAAAGTTCTTAATGGGTATCTTACAAAAAATAATAAAAATATTTTTTACTATAATTATGTAATCTACTCAATCAATTATATGTCTCCCCATGTTTGACCATCATTCCCTCACACCTTGCTATTATCGCAAGTATCCTATCACTAAAGATGAGCAGCGGTCTAGCATTCTTCACAGAGAGGAAGCTAATTTGAGTACTTGTCAGTCCAGCAACATAAATTGGTGGTATAAGTTTTTGTTAATTTTCTAGAATTTTTTTTCTATCAGAAAATCGGGGAGTATTTTTATTAGCAGTCATTCCCTCACGCAGAATGCTAAATTCTTAGCAATTTTCAAAATTTTTAATTTTATCATACATTATATATTATGTATTCTTCTTTAAGGAATCAGTTCAGTTTTTTCCATAATTTTGCATTTTTCATGACAATTAGTAAAAACATCTTAATTTCATCATTCCCTCACATTTATTGTTATGAATTAATGATAAAGTGAATGGGGAATATGTACTTTTGTTTAAAATTTTATAACGATTTCTGCTGCTATTAAAATCTTCAACACTTGACCAATTACTAGCAATTTATCCAATTTTTATGAAATTTACCTATGTAACATTCAAGTCAGACTGCTTGGTCAAATTTGCAGTATTGTAGAGAATAACCCATAACAATATTATTGTAACAATACTATTTAACTCAAGAAATAGAATCTTCACAAGAATTAGATTAAATCAAAATGAAATTCAATTTAATAAAAATGCTACATTATTCATATGTTTAATAAGTGTGCAGTGGTGAAATGTGGATTTTTTTTTTTTTTTTTTTTTTTTTTTTTTTTAAGGTTTTGGACACTAGTACACTTTAGTACAGTTTTGGACACTTTAGTACAGTTTTGGACAGTAAAACCCACGTGTCCTGTCCAAAACCGGTTTTGGGCGTCCAAAACCCCAACCCTGACAGCATGGTACTAAGAAATTTTTAAAAGTTTGTGCATCTTTAACATGTTTAGTGCCACGTCAGTCACCGGCGACTGACATTGAACTTTCCCTTTATGCGCGTCAGTCACAGATGACTGACAATCTAAAATATAATATATAAAACTTAAATATAAATTTCACATATTCCGCGTCACCGGTGGTTGACGCGGCATAAAAAGAAAATTCAGTGTCAATCAACGTGGCACTCGATGTGTTAAAAATCGGAACTTTTGGAGTCTCGCCAAGGCCATCTTGATAATATTGAGATAGCCCTGGTCCAAGCCCGGTATTATTGAGATAGCCCTGGTCTCGCTCAGTAGTTATTCGAGACAGGTCTTGGGTCTTGGAGGTCCTGGCAACATTATTCACGACATTTTTCAGTGCTTTAAAATTATTCTATAATTTTATTTTTTTTAAATATAGATATTACTTATAAACCCATTCCCCTATCCATCGCACCCACTCAGTCAGACAAAAACAAACATCTTCATTTCATTAATATACCAGATTTCGATTTATATATAAAAAACGTAAATGAGACAACTGTTGGGAACAAGTCACAAGTAAAAAGTAATTTTGGATTTGAATAACTGCAAAGAGAAGACCACACCCGACAATTAAATGTTATGTCTTATTTCTTTGAAACTGACGTGAACTGATGCACGTTAAAACAAGCTAAAGGCAAGGGGTACCTTTGAATAAATTAAAAATAGTTTCTGGGGTATTATTACTTAACATTAGTTAAACAGTATAACATCAGCCCATTGGAATACGTATTCGCAAATTTAAAGAAATGCATAATGCTTATGATTGAACAGGAAAAAAAGATAAGTAAATCATAGATTAGAATAAAGTAAGCACATCTTCCAACCTTACATTCGTTGTAATACTAATCTTAATTTTTGAGATGAAACTTGGTGCAATATAAAAGAAATATAAATCTATCCACGTTAAAAACATCAATTATTTTAAATTTTTGCTTCAAATTTAAAATAACTAGTGATTTTTGACGCTGATATTTTTAAATTTCTAATATTAATCTTGTTTCACTTAAGGCCAGGGTTGGAAAAAACCAGGTTTTTTTTTTTTTTAAAACCAGGTTTTTTTTTTAAAAAAAAACCGGTTTTTTTGGTTTAAACCGGGTTTTTTTAAAACATCCATTCTTATTATACATTACATGCATATTTACTGATAAAAACAGACATTATTGGTTTATAAGCAGTGCAGCTTCATGTAAAATAATTTAAATTTAATAATTAAACTGAATTTATGCTGAAAATTGAACAAATTCATTTTTCAATTTAAACAGTTTTAGCAAACAGCCTTATGTTGAAAGTTTTGATTGTTCATCACAATGAACCATTGATGCCCTGTAAATCTTTATAAACAATCTTTTGATTACTAATAATAAACATTTAGATGTAGTTTGATAAATATTCTTTTCCACAATTATTCAAATAATAAATTATAAATACTTCTTAGGATTTTTTTCTTTCTGAGTGACAATTTGAAGTTAACATTTTTAGTCGTTAGATTCAGTAGATAGCAGAGGGAAAAAAAAAATTATTATTAAAATGCTATAACTAGCAACCAGTCTTTGCTTTTAATTCTTCAAGATAATCTCCCAAAAGAAAAATTTCTTTTACAGCTTGTGCAAAATCTTAAAAGATCATTGTGTTGCATTATTAATTGCATTAAATAATCTACAATATTTAAAAAAAATTAAAATATTTTATACTAAATATTGAATCTATTTTATCTTTGATCAATTCACATGTTTAAAGTTTTTTTTTTAGAGCAATAGATATGTTCACCAATGCATGCTGATTTTAATCCTAAGCATAAAAAAAATGACAAACCTAATATATCTAATGCGTATTGCTGAAATAAAGTGTTAAAAGTAGAAATTATTTATATTCAATAATCTGAAACTTGTAAATTATAAAGAAAGAAAATTTCATTAAATTTCTTCTAAAAAACAATAGAAATTATTTATATCTAATAATCTACAACTCATAAATTATAAAGAAAAAAAAATGTCATTAAATTTCTTCTAAAAAACGATTTGCTCTTTTTTTTTTTTTTTTTTTTTTTTTAGAAAAAACAATTTGTTTAATTCTATGCATAAAAAAAGACCTAAACCCACTATATATAATACTTATTACTGAAACGAAGTGTTAAAAGTAGAAATTATTTATGTCCAATAATCTGAAACGCGTAAATTATAAAGAAAAAAAGAAAATGTCATTAGATTTCATCTAAAAAAACCAATTGGTTTTTTTGAGAAAAAAACCATTTGGTTTAAACCATGGTTAAAACCAATTGGTTTAAACCGTGCCAACCCTGCTTAAGGCTGCTGGTCATTCACGTTCCGATTTCCCCTCCGAGTTGTAAAGTCTATGTGTGTTTGATGCATCCTTATATTTAAAATATCTCCTCAGAAAATTTAATATTTTTAACTTATTTTAGTTTTTTCTTCTTAAAAGATGTCACTTTTTTTAACATGCTTTTATTAGTTTCACCTGGTATGTATGTATGTAACGGAATCTTTGAACGTTATTTTGACCCAATTTAAAACATCAAATTAAATTGAAACTTTGCACACTTATTAAGAACCGATGATAATTCAACAATTTAAAAAGTCGCCGCTTAAAAGGATCAAAATAAAAAACGTCGGATAAACGGATCAAAAGCAATTTGAGAAACTGACAGTCACCTGACATCCTGGACACGTGACAATCACAAACACATATGAAAACCGTAACTATGCATCCAGAAAAAAAAAAAAAAAAAAAAAAAAAAAAAAAAAAAAAAAGTTTAACTTTTTAGTCCGACCTGATATAAAAGCGTGTGTTTTAGTTTTTAAAACTGTTTAGCAATTATTTTCTTAGTTTTTAAAGTATTTCTAAAATCTACGCTTAATTTTAAAGGAAGTGTTAAAATTTTATCTTCAGTTCTTCAGCTTTTAATACATGAAATATTAAATTAAGCGTAGATTTTTGAAATATTTTGAGAACAAAGAAAAAAAGTGACATTTTTAAGAAGAGAATACTGAATCTAAATATATTAGTTTCCTGAGGAGATATTTTGAATATAAGAATGCATAAAACACCCATAGACTTAACATTACGGAGGGGAATTCGGAAAATGAGTGACCAACAGCTTTTAGGGGGGGGGGGGTACTTAGACCACTGAGCTCGATAATATTATATATGGAGCTCAGTGATTTAGACACACGAAAAGAACTCCGCGAATAAACGTAAAGCACTTTTAAAAAATCATTCGTGCATCTGATAAAATTAAAGCAGACTTTAATTTCCAAGCAAAATAAAATTCCCAAAGCAGTGAAAAATTTTTATGAGATTACATTACAAATAATAAACTTTCAGTTGACACAATTTTGTGTCGATCCCCCCCCCCGTAGTTCGTGTTCTTCTGATAAAAATTTTGTTGGGTATTACAAATGTATTTATAAATCTTTTTATGTCAATTAATAAAAAGTTACACACACATATTGTTTGCTAATTTTTATTTCTTTTCATGAGAAAAAGCACACGATTTTAATAGTTTTCGACGAATTTTTAAAATTTGTTTTCTCAGATTATTAGCACATAAAAAAAAAAAAGAAAGAAATGTGCGGGAATAATAAACTTCTATGTATAAAATTGTCCGTATGAAGATTATAACAAAAAAAAACAAAAAACATATCGATTCTAGAACTTAAATGAAGATGTCTTATAATTATACAAAAAATCGAATCAAATATCTAAGAAAAAAATATAACAAGTTAAAATGATACTATGCCCACTATAAAATAAATTTTAGCCATGTTCGTCATTAATTTCGAAAATGTCTCATTCTGAATCCTTCTATAACGATGACCTATCTAATAAAACATTTAAAAAAGAAGGTTCAGTCTTTGCATGCATACATTTTTTGATGAGATACGGCTCCTCGCCAACAGCAAAAAATTAATTCTTCTTTAATGTTTACAACTCTTTCCTATCTCAAAAGAGGGTATTGCTCAAAAAACTGGAGAAAAAAAATTAAGCTAAAAATATTTTTGTTCTTTATTATATATTTAAACTTCTTTACTTAAACTTTTCACGGAAAATTAAACCTATTTAGTAAACAATAAAAATTATTCTGATGCAATAACAGTTACGAGCAATTAAAAAACTTCGGGGTCATTGGGGGGCACCATAATACGTACCCATCATGGATATGCACAGGGGTGTAGTCCTAAAAATAACAGAGGATATACGCTCTAAGCAGAGGGTATACCCTAGCGTGTGTGTACTATAGCTTTCTTGAGAAACAGAGGGTATACGGTGTTATTTTAAAAAATCCAGAAGGTATACGACTTATACCCCCGTATACCGTCCACTACATCCCTGGATATGGGACCGTTCAAGTATTACGTAAGCATATTTTTAATCATTTTGTACCCCCTCCACCCCCTTGTAAGAAAATATAAGCAAATGCTAGACCCCCCCCCCCCTTTGCTTACGTAAGATTTTATGACAGTTTATACATCAATACTTCTTGACTTATAAAAAGTAACCAATCAATTACATTATTGATCCTACAAATTTATATAGGCATATAGGGATTCTGATATCAAAATATATAAAATGGTTTTAATATATTGTTGTTTATTGCATTAAACAAACCACAGTATACAAAAAGATTTAAACATACTGTTATTTATCACATTGAACAATAAAACAAGATATACAAGAAGTCTTAATTTACTTAGGCATCATAACTAAAATTTTTGACATGAATCATACAAATTTTGGAGTTCATATTTTAATCTGATATCCAGGATCCGGGTATTGCAGGTTTCCGGTCCTTGTTAGCTTGTTGAATTTGAACTGCAGTTGCTTCGTTGTTTAATGCTTACGTAAGAATTGTCGTGACCCCTCCTCCCCCTTGTCAGAAAAAATAAGCAGACTCTGGACCCCTCCCTCCCCCTTTAGTGCTTACGTAATACTTGAACGGTCCCTATACATAATATACAACATGAAAATAAAACATGCGTACTATTTATAAAATACATCGCAATTCCATAATAAAATTTAAACGCACATTTAAATATTTTTAATACATAGTAATGCTCCATTACTGAACTGTGGATATTACTTGATTATTCCGTCGACCCATTTCGACAATTTACAGTCAAACCTCGTTAACGTGAACACACTTAATGTGAATTACTTTTAACATGAACTGTTTTCACAGTCCCCTATAAAGACGAATACAAAGATTTGATTTGATACTTATAATAACATGGAATACTGTTTACATGAAAAAAAAATTTCATTCCCCTTGAGGTTCATGTTAACGAGGTTCAACTGTATATAAATAGCCAAATTACTCGTAAATTATACAAATTCGCATAATTTCTGTTTTAAATAAAGGAAAAACAAATGAATTGGTAAAAGATTAATGAAAATACAAGTAGAACGTCGAATTAAATATCACCTGATGACGTAACAAACACGTGTAACGTATTTAATGTCAAGTGAATGACATTCACGATAAGCCATTATTGTCATTTAATCTTATAGTTTGCCGATAGTTTTTTGGTCGATGAGTTAAGTAGTGCCAAATTGCGCAAAAGAAACATCCTTATGATTAAAAAAATAATAATCATACTAACAGTTTGCTGCATCGGATTAAGCGTCTCATTTCCAATTAATATACAGGGTGAACATAAAGTCCCAGCCCATTTTTCAGAAATAATTAATGCATGGATTTTATATTACAGGTGAATGATACTCCGAACAACGCATAAGCCAAGCATGCGAAATGATCACCGTGGGGATGTTGGAAAAAGTGTTTCGAGCTACGCTGAACCGGAGGAAAAATTGTTTCGAACTTGATTAGACATCACGTTGAAAATATACTGTATAATACTATTGAAATATAAAATTCATGAATAAATTACAGTCGAGCCTCTATATAACGAAATCCATCGTTCCAGTAAAAAATTCGTTATATAGAGAAATTCGATGTATAGAGTATGATGTTAAAAATAGTATTTAATGTGTAAATTTTGAACAAATATTATTTTTGATCTTTCTAATTAAGAATTTGAAATGTTTAAAAGTAGATATTAACCTAACATTTTATTTCTTACTTATTTAAGCAGTTTCAAAAAAGAGAAAAGACATTTATTTGAAAGCTTAATGAAAATCAAATAAGGAAGACTTACATAAATTTCAGAGGAAGAAATCTGTAATTTGTTGTTGTTTTGATTTTAAAATTACAATTGTTACGCTCTCAAAAAAAATTCTCAAATTTTAGCAAGGAATGAAAAATTGTAGTTGATATTTTTCTCCATTTGAAGGTCTCTCTTATGTGCTCTCATTGATTCCTCTCTTATATGTGTAACAATTCAATTGACTGTGTTTTGAGAAGGATGTTGAAAGGTGTGTGGGAGGTGGGATGAACTTGTTAGATTTAAAGAATAAGGAGAGAAGTAATATTTATAAAAAAAAAAACAAAACCTCTCCACTGAACGATAAATCAAAAATAAGTGATGGAAAATTGATTCCATATGATTTCGAAGCTTGTTTAAAACTGAATAAATTAAGATCAATTTATGAAAAAATTCGTTATATGGAGATAGATATTTCGCTATATAGAGTCTGTTTTTAATGTAATCATGCGAAAAGGGGACCGTTCTTACTAAAAATTCGTTATATGGAGAAATTCGATGTATGGAGTTTCGTTATATAGAGGTTCGACTGTATTTCTAGAAAATGGGCTGGGGCTTTATGTTCACCTTGTATATATATAATTTGAAATTTAAATTAAATACAGTGTCATAAAAAATCGAAGAGTGTGGAAAATATCATCACAAATATTTCGGCAACTAATTATCCGATCAACTCCGTTCTTTATGCAAAATTTATGTTAACATTCATTGCTCAAAATAAAAAATTTCGAAAATTTTTATATTACCTTCTAACAGAACAAGTATTTCAAGAGTCCGAATGTTCCGGATAATCGAAGTTATTGATATTCAATAGGCTTTTTCCTATTATTACATATTAAGTATACACCAGATTTCAAATCTCTACTTCAATTTGTCGGGAGATAGAGCGTTTATAGACACACAAACAGACAGATGGACAGCACTTTTTATTTTTCTAAAAATATATTATTCGGAATCTCCAGTGTCTAAAACGTGTAAATCCGTTAAAAAAAATCGATTTTTAAAACGGATTTAAGATTCACCCTATATAATTCGCAGGATGGGTAAATAATTAATATAATTTTTTAAAAAGTGTAAAGTGAAAATGTCATTTATTTTTAATTTTTATAACACCTTTCTTAAGTAAAAAAAAATATACATATATTAAAATGTTTATAATGTCATTTATTTTTATTTTTAATTATTATAACACCTTTCTTTAGTTAAAAAAAAAAAAAAATTAAAAATGTTTACATAAAAGGTGAATCTTTTAAAATCTGGTGATTTAAAAAAATCTATTGGATTTAATAAAATTTTTATCATGTAAATTGAAAGTTTTCTGCAATTTCCAAACATTTTAGCGATTCCCACAATTTTTAAGTCTTTTTTAGAGTTCTTTTAATGAATTAATATTTTATTTATTTATTTAACAACTAGTTGGATGTGCCAATCCCAAAACTTTCTTCTATCTGACACGTACATTTTAATATTTTAAAAAAATAGTTACTCATTTTAATGCTTTAGTAATTTTAATTCAATACCATACCAACTTTGATTTTAATCTTAAATTTCTGCTTCAGTCAATTAATTGGGGTAAAAATGAATTTCCGTCTCTGCACGAGCCGATGAACAATAGAATAAAATGCAGATTTTTTTTTTTTTTTTTTTTTTCCAAATTCAGGGAGGACTTACTTTCCATACCAAAAAATCTATTATCTATACTAATAAAATCCGTGCGCCTCTGTCTGTCTGCTTGAAGCCGATTACAGTTCGCAACGCGGGCGAGTTGGAAGTCGCGAGAGGTGTCTTTCGATTGGAAAAATTCCGGGGAAGTCATTTCGGGTATTTTCGAGACCGTGAGATCAAAATTAAAAAAGTTATGAATTAAAAACCCCTTGGGAATCGGAACGAAAAATATCTCAATTCCCTACGGAGCTCCGAAGCAGAACACTGCGCTACCTTGCGGTGAAGGAATGAATTTTTCCCCTTTGGGTAAAAGAAGAAACAGCCGAAAACCTCCATTTCTACTGGCGCTAATTGCATTTTTTCCCGCATCAATTTTTTTGACTTGCCGTAGAATATTTACCGTAGTTTTCGCTAAAATATTGAACTTAGAAATAAAACAGGACTATCGAAACTTTTTTTTGCGCGTTTTTTTCTTAAACCATCATGCAGACAGTTTTTAAAGTAGAAAAAAACTGATTACATATTCACAATCTGCGTAAAAATCTGCTTCTAATGAACTAAAAAATACGAAAAAAGTCTTATGGGCGCGTAGTACCCACCGTGCAAAACCAAATATTTTTAACGGGACTATGGGCGCGAAGCGACCATAGCGCCGATCCACAATCTTTTTTTTTTCAAGTGCACGTGGCCCACAGTGCGAAATCACATATTTTTAACGGGACCATAGCTCTTTAATTTACTTTTTTTTGTGCTTGAGGATTCGAACACCAAGACTTGCTTATTAAATGAATTTTTTTGCTTATTATATACTGCTTAATACCGAGGTTCGTTTGGAAAAAGTGGCCCAGCTAGCGGGCGAAGCTCGCTAGTATACTAATAAAATCCGTGCGCCTCTGTCTGCTTGAAGCCGATTACAGTTCGCAACGCGGGCGAGTTGGAAGTCGCGAGAGGTGTTTTTCGATTGGAAAAATTCCGGGGAAGTCATTTCGGGCATTTTCGAGACCGTGGGACCAAAATTAAAAAAGTTATGAATTAAAAACCCCTTGGGAATCGGAACGAAAAATGTCTCAAATCCCAAACGGCGCTCAAACGGAGCTCTGAGGCAGAACACTGCGCCACCTTGCGGTGAAGAACCTGAACATTTCCCCTTTGGCTAAAAGAAGAAGCAGTCGAAAACCTCTTTTTCTCCCTTTTTTGCGCGTTTTTTCTTAAACCATCATGCAGACAGTTTTTAAAGTAGAAAAAACTGATTACATATTCAGAATCTGCGTAAAAGTCTGCTTCTGATGAACCAAAAAATACGAGAAAATGTCTTATGGGCGCGCAGAGCCAACCGTACAAAACCAAATATTTTTAATGGGACGATGGCGACCATGGAGCGTAGAGCCCACTGTGCGAAATCGCATATTCTTAACGGGATAATGGGCGCATAACAACCATAGCTCTTTAATTTACTTTTTTTGTGCTTGAGGATTCGAACACCAAGACTTTCTTATTAAATGAATTTTTTTGTTTATTATATATTGCTTAATATCGAGGTTCGTTTGGAAAAACTGGCCCAGCTAGCGGGCGTAGCTCGCTAGTAACTAAATAATAAAGGCCTAACTTCATAAACTTTTAGGTGGTGCAATATTGAAAATGGGCATAAAATTCGCTATTGCAGCGCCCCCTTCCGGTGGATTTTTTTTTTCAAATTCAGGGAGGACCAACTAGCCATAGCCATACACTTACACAAAAAATTTGTTTCGATGCATCGCTTCATATACTTTTTGTTGATTCAATATTGAAAATGGCACAAAAATCGCGACTGCAGCGCCCCCTTCGGGCGGAATATTTCAAAATTGAAGGAGGCCCTGCTTGCCACACCCAAAAACATTCGCAAAAAATTTGGTTCAATTCTATGCATAACTTCATACACTTTTTGATAGTAGAATGGCGACATACGGACACACAGACACACATTTTATAAACACATGTTTCCTGGAATCTCTGACCCCTAAAACGTGTAAATACGTAGAAAAAAATAAGTCGAAAAAAAATTCGATTACAATACTTTCTTCTATTGAAGATGGAAGAAAGTAAAAATTCTGATTTTTATTTATTTATTTATTTATTATTTATTTATTTATTTATTTATTTTGTACTTTAAATGGCAGTTATTGTAGCAGGAAATTTTCGATAAGATCGACAACATTTTAAAATTGCACTGGTACATATACATTTTTATAGCAATGAAAATTTCTCAATGACTCTTTGCGCTCTAAAATCTTTCTTAAAAACTCAGTAAGTTGTAATATCGAAAATAAGATTAAAGAACATAATATAAAAAATGAGTCTTAAAAGATAATAAAATTACGCCTTCTACCTCAATACACACTAAATTCTAAAGCTGAGAAAATTTTCTGTCGCGGACAGCATTCCGCCTTAGATAAAGTTTACTGAACTAAAAATCGATCAGCAGGGCTTTCAAAATTTTCCGTGTTAGACAGATTTCTGTCTTATACAGAGTCCACTTTAGAATAAGACGGACTCTATATAAGACAAAAATATATTTCTATATTTATATATATCGATATCCCCAGTGTGTTTTGATGCTTTTCATGCGAAAACCAATGCCACTAATCAACAATAGGCATAGTTATATGCATCGACTATATCTTTTTGTATTATAATAGTGTTTAATAAAACCACATTAATTCACTGTAAAAACAAATAAGTCTAATTGACAGGCAAAAACTGTCAATTTTGGCACCAGTAAAAAACTGTTTAATTAACAGAAAATACCAGTAGTTTTCTATTAAACCAATGTTTATGTAAAAAATACAGATTTATTCCGTAAAAATTACAAAATCTTTTTTTTTTTTTTTTTTTTTTTAATAATAAAAAATTGCTTCTCTTTAAAACAGCTTTTTTCTGTTAAAAATACACTTTTTTTTGTCTGTTTTTATTTTCGAAAAAGTTTCATTTATCAAAGGTTATTTAACTACTTATTTTATGTTTTGGCTAAAGCATCACTTACGATAACGAATGGCCTGCCGAAAACTGCGAAAATAATAAATGGTCCATGTGGTGTCGAACTTTCAGCTTTTACATTGGGCCGGACTAGGACCCGTTCAGACAGTGTTGAATTCAGATATTTTTCTCCGGGAGGGATTTCTGTAAATTCGGAGGGACATTATAAAGTTCCGGGTGGGGGAGAATTTACAATTTTTTGACCACTGAAAACACAAAATTTCAAATCTTCCGGGTAGAATGCCCCCCTGAATTCAACTCTGCGTTCAGATCTCAAAATTTGCAGCTGCACACTGCAACAAGTTACGTGAAATCTGTCCCCGTGCCCTCTCTTCTTTACAGGAAGCATCTGAAATCCTAAATCAAGCCTTGCAACAACATTTCATCGATCGGGGCAATGCGTCCCTAGACGCTTTTTGGCATACATCCCGAATGGGAAACACTGAATGGGGCAAAACAAAATTAGAGTAAAATAAAACAAATTTATTTACGGAGGACGATGACTTGTCGACGCCAAAGCATCCCCTCAGCTTCCTACTAGGCCAGAAAAACTAATTCCACATCGCTTGGAAGTCCAAAGTTGTGGAAAGAGTTTGAAGAGTAATTCAACTTCGTAAGAGTGCGCTTTCATGGATTTCGGATATCAAAGAGTCTCTTTTTAAAAAGGAATAAAGGAAGAGGAGGCAGAATTCACGTCAAAAGGGTACTCTGAAATGCAATTCAAGGATGATCAATACTGTGAAACCTAAATAAAGCGAGTAACTCGGCACTAGAGATCTGAAATGGTCTTATATTATTTATGCTCGACCAAATATTTTTCATTAAACCGCCCTGAATAAGCAAAAACAGGTTTCGATACCCGATATGAAAGAAAATGAATACAACATTTAAATGGAGTTATGGAAAATAATGTACTGCGGATCTATTCAGACAAAATTGGGATCTATTTAGGGTGCCCTTTACAAAAAACAGGTGGTCCCTTCGCAATTTTTCTTAATAAAAAAAAAGACCCTTCACAAAACTCCATTTCATAATAGCATACTCTCCACTAAAAATTTTTATTTTGTCAGTTTTTGAAAAGTGTAATTTGCAGTATAGTAATTTGCAAACGTATAGTTTTTAAAACAAGTTCGTCAAAAAGGAAAACTTCAACCGAAAGACTTAAAATTATTAATAAATGCTTTATTCAAATCAGAGTTCTGCACGCGTCCGGTTGTACATGACCCGAATCCGATAAATAAAAATTTCCTCGACCCCGAAACCGCTAAAACAATTTTCGGCAACTCGCAACCTTACCCGAAGCGAAAATGAAAGGAAAGCAAATGGTTGGTTGTGTTTAAAACGATCAAATTTTTCCACGAGGCATATAGGCCCAAGGGGAGGGGAGGGGGTCTTTCTAAAGGAACCTAACCTGTATTTACGTAAAGAAATCATAAATTTTGAAGAAATCCACGGAAAACTCCAAACGATTAAGCCGATGGATGCAATTGGATTCGAATTCAGCACCTTCCATATACCATTTCGAAGGCAGAACTTCTCGTCCACTGGTTGGGTGGAAAGTAAATGATGCTTTAATGGAAGTATATGAAAAAATAATGTACAATTATATCAATCTTTTACACAGAAAAACGGAGAAATCTATATTCTTTACTAGTATAACAACCCCGTCAAAAATGACGGAATTTTCATTTTCATTTTATTTTCATAATAATACAAACAGAATGAAGATTTTAGTATTGAAGAGTTTGTATTGTAGAAAAGCACATTTTAAAAATAACAATAGATTTCTACAAATACAAATGATAAAGTTTTTTTTTAAACTTTTTTTTAACTTGATATTTAGTTTTTGAACAAATTTTAATTTCAAAACAAAGAGCAGTATTTATTACAATAACGATAATAATAATTAGCAAAATGAAACTCAATTTCTGAAGATTTCACAAAGCATTAAAATTAAATATTGAAGTATTTTAAATTTTAAAATACATTATTTTTATTAAAAGTATGATTCGGCAGTGGCTTTAATCATGGGCATATGATACTTTTAGTTCGATGCTTTTAGGCATGAATTAAGAAGCTTTGTGTTTTGTTTTTTAAATTTGGATTTGGCGCTATCTATACGCAGTTAATATAAACAAAACAACTTTTTTTAAAAAATAGCAGTTTTATTTTGAAAATAGCAAGTTTTTCAAGAAAATTCGCATATTTTCGACTATCTTTCGAGAAAATTCGTTTATTTCCCTTGATTTTTCGAGAAAATTTGTTTATTTCCCTTGATTTTTCGAGAAAATTCGCATATTTTCCGCGATTTTTTGACAAAATTTGCGTATTTTCCGCGATTTTTCGACAAATTTCGAGTATTTTCCCCGATTTTTCGACAAAATTCTCGTATTTTGCGCGATTTTTTGACAGAATTCGCGTATTTTCCTTGATCTTTCGTCAAAATTCTCTTATTTCTCACGATCTTTCGTTAAGATTCGCCTATTTTCCGCTATTTTTTGACAAAATGTGCGTATTTTCCCCGATTTTTCTACAAAATTTTGATATTTTCCCGGATCTTTCTTCAAAATTCGCGTATTTTCGGACGATTTTTCTGCAAAATTTGAGTATATTACACGATTTTTCGATAAAATTCGAGTATTTTTCGAGTATTGCCATCTCGATTTTCTTTCGCGAGCTAATCGCCGTCTACGTTCAATCGGCGTTTCGTTATTTTCATCAGGCACTGCTAAAATTATCGTTAAATTACAGAAACAACGATTTACTTGAAAATATATGATATAAACCTACCGCGTGTTCAAAAAGATCAACAAACACACGTGCGTTCTCAAGTACAAATAATTTTGATTGAACGATTCTCAAACGTGATTGATTCACTACATTTTTTGCGAGAAGAATACCATGATCCAGGCTACTTTCGCTGATAGCGAAACGTGACTAACCAATCAGAATTCTGCATTTTAAGAAACAGTGAAAAGTTCTTAAAAATGCATGCTTCTGATTTAGATCTCTATTAATTATTAGCAAAGTGAAATGTAATATCCGAAAATATCACATTAACTTTTTAATATGCCGAATATTAACTCGTGTTTATTACAAAGTTCGATTCTTTATATTATTTGCCAATAGATGATTGCAAAAAGAGTTTTTGACAGTTTTAAACAAAATCAAATTATTTAAAGAGTTTAATATGATTTTATAAATATTTTAAGAACAGAATTAGATAATTGACGTGTATTCTTTTTTTTTAATAATGCATTCAAAGAGTCATTCATTTGTTTCAAGATTTGGAAAATCTGAATGGCAACAGAGTTCGTTTGTTTATATCGTAATCTGATGTTTACAATTACTTATTTTTAATTTGGAGCCTAATACATTATAATTGGATATGATATACATGTTTTATAGAAAAATATGCTGTTTAAACGTTATTTTAAGTAAAAGAAATTATCTTTTAGCTGTCATATGTCTGCATTTGTTTTCCATTAAGCCTAACGTGGCGTATTGCTAGGGTCCATTCACAGATAGGAGTTTCGAATCCTGGAACCGTTCTACACATCATTTCTTCGGACGCATTTTATTATAAGTAGATATTCAAACGCAATAAAATCTCTGAATAGCGGAAAACTCAGGATCATTGAATGGAGTCCTGCATAGGGTCGGGTTGTCCCTAATCAGGGTTCGAAAAAAAAAAAAAAAAAAAAAATATATATATATATATATATATATATATATATAAACATTCCTTTTTGTTATATTTATCCGATATTTCCAATATATATCCGACATTTTCAAAATAGCCAACTTATTGCTGATAATATATATCTTCAAGCATAATAGAAATTAGAAATTGAAACATATTACACTTAACATAAACAGTATTCGGAAAATGTAATTTTCTTTTCCAGCATTGAACAAAGCTGAAAATCAATTGGTTGAAAACAGAAAGAATTTGCATCCTATAAACTAGTAAAAAAGAAAAAAATTAACTGTACGTTTCATTATCAACTAAAAAAAATTAGAAATTTACAAAATAGAATTTTAAATATAAAATAGCTTTTTAATTGAAAAATGTTAACATAAATGTAAGCTTGTCTTATTTTGTATTTTTCTAGCATGTTGTACAATTTAAATTCAACTGAACCAAAACTGGAAAAGATTCTTTTTTTAACGAAGCTGTATATTGTAAATAACTTATTATTTAAATTAGCCCGGCATTGTGGGGCTTTGCCCGGGTATTTTCGGGCACTTGGGGAAAAAGAGAAAAACATTTTTTATTATTTTTTTTTCTGTGTTTTTACAATTTAATCAGTATTTAATCTAAGGTATGAGAATGCAAAGATAAATGCCAATTTAAATATATTTCAAAAGAACTAGATTTAAAAGGAATTTTTAAGCATTGATAAAAAGACCAAATATGGTCATCGATTATTCTTTCTTTACGGTACAATTAAAAACCCATTTTTCTTCCCTTGGAATATGAAAAAATATTACCAATATTTTGTTTCTGATACATACAAAAAAGACACGTATAGTTTTTGTAATAGTTTATGTACACCAGGGATGGCGAACCTTTTCACATCCGCGTGCCATTTTTTTAAAAAAATGTACTTGACATGATGTTGCCGTGCCAACAAACAAAAAAGTTAATCAACCAAAATTTCTTAATTTTTTTAGTTAAAAATATGGGTAATATTGTGTGCTATATTTCACAAAGTAAATTAAAAGTACTATTTCTGTTTTTCCATATTGGATAATAATAAAATTTCAGCTTATTGTCATTTTTGCTTATAATGCAATACTATAATGTTCCCTTTTCCTTTTTGACACTCTCATACACTGAAACTTTTTTGAGTTAATATGGATCTAGAATGCTAATAGTTATGTTGCATTATAGTTTTTCTTCAATCTATGTAACAATGGTGATCAGTTAAACTAATCAAATTTAGATAAGTTCAGTTAGTGAAAATTTATGCATTTTGATTAATTTTAATATTATTTTATTTGAGATATTTTACACTCTTAAAACGAAAGTGGCTTCTCATGAAAGAGCTGTAATTTATTGGATCGTGTATGAATTGTTTTTTATATTTTACTAATCTTGATTTAAATTGCTTAAAAACAACTCGTTCGCTCGAGTTGTTTCAACTCTTTACGAGAAGCTGGCTTTCAAATTATGAGATGAGTGGATTTCGGCTCAACTTGAGTTATTTTGTGGCTGAGGTTTTAAGAGAAGAATGTTCTTTGATTTCAGAAATTAAATCTATGCCGTGCCGAAAATAATTTAATGCGTGCCACTTTTGGCACGTGTGCATTGGTTCGCCGTCCCTGATGTACACAAACACACTGCATGAATGAATTTGAACACATTGCCAAATGTGGACAAAAATTGTAGAAAATGTATATTTACAGCCTCGTGCCTTATTATTTTATTTTGTTTGTTTATCTCATTTCAATGTATGATAAAAGAAGATTCCTTAATAAAAACAAGTTGGAAATTGCACGTGAAGCGTAGCAAATGAGGTGCGTTCGTAGGATAATGGAGTTTTAAAAATATCACTCTCATGTATCAATCTCATAAAATTGTAAATAGTTAATCACAATTAAAATGCGCACCAAACAATGTTCTCTCTATACTCATTATGTAATGGAATACTTTAGTGTGGCCTTATAAATCAATAACAAATGTTCTTTGCACAACAGATTATGCAAAATCTATATTATAATATGTACTTTATGATGCATATCAATATTATTATGTTCGAATGAGTGTAATATCATTAAAATGCATTTGAATTTTTTTTTTTTTTTTCCCCATTGACTGTAATGTAACGGAGTACTTTTGATTGTCCCTGTATTTGATCTATGCATCCTATTTTCAAAAAATTTGAAATGACTTGACAAAATTATGTAATAAGTATGTATTTTAAATTTCAAACGATTAAAATGCATTTGAAACTTTTTCCCCATTGACCGTAATGTAACGGAATACTTTTGATCGTCGATGTAATTGCTCTATCCATCCGATTCTCATAAAATTTGAAATGACTCGACAAAATTATGTAATAATTACATATTTTAAATTTCTAAAGATTTGGTTGGGTAGGTTTTGCGTTGTTATATGCGGACAGACGGTCGGACTGAACGACAACTATAGGTGCTATGTATTTATATAATTACGAACGCACCTAAAAAAAGCTTTATAATCTATGCCGAATGCATTGTTTTTAGTTTTATTATTTTTTTTCCCCTTTGAAGAAAAAAAATTCTTCTGAATGATCTAAATGATGAACTGAAATCTAAAAGAGCAATATTAATTAATGCTAAAAACTTCATAACAAAGAACAAATAAATAAATAAATAAATAAATAAATAAATAAATAAATAAATAAATAAATAAATGCAAAGCAAGGAAAATATTTGTTTATGAGTGGATGTTCATCATTAAACTAATGAGGAACAACTCATTACAAAATAAGCTCACCATTTCATCTGGCAGTTAGCTTGAGCATCGAGGAGCTGCACTACGTTTAAAGACGTAAAAAATCGGTTTTCTCTTTTTAACTTAATATATTTAAAATTTCGCCTTTATTACTAAGTTAAAACCCATTTAAACAAACACTACAAATGGAATACATTATTACTTCAAGTTTAAAGCTATTTTTATTTTTTTATATAGTAATCCCTTAACATCCGCGAAATGTTGAGAGTATTTTTCCGTGTATATAAAAGTTGTTTTTTTTTTTTTTTTTTTTTTTTTTTTTAGAAAAGAGCAATTTGAATTCAAAAAATATATTTATTAAGCATTATAAATTAAAAGTACATGCTTTAAATAAATTTGAATAATTAAACATATTGTACAAAATTTATTTGCTAGCGCATGGTGGAAAAAATTTAGTGACCTGCGATTGCTTGACAGATGAGGTTTTATGATGTTTATGAAATTTTATCTAAGAAAAACAGTGTCGATTTCAGGAAATGGCCCGGGCGGGGGGGGGGGGGGGGACATCGCCCCCAAAGAAATGTCCTCCCCCCCCCAGGAAATTTTTAGATTTTTGGTCTCTTCAATGGCCAAAAAGTGCAATTCCCCCCCCCCGGAACAATATAATGTCCTCCCCCTCCCGGGAGAAAAGTGACTTCAACACTGGAGGAAAAGTTGCGGCCTCGATTTCTATTGTTAATTTAAGACTCTTCACCCAGTGAAATCGCATTCTGTTGCATTTTCAACAAAGTTGTTGTTGATGTTTTAAAATTTCGTCCACAATTTTTGCAGAAAATATTTCAATTGCTAAAAAATTTCGAAATTTAAGAAAATTTAAAAAATTAAAAAAAAAAATCAGCTTAAAAAATAAAGGAAATTAGCAATTTTTATTTCCATCACTGCTGAGGCTGTAGTTCCGATAACTAAGGCTAAACAGTAGTGATGCACAACCTTTTTGCCAGAAAATTGTTTGTCACCACAATACTTGAAAAGTAAAGCTAGTTTTATTCAATACCAAAGTTTCTGTCATTAATATAAGGAAAATTATTCGCAATGAAATTAGTGGTATCTTAGTGGACCGCGGCCCACATGTTGTGCACCTTTACCATACAGTAATACACTAGGCTATCTAGTATATATGCATATAAATGCCCAGTGTGTCACATAGTTCATAAAACTGGCGAAACAAAATATGTTTACTTTGTAAAAAAAATATTCTTTGTAAAACAAAATTCGTGAATAACTAAGTTCAGTCTTGGTGAATCTTGAAAATTTAAACATTTTTTCATTTTGCGAATAATTAAAACTCACGAATGTTAAATCGTGAATGTTGAGGGATTATTGTACAGTGAAACTTCCATTTAACGAAGTTTCATCGTTCCACTTAAACACTTCGTTATAAAGAAAATTCATTAAACAGAAAAAAAACTTAAATTAATGAAATTTAATAAAAAATAAGCATTAGTGAAATAAAATAAAAAAAATACTCGTAAAATGGAAATATTGGAAAAATATATTTAATTAGGACAATAATATTTTTGGAAAAAAAAAAAAAAAAAAAAGGAGGAATAGAATAATGACTTAAAAATGCGCAATAAACAGGGGTGAACAAAAATTCTTAATTTTAATCCTTTCGGGTCTAGTGTACTATTAAGAGTACATGTATTTTAATGGAGTATTATTTTGTTTTAAGGGGTCTCAGAAGTCTTACTTTTTACCTGGTAGTGCAATTTAAATTTAGCAGCATGTCTCTTCCCCCCCCCAGTCCCTATAAAACGTAGAGCCATAAAATTTTTAATTTAGACAATATATTTCTTCTATTTAAATATATTTTTTAATATTCTATATTGAAATTTTATTTTATTTTTTTAATGTTTAATTTTGACAAAATGTTTAAAATTGTTTTTTGACTTGCATCCATTGCGCGCAAGATTGTGACAAAACTATAAGTTGAAGAATCCCCAAAAACATTGGTAATCATGTAAAACTAATGTATCTTGAACTTATACTTCATTTGAAAGCTATTTATTTTTTATTTAAATTTAAATTATAAAATTATGAAAAAGAAAAATTATTATTTTTAAATAATAAATGCAATTGTAATATTAAAATTTGAAGTATAAGTTATTATTTAACTTAAAATGGAGGTACAGTCGGTCTCGTTAATTCGAACTCGTCGGCACCACAAGAAATGTTCGAATTATCCGAAGTTCGAATTATGGAAAATATGAAATGAAAACATGCTTAACATGGTACTATTACAAAGGAATTAATGTTATAGTGATTTTTAAACTTATTTCGTCTGTTATCATTAGAATGTATAAATACATAAACTGATTAAAAGATTAGAAACAAGCACGATGGAAGAAAAATTACCGCGTCATTGATGGACAGACTGAGCATTAAGAAAGTGGATATCAGATGAATTTGAGTATATGTATACTCGTTCGGAACAATTTTCACAAAAATCAAAAAAAGAAAGTTATTCAAATGATCTGAAATCCGTGAGAAAGATCGAAAAATGAAAAATCTGAATTCTCGTTGGTTCGAATTAAACGAAGTCAAGAGAAAATGAGTTCGAATTAATGAAAATTTTTACCGTTATTCTGCCACTGAAAATTTCGGGACTTCATGTTTTGTTCGAATTAAGCAAAGATTCGAATTATCCGATTTCGAATTAACGAGAGTCGACTGTATTTACAAAGTTTCATGCAAACTGCTTAATTAGTTTTTAAGAAATGTTGCGCGCAATCGGTGCAAGTCAAGAAATAATTCTAATTTTTTAATCAAAATTAAAAAAAATAAATAAAATTTCAATGTGGAGTACAGCAAAAATTATTTTAAATAGAAGATATATTAAGTTGTCTATATTTAAAAAAATTATGCATTATGTCTCATAGGGGCTGAGAAAAAAAAAAGTGACATATTGCTAAATTGCACCAACAAGTAAAGACTCCCGAGACCCCCTTAAGAAATACTTTTGCTACTACAGTAGAATCCCGCTAATTCGGACCCCGTTAATCCGGATCGGTTTCGTCTTTTAAGTTTGAGAAGCGATTTGGATAATTTCCATAACATTAACTTGTTTTATCGTCGCATTCTGAATAAAAAAAACTTTTTTCTGCAATTTTTTTCGTAAGAATACCTTAAGTTTTCTTATTTAAACTGTTATTTAAACTACATCCAACGAACTACTTTGCTCAAGCGGATGCGTGACCGTACGGCTCGCAAAAGGTATCGAAAACTGGCACAGCAAGAAATTACAAACTTTTTTTATTATAAAGTAAACATTTTTATTGTCTGTAAATAATCAATAAGTTAAACATAAAGGTGATTTTCTGTAAGTATGTTTTATTTTTTTTTATTTTTTTTTTTTTTCAAATTCTCTGGATAATCCGGATTGGGGCTGGTCCCAATTAATCCGAATTATCGGGGTTTTACTGTATTTACAAATAGCAATGTTATTAGTATATGTAAATGCATTTATTACATGACTTCATTTATGTTTAGGCATTTAGTAATAATAATAATTATTTGCTTAATTCTCTTTTCACCATTTGAGATTCTTTTATTTTCAGCATATATTTCACTCTTTTAAATTTGAAGTGAAAGATGCTTTCCTGAAAGAATCATGCGTAATAAAACATAAAAAATATTAGAAAGTTGTAATATAAGTTAAATCTTATTGTATTGTAATGGTATATTTTCTAAACATCTCCAAAAATTCTTCCTTAGCCTATCGTCATATGAATATGAATTGAATAGTATGCAAAACAACAACATTTGTTATCTTTCAGACAAGGAGATATTCGTTAAACATTAATTAATCTTTTTGGATAGCTAGTATCAATGTTATTAACGTAAAAGTATTTTTTCTAAAAACTGAAAAGTAAAGAAAAGAAAAAAATTTGAACCCTAAAAGGTTAAAGAATCTGTAACGTTTTCGTAAAACTGGAATCCTCCTCTTATTGTATCGAAAGCTTTTATTACTTCTTATTTCTTCCTATGAAGTTCTTTCAATTTCTTCATTGTCATCTTCATCGTTCACTGTAGTTTCTTCACTCCCTTTTATTACACTGACATTTCTCAAGTTGCTGATGATGTCATCATAGACAGCAGGATAATCAGTTGTCTTAAGTGATTCAGTTGTGACAAGTGGAAAAAATTTCGGTACACAGAATATAATAATTAATATACTTTTGTAGTATGGAGATTAATTTACATGATTACGGTGCTCAAAATCAAGGTTCAACAGAAAATTTCATCAAGTAGAAAACTTTATTAAAGGGAATTTCCATTATATAAGGTCACCCAGATAATTCCTGGTCAAAAATCATTAACATCCAATTATTATTAAAACTATTAAAGGTACTGTTTCTTTTGTGTGTGTGTGTGGCTATGTAACAGGGGTGCACAATCTTTTTAAGAGAAAGGCCAATCACAAAAATTACGGGTTGCTAGAGGCCACACAGAGTATTCTATTTCAAGGAAGTGATGTGTGGCTTATAATCACATAAAAAATATGGTTACAAAGTTTATTACACAAACTTTTTCATTGCTGACAAAATTTCAAGTTATATACTATTCAGTTACACTTCAAAAATACGACTTAGGAAATATATGTTTGTTTAAAATGTCATTACACAAGGCAAAAAAAAAAAACATTTATTAAAGTAATTGTTATTATTTAATACATAATATGATATTAAAAATACTCACATAAATACTGTATATACTTACATGTAAGCTGAAATATTTTACACAAAATCGCTCTTTAAAAAGAGAGAGTCAGCTTTTATGTGGTCAGATTTTGGAAAAAAGAAACTACAGATCTCTGACTAGCATGGGCAAAATTGATGTTTGGTCAACAAATCATTGAAAGACAGATAACAGAAAAATCATAATTGAGTGGATATGCTCACCAAATGTGCAAAAAACAAAGCAAAAATTTGAGGGGTAAAAAAATGAAAATTTAAGTTATTGTCTTTTTGGTCAATTCTAAGGGGCACAGGGTTCGCCCAAGTGGGCCCTGCCCGAAAAAACCCACCCGGGTTTTTTCGGGCGGGCCCACTGGAAAAAACCCACGAAAAACCCATTTGTGGGTTTTTTCAAATCCCCCCCCCCTTTTTTTTTACAACTTTATTTAATCTAAGGTATGAGAATACAAAGATAAATACTAATTTAAATATATTTCAAAAGAACCAGATTTAAAGGAATTTCTAAGTATTGATAAAATGACAAAAGAAAGAAAAGAAAACTGAAATTAGCTTGTAAAGAAGGAAGATTTTTATGCCTGTATTTTAAAATGCATTCAAGTTAGAGGTCTGCACGGGCCGAAATTTCCAGGCCCGAGCCCTGCCCGAAAGTTTAAATTTCGGCCCCGAACCCGGCCCGGCCCGGACGAAAAAAATATTGGCCCGAAAGTTAAAATTTCGGCCCGAACCCGGCCCAACTACTAACTCTAGCGGAAGAGTTCAGACCAAAAAAAAACTTAGTGTTTTTTTCTCTTTCATGTTTATAATAATCTCTATTTATGCAGAAGTGCCATAGGCTGCAATTTTTACGCTTTTAATGATCCTCAGAGCTGCCAAGTCTCCGGCTTTTTGGATACCAGTATTATTATACAGAAAATTATGTTTTAAGTAATTGGAACATTGAGACGATTTAAAAACAGATGATTTTCTCTAAAATAATACTGGTGTGCAAAAAGCCGGAGACTTGGCAGCTCTGGATCCTTTGTTTGTTATATGTAAATGTTTCAATTATCATTAGTATTATTAATACATAAAAAAAAATTAAAAAATGGTATATGGTAAAAGTAAAATCTTCTAAGGCATTGGAAAGAAAACAAGTTGGAAATTGCACGTGAAGCGTAGCAAATGAGGTGCGTTCGTACGATAACGAAGTTTTAAAATATTCAGATCTTGCTGATATAGTAGAGCGTACTTTGGATACAATATAGTGATCGAAATCTTTGTGTTCCTGTAAATATGCAGGGAGTAATTTTTATTATACTTCATTAACGTATATCTTATTCATAAAATGTGAAGTAGTTTAATATAATTAAAACACGCCCCAAACAATGTTTCCCCGTATAACATTATTTAGTGGAATACATTTGTGTGGCCCTGTAATTTAATGATAAATATTCTTTGCATCACAGATTGTATAAATGTATTTTTTACTACATATTTCATAGATTCTATTATGTTCAAATGAGTGTAACACAATTAAAATGCATTTGAAACTTTTTTTTCCCTTGATCGTAATGTAACGGAATATTTTGATTGTCCCTATAATTGATCTATGCTTCCGATTTTCATAACATTTGAAATGACTCGACAAAATTATGTAATAATTATACATTTTAAATTTCAAACGATTAAAATGCATTTGAAACTTTTTTCCCCATTGACCGTAATGTAACGGAATCCTTTTGATTGTCCCTGTAATTGATCTACCCATCCGATTTTCATAAAATTTGAAATGACTCGACAAAATTATGTAAAAATTATACGTTTTAAATTTCAAACGATTAAAATGCATATGAAACTTTTTTCCCCATTGACCGCAATGTAACGGAATACTTTTGATTGTCCCTGTAATTGATCTATGCATCCGATTTTCATAACATTTGAAATGACTCGACAAAATTATGTAATAAATATACGTTTTAAATTTCAAACGATTAAAATGCATTTGAAACTTTTTTTCCCATTGACCATAATGTAACGGAATCCTTTTGATTGTCCCTGTAATTGAATTATCCATCCGATTTTCATAAAATTTGAAATGACTCGACAAAATTATGTAATTATGTATTTTAAATTTCAAACGATTCGGTTGGGTTGTTTTTGCGTTGTTATATGCGGACAGACAGACGGACGGACTGAGCGACAATAGGTGCTACATATTTACATAATTACGAACGCACCTAAAAATACGTTTCCTTCTTAGCAGATGTAAATGTTAAATATACATTTTTTTCGCGTATTGTTGCATTCATTTTGCATGAATGAACAGTTTAAAAAATTTTGCTGTTTTCAGTTTAAACAAAAATTCCGTCATAATCACTTTTTTTTTTTTTTTTTTTTAAATTCTATTTTAAGACGCTTAATAATCTACGATTCTTTAAAAAGGATAAATTCTAATGTTTAATTGTAGAATAATGACGACTTAAAAGTATATGTCTATTTTGCAAAAATTTTGGACCAAGCCAAACTTTACTGATTTATGAACAGACTTTTCCACGTCGAGAAAAAGATTTTCATACGGGAAGATTCAACAGGAACTGATTATTTTGGCCCGTGAAGACTAAGAAGAACGAAATTAACCTCGGCTTTGTACGGAAAAAATAAGTTAGGCTCGGCTCGGCCGGGCCCGATACTCCAGGGGAAAAAAATAAGGCCCGAGCCCGGCCCGAAGAGATTAGTGACTAAGCCCGTCCGGCCCGGCCCGAGTCTTCAGAAGCAAGGCCCGGGCCCGGCCCGAATGCCTTTATTGAAAATCGGCCCGAACCCGGCCCGTGCAGACCTCTAATTCAAGTACTTTAAATCTTAATGTATACCTAAAGGTGGCATTTGAAACTTGAACCCCATCCTGATTGCTTGCATTGTTATAGCTTTTAAGATTAATCATTCCATTTGTTATCCTCTTCTCTTCAATATTTAATGAAAGTGTTGTACAGTAATTTTCAACACAATGATAGATTATAAGAACAACAACAAAAAAAAAGTGGAAAAGATAAATTTCCTAATGGATTTTGTCAGTTTTTCTTTTCTTTATATTCAGCACAAACTATTTCTATTTCTACTTCAATCGAACAATGCGTTTCTACATTTGATTTGGTTTGGAGCAAATTACATAATCATTTAAGAGTTTATTAAGCAGCAAAGCTAATAAAAGTGCATTTCCATTTGTGATCTGAATTTACAAATCACAAATGTCATTGACACTGACTTCTATGACAATCTATAATTTAAACATTTACTACTGTTGTAATTTTGCTAAAATTTTCAAAATATTATTATTAAAAAAAAAATGACTGATTTTTGAATTGAAGTGAATGAAAGAAACTATATAAACTTAGCATGTTTATTTTAAGGCAGAATTATCGCGATTTTCCCCAACTCAAAGCATTTTTTTTTTTCTGAAAAAACCCAAACGGGTTTTTTCAAAATTTCAACTTTAAATTACATAAGGCAATATATTTCTTAATATCAGTACATCACTTGTAAAGTTTAACACCCCCCTTCCCCCTCCAAGGAAAATGACCCAATGACAATTTTTAAAACAAGTAATTGTAGCTTAATTTTCTATAAGTATGTGTAGCTATCACAAACACTAAAACATTTCTTTTTCTATTAAAAAAAAATTCATTTTTTTAAAACAAAAATAAATATAATGTTGTTTTAAACTGATTTCTGATTGAAGTAAATGAAAGAAATGATATAAATTATTAGTCTCTTTATTAGGATGAGCGAAGCGAATCCTCTACTAGGCCACTCAAATTACAATTTGTCGTACACTTTACAAAAAAACTATTCAACATTTTGACTTCAAATTAAACACAAAAATAAAATATGATCTGTAGATTTGCAGAATATAATTTTTTTTACAGTAAAACGTTAAAAAAATATTATTTTAATTAATTTATTTTACATGCATTTCCAATACGGACGCATTTTAGCAAATAAATAAAAAATGAAACGCGTATATTTTCAGAAAAAAATATAAATCATAGAGTAAGTAATTATAGATAGAATCATGATTAATTTAATAAATAAAATATGTTTTCATTATTCAGCAAAATCGTTTGCACAGATGACACTTAAACATTTTAAAAGAATTGTATTATGGATTTTTTTTTTTTTTTTTTTTTGTAAAGTGGCAACAAAAGAATTGTAAACAAATAAAATTAATTGTTAAATTTGTTATATAAATGAAAAATTAAAAGAAATGCGTGAACGTGTTGCCTCGATTCAAGCTCTTTATAAATGTACTAAAGGAAAAGTTGGCCGATTCAGAAATGACAAATGGACTTCAATCATTTCTTATTTTATCATTTGTATCGAAAGTAATGTTACGTTCTTATTTGTGGACTGAAAAGGGTTTAGTGAATGGGACTTTAAACTTTTTGCACGTATTAAAGAAAATCACAAGCCACCAGACCAGATATCGCGAATAATCATGGATAAATTTGAATACTATAGTAATTTAACTTATAAGAATTGGTGCGTACCAGTTCCCCCAATAATTGAATTCTGGAAAAATGGAAGCATAAATTGCTCAAGGAAAGAATTTCTTCTGCAGTTAGCTTTTGCTGTTACAATTTATAAATCCCAAGGTTTAACATTAGATGAAGCAGTTGCAGATATTGAGGATATATAGGCACCAGTTGGCTTAAAAACGTACGTAACGTTGTCAAGAGTGAAAATCCTTCAAAATTAAGCATTCAATAGAAATTTTCCTTACGAAAAATTCTACAATATCAAAAATTCTCATGCAATAACATGTATAAAAAACGAAAAAATTAGAATAAAAAGTTTTACAGTTAAAAATTCCTAGTATCGACGAGAGCAGATTTCAAATGTTTTTCCAGAAAATAGGATTTTGAAGAAGTAATTTTCTTCAAGCTCTCTTCAAATATATTATTCTAAAATAGCTATCAAAGATTATTTGATGTTAATTACAAAGATTGGAAACATGCATATTTCAAACAACTTTAAAAAACACCAGTGGCTACTAGAAATTGTAAAAAAAATCTTTAAAAGAATTTTTAGTTGAAAATTTAAAAATATTTTGTAAAAGTTTGCTTCGAAAATATTTTTTTTATGCCAGTCTTACATCATAAATAAAAAATTCGTAGGAAATTGATAGTTATTTGGCTGAACTTACATTTGTAGAATTAAAATGCGCCAAAACATAAAATAACGTTTATGTTTAATAAAGATGCAAAAATAATATTAAAAAATATTGTTACTTTCAAATATATGCTTTATAAAATAATGCTTTGCGAATCCAAACAAAGCATGGCTTTTGCTAGTCTTATGTAAAATTTATAAAGAGAATTCAGTTATACTTGGTGTAATATATTATTCTTACAGTAATCTAGTTCCATGATATGCAAAATAATTTTTTTAAATATATTTTCTTTTTATAGATTTATTTTTATTGTTAATCCATACTTAATGCAAAATTATACCCTTGTTTCTCTGATAAATGAAAAATTTAGATATTATGCATATAAAAATTAGAAGTTTGAAGAGTTCTCTAAAAAAGTTTTGATAAAACCTGAAAAAACCCAGGTTTTAGACTACTGGGCCCAGCAAGTTAAACTTAAAAAAAAAAAAAAAAAAAAAAAAAAAAAAAAAAAAAAACGGGTTTTTTTAAACCCTGAAGGGGCATGATTGCAAAATCATTTTAAAAGTGCTGTATTAGCAATATTATGTATGGATAGCAATGAAGATGATTTTATTTATGGTGTTGCAGTTGATGTTGAAAATTCATCAGATCATGAACTTGATTTTTATAATGAGAAAGAAACAATGAACAAGACTTCATAGAACTTTTTGGAAACTAAGATTAGTAATTCCAAATTTAAAGGTTTCATGTGATGTTTCTTTATTTTATTATGCAAATATTTTTGCTTGTTTAGTATTTCATTAAAATGTAGTAAAAATGTGATTTTTATCTGAGAATTTGAATTTTTTATATATGGCTTATACACAAGTCAAAAATTTTATCAACATTTTATTATTCAAAATAGGGAAAGGGTAATTTATACTATATGTGGACAGGCATATACACTGTATCGCCAAAGATGACCAGCCACTTGTGATTCTAGATGTTATGTTAAATATCTAGAAAAATACATGAGGTATTATCCTAAAATTCTAAGTGTGTAAACATAATACACTGGTGGAAATTGAATTATGAAAACACGGTCTTTTAATCAAAACATTTATAATATTAACTAAAAATGAATGAAATTTCATACATTATGCATGCTATGCACAACAAATAATTTAGAAAAATAAAATTTCATACAAATTAATAAACTAAAACATAACATAAAAAATTAGATTTTACTAACATAAAAACATGGAAATTGATTTATGAAATGTCACATTTAATTAAAATTAATAATTAGTAAAGCCACCTTTATTCATTAGAGTTTCTTTTATTCTAGATGGCATTGAGTAAACAAGATTTTGGATGTATTTCTGTTCAATTAGTTTCCAGTTTTGACAGATTGAAATTTTCAAATCTACAAGTGATGTATACTGCATCTCATTTGCATAAGCGATTCAAACAAGCTACCTCCAAACATTTTTGATGGGGTTCAGATCAGGACTAATACGTGGACGATCTAAAAGAACAATATTCTATTCGTCAAACCAACCTTTCTTTGTATTTGGAATGTGAATACTCGCATTATCTTGCATGAAGATATAATCTAAACCATAATATTGCTATGCAAATGGAAGAAGTGAATTTCCTAAAACTAAACTATAATCAGAAGAGTTCTGGCGACTGTTTAAAAATACAATTTCATCTTTGCCATCATAAGCAATCGCTGCGCAAATCTTCAAACTTCCGCCCCCAAAATTTCTGCTGAATGTAGATTTCGGTTCTTTTCGGAGATCTCTCCAATAATACCTAAAACCATCTGGGTAGTCCAAATTAGATCTTTTTTCGTCAGAGAAAATGACTTTCTTCCAATTGTCAACCATTGCCATGTACTTCTCGCAATACTGCTCACAATCTGCATGGGACGCAGAAGTAACTTTGGACACAGGTTCATTTTTTACCATCTCAAGTTCTGTGAATAATGTAAATTTTACCTAACTCTTCTAGAAGTAACAGGCAGGGGTAGACCTACACAAATCTGCTTTGAACTGTGACCAGCTTTCGATGCAAGTTGAAGAATCTCCCTTTTCTGTCTCCTGCTTAAAAGTAGATTACCTTTTTTGTAAAAATTTTTGCCATAATTTTCTGGATCTTTTCTATAGTATGTATCACACAATAGATTTTTTAATTAATTTACTAATTTCCGAGACGGACTTTCCATATTCTAAATATGCGTTGACTTTACCTCTTTCTTCCTGAGACAAAATCTTTCATTTAAAACATTCAGAAAATTGCAAATAAAACGTATTGCTTTCACCGTATGACGCTTTTTATGTCTACTTTGCAGGTCACATTACCGTGTTTTACTGTTTTATGCAAATTTTTGTCACATTGTTCAGAATAACCAATAAAATGTGATATTTCATAAATCAATTTCCATGTTCACGTATTACAAAAATTTAATTTTTGACTTTTTGCCTAGGTTTAATATTATGTGTGAAAATTTATTTTTGTAACAGATTTGTCCCATGTTTTATATATATCCCATGAAATCTCATTCATTTTTAATGAATATTATAGAAGATTTTGTCAAATAAACGTGTTTTCATAAATCAATTTTCACCAGTGTAGTACAGGTCACACATTTCTCTGAAGATTTTTTCCCGAAACTCCATAGAAGACCATCAACAAAGAGAAAAATAATGAATATGTGTTTTGGATAACACTGTCAAAACTAATGTAGCAGAAGTATTCAAACAGTAAATTATGATTTACTGGCTTGTTGTAAACTGTGCTCATTTTTATGGGCATAGCAGGTATATTCATAGAGAAATTAAGGTTTTTATAAAAACAGTCCTAAACTTTGCCAAGTTTTTTTCTAATAATTTGCAAGTTCTTAATATAAAAAAATTTTCTTTTCAGAAAATATGACAAACACTGTACACAATACACTGTAATCAAATTTATAAAAATTAACAAAAATTGCATGAAAAATGAGCAATTTTTCTAAATAGTTTTTCATTGTGCATGTTTGAATGCAATCAAAATGTAATTTCCATAATATGTTTGCTTAATGTATAGAATAACTTTTGTAAAAATCTCAAAAACTAGCTTGAAAATTCTGAAAATTATCATCAACAGAATAAACTCAAAATTTGTTGTTCCCAAAATGAAGCAAAAAAATGAGAGACTGGTATCCAAATATAATAGCAGTGATGCCGCTGGACTTGAAAAATCCTGAGTCCCAGGGACCCAGGATTTCTAAAATTGTGGGTCCCTTTTTTACAAAAGCGGGTCCCCACTAATAATAAGTCATATTTTTATATGCAAAAATTGAACTTGTTCATTTGCAAAAGAAAAATTAAATGCAATAATTATTGTTTTAATTTATAATGTATAAATAATTAAAGCCAATATAATTTTTTTTAAACCATTAAGAGAAATTTTCTTTACTTAACAAAAAAATAAATGTGCAAGATATAAATTAAATTATAAAATAACGCTTATTTGAGTGCAGAAGATAACAAGTATCACTATTGTTCGCATTTTTTTTTAAAAAGGGGTAAAACTGATTTATTGAAAAAGACATTTTTCCTGAAAACAGAATACTTTTGTTGAGTAAAGGGGTACTTTTTGTTTAATGAATGAGTGTTTTCAGAAGTTACATTCACTAAAAAAGATTTGGAACAATCAAAAACAGATTGTGAAGCCAGTGGCGTAGCTAAGAGGGGGCAAGGGGGGCGTCCGCCTCGGGCGCCGAGGCCTAGGGGCGCCGAATTGAGAGAAATTGTTATATATCTATATTGGGGTGGGGGCACAAAATTTCTTGCTGGCCCCGGGCACCAAAAAACATAGCTACGCTACTGTGTGAAGCAGGAAAATCTGTTTTTGGAGCAGCAAAAAAAAAAATAATTTGGAAGCAGGAGAATTAGTTTTTTTAACAGAAAAATTCTATCCTGGCATTAACTTTTTTTTAGTGCCCTTTTGGCGAAATTTGAGTTTAAAGCGATTTTCACGATCTTTTGGCGAAATATGCCGATTTTTCGCAATCTTTTGGCGAAAGTTACCGCTTTATAACAATTTTTTGATGAAAATTGCCGTTTTATAGCGATTTTTGGGCAAAATTTGCCGTTTTATCGCGATTTTTGTACGTAAGTTGTTGGGGTCTTTTTGCGTTTTTTTTGGGGGGAACTTGCCTTTTTTTCGGGATATTGTAACAAAATTAGCCATTTTTTCACGAATCTTGACGAAATTTACTTGTTATTTCGCGATTTTTTAACGAAATTTGGCTTTTTTGCCATTCTTTGACAAAATGTGCCGTTTTTTCGCGATTTTTTGACAAAATGTGCTGTTTTTTCGCAATCTTTTGACGAAGGTTACTGTTTTATCACAATTTTTGGATGAAAATTGTCATTTTTCGCGAATCTTTCGACAAAATTTGCCGTTTCATCATGATTTTTGGACGAAATTTGTCGTTTTTTCGCGATTTTGTAACAAAATTAGCCCTTTTTTTCGCGAATTTTTTGACGATATTTGCCGGAAATTATTCATTATTTCGTGATTTTTTAACGAAATTTCTTTTTTGCGATTTTTTGACACAAATTACGCGTCCCATCGGCAATTTTTTGCGTATTTTACGCGCTATAGCGCGTCCGTGGCATCCCTGTAATACTATGTCTATGTGCAATATTGTGCAGTGTTCTCGCTGTCGCTCGCCACTGTGCCAAATTGCGACTAAATTCTTCATTTGGTGAGTAAACAAGCGATTAGATTCGCCAAACTGCTAGTGCTCAATTTTTGCTTTTTCTCTCTTTACTTTTTCATTTTTCATACATATACATAATGCATATCTTTAATATATAAGTGCGGACAGTTAAAATTAGATTAATAACAATCTTTGCCGCAGTTATTAAAACTTAGGTTATTTTAGAAATATTGAAAAAGGGGGGTATATTAAAAGGATTAAAAATAATTTTTTTTGTGCTACACTGCGAATCTATTTGGCTAATGCTTTTTTCATTTGGCGAATGTTTTTCATTGTTAATTAGCCAAATTACTAACGTTGGTCAAATGTCAGCGATATTGTGTACTTTATATTGACTATATCTAACTGATATTGTGTATTCTATATTGACATTAATCAATGGATACATTCATACAGCTCCTCATTAGTTCTAGTCTCTAGATAAAAGTGAATATTTCTAGCATCCTTGTTCGTGTTGATACAGGAACCAATTCTGTATTTTTCCACATCAGCTTAAATATGACATCAGCAAAATTTGGTTACAGAAAAATTGTCAAAAAAAAAAAACTCTTAAAAATGCGAAAAAAGGAGTAAAATTCGCATAAAAAACTAAGCAAATATTCAAAGATTGGTTATATTGAGCCAAAACATTGCAGTTGGAATACTAAAAAAATCATCTTAGAAGACAAAAAAAAAAAAAAAAACACATAAAATGTTTGAGAAAAATTCAGAAATTTCAAACGATAAATTTTTTTATATCAAAGTAAAAAACTGAAACCTGATTCCTTTGAGGGATGTCAAAAAACCTGAATAAAACATCACAGAAGGCAAAATTTACTATATTGGGATAAAAGATTAAACCTAAATTCCTTTTACAATTACAAAAATAAAATTAAAAAAAATAAAATAAATAAATAAATAAAAATAAACTTTAGGGAATTGGAAGTTTTTTTCCTCCCCCCCCCCACTCCCCCTTGTGCAAACACACATAAAATGCTTTTATTTTCCACAAAAACATAGAAAAGTATGCAATCTAATGTAAAAAGTACATAATATCCTTAAATATAAAGATGTATTTTCATCATATCAAATCACAGGAGTGCTAAATCAAATGTACTACATTATATTTTTCCCAATTAAAAATTGAACTTTTACGTATGACTTTTTCTTCATAACACGAAAAAGACTCGAATCAGAGATCAAAATTTCTAGAAATTGTCTGATGCTACAATATCAAATTCCAGAATTTTCATCACTGGAAGGAAAATCTAGGACTGTTAGTCACAGATGACATTAAAATAATTATAAGTTCAATTTATTTACATTTTGAACTAAATTAAAATATTTTCAATGTTATAATTTAATTAATATATTATCTTCTAACAATATTTGCATATTAGCAATTTGTATTCATTAAAAAAAAAAACTTTATATTCATTAAAAGAAAAAAAAATTAAATTTGTCCCATGCAAGCTTATGCAGCCCAGCAACTTTTTTCACCTAAAAATTGATGTATCATTGGTTCATCTAATGTGTAATTGATGAAATGTTTTGAATGATACATAAAAAGAAAAACTTACTGTCCCATTCCATCCCACTCTTCCCTACAGTGTTTGTTTAATCTTTACATCTGTGCCATTCAGAAGCGGATTAACTACCACCCGGGCCCCTAGGCTTGACAAGGGGTATACACTGGGAAAATTAAAACACATGCTTTCTTCATTAACTCATAAATCATTGATGATAAAAATATAAATGATTACAACAAAGAATTTCGCTCATCTTTTGTCTTTTGTATTAAATATTAATGTCCGACCAGTGTAAAAGAATATTTTCTTGTTCTTTATATTAGGAAAATTTTAGCACCGGGCCCCCTTTTCTTCTGGGCCCCTAGGTTTCAGCCTACTCAGCCTAATGGATAATCCGCCTCTGGTGCCATTATTTCATTCCTGTATTATCAACAAACATCAATTACAAATTATCTGAAACAATGTTTTTTATTTCCTATTTAAAGATAACATACCAGAAGATATTATTAAAAAATGTCATTTTATAAAATTAAAAATTCATTTTGCGATAGTCCATTCAATTAATACACTTTTGTGTAAATATTAAATAACATACATTCAAATGCAAGCATTGTTTATCATTGACTTTTAGGAAATGAACTTGAAATAATTAATCACAATTTCTTAAAGCTTTGACAATCAGCAATTTCAAGCTCATATTAGTAAGTATTTAGAAGATGTAAATGCATATTACATGGCATAAATTAATCTATTTTAAGTTCATTCATATCGAGAATATTGCATACAAAATGCTTACCATCTTCATCATCGTAAAAATTTCCGTCAAAACCGAAATCCTCGGTCATCTCCAAATGATTTTTTCAAGATATAAGTTCTTTCAACACAAACATTAAACAATAAATGATTCTTAAGACATGAGAATATAAATATTATTAATTTTAGAACAGTCCTAAAGCTTGAATGACTAAAAGTTTTAAGGAATTGAAGATTCAGTTATCTAAAAACTATCGCGTTGGACATTTAAGTAATCATGTAAACAATTGCAAGAGTGGCTTTGCTGTAGAACAGGTCTTTAGTGTTAAAATATAGAAATGTTGACTAACCAACATACGCTAAACGCATGCGTGGTAATCAGAAAATATCATTGGTCCAGTTTAGACTGTCTTTATGAAAATTAAAGACCAGAATTTTCACAAAAGGAGAAAGGTGCTGAGTTTGTTATGAGAGTGGGTGGAGTGTGCTATTTTCAGATGATTTTAGCAAAAACCTAACCGCCAAGCCAGGTACTTTTCGGTTAGCCAGGCGGCAGTCACACCTTTAATTCTCATGACACTTTTTGTATAGGATGTAACGAGGGATGTAACAAGTAAAAAAATTGTATATTTTAATGTTTCAATTTTTATTTACCCATCATACGTAGTATAGGGTAAGTCTTGCAATCGTTTTGAAAATCGAAAAAAAAAATTTGACGGATTTACACGTTTTAGATAGTGGAGATTCCGAAAAACATATTTTTAGAAAAAAAAATTTCCCGTCCGTCTGTCTGTCTGTAAACGCTCTATCTCCCGAACAAACTGAGATAGTGACTTGAAATTTTGTATATAGTTAGTATGTAAGAATGGTACAAAGCCTATTTAATATCAGCAACCTCGATTATCCGGAACTATTTTTTTCGGACTCTCGAAAAATTCGTTCTGATGAAAGGTATATAAAAATTTTCGAATTTTTTTGTTCTAAGAAATGGACGTAAAAGGCAATAAAATAACACACATTTTGCATATAGAACGAAGTCGATCGGATTATTAGTTGCCGAGATATTTGTAAACCTGTTTTCCACATTCTTCGATTTTTCATGACCCTGTATTTCATTCAAATTTCAATTCAGAGGTATATTTTAATTGGAAATGAGACGCTTAATCCGACGCAGTTAATTGTTAGTTAATAGAATTATTATTTTTGGAGTTCTAAGGATGTTTCTTTTACGCAGTTCGGTACTACTTGAGTAGTTTGGCGTTTTATATAACTTGTCGAAATTGGTACATCAGCAGTTCTTTAATATAGCATTACTATGTATATTAACAATATTTAAATTTACTAAAAAAGTAAAAAAATTGTATATTTTAATGTTTCGATTTCTTTTTTTTTATGGAAAAGGTTAAAAGGTTTTAACATTAAAAATTTTTTTGGTGCTAAAAGAGGTTAATTTACTTCTTTTTCTACATTTTAAAGTGGTAATTGGCGTCCGCATTGTATTCCGAAAACTGGGGTGTTAAAAAACCATCCTTTTGATTGTGACGTCCGCAACTGGACAGTTTACACGATTTATTTAATCAAAATGTTTCAAACCGTGAAAAAAATTTAAAAATCTGATTTAAAGTTCGTAGCAGAAGCAGAAGATACTAGGGAAACAATTCCTCAAGATTATACCATCGGAACTCTAAAGCAATTTATTTTAAATAGTGAAGAATGTAAACAAGATCCTACTTTTGTACAAGAAATTTTATCTAACGCCATTGCTTGAGAAAGGAAAAAGAAAACGAGACTGAAAAGTTAGAAAAGGAGAGGTCGGATTCGGATCAAGAGTTAGAAAAGGAAAGTTTGATTCAAGAAATATATCTAACAAGGAAGGTCTCCGTACGGGCATACTCAGAAAAATCTGGAAAAATTACAGAATGTTCTTCTCATGTGGATATATATGTTTATGAAAAAATTTCGGCGGAACTCCGATAGAATGTTCGTAAAAAAATGATGAACATTTCGTTTATTTGGCAATTTATCACCGGTTGGCGACGAAATAAAATTTCAAAAAATACTTTTTTTTTTTTGCTAAATACTTTTTAAGGTAAAAATGTTTCATGTTGAACTATTTTTAAAAATATTTATTTAAATAACTTTATTTTTTTTTTATGTTTTAGTTGGTTATAACTATAGTTTTGTTATATGCAAATTAGCAATCATATTTTATGAATAAAAATGAAAATTAAATTAATTAAATTTGTTTCAATCTCAAAATTAAGTCCGTTTGAGACAGTCTATTCAATTTCGTTGCTATGGTAACAAAAGCTTATCCGATATTGAAATGCATTACTGTAGTATTCTTCATCTAGTCTTTAGTTTGGAATATACGCTTAAATATATGAAAATATTTTTTATATAAATAATTATTTTTACAGTATTAAATTTAAATAACTGCTGCAACAAGCAATATATATATATATCAATGTACAGTCGAGTCTCTCTATAACGAAACTCTATCAAGCGAATTTCTCTATTTAACGAATTTTTTGTAGGAACGGTCAATTTTTTCATGATTACATTAAAAATAATCTCCATATAGCGAAATATATATCTTCATTTAACGAATTTTTTCAAAAATATTATTTTATATGTTCAGAAATCACTTCAATTTCTTTTGCAGAGTGATTTTTTTTTTTTTTTTTTCTAGTCTATATTTCATAGGTGCATTACTCTACCTTATTCTTTTTGTCCAAAAAAAGGCATCCCCCCCCCAAGAAAATCTTCCTTTTAGCATGGTTACACTTGACTTTGTTTTAACGAAAATGAGCATGCGTTCTTGGAAAAGATTTAAACATTTGCTTGTTATTGGAGCGATTTGCAATTATCACAAAGCACCTAAAAGATAAAACTATTCCATTGTCATCTTGAAATGTTGTTTGTTTCTTGATTTGGAGTGTAAGGCAGGAATGAGGAAGGGTAAGGAGGAAATTGCAGAAAAGGTTATTTTTTTTTCAGCAGATTTTCATCTACCTAAACTTACTCTCATTACTTGTGGATGCTTGTTGTTTGTTTCGGATCGGAGCATTTTTTGTTGTGAAAGATCATTGGAATGAAGAATTGTTACTAAATGTCATCTGTGCTGGTATTATCTTCGACTGCATCTGTATAAAATCACTTCTTTAATAAGCATAACTCTCTCTGATAAAGTAATAATTTTGAAAATAAGCAATAAGACAGTGGAAAAAAAGGCAAGTGGCAAAAATGTTTGAGATTCTGGAAAAATTCCGTCAAATATTTCAAAAACTTAATTAAACAGTTCAAAAACAATTCTGTTTCAAAATTTAAACATTAAAGGAATTTTTTTTTTTTTTTTTTTTTTTTTTTTTTTGCCGTTTTCCATTCAATGAATTTTTCTATATAACGAATTTTTCGACTGAACAATGGATTTCGTTATATACAGACAGGGCCTGATTACTAACGGGGCACTCTCCCACCAGGAAAAAGAAATAGAGAATTTTTCCTTATTCATCACAGTGATTTTGAATGAAAAGGGCGTTTGAAGAAGACGAAAATTTCTATAATTTTTTTCTGGTGAGAGAGTGCCCCGTTAGTAATCAGGCTCTGTATACAGACATGACTGTATTAAACTTTCTCATTGTTTAAATTTAAATTGAAAATCGTTTGCTTTTGGCGGGGGAAAATGCTGCTCGCCAAATCGTGTAACTCTTCCGTCTTTTTACGCCAAATGCTCGAAAATATTTTATTTTTTTACAAAGTATCTACTGTTATTCCGGCGCTAAATTTGATTAATCCCTTATTATATACATGAGTAGTTCAAAAAGTATTTTTTTTTCTCAAAAGATTCTGAGTATGCCCAGTATGGAGACCTTCCTTGTAAGAAATTAAATCGTTAATTGGAATTAGCGAAAATACAGTCACAGGAACAAATGCAAAGTGACATTTCAATTGATTCTGATGCTAATAATCCATAAACGGAAATTTACGTTACCCAAGTTGGAATTTCGCCAGTCTGATGGCGATTTAAAAGAATATGATTGCCATTCTGGAGTCAGTAGAACAAATTCACAGTGATCCCGATATTGTGCCAGAATATAAATTCCAGTATTTGATCCAAGCAACTGTCACTAGATCTGGAGCGCGAGAAGTTGATAGGTTTCCGCCAACTATGCCAAAGCTATAGACATAGAGAGTCTTAAGACTCGTTTCGGTAGGTAAGATCTTTTGGTTGAAATATATGCCAGGAAATTATTAAAAATTAATTATATCTGCCGAATTGAAGATTTCCATCTGAGCGAAAAATTGCCCAGGCCGGGAATCGAACCCAGATACTTGGCTTACAGGGACAATGCTTTACCGTTTAAGCTAACTGGGCGATAGCCGGCGGGAATTTCTCGCTCAGATAACCTTGTTGGTCGTAACATCTGGTCTGTCATTTAGACAGCTCGACAGAATAAGCCGCAGGTAAAGGAACTCCATATAACGATGGGTACGTAGATATACAATTATTTTAACACAATCAAACTGATTGGGTTCTATTGCCCGCCTGGGCAATTTTTCGCTCAGTTGGAAATATTCAATTCGTATGCTGACTTTACCAATCAGTTTGATTGTGTTAAAGTAATTGTAATTATATCTGTCCAATCGTAAGGAAAAATTTCTATACATCATTGTATGATAAACTGAGTCGTATTTAAGAGCTCTTGAAACGCTAAGAATCACAACGGATAAATGTGTTTCCTTATTATTTCCAATAGTAGAATTTCTCTGCTTTTTTGCATACCAGTATAATATTAGAGATAATGTTGTTTTGCAATAAATCGCACTATTTTCCGATTAAGGGTGTTCTTAACTGATCCGCTCAACAAGCGAAAAACGTTTTGACACATTTACAAATTCATTTTTTAACAGAAAATTATAAAATTTTAATGCCTGACTATGAAAGAGATTTGGAATTGAACTTATTTTTCCATTTTATGATAATTAAATTATTTATCGAGTTAAGCTATTTCGATGACGCAATCACCCGTTTTTCTTCTCCTTTTCGACCGGTTTTTCTGCTTTCGTCGGGAAATATGCTCAAAAGTGTCAACTTTGAAGGCTTGTTATGAAAAATCTATTGTGTTTTTAAAAAACAAAAGAATGAGTGCAATTAGACAGTTTCTGAAAAACAACACCTGCTATTTTCATGCATTTCCGAACAAAAATAAATTAATGCATGTGTCACAAAGTTGCCCTTTTTCCTTTTTGATTTAAGAACACGCTTAAAATAATAAGCATTTTCTCTAAGATTATACTGGTGTGGAAAAAAGCGAAGAAATCTCATTCTTGTCATTCCTTTCAAAAAACAATTTCTTTTCTTATGCTAGCAAAATAATAATAATAAAAAAAGGGTAAACGTTATCTCTATCATCTTTTGAAATATGCAATCATATTTTCCCTCAATTGAAATCTTGTAAACATAACACATATGCACAAAATTTTTATTTCCATTATACATAAAAAGGCATTGACTAGCTAAATAAGGTAAACCTAAATCAAAGTGCTTCGTCAAAAAGTTCTCTTTCCACTCTTCTCTTCACTAAATTGATGAAATAAACTTTTCTGACCACATATGATTTATACCCCAAGCCGGCTTCTCTTGATGGTTGAATATTACAATAATTGAGCATGATGTCTATGTCTACTAATTTACAATCTAAGTATATGCTTTCGTGGAATTCAATGCTGCAATCACAGATTACTGGTGCTGTAACTATGTAGATTATATTGTTTGTGGATGCAATCTCTTTCGACAAAAAGACAAAAGAACCCAAAACAACAATAGCAAAGGTAATGTCCATAACATTCCTTATTTACCTTTTGTCCTGTCACATAAGAAGCTACAGGGGCGACTCATCGCATAGTCCGCATTAAGTCAATGTGGTGCCTGCCTATATATCGAAGTAAATTATGTCTTTTAAAGTATGTTTTGGATGGTTACTGTCTGGCTCAGACAAGAAAAACCCTGAGTAGATTTCCTGCTTTCGGAAGTTCCAAAACTTGTAGGGAAGGAACCTCATCCGTAGGAGGGGAAGGAGAGAAAAGGCCAAGATAATTCTGAACCGATTGAAAGGAAGAAAAGGAAATGCCGCACTTCCCTAAAATAAAGTTGACTGGCCAGTTACCCTAGCAACAGGATCCAGCCAAAACCAGTTTCAGAGTCTTTCTTGTCTCAGCCAGACAGTACTTACTCGCTGAATAGATAGATTTTTGTTCACTGGTGCATATCTAATTTAAACATCCCATCCTGTGTAAAATTTCAGATTCTCCAAAGAAATGAGAATGTACTCTGTTGTTTGGTGAGCTAGAAATTTCATTTTACGTCGGAATTATTTTCCAAATCTTATTAGCCTCCGATGCTATTTCTTTCAAACAAGCTAAAAATATCGTGTCATCAGCCCTGAATTTTCTACTGAACCGATTTTGATAATTATTTTTTTAAATGAAAGCTATTTATTTGTAGTTGTGCCCATTTTAGCTACTTTTTATTTTATTTCCATTTTTATATTATATTTTTAATTTTAAATGCTTTTTTACGATATTTCTTCAAAATGGTGGCAACTTAGTTTAGCTTTTCTCTCGATAATAAAAATTTATTTTCCATTATTACTTTCCACAAGTCAGAAACTTTATTTCATGAGTGAACATGTCCTCGCATTTAAAAGAAAAAAGTTAATTGTTTTCGTAAAATTTAACCATAATAAAATGATTGCATATAATTATGCAATCTATGCACTAATTGAGGTAAAATATATATTTACTGAGAAATAATATTTATAATGTAAATAAAATAACAGAAAAAAATTTATGATAAAAATTAATGTCTAAAGCAAAGTAAGAAATATTTCAAATGAGGAAAATGATGGCATTCAGCAACCAGATAAATGGGAATTACAATATTATTACGGACGCCTTTTTCATATTACTTACTAATAACAGTAACTTTTAAAAAACATTTGAAGAGAAAATGACGTCACTATTTAAAACATCGCATTTTTACTCATAACGATATTGCATTTCAATATTTCTTTTCATTATGGACTCTGAGATTGAGATTTTACTTTCAGATGACTTCAGTTAGTGAAAATAATGCCATAGTATAAACAAAATTAGTTTTTTTTTTTTTTTTTTTTTTTTTTTTTTTTTTTTTTTTAATAAATTTATTTTTCTGTAGTGCATATAAAATAAAATTTCTGGATTTCGCCGGCACTCAGATTACAATTTTAACTGAAGAAGTGAATATTTGCATGCAAAATTGTAACTGGAAAACTTCACATTAACTTTGGAAATATATTTATTATATATTCATTCAATAATGTAATTACTTTTACTTTTTTTAAGCCAAATCAATCGGGTCTTTTAAACATTTCATTGGTCGAATTCGACGGGATTCCACTCGTTTTATTGTTAAAATGCATTTCCTTTTTCCCAGAGTCTATAAAAAAGCGTTTAAACTAAAGAAAAAATCCGTTTTTGATGAATCTAGTCAATGAAGAAGTAGCACATCAAATTGTATCTCTTTATAAGGAAAGGGCAGCTGACGTCACTGTGGGCTCTTATTAGTGTGGGCAAGCTGTTTTCGCCAGCGCTTCGTTATAGCACCGACTCTACATATGAGTTCAGGCATTCTGATTGGTTCACAAATTTTATTATGGTTGTCTGCTTGCTATGATTGGGCTACATCGTCAAGATGATTCCTACAATGATCGTTATGAGAAAACTGTAGCGGTAGATTGGCGTTTGTTTATAAACATGCCCTTTCCTTATTATTCCGCAATTTCAAAGTCTCAGAGAGAAATTGCTAATCAACTGTGTATTTCATGTCGTTCTGTTTGCTATTATATTGATAAACACAAGAAAAATGAAATTAGTTCATTGCATTCTAAACGGTCGCAATGAACCGCCCTTCATTGTCGGCCTTCTAAAAAAACCTCTATCGATTTTTTTTTTCCCCTAATCGGAGGCGAAATTGAATTCTGCAATTTCAGTATCTACATTCAACTTGTATATACACTATATTGCCATTGATTATGGGACACTTGCGATTTTAGACATTTTACTAAATATCTAGAAAAATACATGAGGAATTATCTCGAAACTCTTAGTGTATAAATATAATAGTATACGTCATACATCTCCGTAAAGAATTTTTACTGAAACGCCATAGGGGACCGTCAACAAATTAAAAAAGAATGAATATCTTTTGAATAACCCTGTCAAAACTAATGTAGAAAAAGCGCTCAAACTCTAGATTATGATTGAATGCCTTATTGTAATACACTGTGTTCATTTTTATGCAAATAGCATGCACACTCGCAGAGTAATTAAGGTTTTTATAAAAATGGTCCCAAATTTTTCGAAGTTTTTCCATTATAATTTTCAGAGTTCTTAATATAAAATAATATTTTTTTCAGAAAATATGACAAACACATTGCACACAGTACCCTGTAATCAGAATTAAAAAATAATAAATATTGTATGAAAAATGAGTAGGTTTACTATATAATTTTTTACTGCGCATGCGTCAAAGATATCAAAATTTCATTTGCATATTATGTTAGCTAAATGTATAGAGCAACTTTTGTAAAAGTCTCAAAATCATAACTTGAAAATTCTGAAAGTAATCGTCTATAGAAAAAGGACAAAATCCTTTGTTTCCAAAATGAAGCAAAAAAATGAGGGATTTTATCCAAATGCAGTAGTACATCCCATATTGTGTATTCTATATTGACACTAATCAATGAATATATGGATACAACCCCTCTTGTTTTTGCTTCATTTTGAGAATAACGGATTTTCGACTTATTCAATTGACGATTATTGTCAGAACTTTCAAGTTATGATTTTGTGACTTTCACAAAAGTTGCTCTATACATTTAGCTAACATAATATGCAAATGAAATTTTGATATCGTTGACGCATGCGCAGTAAAAAATTATTTAGTAAACCAACTCATTTTTTATACAATTTTCATTATTTTTTAATTCTGATTACAGGGTACTGTGTGCAATGTTGTTTGTCATATTTTCTGAAAAAAATAATATTTTAAACTAAGAACTCTGAAAATTAAGGAAAAATTTGGGATTTTTTTAATAAAAACCTTAATTACTCTGCGAGTATGCATGCTATTTGCATAAAAATTAACAAGGCTTATTACAATAAAGCATTCAATCACAATCTAGAGTTTAAGCGCTTTTGCTACATTAGTTTTGACAGGGTTATTCAAAAGATATTCATTCTTTTTTAATTTGTTGACGGTCCCCTTTGGAGTTTCGGGAAAAAATCTTTACGGAGATGTATGACTTATACCATTATATTTATACACTAAGAGTTTCGAGATGATTCCTCATGTATTTTTCTAGATATTTAGTAAAATGTCTAAAATCGCAAGTGTCCCATATTCAATGGCAATATAGTGTATATATTTTTTTCAAATAAAGATCGGTAGACTGCCCCTCTTAGCTACGCCACATACTGCTTCAATATAACTTTGTTTACTCATTCTCAGAATTTCTATTTTCTTCAATGCACGATATGCGTGTTTGCTCATATTATTATTATTATTAGTAGTAGTAGTAGGTGTAGTAGTATATCTCACGATATAGGTTATAATTTTGTTTACGTTTTACTTCTTTTACTACGCAAACGTAAGAACGATGTTATACTCGTATCATCTGTTCTATTCTAATGCATTATATTAAAAATTTAAAAACTCTAGATATGTATAGATGAAAATTCAATAATAACTCATAGCTCTCGTTTGACTCTATTTTTTTTTTTTTTTTTTTTTTTTTTTTTTTTTTTTTTTAATTTAAGAGCGTTCGGTTAAAATTACATAAGGCCATGGGTTTTGTAGTGTAAGTCACATTACCTTATAATTTCTATGCTTGTTTGTCACCGTTATTTTCGAAAATTCTGCTTGGCCTTATTCAATTAATGAGAATGTGCCGATAAAATAAATCACATTTTTTCATACTAAAATACTGGTAGCCAAAAATCGTAGCCTGTGACTTACACTACAAGTACTCATGGAAATAGCCATAAATAATTTTAATTGCTCCATAGACACAAATTTTTGTGCATTTATTATATTTATAACACATTCCAGACATGTTAGTCTTTTTAATAGTATTTCAACATGTTTTAGTTTTTAATAAGCTCCGCCTATGGCAGGATTGCATGTTGGCCATTTTCTATGTTTCATTATTTAACAAAATTATTCTCTGTATTTGTGTTTAACAAACAAATATATATATATTTATAATAAAGAAAATATTTCTTATTTTGTATTTATTTATTATAGTACTATACTGATTCTGTAAATACGTGCATTGTTTATATTTTTGAGAAAAAAATGTAACATAAAATGCAAAAGTTATGGCAGTAGGCGGAGTTACAGTCGTGAGTTCTTTTATTCATGTCGGCTGTCACGAATGCGATCCACGTTTGCAATGACCATTTAGTGGCGCAATTCTCTTTGCATGTAGTTTGTAAATAATTCCACATGTTAGTTGTAAAGTAACCTCCCGGAAACTAGTCACTTTGACTTTAAGAACAGCATTAATAAATCATTTTCTGCATGCAGATCAAGTTTATATACGCGAACAATTTCAAATTTAATACTCCCACCAGATTTTCTTTAAAGGATAAATATTATTGTTTATCGGATAGATCTATGTATCATACTTACTTGGCGTCAGGGATGCTCTGATCAAGAAGGGAGCTCCCTCGGTCGGAGGCTGTCACTTCCGCAAAATGCGGTTGGTTGGGGCGCACAATTTTTGGTAGTCGGGACTGCGTTCGCGCTGTTCCCGGTAACTCTAAAGTAGATACATATCTTGGATCTGAGTACAACTAGTCTTTGGTTGTCGATGTCTTTGTTCGGTTCGAATTCAAACAAAATTTTCTGGATATAAAATGCATCAGATATATGCACACAAAATAACTCAAATAGCATTATATACAAATTTTGAAATTTTCGGCCATTAAGGGTGTATTTTGAAAGAAGCTTTAAACCCGACGTTATTTAGGATTCATTTTCTCCAGAAATTACCCAGATAAATTAAAAAAAAAATTGAGTATGATATGTTAATTGACTTTATGAAAGTGCCCTGTACAAGTTTTTTTTTTAAATGATTTTTGACTGTTTAATGAAAATTATGTCATATTCATTTTCTCCAGAAATTACTTACAAATATATTCAAAAATGCAGTATGATATGCAAACTGATCTTGTACAAGTAACGTGTAAGATTTTTTTTTCTTTTTTAATTGAAATTTATTAAATCTCTATTTTGATTGAAATTGTGATGGTAAAATTTTTATTTTTGAGCGAGTCAAAAAACGACTTGCATTGATTAGTTTATCTGTCTGCGTGCGATAAAAGATGTCACGCAAATAGCTTTTCCGACTTTTAAACGTTATTTTAGGTGAGGCGTATTCTCATTCCGAATTTTACACAGCATTGGTCAATTTCGGATTATTTGACATTCAATTAGCTGCGTTTGAACAAAAGCGCAATGCTCGAATTGTGAAGCATATAATTTTTATTTTCACCTCCTTGTATTTCCTGTTTGCTGTCCGATAACTTTGCGGAGAAATTCAACGCTACATACATTTTTCACATAAAAGAGTGGAAGCCAATTAAAAAAATGTCTTATTGTGCTATTGCTAGAAGCAAAATAGAAAAAAAAGTAATAAATAAAGAAAAAAAAGCACGAATGTTTATCTATGTAACACGAATATAATATACATGTGAAAAGAAAATAATTATTTTGAACTAGAGTGTCATTGATTTTAATCAGTCGACTTAAATCAACTGATTTTTTTAATTCATTGATTAAAATTATAAAATTTCTTAGTGTTTAAAATAACATTAAAAAGAATTAAAATCTAAGATGAACATAATTAGGAAAGTTTCAACAGGTATTCTGACTTATGAATACTCGCATACACAATAATAATAATAATAATAATAATAGTAATAATAATAATAATAATAATAATAATAATAATAATAATAATAATAATAATAATAATAATAATAATAATAATAATAATAATAATAATAAACCCTTAAAGAATTGTTTGTATACTTAATTCCTGAGTATTGTAAAAAAATTAAGTACAGCAAATACCTAACAAATATAAAAAGCATTTCATTTAAAAATGACATTTAAATCTAATACAGTGAAACCTCCAAATAAGGGACACTCTGAATAAGGGACACCTCTATTTAAGGGACAAAACTTCCGGTCCCAGTCCCTTGATATAGGACGTGTAATGTATTTACCTCTGAATAAGGGACACTCTATTTAAGGGACACTTGAAAATGATATTAAAGGGACTGGTTTTTGAATTTCAGATAATGAAGTAGTCTGCGATGAAAACTAAATACAGATTTTTGTGAACTTATCAAACAGATAGACAGTCATGTTGATACAGAGGCATACAACACAATTAACAATCATTTATTTACCCAAAATTCTGATTCGACATCAGTGCGTTATCCGCATTGAAAGTAATACCAAAAATTGTGAGAATGATTCTGAAAGTGGAGAATAAAAGAAAACTGTGAAATAAAGAATTTTACAGATGATTTTAGGCTACTCTCAAATCCAAAAAAGGCCACTTTTAAGACATAAGTTTTAATTTATTTTTATTCAGAAATGCCTGAAACTAGGAAGTATTGTTGTTCAGAAAATGTGTAATCAAGCGATTCTTTCCTTTTTTTTCTTTTCTTTTCTTTTTCTTTTTTTTTGAAGGGGGGGGGGGGGACAAATGTAATAGATCTTTCTGAATATATTGTCAAAGTGGGCATTTTGAAATGAATTTCCACGTGAAAGAATAATAATTACTCAAGAAAGGGTAAAAAACAAATGTCTGTGTCACATGATCAAAATCGTTTATAACTCAATAGATAATTTATTTACCAAAAATTGAAAACACAGTTCAATTCCAAATCGCTTCCATAGTCAAGCGTTCCAATTTTAATTGTGTCAAAACATTTTCCACTTACTGAGTAGAGCAGTTGAGAGATTTCTTGCCTTAAAATATGCAAAAAAAAGTAATACTTTTTTTTTTTTTTGTAAATACAGCTGGCAATGAAGAACTAAAATTCATAATTATGGTAAATGAACACTTGAAAGGTTTGTGCTGAAAAATTGTGATTTGCAAAACAATTCCTCTTGATTGATTATTTCAAATAAATTTTTTAAAAATGTTTTAATATTTTTTGCATGTGCACAGTTTGCATAAAAAATACAAATCAAGAATTCTACAAATCATTTAATGATTTAATAATTAATTGAAAATTTTAATTTTATTATTATTATTATTATTATTTTGCCCGATTAATGTAATTTATACAGTTTGGGTAGATTTAAATTTCACCTTTTATGCTTTGTTATTTTTATATCTTTCTTAACGATTAATTAAAAACAATATAAAAAACTCCGAATAAGGGACACCTCTATTTAAGGGACAAAAGTTCTGGTCCCATAGGTGTCCCTTATTTGGAGGTTTCATTGTATAACATACAATGTCATAATTCCCTTTAAGTAATGAAATTATTCATTCTTTTATATAAAATAAACATAGCAAGTATAATGCATTTCTGCAAGAGCCATATTTTATTTTCTCATTATACTTTTCAATAATAAATTTCTAGCAAATACTGGAGTTAAATATAGAATAAAAGAATGGCATCGGCGGAACCGCTTTTTTAAAAGAATGTATAAGAGAAAAAGAATTAATTCATATAAAATGTTAAGCATATCAAGAGTTTCTTCGGTAAAGGTTGATTAGCTGTTTTTAGATTTTTGAGCTTTTGTGCACCAAATAAAAATTGTGATAGAGCTTTATTTCTTTAAAAAATATTAAAATATGTTACTTAATTGTATTTTTCCAATATGTAATTCTAAACGCTATTAAAATTATCGACACTTTCTTTATTATATTAAAAACTATATACTTTTTTCTTATTAAATTACTAAGCACATTTCTAATACTATGCTTATTTTCTTATGAAATAGTGTCCTTTTTTTCTAGAATTAGGGATGAGAATTTTCCGCATTTTTTCCCATCAGTGTAATCTTAGAGAAAATGTTATTTTACTCAATCGAATAATGTTGCAATTTAATAGAACAATATTTATTCTCTTCTTTTCTTTTCTCTGGTATGTAGAAACGCAGAAAAATCTCATCGCTATAGAATGGATGCTTCATTATTAATTATCATTTTAGCAATTAAAGCATAAATATGTATTTATTATGTTCCTAATCATAACATTATAATACGTAAATAGGATTCTAAACAATAAAATTTAGCAATTTTGCCATTTTTAGAAAACTTAATCTTTTTAATGTCTTTTTTTTAATATTTTATTTACATTAGCCAGTGTTGTAAAAATGACATTAATATCCTGATATTCAGAGATAGCTATAGACATATGTCTATAGCTATTCTATTTTTACGAATATTCGTAAAAATAATATCACTTTTCAGATATTTCCAGATGTCTATCGACATTAGCATATCTGACGAAGTTTGTAATGTTGACTAAAATGAATGGAAAAATTCTGAAGGACCGCCCATTACTGGTGTTTCCGTCCTAGAACATTTGTTTGAGACGCTTACTGTGAAATTTGTATTATATAAAAATTTTCTTTAGAAATCTATAATATATATATGCATATATGTAAAAAAATATACATATTTAGATCGATATGGAAAATTTTCTGTAGTACAATTTACCGGGTGTCCCAATTTGTGATGGATTTTAAAATTCAATAACTTGCAAACGGTGACAGCTATTTAAAAAATTTTTGCAGGAGGGTTATGTACTGTCCAATGTCAGGAGTTTTTTTTTTACCGTAATTTTTTTATTTTAGTTCGCATATCAAACAATAGGTCGCGCTGACGGCGATTGAAGGCAAGGTCGATGCTTCACACAGCACTGATCACCTGGCCTTCAATCGCCGTCAGCGCCTCCTATTGTTTGAAATTTGAACTAAAAAAATCAGGGTAAAAAACTCCTGACATTATACATAACCCTCCGGCAATTTTTTTTTTTTAAAATAGCTGTCACCGTTTGCAAGTTATTGAATTTTAAAATCTATCAGACATTTTTGGGACACCCGGTATATAGAAATGTATAGAGATTGAAATACAAAAAAAATCTCTCATATTAAAAACTATTGATTGTGCTATACAAAAATTTAAATAAGGATATCTGCATTTATTGCCATAGAATTATTTGTATTAAAAAATAATGTAATTCTAGTGTGTATAACAATTCTGAAATATAGCAATTGCAAATTTTATTTTCAAAAAAATCGAAAGATGCTTTTCTTTTATTATACAATGTTTTTACATAAAAAATGAGATCAATTTATGTATTTTTTAATTGATATTATGTTTACCTTTTTAGAATGGTCTCCAATTTCCTCCTTTTAAAATGATTTTATTTTTATTCTTGAAAGAAAATAAGTTAAGTTTTAAATGTAGGTCATCAGTTCTCAACATAATTTGTTTTTAAATTTCTAACAAACTTAAACTTAAACTTAACATTTAAATAAATCTTTTTTTTTTTTTTTTTTTTTTAAGTCTGTTGTGATCAAAACAGTCTATGAGATAAATTAAATTATAATTTTGTCAAGCACTTTTTTCCCTCACTAACAAAAAATATCTACTCAACTTAATCTCAACTGTAACCGGGTGTCTATGTCTTATTCCATATTAAGACTAGAAATCTCTTGAGCATAAATCCCTCCATTGACTTTCTAATATACGGTATCTTAGGTCATTGAACACCTCCTACCTCACAAGTAAGGTCTCCATACGGGCATACTCCGAAAAATCTGAAAAAATTACAGAATGTTTTTCTCATTAGGATATATACGTTTATAAAAAAAATTTCGGCGGAACCTCCGTTCCCTATCCGTAAAAAAATAATGAAAATTTCGTTATTTCGCGATTTATCATCGGTTGGCGATGAAAAGCAATTTCAAAAGATGTTTCTTTAAAATGTCAAATGCATTTTAAAGGAAAAAAAGTTTCATGTTCAATGTGCTTAGATAAATTAAATATTTTTGTTTTTGTTTGCTTTAAGTATAATTTCGTTATATTGATATTTATATGTATTTAATTCAAATTTAACCATCAAAATTTGAAATTTGAAATGAAATTCAAATTTAAATTAATTAAAATTGTTTCAAGTTCAAAGTCTAGTTGAGCATTGTCAATTCCATTTTGTTGCTATGGAAACATTTAGCTTTGATTTTTAAATACGCTTAAATGTTCGAAAATAATTTTACAGAATAAGAATTTTTTATATATGAAAATGTTTTTTTCCAAAGATAAATTAAATAACTATAGCAACAAATAATATATACCGTAATTTCGGGTGTATAAGCCGCAGCTCAAACAATTCTTTTTCGACCCAGAATTTTTTAAAAAAGAAATATAACTAGTCAGATTGCCGTAAATATTTGTCTTCAATCACTAAATAAGATTTCTGGGTCCAAAAAGAATTGTTTGATCTGCGGCTTATACACCCGAAATTACGGTACATATGCAATTTAATATATATATGTATAAAATATATTAAACTCTCTCATTGTTTATGTTTAAATTCATCAAACACCATTTACGCGGATTCTAAAAATCCAAAAGTTTTCAGTTGCATTAAAATCGTTTGCTTTTGGCGGGGTAAAGTGCTGCTCGCCAAATCGAGTGACACTTTTGTCTTTTCACGCCAAATATTCGAAAGTATTTTATTTTTTTACATGTTTAGTTCTGTAATTCCGCCGAAAATTTTCAGTGATCCTTTATTATATACATGAGTAGCTTAATTAGTATTTTTTTCAAAAAAATCTGAGTATGCCCAGTATGGAGACCTTCCTTGTCAGTGAGGAGTTCATGTTCACAATATTTGCGAATCGCAGGTGTTGAGGTTAAAAAAGGAAATTAATATAAAATCGACATTAATTTCATATTTGAAAATGTTATTCTAGAATGATAGAAAAATATATCGCTAAATATTAAATAACTAGCAGTTACCCGCGACTTCGTTCATATAACATTTAAAGAAGAAATAATTGATCAATCAAGCAAAAAATTTCGATGATGAAAAGCATGCGTAATTAACTTTTTATCGCGAATTTATGGTAAAAAAACTTTTGATAATCCCTATTTGCTAATTTCTTTGCTGGTCAAAATTTTCCTTTCAGCGATTATTACTAATAGATTAGAAACATTCTTGAATTATATTGTTCAGCCCTTAGTTTTCCAAGTGCCTTTAATACAAGAAAGTACCTTTCTAAAATTTATTTCAAACAAAAATATTTCTTATTACTACCTAAATTACATTTTTAGAAATTATCGTCCGAAGACAACCTTGTATCCAGTTCTTTGCGGGACCCTGTTTATCATTTTATATATATACTACAAACATTTCTTAGTTTACTAAATGCAGTTCAAAATAAAAATGCATATTTTATTTAAAAAACACCTTTAAGTAAATTACGCTCATATTCAGTAACCTTTCCGAGATCTTTTGTGTAACCCTGTATATCTAAATTTAACTATTTATACTATTACCATTTATACTCTCCATTTAATATGCATACATTTAGCGAAACTTAAAAGCACATATCATAATTCAAAATGCATTTCATCCATGCTACAGTCATCATCCATGATATACAGTACTTCGGATAGAATATATAATATTTGAAATCTTTTGTGTGTCCCTGTAAATGCTATGCACTTCGTATTATGCATGAAATAACTTACATTAAGCCTCAGCAACATATATCAATTTGATTATACATGAAATCGTTTATCATAATTAAAATATGTCGGAAACTGTTCCTCCCTTTATTCCTATGCAATGGAATTCTTCTGTCTGACCCTGTAAATGAATAGTAAGTGCCCTTTTCATTACATACTTTACAAAATGCATATTTTAGTGCACTTTGTAAATGCATATAAATTTGAATATGTTCTACAGGCTGTAACATCGTTAAATTTAATTAAAACGATTTTTCTCCATAATGCCGTAATATAAGGAAATTTTTTGACTATCCCTGTAAATAAACTAATCATGGTAGAAACTTTATTTTCAATAGGTATTCGTGCTAGGTAAACGTTAAGAACGTCCAAAACTTTCATGGAAATCGGAGTATATTTACGAAAGTTAGAAAGCGACCAGACAGACAGACAAACCGAAAGCATAATAACTTTTTAACTTTGTTCGAAAGTGTTAAAAAATCGAGCCAAAAATATATTAATCAGTGATTTTATTTTCCACCTTTTCCCCACAAAAAATTTCTTCCATTGATAATTATGAGTTTTGAATAAAAATATTCATTTGTATGTAACTTATAGCTTATTAATTAGTATAAGTAAAAAATATTTCTGATTCATTTTAAATATGACGTCATTATTTATCTCGCTCCATTAGCTACTGATATTCATACCCCTTGTATTTTTAACGACTGCTATAAAGTACCTGTTTTATTTCAACTATGACGTCACATTTTCATGAGTGAACCATTTTATTAAAAATGTAATTCTTTTTCATTCTTTTTACTTTTAATTTATGTCACCATATTTTACACAAAAATTCCCATTAACTAAACAAATATCCTTGTTATATGTATTATAAAAAATACACCTTTTATTTTTATTTCAAACATGACGTCATATTTATTTTCTTATAAATTATTTTATTATAGTTTTTCGCGTGGAAGTTTTCTATTAAAAATTCATTGCCGCTGAAAAATTATTATTCCATTTTTTTTTTCTTGGCAACAGGAAAGGAAAATGGTTAAATTTTATCTGAAAAATGCCTATTGATTTTGTATGAAAAATAATTAAATTTTGAATTATTAAGGAAAATATTTGAATAAAATAAATAAAAATTACCCTATTATTTAATCCGGACTTCTAACTTTACGTCTGCAAAATTTCAAAGCAATCGGTTCAGTAGTTACGGCGTGAAAGCGGAACAAACAAACAAACAAACAAACAAACAAACTCACTTTCCGATTTATAATATTAGTAAGGATGATATTCAGTAATGGTAGAAAAAGACATCACGTAATATCACAAAACTAATATTCAGAGATGTTGGGAAATATTGGCCAACATTGTTAAGTATTAAAAAAATAATAATAATCGCATATATCATTTTTTTTTTTTGGGGGGGGGGGGGGGAGAGAGATTTAACATTGGCCAACATTACGTTTTGATGCTGCTTGGTACCTTTGTGCTACCTGGGCAAACGATGCATTCGAGCGTTTGAAACGCCAATTCCATTTCTGGACATTAAACACGGATCAAACAGAAAAGGAATAAAAACCGAACACCACAAGGTTTCAGATATGCTTCAGATATCGCTATTCTCTACCGATAGAAAACAACCATTTCCCAAATTTTTAATAAAAAACTATTATTATTGTTATTATTATTATGCATCATGTAGTAATTTTTGCAAATTCTGATTTGTTGCTTTATTCATGGTTTATTTGAGTTTAATTAAACATGTCTCATACTTAGAAAATTTTTCAAAGACAAAGTAAAAACTAGCACAGTTCATTTCGTGTACTACTAATATGATTTTCAATAGGCTTCCTATTACTTGGATTTTCATTTATTTTAATTTTTTATAACAGTTAGAAATCTATCCTTTCCCCCCCCCCCTTGAAACCAGTTGAAATGCTTTTCTTTTATTATAAGTTGTTAGTAACACCAGCTTGGTGTTACTAACAGTGAAGGATGAAGGGTGTATATTAATTTGAAGGTTAAATGGTATATATTAATTTTAGTAATAACAATAGATTATAGTTTTAAATTAGTTTAAAGATTATGGCTTTTATATTATTATTATAGTATTATTAAAGACTCGGTATACAGAAATTCAACATATTTCCATTTTTAATGCTTTTTAAGTCAGTGATTAAAAATGAAATTAATTTTCGCATTTATATAAAAAAGTACATATAGAAACAAAATATTAATATTTTCTGCTGATAAAATTAGATTGTAAAAATCTTTTAAAATGTTTACTGTTATCTGGCCAAGAATGACAAAAAATTGAGAAAATACGATTTAGTTTTATTTCAGATTTTGTTTTGTTTCTTGATTATCTATAGAACTAAACTTTTAATCAAGGCTAACTTATCATAATATAAAGGCTTGTCATTCACCAAGTTTCCTTTGACTGCAGTACAGAGGGCGCTGAACTACATGATTTTCACGTTGGTAGCGCCATCTAATGTTAGAAACTGAAATGTTTCCCATTATTTCCTATGGGATTATTATCAGTAGTATGCACCAGGTGGCGTTACATACGAGACAAAGTCATATAATAAGTTGGCAATTATAGGGACAATTTCAACAATAGATTTTCTCCTGAATGCGAGGCCTTGATATTATGATAAGGGGGCCTTGCTTTTAATAATATATAACATAATATAAATAATAAAGAAATAGGAGTTTTTGGTCGCAACTACTGGCTTCAAATATGAGCTCATACATTTCACAATATGAACACATGTATATTTCTGATAACTTTCTTTAACATCTGATGTGAGTGTATATGTGAGTGAAATTTCTTTTAAATAATTGTTTGTGAAATATTATTTATGTCCTATTTTGTAAGAACATTTAAGAATTTTCAAACTGCGGATTTCATGATACATTTTCGTACAAACGAAATATTAAACTCACACCAGTTTAAATTAGAAAGCGTCTTTAAATATAAAGTTTTCCTGGATATTGTAACTCATACTTACCTGGCACTGGGGTCAGCCTTGATCATGAAGGAGACTCCCCCGAGCAGAGACCTCTCATTGCACACCGAGGGGTTGACGTTCGCCACATCCGCAAATTGCGGTTGCTTGGGGTGCATAATTTTTGGTAGCTGGGACTGCGTTCGCGCTGTCCCTTCTATTTAACAGAAGAGAATACATTGGCAGAATGGATGTCATAGTACCTGTTTCGTCTGATTTCCTGCGCGAACTTATGTGGGGCTTAACCCAACAAATTTTCATAATTCTGCTTCTGCTTTCGTGAGCACTTTTTAATAGATGAATTTTAATACTGTAATAGTATCATATTACTTGTCGTCGTCTGTTCGCTCAGATATTTAATTGACGTTAACAAAATTACTTTTTTTTTTTATGCGACCTATTCTGAATTTTTTCGAATCTTTACATAGCTCTATCTTAAGAACTGATGCACGAATTTTTTCATCAAACTTAAGATTCTAACATAGTTTGATACATATTATTGCTGTTTATGTTTTGGTGTAAATCGCCAAAGTTTTGGCGCTTTTATTTTGTATTTTTTCCTGATATTCATAATAGTCCTTTTTTTAAGAACTAATGCACAGAATTTCATGCCTTTAGATTTTCAGGATGAGCATAGATTGTCTTTTAATTTTTACATGGGGGTAACGACTTTTGAAGTATTAACATGCATGAGATGTTCGGCGCTAAATCGTACAACGCTTAGGGATAACAACTGAAGCTCCTCCTCTACAAAAAAGCGAGCGTCATCTACTAGCGAATCCTTTAAAAATACGTGTTGCAGGTCTTTTTAAATATTTGATAGTCACATAAATCCCCCCACCTTTCAATTTTTTTTTATTTTTTTTTTTCATTTTCTTTTAAAGAAATTTTATTTCAAATTAAAGTAGCTTATGATTTTATATCATAAAATGAAAATTTTATGGAAGTGTCACAGAAAGGACATATAATAATAATAATTATTATTCATTATTCTTATTTTAAGATTGCATAAGACTGCTTGTTCAGAAAAAAAAAAAAATGTAATATTAATTTACAGAATCTTTCAAGATGTTATTATTTTAGGATTAACCAGTAGAAGGCACTCGTTTCTAGTGGGAGGAGCCTGCAGTTTCCAGAATATACAAATTCATTTGTATATCCTGGAGCGTTGTGTGATTTAGCGCTCCGCTCACCCACAAGGTTTCAGATATCGCTATTCTCGACCGAGAGAAACTATCATTTCCCGAATGGTTAATAAATAACTATTATTATAATTATTCTTATTATTATTATTATTATGGATCATGTAGTAATTTTTGCAAATGTTCATTTATTGTTTTATTAATGATTTATTTTAGTTTAATTAAACATGTTTCATACGTATACAAATTTTCAATGAAAAAGTAAAACCAAGCGCAATTCATTTTGTGTACTTCCAACATTACTTTTAATATGCTTTCTATTATTTCGATTCCCATTTATTTCAATTTTTTGTACAATTAGAAATTTAACTATTTTTTTTTCTTGAAGGCTTTTTTAATAATAATAGATTATAGTTTAGAATTAGTTTAAAGGTTATAGTTTTTTATTATTAATATTAAAGACACGGTAAAAAGAAATTCAACATAATTCTATTTTTAATGCTTTCTAAGTCAGCGATTTAAAATAATAATAATAATAATAATAATAATAATAATAATAATAAATAATTTTGGCATTTATATAGAAAAATACATATAGAAACAAAATATTAATATTTTCTGTTGATAAAATAACATTCTAAAAATCTTTTAAAATGTTTACTCTTATTTGGCAAAAAATGTAAAAGTAAGTCAATTTTTATTAAAAGAATCAGAATGCTGTGCGGTACAGATTAAAGTACAATGTTCTACGTAAACCTGATAAAGGACTTAGCCGGATTAGAATTAGAAACATGCAGTGTTCAATTGAGACACTTTTCTCCGGGAGGGACATTATAGAGTTCCGAGGGGGAGGGGGGGGGGCTATTGTACTTTTTGATCTTTGTAAACGCAAAATTTCAAATTTTCCGAAGGGGGGAGGGGCATTTCATTGCTGTAGGGGGAACGTCTGTCCCCGGGCCACACTTTGAATTCAACACTGGAAACATACCTTTCAATCAAATTTCTTGATTTTTTCCTCAGGTGCGTCTACTTATCTGACAAAGTACTTCCCCTATTATCACCTTAAAAATATTCATATTTTATGAGATAAAAATGTTTTTTCGATTTTTTATAATCTTCATTTTTTTAAAAACAGCTATACCGAATTACATGGGAATTTTTGTATCATTTTCTAATTATAAAAAGTGTATGAAAAAGCGGTTAAAAAATTTTCAAAAATAAAAATTATACCTTATAGTTGTCCGAAAATTACTATTTCCGTGTAAAAAAATCTTCATATGTGCCCGCATATTACTATATAAAAATTCCGAAAGCTTGCGTTTGGTACTACATATAAATATTTACAAAAATGTGTATAAAATTGATTAAAATTCATCTAAAGGTGTTATTTGGGCGGAGCTACTCAATTTCGACGTCGAAGAATATGTGGAACAATCAATGTTGGCAGACAATGTGTCAACTGATGTATTTTTGATTTCCAGCATATAGGCCATAATTTTCAGTACTGTCGATACTATTTCAATATCGAAAACTAATGTTTTGTATCGGCGACAACAAAGAAAAATATTTTTGTTTGGAAAACAACATTCTTTGATATTGAAATGTAACGATAGTTATAATGGTTTTTATTCAAATACTTTTACCACTTATAACGAAGGGTAATAAGAGTAAGTAACTCCGTTATTACTTTTTTATTAAAATTAAAATTTTTTATTTAAAATTTAATATGGATGTTATATAGCTATATAGAATTAAAACCTAATGCGTTCTTTTAATTCTGAGATATTATGTAGATTGTGTGGTAATAGACAATTTTTTATTCAGGATATACGCTACTAGCAATTTTTGTTTTTTTCTAATGACAGTTTTTTGTGGCTGTTTAAATTGATTGTGATCACTGTCGTTACATTTCGATATTGAAGAATGTAGTTTGTTTATATATATATATACCGTGTGTCCCAAAAATGACTGATATGACATTTTTTCTGATATTCGCAATAGTCCTATTTCAAGAACTATCCAGGTAGCACATCAGCCCATATCAAAATGTAATATTGGCCAACATTAAATGACCCACCCCTCTAAAAAGATATTCAAGAATATATACCGGGTGTCCCAAAAATGACTGACGGATTTTAAAATTCAATAACTTGCAAACGGTGACAGCTATTTAAAAAATTTTTGCAGGAGGGTTATGTATAATGTCAGGAGTTTTTTTTACCGTAATTTTTTATTTTAGTTCGCATATCAAACAATAGGTAGCGCTGACGGCGATTGAAGGCAAGGTTGACGCCTCACTCAGCACTGATTATCTGGCCTTCAATCGCCGTCAGCGCCACCTATTGTTTGATATGCGAACTTAAATAAAAAATTAAGGTAAAAAAAACTCCTGCCATAACCCTCCTGCAAAAAAATTTTTAAATAGCTGTCACCGTTTGCAAGTTATTAAATTTTAAAATCCATCAGTCATTTTTCGGACACTCGGTATATATATTATTCCCTGTTGTTGTGTGCGACACCAACAACAAATTTTGATATCGAAACAGTATCGTCAGCGTTCAGAATGATGCCCATATGCTCATTAAAATTTAAAATACAGCAATTCTGTAAGTGTATATTCCAAAAATTCTTCTTTGTCGTATATGAGTAGCTCCACCCCAAATGCTGCCTTAAAATGAATTTTAATAATTTTATACATATTTTTGTAAATGTATATATGTTTAAATGCCTAAAGCAAAATTTCGGCATTTATACATAACATGCGAGAGCATTTGAGGAATTTTTTACAAGAAAATGGTAATTTTCGGACAGTTTTAAAATATAATTTTTAATTTTTATCGCTTTTTCACACCCTTTTTATAATTAGAAAATTGTATAAAAATTTCCAATTATGTATCTATGATGTCTTTATAAACTCAATTAATGACATGTAATTCGGTAAAGCAGTTTGAAAAAATGGGTTTTTTAAAAAATCGAAAAAGCATTTTTATGTCATAAAATATCAATATTTGTAAGGTGATAATAGAGGGAATACATTGTCGGATAGGTACACACACCTGGGAAAAAATCAAGAAATTTGATTGAAAGGCATGCCCTAAGCATCTGTACTTTCATATCTGAACTAACTATTAAAAATTAAAGAAATCGATTATTAATTGTACTGAGAAAATACGATTTAGTTTTATTTTAGATTTTGTTTTATTTCTGGATTATCTATAAAACTAAACTTTTAATAATATTTAACTAAAAGAAGTAGGAGTTTTTGTCGCATTTAATTACTGGTTTCTAAAGGTTTCGCATTTCACAATACGAACACATGTACATTTCTGATAACTTTCTTTATCATCTGATTATATAGATATATATATATGTGTGTATATATATGAATGAATTTTTTTTTTTAATAATCGTTTGGGAAACATTATTTATGTCTTACTTTTTAAGAACATTTATTTATTTTCAAACTGCAGATTTCATGATACATCTTCGTACAAACGAAATATTATACTCACACCAGTTTGAATTAAAAAGCATCTTTAAATATATAGTTTTTTTGCATTCCTGCAAACATACTTACCTGGCACTGGGGTCAGCCTTGATCATGAAGGAGGCTCCCCCGAGCAGAGACCTCTCATTGCACACCAAGGGGTTGACGTTCGCCACATCCGCAAATTGCGGTTGCTTGGGGTGCATAATTTTTGGTAGCTGGGACTGCGTTCGCGCTGTCCCTTTATTTAAATAGAAGATACATCCTCAGAATTCGAGTTCCAGTACTTGTCTCATTCTCATACTAGCGTCTAGCGACAGCAGGATTCCTAATGGTAGGACTTAGAATAAAATCTGCAAAGCTTGAAACTTGGGATTTATCCCTAAAGAGGTATATTTTCCCCTCTTTCCTCAAATGCTTAGGGAAATTATCGATAGCGATCTGTTTTCTATCATAACCAGTGATAACCAGATTTTCGTTTTTTTTATTTTCTCTAAGATTGCTTCTGAAATGAAATCTGTTACTTAATATTTATTGATACTGATTAGAAAGTCGAAGAATTTTAAATCTTTGCTACGAAAAGAATTTCTGGGAATATTTGCTTTTTACACTCTTAAAATAAACTGTAATGAAAGTTTTTTTTTTTTTTCGTGGGGGGGTTAAATTACTTATGCCAATTATTATTTCAATTCAATATATATCATAAAAAATATAATAATAAATTAGCATGCTTAGTTTATGTTGTTATAAAACTGTGGCTATACTTTGAAAATTCCGCAATGTAATTACCACATAAATTCAAGAATCGCTTTAATAGAGAACAATATAAGCTCCAGTGCCGAAACTAGAGGGGGGGCAGAGGGCGCACGTGCCCCGGGCGCCAACAGAAAAGAAGGTGAAGGGGGGCGCCAAATTAAGATTTTCTTTGGTGTGTTTGTTTTAAAGAATGCATATATGTGGGGGTGGGGGTGGGGGCTCCAAAATCCACGTTTGCCCCGAGCGCAAAAAAGGCTAGTTTCGGCGCTGATAAGCTCTATAAATAATTTAAATGCCAAAACTTAAAGTAAGAGTTTTCATCAGTCCCTAAGAAAACCGTTTCTGGGAATGCATGATTACTATCTTAAGAGTTGTAATATTTTTTTTTTTTTTTGGGGGGGGGGGGCGGAATTATTTTTTTATATTAATTATTTTAATTTAAATTGTAATTTATATGATAAATATGAAATAATAAATTAGCATGTTTTTGTTTAGCTTATCATACATGAAAGTATGGATGTGATTTGTAAATATTAAAATATAATTACTACATAAATTCAAGAAATAGCTGAATTAAGAGTAATATTAACTTAAACTCCATTGATAATTTATTTTAGTTTTGTCTGTCACAGTATTCAATGTAGTAATAATCTTAAATAACTGTAAGTACAAAGGCTTTAATTTTCTATTAATAGATGTCAGCACAATACATCAGTCTAAAAGAGGAAAATATCCCTCTTTAGGGATAAATCTGAAAGTTCAAGATTTGCAGATTTTATTCTAAGTCCTACCATTAGGAATCCTGCTGTCGCTAGACGCCAGTCATTCTCATTGCTCGCGTGAAGTCTACGCACATGGCACTAACTTCTTGCGCTATCTTTGATCTTTCGTTTCGGCGCTTTGATGTATAAATTGCACTTCTAGTGCACTGAATCTGAACTTCAAGAGAGGAATATCAGTTGACAGGTTTACGACCGAAGATGGAGTAGATAAAAGTTCCCCTTCCTTTGTCAAATTGGTAGGGTCAGTCCCTCAAAAACCATTTAACGAGGTTTCACCCTTGTTCAGTTCGAAAACAATGATTGATTGATTGCTCTTTTAGTGTAATAAAAACTAGTGCTGTTCGCACAGAGCCTTACATGGGACTGAACACGCCCAGTTTTAATAGATGAAAAGTTATTTCATTGACATTCACAAAATTACTTTTTTTTAAAAAATACGGTAAAAATAACAATAACAAACACCATAGGAGTGTAAAATACAACCTATTCTGAATTTTCCCGAATTTTTACATAACTCTACCTCAAAAACTAATGCACGAATTTTTTCATCAAACTTCAAATTATAGCGTAGCTTGATAAATATTATTGCTGTTTACGTTTTCGTATAAATCGCCCAAGTATTGGCGCTTTTATGTTCCATTTTTTCTGATATTCGCAATAGTCCTATTTCAAGAACTATCCATGTAGCACATCAGCCCATATCAAAATGTAATATTGGCCAACATTAAATGACCCAGTCCTCTAAAAAGATATTCCAGAATATATACCGGGTGTCCCAAAAATGACTGACGGATTTTAAAATTCAATAACTTGCAAACGGTGACAGTTATTTAAAAAATTTTTGCAGGAGGGTTATGTATAATGGCAGGAGTTTTTTTTACCGTAATTTTTTATTTTAGTTCGCATATCAAACAATAGGTAGCGCTGAGGGCGATTGAAGGCCGGGTAATCAGTGCTGAGTGAAGTGTCGACCTTGCCGCATTCTGATGATGTATTCTTCTATTTAAATGAAGGGACAGCGCGAACGCAGTCCCAGCTACCAAAAATTATGCACCCCAAGCAACCGCAATTTGCGGATGTGGCGAACGTCAACCCCTCGGTGTGCAATGAGAGGTCTCTGCTCGGGGGAGCCTCCTTCCTGATCAAGGCTGACCCCAGTGCCAGGTAAGTATGAATTCCAAACACCAGGAAAACTATATATTTAAAGATGTTTTTTAATTCAAACTGGTGTGAGTATAATATTTCGTTTGTACGAAGATGTATCATGAAATCTGCAGTTTGAAAATAAGTAAATGTTCTTAAAAAGTAAGACAAAATAATATTTCACAAACGATTATTAAAAAAAATTCATTCATGTATATACACACATATATATCTATATAATCAGATGATAAAGAAAGTTATCAGAAATGTACATGTGTTCGTATTGTGAAATGCGAAACCTTTAGAAACCAGTAATTAAATGCGACAAAAACTCCTACTTCTTTTAGTTAGGTAAATATTATTAAAAGTTTAGTTTTATAGATAATCAAGAAACAAACAAAATCTAAAATAAAACTAAATCGTATTTTCTCAATACAATCAATAATCGATTTCTTTAATTTTATACCCGGTATATATGTATATTAAATTTAACAATGCTGGCTAATATTTCTCAACATCTCTAAATATCAGTTTATGACATTAAGTGATATTTTTTTCTGTTAGGGGCTGTGCAAATATATCGTTTTCATTTTAGGGGGAGGGAGGTCTGACAAATGATTTCGTAAATATCGCTAAGGGGGGGGGGGGAGTTCAATTTTGATATCGATAACATTTTTGATAAAACCAAAGTAATAATAATAATAATATGCTTTTGGTTCAAAATTATATGTTATAGTTTTTTGTATGTTACCTATTTTCATGAATATACAAAACTTTTGTTAAAATTACTAAACTATTATAAAAATATTTAGTTCTAAAATACGAAATAGCCCAGTATTTGACATTGTCTTCTTCATATGTGTGTATATATAAAATGAAGCTTGTTTTTACTAATAAATAATAGCGAAAGAGAAAGAAAGTGTTGCCCACTTGTTTTGTTGATAAAAATTTCTATCTATCCACTCCTTCCTCCTTCATGCGGGGCAAGTACAAGACATTATTACTGTTAAATCTTTATCTAAGAAAAAGCTGCTATAAAGTGCTTTTAAATGCTAACAATTTCTTTTAAGTGTTATAGGATATGATTTCTTATCATTTGAATTAATAAAGTATGTAACAGTTTTGTATATCACTCCAAATGAAACAGATAAGTTCTAAAAAAAAAAAAAAAAAAAAAAAAGAAAAAAGAAAAATCGACATTAATAACGATATCATTACCGGGGGGGGGGAAGGGGGGTTCGAGGAATGATAACCTATGATATCAGATGGGGGGAGGGAGTCCACAATTACCAAAATGTTGATAAAGTTATATATGCACAGCCTCTTATTGCTGAATATCATTATTTGACATTTAATGACATATTTTTCTTATATTCCAGAATAACATTTTAAAATATGGAAAATAGCTATTTTGATAAATGTGATGAATATAAAGTATTCACGGAGCTAGGAGCTGTTCGCTGAAAAGATTTTTAGTCTTATAATGGAATAACACATTGAGACCTGGTTCTGGACAGTGGCGCAGCCAGAATTCGGTTCTGGGGGGGGGGGGGGGGGTGAGTTTCTGATAAAAGTGATTGCCGGCTATTTGCATCGCTGGTTAAAACAATCAGTACTGTTTAGAATATTCACTGTATAATACTTAAACTCAAAGAGCATCTGTGTGGCAGGAAATCATCTTTTTTTTTTTTTAGCATAATGCGTGTAAGGAAAATGATTTAGTTTAAACAACCAATTTTTACTTAATTCATGTAATATGCACTTTCACAATTTTAAGTAGAATTTTCGCCATTTAATTGAATCAGTGTATTAAATGAAATCTGATTTTCGGAATTTTTTCTTTGGATAGGTTTAAAAAGTTCCTTTTTAGCACACTGAATATAAGGTTAAAATTTCATTTTATTCGGAATTCATCTTTAGTTCCCTACCAGCTCTTAAAGATTATGCCCTTTACATGTGAAAACCAAGATTTCATCATGTAGTGTAAATTATTCAACTCTTTCTTTTTTTCCCACAAAAAATGACTTCTTAAAGTATTACTTGTGAATGATCTAATTATCGTTGTGTTTTAACTCTTTAAATCACGAATATAACTCTAAAATGTAAATCGTATTGTCGCAGAGAAGATAAAGCGCAATAATTAGACATGCAGTCCACTTTTATTTTTCGAATGCACCTGAAAGATACTTTTCTAAATATAAAGGAAATGCAGTTTTCTGAATGTATAGTAATGCAACGAAAAGAATATATACGGTGTATTGTAAAACAATCTTTCATTTCACTCTAATTTATATTAGCCTTTGTTATAAAAATTACGTATTACCTTTCATGATTTGATTTTTGCTCATGTATATCCGTTCCCTCCTTCAAATACTACAGCCGCTAATGACGCTTCAATAACTAAGTTCGCATCTTTCGAATACTTGAATCTAAAAGGGAAATTTCTCAATTGAAAAGATAGGATTTTTAATCTTTTTCTGAGAATTTTCATTTTCTCTCTTGGTACTCTATTAAGAATGTGGGGTGATTTCTCATTCGCCAGTCAATAATGTTTATGTAGTTGGTAACACTTAATTTTAATATTGGAATATGAAACTGTCTTACTGTAGAACATACAATATCCTTTATCTTCAATATTCTTCGGAATACAAATTCTCAAACATCAATTTTTTAATCAGTAATCGTTCTTGTAAATTTTTATCCCAATGACACAAGTACTTTTTTGTTGAATAACAGGATCGATAATTTTTTTAAAATATTCCCTAAAATAACAAAACAACTTAATGTTTAGAAAAAAAAAAAAAAAACTAAGCTCCATTTTTGCAAGAAGAATCTTTTTTAAAGGGAAACAACATAGATGAATTTACTTTCATTACAAATTCAACCATAATCATCAGATTTTGGAATGAATTATGACTTCCAATCTGCAGACCAAGTAGTCAATTAACAGTTGTCAATCATTTAGAGTGCGACATTATTGCCGGATTACGATTTACCAGATTTGAGGAGCATTAACCAGATGAAAATGTTTAACACATGTCATAAAAATAATTTTAGTCTGCACTGAACTCTCCAGAGTTCATTTCTCGGTGATAGGAGCAGATATTTTTTAATTTCCATAACTGTTTATTGTTCACATTGATCCAATGACGTTCCAATTGGAACAAGAAAAGCTCGCGAGTCTTTATTACTTTCTTCTATCTTCAATAGAAGAAAGTATTGTAATCGAAATTTTTTTCGACTTCCGGTTTTTGACGGATTTACACGTTTTAGGGGTCAGAGATTCCAAAAAACATGTTTTTACAAAATGTCTGTCTGTCCGTGTGTGTGTCTGTGTGTATGTCTGTGTGTTTGTCTGTATGTATGTCTGTGTGTGTGCCTGTATGTCGCCATTCTACCATCAAAAAGTGTATGAAGTTATGCATAGAATTGAACGAAATTTTTTGTGAATGCTTTTGGCTGTGGCAAGTAGGTCCTACTTTAGTTTTGAAATATTCCGCCGGAAGGGGGCGCTGCAATCGCGATTTTTATGCCGTTTTCAATATTGTACCAACCAAAAGTATATGAAGTTATGCATCGAATTTAACCAAATTTCTTGTGTAAGTGTATGACTATGGCTAGTTGGTCCCCCCTGAATTTGAAAATAATCGGCCGGAAGGGGGCGCTGCAATCGCGATTTTTGTACCATTTTCAATATTGTACCGACCAAAAGTATATGAAGTTATGATTCGAATTTAACCAAATTTTTTGTGTAGATGTATGACTATGGCTAGTTAGTCCCCCCTGAATTTGAAAATAATCGGCCAGAAGGGGCGCTGCAATCGCGATTTTTGTACCATTTTCAATATTGTACCGACCAAAAGTATATGAAATTATGCATCGAATTGAACCAAATTTTTTGTGCATGTGTATGACTATGGCTAGTTGATCTTCCCTGAATTTGAAAATAATCCGCCTGAAGGGGGCGCTGCAATCGCGATTTTTGTGCCATTTTCAATATTGTATCGACCAAAAGTACATGAAGTTATGCATCGAATTGAACGAAATTTTTTGTGTAAGTGTATGGCTATGGCTAGTTGGATCGCCCATTGAACTGAAAAAAATTCGCCGGAAGGGGGCGCTGTAATAGCGAATTTTATGCCATTTTCAATATTGCACCGCATAAAAGTGCATGAAGTTAGTTCTAGAACTGAACTAAGTTTTTTGTAATGATTATTTTTTGGTAAGGCAAGTAGGTCCTCTCTGAATTTGAAAAAAAAAATCTGCCTATCATTCTATTGTCCATCGGCTCGTGCAGAGACGGAAATTCGTTTCTACTCCGATTAATTGATTGAAGCAGAAACTTAAGATGAAAATCAAAGTTGGTATGGTATTGAATTAAAATTATTAAAGCATTAAAATGAGTAACTATTTTTTTAAATATTAAAATGTACGTATGAGATAGAAGAAAGTTTTGGGATTGGCACATCCTACTAGTTTTGTTTAACAAGTTCAATGACTTAGTGGCAATTCGTTTACAGAAAACTGACATATTAACTACTACAACGAACGACTAAATCTTAGTTTCAAAAATCTATTACCATGATTTTTAGGTGCGTTCGTAATTATGTAAATACGTAGCACCTATTGTTGTCGCTCACTCCGTCCGTCTGTCTGTCTGTCCGCATATAACAACGCAAAAACTACCCAACCGAATCGTTTGAAATTTAAAATACATAATTATTACATACTTTTGTCGAGTCATTTCAAATTTTATGAAAATCGGATGCATAGATCAATTACAGGGGCAATCAAAAGTATTACATTACGGTCAATGGGGAAAAAAGTTTCAAATGCATTTTAATCGTTTGAAATTTAAAATACATAGTTATTACATAATTTTGCCGAGTTCTATCAAATTTTTTGATAATCGGGTGCATAGATCAATTACAGGGGCAATCAAAAGTATTCAATTACATTATAGTCAATGGGGAAAAAAGTTTCAAATGCATTTTAATCGTTTGAAATTTAAAATACATAGTTATTACATAATTTTGCCGAGTTATATCAAAGTTTTTGATAATCGGGTGCATAGATCAATTACAGGGGCAATCAAAAGTATTCAATTACATTATAGTCAATGGGGAAAAAGTTTCAAATGTATTTTATACGTTTGAAATTTAAAATACATAGTTATTACATAATTTTGTCGAGTTATTTCAAATTTTATGAAAATCGGATGCATAGATCAATTACAGGGACAATCAAAAGTATTCCGTTACATTACGGTCAATGGGAGAAAATGTTTCATATGCATTTTAATGGTGTTGCACTCATTCGAATTTAATAAAATTTATATGCAATTATAAAGTACATATTATAATATACATTTTACATAATTTGTGATGCAAAGAACATTTGTTATTGATATTTACAAGGCCACACAAAAGTACTCCATTACATAATGGTATAGGGAGAACATTGTTTGATGAGCGTTTTATTTGTAATTCACTATTTACAATTTTATGAGATTGATATATGAGAGTAATATTTTTAAAACTTCGTTATCGTACGAACGCACCTCGTTTGTTACGCTTCGCGTGCAGTTTCCAACTTGTTTATTTTACAGTTTACAGCAGTTCCGTCACAACCTATTGTCATAAATTTACAAGGTTTAATTTTTTTTCAGTGCAACATTTTAATACTTTCTGCAATGATCTTTCCTGGTCTAAAAGATGCTGTAATGTGTCCCAAATACAATTATATTGACTCTTTAAATCAGAGATATATGTTTTTCACTTATAGTTCTTTCATGTCACCTATCTCCAATTTCCCATCATTTCCTTTGATTTTGGGGAATAAAATAAGCTTCTGATATCGAGAAAAATTATTTTCTATCATTTGATCAATACGTCTTTGGGGAAACTACAATAATTGAAGCCTTCGAAGCCCTCTTAAGATTTTTTAACCTCTTATTTTGGCGGAACTTTACAATTACTGCTGTGTTCTATTTATTGTCTTGTATAATAATAATATTTTATAGCCTTCTGCTATTGTTAGCAAAACAGCTTTATTTAGTTTTGAAGAATCACCAAATATAGAATATTAAATTGCACTTCTAGTAATGGTACATTTCGATTTGCTTACATACGTACTCATTTTGACTGTAAAAATGACAACATACAATTTTTAAAACTCAATAAACCATTTCAAAAATTTAAAAATAAAGACTTAAAAGTTTGAAAATGATGAAAGGAATTACACTAAACATTTTAAATATAAAAATGTCATATGAGATTACCAAAAAATCATATTAATGTACAATTTATGGTAATAAACTACCGTGTAAATCATTGCAAATATAAATGTCCTGGTAGGGGACTGAAGGAGTTTTTCGAAATTCATGAAATTTTGCATATGTATTAAAGGTACTAAAAGGCAACTTTTGGCTGCTATCCAAAATTAAAATTCCAACTTTCGATTTTTCACTCCACCCTAGTATAGATTTTTAACCTGAAAAAATATCTTATTTTGAAAATTCGGGTCAACCTGAACCAGATTTGCAAGAATCTAAACCTAACCTGAACTCGACTCGCAGGAAAAAAGTAGAAGTCAGCCTAACCCACAATGAAGAATACAGCACTGACCCACGCAGATCGATTCAGGACTATAGCTGAACGTGTAAATGGTAAATCCTTCGAAAATTTTCACGAATCCAATACTTTCTTCTTGTAAAGATAGGAGAAAATAAAAATACTGTATATATCCATATTGTAATACAATTATGTAAAAATGGGTCAATTATACCTCTAGTATCAATTTTAAGTAAAAAATTACATATACATATGGTAATATTCAAGTACATAGATTTTCATAGTAAAATAAATTTTGTAAATTCTTTTGAAAAATCAATCTCAAATCAAAAACAGTAAGTGTCAGCACCCAATTTGATCCTAAAAAAACAAAAGTTAACTTGACTCAAATCCGATCTGCAATGACAAAGCTGTATTATAGGAAAGGAACTGGATGGTTAGGTACAACCCGATAGGATTCAGACTGCGAGTCGAGAATGGTTCAGTAACTCCAGGGAAGGTACAAACGATCATGGAGGTCTCCCCAAGCCAATTAAAGAGAGGAAGAGACAGGCCTCCCATTATTTAGTCAATGCCTATGTGCTTTCAAAATTTAATCTGTTCCAATCTGTATTAACCCTTAACTGCTGTGACAAAAATTGTCGCATATCTACAGTGAGCGATCTGTCAGACCGCTTAATCTAAAGATGAATAAAATGTTACATTAACTCTCAGAATACTATTTATGTATTAAACTTTATATACAAGACTATTATAAATCAAATTCAGCTATTCAAAAGTATTTAGAGGTAGTAATAAGACTCCAAACTAAACAAAATTTGACCAGTATCTATAGTTAAACTAAAAATTACGAGTTAAACTCTAAAACCTGAAAAACTTAGCGGTCTGTGAGACCGCTAACAGCAGTTAAGGTTTAAAAAAGAAAGATGTGTATGTCTTTCTATTTGGATGTGTATGTATGATTGGATCAGTGGCACAGCCAGAATTCGGTTCTAGGGAGGGTTTGAGTTTCTGATAAAGATGATTGCCAGTTATTTGAATCACCGGTTAATAGAATCATACTGTTGTGTTTGGTTGGGAACGTTTTATGCCGTTCCGGAAAAAAATTAATAATTCTCGAAGTAACATTGCGTCTTGTGGCCGCAAAGGACCCATAAGAAGGCACATGACAGTTTGTGTTCTTCAATTTTTGGACATATGTAAGGAAAAATAAACAGAATAATAGAACAATGCTTACCTGCAGGAACTTGAAAAAAAAATAGAACACAAAGACATTAATAAAATATGTAGAGAATTTTCTTCTTTGAAAAGAATTTTATTTTTTGTTGCAAAATCTTGTTTTTATTCTTATAGAAAAAGCAGACAAAATATATCGGGGTCTCTCATTTTTCTAGAGACCTGGCAATGTAGGATCACTATTAAGATCCAATTTTGACAACCAAAAAATTATACTTGAAAGGAAAATGAGCTTCTCCTGGGGAATTAGGGGTGACACCTTTTTTGAAATCATGATGTAATCCTTCGAATACAATGAAGTGCATCTGGAATAAATGATTATGGTTCGACGAAGATTTTCCTTACACCTCAGGTCCTATTTTGCGAGGACCCATCTAATGCCGCAAGGAATTTCATAAGGGGTACATCACCACATTTCTATTGTAAAAATGTTACTTTTAATTTTAAATTATTTTTCGTATCATAACAGACGATGTCTTTCGCCCGATTGGAACAATCATCGCAGACACCGGACAAGCACTCTCTCTCTCAGGATTCTGTACTGTTCTCCGCCAAAGAAACGAACGCAGCAGCAAAGGGGGGTTGCCATAATCTCATAATGCGCCAATTGGCAGGGTTAGAGAAGTGGCGAAGAAACAGATAGGCCAAACGATTAAACACTAATAGGGAAATTGAATTTTTAAGATTAAACTTTTATAGCACCAGAAAGATGCGAAGCCAATAAAGTATACAAGGATTCACCTATTTTAAATTACGCATCAGTAGAATTGAGTCCGATTGGACGGGAGGAGGAGTTATAAAACGGAAGTACATCCCCCTGGAATATTCGAGAAAGAACTGGAACAAACCACAACCGGAAGTAACAAATTCGAAATCATTTTATCATTTTGAAATAAACGAAAAGTTACGTAAGAAAAGAAAATTTACAGGGAAGTATAAAAGAGGCGAGAATTAAAATAAATTTTAGAATGCGAATTTTTTATAATAAATGAATAAAGATTAATAAAATACATGATAAATTAAATTTAATAAAAATATGGCAGTGGTTATGAGTAACCACAACACATACTAATTAGAATATTCATTGTATAATACTTAAATTCAAAGAGCATCTGTGCGGCAGGAATCATCATTTTTATAGCATAATGTCTCAGAAAATTGATTCAGTTCAAATAACCAATTTTTACTCAACTAATCCATGTAATATGCTCTTTCACAATTTTAAGTAGAATTTTCGTCATTAAATTGAATTACTTTATTAAATAAAATCTGATTCAATAAAGTGGCGGATTCCGAAATGCGCCAAAACATTTAAATATTAAGATTTTGATTCAGATAAGCGGCAATTATATCGATCTTTCTTAGCTCTGGGATGGGTTTTAACTCCAAAACCACCCCCTTGGCTTTGCCACTGGATTGGATAGCAAAATCTAAATCATTTAGAAATCTGCAAGTTTGGTTTTGGATAGACAAAAACAAGTGAAGTCCAAATGCATATAAGACCAATTTTCATTTTTTGATAACTAGCCAAGATATTAAAGTTCTTATAGAATGCTAATCAACAAGCTTGCTTCAATTTTCTTCAATTTAGTGATATTATGATTGTTCCCATGACGATTGAATGTGATTTCATGATAATGTCTGGGGGAAATGTAGTTCTTCAAGCACAGAGGTAGTAAACATTCAGCTTTTTTTGTGCTTTAAAAGTCACAATTGTTTTGGGCTCCTATAAAGTCTCACTCTCTTTGCACAAAAAACATTATGTGTTCACAATATCCTTCTAGTACTAATGTTACTTTTCATTTTAAAAAGTATGAAAATTTATTACTTAAGGAAAAATGCTTTTTTCCTGATTTTCCTTTTTTATGCATTTTCATATTGCAGTCAGTGGGGTCCGGATGGAATTATACAATAAAAGAAAAAAAATCCTTTATGTTAAGATAATACTTTCTAGGTTTTAACTATATCTTTTGCTTAATAAATATTAATACTATTTTACAAATATTTTTTTGGAAATAGTTTTCAGATTTTTTTTTTCTTTTTTTTTTTTTTTTTTTTTCAAGTCTTAAATTGTTGGTGAATGGAGGAAAAAAATCAATCAACACAGTTTTTTTTCTACAATTAATGGCATCTTAAAAAAAAAAAAAAAAAAAAAAAAAAAAATAGATATGAATATTATTATTACAAAAAGATTCTCAAATTCACAGCTCAACAACATGAAATTTTCTGACACATTTCTGACTTTTTTTTTTTTTTAATTGTAGACAAAATTGACAGGCTTGATTATTGAAGGAATTTGAAATCTAATAGTTTTCCATTTTTGATAAATAAATTGCTTATCAAGATGAAAGAAAATCTTGTTATAAGACTGCAGGTTTTTTCCTTTCCCATGCTATCACTTCCAGAAATTAGATTCAAAACAATAACTTTGACAGTATTTTTTCAAAGATATATTGCCTTTATCAAAAAATGGATAGCACTATTCAACTAAATAGTTTCTGAATAAGATTACCTACCAATTTTACGCATTTCTGATGAGAAATCAATTCAGAAATGTGTCAGAAAGTTAATCCTTTGCATTTGAGAAAAGCCTTAATAAATGTCAGAAATATTTTCACAAATCTACTTATTATACAGTTTCAAAAGTTATGTTTTAATTTATGTTTAATTAAATGTAAATGTTTTAATTTATGTTATGTTATGTAATAAGTTATGTAAAAAAAAAAAAAAAAAAAAAAAAAAAAAGGAGGAGGATTAAAAATAATCCTCTTTTTTTTCTTTTATGCTAAATACATCACCTTTTTAATGAATCTTTATTTGAATGTTGAAACAACTAAGATACTAAGTAATTGTTAATGCTTGCACTGTGTATTTTCTGTCTTGATAACACATTGTAATCTTAAAATATAATGTAAAATTATCCTGTAAATATGTATGATTATTCTTTAAAAGAATCTTAATTGTATGGCAAGAAAAAAATCTAAATTTTCTATAGAAATTAATTCAAACTGGATCAGGGTTGATTTAGTTAATTTTTCTATGGGCAGAGCCTGTTTTCAGTGATTTTTTTAAGGGCTGGATCTTGGTCCAAACTCTAATTTTTACACTAAAACTTTAATCTTTATGCCAGGCTAGATCAGATCAAAATAGCTTTTGTTCGAATAGGGCTGCACCCAGAAATTCCAGCCTGTACAAACCTCTACCAAATATTGTGGACCTTTCTATCAATGCATGTCAAAAGTTCACAAATAATATTGTTACTATTAATATTGTGTCATACCAAATATCTATGTAAAAAGGTAATGTGGCATATTTTATTTGCATGAAATACTTGTAAACAGAATCTGTTATTTTAATGCATTAAATAAATAAGAACAAAAATATGTAATAATAATTTATTAATGAGTTTTTGCTATTCTACATACAATGAAAAATGTGTTATACCTAGCTCATGTTTTTTACAATTAATTTTTGTAATTTTTTGCAACAGACAGAAAAATTGGGTTCACCTATCATTTTATTGCAACGACTGCATTATTAAATTCTTTTAAACTTAATAAAACAATTCAGATAGAATTCTGATAGAAAGTTGAACCATGTCAATGGTATAGCATAGCATAGAAGGAAATTTCCTAATGTTTTATTGCATGGGAAAAAACCTGCATTATTTGAGTACAGACTAAATTTTTATTTATTATAACAAAAAGAAACATGGATTTGACCAACATAATGGTTATCAAATTTATGCCCGAGAAATTGTCATGCATGAAAAACTTTGGCATGGATATCATATGTGATTAAAAAGTAAGCTTTGAATTGTATTCTTAACATATATCATAGCTATCAACACTATACAATAAAAACTCCCATTTAACAAATTTTTCTTTTTCTTTTTTTCGCCTTAAATGGAACATTAAAATTATTTCACAAACAGAATTTGGAGAGACTTACCTTCCATCATAAAAATCTCAGCCAATCTAATAATAATTATAGTATAAATTCAAAAATGACTTTTATTTTTTAAATTAACATTTTCTTTTACATAAAAAAGTTGTAAACCTAAAATAAGAATAGCCTATGGTTTGGCAAAGGATTTTAGCAAATTTTTTCCCATAAAATATTTTAGGAGCACATAAAAATGTTACCTAACACAGGCCTAATGAGGATTAAATAAAAAAATCTGGCATACAACATGCTCCAACATGTAAAGTGCACCTACAATTTGAGACTGTATGTGTATTTTTAGGTAAACTTTCTTTTAACTCTCCCCCCCCCCCCAAAAAAAAAACCAACCCTTATGAGATATGTAACAAGAAAATACAATAAAGACTATTAAAAGTATAAAAACTATCGCAGATATCGTACACCTGAACAGACACACCCAAATATCAGATATTTTTTAAACACCTAACACATGTACATGTTCACCTCTGGAAAGAAGATATCTCTGCATAACAAATTCCATGCCCCAGAGCTATCTGTTGTTCAGAAGAAGCCAGGGTTCGATTTAAGTGGTATCGCATTGCAATTTGCGATTCAAATTTAACTAAAATGCGATCCAAGAAATGCATTAAATCGCAATCATTGCAATGCATATTTCCCACACCCTTTGTTATGTCATGTACACTTAAAAGTTAAAATTCAAAGATGTTTTTACACAATATACGTTGTGTTTTCACTCTCCCCAAGTGTTTATTTACAATGGAAGTACAGCGATACGACATTGCTGGGTGCAGTTTTCCCAGTAAACACATGATTTGTTCCCGCCCTGACGCTATGATTGATTACTGAATCACTTACTTAAATGAAGATTTCATTTTTTTTTCTTTTCTGCTTTATGTTTTATTTAAAATTACAAAAATTGTATTTATGAGTTTATGGCTTATTAAAAAATATTGACCCTCACAACAAATATATTTTTTTAAGAATTGGTACTGTGATAAGTTGTTACATAAACATATATTTAATTGACCTGTGGCGAAGGTAAATTGACCTATAAGTCATTCAAGAGCCAGCTTCTGATTTCCTAAGTAATTTATATTGGGTAGGTGAGTTATTTATTTTTCATTCTTTGTATAATTTTATTTACTTTCATTTATGCTTTTAATTAAATATTGCTTTAAAAAAAAAAAAAAATTGTAAATTTTCAAGATTTAAAAGTTACGTTAGCTATTTTTTATTTGCTATACAAAAGTGTCTAACTGCTATTCAAAACTGACTTTGTATAGCAGTTATTGCTATGCAACTTTCTTTTTCTAAATCTACCCCTGTATACTGCTAACAAAAATAAGTAGATGCAATGTTAAGATATATGCTACTGCCCAGTAGCAGAAGTTCGATTTGTGAGATGGGCATCGCTTTTTCTCTTTTGCAGATTCTTTTTCATTGAACTTTTATTAATAAAAATGTATAAAATGCCTATAAATGCTACAGATAAGTTTGATTAATTAACACTTCAGTTGTAAAAATTTTTTACCTGCAGATTATGTCTCTGAAATATCTGTCGCATACACTTAAAGAATTTTCTGCTAAGCCTTTCTGCATCCATTCACACAAAGCATTTGAAACTGTACACACATTCATTCAAATGATTTTGCCTTTTTCTCTTGTTCATTATTATAGCAATCAGGGATGGATTCAGTTTACTATTTAGAAGTAAGTCATGTCTCTCTATAGGTAAGGGAAGGGTTACAACTGTATTATAAATTCTATATCTTAAAATTTGCTATAATTCTAAATTGGCTGTTTCATGACACATTAACAAAATTATATTTTCATTTTTAAATTCATAAAATTTGCAGATATATTTGTAACTGCATAACATTTGGATATATATTTGTAATTGCATAAAATTTAGAGGTTCTGTTCAGATACATAGAAATCAACAGTTTCCCATTTTCTTATAAAATAACAAAATCTTCCAGAAAAGTTTGTTGGCTTTATGATTTGATTTTCAAAAGCATGCAATTAGTTATAGTTAAAACTGTGTCAAGTATGATGATCTCAGAAGACAAGAGACACAAGTGACAAAAATTCGATAAGGAGTAAATTGAGCTTAAAGATAATTGTTAAATTTGAAAATCAATAATAATTGATTGAATTGAAATAAGATAGACATTGGTTTTCATTGTGATCTTTGAACTTTTATTTCAATAACTGTAAAAAACAGAGAGCAATTTTCTTTAAATTTATAATTAATCAATACAGATTATTATTCAGCAAAAGTGGTTTATCTCTAGAATGCAGCACATAACTAGAAAATCACTTATCTTTACCTGAAAGAGAAAAAGCATATTTCCTGGTTGTCTGTGCACTTGATTCATTTTTTTCAATTTTGTTGCTTATATCATATGGCTTCTGGGGTCCTCATGTATTTAATAATAAAAAAAAAAAAAAAAATGTTAAGAGATTTTTTGGTGCTTAAAAAACAAGTTTTTTGCATTTTCATTTTAACCCTTTAATCGTCGCAGTTTTCATTCTGAGCAAAATTTGCCCGTGAATGTAAAAAGCGTGACAATTAAGGGGTTAATTACTTTCTGTGTGTCAGAAGTATTTATGATTTTGAGTGAGATTTTTTAAAAACAACTTTAATATGCATTTTCCTTTTTTTTTTGTATCTTTCTTTGTTAAAAAGAAAGGGGAGATGCAATAAACCTCATGACTTCCCCCTTTGATAAATAATGTCAATTCTGATGTATCATTGTTAAGCTTTTATTTTTATACTGAGCATATAACACATACTTGTAAAATTTGACTTTAGTTTTTCTTTTAAAAGTGTGTATTATTATATGACAGGATATACAAGAATTTAGAAGTCTTAAAAATTTCAAAAGAATTGACAGATTTAATATTTATTAATTATGAATAAAATTGCGAATAAAGTAATGAAAATAAAACAATATATTTATATAGAAATGTTCTATGTCTTACAAATTATTTTTAGTGGCATTCAAATTTTGAAAATCCCACATCAATTGTAACACAAATAAATCAAAACAGACATGTTTATGAAGCTTTATTTATCATAAATGTATGTATAAATGAATTTGGCTAAAAATAAGCATGACATAAGCATGCACAAATCAGAAATTTAATTACAAAAGTATAAAAACACATTGCTACTCAGGTGATATACAAACAGGAACTATAAAATATTTTCATTTAGTTGTAAAAACATAAAAACTACGTATTTATCAATATAAAAATCAGGTATGAAAAATGTTATTGCATCTCTTTCATTAAAAGGCACTACAAATCTCATATTCTATTCTTAAAAAAGATTGGAATAAGTTAATATCTATGAAGAGCACTTAACTAGGGTTTATACACAATGTTCAATCCCCAAAATATATTTAGAGAATCACTTTTCAACAAATATCATTATTTTAATAAATAAATTGATTACATGAATTAACATACAAATCATAACTTCATCATTAAATCTTTTTAACCTTCGAAACATTGAATAACATTTCAAAATTATGCTATTTTCTCTCTTAAGAGGGCTCTTCACTTGCTTAAAAACACCCGCTCTGTAATATTAAACCAATGGGGATATTGGTTTTGAATTTCTCATTTAAATTTGAATATTTTTAAATAACTTTTTTTGCATAGAATAGCTGAGGTCAATCTTTAATATGGTCATTTTTAACTTTTTCAATTTTAGTTGCAGATTTCTTTTTTTTTTTCTTTTAAAGATACTTTCAGTTTTGAAACTGATTCTGAAAATAAAAGTACCTTTATTAAAAAAAAAAAAAAAAAAAAAAAAAAAAAAAAATTCTGTGACAGAAATCAAAAAAGTAAAAAATAGTCACTTAAAAAAAAAAAAAGACCTCAGCTATACTACACAAAAAATTCCTTTAAAAATATTCAAATTTAAACAAGAAATTAAACAATTTTTCCATTGGTTTAACATTACAGAGTGGGTGTTTTCAAGTGAGTGATGAGTCCCCGTAAGAGACTACTTCAAATTAGCTGAAAAGACTCATTCACTAATGCAAAGGAAATATTTTAAGAATCTCATTTGCATTTTAATATTAAAAAAAAATTTTTTTTTAAATTGAACAGTTGAGATTGAATTCTACATATGTTCTTTTTCTACTTTTTCTATTTTGTTTGCAGATTTTTTTTCAAAGAGGATGCTTTCACATTCAAAACCAGTTCCAAAAATGAAAGTATCCTAATTAAAAGTATCCGTAAACAAAATTGAAAAACTAAAAAATGCCCTTTATACAGATCAATATCAGCCAGCAAATGCAGAAATAATTATTTAAAAATATTGAAATACAAATGAGATATCTTTAAAAATTTCTTCCACAGGATTAGCATTAGTGAGTGAGTCATTTCAGGTGACTGAGTAGTCTATTATCCAAATTTCTTGTTTACTATTTTATACTTTCAAAAAGAAGAAAAATTTGCTCTAATTCGCATAATCCACATAACAAGGGAATTTAATATCTGAAATGAAAATTTGAAGAGCTGACCAAATTCTTTTTCAAAATACATTTTTAGAAGTGTACAAACCCTAAATATATTTACTAAAGTTCCAACTATAAAAATATAAAAACAGTTATAACCATTTTTATAATTAAAAAAAAAAAATCATGAAAATATCATCTGATTTTTTCATTTATGTACAAATAAAGATTATACAAATATCTTGCACCTATCAACATGGTGAGAAAAGACTGTCAGCTTTGAGCAATAATGTACATAAAAACATATCACAATACATGTGATAATGTATATGACAATACTGAATTCAACCAAAGGAAAAACATAACATATCACAATGAAAAACACAAGAGCAACCTGCAGCACTAATATAGCGCACAGTGCTACTTTTTACATTAATGCTAAGACAAAATAATACTTTCTACTGTTCAAGAATCATACCTTGATCTCATGTTTATATCAGGCATATTTAGACAAACATTATATGCATCACAGTAGTTATCATTAACAGTTATAAACTTTTAAGTCAGTTTTTGTCTTTGAAATCTAATTTGATTAATGAACTCTTGATGTGTACAGTCGAATCAAGTTTATTGAAATAAAATTTCAATAAAAAATTTTTTTAGTTGAGATTTTTATAAAAAGGACAGCATGCGCTTATTTAGAATAAATGAAGGAATTTTAGAAACTTTTACTATCAAAAAAAGGAAGAAAAATAAAGAAAATTATCATCAATTGGTTCAGCCTTTATTTATTTACAGATAAACATATGGAAGGACTGTATCAATTCTTTATACAGTAATTAATCAATGATTGTTTATTGTGCTTACAGTCTATTTCCCTATTTGCACTGATTTTGTTTACACACAATAGCTAAAAACTGTTTCAAAGTGCAATGGCTAATTTTCTTTCAAAGCTGCATTTTGGAAAAGAGAAAGATGAGTTTTAGAAAAAAGAGAAAATTTGTTACAATATGCTTCCATTGTACTTTTGAAAAAGAGAAATAAAAAACTACTATTTTAGAGCATTGAAAATAGTGGTTCATGAAAGAGAAAAATGACAGTATTTTGTCCAAAAACTGATGAAAACAAAATTAAATTACAAAATGTATTCATATTTGAGAATATGAACAAGCATTCTATTTGAATATTATTAAAAATATCTGATTTTAGTTTTACTTATTATAGTTGAGCTTTTGATTTATTATCAGAAAAAATCATACTAGAATCATTGTTCTAAATTATCCAGAAATACTGTATTAAAATTTTTTAGTGCTAATTTCTTTTAAGAATTCACATAAAAATTATGATTTTCTGTGCATGAATCTCTAATGCTAAATATTAAGTTGATTGATCAATTAAACTAAATGACCTTTACATGAGTTGAAAATGAATGTACAAATCTATTTAGTCTGTTTAAAAGTTATTGAACTAATTCAGAATGAGATTTAAAAGCAATTACAAAACATGGATTATAAAAATTCCCATAAATATAAAATCTAAGTTAAAAATGATTAAAAACCTAATTAAATTACTAAAATTTGAGAGTGAAAAATTAACAGTATACATTTACACACATATCTTACATACAAATATTTTATCAACAACAATTTGATGTTTCACATAGTTTTACGATTGTACTTGCAAAAATGGTTAAATTTTGTTAAGTCAAATTACATGATGGCTAATAATAATAATTTCATCCTGATGAAAGACAACGATTACAAACAGTTGCAGTAAATGTATCACTTTCGATGTAAATAACAAATGTACAGAATGAGAAAATATGCAGGACAGAAAGATAAAAGAGCTTAGCTCTCTCAAATCACATTAAAAGTAACAGTCTGAATCGAATTAACATCAAAGAAAAGAAATCTACATTACTAATGTTTTTTTCTAAATCACATGTTGAAAAGACCAAATGTCTCAAATTCTCACTGTTCAGAAATGAAAAACTGCAAAAGAAAAAAAAAAAAATGAATAATGTAATTCAACTGATTAATTATATAGAAATATGTAAGCAAATACATATGACTGCAGCATAAATATTACATACAAAATTAAATGTTTGTAGCATACAGGGTGTCCATAAGAGAATATTTCAGTAAAGGGCAAAATTAGCACTAGCCACCGGCCACAGGGCCAGTACATGAGAAAAAGTGGCCGGTGAAAAATTGTCTATCAGTGGCCACTTTTTTACAAGGAGAGGATACAATTTATTTATATTTCATCAGATATTCTACTTTTTTTAGGTTTCAATATATTTATATGAACATATTTACTTGGGCTGTTCAGTTTTAGATAGTTTTTATAGAAATTTTACTGCTTAATAATTTTAAATAAAAAAGTGGCCACTTGAAAAACTAGTCTTACTGGCCAGTGGCCGGTAATGAAATTTCCCAATTTTGCCCTATATATTCCAGTCATAAATTTTAATAGTAACAACTGTAAATCTTATAGAAGGTCAGTTCTAGATCACAAATAAAGAGTAACCATTTTAGGTAAGTGCATGTGTAAGTATTGCTTTGTTATTTATTCATTCATAGTGCCATACATGCAAAATGGCGACTCCTGAGTGCAAAGCATTATTGCAGAATTAAAGATTTAAAAGCTATTAGAGCCATTAGATTTTTTCCCGCTTTGGGGGTTTTATAAAAAAAATTGTGTCAATGTTTTGCCACTACCTAATGATTTATCAGAGTTGAGATACAGAATTGTAGAGCTATTGCTTCCATTACTTCAGATTTATTAACCAAAATGAGGGAAGAATATGACTTTAGGTTGGATATATAAAGGTGTACACATTGAACATTTATGAGAAAAAATAGGTTACTTTACCTTCAATTTGATGTATGATTTGTTGTAAAGAGTCTAAATTAAAATATTATAGTATACCATTGAAACTGTTTTATGGATAAACTATATAATTAAATGGCACTGCGATATTAACTCTCCACTGCAGCATGAAGAGTTGATATTGCAATAGAATAATACACATAGAGACACAAAAGCCAATTTAGTGAAAAAGTTCCCATACCAGGACTAACTCGGGTCATCAGTATAGCACACTGATGCTGACTAAACTATATAGAACAACACCCAGCCTGGAATTTCTTACTATGTCAAATGACGCTTCTCTTTGTCTTCGTTCCAGGTTAGGTATCGTTCCATGTGATTTAGCCAGTAGAACATCAGTGCACTATACTGATGGCATATTTTTTTGAATAGTATGTGTATGAAAGAATCTTCTTACCTTAATAGTTAGCAATCAACAATTGTTGTAAAGAAAAGTCTCTATGTAAGATGTTGGAACAAATCCTTCCTCAAAATTCCTTTTCCGAACTCTCGTCCATCCATCACCTTGATCTAGTTCCACAACATCAAACTCTTCCCCTTCACAAACATCTATAGAACCCTCACTCTGTCCTGTAGTAAAAATTTTGAGAATAAAAAATGAATGAATTCATAAATATAATTTATAAGCCTAAGTTAATAATATTAATTAAAAAAAATAATACTTTAAAAAATGTTGAATTCTGAAATTTTTTTAATGTTATGACTTCAAAGGAGTTCAAATCCAAACAGATTAAAATTTATATTTCAGCATTTTTTAAAAATTTATATATTAAGAAGATGTCGAATTATCTGCATAACTTAAGTTTTTCGAGTCCCAAAATTGCTTCCATAATTTAAAAAACTTCATACATTAAAAAAAGTAAAAGAAGTAGCAAGGACACTTCACTCAATAAAACAATGATAAACTTATAAAAATATTAAATAAAATACTTGTTAAATTTTAAAAATTACTTTTAAATAGTGAAACTGTTATATAAAAATATTAAGAAATTTACATAATTTAATAAAAAGGACTACTGAAAGTAATATAAATAAAAGATGACACAGACTAAGCACAGAATTCCTATGTTGTTATGCATGTGAAAAAATATCTCCCATGATGAAAAATGGTAACAAAAATTTATCTAAAAGTTTCTAGATAAATGATACAAAAAAGTGAATAAATTTGTTTTGTCTTATGTGCAAAAGGTATTAAATCTCAAAATTAACTTAAATCTTAAATAACGTGTGTCGCCCTTTGGCAACATATCCAATTTAACCTTCTAAGTACTATTAGGATAATATGCAAGCTTTAATGTCTAATGCTGCCAATAAAATACATATTGAAAATAAGCAATCAATTCTCAACATGCAGCTGACAGCAATAGTGCTGTTTAAGAATAAAGATAGATTTGTTCTTTCAACTGCTGCTATATCTGCTTTTTGTTTTGTTTAGAAGCTCACTGAATACCCCATTTTGTTCTACAGTGTGTAAATAAAATTTACTCCTTATCATAGTTCTTAAAATTCATGTGTGTAAAGGTTTTTCATTTTGAAATGTTGTGTCGTCGGAGAATGAGTTTTCTGTAATGAAGTGCAAACAATGAACCAAGGGTTTTTTTTATGACACCTAGTCCATTAGTTGTGATTTTGGAATGGTGTTTGGGAGAATAAAAAGCAAATTAATATTTGATAATTCTGAAGACACATTAAGATGGGCCAGACTTTTCTACAACTAAAACATTTTTTTTTATTTTGATCAATCATTTTTCTATCCAATTTTACAATACACTTTTCGAAAGTTTTCACTTGTCATACATGAGTTTCTATTTGAACAATAGTCAACCTCTAAAGATGTTGCATGTTTGAATACTCTAGGAATCTTAGTTTACCTACTACCAATTTTTTTTTTTTTTTTTTTTTTTTTTTTTTGGCCACACTTGTTAGCATTTACCAGTACTATTATTCTATTTTTATTGTTCTTGCTTTCATGACAATGATTGTCTTTGAAAGTGAGAGTTTTGTTGATTAAATAATTATAAAAGAGTCCCATTTCATCAGCATTAAAAAAATCATTAAATTGATAATCTTTTGAACTTATTTTTAAATCATTGCTTTTCTAATCATCACAGACTGCATAAGATACACTTTTATTTTCTCCAGAAATAACCTTTTCCATGAAACCATGCTATTTCTTAAATTTGTCCTTGATTGAAATTCACTAAATCCAAATGTTTTGCAAACTCCAATGCCTTATCTTTTTTGAAAGGACCATAGATCAGAAAGTTTTGGTCTCAAGTAATCTTTATCCATTTTTAAAGGGCAGTATATCTTAACTACATGTTTTTGAAAAAAAAAAATTTTGTTAGGTTCAATACTTGTGTAGGGCTTACAACATTCCAATTTTTTTTTACTTTTATTTATTTATTTATTTTTTATATATATAATAGTCGACACTGTGCTTGCGAGTACACCAAATTCAGTAGAAACATCTTTTATGTGCATGTCGCTATCTACATTTTTGAGCTATTCAATTTTATCCACAACACTAAGGATTTTGACATTGTGATCAAGAAAAAGAAATAAAAATTCAAAACAAATTTATAAAACACTACTTGAATTTCCATTAAAAGTAAGCAGATTTAGGTATATGGAACACCATCAAACAAAAAGGATAGCTAGAAACTGTTTTACAATAGGAGAGGTCACAATCGAAATTCAAAAGCAAGTTGAAAAACAAAAGCTTATTTGTCCAATCCTCATTCCCAGATGACATTTAGTGACCTTTACTAAACTTCCTTTATCACCTGACCTTCATTTTTCATGAGGCAACAGGCAAACTGTCTAAAGTAGAATAAAATCTCTCAATATATCTTGAAAAAAATTTCCAATATATAGCGGTTTTTTTTATATATAGAAACAGTTTTTCTATGAAATGAACATAGAGATTTCCTAAAGTTCAATAAATGGAGGTTCGACTATATTTACTTTACTTCACATAGATCTAGTGTAAAAATATGAAATTTAATAAAATAAGTCAAAAGGCAAACTTTCAAATAAATTCCTACCTGTAAATGGATATAAGGCACGTCCAGTTCCTAATACAGCACTGAATTCCTCATTATATTCATATTCATTTTCAAATTCAGGATCAGGATAGCTATCAATATCATCTGTAATACTAGGCTGACTCGTACCAATGCCACTTTCAGGACTATTAGAAAACCTAAATTTAAAAAAAAAAAAAAAAAAAAAAAAAAAAAAAAGAATTTACAACATAAGCATTTCTGACTTTTTGATATCTTCAGAAAAATCAAATAGTATCAAACATTAAAATTTTAACTAAACATAAAATGATGTGAAAGAAAACCCCAGTATTAAAAAGAGTGCAGCATAGCAGCAACTACTGTAGGTTATTTTTGGCTTTGTAGATTTATCTAAAAGATTAAGAAATGTTAAAACTTACTTTAAACTTCTAAATTTATTGTATCTTTTTATTACATTTCATTCTAAGTTTAAATTTTGTTTATTTTATGATTTTTTCTAAATTATTTTCATGATAGTACACTTGGTTCAACACTGTTGAGTTGCAGATATATTTTGGTTTGTTTCAGAATGGTACAAAATATTCTGTTACTGGAAAAAAGTCTGATAAAAAAAGAAAGCTAGAATTAAATTTTGAATTAGGTGAATTCAATGTTAAAAATAAAGGAGACTCTTCACTCACTTGAAAAAAATCTGTTTGCTAATGTAAAACTAATGGGCAGATTATTTTCGAATATCTCATTTAATTTTTTAATACAGTAGATGTACGATTTTACGACCCCTGATTTAGCAATCCCTTGCAATTAACAACCATTGGACGAGATCCTGATCATTTTTCAGAATTTGGAACGCATTTCTTTGCTCATTTTAATGACTAAAATAATCCGAATCTTGATTTAATGATCTTTTCACATCCTCCAAGTATTAAAAATTTTGAAGCAGTAAAGATGATTTTTTTTTTCCCCAACAAATGTTACATGTGTTTTACAGTGTCAAATGTTATTCAAAGTTAAAAAAAAAGGTGCCAAAGATAATAATCAATGGTATTTTAATCAATTTAAAAGTAAAGGAAAGTCATAAAACAAATTCGGTAGTGGCTACTGACACAGCAAATGACACTTGGCTAGCAGTTTCACAGGATACAGTGTTATTTCAGTTCCGCCAGATATTTAAAAAACCAAGCTTTGGAATTTGAACCTGCTGCCCTGGGATTGAAAAACAGAAAACTGCAACTGAAGATTTCAATCTTTTAACATGCAATCATTATGGAAATTTGTTTTATGGAACATGTGTAAAACATGTTGGCCGGATCATCTCACATTTGAAGATAATGTTGATGTTGACGATAAGTTTAATTCATATTTTGAAAATGCTTTCTCCCTTTTAATCTGCAGCCTTCTCAATTTTAATTGGACATTCCAAATAATTATTTCGACAAGGAAATTGATGATGTTCTATAGATACCTCCTGCATATGAAAAACAGAGGATGTTATCAAATTGTATGAAACATTACTAGTTTAAGTTACTTTTTTATTTTGCAAAAATTTTAAATTCTTGCTAAATTATTCCATGATTTTTAAACATTTTTTTAAATCTTAGTTTTTACTACATTAGAATGGTAGGTATTTTTAAAGTGCATTAAGATCAACCAATATTAGAACCATTTGATTTAACGACCATTCGATTTAACTTCCTATTTACCGAGCTCTTGTGAAGATCATTAAATCAAGAATCTACTGTATTTATTTATTTCTATTTTATTTTATTATTTATTTATTAATAAATTTTTACATTAGCATGTGGCTGTTTTCAAGTGAGTGAAGAGTTCCCTTAAGGGAACAAGGCATCTTGTATTATTAAATTATTCATGGGAAGAGACATCAGTAACATTTTTTATGTAAAGAAGAACAACAATTCCTTACATTATTTTTATTATCATCTTACACAGCTTGAGAATTTAAAAATAAAAGTTACTAGACCAATGAAAGAGAACATACTGCAAAGAAATTTACAGATCGGCATATCATGATCTGTTATTTTGAAATGTCTTCTTTTCATTTTGGTAGAAAACAATTGTTATACATTTAATTGGTTCTGAATTAATTATCTTATTAAGTAGGAAAATCAAATAGATTCCAACATATGCATACAGAAGATTTGCAAAAATTAAAATAAGAGATATGAAAACAATTACCTCAAAAGAAAATATCCGATAATGTTATGTAAATTAGAACATTAACGTAAAATTATGAAAAAAAAGTTGGTTAATAATATAAAATTAAAACAGATAAACAGTAAAATCCATTTATATTAAAAATCCCATAAAGGGAGAAAAAATACAGTTTGTGAAAAAGTCGTATTACTAAATCAGATTTTTTTTATTAGATACTTCATTTACTATATTCCTCTAAAATAATGATGTTAACTAGAAAATAATATCTCAAGTGATGTATTTACTCACCCATGTGTTTGTTGAGGTGTGCCTGGGGCGGAAAGTTTGTAGTTCATATTCCCATTAGGATTGCACACACTGGAATCGGATGCACTGCGGGATAAGGAATCATCTGAGAGGCTACTCCTATGTTCACGGCTTAAGCTCAAAGCACTACCATGTCCTTCAGCTTCCAGCATGTAACCCTTCACATGAAAATCGGACATTTGTAAGAAGGAAAATAAATAAATTGTACTATTATCACATAGTTTATTTATGTTTACTTTGAATTTCCAAACGACCTTGAAAGCCTAATAGGATAGTACTTACTAAAACACTTTGAAAAGTTAATTTATAATAGAAAGAACTCCAAAATTAAGTGGCAGATTTGTCACATCTAATTTGAAAATTAAAACTAAAATAGTGACATTCTATATTTCACTGCAATTAATTTCATAAATATATTTAATGATATAAATCAGTATCCCTTAGAAATATTGTGCCCAATGTACAGACACCAAGTTAACCTCTTCAAAATTAAGATGAAGCATTATTCAACACTTAAGACTAAATTCTTATTTTTAAACTACGAAAATTATACAAATGCAGTTAGAAATATCATAATTGAGAGATTTCTGCTCGCATACCATGGTTTTTTAAAAGATTACTTTAAACATTTTTTTAAAATTCAAATTACATATTTGAAAATACTGGTATAATATTTTTTAGAAAGATTTTTTTAAAAAAATTTCTTTGAATCTGAATAAAGTATATTACAAATATAAATGAAAATTAACTTTTTTTTTTTTTTTTTTAATAATCTGTTTATATTCTGCAATTTTTTTTATTTCTTTAACATTAAATCTTTCATTATTTTGTTTACATTAATATCTGACCTTGTTCGTAGCACCATTTTAGTGTTTAAGAATGAAGAATGCATAATTATAGCAGATTATTTTCTGCAAAAAGACTATACCTTTAAGTTGAAAGTGTTTAATCAGAGACTGCTTATCATTTTGCAAATGTTGTGTAAACCATATATATATTTTTAAGAAGCATTTAAAAAAGCAACCCAGAAATATTGAAAGGAAATACAACGTATAAGTGACATAATTGTGCATCAATTCATGAAGGGAAAAAAATTGATTATTACAATTTTTCAATTAAGAATAAACATTTAACAACAGTTGATCTTTTACACAAATTTACAAAAAACAAAATTGTTGATGAAAAAGTAACAAAAATATTTATGCTTAAGAAAATATGAAAAAAAAAAAAAAAACTCTATCAAAGTTTCACATTTTTTTTACGAAAAAGTTAAGATTATTATAGGAAATAAAACATCTGGAAGTAAAAACGTGACAATCTATCAATGCCACTCAACTTTTATCAAAATCAACAATCGTCAACAAATTATTTATATTATATTTTTCAAATGACAAAACATTCAAGGATTTTAGTTTTGGGTTTAAAATTATTTTGTAGGATAAAATTAACTCAGCAAAATAAATAAACTTTTAGAATATTTTTAAACTACTATTTTTGATAATATTTTATTCTATAAACTTTTAATTCTCACTAAAATCAATGGTATTAAATAAAAAATATATACAATATTTTTGAACTACCACAACAAAATAGTTTCAGATTTGACTTAAATTTTAAAAATACTATTCTGGTGGCTAAAATTAAAGCCCAAAAGCACATATTAACTAAAAATAAATTTTTGTGGATAATTTTCAGGGCAAGATGTTTAGTAATATTTTACTGTTCATAAACCTGAATCTTGTAACTCTGAAAAACTCATTTTTATTCAAAATAATGAAATGACTACTAATGAATTATTATATTCTTAATAGAAATTTATAAATAATTAAAATGCTTTAAATGTACATGAAGTGAAATTAAGTTAACTCTTAAAGAAAATATTTAATTAAAATCTTCAAAAATGTGAATTTTTCAGCATAGCTGTTACTAAAAATTTCTTTTAAATATAAAGAATACATGAAAAATTATAAAATTAATAAGTTTTCTGTATATTTTAACATTTTCTTTAAAGAGTACTTTGCTAAACTGATTAACAAATTAAAATGGGATAAGATATTTGATAACTAACCTGGAACTTTTGAAGCTCATTTTGTAACTTTTCTAGTTTTACACCATTATCGGCTAACTGACCTTCAACTGACAATGGATCACCCATAGCAGGATTATTTTCATAGACTCCTTTCAACTTCATAATGGCATCTCTACAGTTAAGGATAAAGAACATTTTAAAGAGAAAGTTAAAAAAACATTATTATAATTAAATTTAGTTGCTTTCATTAACATAGTAATGCAAGAGTACAATACACAGACTGGATAGTTGGTAAATTGATATTTTTTTACACAAGTGTTTGAACAACTTTGTATGAATTAACATTAATGGTTAAAAAATAGTAAATATGAATGCACATTAATTTAAAAAAGAGCCCAAAAGACTTGTGGAATTATTATTTAAAAATTACAGATACACAGAAAGGAAAAAAAAAATCATTTGACAAACTTTTTCAATTGTAATTAGAATCAACACAAGATAAATGATAAATTAAATTAAATCAAAAAGGTGCGAAAGATTGTCCAATCTGTTATAGAAAGTATTTGATATATTGTCAAAATAAAATAGCAGTGCAAACTTTTATAAGAATGCATTACATTACTATGCAAACTGTATGTTATCTCCTGTGTATCTTTAGATAAATCAAAGAAAATTACTGATTAGCATAAACATATTAACTGATGCTATTTTACAGACATACCTAGCATTTGTTTCTTGAGCAATTTTCTGTTTGATTTCATCTATTTTCTGTTGCAATTTCTTTTTCCTCTGAATGGGAGGTAAGTCACTACAGTCTTCCTTTATTTCATCAATTGTATTCTTCAGAAAGAAAAATGAAACGATTAAAAAAAAAGGTGTATGACATAAGCAACAACTGAATTTAATTGTACATCATCAACAGATACTATTATTTTTCTTTTTTAAATATAAAACAGATAATTTTCAGAAATGCAAACTATTCTTACAATAGTGTAAATGCTGTCTACTCTGTGAAATTCGCCAATGACACAAATGTGACCTGTGGAATGCTCTCTCACTTGCTAATGACCAATCCACAAACATTTATCATCGACACTACGTGTTGGAATGTAAACAATGACAATTGTTATTAATGGTTAAAGCCAAAGTTAAATTTGGTATTTTTTCTCAGTTATCAATTTTTTGATGAATATGCATTTAAATATAAATAAATTAGACATAAATATTTAAATTTCCTTGAGCAACAAAATTACATCTCAAAGCAAGAAATAATGATTCATGGACTCCAGAAAAAATATTTAGAACAGACCAAAACAAACTGCAATTGTGATGTGTCAATGTTTAAAATAATGAAAAATTCAGCAAAATTTGTAAAATTAACTTACCTATTAAATAAATACATTAAATTAAAGTTACATTGTTTTTTTACCATTGCAATTGTAATTTTTTGCAGTTTTAAATTTATATTCAGACTTTAAAAAATAAACTATAAGCAAAGGGATAATGTATATAATGCACAAAAATATATAACCCACAAAACCCCCTCTCCCTAAGTATGTAGATTTCACAGAGCTGATTTTAGTATGACATGACTGAATGGGACAAGCATCATCAATCTTTTAGCAATGTGGATGAGAGTGTCAGTTGTACACAAGTTAAAAAAAATTCAGCTTTCATAATTTGTCGATTTTGAATGTTCCTTTCCTTGTCAATTCTTGCATTTTGGCATAATGGTGATCAATAGCGAGAACCCTTTCATCATTCATTTTCTTAATTTGGTATTTCATTGACCAAATAACACATTTTCAAAGCTTAAAAAAGAACGGCTTCTTAATAAATGTTTATTAAGGGGGCTGGTCACTCAGCTTTGGAATTCGCCTTCATAATGTTAAGTCTATGGAGATTTGATGTATTTGCACATTTAAAATATCTCTCAGGAAAATTAATATTTTAAACTTCTTTTTTCTATGTACTCTTCTTTAAAAAAAATGTCCCTTTTTCTTAGTTCTCAAAATGTTTCTAAAATCTATGCTTAATTTAATATTTTGTGCATTAAAAGCTGACAAACTGGGAGTAAAATTTTAACACTTCATGTAAAATTAAGTATATACTTCAGAAATATTTTGAAAGCTAAGAAAAACAGAAACAGAGCTCGAAATTTCGAAACATTTTAAGATTCCCAGATGGGAACCTACATGAAAAGTAAAGGTTCCCAGAAAAATTTATGTGTGAGTATTTTGATGAAATTTACCATTATATAGCGATTTTTTGATGAAATTTGCCGTTTTTTCACGATTTTTTGTAGAAATTTGCATTTTTTCCCCATGATTCCTTGATGAAATTCGGGTTTTTTCTACAATATTTTGACAAAATTACACATCCCACGGGCCACTTAATGCATCAAACATCCATAGACTTTACATTAGTGAAGGAAATTCGGCAGCTAAGTAACCAGCCCCCTTAACAGCGAATCCATGCTTATATTCTGCATCATCATAAGCTAATAACAAACCTTGATAAGTAAAGACAAATTTAGTGTTTCTTTAATATAATAATTTTCTTTAATATAATTTCTTTAATATTTTTTTTTTTTTTGGGGGGGGGGGGGAGTAGTTTGGAGCATATTTTAATTTTTCTTAATATTTTTGTATCAAAATGTAAAAGGAATAGGCAAATGTTGCAGATTGGAGCAAATTTTTTGTCCTTTCACCTTGCAGGGAAGCTTATGATCCCATTTTATTAACAGAATTTGTAGAAAAAACTGTACATCATTGAAATTTCAGAAAAATATCTCAATTATCTACTGAATTAAGAAAGAATCAATAATGATTTGGAATTACAGTAAACACCATCTAATATAGAATCAAGTGGAACCAAGAAATTTTTCCATCATAGACAGTATTCTACATAAGACAAAGGTTATTCTGTGTCTATAGATTCAATGAAATTTTAAATCTGTCCGAGTTACAGATTTTTCTTGTAGACACAGTTAACTATATTAATTTTCAAATTGTAAAAGTGATAAAAATTTTGTTTGACCTTTTTTTATATGTTTAATATATTTAAAGTTTCCAAGAACACAAGAAATGGACTATAAATAATATAAATTTTATCATTGGTCATCGAGTACTGAAATAATTGATTTGATAAATGGGAAATTATGTTGTGCCAACTTAATTTGTCTACAAACATTACATTCACAATTGTAAACAGCATCATATTGTACCTACTGTGCATTCAATCCATCATAGGATTGAGAGATTAGTTGGGTATGCAGTATATGGTTGACTACAAAGTCAAATGAATATATCTATATTTGCACCACAATGGACATTTTTTTACACATTATGAAAAGACTAATTGGACAGATAACTCAAAGTAGTTTTCAAAGATACAGAAGCAAAAATAGACAACATAAAGACAATATTCTAGTTGTACCATAGTATAAAAATATTAGTTAACTCCCTTAAAGTAACTACAAAATATAAGCGAACCCCACTGTATTTAAATGCATACATACAGTAAAGCCTCTAAATAACAGACATCTCCAAACCATACCAAAATATCTGCAAAATAGTGTCCACTATTTGAAGTTTCACACAACTAACAAACAAATACTAAGTTACATACAATATACAATGCAAACTGCTTATAATCCTACATTTTGCAACTGTATATAACTGCAAACTTTTTGTACTTTAATAGCTATTTTTTTTTTTTTTACTTTAAATCTCAACGACTATCAGGAAGCGAACTACTCCCATTCTTTTTCAAAAAGAACTGGTGGACAGTGCTAAGTACTCTACTGCTGTATTTTTGTTCCTTTTCTTCTTATGCCTATTATGTGCTCTGCTACTTGAAGGCATTCCATTTTATCAACTAGGAAGAGAGTATAAATGATGGCTGGCTACACCTTCCTAAGTTGAGAAATGGAGGGAGGTAATTTTCTTCAGTCGGAATGGGATGTTCTATGGCAGGGTCATTTCAAATGGAAATGGAAACAAAGAATTAAAAAATTCTAAATTTCACTTATTTTTCCTTATAAAATTATGTGAATTTAGAATTTTAGCCAAAATTTTTGCCTGGCTTATCATATATCTTTATGTTAAAACATAGAAATGTATATCCTTTGGGACTGGGCATTTTATAATTGTCTGCTATTTAGAAGTATCTGTTATTGATGCAATGCTTCACTGTACATTAGGGTGGAGCGAAAATTTTTTTTTTTTTGAAAATCAAAAACGGGTAGGTGCCAAAAGTTGCCTTTATACTAGTACATCAACTGCATGAAATTTTACCGCTGAAAAAAAATGGCTTGAGTCTGCGCTTTTGCTCCAAAAATCGAAATTTTGGGTAAAATTTGTCATTTTTTGACATTTTTTCAAAAAAATTAAAAAATTCCTACAGAGCTGGTTAGTATTTAAAAGTGTTGCTTAGACCTTTATATTTATCTGCTTAACATATTTAAACTAATTTAAACATATTAATTAAATTTAATATGTTTATTCCCTATAGCTGGAGCAAAACAGGCAACTTTTAGTAAGAAAACAGCATTACCACTCTATTGGGTCATACAACAAATTGTTTTTTTAAATACAGCTCTTGTTTTCAAAACTACCTTGGACATGCGTCGTGGAGGTGGCTATATTTCCTATACCACCCGGCCCAACTATTCGATCATCTTAGTACAGTGTTTTATTTATACATTGATTTGTGATTTTCTTTATAAAAATTTGGCATGTTTTCGATGCTTCCACCTTGTTCATCTGTTCTTTGCATCCACATGCTGCTGTAACTATCTTCAGGTACATTTTTACAGTTTATACAAAAAAATGACAAGCAGAGTAATGCACGGGAATCTATTAAAGGGATCTATTCGGCCATCTATTATATTTATCAAACTTACATTCAGTTGATGAATAGTGATTGGAAGTTCTGTTACCACAACATTTTTTCAGTCAATTGTATTTTTTTTACATAATGATTTGCTTCAAAGATGATTTCAGATATTTCAACTATAAGTATGCCATCATTTATTCTACATTTGCATTTTTTATATCTTGAGAAGCGAGCTGTTTAATGTGATGGTGATCGTCAGCGAGAATTGCAATGAAAATTTGTTCTCCATGTGTAAAGCAACCGCTGTTGTAAAAAACTTTTTTTTGCATTAGTTTTATGCCGTTTTCTAAATGTTTTCGTATCCAGGTAATTTTCTATTAACTTTTAGATCCTCTATTTATGAGTGGACAACATTTGATGGTGAAATGTCCCGGGCATAAACATATAATGCATAGTACTTTATGAGGGAATGTACGGATTCTAATCGACTATAAGTGTTCATTTAAAATTAGGAGAATTTTATTTGTCACTGTGAACCATTTTGCATGGGGTAAGCTTAGAATTGTGTATAATATTGAATCATTCGCTACTTCAACTCCAGTGAATTTTCTCTGCGCCAATTATTAGAGAAGTCGATATAAAACGTTCTAAGCTACATGGATTCACTGGATCAATAAGGAAAATCTTTGTCTACGTACTATTCACTTCCTATTGCAATTTTTTTTTATATAAAATAGAGAATAATTTTGAAAAATTATTTTCTCAAATTGAGAAAAAGATACTCAGAACAGACTAGAAATTTCTGTCAGGGATTGCAAAGCTAATTCATAAGGAAAGCTATTTCTCAGAAAGAATGGGGAATAGGAGTTTAGAAAACATCTCACACAAAAGACAGCTCATAAAGTTAATAAAATTTTCTGCTTTATAGAAGCACAGATTGGCAATCAGCGTCTATATGTTCACTCACAAAATGTATAATCCAAGTTTACACAGTGGGATGTTTTATACCAAATGTACTACACACCTAAATAATAGATCTAAAATCTTATTAGGAATTACTAGACTATGGAACAATACAAGAAACGACATAAAGCATACTAAAACTTCTTTAGAGATATTGTTGTTTTACACGCAAACTTTGTTTGCAATCCTCTGTGACGATCATCATAATATTAAGCAGCCAGCTTCTCAAAATATATTCAATGTAATAAGTAGTGTTCATACAATCAATTTTTAGGAAAATCATTATATATAAAGTGTAATTGATTGAAAAAATGCTGTGGTAACAGAACTTCCAATCATAATGTATTAATTGCATGAAAATTTAATGAAGATAATAGACTGCTGAATAGGTTTAATTAAGAACATACCCAATACATTACTCAGCTTCTCTTCTGTTATACATGGTATAAAAATATACGTGCAGCAGGTCACACCAGCAATCCAAATCATCCAAAGTCAGTGAATACAAAGAAGAGATAAATTACTTTGATATATAGAAAACTTATACTCGTTTTCGGGAAAAAAGTAACAATTCAATACATAAATAAAACACTGGGCCTAGATGATTGGGTGGTTGAGACAGGTGGGATAATGCAACCACCTCTATGAGTTATATACACACTAGTTTTGAAAACAGTTAGGTAAGAAATGCATTCAAAAGAACATTTTGTTGTATGCTCCAATAGAGAGGTTAACCCTGATTTTTCACAAAAAGTTGTCAGATTTGCTCCAATTATACAGACTACAGATATTGTTTTATAGTTTAAATATGTTAAGCAGATAAATATAAAGGTCTAAGCAACACTTTTAAATACTAACCAGCTCTGTAGGAATTTTTTAATTTTTTTGAAAAAATGTCAAAAAATGACAAATTTTACTCAAAATTTCGATTTTTGGAGCAAAAGCGCAGACTCAAGCCATTTTTTTTCAGCGGTAAAATTTCACGCAGTTAATGTACTAGTATAAAGGCAACTTTTGGCACCTACCCGTTTTTGATTTTCAAAAAAAAATTTTTTTTGCTCCACCCTACTGTACATATTTTAAATTTATAAAGAAAAATTCAAAATATCAGAACTATGCAGATATTTTTAATTTCCATTTCATAAGGATTAAAATGCAATAATATAGTGATACATGTATACATTTTTAAAGAAGAAATATAAATTTGAGTATTGTAACTAATCTTTTGTTTGTCGATTGAAAAACAATCATATTACTAATATGCTTTGCTAAATATTTACGATTTATTTTGGCAAAGCTTCCATTATTTAGTAAATAAGGGTATACAACTGTTTTACTTTATAATGTTTAAATATTGAATCTTAACTCATCTGGAGAACTTAATTAGAAATACATTTGATTTTGAATCTTTTTATCTCAAATTCTTTACTATCTTTAAAAAAAAAATTAAGATGTTTTGTAACTCTAATTCAATGTATTTTTTCACAGCTATTTTGAAATATTTTCCTGGAAATCTTGTCAATCTCTAGAATATATTTTTTGGATTCTCCTTTATTTGATTTTGAAATAAAAGCATCAAATGATTCTTTTATTAAGGTTATAATGGTATTAACAGTATTCTTTATTTATTTAATGACAGTACTTCCATAATTTAATGAGATGAATAGAAATTCTGATAGATGAAAGAAAAATACATGCTAATTCAGATCATATGAGAGTTCAGATTTGCAGGGAACCAATAGATGGATAACAGTTGAGGGGCTGCTTCACTGAAACTTCCAGGTCATGTAATTTCATTTTAATTTATGGGAGTGCTTGAATATGCAATTACTCATTACCTCATGAAAATCATAATTTGATAATTATATTACGAGAAAGAAGACATCAGATGTGACAAGGAGCTTTAAAAATGCTTCTTTGAGTTTTTAGTATTTAAAAAAACCTGTATAATCTTTAAAATTCTGACATCTTAAAAGTTATTAAAATTTAAGTTTATTTTTTTTTTTTTAATGCACTTGTTGGCATCTCATATTTACTTTCTGCTGGTGAAAACAATGTTTCGATAATTATATTAGGTGATGTATTTAAGTGTTCCTATAGGTTAACATGGGATTTGTGATAAGAAAATTTCAGTGAAGTGGTTCCTTAACTTGTCAAAAACATGCCAAATTCTTGCAAAAAAAATTTAAATACAAAACATTATCATATTATAAATGATAAAATAAAATTTCATTTCTATAACGATTGGCTAATTATATTAAAAAGATTAAATGAAAGATGTTAATAAACATCATTCTAAAAAAAGACAAACTGGAAACTAAATATCAATTTTATAACGTAACATATAAGAACTAATTAAAAATCGCATATTAAAAATGTATTCTACCTAAGATGTTAATTGACACTTTATAAGCAAGCAATGAGTTAGTAGCATTCATAAAGCAATTAATATTATTATGCATGCAAGAAAATAGAAGAAAGAAAAATTAGAAAATCATGCAAGAGAAAACCACCTCTACCTTTGTTAATACTTACACCAAAATAAAAGTGACCACAGGATATGCATGAAGTTAAGTTAAACACGTGCATAAACACATAAAAAGAGAATAAATCATTTCAGTTTAAAAAAAGAAGTAAAACATATAATAACAGAAACTAAAAAATAAGACACATATACAAAAATATTTTGAAATACAATATTCATGCAAAATGATAACATACAAACAGAGATTTTAAATATTTCTCATTTACAAACTCATTTTCTTTTGATTAATGCATTATTAACTAAATTTTGACAAAAATAAATAAAATAAAATACTTAAATATTTATTTTATTAAAAAAATAAATAAATATAAGATTTTGCATGAGAATGCCACTCTGAAACTATTCACAGCAAATGCATTAATTGATTTTAGGACTTTTTATCAAAATACAGAGTACATTTCAATCATTACTCATTATCAAAAGGTTTGCTTATATAACCTGGAACAAATAAAATATTTTACATTATTCCTTATCATCTAGTATATCTATTGGTTGAGTATTTCATCAGTAGAGATTTCACCAAGGAATGAAGAGGTTAATGATTAGTTACATAAATATATTACATAACTTGTCCTGAGCAGATTTTCCATGCATTAACATATAGTTCTGTCATTATGCAGCTATTTTGAAGACATTACTTGAAAGGAGTCATTTATTATTTGAAAAATATAAAAATTACTTTGAAAGCCTTTGTAATATAGTCTTATGAGTGCAACAAGTATATTCAAGCCAAATAACAGATTAGAGACAAGTAATTAAAATAGATTCTGAACTAAACCTATGTCAAAATAACATAAAAGCTCTGATCGATAAAAAATGAAAATAGCATTCATTTACATGATGGATTCATGTTCATGACGGCATCAGTTATTATTAGAGGAAAGAAAAAGTGCATGTGAGGCATTACAGATATCAGAAGTTATTCATGAAATTTGAGAAACAGTAGTTTAAATATATACTTATTACCGTCATCAGTTTATATTTTACAGCAAATTTATACTACTAGATGCAAACTAGACTATTGTACAAATTTGCACAGTTACTAAAATCTTCTATGATATTTTAAAAATCCTCTGTCGAGTTTGATCCCTATATCCACAACTTTTTATTTGTACACAAGAAATCAATCTGCTATGTTAGTCCCTAAAAAGATTTTTTTTTTTTTTTTTTTTTTTGTGCTTCTACCTACACTTTTTACATACGGAATCAAGAAAAATCAAAAACTAAACCTGTGGCTATGTGATCCATGAAGGATCAAGAGCTTACAGTGTCTAAACAAGTTTACTTGACTTTGGCCCCTGAGGTGCTGCTATACAGCATATATGTTCTGGTCAGGTGGTCAGCCGAACACATGACTCTTGACGTTAAGCTCTCAAGCAAACTTGGTACTTATTTTATCAACACAGAAGGGAGAAAGATTGAGTGAAATTTGCCCAACTGACAAGGGAAACATATTTGGTACTGCCTGCATCTATCATTGAGACTTAGTGTATTTTAAAGTCCTATATTAGGAAATTTGAGAATAATGTTTTCTTTTATGGCAGCATAACTTTCTGAATATGAAATTTCCAAAACCATTTATCAGACTATTAAAATAGAATTTTTTAAAAAGGAAAACATTTACAAATACAAATTTAGCCAATAAGTATAAAATACTGCAAAAAATTAACAAGTTCTTTCAAAAATCTGCGAATTTGACTCTGAAAAGTTACATTATATTCACATTTTTGGCAGAGAAAAAGATGACTTTTTAAAAAAAGTAGAGTTTTTCAGCAATCCTAGCCAAATGCCATAGCTGCTTGCCATATGTTAAATATCAGTGGTTTCAACTTCTCTAAAAATTGCAATGTCTGATTTAATTAGGGGCAGTAATTTTTTCTAAATTGCATAAAAATTGTAATTTATTTTATGATTACTTATACCAAAAGACACAACATTTAATTAACACAACAAACAATACATTTTAAACATTCAAATTTTATATTTCACTAGAAAAATAGTTTTCAATTATCTTGAAAGCTTCAAACAGAAAATTGTCTGCACAGAAATAAAACCAAATTCTTTCTTCTAATATGTACCATATATATTCTAGGGGTAAAGAGGGTGAAAATTTTGTAATACTATATTTGGCAACTTAACTCATTTTTGGCATGAAATAAATATAAATGAAAAAAATTAAAAGTACAACAAAAACATATAAAAAATAATTTTAACCCCCTGACTGCCAAGCAAAAGGGCAAAATTGTATTATTTTCCCTGTGAGAAATTTTAATGATTCTCTAACTTTTATGTATAGAGTACAAACTACACCAAATCTGGATGCTAGGTGTGAGCAGCACCAAAAGTGGTTTTCTTGTTATGCTACTGGGCTTCCAAGAAATATGAACTACTAAAATAACCAATTATTTTACAAAATATTGCAATAAACACAATTAACTAATAAGCTTTATATTAAGATTAATGAATTTTTAAGGATGATATCCTTGAAATACAGCCTAGCAATAATAAAAATGGTTTACTAAAAAATTAAGAATTTAAGATTTAGCCACAATGGTGTTAATTGATCATAGCTAAATAGAATAAAGTTTAAATAAATTTGTTTTGACAGTCTTCCAATGAAGTACTGTACTAAGTTTCAGCTTTAATGATCAAATTTAATACATAAATTTATTTTTAGTAAGTTTGGGTTATTCACAGTCCTTTTTTAACAAGCAAAATTAAAAGAAATTATTATCTAATATAAAAATTGCTTAATTGTAGCAAGAAATGTTCACATGCAATTGAAAAAAAATTTCACCACCAAAAATAATTTCTATTTTCTTTTTATTTCTCTAAGTAAAATGTTTTATGTATCACACATATAATAAAAATGTTTACTTAAAAAAAGTATGTTATACACAATAAGTACAAAAAAAAAAAAAAAAAAAAAAAAAAAAATTAAAACTAAAAACCGACAAATTTTAACCACAGGATGGCCATCATCAAATGTGTCAGTTTTTAGGCTTTAAAAATTTATTTTTAATGTCTTGAAATTTTTTACCTTTTGTGTATAATAATATGTCTTTAAGTAAACCTTTTTATTATATATGTGATGTTAAATTTCAGGGACCGTTCAAGTATTACGTAAGCACTAAAGGGGGAGGGAGGGGTCCAGAGTCTGCTTATTTTTTCTGACAAGGGGGAGGGGGGATCATGACAATTCTTACGTAAGCATTAAACAACGAAGCAACTGCAGTTCAAATTCAACAAGCAAACAAAATAAGATGGGGAAAGAGCATTCTACAGTCCGTTCGAAATTCGCGTTTATTTTCGATTTTATCCTTTGCTTATCCATTGGCAGTCGTGTGACCCGCATCACCCACTCGCCCTTTGTCTTCATTGTTGTCTGTTAAATTGTGTGCCAAGTCAAGTACATTGCAAGACTAGAAAAACACAGGAACCGGTGTGGCTGGGTTCTGTTGCCAGGGTAACTGGTCAGTTGACTTTATTTTAGGTAAGTCCAGTATTTTCTTTTCTCGCGTTCAATCGGTCATGGAATACCGGGAATTTTTGAAGAATTTCTGAAAATGTTTGTCTTTCCGCTCCTATTGTCGAACTTCCTTCTCTACAGGTTTTGGAACTTTAGAAAGCAAAAAACCTACTTGGGGTTTTTATTGTCTTGGATACACAGCACAGATATTTATTGTTTTAGTTATGTTGCATAGTGAATTTACATAATGAATTTTTAGTGAAATATTATTGCTTTTAGTTGCATATTGAATTTAAACAGATTAACATCAGATTAAAATATGAACACCAAATTGAACTCCAACATTTGTATGATTCATGTCAAAAATTTTAGTTATGATGCCTAAGTAAGTTAAGACTTTTTGTATATCTTGTTTTATTGTTTTATTGTGATAAATAACAATATATTTAAACCATTTTGTATTCTGTGGTTTGTTTAATGCAATAAGCAGCAATATATTAAAACAATTTTATATATTTTGACATGACAATCCCTATATGCCTATATAAATTTGTAGGATTGATAATGTAATTGATTGGTAACTTCTAATAAGTCAAGAAGTATTGATGTATAAACTTTCATAAAATCTTACATAAGCAAAGGGGGGGGGGGGTCTAGCATTTGCTTATACTTTCTTACAAGGCGGGGGAGGGGGTACAAAATGACTAAAAATATGCTTACGTAATACTTGAACGGTCCCTTCAAAACCTTTAATTTATGTTTTATATATTTTCCATAAAATTTGATGAACTGTCACATGTCTGGTATGGCATGAGGCTAATCAATAGGCATGGTCATACATACCTTTTATAAAATCCTGAATGATTTTAATCAACACAAAAATTAAACAATTTTTTTAAATATATTAATCAAAAATAAGTGAGTGACACAAAAGAATTTATTCACCAAGTCATAAAATGATAATCATACCTTGGCATTACTAAATATGTTTAGAATTCTGCCACGTTTTTTATTTTTACCACCAGAGAGTGTTCCTTTGACTGTTGAGATGTCTGTCTTATTTGAATATGAATTTGAAATATCTCCATTACGAGGATTACTTAGATCTTCAAATGGAATATCTTCAGGTGGATCGTAGCCTGATTTATATTTTTCTATCACTAGTAATGAATCCTGAAATGAACAAAATAGCATGTATGATATCTGTCTAACCAAACCTAAAAGAATCTATTACATGATTATAAGCCTTACTCTCTGCCTTTTTCAAACTATTAAGGTGTCACCTGCACTCTGTACCTTTAAACCAATTCTTATTTTCTTTAAAATGCAATCCAAAAAGATAAGAATGAAAAGGAATTTTACATTATAAATTTATAAAATAATTAGTTGATCAGTTAGTTATCTAAAAAACAAGCTTATACTGAAGAAGAACAGCAACAATTTAAAAAAAACTTTCATACTATTTGCAGAGGGTTTTGAAAAGATTGGGTACATAGTTATGCTCAGATTTTATCATGATACTTGTACCCATTAACCATGTATACATATTGGATTATGTTTTTAAAATGTACCACTGTATCAAAGGATATAAAAGTTAAATCATCTCATTATCTTATTTTGAAAATATATCAATAAATTTTCACTAAAATCATCTTTATTTAATTATTTTTATTTGACATGAAAATTAATAGTACATAATTTCTCTTTATATGAAAATTAGTTTGAGATGTTAAAGATTAAAATTATTTACAATTCTGATAATGAAAAATCTAAAAACTAAACAATAAGTCTTTATTAGATCATTTATCATTAAATAAAGGCATAGTACCTAAAGTCGTCATCTGGCCCATCCATCTGTCTGGACGTAACAGTACAAAATCTACCATACTGAATAGTTTGTAATTTTATTTAAATAATGTAACATCTTTTCATTGAAAATATTTTTTAATTAATTTTTAAACTTAAAGTATTTTCAGTTTTAAAATTTAAAATTCCCCCTTAAAATATTTATTTTCATAAAATTTGTTATTTTTTACTTAAAAACAATTCCAATTCATTCCTCTAGAAAGATTGTTAAAAATAATTTTAAATTAAATTAAAAAATATCCCAATTCTAATATTTCTCTAAAAACATAATACTTTTTACCATAATTCTTAGAAATAAAATTCAAATTAATATCCTTTAATGATTTTTTTTTTTTTTTTTTCAGTTTATACAAATAATTTTGTTTTTTGTGCCATCAATCACAACGGCCAATCAGCGACTTTCCTGCCTTTTTTCAATGATTAAATTCTTGCATTTATACAAACCTTTGACGAAATTCACATTTTTTATGCAAACATTGGATGAAATTAGTGTTTCATGTTTTTACATGATCTTTTGATAAAATTTGCAGTTTTTTCGTAGATTTTTGACGAAATTAGTTTTCTTTTTTTTCCCCCACACGATTTTTTCATAAATTTTAGATTTTGTCTAAGATCCCATGTCAAAATTTGCACTTTTTCAAGCAATCAATCCTTTGATGAAATTCATGATTTTTTTTTTTTTTTGTCATAATTTTCATCCAATACCTGTGATGCTGTAGCTTTTGTTGCAGATCTAGAATAATTATGGATAAATCATGATACTTGGCACCGCTGTAGTATGAACATGCCTTATTTGTAACATTTGACATACAATTTCCAACTTGTTGATAAATAGCATAAACACAAGTTTAATTATACAATTGTTAAAATTTTCAAAAAGTTAAGTAATCTTATTGAACTAAACCGCTTAAAAAAAGCAGTTATTTTTTTACCATTCTAAAATTACAAATTACTTATAATCCATATTTTAAAACTCACTATCAGTTATTCACTATATTTGCTATAAAACTAGAGTGAAAATTAAGGTACTGTACAAGGTATGAATAAAAATGTTTTATATACCTCTCTTGGATTTATAGATTCGGCTGCACTAATTATACCATCTAAACATTTCTGAATAATAGGTAATATATTTCTGTGGGTATCTGCAGTCTTTTTCATTACATTCTGTACACAAGCTATTCTCCTCTCTTCCATGTCTTGAAGTTGCTGGAATAAAAGAATAGAAAAATTTCAGAAAAGGCATGAAAGTACAACTTACTATAATTAAGAGGTTATGTCACTCATGCAAAAACACCCATCAAATTCAACGAGGTAAGATTATTTAAATATTTCATTTGCATTTCAAGATTTTTAAATTTTTTTTGGTATTAAATAGTTTAGATTGATACACATTCTCTAAAAAGGCCATTCTTGCTTTTTTTTTTTAAATTTTGTTTACCATAAAACTTTGAAATTTCTTATGAAAAGGCAAAGCCAGTATTATCTTTATTTTTAAAAACAAGCAGGATGTGCAAACACAAAATATTTATTTATCTCCTACATGTTAATATTTCCTGAAAAATGAAGTGTAGCAGCACCAGAAATTAAGCAGTTTATACCAAAATCTAGTCAGCAACAACTTATAACAAACTCTAACTAGATCTGAAGTTTGATGAAAATTCATGCATTAATTTGTGAGATAGAATCATTGTTAGAAATAAAAAAGATCTGGATAGAAGTGCCACCTATTGAGTGATTTACTCCAAAAACTAAAGAATGCTAATTTATAATCAGGGACTAACTGAATCTGAAGTTTAGGGAAAATTTGTGCATTAGTTCTTGAGTTAGAGCTATTGTGATAATTATGAATAATGTTGCATAGGAGTGCCACTTATTGGGCGATTTATACCAAAAAGTAATCAGCAACTACTATCTCATGGACTAACGGAATCTGAAGCAGTGGCGTAGCTATGTTTTTTGGCGCCCGGGGCCAGCAAGAAATTTTGTGCCCCCACCCCCATATAGATATATAACAATTTCTCTCAATTTGGCGCCCCTAGGCCTCGGCGCCCGGGGCGGACGCCCCCCCTTAGCTACGCCACTGATATGAAGTTTTATGAAAATCCAATCATTACTTCTTGGGATATAGCTACAGCAGAAATCGTAAAAATGACAGCACATCAGTGCCACCTGTTCAACAATTTACACCAAAAAGTCATTAGAAACAGGGTTATATCAGGGAATAAATGAATCTAAAATTTTATTGAATTTTGTTCATTAGTTCTTGAGATAGAACGCCCACAAAATTTGTGTCATACATACATACATACATACAGACAGACAGACATACATATAAACAGACAGACAGTCAGACATTTTATGAAAACTAGTTTTTTGGGTTATCCAATCCTCTAAAATGTATAAATCTGTCAAAATTTTTTTACGAATCCAATATTTTTTTTCTTGTACGTAAAAATAGAACAAAGTAAAAATTTATCTCTCCATTAATTGAGAGATTTCGCTCAAAATATCAACAGTTGCAATAATAGTGCATGTGTAACAAACTTTCCCTGTGTAGTGCAACAAATCTTCATTAAATTGTAATACAGTAGACTCCCTCAAATCCGCACAGCTTGGGACCAGAGGTTTTGCGGATTTTAGAATTTTGCGGATTTTAGAATTTTGCGGATTTCTGGTCATTGCTTTGTTTACATTTTTAAAAAAGTAATTTGAATGTAATTAATAATGGAATCATAAGTATAATGAGTGCTTACAATATGTTAAAATATTAAAATAAGTGATAAACTAAAATAATAAAAATTTAGATAGTTTTTAAAATGATAAAAATATTAAAAGCAAAGGTCAAATTAATAATCAATAATGTACAATTAAATATTCATTATAAAGATGAAATATGTTTTTCCTAAATTATTCAATGAAACTTGCCTCATAGAGGCACATTACTAATTCACATCAAGATAATAAATTATTGAAGTTTTATTTCAGTTTTAGCCAGACTTAATAACTAAAAAAGCTTGATTCATATATAAATATATTTTGGTAAGATTATGATTACCAATAATATTAGCAATATCTTTATTTTTTCAGAAATAAATTATTCTTTCTTCATGAAAAATCATGAATTCAATAACCTTAACAAAAATTACAAATTAAAAAATATATGGAATTGATATAAAACTAAAAAAGTCAAATTTTGCACCTACATCTGAACTGAATGTTTCATTGTTTACATCCATAAAATATGTGCTGATTTTAGAGAGTTGCAGATTTTAGGAGTGCGGATTTGAGGGAGTCTACTGTAGTTAAAAATTCAAGCACTCCAGAAAAAAGTGCACTATAAAGCCACTGCAAAAAAAGAGAAAGAACTATCTGCAGGGTGTTTTGTTTATTCAACTCTGTGAAGTTGGAAGCTAATATTATAAAATCAGCTTTCGACAGATAAGTTTAGTTTTGTAGGAAAAAAAGTGTGAAAGATTTTTCTTTTTATTTAAAGAAAATAGTGGCATGCATTTTTCAACATTTTGGAGCGAAAAAAAATATATGTACATAATCATATATATGTGAGAAAAAGAGAGGGCGCAAAGAAGAGAAATGGATAAGGGGCAGGTGCATTTTTTATATCTAAAAAGGACAAGGCATTTGGCACTTAAAGCAAAAAGAGTATTGCACAGTGATCTTTGCAAAATATCATATGAGCAAACTATGCAGTATAAATACAAACTAACCTTGGCACATGAAATCAACATGGTAAAAAAATTTTGGCAGCAAGTTGTGATGAAAACACATTCCAAAGATTTTTAGTAGAGGGTCTATAAGAGGAATTTTTTTAAAATGAAATCAGTTGAAAGCTGGAGAGGAGGCTGATATTCGGATGGGGGCTTATTTTCAGAATTTTACAATTCAGTATAAAAAAAAGCCTTTGTAGCAATCAATGTGAAATAAATTCTCAGTATTTATATATTATTTTTGTTTTATGATCAGCACAATTTAGTTCCAATTTAATTTTTGCTTTTCCTTTTTACTGGAGCAGTTCCCAAGTTTGTTCTTTGAATGTTTGATTTGCTCTTCTGCACAGCTTTGTGTTATGTATGCATTTTGATTTCCTTCTTGTTTCTCTCACATTTGGCAATTTTCTGATTTCATGAAAAGCAAACTTCTGCTACGTAATTACCTAGATATGTTATTTTTGGTGCTGGCTTTCTATTTAATCAACGAGGCATTGCCTTGCACGGGAGCATCTTTCCTCTCTAGTTTTGTTCTCGGAAACAATGTTTTTAATCTTCATGTGATGTTTATTTCGAAAGTACCTGTCCGATGGGCATTCGGATAGACTAATTTGGTGTAGGAAAAACTAGTTTATCCGATGAGCATTAGGATGGACTAGTTTGGCCTAGGAAAAACTAGTTTATCCGATGAGCATTGGGATTGACTAGTTTGGCCTAAAATCGGGTTTGGCCTGTAACATATATATATATAAATACTATGCGTAAATATCATGCAATGGATAATAATAATAATAATGTACCAAATAAACAAAATTAACATTTATGATGATACAGCAGAAAAAGTAAGATTGTAGCAGAGAAAAATTATAAATGAAAAAACATTTATTATAAATTTTTTGTAAGATTAACAAAGTCTTGAACTTCATTTACATCTTGAAATGTATTATGGCTTGCTAATTAATAGACTGTTGTAATAATCAAAACATAAGTTTTAATTTAGTTTAATATGGTATGATACATAATGATATGATAATGGTTAACATATGTTAACTATTGCTTTTGATTAATAGGAGAATAGGCCAAGAAGATTTCTTAAGGAATTATAATAACACAATTTTTTTAGTTTAGTTTAATGATGCAAGTCAAAACGATAAATCAGAGTTCATATTTTCACTGATATTATGTTAAAATAGAAAAGCAATAAATTTAATAGAAATTCTAGAAAAAAAATGCATAGATTAAAAAAATTACCAACAATGCTCTTCTGTATGTAATAATAATATCTATATAAAACCAACAAATAAATATGCAACAATTTATTTTTTAATAGACCACATGAATAAATTCATTTACAATTGGAAGACGAAAATTCCCCAATAAAGTCAGAACAAAAATTCACCTTCCTCTCTTAAAAATTCTGCATAGTAACAGAGTGTATTTTCTACACTTTTCTGAACTTTTACTCTTTGGTCAATCATTAGAGTCAAACATTTTCATTCTATTTTCACTAAGGCAGTCCTTGTATTATTTTTTAAACTGTCAATACTTATAAATACACCTGTAAAAAAAAAGCTTTAAATTCTATTATGATTCTACATTGAATATTAAAATAATAATAATAATAAGCCTGTAATACCTGAAAAATATTTGGCATTAAATCTGTGTAATGAACCCTCTGTAATTCATTAGTTTTTTGTAGCTGATTGGCATAGTCTGTTTTACTCTCTTCACACGACCTGCTCTTCTGCTGGGCATGAAGTCGAGCCTGAAAGTTAATGAAACCTTAAAGTTAATAAAATGTAAATGTGCAAAAAGTAAATTAATTGCTTATAGATGATCTTTTTAAAATATTTTTCCGGAAAAAAATTGACACATTTGTAAATGTAAAAGAATGAGACTTGCAGAAAAAGTGATTTGAATCTGAACAGTTTTCCTTTTCAATAAATGGATTATATTTTGTTACTTTCCTCTATCTTCAATAGAAGAAAGTATTACAATTTAATTTTTTTTATATCCAATTTACAAGTTTTAGGTGTCCCAAAAAACAGGATAAGCAGTAATAGCAATTTGTGTCATTTTCAATATTGTACCATCAAAAAGTGTATGAACTAATTTCACAGAAATTTCAGTAAAAAAAGAAAAAATACTATGGTGGAAAAAAAAATTAAATATAAAAGATGTATGTAAAGTCATAATTATACACATTAGTATATAGTGTTATTTTAGGTAAAAGTACAAGAAATTCCCACTCAAAGAATTGGAAAAAAAAAAAAAAAAAAAAAAAAATGACATAATTATATTATAAAGCACAAACGTCATCAGTAATGCTAAGTTAGTTTAAAATTAGTCAATTATCAGTTTCATCAGGTATTGAGCTTTATGACTTTGAATGAAACAGAAAATATACTTTTATAAAGTTAGATTGAAAATTGTAAACTTAATTCACTGATTTGAAAAAATAATTCTAAGCTTTCATTTTTCAGTCTATAAACATTAGTTAGCTACAATAATGTAAAATAACATTTCCAGTGAAATAAATATGCAAAACTAAGAAAAAAATGACAATGTTATATCTGGTAATTAATTGTCATAGTTTAGTAAAGATTTCTTCTTCTAGTATCTGATAATGTTTGGGGCAGTAATGAATAAGATAGCCAACATTTTATCTTTTACATGTTATACTGTATTTTTAATAATAATACAATTACCTTAGGAAAGTGAGGAATTTATCAAATAGATAAACACATGAAACAACTACATAACTTATAGATACATACATTATTTTTAACTATCTCATTAAAATCCTTTTTTGATGATAAGCACTCAATTTATGCTTTTAGAAAGACACGTGCATAAAGAAGTTTCAACAAGAAACGAAAATTGCTTGTATAAAACAACAATAAAAAATAAAAATCTGATGATATGAATGTGATAATTTGCTGATTATTTAATTAAACTCATGGTCATAATTTTAGCCGGTTAAAATCGATTTTGACCAGGACACTGGATAAAAATGTTTTAATCCATCTAAAATTGGTCAAAACTGTAAAAACCATCTTAATGATTATTTTTACTTTGCAATTAAAAGTAACTTACGTAATAAAAATAACAGAGCAATCAAAAGCTAATACACTGACAAGTTAATGAGGATCATTTGTAAAATATGCATATTCAATACAATAAGAAAGATAGAAATTTAAAAATAAACCCTGCAATTGTAAAAACCAATTACATAAAAACATAAAACATGAGTTGCAGTTAAAAATTTAAGTTGTGGGAATGCAGAATTAAGTTATGAGTAACTTAAATAACAGTAAATGTTGTGGAAGAAAAAGATTTAGTCTGGAGCTTTTATGAAGAGGTAACTGAAAATTCTACAAGCTTAGTTTGTGGTCAATTTAATTTATAAGTGCAAAAGTATTAAGGTTGAAAAGACATCTAGAAAAATGTGAAAATACAAGTTAATTGCTCAAGGGCAGTTTAGTGAGGCTGATAGATCACATTCACAATTAAAGTGTATTTGTTTACATTAGTGATGCACAACCTTTTTAACCAGAAAATTGTTTGCCACCAGAATATTTGAAAAGCGGAGTTTCTTTTTTTTAATCTCAAAGTTTCTGTCATTACTATAAGTAAAATTATTCTGCATAAAAATAGTGGTATCATTTTGGACCGCGGGCCAGAGGTTGTGCACCCCTGGTTTACATAATTCTGAACAAACTCATATGAGTGTGAGTACTAATGATCACCTTCAGATTCCAAGTGTTCCAAGTAAAACCAAACAGCCTAGTATAGGAAAATTTGCAACAGCAGCAGCAATACAAAAAAACTTTGATCTGCAAACAGCAAAGTATTTTTACTCACACGTCTTTTTTCACAACTGGAAATGAATAGTAATATAATTTCCAAATTGAGATCTGGTTATGTACCATCTAATGGTGTTAAACTTGTCAATAACCTTTTAGATGATGTTCCTTTGAAGTTATGGATGCAACTTAAAATGAGCTTCATAGAAAAACTCAAATTGTAATCTTAATGCAAGACTAGTGGAGTAACATTCATAACTGTCATGACATTTTTAACAAATGTTAATTTTAATATATGTCTGCAAAATATTATATTAGCAGCAAATAAATTGAATAGTGAATTTTAGTGGTCAAAATTGATTTTGACCAGAATGGTTAAAACCAATACAAACCTAGATAAACTTCTATAAGATAAAAATACATAAGAAAAAATGGAAGAAATAAAAACATCAATATATGAGAAGAGGAGAGTACAGGAGAGACTACAATTTTTAAAGGAGGAAATATTTTGATCCCTATAAAATAATCTTTACACACATTTGTTTCAAGATTAAATCGGATATGAGTATTCATTTATCAAATAATATCAATCTATTATCCCATTTTTTTATTTCTTTTAAAGCAATTTATTTAAATTCAAATTTAAGCATAATTTTTTTTTCTTTTTTTTAATCAAGAAAAATAACAGGTAGATTAGTTAAATACAATTAAAAAAAAAAAAATCATTGATAATAATTAGGGATGGGACGAATATTCGGCCACTATTCGGTATTCGGCCTATTCGGCCCTTTTGCCGAATATTCGGTTGGCCGAATATTGAAGGCTTGTTGACCGAATACTTCGGCCGAATACTTCGGCCGAATACCTGTAGCCGAATATTTAGAGATATCTTGCCGAATATTGCTAAAATCTCGCCGAATAGTGAAAAATATCTTGCCAAATAAATTTAGGGCTTGAAGAATTTCATTCCACACATTTTTTTTTCTTTAATCCAAATTTGCTACTTCATTTGTGAAGTCCTTCTCATTCTTGCTAACAAAATATACAGTTATTCATATACTAAAAAATATACAGCTTTTCTGTGTTTCCTATAAAAGTTAGTGATATTTTAGAAATTGCTGCCCAAGTTGGGGATTTAATTGCACGGAAAATGTCTTCATTAGTGAATGATATATTACAATTCAAGATATAAAAACACTTATAGGAAAAATAAAAGAAAAACACTGCCTTATTCTAAAACACTCGAATATTTATTAATGTCTGCAAATTCCATGCACATATAAAAAAGTCTCTTATGATATTCATAACTTATTTTCTATAAAGTAAGAAATGAAAAAATTCATTCACTAGGTGTATTAAAGAAGATTCTTTTTCAAAATTAAATATCAAATATTACTATTCCATATACAACGGTACATCTGAAAACAGTACTGGTGTCAAACTAGATATGCATTAGATGACACAACTTGCTTTATGAAGATAGTTTTACAAATATTTAAACATAAATTCTAAATACTCAATAAAATAATTTTTTTATTCTATAGTTTTCGCTTTTAAATAGTTATCTGCATAATTACTGACTTAAATATGCAACATTATTATGTATATATTTTTAATTTACATCTTCCTTCATTCATGTTGTTATCAATTTCTGTTTATTCATTTAATGCTTGATGAGCAAGTGGAATATTGAAGTTGAATATTGTATACATCAATTCAAATGTCAAAGATTTTGTTAACATATGCATTCTACTTTAAGCATAACCTTTTGCTTTAACATAATTTGTAATTTACAATTTGGCAACTGATTTTAGAACAGTCTTGTTTTTACGAATTTGCTTATCATTAGGGATACAAACTCTAAATGATCAAATTTACTTTATTAAAGGTTATTTCATAAAATATCTTCTTGTGAGCTCTGAGAGAGAGATATTAAGAATATTATTGATTTTGGATGCAAGAAATTGTAAAAGAATCATTTGATAGTAAAAGTGAAGTACATTCTTCATAATTTAATGGAAATATCTTCCCATCTTGACTTACTGAAAATCAATTTGATGTACATTAGGATAAAAGAACTTAATGCAATTTCATAATTTTTTTGTGTTAAAATAAGTTTTTCAAATTTAAAAATACATTTAAAAGCACATTTAAGAGTAATAATTATGAATGAGCTCCTATTTTTTAAATTATGTATAATCAAAATTTATTTTCTTAATTGGAAAAAAAAGTTGCTATTCGGCCACCGAATATTCGGTATTCGGCCTAAAATTTGGCCGAATATTTGGTATTCGGCTATTCGGCCAAATCACTATTCGTCCCATCACTAATAATAATTTTATACATAAATTGCCTCGATGCTTGAATATATTTCAAATGGAATGAGTCATACAGCAGTTGTCTTCATTCCATAAAAATTCTAACAGCTTTATATTACTGCTGCTTTGTATTTAACTTTTTCATATTGCACTTTCTATTTCCTGCAAATATTTTGAGTATAGTAACAATAAGTGATGGTTGCAAAGAATAATATACAAGTGGAAGTTAATGTACTAAAAAATTGACTACTTACCACTAAATATTTTAATGATATAGTTCAAGAGAATATTCAACACATTAACTGCCACCTGTATATTATCCATTTCAGTCATTATCATATACAAACATTTGGTAAAAATAAAGATAGTATACTTTTACAAAGATTCAACAAAACAAAGCTATTGCTAAAAGAAAAATGCTTGAATAATTTACTGAAAATTGTATTGCAATATCTTAAACTGCACTTTTGGGTATTTATACTTAAATAACATATATACTTTTTACATCATCCATTTAAACGAATGTATGTATGTATAAAACTTACTTTCTCAACATCTGCTCTTGATAAATTAATATCTGCATCAATTTTTACAAAGGTATCATTGGCTTTTTCTGCTTCTTTAAAAGATTTTTCATATGCTTTTTTATTCTGCAATATAAATCACATATTTTACAAACAAAATGAAAATGTCTTACAAAATAAATTAATGTGAAAATGATTTTAAATATGTACAGAGAAATGGAAATAGATTTTAACAATACCTTATCTAATAAATATTTGGAATTCTGTAAATTACTTTGGTGTTTTTGAGCTTCATGTAAATGCTGAAAATTAAAAAAAATGTAAAAAATCAATTAAACACATGATTTAAGAGCGCCAAAAACAAGCAAATATTAAAAGAATAACATTATCGTAAGAAGAATAGAAGATCCTAAGAAGAATTATTATAAGATTATTCTAATAAAAAAGTTAATTAAATATATCAATAAAAAATTGCTTTTATATCAATAATAACATTTTAGAAATATACAGAATAGTAAAATCTTAAAGTTTCACTTTCTATCCATTTAACTTGTTTCTTTGAATTTTTTTTTTTTTCCCCTTTCCTGAAAACAATTTTAAATTACTGTTGAACTGTACTAAAATGCTAAGCTGTACTAGATGGGACAACTTCACAGTCATAAAAATTATATTAAGTTATAATTATACTGTGGCTTCCACAAAGATTTCTTTTATGGGGGCCGGAGGGTGGAGAGAGGTAGTATACAGTGCCAGCAGAAAACAAAATCTTGACACTTGCAATTTCAGTTAAATACCTAAAAATAAAAATTGTTAAATATCTAAAAATATACACGAGAAATGACTTCAAAACTCGAGATGTATAAACAAAATAGTAGTACAGGTCATGTATTTTCATGAAGAGTTTTTCCCGAAATCCCATAGGGAACCCTCAACAAATTGAAAAGGAACAAAGATCTTTTGGATGACCCTGTCAAAACTAATGTAGCAAAAGCATTCAAACTGCAAATTATGATTAAGTGGCTTATTATAGTAAATTGTGTTCATTTTTATGAATATAGCATATATACTCAGGGGACCGTTCAAGTATTACGTAAGCACTAAAGGGGGAGGGGGGAGTCCAGAGTCTGCTTATTTTTTTCTGACAAGGGGGAGGGAGGATCACGACAATTCTTACGTAAGCATTAAACAACGAAGTAACTGCAATTCAGATTTAACAAGCAAACAAAGTATGATGGGGGAAAGAGCGTTCTGCAGTCCATTTGAAATTCGCCGGTTATTTTCGATTTTATCTTTTGCTTATCCATCGGCAGTCGTGTGACCTGCGTCACCCACTCGCCCTTTGTCTTCATTGTTGTCTGTTAAGTTTTGTGCCAAGTCAAGTACATTGCAAGACTAGAAAAACAGAGGAACCGGTGTGGCTGGGTTCTGTTGCCAGGGTAACTGGTCAGTTGACTTTATTTTAGGTGAGTCCGGTATTTTCTTTTCTCTCGATCAATCGGTCATGGAATTCCGGGAATTTTTGCAGAATTTCTGGAAATTTTTGTCTTACCGCTCCCATTGTCGAACTTCCTTCTCTACAGGTTTTGGAACTTTAGAAAGTAGAAAACCTACTTGGGGTTTTTCTTGTCTCAGATACACAACACAGATATTTATTGTTTTAGTTCAGTTGCATAGTGAATTTACATAGTGAATTTTTTATTGGTCCGTAATTTTAGTTATGATGCCTAAATAAGTTAAGACTTCTTGTATATCTTGTTTTACTGTTCAATGTGATAAATAACAATATATTTAAACCATTTTGTATTCTGTGGTTTGTTTAATGCAATAAGCAACAATATATTAAAACCATTTTATATATTTTGATATCACAATCCCTATATGCCTATATAAATTTGTAAAAACAGTACCAAATTTTGCGAAGTTTTTTGATTATAATTTGCAGAATTCTTAATAAAAAACAATGTTCTTTTCACAAAATATGAGAAATAACATTATACATAATATCCTGTAATCAAATAATAATAATAATAATGATGATGATTGTATGAAAAATCAACAGATTTACTAAAAGCTTCAGTGTGCATGCATGAACTCAAAATATAATTTAAATAATATTTTAACTAAATGTATAGAGCAACTTTTGTGAAAATTTCAAAAACATAACTTTAAAATTCTGAAAATTATCGTCGATAGAATAACATCAAAATTCGTTTTTTTTCAAAATGAAACAAAAATATGAGGAGTTGTACCTAAATATAGTAATATGTGCAATATTGTGTAGATACTAATCAATGGAACATAAATACAGTTTCTCATCTTTTTGCTTCATTTTGGAAATAATGATTTTTGATCTTATTCTATTGACGATAATTTTCAGCTATGTTTTTGAGACTTACAAAAGTTGCTGTAAACATTTAGCTAACACATTATGCAAATTATATTTTGAATGAGTTCACGCATGCTCACTGAAACTTTATTTAGTAAACCTGTTCATTTTTCAGACGATTATTAATATTTGTAATTTTGATTACAAGGTGTTATATACAATGTTGTTTGTCATATTTTCTGAAAAGAACACTTTTTAAAATTAAGAACTATGCAAATTATAAGCAAAAAACTTGGCAAAATTTGGAGCTGTTTTTATATAAACCTTAATTTCTCTTCGAGTATACATGCTACATTCATAAAAATGAACACAGTTTATTACAATAATCCACTTAATTATAATCTGCAGTTTGAACTAGGGATGGGATGAATACTCTGCTACTATTCGGTTTCGGCTCTTTTGCCGAATATTTGGTTGGCCGAATATTGAAGGCTTGTTGACCGAATACCTGTAGTCGAATATTTAGATATCTTGCCGAATATTGCTAAAATCTCCCCAAATAGTGAAAGATATCTTGCCAAATAAATTTAGAATTTAAAGATTTTCAGTTCTTGCAATTTTTCTTTCTTGAATCTAAATTTGTTATTTCACTCATGAAGTCCTTCTCATTCTTACTTACAAAATATACAGTTATTCAGATACTAAAAAACATACCGCCTTTCTGAATTTCCTATAACTGTTAGTGATATTTTAGAAATTGCTGCCCAATTTAGAGATTTAATTGTACGGGAAATGTCTTCATTAGAGAATGATATATTACAATTTAAGATATAAAAACACTTATAGAAAAAAAGGAAAAGAAGAAGAAAAAAAAAAAGCACTGCCTTATTTTAAAACACTCGAATATTTATTAATGTCTACTAATTCCATGCACATATAAAAAAGGCTCCTGTGAAATTCATAACGTATTTTTTATAAAGTAAGAAATGAAAAGATTCATTCACTAGGTGTATTAACGAAAACTCATTTTCAAAATTAAATATCAGATATCACTATTCCAAATACAACGGTACTTCTGAAAACAGAACTGGTGTCAAACTAGATATGCATTCTAGATAACACAACTTGTTTTATGTAGATGGTTTTATAAATATTTAAACATAAATTCTAAATACTGAACAAAATAATTTTTTTATTCTATAGTTTTCACTTTAAAATAATTATTTGCATAATTACTGGCTTAAATATGTAACATTATTATGTATATATTTTTAATTTACATCTTTCTTCATTCATGTTGTTATCAATTTCTATTTATCCTTTTAACGCTTGTTGAATAAGTGGAATATTGTATGCGCTGATTGAAAGATTTTGTTAACATATGCAATCTACTTTAAGCATAACCCTTTTCTTTAACATAATTTAAAGCTTCAAAACTGATTTCAGAACAGTCTCGTTCTTACGAATTTGCTTATCATTAGGGACACAAACTCTAAATGAACAAATTTACTTTATTAAAGGTTATTTAAGAAAATATCTTCTTTTGAGTTCTGAGAGAGGGTGTTTAAGAATATTATTGATTTTGGATGCAAGAAAGGGCAAAAGTATCATTTTATAGTAAAATTGAAGTACATTCTTCATATTTAATGGGAATATCTTCCCATCTTGACTTACTGAAAATCAATTTGATGTTTCCCTTAAGATAAAAAAAAAAATAATAATGCAATTTCGTAATTTTTTTTTTTTTTTTTTTTTTTTTTTTTTTGTGTGTGTGTGTGTGTGTGTGTGTGTGTGTGTGTTAAAATAAGTTTTTCAAATTTAAAAATACATTTATAAGCACATTTAAGAGTAATAATTATTAATGAGCTCCTATTTTTTAAATTATATAATAAAAAAACTATTTTCTTTATTGGAAAAAAAGTTGGTATTCGGCCTAAAATTTCGGCCTATAATTTCAGTATTCGGCTAAATCACTATTTGTCCCATCCCTAGTTTGAACGCTTTTGCTACATTAGTTTTGGGTTATCCAAAAGATCTTCATTCTTTTTCAGTTTGTTGACAGTCCCCTATGGGATTTCAGGGGAAAATCTTCCCAAAAATATATGACCTGTACTATTTTGTTTACACACCTAGTTTTTCAGAATAATTCCTTATGCATACTTCTAGATATTTAACAAAACGTCTAAAATCGCAAGTGTCAAGGTCTTTTTTATTATTTTTATTTTTTTTCTTTTGGCTGGCACTGTAAGATTAAGTTTGTATTCAATAAATGATAAAGTTAATTGCATTTCACAAAGCAGGTAAGACTTTTCCCCCTTTTGTATTATTTCTTTGACACCTTCTCATATACCGCAGTTATGTTATAACGCAGATGTGAAACATCTTTCCCAACAACCACATTATATTGGGCTTCTACTGTAGTTATTTCATTTAGAGGAAAAAAAAGAAGAGCTATACTTCAACTATTACTATTAATCATATTCAATACTATTAAGAAATCACCTCAATATTAACATTACTTCCTCTGTGTTTCTGAAAATAGCTAAAAATAATACTGATGAATGGGTCTCTGAAATTCAACTTCAAGTAATGTCTCAGTTTCTGGCAATGAGATAGAGTCTGTGCATAAGTTAGAAAATTGTAGTTATTTTATTTGTCAATAAGCAGCGTTTCAAATTGTGTTTTTAAAGAATATTTTTATTCACCCTCATTTTCTTCGTAAAAGCTATATAATAAAGGATCTATTTGCTGAATGGAAGCTCAATTGAAGTGCCATTTCTTACTCAAAGATTCATTTAGGAATTATCGTAAAGTACCAAAAGTAAGCCCCCTTCAAATATTACCTTCTCTCCTAATACATATGTAATTTACCTTTTTTGAAAAAGTGCCATTTATAAGTGCACCCCTTCAAAATACCTTCCCAATTTCCTTATCTTTTTTTTAAAGAAGTCTGTCTTATAAGTCGCTTTTAAAATCATTCAAATTTCCCGTGTGCTTAAGCGGGACTTACTTTCAGTATTTTACGGTATCTGTTAACTGACACACACATACATATATAAAAATCATAATTACAATACTTTCCTAGCACTGTGTGTTTGGAAAGTAAAAACGGGAAGTATACCAAGTACATGTAATTACTTAAGAGTTACATAAGGGATAAAAGTTTAACAACCACTGGGATAGATAAAATAACTATTTGTGCATATAAAAGCATTTTTCTCAATTCAGAATTTGATTGCTTCCAAAAAATATTCATCAGAAATATACTTAGAAATTGGCTAAAATTTGAACAAACCTTTTTTCTTTCTTCTTTTAATTCTCTTACTAAATCGGTTATTTCTTTCATGATATTACCATAATATGTTTCTGAAACTAATTCATGTTGGCCAGCTATGTCATTAATTTCATTTAGCATTTTAACAAAGGCTATCGATGAGGAAAATCTAAGAGAAAAAATAAAATTATATTAAAAAAATTGATGCATAAAATATTTAATAAATCAAGAAAAAATATTCTACTAAAAAATTAGTGTATCCATAAAAAATGTGCACATTTAATATGAATAAAGAAAAAATATCAATTTATAACTATAATAGTGTCTGATGTATAGGACACTAATCTATGCTTAAAATGCTGCTTTAAAATAAGGTTATCTTATAAAATGAAAGTGCATATCTCCCTTTTCTCCCGCACATTCCTTCTAGTATTATAACCTCTAGTACATTTGTATGATACACTTTTGCTATTAAGTTACATAAAAATGAAATATATAATTAGTTACATTACCTTAATTTATATATAATGGATCATCAAAACCTTGCAGTTAATTTTTTTATTTAATTCAAAATTTTAAAGGTGTTTTCTGGACAACTTCTACCAATATTTCTTTAGGGAATAATAATAATGAAGATTCCAGTACTTAAGATATCCGTGGCCATCTCTTTGATTTTGTTGATTTACAATAAAGAAGATATCAACCAAATTCCAAAGTATTTATATAAACCTACCAAGATTACAGACTTGTTCATATTTTAAGTAAAAATACTTATTCTATATTTCTTCTCTTGTTCATCTTAATTATCACAATGTAATAAGTTAAAATATGATTATTATTATTAAAATCAGTAATATAATTAATTTACACCACAGAAGAATCATATTTAGTTATAAAAATATAGCATTGTTGAATTCAGACGGCTCCAAGAAGGATATTTGCACTTTTTTACCATTGAAAATATATAATATCAAATCCTCCAAGAATTTAATTGCTGATTTAAATCAATTGATTAAAATTATTGACACGCTAATGTGCACTGACCAAAACTGTGAATGTTGATTTTTTTTCCAAACATTTCATTAGTTTTTTTTTTTTTTTTTTTAACAAAATGAAATAGTTGATAAAAATAAATATCACATTTTGATTCCTCATTAAATTTCATATATGAATAATGTGTTGATACATTTCATTACCACTATATTGCCAACAAAGTTATACATAACTGAAATTACAGAATGCCAAAATCACATTTGTGTGAAAGTTAAACTGGAGAATTTTGAGTCTATGAAAATATGAGTGGGCAGGAGTAACTTATTAATACTCATTAAATTACACTGAATTTTTTTATAGCTATTAAGAATATCAATTAAATTACTAAAGAAACTTTCTAAATTTTTGTACATAATAGTTTTCATTTAAAAAACAGACAAATAATTAATAAAAAATATCCATATACATCTTGAAATTAGGATAAAAAAATATTCCAAACAAACCCCTAAACAAAACCCCTAACAACTAAAATTAAGAGTTAACGAATATGTGATAAAAAATGCAAACATTAGACACAGTTTTGCTGCAAATAATAGTTCTAAATAATTATAAATCAGAGTTCCCAACTCTGTACAAATCTAAAATCATGCGATTTTATTTACAGAATCAAGAAACCTTATTTATGAAAAAAAAAACACAAATATGTATAATATTTTTTATAATTAACTATGCTTTTGAATAATGCTTAATATTGAAATTATGTAGATATAATTCTTACTCAATTAAGGTAACATTTCACCATAAAATTACAATGCATTTCGGTATCCAGTAAAATGTGTTGATTTATGGTGGCATTATTTCTTATTATTTGCTTCCCTTTTTTTTTATTTTTATTTTTGTATCTCACATGAAATGAGTAATGGATTAAATGCAAATGAGTAAAAGGCATGTAATGTAATTTCCAGCGCATAATCGGCAGATCAAACAATCATTTTTTGATCCAGAAATTTTTAAAAATAAAATATCACTATTTAGATTGCAGTAAATATTTGATTTTAATTTCTAAATAAAATTTCTGGGTTGAAAAAGAATTGTTTGATCCGCGGATTATATGCCAGAAATTACGGTAAATTTAAGTGTATGTAATACATGTATTTTAAACTAAATTATGTATTTTAAAGGAAATGGTTAAAGGGTTGTGTTTTAAATGAAAATAATACAATACCAAGAATAATGGCCATGGAAATAATACTTGGTATTTTATCATCTAATGATCTATTGTTATCATAGTATTTTATTTCTAACAGGATGTGTCAATTTTGCATTATTCAGAAACAAAAGTTACAAAAATTGCCTAGTAGCCCTAAAGTTTTAAGCATTCAATGTTGTTCATTGTACTGGTATAGCAGGTTATAAGTCAATTACATTGAAAAACAGTAATTTAATTTGCAATATTTATACATCATTGATCATACAACAGAGTAAAATAATGGAACATCAAAAAAGTAACAAAGAATCAGTAAAAACATTCCACAAAAAATAAGTAGAATAAAAATTAAGAAATTTGTTTTGATGTTTTAAATGAATAAATTATTCTTTAAAAATATCAAAATAAAATGCCAAACTTACTTGTCATCTTCTTCTTTCTTTTTTGGCTGATAATTTTTTACAAGTTTCCTGTAAAAAAAGAAAGGATTTTTTTTTTTTTCTAATCAATTAACAGAAAAATTCACATAAAATTAATAAAAAAAGTATTATTAGCAATAGGTGCAAGAACAAGCCCGTTATTTACTAACACTATTATATCATGAATTATTGTACACCATTATATCATGAATAAGTGGAAACAATTTCCACGTATAATGCATACAATTTTTGATATAAGAAATTCTAAACAAGTTATTAAAAAGAATCTTCACAATGCAAATAATGTAACAGAATTTAAAACGTTTTGAAAAAATGGTACTAGTCATTAAATCTTGTGGAAAGGATGGTACAAACTAGAGATGCAATGATTATTCGACCATAGTCGAATAATCGACTCATTCAGCCTATCTGCTGAATATTCGGCTTCGGCTCAGTAGCAACTCTATTATTGGTCTTTGGCCGAATAATACTGTAAGGTATACTTTTACATTTACATACTAAAACTTTTATGAAAATTGTATGCAAAAATAACTAATACTTTTTTTTTCATGACTTTCTTACCCTGTATGGATTTTATCTATCCATTTTTATATAAAAGAGTAATTTAGGAACCATGTTAAAAATTTTATGCTGTATCAATAATTACAAAAAGTATCTATCATAAGCTAATGTAATCTAATAAATTTAAAATTAATTTATTCAAAATTTTCCTAATGGAGCAATACAAGTAATTTCTAATTTTTACAAGCTTGATGGAAAAATTTAATAATTATCCCTTGTTACATAAGAAAATAGTTCTTTTATCGATATTTTTAATTAGACCTATAAAGAACATAAATATGTTTGTTGTATATGTTGCAATAGTTTATTTTGGAGAAAATGCAGTTAAAAGTAAAATATAATTTAATTATTATTATTTTTAAAAAAATATATTACTATTTCTTATTGAATAATAATAAAAGGAATGTAAGTACTAAATTCTTTTAATTAGTAGTATGTATAGGTTTTACATCAATATTTGATTTAGATTTTCTTTCACCTGAAACATTAAATTTATATTGTCTGATAATTTTAAAATTTTGCAAGTATTTTAAAATATAACAGTAACAATATACATAAAACATACTGTTCAAAAAAATCCCTGACTTTTCCATGTTTTCCCTGATCCTTTTAAAAAATTTCTCTGACCATTCTCAATAAAATTTCAGTTTGGCTTAAATATTGCTGTATAACCCTCTACAATAGGCAACTTTAATCTACATAAAGGCTAAAAAATGTATATTCTGTTTGAATTAGGGATGGGACGAATAGTGATTTGGCCGAATAATCAAAGACAGTATATTCGACAGCCGAATAGCGACTTTTTTTCCAATAAAGAAAAAAATTTTGATTATATAATTTAAAAAATAGAAACTCATTAATAATTATTACTCTTAAATGTGCTTTTAAATGTATTTTTGAATTTGAAACACTTATTTTAACACAAAAAAAAAATAATGAAATTGCATTATATTCTTTTATCTTAATGTACATTAAGATATCATGTGCACAAACATCAAATTGATTTTCTGTAACTCAGGATGGTAAAATATTTCCATTAAAATATGAAGAATGTACTTCATTTTTACTATCAAATGATACTTTTACCCTTTCTTGCATTCAAAATTAATATTCTTACAGAGTTTCCCCCAGAGGGTTTCAGGGGGGCGCTCCGCCCCTCCTGCCCTTTAGTTTAAAAACTAGCGCCCCTCTTGCCGCTCATTCAAAAAATTAGCGCCCTTCTTGCCCTACATTTGAAAAAATGCAGCCTTTCAGCGATGATGCGGACGCGCTATAGCGCATAAATTACTTAAAAAATCGGCGACGGAACGTAAAAAATGGCCCTTACGCGTCCCACGGTACGTGTAATTTTGTCAAAAAATTGCGAAAAAAAGTCAAATTTCACTTTAAAAAAATCGCGAAATAACAACCAATTTCCGACAAAATTCGCGGAAAAATGGCTAATTTCGTCACAAAATCGCGTAAAAACGGCAGATTTCGTCCATAAATCGCGATAAAGCGGAAAATTTTGTCAAACAATTCACGAAAAATGGCAATTTTCGTCAAGAAATCGCGATAAAACGGCAGATTTCGTCCGAAAATCGCAATAAAACGGAAAATTCTGTCAAAAGATTTGCGAAAACCGGCTAATTTTGCCAAAAATTCGCGAAAAAACGCAAAATTTATCAAAATATCCCGAAAAGACGGCAGATTTCGTCAAAAGATCCTGAAAAAATGAAAATTTCGTCAAAGAGACACACACATAAAAAAAGTTAATGCCAGAAATGAATTTTTCTGTTCTAAAAATTAATTTCCCTGGTTAAAAATTGTGTTTTTAATGCTCCGAAAAAGCAGATTTTGCTGCTTCACAATCAAGGCGTGTGAAGAGAAAATTGCACCCTAGGCATGATTAGAATTCAAGGCCGCCCCCCTTCCCTCCCAAGTTTTTCGTGTGACAGCCCAAAAATGACGTTTGTAGTATAAAATTGGCACCCCCTAAATTTCCGCAACCGGAGCGAACCCCTCCCCCCCCCCTTGTTCACAAAAAGAACCCTTTATTCAACAAATGTATTTTTTTTTTTTTTTCAAAATAAAGTCTTTTTCAATAAATCAAGCTTGCCCCTTACCAATCTTTTAACAAATTCGGCCGTTTTTTTCGCGATCTTTTAACAAAATTTGCCGTTTTTTCGCGATCTTTCACTGTATTTGTCGTTTTTTCGTGATTTTTAAGCAAAATCTGCCTTTTTTGCGATTTTTTTAACAAAATCTGCTGTTTTTTGACTGTCCAAAACTTTCTAAATGTGAATGCCGAAATCATCCGTTTATGAAACAAAAAGAACCCTTTATTCAACAAAAGTATTTTTTTTTTTTTTTTCAAAATAGTCTTTTTCAATAAATCAAGCTTGCCCCTCAACAATCTTTTAACAAATTCGGCCGTTTTTTAGCGATCTTTTAACAAAATTTGCCATTTTTTCGCGATCTTTCACGAAATGTCGTTTTTTCGTGATTTTTTAAAGCAAAATCTGCCGTTTTTTGTGTTTTTTTTTTAACAAAATTTATCTTTTTTATTCTTTTTGTTTAATTTTTTGTTGAATTTATTGTTTTTTTCTCGATTTTTGGACGAAATTTGTTTTTTTCACGGTTTTTTGAACCGCTAGATTCTAGATTCAGCTCTATAAAAGTGCCCTGAAGAATGTAAATAGTGCCCTTTTCAGAACAGTAGCGCCCTGCCCCTTTTTAAACCTGGGGGAAATTCTGTATCTTAATCTCTTTCTCTCTCAGAACTCACAAGGAGATACTTTCTGAAATAACCGTTAATGAAGTAAATTTGATCATTTAGAGTTTGTGTCCCTAATAAGCAAATTCGTAAGAATGAGACGGTTCTGAAATCAGTTGCCAAGCTTTAAATTATAAATTGCATTAAAGCAAAAGGTTATGCTTAAAGTAGAATACATATGTTAACAAAATCTTTGACATTTGAATCGGCGCATACAATATTCAACTTCAATATTCCATTTATTCACCAAGCATTAAAAGGATAAACAGAAATTGATAACAACATGAATGAAGGAAGATATAAAAAATATATACATAATAATGTTACATATTTAAGTCAGTAATTATGCAAATAATTATTTAAAAGTGAAAACTATAGAATAAAAAAAATATTTTATTCAGTATTTAGAATTTATGCTTAAATATTTATAAAACCATCTTCATAATGAAATTTGCAGACATTAATAAATATTCAAGTGTTTTAGAATAAGGCAGGGTTTTTCTTTTTTTTTTTTCTATAAATGTTTTTATATCTTGAATTGTAATGTATCATATCCTTCTCTAATGAAGACATTTCCCATACAACTAGGACTTCCCTCAGAGGGATTAGTCTGAGCGATATTGCTGAGAATGCACATTTAATAACTTGCGATAAGTAAAGAAAATGAGATGTTACCTTTAATTGGTCATTCATTGTGATAAAATATGATGAAAATAAGCATATTGAATCATAGAATTGCAAAATCTTATGTATAAAGTTGCATATACTATTTTTATAAAAGAAAAGCAAACCATGCATGGATATAAAATTGGAAATATGCAAAATGTTGAAAGTAATACAGAAAATAAAACACCAAATTTTCCTATATTGGAAATATAACTCTTTGAAATGATGTCATGAGCATAAACAGAAGCTTCGCACCGATTTGGGAAACTATAAATGATATAAACTATTATGTTTGAAGAGAATGGGGTGTATTTTATATGGTGTGAAACCCGTCCGAATAGTTTATAATGTTGAATATCTGTTTTCCACGGATGCAATGAGGTTGTCGATAAGAGTTAAGGAATATCCCTTTTTAAAAATTTGTTCTAAACGAGCACTTACATCTTATAAGTTACAGTGATGTCAAAGTTATAGTTTCTGACCCCAACAGTATCCTAGAAATTGCAATATTCTCAATAAATTGGGTTTAAACTTTTTCTAGAAAAAAAAAAAAAAAAATTAATTTGTGAAATTAAATTGTCGAATGTTTTAGAAATCGTTCATAACGAGAATATTATATCTTAAAAGTTGCCACCAAAAAAAGGATTTTAAATTTTTAGTCATATCAACATCAAAGAATTCTCAATTTTAGAACTTTTTTTGCTCGTGCATTGGTGGTGATTATTGTTCCTACGCAAAATATAGTATATTTTGCAGCAAAGATGGTTACTAACATTTTTTGGCCACATTATTTTTTAAATCGGCTACGTACTCCCAATGATAACGAAAAACACACAAACGTTAATGCTTTATAGCATAGAAATACAGAATCAAAATCTATTTATCTCCTATTATATACACACAAATTATCTAATTAGTGCTAGCAGATGCATTTTTAAATAAACATAGATCAATATAATGCTTCATTTTTCTTTTATTAGTATTTCTTAGTATTCATTTTTCATTTATTTGTATTATTCAGTAAAAAACTCACTTTCTTAAGCCCGAAATACATCAAACTTTCTATAAAAGCGCCTAAGTCCATATAACAGCGAAGTATTGTGAAGAGTATTAAATACAAGGTAGTAAGACACTTAGCCAAACTCAGGTAATAAATCGCCAAATATTGTTCTTTTCGCCCTCTCTCGAAATAAATTTTTTCCGTACATTTAAAAAACACGATTTTGAGTCATCTTATTTAAAATTCAAATAAATAAATAAGAGGAAGCAATAATAGCATAAGTCAAAACATTTTATTTCAGCATCATGGAATTGTATCGTAGTTACACATGTGGAAAAAACTGCGTTTGGCCAAAAAACGTTGTCTTCACTAAATTTGAATCCGATTAAAAAAAGTACCGTGATTAATTAAAATGTTATAGGCAGAGCTGCCAAGTCTCCGACATTTTAATACAGGATACCGGTATTTTAATACGGTATTTAAATGTTTTATTAAATTGGAACATTCTGCGGATTTAAAAAATAACTTTTCCTATAAGAAAATTCTGCTGTGCAATGAGCGGGGGCTTGGCATCCCTGTATGGGAATATTTCGTAATCTACTTTTTGACTTTAAAAAAAGCAACGACCATTTTTCGGGTACAAAAAGTATTGCTAATTGTTCCATTTTGCATACAAAGTACTGATTGTAATATTAATACATCTATGGTGATAAATTTCCAATAATTTTTCAAATCCCATTTATTTCATTAAAAATATAAATCTTTTATTCATTTAGTTTAAAATAAATGGTTTTTAACTAATTTCATAATACTTTTGAAATATCACTTTTCATTGGCCATTTTTTTAAAGCATTTAGAAAATGGTTGTTTTCAGTCAAATATAGATTTTGGTCTGTCCGCATTTTATTTTATTATTATTATTATTTATTAAATGGTGGGGAAATATTCATACTTAATCCATAACGTACATAATATATGACTCTGTTATTACATAAGTCACCTTTTTATTATCATAAAAATTATGTTTTTACTGATTTTTACTAACTCAATAGGAAAAATTTTGTGCTTCGAGCAATAGATGTCCGCATTTCATTTATTTATTTATTTTAACAAAATTCTTCGTATTTAGAAGAATTTTTATTTAAATAGGAAATCCAAATGTCGCTGTTAATAAAGAAGAAAGTTACAAAAAAAGTTACAAAACGAGTAGACGCATACTATCAAATATTGAAAAACGACGAATTCAAAAGAGACGTCCCGTCGTATGAAATATCATCTTTTAAAGCAGAAAAAACGAGATCTGATTATCTAGCCTACTGATTACAAAATGTGCATTACATTAAAAAAAAAAAAAAAAAAAAAAAAAAAAAAAAAAAAAATACTGCAAATATTATTATTATTATTATTATTATTATTATTATTATTATTATTATTATTATTATTATTGCAGTTTTGGCTTTGAAAGGTGCGCTATGTTGCAAAAAAGATATAAGCGACTATGAAAAGACACTTGGTAAACGTTCATGCTCAGTTTTACAAATAAATATGGCACATATATGCCCTATACACACCGAGGTACCTAATTGGTGCCAAAATAGCGTTTAGTTGCCTAACATGCTGGTTATCATATAAATGTTGTAATTGTTTGTTCTAAAAATATTATCATTTATTGATTGTTATTTCTTTTTTTTTAATAACAGAAAATGTTTCGTTTATTCCTTTTTTTCATTTTGAAATAAATAAATAAATAACGTGTTATTATAGCATGCTATATGTATCTGGTAATCAAAACGATGTTTTCGCCTAGTTGGCATAAAAAATCTCGCCAAACCCGGTGCTTATATCTCTAGTATATTATCTCAAGTATTTTATTTATATATACTATAATTGTTTTTACATATCACTTACTTCTTGTATGTAGAAATAGGTAAGAGGCTCCTTTATGAAGTATAAATTGTATAGATCTTTAAAAAATAGCCCCCGTTGCCTCTTTTTGGATCGAATTAAAAACAAAAAAATCAATGTCTAATTCCAGTATTGCTCCCAAGTATGCATACATATTCCAAATTTCAAAGTTGTATGCCGACAGGAAATGGATGAAAAATGGGAAAAGATGTCATACATGCACCAGGGTACATAATTGGCGTCAAAATGGCATTATTTTACCTGAGATGGTAACCCGGCTTTATTTATTTATTATTTGTTTATTTACTCATAAAATATTTATTTACTTTCATTTCCTTTTTTTAATTATATAAAATATTTCTTTTTATAGTTATTAATTATTATTATTATTTTATTGACTGTAAGTTCTTTTTGAAAATAGAAAATAATTTAAAAATGTGTATGTAAGCGTTATTTGAAAACGGAGTTTTCGCCTAATGGGCTTTGAAAAAAATTGCGCCAAATCTGATGCGCGCGCTTGTGGTATCCGTGCCGAAATATTAATGACCAGAATTGACTTCCACATACAAACAAATACAAATTAGAAGAAAACATGCAATAAAAATAAATATAAAGGGAAAATGATGTCATAAAAGAAACTTTTTATTTAAAAACGTAATTGTTTCTAATTTTCACATAATTTCAAATATATAAAATATTCTTTTAGCGATCAAAAAATGCTAAGAGATTATCACAAAATCTCAAAATCAAAGTTTTTAAGACATTTTTTTAATATAAAAAAATAAGTTTTATTTTCCTGCATGAAATTAATTTCCTGATTAAATTTTTAAACGTTTTATTGCATTCAATATTTCTGAGTGCGTAAATGATTACTATTTACTCCATGTGCTGATTCAGTTATCTACGAAAATATCCAGTCGGTGGAAATCACGCGCACCGATTTCTGTGACGTATGCAAATAAATTGTGCTTTTTTATCAGTTTTTTTAATATAACTTTTAAACTATTTGGAATTATTTTTTAAAAGTAGGTGCATTCACCAGATTACCTTCATAGGTACCTTCTGGTACAAACAAAATCGAAATCCGACAAGTACTTTTTGAGATTTGCTTGACGAAAGAATTTTTTTGACTTTTAATATCGTTACGTACTCTGAGTATAAGACTTCGCTAAGCTCAGACAATTAAATCTCCAACTTGGGCAGCATTTTCTAAAATATCACTAACGTTTATAGGAAATACAAAAAGGCTCTATATTTTTTAGTAATCAAATAACTGTATACTTTAAAAGGTAAGAATGAGAATGACTTCATGAATGAAGTAGCCAATTTGGATTAAAGAAAAAAAAATTGCGAAAAATGGAATTCTTTAAATCCTAAATTTATTTAGCAAGATATCTTTCATTATTCGGCCAGATTTTAGCAATATTCGGTGAGGTATCTCTAAATATTCGGCTACAGGTATTCGGCCGAAGTATTCAGTCAACAAGCCTTCAATAATCGGCCAACCGAATATTCGGCAAAAGGGCCGAATACCGAATAGTGGCCGAATATTCGTCCCATCCCTAGTTTGAATTTCCAATTTTTGTTTCGTTTTTCATATTATGTTATTGTTATATAATTTTCATACATAAAATTTTAGATTGCATGAATAATACAAAAAATTTTCATTTACGACAATAATCGAGATTCTGATGGAAAGTAATACATAAATTTCCTGACCTCTTCAAATATTTAAAAATTTCCCTGACTTTTTGCATAATTTTTCAAATTTCTCTCACTTTTTTTTCATAAAATTTCAAATTTCCTTCACTTTTTTGCATAAACTTTCAAATTTCCCTCACCTTTTGATAAATTTTCAAATTTCCTGACACATCCCTGACCCGTACGAATTCTGATACAGGTATATTAATTCACAACAAAATTATAAAATAAGGAAGTTTTGTTCAGATTTATACAGACTTAATAACTAAATGAACTTGAATGTTACATTAATAATTTTGGTAAAAAGATTGAATTTACCAATGATATCCGCACTATCGTAATAAATTTTATACTTCTTTCATGACAAAGCATAAGTTCATTCATTATACAGAATGACATACATGTGAAAAATCATATAAAAATTAAAGAAGTCTAATTTTGTCCCTACATCTGAACTGAAAGTTTCATAGTTTACATCTGCATTGATGCACAGATTTTAGGATTTCAGATTTGAACAAGTCTACTGTATAATGCATATAACAACATTTATTCCTATACATTAATAGTCCATTAATAAATATTAGAGCAAAAATAATAATTGTCATACCTAAGTCTTGAAGCATATTCAGATTCTATAGAGCACCTTTCTTTTAAATAAGAACTATATCTATCTAAAAATTCTATTCCTCTAAGGGTATGCTGTCCTATATTTTCATATTGGTCCTGAAAAGAAAAAAAAAAGTTCAGTTAAAAGCTACATAAAATGTATACATTTAATTATAACTCAACATATTTACAAAGCAAATGTTTAAATTACAACTACTTTATAATACAAAAAGAAAAGGTTTTGTCTTTTATGTGGCATTTAAAATAAGAATGCTATTTTCAGATTTTTTAAATGACTATTTGCTTATTAATTGTAGTAAATCTCTGGTAATCAAAAAATATTTTTAGGCTAAATGATTTTTTCTAGATATTAAAATAAAGTATTTTCAAATATATTTTTTAGTTATTTTAACAACCATAACTTAAGTGCATACCCCCCCCCCCTCAAAAAAAGGGAAATGAAAATGAATTGCAAATGAGGTAGAGGTCTGCACGGGCCCGGGCTTGGATCGTGGCCCGCACCCGGACCGGCCGGCGGAAATGTTTCGAATTTTCTAACGAGCTGGGCCGGGCCGATAAAAAAAAATTTCAACTTTTACGCAGAAACGATAGAATATTACCTATTTTCAACGAAAATGTTTTAACGAGAATAAATATAAATGTGCGTCACGAGCCATACTAGTTTGACAGCATCAATATAAAAATGTTACTTGTACAGTGTAGAGATAGGCATCGGACAGTTACATTGTGTATACCCCGTTTTAATATTTTTTTAGCTGACTCATGCCGGGCCGAGATCAAGCTTGCATTATTTTTCTACATATAGACTTGGCGGACCGGAACAAGACTTAATTGTTCTCAAGACCTGTAGGGCAGACAACATAATTTGTAAAATTATTTACAGTGATAAAGAACTCATATTAGCTTAATTTTTGGATATATACTTCTTAATGGTTTTTAAATTAATTTCTCAATAACACGAAAGTTTGACACATTTTCAGATTAATTTTTAATTGTAAAAATATAAAAGTGATAAGCCGGACTATTGAAGGGATTTGGAATCGAATAGCGTTTTTCATTTTCGGTAAATACAATACTTTTATAACCTTGTTGAGATACAATAGTTTCTCAAATGGTTGCAGGTTTTTCTCACTTTCCATTCTATCGCTTCCGGAAATTCTATTCAAAACGCTAACTATGACAATATTTTATTTGCTTGCAGTATTCTTAAATTGCTTGTATCAAAAATGGATAAGACCATTCGATTATACAGTTTCTGAATAAAGACATCTGCTAATCTTATGCGTTTCTGAGAAAAAAATGATTTTAGAAATGTATAAGAAAGGAGCTTCTTTGAATTACCGAATGAATTTGGATTTAAAATCTTCATTAAAATGATATAGAAATATTTCTATATATCTTCTTTTATTAAACAGCTTCAAAAGTTACGATGTTTTTAACTTTTTTTTTATTATAAACCATATTAATTTTTTAATGAATCTATATTTGAATGTTGAAAGCCTAAGAATCTAAGTAATCATTAATGTTGCTAATGTGCATTTCCTGTAAAATATACTGTAAAAACATTCCATAGATATGTATACAGTATTCGTTAAAGGAATCTTAATTATATGATAAAAATCTGAATTTTTTAGAAATCGTGGAAATTGTAACGGGCCAAAACGGGCGGGGCCTGTTTTCGATGATTTCTGTACGGGCCGGGCTGGACCTGGAAATTCCGGCCCGTGGAGACCTCTAAAATTAGGTAAGCACAAGCAAGTATTCTGGATTTACAAATAATTTAAAATATTGACAATGTAACTACTTTCATTGTAATGACGATAATACAAATCAGACCTAATAAACTTCCAAAGAATGTTCGATAATTGAAACGAGTTTATTTCTCATGTCGACGACTACTCACGCCCCCCCCCCCCTTCCAAAATAACAGTTTAATGCTATAACAAGGATATAATATGAAAGAAAGCTGACTTTAAAATATGTAAAGACGTAGCTCGAACTAAAGCACAATATGTTGTAAAATACAAAAAATTTTTTTTTACAATTTATTAAATATACCTCAATAATACCTAAAAAATAGTTTATATTTTCAATCGTTACCAATGTTTTTATTTAACTTTCGATATTCGATAAAGTTTCAAATTTTGTAATCGATTATTTGTTCATTCTAGTTTAATCGACTAATGCAGAATTTTAACGCACATCACAGAGGACACACATTTATTTTGTGACCTCTGCTAGAATTTTGATAAAAATGCAATATTTGATGCCGTTATCAAGGTGTTTCCTGAACCTTTTCTGGCACACTGTGCCCGGTCTGGGATACCTAATTTTAATTCCAAACGGCACCAGAAATGTTTAAGTAAAGTTTTGCCTTTATAATAAAAGCTTAAATTAAAGAATTCAAAATGTCTAAAAAATTCGTTTGTGAATTCCGGTGTCAGTCGAAAATTTTTCATTTTAGTACAGATTTTGACCGTGCCGAAAAGGGTTAAATGAATTTTAATGTATTACGGTGACAAGGAACAAATAAAAGTAAACTTTCGAAACGTGCTATTGAAAGAAGTCACTGTGACCGCGATCAATGTTGTTTGTAAACAAAGCAGTTTTGGTTTGTAAATAAAAATTAATAGCATATTCTAGTACCTGCCAAGAGTGGGTTAAGTGGGTAATACTTAATCCTTTCATTGGCAATAAATTGTACTTTTGTAACATTGAACTCATACCGGAAAATTCAAAAGTTAATTCCAAAATAAGGAAAAGCAATTTTACCCCCCACCCCCCTCCAACCAAAGTTTTATAAAAGTAAAATTTAATTTAAAGTTTTTAGTGCTGATCTTGATTTAAAATATATATATAGAGAGAGAGCTCGTCATGATGTTAAAAATGGCAAACAAATCAGGAAAAAAGTTCTACGTTCTATAGAGGGAATTCGAACATAGTATTAGCACACTGGATCAAATGATATCCGTTGTTATGGTAACAAAATGCGTCCATTTTGCAAAAGAGAAAATAAATAATACAATCAAAGGAAATAGTGCGCGGAAGAAGGGGAGAATAGGGGAGCTGGTTAACCTAATGAGTCAGCACTGGGAAATTTTGCAGAAGATGCAATTTTATTGAACAAATTTGGATGAATCAGTCGTGTGGCTTTCATTTACCGAGAACAATGAAGTAGAAACGCAATCCACGAACTAATTTAACAAGAAATAATAACAGATAATAAAAAGGTAATTAAAGATAACATTACAAAATGGTTTGGTATTCTTGTTTACAGAAATTTGAGATTACGTCAATGTCTCTTGTTGCGAATATAATGCTCGACTGAAATCGGATTTCGGAAATCTTCCTATTTTCGAAAACGAAGATACTTTAAAGTAATTATAACATACATAAATATTAATTATACGTGTGGCCCAACATAAATATTAATTATACATTTGTGCCTCTGAACTAAACTTTATTTTCATATAAAATAAAATATAACTAATTCAACAACAACACAGAAAGATTTTCACTCTATACAAATTCTATCTAATTAAAACATATTTTACGTATGCATACTTCCAGAGTTGTAATGGAGGGTATACGGGGGTATACACCGTATACACTTTGGATTTTATTTTTATATAATACCGTATACCCTACATTTCCCAAGAGAGTCATAGTATATATACTCTAGGGCAGGGCTGTCCAACGCGGTGTCCGCGGGCGCCATGGCGCCCTTTGGAAGATTTCCCATTATTATACTTCTGAGAAATAAAATTCCATCATGAAGAAATTTAATATAAAAATAATTTTTATTTCCAAGAGAGACATTTTCAAAACCTGCAAAAACATTAAAAACCATAGAAACTTTGAAAGTTTAATCATGTATATTTTCACGATTTCTAGTTACTATTTATGAAGTCTAATTAATATGGTTAAATTTGGTAATAATTGGAAATAGCTATTTTTAATATTTAAGAAGTAACAGAAAAAATAAACCTTTTTCACTTTCCCCTGCCCGACTCTTATTGAAGACGCATGTGCATGAAATTTCAACTTTTTTATCTTACTATTGTCACACTGGTCTGGCTGTTTCATACGAGAAATAAAGGAACTTAATTTTTCTTTTTTGATTTTTGAAACTTTGGGCATTTTCTTTTCAATTTGCTTAGAAAAACTAATAAAACAGGGCAAAATGATTTCTATCTATGAAAGCACTTCCAGATTATCTCTCTGCAACGAGCTATATGAATTGGTCACTATCATGCTTGGTTCTTTTTTTTTTTTTTTTTTTTTTTTTTTTTTTTTTTTTTTTTTGGAGGGGGGGGGGGAGAGGGGGGGTTCTGTACTTTTTATAAAAAAATAAATAAATTTAAGCCTTCAAAATAAGTTAAAACGCACTTTAGCATCCTAAAAGTGGCCTAGCAATATCCTTGATCTCCATGTTTATTTATTTTTATTTTTTGTTATTGTTTTTATTATAGGCATGTTTAAAGTTTTTGGTACCTTACCCTACAAATATTTTTGAGATAGGCCTTACGTAGAGAAATATATAATTTGAAATTTAATGCATGTAACTTCAGAACCGTAGTTGCCTTTTGTCTACTACATTAAGATTCATTCCCACATTGTTCAAATGTGCATGTATACGAATATTGTGCAATAATAATGCCGCATGTTTTCAGTCACATAAAAAATGGCGCCCTTCATTGAGTGCCAAAAGCTGAGGTGCGCCCGTGCTTACCGAAAGGTTGGACAGCCCTGCTCTAGGGTATACCCTCTGCCTTTAGCATATACCCTCTGTTTTTTCACGACTTCACCACTGCATACTTCGATTTATCTTTTATGATTTTTGTAAATGATCACCTGTTGTACTAGAATTTTCTCAAAGAGTTTTCGAAACATTTCCTCGAAAAAATTCTTTATTGTTGTGTTATTGTTATAACTTAAATATTATATTGAAATTAGAACAACGATTGTAGCACAAAGTCTATCATAATGTAATGCAATACTGTCTCTATGGTGAACCGTGAAGTAGATATAATTACAGATCAACCAAAAATTCGTTATCGGCTACCAAAAATTTGCCCGTGCCAAAACTATCTGTATCAGTATTCCAAAACTCTCGTTTTTTCTTTCGGAAATTTAACATTACTCACTGATATGTAATGTATCAGCTCAAATTATACACTCATTTTTTACTGTTGTTTACTGTTTAGAATTATCAGTCATGACTGGCTGAAGACGTGAGTGCAAGTTATCCATATATTACTAAACTTTAAACACTGTTTAAGAAAGTTTTGGTATAACATAACCGTTTACAAAAATCAGCATTACAGATAAATCGAAGTATTCATACTTAAAACATTTTTTAATTAGATGAAACTCGTAAAATTAGAAAATCATTCAGCGATGTTAATTAATCAATTGCTTTTTATTTTATATGAAAATAAAAAGTTTCGATCTGAAGAACAGACAGCCAACTTGGGATAACATATAATTAAAGATTATGTATATCTAACATACACATAATTAATTACCAATTATGTATATTTAATAAACACTTATGATTAATAATTATGCATATTTACGGATGTATTAATTTCTTAAACTTTTTTTTTTTTTTGAACAGTTTAGTTTTCGTTTTTGGCCGAGTAGCATATACACTCTATGTTATATCCCCTATCTTGAGCGTATCTCTATTTAGAGAATATACGCTCCTTTTTTTAAACTACACCACTGGTCAGCGTATACCCTCTGAATAAACCGTACACTCTGTTTTTACGACTACAAACTATTGAGAATAGCCTTAAGTTCTCAAATCTTTTCAGCCCTTATCAAAAACTTAAAGCAATAAACCTCAATTCAGAGTGCCCTTGACGTAAATGACATCGTAAATGAAGCAAAAACGACTTTGACATTATGCCACATTTCACGATATCCTTTCAGCTTTCATTGTGAGAAAGCGATTGCCACTTTATGTAGACACAGAAATTTTAACTCGGAACTGGCACCGAGCAATTTCAGTTTTTAAAATTTCGTCACGTTAAAGCCACATAACGGGATCTTTATCCCATCCTCTTAAGCAACCAGTTAGATTAAATGCGAATTTCTGTGGCTTTATGAAATGAAATCTTATAATCTCAAGCTTATTCGATTGCCACATCATGGCTTGAAATTATTTACTATTAGCAAAAACAATTTGTTTCTTTCACTACGGGTTTTTCCGTTCGTCATTAGAGCTATCCTAAAAGAAAAAGTTTGCTATTTTTTATCTCTTATATACCACTTCTAAATATCACTCCTATAATTTCAATTTTTACATAATCGAGCTGGGGGCAAATGCACTTTTAAAAGAAATTTTTGAAAACTGTAGCTGAATCTAGCCATTTCTTGAATAATTTTAGTTTTTTTTTTTTTTTTTTTTTTTTTTTTAACATTTATTTTAATAACGAACGGTTTGATGCAATAATGTAAAGTAAACTCGTCTTTGACTCCTAAAACGTGTAAATCCGTCGAAAAAACGGAATTCGAAAATTTTCACGAATCCAATATTTTCTTGTAAAGATAGAAGAAAAAAAAATTCAATTCTGCGATGACGAACTTTCGATGTCACCAGTTTCAATTGTTATTTATAGAATACTATTAAATATATTTTATTATTATTATTACTATTATTAGGACATTCCAACGTAAAGCCGTGGGCTGCCATCAGTTTTTCCTCTTTTTCTGATGGAAGTTTTTTTTTTTTCAGAATTACTGGTAAAGAGTTAGCATGCGCTTTTTTCACAATTATACAATGATATATTGATGTACAATCATGTAAAAGTGTTGACTTTTGCAGATTTTTGCTAGTGGTTGGATATAAATGACAAATTTGGAATTTTAAAGAGCTTTTAGGGACAAAAATCATTTAATGATGTCCTGAGAAAGTATTTAAGGGTGTATTCGAAAAAACGCTTTTCCACCTTCGGCAGCTCGAAATTTTCCGATACAATTTCAGACACATTTTTTAAAGTAGAAACATGAAATTTGCTGAGGGGATTTTTGAAGTGACGTATAAAGTGCCGTGTGATGTCTTTTTACGCTCAATTGATTAGAATTTGATTTATAAGCAATTAACTTCTCAGAAAAACCCTTTTTTTCGTTTCCAGATCTCCCACTTCGGAAAAATCTGTTCAAATTGCAGTTTTTGATTGCTTTTTTTTAAAAAAAAAATTTGTGCACTTATCAAAGAATCGACAATCACGGCACCTTGTGTACTTTCTAAATAAGAGAATCTGTGAGTTTGATGCGTTTGAGAGCAAAAGGGAATTCAAAAATAAATCGGAAAATAAGCAGTTTGAATCGAAATACACCCTTAAGATTTATACTTTTTTTTTTTTTTTCGCATAAGATATTTTTAAATGAGAAAAAATAATCTTGGTACTCTTTAAACACCGCGTTGGCTTAATTTGAAGCAACATCATCAAAATAGATCGGGAGGCGGCAGCACAGACAAATACCTCATCGCATTCACGGATGAAAATCATATCTTGGTGGAAAACACCTAAAAATTCGATTTTAGCGGTTGACATATAGGTTTATCATTATGTTTTCTTGAACCCAAAGGTATGAAAACATGGCGGACTGGGGACAGAAAAGCATAATGGTAAACCTATGAGTCAATCGCTAAAATCGAGTTTTTAGGTGTTTCCCACCAAAATATGATTTGGCAGATCGATTGAGTTTGAATATGTGAATCGTGATATAACTAATCCGAGATTCTCAAGCGTGAACTCGATGAGGTGATTGCCTGTGCTGTTGATGAGACGTGCTCGGCATGAGAGTCAATTTGCATTACAGCTTTGACTGCAGCGTAAATCAAACTTTGCCTGTAAAACAGGTTTTACAGCAACAATAGTCCCTGTGCAGAGAAAACTATTTTTGACATTTTGAAGCAATAAAATCAAATTTGAATTCTAAAACTGGTAGTAAAGGGCGATGAAAATTAGCAAAAATTTCCGAAATAATTAAAAAAAAAAACATTCTTCGCTCTCATTTTTTTAAAACTTCGATTAAAAAAAACCCGAAGTCGATTAAATGCTCTGTGTTCGATTAATTTCTAACCGATGGGACAGAAATTATCACATAACTACTGTGAGACCACTCGATCGACAGATGCATTAACCCTTTCAGGCACACTGTGCCCGGTCCCCTGGAATACCTAATTTTAATTCCAAACATGCAAACGGCACCAATAATAAAGTAGTAATTTTAGTAAAATTTTGCTTTTACATTAAAAGCTTAAATTAAGGGATTCAAAATATCTAAAAAATTTGTTTGTGAAATCCAGTATCAGTCGATAATTTCTCATTTTACTAACAGATTTTGCCCGTGCCGAAAAAGGGTTAAAACCGCGATTAACTCCCAGGATAGTGTTTTTGTACTAAACTTTTTGTACAGTGCTGTTTATAATTAAAATTCACCTATTCAAAAGCCTCTCATGATAGTACTAAAGTTCCAAACGAAACAAAATTTCGAGAGTGTTTGTAGTTTAAGTGAAAATTACAAGTTAAACTATATAAAAAAAAAAAAAAAAATTATATTGCAGCGATCTGTGAGACTAGTAACAGAGGTGTTCAAACATTTCTAAAACGATTTCGATTAAAGAATTTTAAAAGTGCAAATATTTTGGGGAAAACAAAAAGAAATGACCAAATCTTTCGTCAGTGCAAAATGAAAGAGAAAACGATGAATCAATACTAGTAAATTAAAATATGTCCATATATTACTGCTACTTCTATTTTCCATTTTTAAATTTTATTCTGAAGATTGAAGAAGGAGCTCATTTTATGAAGTTTCAACACAGCTGAATAGTAAATTTAAGTTCGTTGCTTCTGCTTTTACTTAGTGATTTTTATATGTCGTATACTTACCCATAATTATCTGTTTAATGAACAAGCAAATTAACAAAAGCGTTCATTTTATACGTAAATATAGTTCAAAACTCCTCCCAGGTGAAGATACTGCATAGGATTGTTGGTTGGCTTTTTTATAAATTCAAAAATTTCGAATGGTCATTAATTAGAAAAGATATTACCGGTTATTATTTCTGATATAAATGAGCCATTTTAAGAAAAGAAAAAAGCCAAATTGGTAATCCTGATAATACGTTGTCATACTGTTTAATTCTCAAGAGCTAGGTCACACGGCGTAATCACCTAATTTTAATTTGAAAACTGATAAACGACACCAAGAATATAATAAAGTTCGGCTTTTATAATGAAACTAGAAAAAAGTAAGTTCTTATTTTCTAAGAATTTCGTTAAAAAATTATGATGCGAGTTATTTTATGAAGATAATTTTTCTGCCCTCGAAAAAGTTAAATATTTATTTTAACCAGTTTTGAATTCAGGGGGTGACCGGAGGGGGGGGGGCATTCCCTTCCCACGGGGCACTGAAATGTCCCTCCCCGGGAATTGAGATTTTTTTTATTTTAATGGTGAAAAAGATGCAATCCCCATCCCGGAACCCCACAATGCTCCCCCCCCCCGGAGCAACAAATGTCCCACCCGGAGAAAAGTGTCTGAATTTAACACTGATTGTAACCCTTTCGGGTTGTGCTGTAAGCAGTTTGCAAACGGTTAATTTAAATGCCAAATGGCATCAGGTAGTTTTTAGTACAATTTCGATCTCATAATATATGGGATGAAAAGGTTTTGATTATTTTCAAATTAATTCGTTTATAAATTGTGGTGTAAATTAATCATTTGAACATTTTCGGATCAGAAATGTCTTGTCCCTGAAGGGGTTAAAACATAGAAAAAAATTTATTACAAAAAAACTGGTCTTTTCTTCCCAGAAAATTACTATACTATAACAGGATGGTTAAAGACCGAATATCTCAGCCAGACAAAGTTTTGAATGAATCAAGTCCTAAAGCAACAGTCTTGATAGGTTACGGTCAAGAATCCGGATACCTGTCGTGACGTCATAAATGCGCGCGCGGGGAAGAGAGAAAAGTGTCTGAAGAAAATGCTAAGTAACGCCGCTAGACGAATTAATGATTAGATACTAAAATAGCGATATGCCAGTTCCCCCTCGGGTTTCAATGCTCATGAAAGATTAATGAGAACCAATAGAGCGTTTTCTCACATTCTGTTCCTACTGCGGTGACAAAACACACGTAAACAAAGGGAAAGATTGGATATGCCGGGATAGGATTTACATGGTTAATTCAACGAATGGGATTTCTTTGTTTTACTCTTAGCGCATTGACTTTTGTAAAATTCGAATACAACAAAGTTGGAAATTGCACGTCAAATGTAACAAATGAGGTGAGTTCGTCCTTTAACCCTTTCCGGCGCAGTGTGTCCGGTCTGGACACACCTAATTTTAATTTCAAACTTGCAATTGGCACCAATAATATCTTAATAAAACTTTGCTTTTACAATAAATGCTTAAATTAAGGAGTTCTTTATTTCTTAAAAAGTCGTTTGTAAATTCCGGTGTCAGTCGATAATTTCTCATTTTACTAACAGAAGTTGTCAACGCCGGAAAGGGTTAACGATGTTTAATATTGACACTAAAAACACTCTCAAAATTAATTTAAATTCTTCTAGAATTGTTAAAATTACATCTAGACTTTTTTAATAGATGTGTGCATGTTGGAAGCATCGATATATAGACTGATGCATCCTTGGAGATGATTTATAATAATTTTAAATAGTTTTTTTGTAGTGCCACGCATAATTTGTCTCAGGACTGAGGAGGTTATATGCGAACAGACGCACTAAAAGACGACTATAGGTGCTTCGTATTTGCATAATTACGCCGCACCTAAAAAGGACAGATTTAAAAATAAGAAAAGATGAGCATGAAAAATTTAGATTTCAACATGTATCGTAAATACTGTTTAAGAGAAAACACATTAGATTATAAATTCACAAATGTTTATTATCGCGTAACATAAAAAGTTTGTCATATTCATCTTCTGTTATATCTCCAGGCACGTTACCGAATTCTGTTTCATATTTACCATCACCGTCATTCTGACCTATTCTATAATATCCTATAATAGTGTTTCCCCCTTCCCGCAGGGGGTGGGGGGGGGGGGATTATAGGATATATTAGGCTCATGGGGAGTTTAGAATATATTCCCCCTGAACCACAGAAATTTCGTCCTATGAAAAGTGTCTGAATTCAACACTGTTTTGAATTGAACATCATTTTTCAAATAGCAAAGCCATATCAAAAATCAGACTCTAAGAAACATAGAAATTCTATACTTTTACTTCGCATGAATAGCTTGGAGCTGTAGAGTAAGCAGTAGCGAAGAATAAAACAAGGCACGTCGCTGAACAATACACTGATTCTATACTGAGTTCAAAGTTCTGTCGCACAACAAACATTTCCAGCTGATTAATTTCCATACACAAGTGCACTTCGCCTTCGATTTTTTCCTTTCTCTAAGCTCAAACAATGGCTACAGGGGGATTGTTTTTGCTCCAATAAAGAACGAAAAACAATCGTGGCCAAAATGCAGAGAGCAAAACCTTACCTGGTTAGTGTGGCTAAAACCGAAATATAACAAAACCGATACGTGAAGTCAATATTGTGAGAAGTCAGATTATTGCTTTGGACTTTCTTTTCCAAAGGTTCTATGGTCAGTTGTGAACTTGTTTTATTGCTGTTCAAATGTTTGGCAGCAAAGCGAACAAAATAAATTCAACTTAAGATAGGTGATAAACATCAAGGACCCCGAATATCTTGCAACGAATCTAAGATTTCTCACATGAAATAAGACAAAAAAAAAAAAAAAAAAAAAAAAAAAAGAGTCGCCGTCACAGAATGGGATCTGAAAGAGCCGTTATAATAGTTAGAGCGTCTATGTAAACGAGCTATAAATGGATACTTATTCTATACTCCTGAGAATAGCATGTTTTACTCCGATTCAGTGATCTCATCAAATTTTAAATATTCTAAAATTAATAAAATGAATCGAAAATGATTTTTTCACGTTAAACATAGTGTAAAAGATTTTTTTGTTTTGTTTACCTCTGTAAACGAATTATAAAATGCTTCATTTTCAATACCGAACATAAAGCTCAATAACATACGTATATCGATTATACGATAGTGTGTGTATTTGCATTAGAGTACTGATAAAAGACCAAACAGACAAACAGAAAAATTGAATTTATAAATATTTTCCATTACGCTGGATAGTATTAAAAGTAACTGCGGATTTAAATTCGTCGGTGTAGAGCATGCAAAATTTACTTTTATCCATACAGTGATGATGTAGAGGCGGATTAGAGTCGAAATCTTCCTTTAAACTATACTTTTCTGATGTTTTTTAATTTTTCTGTTTATTAACGGTCTGGAAGAGCAAATCCCCTCCCCCTTCCCATATTCTTTATCTCCAGAGTTGCAGAAATCCCTCCTAGAGAAAAAATGTTAGAATTCAGTAATATTATACGAAGAGTCAACATCAGTAAGGGGCTGTGCAAATATAACGTTATCAACTTTTTTTGGTAATTTTGGAGCCCCCCCCCCCCTTCTGATATCATACGTTACCCTCCCTCGATCTCTCCCCCTACCGTGTGATAGTATCGTTATCATTTTTTTTTTTTTTTTTTTTTTCCTTTTTTGGTTTGAAGCGATATACAAAACTGGTTACATTTATTTTTTGCATACTTTATGGATTCAAATAAAGAGAAATCAATAAAATTTCATTTTGCATAATATATATATAATGCCATTGAAAAGAAATAGTTAATGTTTAAAAGTATTTCATAAGACCTTTTTGTTACATAATGCATTCAACAGTAATAAAATCTTGTTGCACTTGCTCCGAACGGAGGATAGGTGGAGGGTAGATAAGAAATTCTTATCAACAAATCAAGTGGACAACATTCCTTCTCTTTCTCTAACGCAAGCTTCATTCCAAATATACTTCACATATGCTTTCTCGAACCGTAATTACATATATGCATACATAAATGAAGAAGATCAGGAATATCAAAACGTTGGGGGTATTCCATATTTAAGAATTAAAAAACTTTAAAATAATTTGGTGATTTTAATAATAATTTTGTATTTATATAAAAATAGATAACAGGCTAAAAAAAAAAAGATAACGTATTATTTTATACTAAAGACCATGTAACAAATAACAGGAAAATTTTGATTGGATCAAAAATGATATCGATAGCAAAAGAAAAACCCTCCTCTCCCAATAGATATCTTACGATATCATATGCCAGCTCCCCCTAAAATGATAACGTTATATTTCGTTATATTTGCACAGCCACTAAAAAGAGAAATTATGGATTGTATACACTTTTTTCATTGCGAATTTCGATAAAAATAAACAAATAAACATTCTAAATTTGAAATGAACTTTGAAAATTTTTATTGTCATTAAAATACATAAATAGGTGGATATTCTGCATTTAAAATTTGAATTGTCATTATATATACTCAGGGACAGACAAAAGTTGACGCCAAAAGTCGGCGCCAGAGCTTGAAGAGTCATTTCTCTGATATTGACGCAACTGCAAATGGAACTCTGGCTACTTATAATCGTATTCGGCTATTTTTGAGTGATATGCGTCATTTTGCAGAGAAAAAGTTCACTATTTAATGAAAAAAAATCACACTGAGCAAAATTTTTAATATAATACCACTTTTACATTGTAAAAGCTAAATAGAAACAAAATATGAAATTAAACATTAAAACAGTAGACAAATTAATATCCTTACCCTTAATTCCCAACAAGAAAATATAATACATAAATTAACAATGCCTGTTGACATTTTGATTTGAAATAAAATTTGTCAATTGATTTTTCAATATTAAAATCTTTTAAAGATGGTCCATTTAAATTTATAGAAGGTAAAATTAATAAGCTGGTAAAAATGTTAGTCGCCAAGAGGAATCTTTTACGGCGCCCGGGATTTGCCGGACATTGTATATACTATAAATATACTATGAATCATTACCGTCTAAATATTAACATCACTAAGCTCGTTCCCGAAACTATCTTGTTTTATTCGAAAATTTATGTCTTTTATTCTTCATGTTCATGATTATTATTTCTTCCTTATACAGTAAAACCTTCAAATAACGGACACCTTGGGAGCGCGAAAACTGTCCGCTATTCGGAGGTGTCCGCTATTGGGAAAAACCTCGGAGATTCAAAAACTGTTAAGAAATGCTTAAAGTTTCATTAATTGACTTTTATATGTCCCAAAATTCTAATATATGATTAATCAGAAATTAAAATAATTTTTTAAGCAATAAAGTTGAAATAAAATGGTGCATACCTTTGTACACTGTTTATTACATTCTTACGGAAAAAATATATTTTAAAAGTTTCATTTGCGTTTAAAGATTACATGTAATTTTTTTTTCATTGAGAAATTTTCACCCTGTTAATAGTTTTGATTTTTCTGAATCATCTTAAAAAAAAGAAGTGTAACAGCTCATTGTATTTTGACATTTTTTTAAAAGCATAAAATCTCAAATCTTACAGAGGAGAGTGGAGGCGGGGCATTGTTATGCTCCGGGAGGTAATGTCTCTCCGGACCATTCCCTGAATTTAATACTGAACGTGGGAAGAAAGATTTTTCCCGCCCCACTCTCTACATTTGTCTGTGATCACAAAATTTTGAACACATTGCCCTGACAAATTTAGAGGCTTTTTACTTTTTTCTTCGTTAAAAAACAATTTTTCATACTTTATTCGCAAAATTATTGTCCGCTATTCGGAATGTCCGTTATTCAGAGGTTAAACATACAACAATTTAGATTTTGGGAGTGGGGATCGGTAAACTGTCCGTTAAATAGAGGTGTCCGCTATTCGGGAGTGTCCGTTATGGAGGTTTTACTGTAGTATTATGCAAGCTTTTTGTTAAAAAACAATTTTAACACACATATTACAAAACAGGCACAATCAAAACCATCTTTTTATATACTAGTCACACACGCAGATGAAATACATAGGGGAAAAAGTAAAGCACCTAGAACTAAACTTTTTCCTCTTCAGGAGTACAGTGCAAGCACCTGGATTTCTCCCTTTTCCTGTTTAGAGCACTAGCACCTGGAACAGTAGCTGTTACATCTAATTCTAAGGGGTCTCTGCTCAACATCTGACAAATTATACTACCAGGAATGAGAAAAAAAGCGGATTTTTTTTTTTTCCATCTATACAGTGGCACCAAACTCTTATAATTTAAGTGTCATTTTAACAGGTATTTATGCAATAAAATTAAATGGAACTGCATGTATCATTGCTATTTTTTTTTTAAACCTTTCAAAATATTAATAATGCTAAAGATATAAATCTTAATATATCTGATCAACTTATGTAAAGTACAGTCATTGATTTTCCTAAATAAATATTATTCTGAATGGTTTACGTGTTAAACTGCTCCCCCCCCCCCTTTTATTTTCAAAAGAAAACAACCTCCCAGCTAAATTGATCTTTGCTTCAGAAAGACATCTCAAAAAAAAGGTATCACAGAAATTACCCCAAAGTATTTTATAAATAGTACAAAACATTCTATTCCAAAAAGAAATTCCCTTTCACTTTGAATTTTAAAAGTCTAAATAAAAATTTCATTACTAAAAGACACTTTGAACAACTCCATTTACACAACTTTCAGATGCTTACATGATATAAGCTCCCCTTTCTTTTTATGTCTTTTTTGCACAACAAACTAAGAACAAACTTCAAAGTCTCGAGTACACAAAATGTCCAATTTATAAATTTTCCACGTAACCCCCTCCTTAAATCATCATTCCATTTTTTTTTTTTTTTTTTTTTTTTTTTTTTTTTTTTTTCAGTTTTGCATCAATCTACAGAATGTTCAAAATTGCTTTAAAAAAAGGTGGAATTCCCCCTTTAGGAGGAACTTTTTCATGCCTGTACTACAGATGTAAAATTTCTGAACCTTTAATTAAAATATACAAGTATGTTTGAAATATATAAATGCTTTCAATACCGACTGAAATTAAGGATTATTCAGGACGGTATAAATTACTGGGATTCGACTTCCAGAAAACCCCAAAATGTGTTTTCTTTATACCCCCTCCCCCCCTCCTCCTCACTTAAAAACAGTTGCAAAACGCCGCGAGCATTTTTACGTGGAATTTTTTAAAATTAAAACAAAAGTGCTACAATTCAGAACTTGAGTGATGCAACAGTCCAAGAGCCGACAGCACAAAAACCTAAGTTTACAAGCACAAAAAAAAAAAAAAAAAAAAAAAAAAAAAAAAAAAAAAAAAATCCTTTATTTTATGTTAGAGTAGTAATAGTGGAATCTAATGATCCATGTTTGTCGGAAGTGAAGTGGTGCATAAGCCAAAAATTTATAGCACTGGTGGTTGTCTCGGAGGGATTGTCCGAATTTCATTTCAGCGATTAGATAGTTTAAAAAATTGAGTTCGTGGGGAGACCAAATTATTGAGTGGGCTCGCATCTCATAGGCCCATATAAGTTGGCAAGTTGTAGGAGGAGGATCAAACTGATAAAATTGATCTACATTCAGGGCCGTAGCTAAGGGGGCGCTATGGGCGGCTCTGCCCCCCCCCCCCTAAAATATTTTGAGCCCTTCCTGGAAAAAGATTTTAAGGTCACCAAATGAATTTCTGTTCCGAAAATCCAAATTAAATTCGGTTCAAAAATCTAATTTAATTTTGAGACCCTTTCACAGTTTGGAAAAATCACTAAATTGTATCTAAAGTAAGTGTTTCAACACTCCCTCATTCTATTTGTACATATGAAGCTAACATGATGTTTAATTTTGCACCAGTTATACGTTCAAAATTTTCATCATAATATACTTTTCTTAGCATAAAATGAAGTTATAACAACAGTTTAATAAGAAACATAGTACCTACAATGTGAATATGCACTAATTTATCTTTCTGCGTCAGAGAGATAAAAAAATAATTATGAGCCCCCCCCCACACACACACACACATTCTCTTGAGCTTTTTCTATTGTTCCCTTATAGCTACAGTCCTGTCTACATTTATGATCTTGCATAATACTATTAAAATAAATCACAGTGAATTTAAATGTATACCCTAAATTATATTAAAACAATCTAATATAGAAGTGTGGGGGAGGACCTTAGGGGACGAAAATAGATGACTGCCGATCTACTTTCTTAAAAAGAAAAAAACCTAAATTTTAAACAGATTCCGTAAATAATATTCAAGGACTGGGGGGGGGGGGGGGATATCGCTTATTTAAACATTATTCAAACAGACAAATACCACCGACAGTGAAGAACTATTATTAGAAACAACGTACAAATTATACAGGAAACAATGTGTGAACGAGATATGTTCTCACGTATGCTACAATTTAGATTTCAGAAAATCCAAGACTAAACATTTGGCAATGACCCATTTTACCTGTCTAGTATCCTTTTATGAGGTTTTTTAAAGAAAAAATACCATGTGTGTTCAGTTCCAAACAAAGTGATGTTTTTCTTAGAAAATAAAAACAAACGACTAGTTGAGAAGAAAAAGGTTAGTCTACTCAATTTCAAGATCAGGAAGTTAAAATGCCTTTCTGCATTTTTTAAAAACCAGGTAAACATAGGAATGAATGTGTAACAGATGGCTTCACATCGACAGTAGGGTACAAAGCAATCTGCGAACCGAAAAAAAAAAGATTTCAAGTTAATTTAAATAAACATGTGATAAATTATTTTTATTTACTTTACTGTTTATTTTTATGTAGATTTTATTATTATTTTATTTAATTTACTTTTTTTTTTTTTTTTTTTCTTTTTTTTTGTAATCTTTAGAATGTTTACATGGAAACTTATTTCCAAAATAAATCTTTCTTATCTCCTAAGTGACATGGATTTTTATAGCTTTTTAATAGATTTTAATTAGACTATTAAGGGAAAAGTTTACCTTTTCAACAATTTTGTTTATTTTTTCAAGAGGTGAAGTCACTGCATTTTAATATTCAGCTGACAGTACATTTAAAAAAAACCTGCATATTTAATTAAAATTTTTAAAAATGATAAAATTAAAAAAAAAAATAATTTATGATTTTGTTCAATTATTATTATTGTTTTTTAAAAGATTTTCAAATATATATTACAAAAGTTGCGCAAGGATCTTTAGATACATTTAATATTGCGTTTAATATATTTTTTTTAACTGATATAGAGTGAAAAATAATGAAATTAACACATCTTCACCATACATTTATTTTAAAAAAAATAACAAAAAACCTGAAGGCCAATTTCAAGCAGATTTATCACTCATAATAAAAAACATATACAGGGCCCGAGTAAGGCTATGGGGGGGGGGGCTCCGGGGCAAGCATCATTCTCCCCTCCCCCTGTTTATCGATATTATTATTATTATTATTATTTTGCGAATATGGAAGTGACGGGTACTAAATTTAATTACTTATTGTGTATCTGTATAAATTTTGTACTCTATGCAGTTCACATCTGTATACAATACAGGGTATCACAAAAAGATATTTACAACTTTAAGAAAAGTACTAGCAGGATAATTGTAGAAAAAAATGATAGATAGGTTAATAGAAGTATCTCTTTGGGTCATTCCACATGAATTCAACCAATGGGTGTTGCATCATAGTCACAGATTTTTTTTTTAAATTTTATCATAGATAGACATAGTAGTGAAACCCTCAAATCTGAAATTTAAAAGTAATTTTCACAATATTGGCCGAGATATGGCCATTTGAAAACTGGCCATTTTTACGAAATGGCGGCCATCTTGGAATTGTATCACTGTCTAAATATGGCCATAACTTGACAACTAATGGCTCAAATTTTATATATCTGGTACCAATTTGAAGCTATTTGTACAAAGAATGAATATTTTACATCAAAACAATAATAAATTTTCATTTTTTTACTTTTTATTATGTGCAAAGTGAAAATTTCACCGCAAAAAAGGGCAGATTGTAATGGCTCATAAAAAAAATGAATCATCATGAATTTTTCTGAAACTTGGTAAAAACGTTGCTCCATCTGTGTGCTTTAAATAAAAAAAAATTGGAAAGGTAAAATTTGTTGTTTTAAAATAAATGGTTTTTTTACACATAAGGTGTCATTAACCAAATAATGATATTTTTAGAATCTGTAAGCATTCCTGATTCAAAAAATAATGGTTAAAATAAAATTTTCTAACATCTAAATTAATGTAAAAGTATAATCAAAACCTCATTTGTACTAATTTTGTAGAAATCTGCCCCCAGCCCCCCTCCCCCACACCCCCCCCCCCAAAAAAAAAAATTAGACAATTCAAAAAATTTTACACTGAAAAAGATAAGAAAATAATTAAGGAATATAATGTATAATTATAAAATACCTATAAATGCAGTGCATATATATATGATAATTTACTTCACATATAGGGGCGAGTGGGGTGGAATGGGACAGCAGGTTTTTCTCTTTAAGTATCATTCTAAATATTTCATCAATCACACATTAGGTGAAGTAATGGTACCCCAATCTTCAGTTGAAAAAAGTAGCTGATTTACATAAGCTTGCAATTATATAAAGAGAAAGATTATTTCAAAAATGAAAAGTAAATTTAGTTCATATACTTTTTACGCTTTCTGTATAATGATTTGATTATGCATAGATGTAACAATTTCTCTATATATGGAACATTATACTGTAAAATTAGAGAGGTAAAATTTGTTGTTTTAAAAATGGCTTTCTACATATAAGGTGTCATTGACCCAAATAATGATTATTTTAAAATCTGTAAGTATTCTTAATTTAAGAAATATTGGTTAAAATGAAATTTTCTAGCATCTAAATTAAAGTATTGTGTTTATATTATATAATTCAATAAAGAAATATCAATTTGCAGTTATTTACACTAAATATTTATTTTTACAGTACTTTTTATTTCATTTCATTCAAAATATGATAATATAATTCTCAAAACATATTTACATAAATATTTTAAATACCTTACTATGGAATGCATGAAAAAAAAAGGCACATAATATTTTCTCCAGAAATGTTGGAGAAATACTAGCTGTAAATTACAGAGTTAAATTATTCAATTGCGTAATTTAAATACAATCTATATATATAAAAGAAAGTCTGGATTTCGTATTAATCACAGCACAAAAAAATCTACCGAACCAAAAATCTTGAAAGTTGGGTTAAAAATACTTCTGATAACATCGCGCGCCGCTAAGAAGGGATTTTCGAAAATTCCACCCTTAAGTGGGTTAAAAAAAGGAACGAACTTTTAAAAAATTCCTTAAAAATCGGCTTTAATACTTATTTTTCAACTGATACCATATTTAAGTGTATTTTTTCATGCTGAATCGAATGGTACTAAGCAATTTCTCTTAAATCCAGTAGTTCGTGAGATACTTCACACTTTCCTGATTTGGCGGTGTTTTCGGCTCAAAAACCTAAAATTTTCAATCCTTATCTATATATATAAAAGAAAGTCTGGATTTCGTATTAATCACAGCACAAAAAACTCTGCCGAACCCAAAATCTTGAAAATTGGGATAAAAATACTTCTGATAGCATCGAGCGCCGCTAAGAAGGGATTTTCGAAGATTCCACTTCTAAGGGGGGTAAAAAAAGGAACGAACTTTTAAAAAATTCCTTAAAAATCGGCTTTAATACTTATTTTTCAACTGGTAACATATTTAAGTGTATTCTTTCATGCTGAATCGAATGGTACTAAGCAATTTCTTTTAAATCCAGTAGTTCGTGAGATACTTCACACTTTCCTAATTTGGCGATGTCTTCGGCGAAAAAAACCTGAAATTTTTAATCCTTATCTATATATATAAAAGAAAGTCTGGATTTCGTATTAATCACAGCACAAAAAAATCTGCCGAACCAAAAATCTTGAAAATTGGGGTAAAAATACTTCTAATAGCATCGAGTTCCGCTAAGAAGGGATTTTCGAAAATTCCTCTTCTAAGAGGGGTAAAAAAAAAGGAACGAACTTTTAAAAAATTCCTTAAAAATCGGCTTTAATACTTATTTTTCAACTGATACCATATTTAAGTGTATTTTTTCATGCTGAATCGAATGGTACTAAGCAATTTCTCTTAAATCCAGTAGTTCGTGAGACACTTCACACTTTCCTGATTTGGCGGTGTTTTCGGCTCAAAAACCTAAAATTTTCAATCCTTATCTATATATATAAAAGAAAGTCTAGATTTCGTATTAATCACAGCACAAAAAACTCTGCCGAACCTAAAATCTTGAAAATTGGGATAAAAATACTTCTGATAGCATCGAGCGCCGCTAAGAAGGGATTTTCGAAGATTCCACTTCTAAGGGGGGTAAAAAAAGGAACGAACTTTTAAAAAATTCCTTAAAAATCGGCTTTTGTAGTTATTTTTCAACTGATAACATATTTAAGTGTATTCTTTCATGCTGAATCGAATGGTACTAAGCAATTTCTTTTAAATCCAGTAGTTCGTGAGATACTCCACACTTTCCTTATTTGGCGATGTCTTCGGCGAAAAAAACCTGAAATTTTCAATCCTTATCTATATCTATAAAAGAAAGTCTGGATTTCGTATTAATCACAGCAGAAAAAAATCTACGGAACCAAAAATCTTGAAAATTGGGGTAAAAATACTTCTAATAGCATCGCGTGCCGCTAAGAAGGGATTTTAGAAAATTCCACTTCTAAGGGGGGTAAAAAAAGGAACGAATTTTTAAAAAATTCCTTAAAAATCGGCTTTAATACTTATTTTTCAACTGGTAACATATTTAAGTGTATTTTTTCATGCTGAATCGAATGGTACTAAGCAATTTCTTTTAAATCCAGCAGTTCGCGAGATACTTCACATTTTCCTGATTTGGCGGTGTTTTCGGCTCAAAAACCTGAAATTTTCAATCCTTATCTATATATATAAAAGAAAGTCTGGATTTCGTATTAATCACAGCACAAAGAAATCTGCTGAACCTAAAATCTTGAAAATTGGGTTAAAAATACTTCTGATAACATCGAGCGCCGCTAAGAAGTGATTTTCGAAAATTCCACCCTTAAGGGGGTTAAAAAAAGGAACGAATTTTTAAAAAATTCCTTAAAATCGGCTTTTGTAGTTATTTTTCAACTGATAATATATTTTAATGAATTTTTTCATTCTGAATCGAATGGTACCAAGCAAATTCTTTTAAGTTTAGTAGTTCGCGAGATACTTCACATTTTACTGCTTTGGCGGTGTTTTCGGCTCAAAAACCTGACATTTTCAATCCTTATCTATATATATAAAAGAAAGTCTGGATTTCGTATTAATCACAGCACAAAAAAATCTACCGAACCAAAAATCTTGAAAGTTGGGTTAAAAATACTTCTGATAACATCGAGCGCCGCTAAGAAGGGATTTTCGAAAATTCCACCCTTAAGTGGGTTAAAAAAAGGAACGAACTTTTAAAAAATTCCTTAAAAATCGGCTTTAATACTTATTTTTCGACTGATACCATATTTAAGTGTATTTTTTCATGCTGAATCGAATGGTACTAAGCAATTTCTCTTAAATCCAGTAGTTCGTGAGATACTTCACACTTTCCTGATTTGGCGGTGTTTTCGGCTCAAAAACCTAAAATTTTCAATCCTTATCTATATATATAAAAGAAAGTCTGGATTTCGTATTAATCACAGCACAAAAAACTCTGCCGAACCTAAAATCTTGAAAATTGGGATAAAAATACTTCTGATAGCATCGAGCGCCGCTAAGGGATTTTCGAAGATTCCACTTCTAAGGGGGGTAAAAAAAGGAACGAACCTTTAAAAAATTCCTTAAAAATCGGCTTTTGTAGTTATTTTTCAACTGATAACATATTTAAGTGTATTCTTTCATGCTGAATCGAATGGTACTAAGCAATTTCTTTTAAATCCAGTAGTTCGTGAGATACTTCACACTTTCCTAATTTGGCGATGTCTTCGGCGAAAAAAACCTGAAATTTTCAATCCTTATCTATATCTATAAAAGAAAGTCTGGATTTCGTATTAATCACAGCAGAAAAAAATCTACGGAACCAAAAATCTTGAAAATTGGGGTAAAAATACTTCTAATAGCATCGCGTGCCGCTAAGAAGGGATTTTAGAAAATTCCACTTCTAAGGGGGGTAAAAAAAGGAACGAACTTTTAAAAAATTCCTTAAAAATCGGCTTTATACTTATTTTTCAACTGGTAACATATTTAAGTGTATTCTTTCATGCTGAATCGAATGGTACTAAGCAATTTCTTTTAAATCCAGTAGTTCGTGAGATACTTCACACTTTCCTAATTTGGCGATGTCTTCGGCGAAAAAAACCTGAAATTTTCATTCCTTATCTATATATATAAAAGAAAGTCTCGATTTCGTATTAATCACAGCACAAAAAAATCTGCCGAACCAAAAATCTTGAAAATTGGGGTAAAAATACTTCTAATAGCATCGAGTTCCGCTAAGAAGGGATTTTCGAAAATTCCTCTTCTAAGAGGGGTAAAAAAAAGGAAAGAACTTTTAAAAAAATTCCTTAAAAATCGGCTTTAATACTTATTTTTCAACTGATAACATATTTAAGTGTATTTTTTCATGCTGAATCGAATGGCACTAAGCAATTTCTTTTAAATCCAGTAGTTCGTGAGATACTTCACACTTTCCTGATTTGGCGGTGTTTTCGGCTCAAAAACCTGAAATTTTCAATCCTTATCTATATATATAAAAGAAAGTCTGGATTTCGTGTTAATCACAGCACAAAGAAATCTGCCGAACCTAAAATCTTGAAAATTGGGGTAAAAATACTTCTGATAACATCGAGCGCCGCTAAGAAGGGATTTTAGATTATTCCACTTCTAAGGGGGGGTCAAAAAAAGGAACGAACTTTTATAAAAATCCTTAAAAATCGGTTTAATACTTATTTTTCAACTGATAACATATTTAAGTGTATTTTTTCATGCTGAATCGAATGGTACTAAGCAATTTCTTTTAAATCCAGTAGTTCGTGAGATACTTCACATTTTCCTTGTTTGGCGGTGTCTTCGGCGAAAAAAACCTGAAATTTTCAATCCTTATCTATATATATAAAAGAAAGTCTGGATTTCGTATTAATCACAGCACAAAAAAATCCACTGGACCAAAAATCTTGAAAATTGGGTTAAAAATACTTCTGATAACATCGAGCGCCGCTAAGAAGTGATTTTCGAAAATTCCACCCTTAAGGGGGTTAAAAAAAGGAACGAACTTTTAAAAAATTCTTAAAAATCGGCTTTTGCAGTTATTTTTCAACTGATAACATATTTCAATGTATTTTTTCATGCTGAATCGAATGGTACCAAGCAAATTCTTTTAAGTTTAGTAGTTCGCGAGATACTTCACATTTTCCTGATTTGGCGGTGTTTTCGGCTCAAAACCTGAAATTTTTAATCCTTATCTATATATATAAAAGAAAGTCTGGATTTCGTATTAATCACAGCACAAAAAAAATCTCCCAAATATAAACTCTTGAAAATTGGGTTAAAAATACTTCTGATAACATCGAGTGCCGCTAAGAAGGGATTTTCGAAAATTCCACCCCTAAGGGGGTTAAAAAAGAGGACGAATTTTTAAAAAATTTCTTAAAAATCGGCTTTTGTAGTTATTTTTCAACTGATAACATCTATAATCAGGACTATAATCAGGTCTATAATATATCATATATATCTGGTCTATAATCAGGTTAAGATGATTATGTAAGCTTATATTTAATTATCTCAATATATATAAAACGCAAAGTGAAATTTCATTGCGGCCGCTTATAACTCAAGTTCTACAAGATAGATTTTAATGGATTTTACATTGTTAGTTGGATAATTTTTCAGTAATTTTGTAACAAATGAAATATAGCATTCTACGTTGTTTAATTGAATACTTAGGAAATGTTTTTTATCAGATGAACCCAATTCCAAAAGTTTGGCTTTATTTTAAAAGCTCTGCTGAATGAATTTTTATGTGATTAAAATTGTTAACATGTTGAGCGCTACGTCATTCATTGGTGACTAACACAGAACTTCCCGTTTAGATGGCTGATTTTTCACCGATGACAGACAGTCTAAAGTACGATATAAAACTAAAAATTACTATGATATAAAAATTTCGTTTAATTCAAAGTTTCTTAAAAATAAAAAACTTGACCAGCGTAGCGGGCGAAGGCTGCTAGTAAATATATATAAATGAGTTAATTGAGTTGACATTTGTTATTTTTTGTTCACACTGAATTAAAATTTATATGAACAAAAATCTAGATATGATGAGACAAAAAAATAAATAACAATAATATAATACAAATCCAGGGCAAAACATTGAATATGATGAGAAATAAGCCAAAGTTTAAAATTACACATGGAACAAATCTAGACAAAATAAGAAGAAAATATTTACTTACATGCATATAACTTTATAATATAGCAGTTTTTTCTTCAGATTTAAGCTAAAATGGATTTAATTAGTTTTAAAGTTTAAAAATAATGCTTGAATTGTTCGAGTTTCCTCTGGTGGAACAGTATATGTTCTTCCTGTAGCAGTTAAAGGAATAGACACTTCTTTTATTATTTGTTCATACGGAATCCAACAAACATCTTAGGATTTTGGCCATGAATATGAAGAATTGGGGCCATTAGGATGCATGAACATAATTTTATAGTCGTTCAGTTCTTCACAGTAATCTAAAATTTTCCCAATCCACCAATTTATCCCATATACACATGCAACATATTGTTCACTTTTAAATGTCAATGGTCTGACAATTTCACTGATTCCCAAAGTAGCAATAAATTTTGTTGATGAATTGTCTGACACCCTGGAAACCAGTATTTGGCAATCATTGATTGGTACAAAGCAGTGATTCAGTCTTGTTCCTATGATTGTATCTGCTTTCATGTTTTGATTCTTGAAATAATCTTTTTCTTTATATAATTGCAAGCTTGTGTAAATTAGCTACTTTTTCAACTGAAGATTGGGGTACCATTACTTCATCTAATATGTGATTGATGAAATATTTAGAATGATACATAAAGAGAAAAACCTACTGTCCCATTCTACCCCACTTGCCCCTATATGTGAAGTAAATCACCATATGTATGCATTGCATTTATAGGTATTTTATAATTATACATTATATTCCTTAATTATTATCTTATCTTTTTCAGTGTAAAATTTTTTGAATTGTCTAATTTTTTTTTTTTTTTTTTTTTTTTTTTTTTGGGTGGGGGGGAGGGGGGCTGGAGGCAGATTTCTACAAAATTAGTACAAATGAGGTTTTGATTATACTTTTACATTAATTTAGATGTTAGAAAATTTTATTTTAACCATTATTTTTTGAATCAGGAATGCCCACAGATTCTAAAAATATCATTATTTGGTTAATGACACCTTATCTGTAAAAAACCATTTATTTTAAAACAACAAATTTTACCTTTCCAATTTTTTTTTATTTAAAGCACACAGATGGAGCAACGTTTTTACCAAGTTTCAGAAAAATTCATGATGATTCATTTTTTTTATGAGCCATTACAATCTGCCCTTTTTTGCGGTGAAATTTTCACTTCGCACATAATAAAAAGTAAAAAAATGAAAATTTATTATTGTTTTGATGTGAAATATTCATTCTTTGTACAAATAGATTCAAATTGGTACCAGATATATAAACTTTGAGCCATTAGTTGTCAAGTTATGGCCATATTTAGACAGTGATACAATTCCAAGATGGCCGCCATTTTGTAAAAATGGCCAGTTTTCAAATGGCCATATCTCGGTCAATATTGTGAAAATTACTTTTAAATTTCAGATTTGAGGGTTTCAGTACTATGTCTGTCTATGATAAAAATTAAAAAAAAATCTGTGACTATGATGCAACAAGTTTTCCTTAAATTGGTTGATTTCACGTGGAATGACCCCTTTGCAAACTCTTTCTTTGCTTATTTACGTACTTTATACGATGTTAAAAGAAAATGCCAGAAACTGGTAATTACTATAACAACATTACCTGTTTAACATAGCACACATATACATGTAGACAGGGAATTTATTTATTATTATTATTATTATTATTATTATTTTTTTAATTACAGAATAATCAACAGCATAAAATAAATGTTGTACAAAATTATGTACAAAAGTATAATTTGTTTTCCTTAAGACAGAAGGGAGCTTCTGTAAGGGAAAAAGCTTCTTATCAGAATAAATTGATATACAAAATTTGAAGCAAATCGTATAATTATGCGTTAAAACCCCATTTATCGAAATCAAGGAGGCCTAGCCTCCCTAACTTCCCTTTATACTTAAGTAACGAAACTCGAACTATTTAGAGAAACGCCTAATCAGCATGAGCCTATGTACTAAATATGAAACAAATTAGATATGATATTTCTATCAAGAATTATCGCGTTAATTACTACATATTGATTACATCTCCTACGGGCGTATTAATTTTTATGCTTTGATAGCCTGAGGCTTTAAAAAAAAAGAAAGAGAAGGTTACTCACCTTTCCCCCCCCCCTTTCTTTTCGATTATGGAAAGCGACTGGGAAAAATTTATTGGAAACATTAACATTCTGCAGATATGATTGACACAATGGGAAAAAAGATACATTTTAAAATAAAAAAGGAAGAAATTAGCATATCATTAGTTACCTAAAACAACAATAATCATAAATGAAAAATTTTAGTTGACGATGCACCCCCCCCCCCCCCCCCCCGAAGTGCAAGATTTATACCAAAGCCAAATATTTGGAATTTTTCAGATGCAGTTTTTGCAGAAAAAAAGAGATTACATGCATATAAAGAAGCAGAATAATTTGTAAAGTAAGCACCAAAAGGTCCAGATCAATAAAAACTTTACGTGCCAAACGAACATTCTAAACTAGAACGCAGCGATGACACCGTTTACAAATAAATTGTACCACCGATCCATGTACATCAAATAGAAGCCGACAAACAGCTGATAGCATTCCTGCATGATAAAATTAAAAAGAAAAAAAAAAGAAAAGAAAATATTGATAATCTAATAAATTGCGCATCAACTGTTGATTTAAAAAAGCATGGGAATGAAAAGCCGATCGACTCTTATCTGGAAGCTATGGGTGTTCCCAAAAAAGGTGTGCGATTTTTCTGGAGCAATTTTTAAAAAGGAACAGAATAAAAAAAGTCATTACACATTTCATTACCATAAAAAACAAAACAAAAGGTGTTACAGGAGAATGCGGCTTTTTCTTTTCTTTTTTTTTTTCCTTCTCAGTTGCTCGAGAGACTATCTTTACGGTGGCATTGAGAGACAAGCACTAAAAGCAACTGCTAGGTCTTCGATCTTTTTTATTTTTATCTATTTTTTTTCCTTTTTTGTCTCCGAAATACAATCAGTTTTTTACGCAAGATTAGCATCAGGTACTGTCTTTGTGATACGAAACAACCGCATAAACAAAAAACGAGAGATAAAGTAAGGTTATCATAACTATTATGACAGTTAGAAAAATAGTTTGAAAGTAAACCTACGACATAATGTATAATGGGAAAGAGATAAGATTACAGAAAATAGAAAGTTTAGAACAACAAAATCAAAGTAGGTGCACATTCAAATGGTAAAATAAATGTTTGTAAACAGAAATGCTACTTTTGTATTAACATATTTCTTTATCTCATTTTTGTTTTATTCTGTGATTCAATAATTTTTATTTTGTCTTTTGTTTGGCACCATATTTAAAATGTTTATGATTTTTAATATACCTATATTTGTATTATAATAATTAATGCAAAATATTACATGGCATTTTTAAATTAGAGATTAGGCCAATTTTGTTCGAACTTGTCAGATATGTGTTTTGATTTCAAAAGGTTATATATAGACAATGCATTTAAAACTCAACTGACCACAGCTGAAATGTTTTTGAATATAATAAAACTACCCGCCTTAAACGAAAAGTTTGATCTACTCGGCATGTATGCTCGGCTAACATATAAGTATCAAGAATAATTAGCGATCAGAGAACTTTTAAGTAATTATATTCGAAAATATAACTTTGATTTTTTTTTAAAATCAAAATGGAAACCTTGCATATGAAATGCGATAAAACCAGCTTATAATTGTTTATGACAGACACATTACTTGGACTGTTATAATAAAGATGAAATTATGGCGATAGAAAAATATTTGGTGACTTATGACCTGCACGTGTATAACAATATAATGTCAAAATGGTCGCTTGGTTTATAAAAAATGAGGCGATAAGGCCGGAACTGTTGCTGACAGTCACATGAATTAAATTTTTACCATACAGTTGTTTCAGTAAAAGAAACGACTCAAGTACATAAAAAGCACATTCTTTCTCTTACAGGCCCGTATCTAAGGGGGCGTTATGGGCAGCTCAGCCCCCCCCCCCCTGGAAACGATTCCAAGGTCACTAAATAAATTTCTGTTCCGAAAATTCAAATGAAATTTTGTTCAAAATTTAATTTATTTTTGAGACCCTTTCACAGTTTTGCAGAAATACTAAATTGTACCTAAAATAAGTGTTTAAACTCAACTCATCTTATTTGTACACATGAAAACAACATGTTGTTTAATTTTGCTCCAAGTTATACACTCAAAATTTTCACCATCCTGTACTTTTCTTAGCATAAAATGAAATTATTACTACAGTTTAATAAGAAACATAATATCTAGAATGTAAATATTCACTAATTTATTTTCTGCGTCAGAGAGAGAGAAAAAAAATTATGACCCCCCCCCCCTACTATTCACTTCTAGCTACGGCCCTGTTCTCTTATCTTTTAGAATAGGGATTGTCTACTACAGTGAAACCTCCAAATAAGGGACACTCCAAATAAAGGACACCTCTATTTAAGGAACAAAACTTCCGGTCCCAGTCCCTTGGTATAGGACGTGTAATGTATTTACCTCTGAATAAGGGACACTCGATTTAAGAGACGCTTGAAACTGAGATTAAAAGGAAAGGTTTTTGCATTTCAGATAATAAAGTAGTTTGTGATGAAAATGAAAATAATTTTTGTGAACTTATCAAACAGACAGACAATCATGTAAATACAGAGACACACGACACAATTAATGGGCATTTGTTCACCCCACAATTCTGATTTGACATCAGTGCATTTATCCCCATTGAAATTAATGCTGAAAATTATGAGGATGATTCTGAAAATGGAGAATAAAAGAAAATTGTGAAATAAAGAACTTTACAGATGCTTTTAGGCTGTTCTCAAATCCAAAAAAAAAAAAAAAAAAAAAAAGGCAACTTTTAAGACATGAATTTTAATTTATTTTTATTCGGAAATGCCTGAAACTAGAAGGTGCTGCTGTTCAGAAAATATGTAATCGAGCTGTTTTTTCTATTTTTTGCAAATGCAAGAGATCTTTCAAAAAATATTATCAAAGTGGGCGTTTTGAACTGAATTTTCAAGCAAAAGAATAACAACTACTCAAGAAAGGGTAAATAACATCTTTGTTACGTGATCAAAATCACTTATAACTCAATAGGTAATTTATTTATCAAAAAATTGAAAACGCAGTTCAATTTAAATCCGCTTCCACAGTCCAGCGTTCTAATTTTATACCTTTCCATTAATAGATGAATTTGTAATAGTGACAAAATTTTTTCTGCTTATTGAGCAGAGCAATTGAGAGATTATGTGCTTAAAATATGCAAAGAAGTTCAATACTTTTTTGTAAATACTGCTGGTAATGGGAGAACTAAAATTTATATAGTATGGCAAATGAACACTTGAAAGGTTTGTAGTGAAAAAATCGAAATTTGAAAAACAATCCCTTTTGGTTGATTACTTCAAATAAAATTCTTTTACAAGTTTTTATACTTTTTGCGTGTACACTATTTCCATAAAATATACAAATCAATAATTCTACAAATCATTTTATGATTTTATAATCAATTGAAAATTTTTATTTAGTTTTTTTTTCCTTTTGTGTCTGATTAACGTAATTTATACACTTCGTATACATTTAAATTTTACCTTTAATACTTTGTCAATTTTATATTCTTCTGAAGGATAAATTAAAAATAATATAAAAAACTCCGAATAAGGGACACCTCTATTTAAGGGACAAAAGTTACGGTCCCATAGGTGTCCCTTATTTAAAGGTTTCACTGTACTATTATTAGGACGAAAGCAAACAGAAAATAATAGATTATTATTATTTTTTTAATACTTAATATAAAAAAAAAAGTTAGAGTGTTAATCATATGAAATTAATTAATTTAAGCCTATTTAGTTGGAAAATATAGCAATACAATGTATTAAATTCCTAATGATGTACATAGGGCACACACCATGAAATATAAAATTTTAGCTGGAGATTTGAAATTTAAATTTTTTTACTATTTTTTCCATTATTAGACCAATATATAGATTTCAAATATTTTTTTCGTAAAAATAGAAAAAATCGTGCAGTAAAGAGGTAAAATGATTAAATCTGTGAAAAGCCAATTTTTAACTCTTTCCATCATACTATTCGTAATGTTATTAACTCTGTTAATCTATTTGCCTGACCGTGCTCTCACTCGCTTAAAATGTACTCTGATTGCCATGCAACTGATATACAATAATGAAGTTTACTATGGTATGTTAGGTATTGAAAATGACACGCAAATGAATATGGCGTTTATAGTTCAATTATTACAAGCACATTCAAAAGAATTTCCTTACATCTCGTCTACCTGGACAGATCGTTATAAGATATATATTAATGATGTTAAGCAATTTTAAACCGATATGTATGACTGAGGGGACAAAAGGCTTGTACTTGTAAGGGATTCGTAACTCCGTTATGGAAGCTCTCTAGCTTTATTTTTAATGTGAATGTGATTGGTTTCTCTTGGTATCGTCTACATTTCTTCGCTTTTTTAACAACTTAAAAGATATGAAAATTGAAGTCTTGTTAGTTAATGTAAATATTCTAGAAAGAAAAAATTAGAGTGAAGTTGAATGTTATTTTAATAAAAGCGGGATGCTGTTTAGCATTACCACAGTGGCGATTATCGTTTGAGGCATTCAGGGAAATTAGATTATGCGAGTTCTTTTACTTTTATTTTATCTTTTATGGAGTTTATGTAATTCATCGAAGTTTCTCTTGCCAAAATCCTATTACTAAAGTTTGAATAAATTGTTTTTGACAGTTGCGCTGTAAAAATGAACTCTCATTTTCGTGGCGGCCTTATTGGGTATGTCACAGACTTACTATAGAAAATGATGTGCATAGCATACATCGTTCATTTACAAGGGCGCACAAAAGATTTCGGCTACAATACCATCTAAGAACAATGATTGATGAAAGTATTTTTAACTATAGCACATGTTTTAAAGTTAAACTAATATTTTGCTTATTACTTAGGCAGTAAAAAAGATCTCGAACACATTGTTTCTGCTTATTAATGGAACTGCTCAAGTGGAATTCCTATCGTAAGGATAATACAATTTCTATTTTCACAACAAAAGTTAACAAGTAACGTTTTTACAGGTGTTATAGAACGAATATAATAGTAAATAATTTAAAAACATAATCGCTAGGATCTGCAAATAATTCCGTTTATTACAGGATACAGGTTTTCATCTTGCTGGGTTAGTTTTATATATATTTTTTCTTTTCTTTTTCATCATTTAGTTTTATTTGATGTACAGTACGTAAAGCAATTAAAAAATTTGTACATTATGAAAAAAATCAGGACTTTAGGTACCCCGCACAATGGTTACGCGAGCCAATTCTTGGAGCCCCTAAAATTGGGACATCCCGCTTAAATTGGCAACCTGGCAACACTAATTACGAGTAAAGTAATAGTAAAGTATAGTATTCAATAACTAAAAAATAATTTATATACATATTCAAGCAGCAATTTAAGAGTAACAAGCATGTAATCCCAAATTGTGGTCAACAGAGGAAGACGTGTGTAACTGTAATCCCGTAATCAGATTCGGAAACATGTAAACAAAATCATCGAAAACATTACAGCCTTTGGCAATAACAATCACCTTCAAAATAACGGATATATGTATTTGTTTTTATGTAGATAGCTATCGGTTAAGTTAAACAAATCAGATTTCGTCGGTTTTATAGCAATTCATATGCTTAGTAAGCCAATTTTTTTCTCAATACAAACAGCATTTGCTGCAACAAATTACAAAGATCTTGAAGAGACTTCACACCGATTACACATGAAGAGATAGGATTCCGATTCACGATCATACCCAGATTTCCAAATACCAAAAACAAGAGCAATCGAACAATCCTATTACAAGCAATTTTTATTATTATTATTGTTACAGTAGTTAAGGTCATCATCATAGCAATGATTCCAAAATGACCACCGTTTCAAACCACTGCGAAAATCGTAAATAGTATTATACACTATATTGCCATTGATTATGGGACACTTGCGATTTTAGACATTTTACTAAATATCTAGAAAAATACATGAGGAATCATCTCGAAACTCTTACTGTATAAATATAATAGTGTACGTCATACATCTCCGTGAAGAATTTTTACCGAAACTCCATACGGGACCGTCAACAAATTAATAAAGAATGAATATCTTTTGAATAACCCTGTCAAAACTAATGCAGCAAAAGCGCTGAAACTCTAGATTATGATTGAATGCCTTATTGCAATACACTGTGTTCATTTTTATGCAAATAGAATGCATACTCGCAGAGTAATTAAGGTTTTTATAAAAATGGTCCCAAAATTTTCCAAGTTTTTCCCTTATAATTTTCAGAGTTCTTAATAAAAAATAATATTTTTTTCAGAAAATATGACAAACAACATTGCACACAGTACCCTGTAATCAGAATTAAAAAATAATAAAAATTGTATGAAAAATGAGTAGGTTTACTAAATAATTTTTTACTGCGCATGCGTCAAAGATATCAAAATTTCATTTGCATATTATGTTAGCTAAATGTATAGAGCAACTTTTGTAAAAGTCTCAAAATCATAGCTTGAAAATTCTGAAAGTAATCGTCTATAGAAAAAGGACAAAATCCGTTGTTTCCAAAATGAAGCAAAAAAATGAGGGATTTTATCCAAATGTAGTAGTACATCCCGTATTGTGTATTCTATATTGACACTAATCAATGAATATATGGATACAACCCCTCTTGTTTTTCCTTCATTTTGAGAATAACGGATTTTCAACTTATTCAATTGACGATTATTTTCAGAATTTTCAAGTTATGATTTTGTGACTTTCACAAAAGTTGCTCTATACATTTAGCTAACATAATATGCAAATGAAATTTTGATATCGTTGACGCATGCGCAGTAAAAAATTATTTAGTAAACCAACTCATTTTGTGTACAATTTTCATTATTTTTTAATTCTGATTACAGGGTACTGTGTGCAATGTTGTTTGTCATATTTTCTGAAAAAAATATTATTTTATATTAAGAACTCTGAAAATTATAAGGAAAAAACTTGGAAAAATTTGGGACCATTTTTATAAAAACCTTAATTACTCTGCGAGTATGCATGCTATTTGCATAAAAATGAACAAGGCATATTACAATAAGGCATTCAATCATAATCTAGAGTTTGAGCGCTTTTGCTACATTAGTTTTGACAGGGTTATTCAAAAGATATTCATTCTTTTTTAATTTGTTGACGGTCCCCTATGGAGTTTCGGGAAAATATCTTCACGGAGATGTATGACGTATACTATTATATTTATACACTAAGAGTTTCGAGATGATTCCTCATGTATTTTTCTAGATATTTAACAAAATGTCTAAATTCGCAAGTGTCCAATAATCAATGGCAATATAGTGTATTTACCAAGGCAAATTTCAGTAATCTCATTACAAGATAAACAGATGATGATTCTATCTTTATTTGTGGATATTACTTACCCATCATACGTAGTATAGGATAAGTCTTGCAATCATTTTGAAAATCGGGAAAAAGAAAAAAAATGACGGATTTATACGTTTCAGATACTAGAGATTGCGAAAAACATTTTTAGAAGAAAAAAATTGCCGTCCATCCGTCTGTGTGTCTATCTATATGTGTGTCTGTAAACGCTCTATCTCCCGTATAAATTGAGATAGAGACTTGAAATTTTGTATGTACTTAGCATGTAAAAATAGAAAAAAGCCTATTTAATATCAATAACCTTGATTATCCGGAACTATATTTTTCGACTCACGAAACATTCGTTCTGAATAAAGGTATATAAAATTTTTTTATTTTTTTTTATTTTAAGAAGTGGATGTAAAAGGCAATAAAATAACACACATTTTGCATGAAGAACCAAGTCAATCGGATAATTAGTTGCCGAGATATTTGTAATCCTGTTTTCTACATACTTCGATATTTCATGATCTTGTAATTTCATTCAAATTTCAATTCTAAAATATATTTGAATTGGAAATGAGACGCTGAATCAGACGCTGTACACTGTTAGTTAATATGATTAGTATTTTTGGAGCTATAAGGATGTTTCTTTTACGCAATTCGGTACTACTTGAGTATTTTGGCGTTTTATATAATTTGTCGAAATTGGTTCATCAGCAATTCATTAATAAAGCATTACTATGTATAATAAAAATATTTAAATATAAGTTTAAATTTTGTTCTGGAATTGCAATGTATTTTATAAATAGTTTACACACGTTTTATTTTCATGTATTATATTATTCATATCCATGATGAATAAGTACTACGGTGGTCCCCAACGACTAGTTTTTTTTTTATTATTTTTGTGTAAAAAAGAATAGAGAAGAGGAAAAGGGACAGAAAGGGTAGATTTAGAAAAAAAAAAAAAAAAAAAAAAAGATAGCGCGCAACTGAGGTTATTAATTTGAGAAGAGTTTTGTAAGTTACTAAATGTAGAAGTTAGCACTTTAGGTTTATCCATTAATCACGCCAAACAATTTTTTAGGTTCTCTTTTTTTCTTCCGTCCTCTGTGTCAAAAACTGTCACAATTGAGTGATGCTGCCTCCTCTATTTTCATATAAAATTTTGTACTAAACAAATATTTTTCATAAACATAAATGTATCATACGTTAATTTATACATACATTACAAATACTGAAAAAAAAAAACTTCCATAAAACCTGCTTATTTTTTTTTTTTTTTTTAATTTATGGAAAAAGAAAAGAGTAATATACTGACAATTTCTATTACCTAAATAAACTAAAAAACTTTGTAAAATCACCATAAAATGAAAAAAATTAAGCAGGACGCGTTTCGAGCTACAACAATAACTTCTTGTCATCAGCCAAACCAAGTTGGTTTGACGCTGAGGATTAACAAAAGTTATATCATGCATAATACTCGTGCATAGCATTTACAGGGACACACAAAAGATTTCAAAAAGTATATTCTATCCGAAGTCCTGTATATTATGGAAGATGGCTGTTAGATGGATGAAATGCATTCTTAATTATGATATACGCTTTCAAGTTTCACTAGATGTATGCATATTATATGATTTATATAAATGTTATTTGTTATACAATTTAGATATACAGGGTACCGCAATAGATCTCGGAAGGGTTACTGAATATGAGCGTAATTTACTTAAAGGTGATTTTTAAATATATTATGCCTTTTTACGATGAACTACATTTAGTTTACTAAGAAATGTTTGTAGAATATAGATAAAATAATACAGAGGGTCACGCAAACAACTGGATACATTGTCACCTTTGGATGATAATTTCTAGAAATTTGATTTAAGTAGTTTAAAGAAAATTTATTTTTAAACGAAACTTTAGCAAAATACTTTCGTGTATTAAAGGTACTATGTATTTTACAGCGCTAAACAAAAGTATTCAAGTATGTTTCCATCTATTAGTATAAATTGCTGAAAGAAAAATTTCAACCAATTAGGCGTTTTCTTGCTAACCATTATATAGTCTATATATTAACCGACAGATCAAATACAGGGCTTTTCCAAAGTATTGGAATACATATTTGGATATGAACAATGATACGTTATTTCCCTGGATAACAAAGTTTTATTAAAGATTTCAAGAAGTGTTGGAAAGTGCTTCTTAATCCATGCTTAACGCATGATTTTTCTTTCTTGTTAAACATTAAAACTGTTTTTTCATGTCTTGTTTCTACATTGTTTAGGGACATTATAAAGTGTTTCATCTTGTATTGTATACTTTGAACTTTTTAATTATGTGACAAAAAGTATATTTTCTTATTTTTGTAAAAAGTGTCCCATTACTCTGCTATGCATATAAACCTTCAAGCATTTTAAAAAACAAAAAGGAGAAAAAAAAAAAAATAGCAATTTTTCTTTGTTACTGGCGGAAGACGAGAAAGAAATAAAGCTAAAATCTAAAATGTTTCTAAGAGTCTCTCCAAACACAATTTAAAATGCAACCTATTACAATAATGTTTATTTCTCTAAATCATTTGCCTTCGCGCACTCAAAAAGATTTAAAAAAAAACTTCCATATTTTATTTTTACGCACATTTGCACGATTTAAAAAGGACAGAACAGAAAACCTGATTCGAATAAAAAATTCTTTCTATTCTTTTTTTTTTTTAAACCATTAAAAATCCCTTAAAACACCAAACCTGAATCAACACACGATCGTTCTCATATCAATTTCAAAGCTGTCCCATCCTCCCAAATAGTAGGGAAGTATGGACACATTTTGAAATTGAAAACTGTTTTAGCATGTCATGTTTCTATATTGTTTACGGACATTAAGAAGTGTTTCATCTGTATTCTATACATCGCATTTTTTGCTTTTGTGACAAACAAAGCTGATTTTCTTATTATTGTAAAAGTGTCCCATTCCTCTGGTGTACATATAAACTTTTAAGCATTTTAAAAAACAAAGGGAAGAAAAACAAAGATAATATTTTTTCTTCATTACTGGCGAAAGACGGGGAAGAAAAAAATAAATCTGAAATCTAAAAAGCTTGATAAGAGTCTCTAAACACAATTTTAAAATACAACCATTATCATAAAGTTTATTTCTCCAAATCATTTACATTCACGCATTCAAAACGGAAGAAAAACACTTTCCGTATTGTATTTTATTTTTAGGTACATTTGCACGATTTAAAAAGGACAAAAGAAAAAAAATTTCAATTCGAATGAAAAAGAATTTTTTTAAGCCATTAAAAAAAAAATCCCTTCCAGCATCAAACCTCAATCCACACTAGATCGTTCTCGGATTTGTTTCAAAGCTGTGCCATCCTCCAAGTTTGCAGGGAGGTATGGAACACATTTTGAAATTTACAATTTTTTAATTTTAAAATTGTTTTTGCGTGTTTTGTTTCTATATTGCTTAGGGATATTAGAAAGGGTTTCATCTTGTATTCTATACATTGAATTCGTCAAGTTTTCTTATTTTTGTAAAAAGGGTCCCATTCCCCAGCTGTACATGTAAATTTTTAAGCTTTTTAAAAACAAAAGGAAAAATTAGTGATTTTTCTTTGTTACTGGCGAAAGACGGGGAAGAAAGAAAGTTAAATTCTAAAAAGCTTGATAAAAGTCTCAAAACACGATTTAAAAATACAACCATTACCATAATGTTTATTTCTCCAAATCATTTACCTTCACGCACTCAAAAGGTGAAAAAAAAAATTACTTCCGTATTTTTTTTTTTTAGATACATTTGCATGATTTAAAAAGGACAAAAAACTCAATTCGAATAAAGAATTCGTCTATATTTTTTAAACCATTAAAAATCCCTTCATCAAACCTACATCAACAAAAGATCGTTCTCGGATTAGTTTCAAAGCTGTTTCATCCTCCCAGTCTGTATGAAAGTATGGGACACTTTTTGAAAATTACAATTTTTTTAATTTTAAAACCGTTTTAGCAAATCATATTTCTAAATTGTCTAGGGAAATTGTAAAGTGTTTCATCTTGTATTCTATACACTGAATTTTTCACTTTTGTGACAAACAAAATTGATTTTCTTATTTTTGTAAAAAGTGTCCCAATCCCGACTTTTCAGCTTTAAAAAAAAGGGGGGGGGAATGGCATTTTTTCTTTGTTACTGGCAGAAAACGGAGAAGAAAGAAATAAAATTAAAATCTAAAAAGCTTGATAAGAATCTCGAAACACAATTTAAAAATACAGCCATTACCATAATGTTTATTTCTCCAAATCATTTACTTTCACGCACACAAAAAACAAGAAAACACTTCCGTACTTATTTTTAGGTACGTTTGCACGATTTAAAAAGGACAAAAAGATTCGAATTAAGAATTCTATCCTTTTTCAAGCCATTAAAAACCCCTTCCAACATCAAACCTCAATCAACACAAGATCGTTCTCGGGTTCGCCAAAGATATCTCGCTTCATAAAGTTCTCGATTATTTACACTTGAATGCTGTGCTATCTTCGCGCCACTGATACCCGTGATCACGATGGGTATATTTTACACAACTGCCCCAGGAATGACACAGTCAACAATGCTTTTTCGACTTTCTCCGAGTAACTTTCGCGTGATGATCAGTTGGATAGTGCCTGAAGTTAGCAAAAAAAAAAACCAGCTCGAAGGGGAAAAAAAAGCTTTAGCGATTGTTGCGTGTGGATCATGTTTTGTACGACATATTAAATATCGCTTTTATAGCATAATATGTTACTGTTGACATATAACAGAAGCTGTTAATTGCAAATGATATGTCAAGGTGAATAACATCGGAGAAAACAATCCGCGGAAAATTATTATAATGTATTTTCATATGCAAATACAGTAAACCTCTCGTTTTTTCTTACAGCGATATAACCGGCGATATTAAAAGAATTCTTAAATATTTAACAGTAAATGTTTTGTAATTTGTCTCTAAATCTTACTTTATTCAAAAAAAGAAAAAAATAATACTTATACAATTCCATAATTATGTTTTGTACGACATGTTAAATATCGCTTTTACAGCATAATAATTTACATATAACAGAAGCTGCTCGACTTTATTTTGAAAAATCTGTATTTCTTGAACCGCAATAGTGTCAGGTTCAAGTAAAATTGTGTAACTCGAACCAATGAAGAGTTATGCATTATGCATATTAGAATTCTTTTTAACCTCTTAATATTCACAGTTTTTTTGCAGTTATAAGTACGAATTTATCTCACTTAATGAGGAAAATGATACTGTAACCAAAACACGGAATATCATATCTTACTCATAATTCACGGAGGGTAATGAACTAGCAAAATGGTGTTGTAAAAATATTTAATTTATAAACAATTTATAATACTGAGTACGGAAATGATGGCTGTATAAACAAAATACAAAAAGAGTTTTCGTAATTTTACCCTTCTGAGAATTTGAATCTCAAACTTTCTCGAATATCGCGATGAAGTGAATCATAAATGTTAGGGTTAAATTCCTGTATTTGGTCAAGTAACGCGATTCAACTCGGATTGACGCTTTTTTTTTGGGGGGGGGGGGGGGGGAAGGGGGCTCCGGTTGACTTTAATTGACTTGGGTTCTGTTCGGGTTAACATTCTGATTTTCGGGTTAATTACTGATTTTTAAATAACAGTATAGAGCAGCGGTTCCCAAACTTTCTTGGTATGCGACCCACCTTTCAATGAAAATAAATTTCGCGACCCAGACCCACTCAAAATAAAGTTGTAGGTCAGTATAGTAATTTTAGTACGACTTCTATACACGACTATGTACTTCTATGTACGACTTCTATCCTATCCTACGAAAAACGCAAATTTTCGTATGGAACGAAAAACGCAAATTTTCGTATGGACGATGCATTATCTAGAAAAAACAAGAATCGGTAATCTCAATGTGTGCAAGTGAATAGCAATTCAAACAATGCACAAACTACAAAGATAGTTAAAAATACGTTTCATTATTATGAAAACATAACTTTATAATCAATGAGATTTCTGATACAAATGTTTACCAATGTGGGAACATATATTAACATACAGTTTGTCTCGGTACTTGTCTTTTAAAAACAGCAAAGAAAAAGCATGTTCTCATAAACATGAAATGTTGAATTTCATCAAGGACCTCAAAGCTGATTTCAATATTTCTGGATATTCTGTTCGTATATTGATCTAAAATGAAATTAAGGATTTTCCCTTGAAATATTATTTCTGTTGAAATTATCATATCTTTTTAAACAGATGAAATAAAAGATACGTTTTGATGACAAGCCTTGATTGTTCCGCGACCCACCAAAACAATTGCTGCGGCCCACTAGTGGGTCGCGACCCATAGATTGAGAACCGCTGGTATAGATCATTTTTCAGCTGAAAAACTACATGTTTGAACATTAATGAGTAAGTTCATTTTTGAAGATGAAATTTAATATTAAAGATATAATTTGATTTTTTTCATAAGTTTATTGTTTGGATTAATTTTCTTTTATTTCAGGTTCGAGTTGAAGTGTGTTTGGGTCGAGTTGATTTGAAATACAATTCAGGTTTGAGTCATGTTATATGCGAGTTGCGCATAATTCCTTAGCCCCTTAAATTGATGACCAAGCAAAAGCTATATGATTTTGCCAGTAAGACAATTTTCTTGCATTTCTTTGCATTACGGCGTCTTTTAAAAAATATATTAACTTTAATTTCAAAAAGTAAAAGGTTTCACCCCAAACATTTGTAAAAAATTTATGTTAATACGAGTCTGTATTTAATGATGAAAGTGATATAATGAAAAGACTGAATATCACATGTAACCCCATAATTCTCTGACAGTATATTTGTTAACTAAAAAATTTTTAATTTAGAAACACGATAATATTAAATACGGACAACACGAAAAAGGGCGTTTTTTTTATAAAGTTGTTCTTAGAAGAACATAAAAGACCTCTCAAATATCGCAAGGAAGTGAGTCACAAACGTAAGGTCAGCAACCCATTAAAAAAATGATATGAAAAAAATGTGCATAGGCGGTTCTCAAAAGAATGCATTTTTCCGCTGAACAATGCGGAACTTTGTGACACAAATCAGGGATCTGACCCGGAACAAATTTTATTTTACAACACTCGGGCAAGGCGAGCCCTTACCTTTTTTTTGGCTCGAGCCGGACCAGGCTTAAACATTGCACTTTCCGGTCCGGGCCCTACTTTTTTTCTGAAGGATCGGGCCGAATCTAATTTATTTTTTTCCGTACCGAGTTGAAACTGATTTCATTCTTCTTATCTTCACAGATCAAAATATTCAGTTCCGCCCATGGGCCAGTCCATATGAAAATCATCGTCTCGGCCAGTGTTCTCGCTGTCTTTTTATCAAAATTAGCGATTTAGCGAATGAGAAATAAAAAACAATAGCCAAATGTAAAAAAAAAGTTAGTAAAATAGACTCAGTGTGGAACACTAAAAAAATGTATATTTAAACTCCTTATTGTGTACCTTATTTACAACATGTTCTAAAATAACTTAATTTTTTGTAATTGCTTATAAAATAGAAACTCGGCTTTCCGTTTCAGGAACTATAAAAATAAGTACATTCTAAATGTCTCCTAAATATATAAATGTTTCAGACAATACAAAAATAATCTTTAACTACCAGTCATTTTTCACCGTTCATGCCAATGTTTCCTAGTAGCTTTTACAAGTATCTTTAAAATTACTTCTCTGTACACGGAAAATCGGTTTTCCGGATTCTATCCATTCTCAAGTAACATTTTCAACTGCATAACTGAATTTGTTGACTGACACTGGACTTTCCGTTTAGGCTGAGTCAATTACCAGTGACTGACATGACAGTAATGGTAAAACATGACATTATATAAATTTTCAGTAATTATTTAAAACGAGTATTTTAATTTTATACAGTCAAAACCTCGTTAATTTGAAGACGCTTAGCATGAATTACTTTTAACACGAATTGTTTTCACAACCCCCTATAAAAACGAATACAAAGATTTGATATTGATAACATGGAATTACTGTTATATGAACAAAATTTTGATTCCAATTCTGGTTCATGTTAACGAGGTTCGACTGTATCATATTTTAGAATGTCAGTCACAGTGACTGACGCGACCAAAAATGGAATATTCGGTGTCAGTCACCGATGACTAACATAGCACTTTAAGGGTAAATATTGTGTGTTTGTCTGTTTTTTGAATGTCAAAATATTCACCTGAAAATGAACAGCATCCGAAAAAGGGATATTCCGATTTAAGAAAACTGATTATTGAAAAGTAAAAGCTACTCTGAAACGTTTCCGAAAATGGCGGGCAGCTAATTAAAAAAAAAAAAAAAATTCTTTGAATTTCAAAAACTTTTTTTTTTTTTTTTAAGGTAAAGGAACGCGTTTCAAAACATTTCGGCGACTCGGAATAGGTTATTGTATATATTCGTTCTTAAATATTCTTTTTTTAAGATTAATATACATGTGTTATTTTTTGAACTGTAGAGATTTCGTCTTAGCAGGTTTTATTGCATTAATATAACAAAATGTGTGAATAATGCGAAAATAATTAAAAAGGCAGTTTTTATAATTCTGCTTCTCTGAGAACCTAAGAGATTTCTCGAATGTCGTGAGGATGTGAGTCATAAACGTAAGGGTCAGCAACCCATTTAAAAAAAGCATATGAAAAAAGGACGTATTTAATCACAGCAGATGAGTCAATAAAAAAAGAGGAATACAAACCGCCATGGTGCGTAACATAAAATCGCAGCCGAGAGCAACATACGACAAAAAATTTATTTTTTCTCTTTTTGGCGGAAAACTTCGCTTTTCTATTAGATGTCGAATATTTCTTACTTAAATTTGTCAGCAAATAATATCATAAACGCCCACAATTGGGGTAGGCAGCGGAGAATGAAGGAGGGGGGGGGGGAACGATTATCCATTCCTGGATTTTCAAAATTGACCAAATTCCTTCTTTCTCTGGGCGACTTTGAAAAGTATGAAAAGGAAATTATTCTTCGGAAATGACGAACTAATTAGTTTCAAGATGAAGTAAATAAATAAGTTGACAATAAGAAAAAGTAATAATAACACTGAAAGACAAGGGAAAAAAAGCAGAAAAAATTAAATAATTAATTAAATAACATAAAATAGAACTAAGAAGTTTTCATCAAGGGTTCCTATAAATAACTGATAAAATACAACTAAAAAATTTTCATCATGAGTTCCTGTCCCCTGAGGAAGACAATTTTTATTTCCGTTATTCTTTTTGCAATCATGTGTTAAAAAACCGACCTAACCGATGGGAAAGCCCCCACCCCCCTAACAAAAGAAAATTATTTCAATTTTTCATTAAAAAAAAAAGTTGGTAAAAATTACTTACATTTTGACTTTGTATACTTCTTATTTGTGACATTTCGATATTGCTTTTTGTATTAAAATGTTTGATAATAGTCTTGCACGAGTAGTTCTGATAATAAATTCTTAGAGAAGCTTATTTAATGCTCATATTCTTAATTCTAAAAATGGCGTGTAACATAAATTTAGAGCCGTGTCAAGACAAGACATAAGACAAGAGAATTTTTTTCCCTTTATTCGAAGAAAAAGTTCTTGCTTTTAAAAAAACAGACTCAAGTGCTTTTTTTTTTTTTTTTTTTTTACTTAAATTTGACGGCAAATTAATACTCACTCCTCCCCCCCCCCCGGTTCTCTGCGTGTAACATATGTCAATAAAATTTGAGTCGTAAGGAGTTTTCTTAATAGGTAGTTCATTACATTAGAAATGCTTTTATGTAAAAGTAACACGGGAAGAACATAAAATGTTTTTTGCACATTTTTATGTTTTTCCCTATACTATTTAGACATAAAAGCATTTGTGATATAACTGAACTACTTACTAAGAAAACTCCATAAGACGCAAATTTCATTGACATTGAAATCGGTATATATATATTTTTTTTTTTTGCCAAAATTCTACTAAAATTAAGCAAGTTGCTTTAAAAAAATATACATATATATACAATGATTTTCATTTTTACTCCGCAACTAAGGAAGGGAAGGTTTTTACACACAGCAGAACTTATTTTATGTATTATCTCTAATTGATATACACTCGTGCGAGAATGTGTGCGTGTCATGGGGGGGGGGGGGGGGGTGACTCAGTAAACATACATACTTCACTTTCAATACCGAATATGCCATAATGGCGCCCAATAACATCTATAAATTACATGGCAATCGGACTATATTAGTTGTTATCAGGCATGAGATTGCAAAAAGTTAATAAAAGAGGAAAAGCGCGTGAACCGGAAAATGAGAAATTACTTTAAATAGCGTGCGTGTAAGACAATTAAGAAGCTTATTTTATTCACAACAAAATTGTCAATGCTTTTGTTCAAATCCTGTTTTATTTTATTTTTTGGGGTGGAGGGGGGGGGGGGGGGAGAAGAGGGTCAGAGTGAATCCATTTATGCAAACATTATAAGTAGTTCTGAAATTAAAGTTTCTATTTTAAGTTCATACTTCTGAAACAATGTTTTGCACAGCAATCTTAGCTAGTTGTCCAATTTAAATTTTAACATATTTTCACTTAAAACATCAATTAACAAACATGCAAGCTAATGTTTAATTTGCCACTCAATTGCAAAAAAGTTGTTGAAAACATTACAGCAAATTTTCTGCAATTCTATCACGAAATTCGTATTTTTTCCGCGATTCTGTCAAGAAATTTGCATTTTTTCCCGCGATCTTTTGTCGAAAATCGCATTTTTTCCATGATCTTTAGTTCAAAATCGCGGTTTTTTTAGCGATCTTTTGCCGAAAATCGCGTTTTCTTCGCGATCTTTTGACGAAAATCACGGTTTTTTCGCGATAGTTTGTCAAAATCATGGTTTTTCGCGATAGTTTGTCAAAATCATGGTTTTTCGCGATAGTTTGTCAAAATTATGGTTTTTCGCGATAGTTTGTCAAAATTATGGTTTTTCGCGATCTTTTGACGCAACCCTCGTTTTTTCGCGATATTTTGACAGAATCCGCGTTTATCTTGTGATCTTGACAAAAACCGCGATTTTTTAGCGATATTTCGACGAAAACAGTGTTTTTTCGTGATATTATGACGAAAATAGCATTCTTTCCCGATCTTTCGACGAAAATAGCGTTTTTTCAGCGATCTTTTGACGAAAATGGATTTTTTTTCGGCGATCTTTCGATAAAAAAAATCCGCGTTTTTTTCTCGATCTTTCGACGGAATCGCGTTTTGCTCGCGATATCTTGTCGAAAACCGCGCTTTTCTTGCGATTTTTGACGAAAACCGCGTTTGTCTCGCGATATTTTGACGAAAATAGCTATTTTTGCGACATTTCGGCGAAAATCGCGTTTTTATTCCGCAATAATTTGACGAAAATCGTCTTTTTTCGCGATATTTTGTCAAAAATAGTCTTTTTCTACGATCCTTGACGATATAAAAAATCGGAAACGCGGAAAATGACAAAAAAGCGGAAAACCGCAGATCCGCGGAAGAATCTCGTGCCTGTGTTATAGTAATTGTAATATGGACAAACGGCAGACAGACAAACCGAAATTATAATCACTTTTCGACTATATTGGAAAGTGTTAAAAACTGGTAAAATAATACATCTGTTAAATAAATTACATAGCAAAAATAATAAGACAAATTGAAATAAACTGGTTGTGAACCTATTACGCAGAAATCGCCAAAAATATTTTCACTCGTTTAGAATTAAAGCATTTTAGCTACCCTGATTCCAAAAAAGCGCCAAAAACCTTCTTCAAACAAGTTTCAAAACTCTAAATATAATTGCCCCTCCCTTTCCTTTTTTAATTTATTTTTTAAGGAAGTTACAACGATTCGACCTAGACTTTCTCAAAGCGATTATAGAAGAGAACAGATTTATTCAGCTAATTTTGTTAATACTTCCGTGTATATTAATCTCTGCATCTAAACTTGTTTAGAAAGAAAAAGGGAGAAAACGCAAATTGGAAGTAAACGCTTTCACTGCTGTATCAAAGTGAAAAGCAAGAATACACGCGGATAAGGAAAATTCAGACGTAGAATATATTTTTATGTAAATTGCCTTTACTTTTTTCCCTAGTGTTCATTATTAATTGTATGTATTATAAATATGAGAATTGTTGAAGAAATATTTGGGGTACTAAGAGATAGAGAATTTAAAAAAAAAAATGTAATCTTACAGGAAATCTTAAAAATATTCATTATTTTAAAGGGTGGAAAAAACAGTCTGGTGGGCAAAAAACCGTTTTCGCCATAATTTTACGATTAAAAAAATAAAATAATCTTATCCCAAAACATGTAGAAAAAAATCTTTTGAAAAGGCAACAGCAAATTAGTAATAAACGAAATCTGCCAAATTAACTCTATTGTAACATACATTGATGAAAAAATTACAAAAGTTGTTTAATTTAAAATTTGTTTTCTTTATCTTTCAATTTTATTTCCTTCTCATTTTATGTTTTAGTCCTTGTCCTTATTAAAACACTGGATGCATCTTTAAGTTTACACGTTCTGCTAGTTGTAGTATTGATATCACATGCACAAAAGAATTACTTTTAATGTGAAATAAAGCAGTAGGTAAGTCCTGATTACGTTCATTAATAACTATACCGTAATAACAACAATAATATATTCTACAATGAAAAAGTAATATTATAAATAATTATTTTGCTTATAAGGCGTTACTTTATTAATAAAACATTTAAAATATATTAAAAATTGACATGTTTCAACCCATTTTCACTGAGCCATATTACAGAATGTAAATAGAAAAATTACAAACACAATGAACGTAAAAAACTGGAATAAATATTATTAAATTCAAATTAATTATAGAACTCTTTCCATATTTTCGACATCGTCCTTGTCCTAACTATGTACTTATCCTACAAACCGTCGAATCATTCAATCCATATACTTGGGATGCGAAAAGATAGCGAACCGTTACAAACATGCGAACTTTTTAAATAACTTTCAATGGACTCTCTTACGAATAACTTACAAGGAAGGTCTCCATTGGGGGCATACTCAGAATTTTTTGAAAAAAATACGAATTAAACTACTCATGTAGGTAATAAAGGATCAGTGAAAATTAGCGGCGGAATTACATTATTAGATATGTAAAAAAATAAAATAGTTTGGAATAATTGGCGTGAAAAGCTGAAAGCGACGCGGGATTTGGCGAGCAGTGCATTTCCCCGCCAAAAGCAGACGATTTTAACGAATCTGAAAATTGATTTTAATTGACTTCACTGTAAAAAATCTGCAGCATTTACTGCAACGTCACTCCTCTACTTTTATAGAATATCTCTCTTCTGATCAATGAGAATGCTCCATAGCATGGTGAATTGACCGTGTCATACACTGTTTAAAATCTGCTGCATTTTGTTGCAAAGCACTCCACCGTTTGTATATAATATCTCTATTCCAACCAATGAGAAAGCTCCATTTCACGGCCAAGTAACCGTTTTCTATACAAGCAAGGAAGTGCGTTGCAACAAAATGCAGTAGATTTTTAACAGTGTATTTTTCGATTTGGAACAATTTTAATCAATTTAAATTGTGTTTTAAATGATAGAATATATTAATTTCATTTTGTTATAAGTACATATAAACATATATGGCAAAATTACACTTAAAGTAAAGTAAAAATGCAAAACTAAAATTACTTAAACTAAACTTATTTAAATAAATTGAACATAGAAAGTTTTTTCTTTAAAAAGTATTCGAAGTGTAAAAGCGTATTTTTCAAAATTTCGTTTTTTCGCCAACCGGAGATAAATCGCCAAATAAACGAAATTTTTATTATTTTTTTACGGACGTTATAAGGAGGTTCCGCCAAAAAAATTTTTATAAACATATATAACTATATGAGAAGAACATTCTGTAATTTTTTTAGATTTTTCTGAGTATGCCCGTATGGAGACCTTCCTTGTTAGATCTGTAAATTAATCTACCAGGGTTGCTACTCATATGGGAGAATGAAATTCCCTGACTTTTCCAGGTGTATTTCAAGAAAATTTTAGTTTGTGGTGTGTACCAGGTGTAGCACGTAGTGGACATGCTGAGAGTAAAAAAATGTTATATTACTCAAAAAAATTATTCAATAGAGTTACTAATAATCTCTGAGCTAAAGATCTTTATCCCAATTCTCCTCCCAAATCAATAACAATCTTTAAGGTTTACAATTCGAATCACTCTCTCTTTAATAATTTATTATCGCAAGCTTTCAAATAAAGTTTCCTACAAACAGATAAACTTGCTACAAAATATTTGTGCACTGAGTTCACAAATATTCATTTTGTTAACTATATCCCAAAATCATTGTCTAATTAAAGTTTATTTTCAACAGGAGTCAAATGGGAAGGAAAAACAGAATGGGGAGATGGAGGCTTGTGATAATTACTTATTGTTACATGAAAATAACTGCTGGAAAAAGTTTTAAAATTTCTAATAATAAGCATTAAAAATATAAAATGTGGGGGGGGGGGGGGGGGGTGAAAGAGGAAATTTTTGGAAAAGAAAAAGGTAGATGATTTTTCTTCTATTTTTAAATATGCAGTTTGCCAAATCATGGAAGATTCTCACTTCAGGTCGCACAACGATCAAACTCTCTTAGAGATCACAGAGAAAGTTTATCAAATTCCCTGACTTTTCCAGGTTTTAGGAAAAAATATTGAAATTCCATGACTTTTCCCTGACTTATTAGGCTAATTTCCCAATTCCCTGACTTTTCCACGTTCTCCAGGTTGTGTAGAAACCCTGTCTACTCTCAGTAAAAAGTATTTTACTGTCCTCTTTTCCATTCAATCTGGATAAAGAAGTTTTTCTTTCTGTTATATTTTATATCCGTTATGCATTCTTTACTGATATTAAATTTCCGCTGTGTCATACCTATGTAATAATTTTTGATTCCCCCTTCTCTAATAAATGGAATCATATACACTCCCGAGAGGTCGTCTATACTAATGGGATCGATTTTGGTATTTAACAACACCTTTAACTTTGTGGGATGCTTCGCGATCAAACATAAATCAAAACTTTTTAAAATATTTTTCACATACTCAAATAAGACATCTTGAAGATGGCTCAATGAAAATACGTTGAAGCATGTCAATGTTTAATATATTTTAAATGTTTTATTAATAAAGTAACGTCTTATAAGCAAAATAATTATTTATAATCTAAGTTCTTATCTTTTCTTTGTAGAAGATACAGTACTAGCTTTTCGCCCGCGTGGAATTCGGTTATATTGCGGTATAAAGCTCAACTATAAGAAAACTTCTCATTTCCACGGAAAAATGTAAGAAGCGCGACGTAACGCTGGATATACGATTAGTTGTTAAACCAAAACTGAATGGTACACTATATTATGTTTTCCCTTGTGGAGCAAAAAGATGCAGATTTTGGGCACTGGAAACCCGGGAACACGCTACATACAGCTGACCATGCTGACGTTGAGCCTGTTGCGATAAACGGACTTGAGTACGAATATCATTCTGAGAAGCCCTCAAAGAAGCTTGGCGAGCGGCTTGCTCCTCAAATCTTTGCTGGCGCTGAGTTGGTAGCTCAGCAGCTCTCGAAGCAGCCTGACGTTCTGCTTGTTCGCGCCTTCTTAATTCAGCATGGAGAGACGATTCTTGAGATCGGGCAATTTTCATTGCCCGAGCTTTAGATGAGGTGTTCGACAAATTAGATTCATGTTTGCGAGGCATTGTGAAAATATGAGTAAACTATAAACCTAAACTAAACTAAAATTCCAAACTAAACTATAACAATCTAAACGACGAACAAAGCGACGTAATTACCTATCGAAAAAACAATAACTACTTTAGATATCTACCTAGAAAAAAAGCACTAAACTAACCTAACCTAACTATTATACAGCTACTGCACATCGTTACCACGTTTTAAAAACACCCAGCGCCATCTATCGCATACCTCAAGAACTAAATAACGTAACTAATACTTATACCAATTAGTAATTCGTTGACTTATAGTTATTTCAGGATAAGTAGATGTTAAAAAAAAACATTTTAGACGATAAAACAAATAGTACGTCATCCCTCGGGAATTCCTCATTTTCGAGGATTCATTATCGTATCATTTACTTCTAAATTTACATGTTTATATTCGTTTGCAATATTTTATCTTGTTTTAAACGACACACAGCGCCATCTCCAATCCAACCATCAAGCAAACTATATTTTTGTTTTCCCTCGGGAATATCAATTTTTTTCCGGGATAAAAAGTATCCTATTATTTAATCCGGACTTCTAACTTTACGTCTGCAAAATTTCAAAGCAATCGGTTCAGTAGTTACGGCGTGAAAGCGGAACAAACAAACAAACAAACAAACTCATTCTCCGATTTATAATATTAGTAAGGATATTAGTAAGGATTATTATTGCGACAGAGTTACTTTTAGTTTCAAAAATGGCATTTAGTAATATATTATGAATACCACGGACGCTGAGCGTCTTATCAAAAAACATTTCTCACATGCAAAAGAAGCAACCCACAAAATGAAATCTTACGGCTTTCTTTTGCGCAACCATGCGTTCGAAAAAGGTATTTGGTCTCTAGTCAGCGCAATGCCGCTGCTCAACACAATGGAATGTCCACAGCTCTATCCGAGTGTGAGCCGAATACTAAACGACACAAAGGAACGTGCGCGTTTGGCCGAGTTCTGCTGCAGCAGCGATTGAGGCTGCTTTTATAAAAAAAAAAAAAAAAAAAAAAAAAAGATGAGTGTCTTCTCGTCTGCTGCGAATGAAGAAAATAACAGGGAAGAAAAATATTCAAGCTTGAAATCATTAAAATGATCCGTAACGAATATGATGGATGGATATCCTTAAGCAGACTGCCCTTGTTCTGCGATTTCACGAATTAACAAATTCAGAAATTGCCATTTAAAAAAGATGACCTGGGAGCAGGAGACTATGTCAAATATACTCATAACATCGGTATTTAACACTAGAACGGCGGCAAAATTTTACCTACTGGAACGGCGGAAGGGGTCAATTTGACCCCTCGATGAAACTACTGAAATAACAATGCTAAAACAATTTTAAATGGCATACATTGTGACAAATATGTAATTTCCTTGTATTTCATAATTTATAGTTAATATTACTCGACATTTTATTTAATTTTTAAAGTACTGTGTATGTAACGGCTGCAAGGCGATCAATTTGGTACATACTAAACTACTCAAAAAACTCATTAATTTGACATAAAAAATGGTTTAAAATAAATGTTTTCAAAAATTAAAACCAATGTTAACTAAAGTAAAACACAATTTATAAAATAATAATTTTTTTAAAATCTGCTTACTCGCCGAATGAACCACACTCTGAATCCAATAAATGAGAAACTTATTCTGTTGTTTCCTTTTTTTCATTATAAATGTAGCTGAATGGTTTATATCTAAAGCATTTCGTTTGAATTTTTTTAATGTTTAACATAGTCCCGTACATGTATTAGACATTAATGCAATTGATACAAAAATAATTTTTAACAATTTTTCCAGTGCATTTTCCGCACACAACTTTGGAACACGATGCACAAAATTCTTGAGATTTGTTTCCATTGCATTTCTGTACTTGACATTGTTTTCTCTTTATATCCACTTTATTTTCGTTTGTTTTTTCTGAAGATTCAGGAAGGATCTTTGGGAGTTTTGGAGCCATAAGAACCATTCTTAATTCCTCTCCTAATTCCAATAGAAAATCTCTTCTACTGATGGGCTTGCCTGTTACTTTTATAAATTATCCAGGCGTTCAAAGCTGCATGATCCAAAATATTGAAAAAGATATGTACAGGCCATCATCTAGAAGCAGATTTAACGCAGTATTTTCGGCACATCTGATCACGAATATCCACACCACACTTTGTTGCGTTGTAATAATTTATTGAATCTGGCAACTTTTTAAGGCTGTCCTCAGTTTTTACAGTAGAATGTAATGAGCTCAATAGAAAAACACTTTTGTTTCGTTTGGCTTGATAGACGGTAAGTGTCATATTATCATGTTCCACTATCTTCGATGACTAGAGTACTGCGCATATTTTTCAAAGCTATAGGAATTTCTCTTCTGTTCTTTTTCATTGTGCCAACCAAAGTTGTATTTTTAGATTTTAGCATTTCAGCTAATTTGATGCTAGTAAAGTAATTATCTGTCGTAATATTCCTCCCTTTGTTTAGATGGAGATCTGTTAATTTCATGACAACATTTTCAGATAAACGTAATTGAGGATTTGCTGTTTCATCTTTTCCTAGATAAGGAAATCCTTTCAGGAGGTATTTAGTATCAATGTCAACAGATAACCAAAATTTTATTCCAAATTTATCAGGTTTATTTGGCATATATTGCGTAAATTTACATCTAGCTTTAGATGGGAACAACTGTTCATCAACTGTAATATTTTGTCCTGGTCGGTAGCATATTTTGCAATTTTCAATAAATTTATTCCACATTTCAGATGCAAGAGCAAATTTATCAGTCTGTAATCGACTAGATCTTGTTTTTTCGTCAAACCTCAAAAATCTTTTTATTTCTTTGAACCTATCTCTTGAGATAGTTTCTTTGCAAAATGGTATGCCCCATGCTTCAGACCACAATGAATATAAATCTAAACCCTTTGCTCCTGTTGCTCCACGAATATATAATATAGCAACAAAAGCCTCTAACTCGGCTAGAGATAAACTCCAGTCGTTATTTCCACGTTGTTGATGAGCTTCTGATTCTGTACATTTCTTTATATGCAACAAGATAGCATCGTCAATGGAAAGCTTGAAAGCACTAGACACTTTGTCCTCAAAAACACGAGTCTTTGCAAAAGATGTTGGTCCCGCCGTTTCTTTTAGAACATTATAAGCAGGAACATGGCCGCAAGCTGAATTTTTAGAATTTATTTCATTCCAGATAGTGTTATCAGGGGCAGTGAAAACAGTTTTGATAATACCCTGATCCGCTTTTTTTCGTTTATTTCTGCTTAGCTGTTCTTCGTTCACATCACAGTCCTCGGATTCACTAATAGTTTGTCTCTGAAATTCATCTTCAGATTCTACAGAAAAATTATCATTTTCACCTCCGTCACACTCATTTTCAGCTCCTGCAACATTTTTTTAATTTCTTCATTAGTAAGACCTCTTTTTCGCTTATAAGACATATTTTGTAAAATTTGAAAATAAGATGGAAAAAAGTCAGAATATCAGCAAACGACAGAGTTTATGTGTCAGGGTATCATTCACAGAATAAAGGTAAGGCGATAATGAATGTGACGGCAGAATTTTCCCGCCAAACTGTCACTGGTATTCGCGCGTTCCACTCAGGGACCTGGATTCATTTCACCGGCGTCATCCATGTTTCTTTTACTGCGAGAACGAAAACAGACAGGTGCAAAGAAAGGAATTATGGCCAAAAAATTGACACCCTTTTGTCGATGAAAGCGGGAAGATATACGTTCAACTGCCTGCCTTAGGAACAATGGAATTCGAACTCAAATCATAAAATGCCTCCCCTACGGTTACCACCTGCTGCGAGTAATCTGAACTAACAAAAGTAACAAATGCGAAAATACATTTGTCTATTTGTGAAAAGAAATGTAAGTATAAAAAACCCTGCACCTGCTTTTTTCTTTTCTTTTCTTTTCTTTTTTTTTTTTTTTAATATTTTCTTCAAAATAATGGAAAAAATCTAACAAAGGAAAACAACTATCTTAGAAATAACAATATAGTGTGACCACCCTGGTTTGTATTTCTCTGGGAGACAGTATAAATGCATCCGAAAAAAAGCTTATCACTGAAATTTTCTCATGGTTTCACAATGCTTCGCGTACAAAGACTATTTTACCAAAGGGGTGTCAAAATGACCCCCGTCCACCGTTCTAGGAATACATGCAAATATTTCAAAAACTAACAAATCTAGAATGCTGATTTTTTTAAAAGAAATATATGTTATCTATTTAGGAAAAGTCAAAAAATTTCAAACGATTTCTTCCAACCAAACAAAAGTGATCCAAGGACGAAAGTGCTCAGGTGTCAAAATGACCCCTACCGCCGTTCTAGTGTTAATTAGAAAGGAGGGAGATCCAGTGGTACCAGTAGCGGCAACTTATATGGGACCACGAGGCCCAAATTTTGAATCTTAGCGTACTCAATTTTCATTGTTCCATTATATTATTTATTTCATTATTATTTTATTCTTCATTTTTATTCCTCGAACAAAATTTATTTTTCCAATGACCATGTGTTTTAATTCTCCGACTGATGCCTATAACATCTCAAGTGACTAAAATGTTTTGCTCCTTGTGTAACTTTCAGCTACTTCAATTTGTAGTCATGTTCATGATATGATATTACAATAAATATTAATGCCTTTATAAGCAAAAACGCATGATAATATAATTTAATAAAATTGCAACTTTATTAAAACGAGGTGGATCCCGTCGAAATTCGACGAAAGAAAAAATCTTTAAGGAAGAACTGTTTCATTGTTTTATTATAAATCTACAAAATTAGTTACAGAAAAAAATGCACCTGAATAGCAAACCTAGTCAGCCGAACTCTCGAATAAATATTATTTTAGGCTAAAATTAACAAAATACTATAAAACTCAATTATCCAAATTATTAAACAAAATAAAATCAAAATTCCCCGGATTTTATAACAGATTGTATTTTTTAAAATGGCACACGCATTTTAATATCCATTTTTTCCCCTTCATTTATAAGAGAAATTGGAGTGATTTTGTTGCCACAACTACAAAATTGGTACTGAAAATCATAACAAAAATTAATATCTCAAAAATGAATTAAGATACAGCTTTGAAAGATACTGCATTTAAAAATATTTTTTTTTCTATACGACGGTGTAAAAATTTCAAGTTACGATGTTTAGAAGTGCAAAATTTGCAGAACTGAAAATTGCAAAACCGAAATTGCATGGAAAAGTGTTGCGCATTTTAATTTCCATTATTTATTTATATAATTATTTTTCCATTTTAAGAGAAAATGGATTGATTCTGTTGCTACAATTACTAAATTGGTACTAAAAACAAAAAAATTAATATCTCAAAAATAAATTGAGATGCAGCTTTCAAACAAATTGCATTTAAAAGTACATTTTTTTTCTCTATACGACGGTGTAAAAATTTAAAATGTGCGATGTTTAGAAGTGTAAAATTTGTAGTAGCTAAAATTGCAAAACCGAAATTGCAGGGGGAAATGTTGCCATTCGCAAAATGACGTATGCGTTACGCACAGATACGTTTGGCCTTTATATAGACATGATAGCTTGACTTAAAATTATCATCTTTCATATCTGTCCACAATTCAAAGGGGAAAAAATGATCACACTTGGCGCCACTGAGTGGTACCTAGTAGAGATGAGACGGGTTCATTCTATCTGAAATTGACTATTTTTTTATTCTCATATAGAAAAAGAATTTTTTCATAAAAATTAGTTATTTTAATTAAAATCATTCTAATGCTATTTTCATAGAAAAAAAAGGGAAAATAGAAATCGAGTGATTTTTTCTTCTTTTTTTGGTAGTATTAGAAGGTTGTATTTTAAAAGAAAATTTATGATATTTATTTATGTCTCGCATTGACAGCTATGAGAATGCTGATTTTGTTATGTCGTCATTAACATAATGTTTAGTTGGAATGTTTATTTATTGCTACTTTTTTATAGATCTAACGGGAAATTAACATTTATTTTGTTTTTAGTCAACTAACATCAACTTAAGGTTCGCAAATTTTTAGACGTACCACGTGCTAGTCATAATTTTTTATATGAAAACAACATTAGTTTTGTATGAAAACAATATTAATTTTATATGAAAACAACATTAAAAGTATCGATCTTTCAGACAATGGTATTTTTTTTATATTTATTTAAAAGGATTTTTAGGAACACGAGAATCACAAAAGATTGTTTTGAAGAAAAACTAGTCGTTGGAGGCCACCGTAATACTTACCCATCATACATATACATAATATAAAACATGAAAATAAAACATGTGTAACTTATTTATAAAATGCATAGCAATTCCAAAACAAAATTTTAACGCATATTTAAATAGTTTTAATATACATAGTAATGATTTATTAATGAATTGCTGATGAGCCAATTTCGACAAATTATATAAAACGCCGAAATACTCAAGTAATACCAGATTGAGTAAAAGAAACATCCTTATAACTCCAAAAATAATAATCATATTAAGTAGCAATTTACTGCGTCGGATGAAGCGTCTCATTTCCAATTAAAATATATCTTTGAATTCAAATTTGAATGAAATAGAGGGTCATGAAAAATCAAAGAATGAGAAAAAAAGGATTACACGTATCTCAGCAACTAATAATCCGATCGACTTCGTTCTTTATGCAAAATTTGTATTATTTTATTGCCTTTTATATCCACTCCTTAAAATAAAAAATTTCGAAAATTTTTATATACGTTTCATCAGAATGAATTTTTCGAGAGTCCGAAAAAAATAGTTCCGGATAATCGAGGTTACTGATATTCAATAGGCTTCGTTCCATTCTTACATACTAAGTACATACAAAATTTCAAATCTCTATCTCAATTTGTGCGGTTACAGACAGACAGACACACAGACGGACGGACGGCAAAAAATTTTCGGAATCTCCAATATCTGAAACGTGTAAATCCGTCAAAAAAAAAATTTCGATTTTCAAAACGATTGCAAGACTTACCCTATACTACGTATGATGGGTAAGTAAAAATCAATTACAATTTATGATGTACATCTTTTATGGTAAATAGAACATCACAGAAATACATTAACCAGGCCCGTAGCCAGGATTTTCTTTCGGGAGGGGCTCAATTTTGAAATTTTTTTTTGTTCTTACATAAGTAATTTGAATAATATTCAGTAAAAAATTTAAAAATAATCTAGGCTTATCGTAATGTGTGTTTCTACATAGGATATTTGTTAAGTATGTCACATATTGTTATTTCATATTTAATTTTTTCAATTTCTGTTGCAATTTTTAACTTTTAAAAGGACTTCCAATTTCCAAACCATTTCGGAAACCGGAGAGTTTTAGAAATTTTTTTTCTGCGAAACTTAAAAAGCACAGTCTAACAGTCTTTGAAATGAGCCTCAAGTAGGAGAGAGGGGGGGGGGGGGGGCACGTTTGAACTGGGGGCACTTTTGAACATTCTAAATATTTTCCTTCAAATAAATTATTTTCTAAAATTGTCTATGGCAAAATATTACTACTGCTTTAGTGCAATAAGTATACAAAGCTGATCCATTTTGTGTGCACAATACTGTTTAAGCAAGATATGTATTTTTTTCTCTCTCTTGAATCTAAACTTAAGAAAATAATGTTGTAAGATTTTTGTTCAAAATTTTGTATCCCTAAAATTTTGATTTATTGTTCAACACTTAAATAAAGATGTAATCTTTAGTTTATAAGCTTTGTTTTATTCAAATTCTTCAGCCGAATTGAGTAAACAGTTTTAATTTTGAGCCCCATGTCATGGGGCACCATTGAACAAAAAAGCTGGGGCTTCATTGAATATCTAAAACTATGAAGCAAAGAGTTGTTGATAAAGCTAAATATTACTAGTTTTGGAATTTTTTCTATGTGAAAATAGGTTAATTAAGAATATCAAAGAGCATGAACTTATACTGTTAACAATCCTTTCTTACTGCACACATGTATTACAATCTCTGGATGTATCAGCGATCGGAAGTTTCAATCCTGAATTGATGATGGCATTCATTTATTTCATAATTGCAAAGTCCGGATACACAATAATGATTCATGGTTTAGAAGGTTTTCATTTACTCTTTCCCATACTACGGAATTACTAGTACTTTCGTTCTAGATAAAACGGAATTTAAGTGTGGTTTTTTTCATAAAAAGTGTGAATGTGAAAATTTTTAATTTTACAGAAGCATCAGATATGCTTTACATATCTGATATAATACATTTGTGTATCACAAGGATATTTTTAAAAAGTTTTCTCAACCAAACATAACTGGAGAGACATTCTGTGTTGTTTCAACAATGATTTTTGACATAAACTTTGCTGGATTTAAGTTTGGTTTAATAATAGAAAAATTATTAGTTTCAATAAAATATAGTTATTAAATTTTATTCATATTACTTTATATTCCTGAAACATATCTGGCGTTTTATGAAAACTCTCAATATTTTCATATTTTATTCATTTGTTCAAAGGTGCCCCTTACTTGTTGAAAGGTATCCCTACATGGGGCAGGTTTGAACAAAAATATTTCAGCTTTATAAATCTTCACAAAATTTAATTTATATGGAGAACTTTTAATTTCTTGTTGATATGATGAAGAAATGCACTGTTTTTATTATGCAATACTTAAAACGCAAAAAATATAATTCAAATAAGAAACGTACGGATTTTTTTTTTTTAATTGTTCAAATGTGACCTCCTCCTGTCCCCTATCCTATGAAAAAAAACTTTGTAAAGTATTGAAATGCAAATAAATAATATGTATTGATTTAAAACACAGGATTAATGTTAACTTGCGAGAATGTGACATTATGAATGCGAGGTCTTGAAATTATTGATCTATAAATGAAATTAATTACACGCATTATTTAAAAAAATAATAATAATTGCTACAGTCATATGTAATCATAAAAATTATGTTTGTATTTCACATTCTCTGATTATAATAACTATAAATGATAATCTTGGTAAAATACTTGATAAAATAAATTTACTAGCAGTGTTGAATTCAGGCACTTTTCCCCGGGAGGGATTTTTGGAACTCCGTGGGGGACATTATAGTGTACCGGGGAGAATTGTACTTTTTGACCATTGAAAACACAAAATCACAAATTTTCTAAGGTGGGACGTCTCATTCCTCCGGGGGAGGGGCAATGTCCCCCTCCCGGACCACTTCCTGAATTCAACACTGTTTACTAGTGCAACAGAAGCAATCATCATAATTTCTTCTTAGCCATGATGCTGATTGACTTATCAAGATCTTCTGTAATTTCCCAAAGAATGGAAATCATGGAAAAGCTACTCAGTCTGTCATCGACCATAACGCTTCCAGTCAAAGATTTAATCATTTTCTTTGCCGAAAAATATTTTTCAGCACTGACTATTCTTACTCGGCTTTCAACCAAAACTGTCAGCAAGTGTTTGATTTTATCGAAATACGTCATATCACAGTACTGAAACTTTTCAAACCTCTTTGTTGGTGTCAACATCAGCAGTTTGTTTGCACCCTAATTCATATTCAGCTTTCACTTGCTACATTGACACTTTATCCTGATAGTATTGAATCGGATTCTCTAATTTGCTTGCTTTTTCCATTGAAGCACATCCTGGAAGATGTAACTGGTAATCTCTTAGAATGTCTTCATTCGAAATAAATCGATAATTTAAATTTTGAATAAGACTTTCTACATAGGGAAATAAGACCGTGATATTGTAATACTTGTCAGTGGATGTAATTTGAGGTTTTTTTACCTGTTGTCTGTCTAAATGTTAGTCTTGGGATCTTTATTTCAGTTTGGAAGATGTCTTCCCGAAGTTTTGATAGACAACAAAATCTCACAAAAGATTTCTACTTTATTTTTCTGCATATTTATGTAAAACAATTAGGCATCCTTAGCATGGGTTACAATCAATATTATATCACAAGATTTTTTTTTTTTTTTTTGAAGAACTCACTACGATTATTAGACAGAAAACCTTGCCATGTCCTTAACAAGTCCATGATACTTTCAAATGAAGAGAATCAGTATGCTGTTGGATAAGGCAAGATTTAACCGATGGCTTTCACAGTGGACGTATCTAATTTTCGGATACTCTGAAGAATTCTAGAATGAATCCCGCTAACATGACCAAACTTATTCGGTACTTTGTCATACGCCTATGCGACACATTTATACATGCCAAGGCATAGTTCATCACAATGTTGTAAAATTACTTTTCTTAAATTTTTGGAAAAGAAGACATTTATTGGAATAACACGTAAAAAAAAAAAAAAAAAATCGAATTATTGCGTTTTGTGAATTTTTTAATAGTTTACATATCTAACACAAATGGCAAGCTGTTCTGCACTTGAAATGTCCATAGTTTCATCAGCAATTAAGCTAAAACAGATCGCAATATTTATTTTGATATATAATACTTCGGTAACTGTATCCCAGAATATTTGAATTATTTCATTTTAAGTTTCTGGGAGGAAGTAAATAGCATTTCTGAGGATATTTATAATATCTCGTTTCAATTCATTCGTTCCAGGCTTTGCTCAAAACTTAAAAGAACTCTTAGATAACAGTCTTTTTTATACCAATTTCTCTAAAGTTAGAGAATCGTCATCGTGGTCAGTGGCTATTTTGTTCTGCACAAAATAAGATCGTTTCAAGTATTAGTCAAGGATCTGCTAAATTTCTCCTTTTCCCGGAGCTCTTTGAAAATTCAACAATGAAATAATTTATTTCTATTTTCCTGAAGAAATCTAAAGTTTGTTTGTTAAAATAACATACAGTTTGCAATAATATAATTGCATATGTTTTAAGAAAAACATTTAGCCTTTTTCCAATGACTGAAGCATGTAGAAAATAGTTTTTCTAATTTTTCGTGACCTTTCTTATGCCGCATGCGTATTATACTTAATTTTCCTTAGTCAAATTAATGGCAAGAAATTACACTTGATCGAATTTTACTGCGCATAAAGACAGTAAAAATTACTTTTTAAAAAGAATTTATATTTTTAGTGGTACATACCAATTAAGAAAACAGTATAACAGTATATCCAAATAACCGATACAATGAAGGATTAACGTAATTGTAATTCAATAAATGGATATTTTTACAGCTAAAAATGCAATAGATTTTAATGTAATGGAAGATAAAAACAAACAAAACTTATTTTTTTATCATACAGATAATTTTGTATTTTCAAACTTTCGGGAGGGGCTTCAGCCCCCTTAGCCCCCTCCCTGGCTACGTGCCTGACATTAACAGTTATTTCCATGTAATGAATTGTTTAAGAGAGATTTCATTTAAAATAATTATTATATTTAAGTATTATGAATTAGTTTGGCCGAGTTCTGCAGCAGCAATTGAGGCCGTTTTATAAAAAGGTAAGTGTCATCTCATCTGCGGCGGAATGAAGGAAATAAGAGGGAAGAAAAAATATTCATGCTTGAAGTCGCAGACAGAACTCATTAAAATGATCCGTAACGAATATGATGGATGGATATCTTTAAGCAGACTGCCCGGATTAAGAAATTCAGAAATTATTTAAAAGTTGAATTATTTAAAAAATTATTTAAAAGATTTATTTAAAAGATGAGGAGAAGGAAGGAGCCAATGTCAAATATACTCATAACATTGGTATTTAGTTAGGAAGGGGGGAGAGCCAGTGGTACCTAATAGAGATGAGACGGACTCAGCACAAGCCCAAAACGGACTCATTCTTTTAAAAATTGACAACTTTATTTATTCTCAAATAGAAATTTTTTTTTTTTCATAAAAATTACTTATTCCAATTCAAGTCATTTTAATGGTATTTTCATAAAAATAAAGGGAAAATAGAAATCGTGTAGTTTTTTTCTTCTTTTTTGGTAGCATTAGAAGGCTATATTTTAAAAGAAAATTTATGATATTTATTTATGTCTCGCATAAGCAGTGACGAGAATAGTGATTTTATATGTTCGTCATTAACATAATGTTTAGTTGAAAAGTTTATTTATTGCTACTTTTTAGGTGCGTTCGTAACTATGTAAATACGTAGCACGTATAATTGTCGTTCAGTCCATCCGTCTGTCTGCCTGTCCGCATACAACAAAACTACCCAACGGAATCGTTTGAAATTTAAAATATATAATTATTACATAATTTTGTAGAGTCATTTCAAATTTTATGAAAATCGGATGGATAGATCAATTACAAGGACAATCAAAAGTATTCCGTTACATTACGGTCAATGGGGAAAAAGTTTCAAATGCATTTTAATCGTTTAAATTTAAAATATATAATTATTACATAATTTTGTCGAGTCATTTCAAATTTTATGAAAATCGGCAGCATAGATCAATTACAGGGACAATCAAAAGTATTCCGTTACATTACGGTCATCGAGGAAAAAGTTTCAAATGCATTTTAATGGTGTTACACTCATTCAAACATAATAAAATTGATATGCATAATCTATGAAATATATACTATAATATACAATTTGCACAATCTGTGTTGCAAAGAACATTTAATATTGATTTACAAGGCCGCACAAAAGTATTTCGTTACATAAAGGTATAGGGAGAATATTGTTTGGTGAGCGTTTTAATTGTAATTAACTATTTACCATTTTATGAGATTGATATACGTTGCTGATGAATACTACAAGATATTTCCTTTATAAAATAAAGCAGATAGTATTTACTGGGACACACAAAAGATTTGGGGTACTATAGTGTATCCGAAGTACTATCTACTATAACAGCAAGATCTGAATATTTTTAAAACTTCGTTATCGTACGTACGCACCTCATTTGCTACGTTTCACGTGCAATTTCCAACTTGTTTTTTATAGATATAACGGGAAATGAACATTTATTTTGTTTTTAGTCAACTAGCCATTAGCTTAAGGTTCGCAAATTTTTTAACTTGTATCATGTGCGAGTCATATTTTTTTGCATTAAAAAAACATTAGTGTTATATAAAAACAACTTTAAAGTATCGGATCTTTCAGACAATGGTATTTTTTTTATATTTATTTAAAAGGATTTTTAGGAACACGAGAAACAAAAGATTGTTTTGAAGAAGAAATCAATTAGAATTTATGATGTACATATTTTATGGTAAACAGAACATTACAGAAACACATTAACTGTTATTTCCATGTAGTAAATTGTTTAAAAAAGAGATTTCATTTAGAACAATTATTATATTTAAATATTATGAATTAGTTTGGCCGAGTTCTGCAGCAGCGATTGAGGCTGTTTTTATAAAAGATGAGTGTCATCTCGTCTGCGAAATGAAGTGAAGGGAACAACAGGAAAAGAAAAAATATTCAAGCTTGAAATCGCAGACAGAGCTCATTAAAATGATCCGTAACGAATATGATGGATGGATATCCTTAAGCAGACTGCCCTTGTTCTAAGATTTCACGGATTAGCAAATTCAGAAATTATCATTTACAAAATAACCTAGGAGCAGGAGCCAATGCCAGATATACTCATAACATAACATTAGTATTTAGTTAGGAAGGGGGGGGGGGGGCAATGATACCTTTCCGTTACATACCTCGATTTATCTTTTATAATGATTTTTGTTAACCCTTTCCGGCACGTGCAAAATCTGGTAGTAAAATGAGAAATTATCGACTGACACCGGAATTCACAAACGAATTTTTTAGATATTTTGAATTCCTGAATTTAAGCTTTTATTGTAAAAGCAAATTTATACTAAAATATTATTGGTGCCGTTTGCAAGTTTGGAATTAAAATTAGGTATCCCAGACCGGGCACAGTGTGCCGGAAAGGGTTAATGATCACCTGCTAAGCTAGAAATTTCTAAAATAGTGTTTGAAACACTTTAGCGGTTTCAAATAAAGAGTAAGTGAAGAAGTTTAGTCATACATGCACTGCTTACTTTATAATTTGCACCTATGTTTTGAGTCAGGGACCTCGCAAAGAGTTTTTATTGGTGGGGGAGAGAACCTAAAATTGTCAAGTCAAAATTCAATATTTGCCAACTAGTTTTATAATTTTACCAAGTTATCACAATTAGAAAATGTAATATAGTTTTTATTTGTAAAAAGCTTAATAATTTTTCTAATTATATTGGTAACTTTCGTCAAACCTATGAGAAATAGAAAGTGTATTATAGTTTATTAAAGTTTTGAACTAATTTGCCAGTTATGTTTGTAAATTTGCCAACTGTAACAGCATGTGCAAATGTTTTTTTCTTTTTTTTTGGGGGGGGAAGTCTCCCGCTGCCCTCCCCCCCTCTTAGGGAGGCCCCTGTTTTGAGTCAGTCATAACTAATAATTATAAACAATGACGTTCATAGAAATAAACAGTTTCATTTGAGCCGATACAGCTCAAACCGATGAATAATGTTGAAAATTTCGGAAAGATAAAACGAAATTTTTGGAATACTAATAGTTCCGTCGAGTTTCGGTCAGGTCGTATTTTCAGCAGCACTTTCGAAGAAACTCAAATTTTGAGCTAAAACGAATTTTAGGTCGACCTCTACTCTTGAATATTTCATGTTCTATCACATTGTTTTCTACGATTCAAAAGGAAAAATGGCCTTGCTTCGCTGCACCCACTGCATATGCCCTTGCCACAAAGATTTATGTATCAAAGAATACATGTATTATTCATATTATTAATTTAAAAGCTAGATATTTGAAGTTTTATGAGGTACGTTGCGCTTAGAACCATTTAAAATCAATGAGGCTAACTAAATTTACAAGAAAAGATACTCTGAAATTATATCTATGATTTTGAGATTAATTACACATTGTGCAAAACGCAATCGTTAGTGAAATATTTAACCCTTTCAAATCTGATTTTTTTCCCCCTTTTAGAAAAATTACTTTTACTTTAATGCTGGCAACATTAACACTAGCAATCCAAATAGATTATTTAGTGTTTAACAAATATTGTATTGTGTAAAAGAAAACGAATGTTGTTTTGCGTACAATTCAGTTAATATTCATTTGACAAGATGCTAAGAAAGACTTTTTGGAGATGTTCAGAAAATATTGTATTGCTAGTGTTCATTCTAGGCCATTTTTGAAGGGTGCAGCACCCTGTCCTTTTTTAAATTTGCAAAATGCACCCTGCACTTTTTAAAAGTAGCAAAATGCACCACTGGTTTTACCCAAAGATTTTTAATAAATATTTATCTTATTCCATAGTATTTCTAAATTTGTGTGTCCAAAAATGATAGAATTTTTTCATTTATTTATGAAAAAAACACCAAACTATTCAATCATGGTTTAATTGTATTTTTAATTTTTATATCATAAAATCATTCAAAATTAATATTATTTGATTTATCTTACTTAAAAATTATGTATTTTTCCGCTTTCTTTTTTTCCCTTCTAAAGGCAATAATAAATTTTTCCTTGTAAAAGTGCCCCTTTCTGCTTCAGAAATGCCCTTTTCAGCGAATAGCACCATGCCCTTTTTATTTCTAGAGTGAACACTAGTAATGCAATAAGATTTAACTTATATTTAAGCTTTTTAATACTTTTTGTGCTTTATTATATATTATTCTTTTATAAAAGTAACTTTTATTTTAAATTTAAAGAGGGAAATATATTTAAAATAAAAGAATAGCAAACGGTACAAAGAGAAAGCAAAAAATTCTGATTATTATTAAATGTCTAAATATAAATGAAGTTATACAGTAAATGCACAGACATACCAACATTACCACCTGTATATAATAGCAAAAGTATTTCATAAAACAAAATAATATTCCATTGAAAGACATGCACTATTAAAAGTACACCAGACCCGAAAGGGTTAAAAATAGCAGAGTTGGAGAATTTTAGAAAAATCTTACCCGTCAAGGATATATTTTACAAGCCAGCAAGATGCAACATTCAGTTGAAAATTGTGTAACAAAATGTAATCGACTACATGAGGAGTTAATTTATTATTACTACAATGCATTTTTTTACCCGACTACGGCAAAGCCAAAGGAGGGTTATGATTTTGACAGGCTATGTATGTATGTATGTATGTATGTATGTATGTATGTATGTATGTATGTTCATCTGTTCCCTCGTAACTTCTAAACCACTAATCAGAATTCGACAAATGACATATCATTAGAAGCGTCTTAATTGTCCGCTGGTTATAGGCTATATAGATTTTCACCAAATTCAATGTGGCGCCCTCTAGCGGACAAAATATACAGAGTAAAAAAATAAAGTTAAGCTAGATATGCCGTGTTTGGTATCATTTTAAAGCGCTTCACTTGTACATTTCGAATATATATATATTACTAGCATTTGCTTGTGACTTTACTTGCATTTATGGGCTAATTGCATATAATTCACATCTTTTCGTTCTTAATTTCTTTGGTACTTAGTAATCAGAATAAGACCACTGCAGTGCCATTAGAAGGGTCTTGATCTTGATATTCTGTTGGTTGTGAGCTATAAAGTTTGTCACCAAATTTACTATTATGCCCTCTAGCGGACAAAAAGTATAAAATAAAAATATATGTAATGTGTTTGGTATTACTTGAAAGAGCTTCACCAGTATTTATATGCTTATACATAATTACAAGACTGCTTTGAAGATGTTTAAAAAAAATGAGCGATAAGAGTAAAGCGCGGATCACGGGAACTGTAATGTAGAGCAGCGTGAACGTTAATAGAATAATTTAATGCACTAATGTAAACGACATAAGCTGGGAGTACCTCCACGCGGTGAAGGCGGAAACAGTTTGATAACTGGCTAAAACTCCCATAAAAATGTCCTCTGCATTATATGCCTTCGGGCTTATGTTGTTATATGTGCGTGTGTATCTATTTGCCTATTCGTTGTGACGTTGTGTACCCGGTAACGCAGGGAAGCAACCACAGCCATCCTACTTCGATACACTGTTTAAATTTTGTCGGATTAAATAAATAAAAATAATTTTGCTGGTATTGCACCAAAAGTACCAGGTTTATATAGTCTACGAAATAGCAGTAAAAGTTAGTAGTATAGTATAGTTAGTAAGTATAGAAATAAGAAGTAGTATAAGACCTCATCCACTAATCGGTCCATTACCCATTTGCTGCCATCGACGGATATGTGCGTCACTACTACCAAATACTGGAAGCGTCATACGTCAAAAAATAAAGTTAAGATAAATATGCCGTGTTTGGTATCATTCAAAAGCGCTTTACTTGTACATTTTGAATATATCTATATATTACTAGCATTTGCTTGTGACTTTACCTGTATTCATGGGGTACTTTTATACTTTTTCAGCGTAGTTTTTTGTCGTAGTTGGGTTTTAGTTTTTTTACTTTATCTTGTTTCCCTATAATAAATACAGAGAAATCTCCCTGAGCGATCACCTCCTCTGAACGACCATTTTTCAAGCAACGAAATTTATTCCCATAGACTCTATAGCAATTTAATCTCCATTCAAAAACCACCCCAGTTGAACTTTCTCCATGACCGACCAATTCTTTTGAAGAAAATGAAACAGATTCCGTTTTTTTGTTGGTCGCTTAATCCTTTTTGGCACACTGTACCCGGTCTGGGATACTTAATTTTAATTTCAAACTTACAAACGGTATTAATAACATTGTAGTAAAATTTTGCTTTTACAATAAAAACTTAAATTAAGGAATTCAAAATATCTAAAAAAATCGTTTTAGAATTCCGGTGACAGTCGATAATTTCACATTTTACTAACAGATTTTGGCCGTGCCGGAAAGGGTTAAGTAAGATTTCGTCAGAATTCCGGAGAGCACATTATTCCTCAAACCACTAAATTTAAGCTTAGAATGTATTGTTATTGTTATTATTATTGTTATTATAAATATTTAAAGCTCTTTGTGCTTTTTCAGGTAATGAATTTAACGACGAATTAAGAATGACGGTCAAACTCGCCTGCTCTATTATGCCAGGAAACCCTCGAAGAAACAGATAAATGAAATCGTCATTGCTTGTTCCCGTCCAAAAAAGATTGCATTTATTTACTGATCTTCGAAAACACTTGGAAATAAAAGTTAGAAAATATAAAATCGTAAAATTAATGCAAATGGGTCAACGTATTCCTTTTTTAAACTCTACAATATTTAACTTATGTAATTAACTTTATTTTGATACTTAAATTTTTACATTTTTCCCTTGTATCAAAATATGAATTTTAGTAACATTAATTGCATACATGCCAACCTGAGAAAATTCAAATGTGTAAAAAAAATACGTGAATGATATTTTTAATGAATTTTTATAAAATAGTACACGAACGAAATTTTTAAAAGCTATCTATGAAACAGAACATGAACAAAATTTCTATTTGACTTCTCTGAAACAGCAAGTGAATGCCATTTCTAATGAATTTGTAAAAAATGAGCAATCTTTTTTAATGTTACATAACTGATATATGTATAAACATTTTTAAAAAGTGACATAAGAATTTTTTTTCTAATACACAATGATAAATTACCTTTTTTTTTTTTATGAAGGATTAAACATTTTGGCTGCAATGGGATGTAAGAAAACAGAAAGCCAATAGTAACTTTGTCTGCTTTGCTTAAAACATTATCAAAAGTAATGCCGAAAAGAATACTGAATATTTGGTTATTCAGTTATTTAGCCAAGCCATTATTTGTTGCATCACCAATTTTTAACAGCTCTTCAATTCTCACATTTTAATAGAAAATACAAACAAAATTTACTCAAAGCAAAGTTATCTTTTACACACAATGAAAATCAAAAATTCTATAATAATTTTTAATAATGAAACAAACTCATTTTTTAACTATGCTGAAACATACCCTCTTAACCCTTTCTGGCATGGGCAAATTCTGTTCCTAAAGTGAGAAATTGTCTGATACCAGAATTTATAAACGACTTTTCTGGAAATTAAGAATTCCTTAATTAAAGCTTTGATTGTAAAAACAAAATTTTACTAATTATTCTTGATGCCGATTGCAAGTTTGGAGATAAAATTAGGAAGCTTGAAAGAGTTAAGTATTTAAAATTAAAACCAGTTAGAAAATAATTCATAATTTAAGGGTAGAAATGGAGCTTGGAAAATTTTGCAAAAATGTGTAAAAAAAGTATTTTAAGTGTAAGAAACAACCCAAATGTGTAAATTTTACACCTAATGTGTAAAACATGGCAAGAATATAATTGTTATATTTTATCAATAATTAAAATCTAAATTTAAACATAACCTTCATATAATAAATCACTTCTCGGAGCGGCCAATTTCAATTAGAACGGAACGTGGTCGCTTCAGGGAGCTTTTACTGTCTATATTATAAAGGCCAAACGTATCTGTGCGTAACGCATACGTCATTTTGCGAATGGCAACACTTTCAAATTTTAAATGAGATTTCGATTTTGCAGTTTTTGATACTGCAAATTTTTAAACTTATAAACATCTTACATTTTCAATGTTTACATCATCGTATAGGGTAAAAAATGTACTTTTAAATGTAATTTATTTGAAATATGTATCTTAATTTATTTTTGAAATAATTTTTATGTAGTTTTTAAAATCATTTTTCTAACAGTGGCAACAGGAGAACTTGATTTCTCTTAAAAGCAAAGGAAAAAAGAAAAAAATATATTATTGTATCTTTATGTTGCCATTTTATCATTAAAAGAGAAAAAAATTGACGTGTTAAAAAATTCGATGATTAAATTTTGATGTAGTGAAAATGATGTCAGGTTTAGATTTTAAGGGAAAGAATTCTATGATTGAGTCAAAGTTGAATAAATTTAATTTAATTCACTTTGGAATATCTAGCGTAAAAACCTTAATTGATAACTATCTTAATAACAGACCTTTATTAATTTTACTGCTTATATGTACGATTAAAGTTTAATTCTTATAAATTTCTAAAACTGAGTTTTATAGAAATAATATTTTGTTAACTTCAATTTAAAAATCATTTGTTTAAGAGTTATCGATATAAGGTGTATTTTTTATTGTAACTAATTTTATAGGTTTATTATAAATCAATGAAACCGATCCTTCTTAAACATTTTCTTTCGTCAAAATTTGAAGGGTTCTGCCTTGTATATAAAACAGGGAAAATTTGGATATACGATAGAACTCAATACCATGTTTACATTGTGGTAATTTTTTAAGTTGCAAAATATAACTAATTTAAAAAAAAAAAAAAATATTTCTAAAACCTCCAGTTTTTAAAAACTATCTAAAATTCACTCGATCTGTCAGAAAACCCATTCGCCAGTAGCGAGCAAAGGGATCCATTTCCCCACCCTTGAAAATTAGTAATGGAAATATGTATATTAATATTTACAAAGGAAACACGATAAACATTTTGTTTACTATAACTCGAGTCTTTCTACAATAATTACATGAATTTAAGCAAAAATTATTCATGAAAAAGTCTCAAGAAGATGATTAATTTCTTCCGTGGATTAGAAAGAACATGTTAATATTTATAATCTGGCATCCATATTTACCAATCCGATATCTGGAAGTGAATAAGGCCTTGGGAAAATTGTTTAGCTGATTCAGGACTACTCTCACATTTTTAGAAGAATGCTTCAACGCATGCAATTTGAAAAATAGTTTTACATACGACTCTGTCAAATGTATTTCATCCAACACAATGTGTATCCTTTTTACTTGTCCATTATTAGATGCTGATTTTAATCAGTTGATTTAAATCAGCAATTAGAACATGATTTAAATAAACCATTTTTTTTTTTATAAATGTTTAAAATGACAAATATAAATAAGAAGATCAAGGGATTATAGTCAATAATTGTTTAATAAATCTAGGTTATATGATACAGTTTAACACTTACAGCTTAGAATTAAGGGGGATTTGAGACCATTCTCTTACATGCGTCGATACATTCGGCTATAATTCACTGAACTCAATAGGGACATCTTCCCCGTTGGAATAATCAGGGATAAGATTGACAAAAAAGTAAAAAATCTGAAAATTGCGCGAACGACATTTGAGCAATTACACTTATGAATTTCAAGCGGAATAAATATTATAATTGCTATTAAAATTTATATATTACATGCAATTTAGCTTTAAGCAAATTAAAAAGAAACTGTTAGAAAGAATTAGGCAGAAATTATTTACTTACTGCAGTGAAAAGTCTATTTTATCAAAATGCAGAACATTAATAAAACCACTGACATGAATATATTTTAATAGTACCTTTTAAAAATAGTAGATACTTTTCTTGAAACATCAAATCAAAATAATATCAACCAAATAAAGTATATGATAAAACAGAGTTCCTACTCTTTTTTTTTTTAATAAGTTTTTAAATTGGTCATAATTGACTGTTAAAGGTGCAAGTAAGCCAACCACTAAGAATGAAGACTTAAGGAAAAATAATAAATAAAATTTTTAAAGTGTTATTTAAAACACAAATTAGTAATACTACGAAAAACATTTAAAAAATTCAGAACATTAAAAAGAATTCAGAAAAAATGGACTCTATTACATCAAAGTACAAAAACAAAAGTAAAAAAACTAAGGAAGAAATATAAAATTTCCCCAAAAATTTAATTGGCGCAATTTCTTTAAAAATTGAAGAAAAGTCTGAAATTCAAACTAAAGTCTGAAGAATCTCATCCCTGAAGAGAATACTGGCGAAAGCATTAGGCATCGAGTGTTTTGAGAACCCAAAACCACAATTCATATAAAAGTATTAAAATCCATGATTAATTTGCAATTTTTCTACAGGTATTTTATTCTTAAACAGATGAAAAAAAAAAAAAAAGCATTTCATTGAAATATTTTATCTAAATTTAATAGTAATCAAATTATACATTCTCTTACGTAAAATAAGCATAGCAAGTATAATAAATTTCTGCAAAGTAAGAGAGCAAACAACCAAAATCTTATTTATTTATTCTACTTTTGCGATAATAAATTTATACCAAATATTTAAAATAAAGATGAGTAACACCTACTAAACAGCTGTTGAAAAAGAATGTATAAGAGAAAAAAAAAAAAATTGGTATAAAAATTTTAAGCACAGAGCAAGATATCTCGGTTAGCATACACATACATCCTGTAAGTGAAGATTTAGGGTATTAACATTAATTTTTCTTAGTATAAAGCAAAATAGGCTGTCAATATGTGTTGATTTTGTTGTTTGTGCTAATAACTAATGAAATTACTTGCAATTTTTTTTTTTTATAAATTCTATAATTGTTTATTCTAGGCCATTTTTAAGGATCTTTTTAAAATTGACAAAATGCACCATGCCTTTTTTTTTTTTTTTTTTTTTTTTAATACATGTGCTTAAAAGACCTTACAAAAATGATACAACTTTATTTCTTAGGGGGGGGGGGGGGAAACAGAATGTTAGTAAAGCATGATATTCATTAATTTACAAAAATCATTACGATTCTATATACATATTAATTTCAGTATTTGCTGAAATAATAGGCAATATAACTCCATCTTAAATAGGACGGCGACGGCATGACCATGGCAACTTAAAATAACGGAATATTATTGAATTAATTATGTACGATAGGATTTAAGATGACGAAGAAAATTTATGGTAAGTTTTGCTTCGATTTTGATAAAGTTTGTAATGAATTGGCAACATTCTGCAACGATTATCATTATATATATTGAATTGTGAACCATTCGGTGGGCGTAGATTTTGCGCTGTTATATACGGACAAACCAGACAACGACTATAGGCGCTACATATTTATATAGCTAATAAAGACGCAAACTAAAAAAAGGCTACCTTTTCAAACAATGTTTGCAATATCTGAATCATGGGCATGGTGGCTTAACATTCAAATGCAAACAGCACGGTAACTGCACGCACGTTGTTCCACTTCATAACATTTGGTCTCATGTCAAAAACCGAAAGTAACGGATTGGAAGAGAAATTATGCCCACCAACAATGAGCGCCTATGAGCGCAATTAGGGTCAACAAAAGAAAAAATACAATTCTTGAAATGCAGCTGTGAATATCAAAAAGACCCGTTCGCTAATCAGCGTATGTGGCAGGTCAGGCATTATAAAAGAATCAAATGGATATGCATTTTTTTTTTTTATTATTATTTTAACTTCGAGAAAGCATTTTCCGTTTCTGCCGCGTGTTGCTCGCACTTAAAATGTCCAAGCACTTAGATGTAAGTTTCATTCACTTTTGTGGAGTAGAAATCTTGCCTCTGCATCGATTTGGGTAATCTGATTTTCAGGGACGGCCTTCTCCTTAAAGAAATAAAGATTTGATGCAGGAAAATTTATTTTTTGAGGGGGGTAGGTATTTTTTCTCCTCTTCAAAAGCTAAAAACAAAACCTCTATGTGTATTACCTTTCACCCCCCCCCCCCCAATACTCCTTTATAAACACAGAAGTACGAAACAAATCTTTGTGGGACACTGATTACTTCATCTATTGCAGTCATAGGTACTCACATTGCCAGTACTAGTGGTGTAGTCGTGCAAAAAACGGAGGGTATACGCTTAAGGAAGAGAGTATACCCTAGAGTGTATATATTATAATTTTTTGAGGAACAGAGGGTATACGGTGTTCTTTAAAAAAATCCTAAAGGTATACGGCGTATACCCGCATATACCCTCCACTACATCCCTGGTCAGTACGAATTGCAAATCATTCGTTTTCGAATCATACTTTGTTTTCTATTTTGGGATAATTAAATTATTTATCGATTCATAAGCAATTTCGATTTCGTGATCATGTGTTTTTCTCTCTTTGTAAGATTGGTTTTTCTGCTTTCGTCTGAAAAATGGTTCAGAACGTCAATTTAACAACTTGTTCTGAAAAATCTATCGCGTTTGTTAAAAAACAGAAAAATGTGTGCGATTAGATACTTTCTGAACAACAACACCAGCTAGTTTCATGTATTTCCACACAATAATAAATTAAAACTTATGTCACTGATTGCTCTTTTTCATTTAAGAACACCCTTAAATAAAAATTAATGGAGAAAAAAACGTATCGGGAAGTAATCTTTAAGACTGGAATGCGTAAGCTTTCGCTTTCACTAGCCGTCATACGAGCGCTTGCACGTCCACGTGCACCGATTTATTAGTTATTCAATATCGAGGAAATAATACAAACACAAATGTAAGACAAAAGCGTTTCTTTGTTTTTTCCGAATGCTTGTCGTGTGCTGCTCGTTGTAAAAATGTCAAAAAACTAGACACAAGTTCCATTCACTTTGTCGTCGAGGAAGGAAGGAAGGAAACGAGATAAGACAAAAGGATAGAGAGTACGCGATTCCATTCATTTTCTCTGTTAGTAAACGAACCGTGTTTAGTCTGGAGAGGCGAAGAAATGATGAAAACTTAGTTTCTGATCTGTTGAAAACCTACCTACCCATCTGTCAAAGGTACAATCTTTTTGGATAAAAGAGGAGGGATAGACAACTTCCCCTAACTCTGCTGTAAATCATCCTATATGGGACAGATAAATATATCACTCGAGAATCACATTTATAATTTTAAGATATGCATGAATTATGGCTTGGTATCAGATTTCATTTTCACCTCCCCCATGTAGCTTTCACACAACCATAATGTTCCAACTTATAAGCCATTTTTTTTTCCAAACTTTTAATCTTTTTTAGTTTTGATTAGATTTTTTATAAAATTTGAAACGACGCAACAAAATTCTAAAGTGATTATATAATTACAAATCATCCGGCTGGGTAGTTTTTGAGCTGTTACATGCAGGTGGACAAACAGATGAATGTCCATGGCTGTAGCTAGAAGTGAACAATAGCGGGGTGGGGTGGAGGGATAAGAGACTGTAGGGGGTCACTTTCTCTTTCTCTCTCTTACGCTGAAAGATAAATTAGTGCATATTCACATTGTAGTTACTATGTTTCGTCTTAAACAGTTGTAATAAGTTCGTTTTATGCTACGAAAAGAATATGATGACAAAAATTTGAATGTATAACTAGAACAAAATTAAATAGGTTAACTTCATAGGTGCAAAAAGAATGAGCGAGTGTTGAAACATTTATTTTAGTTACAATTTAGTAATTTTGCAAAACTGTGTAAAAACCTCAATAATTAGATTTTTGAACAGAATTTTATTTGAATTTTCGGAACAGAAATTCATTGAGTGACCTTGGAATTTTTTTCCAGGGGTAGTTTAAAATGTTTTCAGGGGGACCCCCCCCCCCCCCAGTACTTCCTTAGCTACGGCCCTGCGGATGGTCCATACACTATAGGTGCTACGTATTTATGTATATACTAGCAGGCTATGCCCGCTTCGCTGGTCCATATTTCCAAACGAACCTTGGCTAAAAAAAAAAATGGTGATTTAAAAATTTATTATTTTTATTTTAAAGCAGTATAGACCACCCTGGAATGTTCTTCCGTATTGCTGAAAATCATGCCAACGCCATTGCAATATTGTACTATTGTAAGTCTTGGCGAAAATTTGGGCAATTAAGCACCCTCTCTTTTATTTTATCATTTATAGTAGAGTTTCGTATGAACTTGAGACCGTTATGACAACAGGAATCAAAATGCTCTCGAGTCATCACACTATTACATTAGAGGGCATTGCAATGATTAGTGAGATTGATTATCAAACTCTATTAACTTTCGGATTGTACATTATCATTTCTTAGTTCTTAAAATCCCTACATCTGAACTTGCACTATGTGTAGTTCTGATAGTCTACATACAATGTCATTTCACGTTACATTTTTTAATAAACGTCCTCTTTTAACAGGTCTACTGTAGATTCCTATCTACCTTAATCTGTTCCAGCAAGAATACATAGAGTAAAAAATTTAAGAATTATTGACAGATAAAGAAGAGTTTTTGTTTGTTTGTATTTATGACGGCCATTTATCTACACGTGGGATATAGGCCCTAAGAAAAGGATGCCCTCCGTGGGGGTGTCAGACGAAGAAGGGTGTTTCACTTATATATTTAGTAGAACAATGAAGCATAAAAAGTGTGTTTTAAAGCTGTATTATTTGAATAACATTAAAATTACATCAGTTTCACTGCTTCTTTCTTTTATAAAACAGTTGCTAACATGTAGCCGTTAAATCAGAATAATCTTGATGACTAAATTTTGTAGAAAAATAAGTCTTTAGTTTGCATCTTTCTACCTTCTGTAATCGATTCCATTATGATTTTTAGTGTCAAACATTAGAAGTGCTAGAAACGATATTGTTACAAATGTACCAGACTTATTTCATGTTTGTCCTCAAATAAATAATTTACGATCATCCATTATTGGCATCTAATGTTATAGCTCGATGATAGTTTTTTGTTCGACTACTTGATTATTCCGTCGATCAATTTCGCCAAATTATACAAATGGACATAATTTTTATTTTAAATAACCAAAGAATCAATAAATTACTAAAATGTTAATAGAAATACAAATAAACATCGAATTAAAATTGGTTGATGAAGTAACAATTACGTATAACAAATTTAATGTCAAATGAATATGACATTTACGATCATCCATTGACATTTAACCTTATACTTTGGCAATAGTTTTTGGTCGATGGGATTATCAAGTATTACCAAATTATATAAACAAATTGTATAAACAATAATATTGCCAATAATATGTAGGTGCAGGTGTCATCTAAGGATCCCGTTGGCGCGATTGCAGCAAATTGCGATTTTATGCCTCACGTGGTAATCCGGTAATAGTTGATTATTTTTGAGTAAATTATTTCATTATTTTTCTTTTCTCTTTTAAAATTATATAAATTGTTTTGTTCCATAATTATTTATTGACTTAGTCGGGCAGCAATAATAAATTTTCTTTTCTTCGCCTGTTTCATAATAAAAAAAAACATAAATTTAATAACTTCTAATTAAATAATCTGACTAATTTTCTGTAATCGGATTCATGTTGTATCGGATATGTTGTATATCGGATAAAAGTATCCTTAATACATAAACAAAACAGTGCAGTTGTCATGTACTGATAATTTTTTACACTAATTTGGCGGAAGAATCGTTTTCGAATACCAGTTTCATATATATATTTAAATTATTTTCTATTATTTAAAAAATAATAACAATTAGTATTTAAATAATAAGTATAGAACAAAACAGTTTACATAATTTTAAAGAAGAGAAAGGAAATAAAAAAACATTTTATTAGTAATTAAATAACAATAGTCGGGTTGCCATGCCAGGCAAAATAACATCAATTTAGTGTCCATTAGTTACCTCGATGTGTATATGATATCTGTGCAAACGAAACTTCCGATAATATAATAAATGACGTCATATTTATTTTCCTTTGAATTTTTTTTATTTTAATTTTTCATGTGGATACTGTTCAACTAAAAATTAATTGCCGAGGAGAAATTATTTTCCATATTTTGATTTTTTTGGCAACGGGAAAGAAAATGGTTATTTTTTTATCGGAAAAATTTTAATTGATTCTGTATGAAAAATAATGAAATTTTGAATTATTAAGGAAATTATTTGAATAAATCAATTAAAAATTAGCCTATGTTCTAAGGAAATAGTGTAGCTTTCCAACGGTGAAAGAATTGTTCGAAACCGTCAAGTAGTTTCGGAGCCTATTCAATTCAAACAAACAAACCAACAAACAAACAATCAAATCTTTCCTCTTTATAATATTAGTATAGATAACAACAAACACAACTCAGAATAAAGTTCAATGGAATAAAAAAGTAAAAATTGTTGAGAAAACGAACATTTTTTTTTTTTTTTTTCACTCATCTGATACCTCTTAAAATCCAAATAACATTTAAAAACTGCAAGATCTGATCTCCTTAAAAAACTGTTTAAGGCAGCACAATCCTTTTAAATTATTCAATTGCAGAGACGTGCCTAAATTCATAATAAGCTGTCTTTCATACCTAAGGGTCAAGCGGTGGAATTTTAATTCTCATCTTGTAAGCAGCTTTTTCATCGCACTGGCACAGCTAAAGCCCAAGAATGTAAAAAGTGAAAATTCTTACGAGCCAGCCTTCACGCTTCGCTGGTCATTCGCACCAACAACACGCGTGTGTCATCAAATATAAAATACTAGCAAAACGAACGTTATTATTGAAATATGCCAAGAGGTGTGTGTACCTATTTTTATTCGAGGAAATTATACTATTATTGATAATTAAAAAAATTACTATAAAGCCATATTTTAAATAAAGTTCATTCTTATACTGAATTAGGCGAACACGAGACTTAAAAGGGTCTCTAGAACTTTAAAATTTTCAAAGTTTTATTTATTTATTTGATATGTGAAATTTTCATCTTTTCTGAACATTTTGATATAATTAATTTTCGAAATTCTCATTTTAATAGAAGTTATGATTTTTAGAATTATATCAGCTCAATGGCTAAAGCGACATAAAAACGCACGACATCTCTAAAACATCTAACTATATTTTTTTATGAAATTAATTTTGAAACATATGTCTCATCTTAATCTCTATAAATGGAACAAAATAATCTCTTTTACCGTTCAAAATAATATTTTTTAGGTGATTATACTGCTGAAATTTTCAGAATTTTGCATTAGCCAAATACAACTTTGTATTCAATATATGAAAATGCTTCTGAAGTATAAATAAGCACCAAAATTTTCATTCTAGTTACAAAATTCATTTTGTAATTCTGCACATAAGCTATTATGCCAGTTTTCTGCTCGTCAAACGTCTGACAGTTTAAAACCCCTGTAAATGCAAATTTTGCATCTTGTAATTTTTTAAACATGAAATGAAAGAACATACTTATATCTTTCATGCCCTAAAAATTTTGTTTTCAAATAGTACACATTTTTTTAAATATTAAATGTTGAAACTTACTCCCCCCCCCCCCCCACTTTTTTTTCCAATTTTACTCTGAGACCCCTAATACCAAATAAATAGTAATTTTGTAAGATTTCTTAGAAACAGTTCTTAAAGAGCAGAAGAGCATTTACATCTTAAAAGTAATCATCGTCAAAATTTTCAAGTTTCTATAAGAAATATATCACAAAAATTGCCATTTTAGAATGTTTCCTGTTCCTACACACATTAAAAAATATTTTTAGAAACTGTTCTGTTGATGAATAAAAATATTTAAAGTAACAGCCATGCCAAGTTTCCAGATTCTATCCCTAACAATTTCAAATAAATCATAGTTTAAAAGGTTTTTGTGACTGTCGTTTGCGCACCATTCACCCTTTTAAATTTAGATTTTAAATCGGAAACTGCATTTTTAGCGTCTTAGCGAACACTTAATTGTTACGAAGAGGGCTTATTTTATTAAAAGAAATTGAGAAATCGATCCCTGTTTATATTTACAGAATTTTTCCTCGTGCAAAATTTCCAATATTATAGAAATACAAATTACATTAAAACACTGCAAAGTCTTCTCTACAAAACCGTTTAGAATAGCTCACAATCTTTTCAAATTATTCAACGGCAGAAACGTGCCTAAATTCATAATAAGCTGTTTATTTTTCTGTCCAATGGTGAAGCCGTGGAGTGTTAATTTCCAACTGCGACGAAACTTTACATCGTAAATGCAGAACTTAGAACAAGAACGTAAAAAGTAATAATTCCAACTTGACAGTTTTAACACTTCAGTATAATACAACGAATGCCACTTTAACGAATTCGGAATTGTTAAAAAAAATAGAAACGTGGAAATGCAAACAAGTTATTAGAAAATAACCTCCTCATAAAAATAGCATTAGCTCGCGAGTATCTTCGCTAGCAGGGACAGAAGCATTAAATAGCCCTTAAAATTTGCTTGTATCGATCCTTGCTTATGTTTGTAGGAATTTTTATTCGTGTAAAATTTCAGATATTATAAAAATTTAAATTGCATTAAAACACTGCAAGGCCTTCTCGACAAAACCGTTTACCATAGCACACAATCCTTTCAAATTATTCAACGGCGGAAACGTGACTAAATTCATAATAAGTTGTTTCTTTTCCTGTCCAATGATGAAGTGGTGGAATGTTAATTCCCAACTGCGACGAAACTTTAACAACGCAACAGTAATAAACTTAGAACACGAGCGTAAAAAATAATTTCTACCTGGCAGTTTTCACACTTCACCGGTCGTTCAGTAGAATTTCATTACAAAGAATGTCATTTTAACGAATTTCTCAGTTTAACAAATATCATCTGAATTGTTTTAAAAAGTCATGTTATTCTATTTCATTATAAAAGTATTCACTTTAACGAATTTTTCAGCATAGCGAATTTAAGGACACGTGGAACCAACATCTCCACAAATAAAATGAAGATTTTATGAAATACTTAACAGCATGTAGTTTACCAAAGAATAGAGTTTTAAAAAATGTTTTTCTAAGTAAATATACACATTGTAACCCATATATAAATAAAAATAATTTCATGCATAAATTATTTTTCAAGAACTAACTTTTTATGTATTTTTTGAACAATATATCTGTTTGATATACTTTTCTAAAAAAAGTTTTGAATACATCGCCTTAAATTTAGTGTGGTGTAAGAAAAGATACTATTTGAGAATAATGAAAAATAATTTTCATTTTGACATAAAAAAATAAAATTAAAAATATTTTACTAAAAAAAACTTTGAAAATCCTAAAAATTTTAACAACATATTTTTCATAATCTCAGACCTAAAATGTTAGATATTTTTAACCCTTTCCGGCACACTGTGCCCGGTCTGGGATACCTAATTTTAATTCCAAACTTGCAAACGGCACCAGTAATATTTTAGTAAAATTTTGCTCTTACATTAAAGGCGCAAATTAAGGAATTCAAAATATTTAAAAAATTCGTCTGTGAATACCGGTGTCAGTCGATAATTTCACATTTTAGTACAGATTTTGCCCGTGCCGGAAAGGGTTAAAAAAACAAGTTAGTTATACAATTTGAAAAATTTCAACTGTACCTAAAATAGAATTTTAGAAAAGTGTATCAAATCATACAAAAAGAATAGATTTCTGGAAAAAAGAAATCCTGCCGGAAAATTTTATAATGAAAAGTTAAAAAGAAATTTTTCAAATTTTTCGTATTATGGCAACGATTGCAATAGATAATATTTCTTATGAAATCTGGTAACTCTTACTTGGGTGAAGTGAAGTCTTACGTTAGCTGGTATAAATAATTTTTTTATATTAATACATTTCAAATTTTGTCTTGCTTTTTTATTTTTCTTTATTTTTTCAACTGGTTGGATAGGTCAATTTTTTTTTACCTGATAGCTTGATCCATGATAGAAACAGACTGGATTATTGTTTCTAATTGAAAATAATGTACCAGCGCCATGCAAAGGGGACAGTCGAAATTTAGGGGGTGTCAAAGTTCTACTACGAACGTAATTTTTTGCCTGTCACAAGAAAAAATCGGGAGGTTGGGGGGAGGGGGGGGGGAAATTGAAACTTTTCCCCAAGGACAGTTTTCTCTTCGCATGTCCCTTGCGAGTGGTTTACAAAATAAGCTTTATTTTGTATTAATCCAACAGCTTTTCATTTGACTGTTAATAATCATTTCATAAAACTTCATAATTTTAATAGCGATCTGTTTTGTTTGTTTTAAAATAGGTGATTACATAATTTTTTAGTCATTACATGTATTTTAATACAGTTTATCAGTTGGTGTCATTGGATTTTTTAATTTTTGGTAACTATCAATGTTGCAATGGATTTATTTATAAAAAGTTTATAAGCACTCAAAGTGCTTAAAATACAGTCGACTCTCGTTAATTCGAACTCGTTGGGACCACAAGAAATGTTCGAATTATCCGAAGTTCGAATTATGGAAAATATGAAATAAAAACATGCTTAATATGGTACTATTACAAAGGAATTAATATTATAGTGTTTTTTAAATTTATTTCGTCTGTTATCAATAGAATATGACTTAATAATAAATTAGAATGTATAAATACATAAACTAATTAAATCATTAGAAACAAGCACAATGGAAGAAAAATCTGAGGTGTCACTGACGGACAGACGGGGCACAAGTGGATATCAAATGCATTGGACTATATGTATAAGTATACTCGTTGGGAACAATTTTCACAAAAATGAAAGAAAGAAAGTTATTCAAATGATCTGAAATCCGTGAGAAAGAAAAGAAAATGAAAAATTAAAATTTTCGTCAGTTCGAATTAAACGAAGTCAAGAGAAAATGAGTTCGAATTAGTGAAAGTTTTTAACATTATTCTGCCATTGAAAATTTCGGGACTTCGTGTTTAATTCGAACTAAGCGAAGATTCGAATTATCCGATTTCGAATTAACGAGAGTCAACTGTATTTTAAAATCTTCCAACACTTTATAATCTTCTAAATTCATAATCTTTTAATACTATTTTTTTGGCCGATAGTTAAAAATTCAAAAATTTGAACCATTATATGTTCAATCTACTCTTAATAGAAATCTTCGCTGAAATGAATTTTTTTTTTTTGTACACTAAAGACAGTTTAAAACATCAAATTTGTCCCATATTTTTTCATGCGAGTGATTCAGTGGTTTGTTTCCAGAAGTCTACTGTTTAAATTTATCTTTAGCACACAATAAAAGCTCGTTCCAACGAATCTCTGGGGAGTATTGATTAAGGGCACATTGAACATATAATGGTTAAAATTTTTACACGTATATATGTATGAATCAAATAATGTGTCGAAAAGTATCAAATTTTCAATTATTTTCGTTCATCTTTATATTTAAGTTTAAAAAGGCTATTGAATGAATTTATGATAAAATAATTTTAATATTTAACTATAATCTTTTAATGAATGTACATTGAAAATCACCTCCTTCTACATTTAAAACAACTTTCATTTTGAAAATTTAAATTTCTTTATAATTTTTTCAATAACAAGTAAAAGTTTTTAGCAAAGTTCTAACTTAGTACATTTTTATTTATTTATTTTAAATACAAAGAAATCTAACTTTTGAACTTTTACACTACCCAAAATTTTCTTCCTCTGTAGTTATGAAAATAACTATGAAAAAGTATGACGACAGTAGAGACCTCCATCTCCTTCACGGAATAAAAAACCTTTATTAAATCATCTGAGAAGGAATTTTGTCTTTTTTACTTTAAAATTATAAAACGAAAAAAAAAAAAAAAAACTTCTCAACTTCTGCCGGCGCCCATGTTTTCATTTAATAACTTTTCATCGCATCAGCCGAACTTAGCCCATGTTAAAAAGTGAAAATTCCTACCTGCGAGCCTTCACGCTTCGCTGGCCGCTCGCACCAGTGACACGCGCCGGTCGTTTGCCGCTTGACATTCTTCACACAAAGACGTCAGTGTATACAAAAGTCTCGGAATAGTTTTCACGCTACATTAAGTTGGCCACAAAGTTGTTTAATATGCTATTTGCAAGTTTCCTTAAAAGGATTAAGATTCATTCATCAGCATATTTCGCTACAAAGTAGCACCCATCATGCTGAAGACCTGAGCAGAAAATCTATCTTTCTTTTTCTGAATTTAAAAACAAACATCACGCTACGCCTGATGTAAGCATTAACTAGATTCATTTTAGATCAAATTAATCACAAAACTGTTACATCAATAATACCGGACAGCAATAGATGCACACAGAGGCGTCACTATTGCATGGGGGAGGGGCAAAATGTTATTGGTGAAGTAAAAATTTCGATGTAAATTTTCCAAGTGGGTGAAAAAAAGTCCGGGCCAGGATTCGAACCAAGGATGCATTGGCAGAAACCGTCAATGCTCTTCCAACTGTGCCATCCCGGGCGCATTTACAGAAAGAATCACGTTTTGAGCACCTTATCGCCAGAACAATGATTTGCGCGGAGATGTAGTCAATGCTACGCACCCTTTCTTGTTTGTGACGTCAAACGCCTAGCGAATAGCAACCCTTCCTTCTGCAAAGAGATCACGTTTATTGTTCATTTGTTTTTCCGTAAATATTATCAAGCAAAGACTATAATATGAGGAAATATTATTCACTGTTGTTTACGATTAAAACAGTTTAAAACAAAGAGCTTTTTCAGATTAAAATGCTTTAAATTTCACAGAACATCTAAACATTTTTTTTTTCTCAATTCAAAAATATTATTTCCTCAACTCGCTATGTTCGAAAAAATTGAGAAGTTAATTAAAAACAGTAGTAAACATTAGCTTGTAATAAATATAATTCTATTAATCACGTGTTTTATGACACATTTGAACTTAGTTTATTTTGTGTTTAGCAATGCAGCTAGCTGAACGTTCTCGCTTTCGCCAATTCGCCAAGGCTGATGCTCAAAACCAAAACGTGATTCTTTCTGAAAATACATCCCGGACGAATACTGGAGGACTAATCCACCCACCTAAACTTAACGATCTCACAGTCTGGTCTGTTACAACACACGTCAGCTCAACAGAATAAATCGAAGATTAATATATGGAACTGCAGAAAACGCTGCAGCGGTTGTTTCACCCACTTGGAAAACTCACATCTGTTATAATTCATTTACCGATTGAATAATCGTGCTTTTAACTAATCTGATATATCGCTTGATCATCTAGTGCACAACTACTGAGGAATATGCAATTTTATTCTCCTATATATTTTGAAAATCAAACAAAGCATGCATTGTTGATAAATGCATCCCAGACCGAGAATGTTACAGCTAACAAGTTTTTAGCAAATATTGATTATTTTTACAGAATTCCCCTCAGGCAGTTTTGGGAGAGTGCTGCACTCCACATGCCTTTTGGTTGACAAAATAGCATCCTTTTTGCCCCTCAAAAAATAGAATCTTTCTTGCCTATTAGTATAAAACGGCCGTTTCTCCTTCTTGCATTAAAAATTTTGATTACATAATGAAATCCGACTCAATGTCGACTTAAAAATCGAAGGAATGAATTTAAAAATCAAAAAAGCGCTCTTAAGAACCCGAAAAGTGCTCCAAAGGATCCAAAACATGCGCTAAAGAATCCAAAACACGCCCTTAAGAATTAAAAAAGTGTCCTTTCTCATCGGCAGCACCCTCCCCGGGCAAGTACATACTTTTATTATACTTTGAATTTATATAAACACCATGTGTTCGTCAAGAATTAATATCGAGACACGTAAATAGGAAAAGCATACCTAAGTTATGTCCATTCACATTACAATTATGATATTGATGAAAGAATTCACAGTACTTACCTAAAAAACAAAATAATATATTATTACAAAGGCACGAATAAAATACAAATTATAAAGATACAAATAAAATGCAAAGATACATTAAAATAATACCTGCAAAATTTAGAAAACGGCAATATGTAAAATACTCTACTTTAAATGCATTTCACGTATTTTTCCACCATTAAGATATAACTCATGTAATCCCCCCCCCCCCTCCTTTTTAAAGTAATGCATAAAAAACATGCTAAATTTTAAAAACATATAGCAGATGAATATTGTTAAATAAAACTAAGAAACATTATAAAGATATTTTTATAAGAAAAGTGCGCTTAAAGGCCATCATTTCGCTATAACATTGATTGCATTTACTAATGAAGGCAACAAGGGGAGGGGGGGGGGGAGAAATATGCAAAATACTTATAACGAAAGTTAAAGAAATTTATTTTCAAGATACCAGACTACCCAATTCGGACATTCCTTATTACAGAATGTGCAGACCATCTTTGTACGGAAAGTGAAACAAGAAAAAACCAATTGTCCACATTTGTCACAACGTGCTGCTCACTGGTCAGAGGTGATTAAGGGTGAAAAAAAATTTCAAAATCACGGCAAATTTTCTAAAAGTTTACCAGCAGTGGGAGGTCTTGTAAAAGCGCCATTTAAAAAAAAATAATAATAATAAAATAAATAAATAAATGGAGCGGAATGTTTTATTTTTTCGGGAAATTCGGAACAGAATCACTCCTGCCACAGGTAAAACCACTTTAATTAAAAACTATTTTAAGATTAATTTTATTAGAAGTATACTAGGGTTTTAATAATCGAAGAAATCTCCAAAAATGTCACTATTATCAGCATTTTTTTATGTGAAAATTGCTGCAAATAGTGACACTTTTTGGAGATTTCTTCGATTATTAAAATCTTAGTATGTTTCTAATAATTCATATTTATTATATAAAAATGTTACTTGGTGTCCTTATTAGTCTACAAAATATAATTAATATTAAATAGAATAAAATAAATAAAAGAATAAATACAGCTTTTAATTAAAGTGGTTTTACTTCTGGCAGCGGTGGATTTCGCAAAAATTTAAAGCATTCGGTTCCAAAAATTAAAAAAATCGAAAAACTACTTTCGATTACACAGTTTCTTGAATAAATCATAAAAAAGGAAGAAGGGCACTGGACAGTTTCACGATATCCGAAAAAAAATGAATTCAAAATTTATATCATAAAATAGCCCCTTTGGTTTTGAGAACATCTTAAATCTATGACTACTTGAACGTTTCTATGACTACTTGAAAGTAAATTTTAAATTGCTGCGCAACTGATTGAAAACAAGAGACAAATCTGTCGCATACGGAGTCAATTAGTTTCAGCAACTCAAATGAAAGAATAGTTAAGCACGGTGCTAAAATAAACATCCGAAACTGATTACAAGGAAATGCCGTTCCACTTCTACCATAAGCAAGCAAGCATTTGCGCATCGGGAATTTAAATCAGGAGGGTGCATTCTTTTATCGAAGCAATTAGCATGACTTGATGAAATGAATGTCACAAAGTTTCAAGCGAAGACTTCTTATTCCGCAGGTGGTCAAGGAAAAAGGAAGTTTATAAGAACGACGTTTATTAACTGGCTATCATCCAAAATCTTAACCGAATGCGCAACAAGATAAATGCATGTAAATGTTTTTCTTAGCACAATGTCTACGAGTCTTACGCTAGCCACGGGAAGACACTTCCAAGCTAACGCTTAAATCTATGGCAGCGTTCATTTTAAATTTCTAATTTTCAGTTTTTATATTTATTCATTTTAGTATCTTATTTTTTATTGCGTAGGATATCTGATGTTAATGTAAGATTTTTTCATTAAATAAGGCAAATATTACTTTGTGAAATATCTGTTTATTCAAATACCCTGGGTTGTACGAATCCTGTTATGGTACAGTAATATGCCGTATATTGTTTTATAAGACGTTTTCTTGAAGAATGACTTACAAGCCAAACCAAGAGAGGATTTTTACACACAGAAAGTCCCAAAAAAGCATAAAATACCATTTTTATATTTTTTTTTAGCTGGCATGATAACTAAGCAATGTACATAATTAACATCTTTAAAATTGAATGAACTATATTTCACTGAAAATTGACCATTGTGAAGGGGGCCCATATATTATTACATTAGAAATGCAATTCCGCGAAATATTGCTAGGATGAGGAACATGACCGATAACACTAGATTGAAATATATTCTATTTGCTTCAATTTTGTATATAGGTTCATTCTGATAAAGATTCCCTGGTTAGTTTTGGGGATTCATTGGTTAAATATAAAGAGGGAAACGGGGAACAATCTCCCTGCTTAATTGATCTTTGCTTCAGAAATATATCTCTAAAAAGGTACCGGAAAATTATCACATAGTATTGTGTAAATAGTACAAAATATTCTATTCCCTCTCCCCCCCCCCCCCCAAAAAAAAAAAAAAAACTTCCTTTCATTTGAATTTTTAAAGTTAGAAAAAAAAAATCATTCTTGAAAGACACTTTGAACAACTTCATTTACACAAAATTCAGATGCTTACATGATTCAAGCTCATCTTTCATTTTATGTCTCTTTTGCACAGTAATTCAAGAACAAATTCTAAGTGTTCAGATTACTAAATTTTCCCAGGCACCCCCATTCCTCTCCTATTATCTGTCCAAAAAATTTTTGGCATTTTTCAATCCATCCAGAGAATATGCAAAATTGCTTGGAAAAAAAGTGGAATTCTTCTTTTAGGAGGAACTCTTTCATGCCTGTATTATTAATTTATTGAGTGACCTATTCAGCATTTTATTGACCAACTACTACATTTTTGTACGAGTAGAGCAAGTAGCTCTTCAGAAAACATACAGTACTACAATTCCGAAGCCTTTGAAAAGATGAGGACGCTGGCCTTAATCAATAATCAATTCAGTTGTCTAACATCCACAGTTCTACTATTTCCGGCAAGACATCAGTAAGTGTTTACTCAGCAAAAACAGTAAATGTCGTACGGAGTTGCACTTCGTGTGTATATTCGATCATTCGATGTCATTGGTTTGTAGGAAATGTTGAATAAAAATCATACGTCATTAAGGCTTCTTTGTTAGTCAAATTCCGAAGATTTTTAACATATATAATTAAGGTTCCTTTAAAGAATACAGCATACATGTTTATGGGATGATTTCACAGTATTTTTTACAGGAAGTACACAATAGCAACATTAATGACTACTTCAGAGCCCGGTCAAGCTGAAGTTGGGCCCAGGGCCCTGTTAAAAAGTTGGGCCCCCCCTACCTACCCATTTTAGGCGACACTTTCAGAGAGAGAAAAAAAAGTTTATTTGACGAGTTGACAAAATTGTTTGGGTGAAAAGTGCCTAGGTTAAAAGCTTCTAAAAATTTTATTGAGTCATTCAGAATATTTAAATTTTACGTTTCATATTTCATAAAAATTATTTGAAAAGTATTTGATTAAGGAAAAAAAATCAGCCACATAATTTGTAGGTCCGTGTATTAATCAGGCCTTGAATTACTTAAATTCTTAGACTTTCAACATTGAAGTAAGAACATATGGGAGTAGAGTCCATTAGAATAATTTAAAAGGCGAAAAATTAATACAGTCGACTCTCGTTAATTCGAACTCGTCGGAACCACACGAAATGTTCGAATTATCCAGAGTTCGAATTATGGAAAGTATGAGGGAAAAAAACATGTTTAACGATTTACCATTACAAAGAAATTAATGTTATAGAATTTTTTTAATATATTTCCGCTGTTATCGTTAGAATGACTTAAATTAAAAAGACAAATTCAAGGGAATTCAAGGGCCTCTCAAGGGATTAATTAGTTTATGTATATAAACTAATTAATCCCTTGAGAGGCGGTTTGATGTATTATATCCCACTTATGATTAAGGCGCAACACTAGGCACAGAAAAAGACCCGGATGATAATGTAAAGTCTATGGGGGAGTTCTTTTCAAATCTTTCGCCCAAATTTTAATATTTTTACGTGATTTTTTTCCACAAGATAGCTGAGGATGATCCACAACCGGCCTAGTTTTTACTTTTTCAGTTTTGGTTTCAGATTAAAAAAAAAAAATTACTTTAACTTTCGAAACTGGTTTAAAACGGTTCTGAAATTGAAACTATCGTGACATAAAAAATATATAAGTAAAATAATCGAAAAAGTAAAAACGAGGCGGTTGTAGATCTTCCTCAGCTATCCAATGCAAAAAAAAAAAGTCAAAATATTAAAATTTGAGCGAGATATTTGAAAAGAATGCTCCCATAGACTTTACATTATCATCCGGGTCTTTTTCTGTGCCTAGTGTGGGGCCTTAATGGAAATTTGCACAAGAAAAATTTTATGAAATTTTCCTTTTCTAACTTGGCGGAAAAAAGTCGTGAAGTTGATTTTCCTTATTTAAATATAAAATCTTTCCGTATTCCCGGTGGGAGTTCAGAATTACACAAACCCAACTGCTTGTCCCTCAAAGGGTTAAGGGATTAGGAACAAGCACAATCGAATATGGGTGGAGGTGCCATCGATGGACTGACGAGGCACTATAAAATCGGATATCACATGTATGGGATTATATTCATACTTTTTCAGAAAAATTCTGACAAAAATGAAAGAAAAAAAGTTATTTCAAGGATCTAAAATCATGGAGAAAGTAAAGAAAAATGAAAAATCGGAATTTCGTCATGACTATCTTCCAATTAAACAAAGTCAAGAGAAAATGAATTCGAATAAATGGAAAATTGTAACGTTATTCTTGTTATTGAAAATTTCGGGACTTCCTGTTTAGTCCGAATTAAGCGACGATTCGATTTATTCGATTTCGAATTAACGAGAGCCGACAGTATTTTAAACTTCTTTTCTGTATATACTTTTATTAAATCTTTGCAGTCAAGGGCTTTTTGGTATGAGGATAGCAGCAAGTCGGCGAGTTTTTTAAAGCAAATACAGGATTTTATCAATTACAAGAATATATTTATTAATAAACCTAATTTATTCATTATCTGAATATGTGTTTATAATATATTACATGAATAAGTGATTATGTAATACTTCTCTTATTTAAATTAAGGATTTCAGCACCTTTATTTTTCAATCACTTCTCGAGTTGCCATAATACATTGAGTAGTATGCAAATCACCTTTCGAATCATCGCAATACACTTAGAAATTCACTGGCCTATTCGGTAAACAGGCCCTGTTCATGCATGTTAATATTTTCAGAAAAAATAAACATAGCAGCTTCACATCGGTGAAGTGATTTACACCAAAATTTAACCAGAAACATTTTTTTTTTTTTTTTTTTTTTCAAATTCTAACTGAATCTGAAGTTTGAGGAAAATCTCTGCGTTTGTTTTTGAGATAGAATGATTGAAGAAATCGTAAAGAAATCTGGATAAAAGGGCTACCTGTTGAGCGATTCTCATTTATATCAGGGACTGACCAAATCTGAATTTTGATGAAAATTCGCGACATTAATTTCTGAGATACAGCTATTGCGATAATCATGAATAATGCTGCATAGCAGCGTAACCTATTGAGAGATTTGCACCAAAAGGTAAACAGCACCATATTATATTAAAGACTAAAAAAATCCGAAGTTTTTTAAAAATCCGTCCATTAGTTTGAGATATAGCTATTGCTGAAATCGTAAAAAAGGCAGCAGCGCCATCTCTTGAGCGATGTACACCAAAAACTAATCAGCTCCTTAAATGTCTAACTAAATCTAAAGTTTTGTGAAATTTCGTGCATTAGTTCTTGAGAGAGCGTCCGCAAAATTTTTGTCACATACAGAGTGACAGACAGATTCAGACAGACATTTTGTAAAAACATGTTTTTTGAGTTCTCTGACCCCTAAAACGTGTAAATCCGTCGAAAACCAGAATTCGAAAATTTTCACGAATCCATTACTTTAGTCTAGTATGGATAAAAAAAATAAAAACTGATTTAGACGCATTTTACCCTTTCGCATGTGGAACAAATAAAACGTGATAATTTCCATTAAAAAAAAAAAAAAGAGAGAGAGAGAGAGAGAGAATATATAATATACAAAATAGTGAAAAAGCACTCCTGGTGGATCACAATACTTACTTAGAGAAATGTTTTCCATATTAATGGAAATGAGCAAGTAGTGTTAAGGAATTTTCGCCTCAAACGAAATTTAAAAATGGAAACAATGTGTACATTTTATCTCCTAATTTATCTGGAAATAATATATTCGAATGGAAAAGTTAAAAACATCTTAACGATTCGTGTTATGTCAACGCCGTTTTTCTATGAGAATAAGATAAACTTTAGCGATACGCAATAGATACATCATTGTAAAACACGAAATACCTATACATGTTAAAACGGTTCTTTCAAGGAAGGAAAAATAATCGTCTGCATTTTTTTTAACAAGAACGAAAAATAATGCATGAATCAGGAAACACTTTGCTTTGCAATAGTAATGGAATATTATTAAGACATTTCACTTTTACTTTCTTCTATCTCTACAAAAAAAAAAAAAAAGAAAAAAAAAAAAAATTGGATTCATATATTTTTTTTTTTTTTTAAGTTTTTACAAAATGTCTATCTGTGAGTCTAACTCTGTGGCATAAATTTTGTGGGCGCTATCTCTCAAAAACTAATGCAAGAAATTTAACAAAAAATATATTTAATTACTCCTTGATATAAATTGGTGCTCATTAATTTTTGGTGTAAATCGCTCAACAGGTAAACCTGCTGCGTAGCCTTTTGTGCGATTTCCGCAATATCCCTATCTCCAAAATTATACATATAATGCACAGAATTTCATCAAACTTCAGATTCAGTTATTCCTTGACGTGATTCTGAATCTTCATAACTAATCGGCATACATGGATGAAACTTGGTAAACTTTGAGGACGAGAGTTGGACACTTTGCCTTTTCAATTTCGTAGCAATTGGATGAGTGGGGGCGCGCGGGGCGCGGGGATTTTAATATTAAAAATGCATCTGAGCTATACTTAGTAGCACTATCTTGCTGTTTGATAAAACGTCTACTTATTTAAATGTCATAATTGTGAAATAGTTATTTAAAAGTAGATCATTGATTATCATACATAATTTTTAATGGATATTTTAAAGACAATATTGGTTACTTTGGTAACTTTTTTTTAAGCCAAACTCCCAGTTAGTATCAATGCAAGGGGGCCCCCGTAAGCATCTGTGCTCAGGGCCCCCCAAATTTGTAAATAATCCCTGAGCATTTACGATAGTTTACAAAATTTAAACTTTCATTTTATTCCGAATTAAGGTTTTCCTCATTCATCGAAAATGCCTCTCATCTTGTGAACTCTGTTGACATTACTTCCACTTTTATAGCTGGTTTTTACCATTAGGTCACCCAACTAGCGGACTCGATCGTAGTTTTGACAGACTCATTATAGCAGGAGGGAGTCTGCTAAATAGCCTGCTCATTATTGGGATCAGAAGAGCGCGCGTGTAATTTCACTCACATTAGGCACTTAATTCTCGCGATCTTAATTTCTGCTAATAGCCACCACGCGTTCGCTTTTCATCAGCGGCGTTCTTTTTCCAGCGTGACCTTCCAACTCACAACCGTTTGGCCTTAACCCGTTACTTCCCTTTCCGGACTTAAATACTCATGGCTTATGCTCGTTGTGAAAACAGTACAGTCATTCTATTGCCCAGTGTGTTATTTAAGAGACGTTACCTTATTAACGGTTTCCCAAAATTAAGGAAGACGAGTTAAGCTTTTAATTACTTTCTGCTCGGTTCGTAGAACTTTCCTTCACTTACTCGGTGCGAATTTCTCTGAAAATTCATTATTTCTGTTATGTAGTGTATCGTTATTTATGATCAATGTGGTTTAGTTTACTTTCTAAATTACTTCGTAGAAGATGACCACACACTATCTCAAGGTAACCAGAATAAAAAGAGAAGACCATCCGCTGATCAGTTGATTTAACTCACCATTGCGACCAGTGGAGTCAACTTTTGAAGTATAATGGATTGGCTTAAAAATATTTTTGCAACATAGGGCGACCATTTTGTTTTTCTTTGAAGAGATTGACAAATGGTGAAAGATGAGAATTTTCAGTCAAGCTATCATGTTTTAATAAAGTTGCAATTTTATTAAATTATATTCTCATGCGTTTTTCCTTATAAAGACACTGATATTTTATTGTAATATCATGGTATGATGAACATGACTATAGTACAAATTGAATTAGCAGAAAGATAAACATGGAGCAAAACATTTCAATCATTTGGGATTTATGCGTGCCAGTTGGAGAATTAAAATCCGTGGTCATTGGCAAGATGAATTTTATTTTAAAGAAAGAAATGAGCAATAAAATAATAATGAAATAAATAATTAGAACAATGAAAATCAGACACGCTATGATTCAAAATTATTTAATGGGCTGCGGCCACACGGAACGGACCATCTCGTCAAAGATGGGAAGAGAAACTCTCCTAGTTTTTTGGTAGCGGCTTAGTCCTTGTCACTCCATGGTAAAAAAGAAGAGAAAAAGGCTCTTCCGAGGAAATATATGGATCATTCCACGCAAAATGAGGGAAAAATTAAATTCGGGATCACATAGTAACCGATTTTAATAAAATTTGGTACACAGATTCGTACTCAAATACAGCGCTGCAAAATATTTCAACAATTTAAATTATTTTGGCAGCTCTAGACATTTAAAAAATTTGCGACATAGAATGGCATGTGTGCAATCATTCAAAGTCGTAAGTATGAAGTACCGTATCTTCAAAACTATTTAACATAAATCTTTTTTAAATTGTTGCAACTAGTATTACATATTAAGATGTGTATACTTATAAGACTATCTTATAAGTATTACATATAAGATACAAGTTTGTAAATTGTCGTTTATTATTTAAAAATCATTTAAAATTCCAAAGTTTAAAAAAATCATGCTTTATTTTACAAAATAAAAATTTCATAATAATTTATCATCGAAATCTCAGTTTATTTGTGTTTTCCCTTTATTTCACAAATTTCGTAATAAAACTGGATTTTTTTTTTTTTTTTTTTTTTTTTTTTTTAAATAAAAAGAATTTTATATTTTCTTCTGCGGGTGGGAATGATAACTTTTACGAACTTCTTTTATAGTAACACGGATATCTTTAAATCTAATTGGATATATCTGTATTTGTCAGCAACTATCATAGTTGTCAACATATTCTCCACCCCCCCCCCCCCACCTCCAACACAACCACAATTTGAAATAGAAAAATTAGTTAATGAAATTTTTCTCTTGTGGTTATAAATTATTTAATGAAACACCTGTTTTCATTTAATTTGATGGGGGGGGGGGGGGGGGGACTATGCAGTTACTAAAAATCTGTTGCCGCCCACAAATGGTGTCATGGACGGAAAGAAGGGAGTTCCTGAAATTGTGACAGTTTGTAAGAAAGAAATGGAAAGGATTAAAAGGAAATGTGACATCACACCTTTTGGTTAAAGTAAAGGCATTAAAAATCAGATTAAGTTTTGAAGTTATTTTGATATTTTGAGTTCATAAATTAAAGTAAATTTTAAAGTCAAATGTATTAAATTCCATAATACTACTTTTTCAATTGCTCTTTCATACTAAATATTCTATTGCTATTTGTATTAGTTATGTTTCTGGTTGTAAATCTTAATCTTATTATCTCATGCAATATAAGTACGCAAAACATTTTAATTGTTATACTCACACAGATGTCCTTAAAACGATTATTTAAATTTTAAAAAGAAAATTTGAAATATGATCTATAACGTAGTGCTTTGCTTTTAAGCTGCAAGTATGGGTGTATGTATGCATGTAATATAACGTAGCATGAAATGTGACAGGGGGGGGGGGGATATGGTGAAATGTGACATTCTGTGATAAAGGAAGGGGGCGGTCAAAATATTGAAAAATAGTGCGACATCATTTATGACAACTCTTTTCGTCATTAAAATTATACAGATTACACCAATAAGCTGAAAGATTATTTCGCAAAAATTTAATGGCAACTATGTGAAGAGAATAACCTTCAGTTTCCACTTGTATAATTTCCATTAATATTTTGTTGTTATTTTAGATGATAATCAAAATTTAAGAAATAAGGAGGCTAGAAGAAACTACACAGAAAAAATGTCAACTCTAAACGGTCCAACGTTCAAAGCTATTAACCTTAAATAATCAGTAAAAATAAATAAATTAAAACTCCAGAATGGAATTCCATCCCAAAAATGGCGTCCTCGTCCGCTTGACCTTTATGAAAACGCTTTGACGTCAAAGTCAATTTGCACGGAAGCCGATATGTAGGTAGGCGGCGTGGTCGTTCACCAGGGATTAAACCTTGCACGGTGTAAAAAAAAAAAAAGGCGACCCACAGACTGCATGAATATAAAATACGTTTGTACTTGAAAAGGTTACAAATTTATAAAAATAAAATAAACTACATATAAAGATTTTCAATATGGACGCCAACAAGTGAAGGAGGTGGGCCTTTGCCTTATACTAGATTTTGAAATTTAACTAAAGTTTATTTCTTATGAAATCCTTCTATAGCAGTGCGAGCAGCGGCTGCAAAAACCATTGCTTCGTGGAGTTGGTTGACGGCTAAAATTCCAGGATTAGCTATTAAAATGAAACGGATCTGTCAAACTATATCACTCACCCACAAAAAATTCACACATCTCCCAAAAATTAATTTCGTGTGTTATTACACTAATAGGTCTAGCATAGGTGTATCTTGCCACATAAAAGGTTTAATGTGTGTAATTATATGGAAAATCTTTCTATTACGCTACATGCCGGGATGTAGTGGAGGGTATAGGGGGAACACGCCGTATACTCTCTGGATTTTTTAAAAGAGCATCGTATACCCCCTGTTTCTCAGGAAAGCTTGTAGTATACACACTCTAATCTATATTCTCTTCCTTGAGCGTATACCCACTGGTTAAAGTGTATATCCTCTGTTATTTTTACGACTACACCCCTAACATGCCCATATGTGACTGTTTATGTTTTTACAAAATGTCTGTCTGTCCGTATATTGCCATTCTACCATCAAAAAGTGTATGAAGATATGCATAGAATTGAACGAAATTTGTTGTGGATGTTTTCGGCTGTGGCAAGCCGTTCTTCAATTTTGAAATATTCCGTCGGAAGGGGGCGCTGCAATAGTCATTTGTGCCATTTTCAATATTGTACCGACTAAAAGTGTATGAAGTTATGCATCGAAATAAACCAAATTTTTTGTGTAAGTGTATGGTTATGGCTAATTGGTCCTCACTGAATTAGAAAAAAATCCGTCGAAAGGGAGCGTTGAAATAGCAATTTTTGTGCCATCTTCAATATTTTACCACAGAAAAGTGCATATGAAGTTATGCATAGAAGCATAGAATTCAATGGAATTTTTTGTATTAGTGTTTGGCTTTTGTCAGCAGACCCTGCCTGAATTTAAAAAAATCCGCCGAAAGGAGGCACTATAATCGCGATGTCTGTGCCATTTTTATTATTTTAGCATTAAAAAGTGTTTGAAGTTATGCATAGAACTGAACTAAATTTTTTGTGTATGATTTTTTGGGAGGTATGGCGAGTAGGTCCTTCCTGAATTTGAAAAAAATCTCCATATCGTTCTACTGTTCATCGGCTCGCGCTGATACAGAAACTCGTTTTTACTCCGATTAATTGACTGAAGCAGAAATTTAAAATGAAAATCATAGTTGGTATAGTATTAAATTAATAATATTAACATGCGTAACTAAATTTTTAAATACTAAATTGTATATATGAAATAGAAGAATAGAAAGTTTTGGGATTAGCACATCCAACTAGTTTTTTTGTTTCCCCCCCAAACATTCGTATCGCATTGTCGACGCAAAATACATTTTTCTTAAAGCAAAAATATAAATTCTGACATCAAATTCAGACATTTTATAAAAATTTATACCAATAGATTTTTTTTCTATTGCAAAAATGTTATTAATTTCTGCAAAATGAGACAATTTCGAACTACGGTTATTGAAAAATGAAAAGCAATGTTCAGATAGATGATCTTAAGTAAACATTGCACAATGTCACCTTTGCGTCTCAATTTTATCTTATCAATGTTATTGCTACAGGTACCACGTGTATATCTTCTATAGACAAATTGATAGGACTCGCTTTTAGTTATCTTCTCTTCGCATTGCAATAGAATTACACAAAGCGAATAGGTGATAAGTGTTTATTGAAAACTGAAATAGAATGTATTATGGAAGAATCTCTCTATGTGCGCGCACCAAACATTCAAAACAAACTATCAATACTGCTATAGGACGAATTTTTTCATAAAACAAATTGCAACATATTCCAGCTTATTTTAAAACGTCAATTAATATAATTAGTCGCTTTTATGTATTTCCATTAGCTTAAGAGAAGCAACATACCCAGAAAAATATTACGAGCAAATTTCTCGACTTTCCCCTGACCAAATGTCCAAATCTCAAAAGAATCCCTGACTTTCACAGACGAAACCTCAAAAAATTCTTGGACCACACAGGCATACAACAAGATTTGTTACTTTTTTTCACATTCCTTTATAAAACTCAGCGATTTTTTTTCTGCAATTGTTTTTCAAATTTCTTGAAATACATTTTTTTTTTCAATCATTTGATAAATTTCATGTTTTCCCGAGATTATTTGATGAATTTTGCGTCAGTTTTCATTTTTTCTCGAAGACTTTTCCATGACTTTTTAGACTTTTTTTAGAAAGTTTCCTGACTTTCCATGATGCTGAGAACCCTGGAACTGGGTGCAAATCCTATGAAAAATATACCAGCTTTAAGATCCGTTTCCTCCGAAACTAATCGCCCGATTTTGGTGAAACTTGAAATCCATATTCACTAGATTATGCTCAAATTTAATGGCAGACAGTTTTTTTTTTTCCTCCTTTCCTCTGTTACTAAAACTTATTTTAGAGCAAGATCAAAATTTCAGAAATTCTCCATTTTTCAGAATTTTGTGCAATTGTTTTGTATGCAAATTACACAGTGTGAAGTCTAATAAAACAAAATAATAAAGAGTATAAAGATAGAAAACCAACGATTATAGATACACAAATAATGTATGAAAAGGTAGCAAAAACAGCCGTTTCGAATCTACTGTCGAGATTCTTTATCAATGCAAAACTCAGCGAGCTAGAAAAAGCAAAACTTTGGCTCAGTTTTGCTTTTTTTTTTTTTTTTTTTAGCTCGTTGAGTTTTGCATTGATGAAGAATCTCGATAGTAGATTCGAAACAGCTGTTTTGCTACCTTTTCATACATTATTTGTGTATTTATAATCGTTGGTTTTCTATCTTTAAACATTTTTGCACAAAGGCTTTATTTGCTATTTTAATGAAGAGTATGTTTTCGTGAAATGGAATTTTGCGAATGTGCCTATTTTAATAAGAAAATTTTTGCGAAGGGATCTGTTTTAAATAGATTTTGTGAAGAGGACCAAAATAGGTTCAGACTTTTACCAGAATCAACCCCTGACTTTAAATAGTGCTTTTTTTTTATAGTGTTTGGGTCTTTTTTTTTTTTTGGGGGGGGGGGGGGGGCTTTTGAATGCGGACAAACTAATGAAAGATTAAAAAAAGAAATTAAAGAACACGCTTGATATAAAATCCAAGGCTAATTCATTTAAACTTAATTTATGCAATAGGCACATTTTAAACAAATCACAGTAGAGTATTAAGAGTTTTTACATTGTCACCAATAAATATAAATAATAATTTATTTTGTCAGTGACAATCGGTGACAATATAGGGGGTATACGCCGCATACCTTATGAACTTTTTTTTTAAAGTGCCGTATATACCCTCTGTTCCTCAAAACACTAGCGTATAACCTCAGCTTTTTTTTTCCCCTTCTTTTACGACTACAACTTTGGTGATTGATGAATTAATTACATTTTACTTTATATGAAAAAAGATGTTTTGGTCAGAGGCTCAAAGAACCAACTTGGGCTACATATATAATTAAATTAATAATTATGTATATTTATGTATGCATTACTTGAAATTCTTGCACATTTTCACTTTCGATCGAAATTAAGCAATATACTAAGAATGCGTAGATTTTGTTTTCAATTCTATTTTAGATTTGCTTTTCCATAGCATAAAAAAAATAAAGCATTTCTACCTTTTTTACTTCCTTGTACTCACGGTAGATTATTTCTCTTTAAGTGACGTAATATTTGTTCCTTTGGATAACTTTGCTAATAACGTTTCCCCGCCCTCATCCGCATAAATGTTGCTAACGTTTAGTTCATACAGAAAATATGCGGCTTGCTTCATTCTTAATTCCAACACGCAGCAGGTCTTTAGAATCAAACGATTATTTCATTGTATATGATTGAGTAAAGCGTCATTCTTGCTGTTTTATGTGCGATTATGCAATGGTTTCGAACATACAGTTGACTCTCGTAAATTCGAAATCTGATAACTCAAATTTTCGCTTAATTCGATCTAAACATGAAGTCCTGAAATTTTCAATGGCAGAATAACGTTAAAATTTTTCATTAATTCGAACTCATTCTCTCTTGACATCGTTTAATTCAACAAACGAGAATTCCGATTTTTCATTCCTCCTTTCTTTCTCGCGGATTTCAGATGATTTGAATAACTTTCTTTCTTTGATCTTTGTGAAAATTGTTTCGAACGAGTATACATATAATCCCATGCATTTGATATCCACTTTCTAAGTGCCCCGTCTGTCCATCAGTGATGCTTCAAATTTTTCTTCCATTGTGCTTGTTTCTAATAATTTAATTATTTTACGTATTTATACATTCTAATTTAATATTAAGTCATATTCCGACGATAACAGATATAATAATTTTTAAAAACACTATAACATTAATTCCTTTGTAATGGTACTATATTAAGCATGTTCTCATGTTAACATTTCTTGTGGTCCCGACGAGTTCGAATTAACGAGAGTCGACTGTATTATGTATTGTAAAGTCGTCCAGAAATCTTTTTGAAATTACATAGGGGGGTCATTCCATGTCAATTCAACCAATTTTTCCCCCATTTGTAACCCGACCAACAGGGATTTGGATGAAACTTTGTGTACACACTAATTCTATCATGAAATGATTCCATCAGGAATTTTTCCTTCCCAGACCTCATAGTTTGAGAGATATGGGGGGTCCAATTCTTGGGTTTTTCTCAAATCGCACATTTCTGAGTCTGTATTTTGAGATTGCAGTTCCATCTTCAAAAAATTGTTTCTCTGGATCTAAAACATGAATCATCCTAAAAATATCACTGTACGAAGATAAAAAGATGCAAATTTTAATAAAAAATATTTGAAAAATTTACTTGTAATATTTAGGATAAAAAAAGTCAGCCAAAGTTGAGAGTAATGGTTATTTTTCCAAATTTTTGTGACTTCGCGAAAAAGGCTGTACACAAAAAGGCAAATTAAATTTTAAATTTATTTTTGTTTTAAATAAAAGTTTACACTTTGAGCTTTCTATCTATGAAATAAAAATGATGTGTTTCGCATGGCTTATGCAAAAATTTTGGGTATTTTCCAATTAGCCGGATAAGTGCTTTATTTTTATATATGACATATGCACACAAAAAAGTAAATGAAATTTCCAATTTCTTTTTGTTTTAAATAAAATTTTACACTCTGGGCTTTCTATCTATGAAATAAAAATGATGTGTTTCGCATGGCTTATGCAAAAATTGTGGGTACTTTCCAATTAGCCGGATAAGTGCTTTATTTTTATATATGACATATGCACACAAAAAAGCAAATGAAATTTCCAATTCCTTTTTGATTTAAATACAAGTTTAAACTTTGGGCTTTCTATTTGTGAAATAAAAATGATGTCTTTCGCATGGCTTATACAAAAATTTTGGGTACTTTCCAATTAGCCGGATGCGTGTTTTATTTTTACATATGTACATATATATAGATCTACTAGCGGACCCGACAGAAGTTGTCCTGTCACCGACAGACGTTGTCCTTGATGGCACCGACACCAGAAAATCAAATAAATATACTTAAATATAGTAATACGCACGATAAACACAACGCTCTTAATTTAATTTCTTATTACAATTATATAAAGAAATTATTTTTCACTCTTCAGTATTTTTTGAAGTCGGTTCAATTTTTGATAGAAAAGCTTATTTTTCTCTTTTTTGTTAAAAGTTAACGATTTTCTGCAGTCAGTTAATCAAAATTATAATACAGGCTATATTACTGTAAAGCATACACGTTTGACAGAAACCGTGTTCGAACACGCGATCTCTTTCTTCAAGAAGCAGAGCTTATATCTGGCGCCTTAGATCGCTCGGGCATTCCGTCCGCACTCTATTCATCGAATTTATTCAGCACTTTTAATCAGCGAAAAATCACTAACTATTAGTGTTTGCCTAGTTACTAAAAAGTACCGAATCAATTTCAATGAAATGTAAATCTAAACCATTCTCGAATCCACTGGAACACACACGCAAAATTCCATTAAAATTGGAAAATATTCGCCAAATTTGGAAAATATGAATTAACTCACGAACTACTGAATTTAAACGAATTTGCTTAGTACCATTCGATTCAGAATGAAAAAATGCACTAAAATATGTTATCAGTTGAAAAATAACTACAAAAGCCGATTTTTAATCAATTTTTTTAAAGTTCGTTCTTTTTTCTACTCATCTTACGGGTGGAATTTTCGAAAATCCCTTTTTAGCGGCACTCGATGTTATAAGAAGTATTTTTACCTTAATTTTCAAGATTTTTGGTTCGGTAGAATTTTTTGTGCTGTGATTCAAACGAAATCCTGACTTTCTTTTATACATATAGATAAGGATTGAAAATTTCAGGTTTTTGCGCAGAAGACATCGCCAAATTTGGAAAATATGAATTATCTCACGAACTACTGGATTTAAACGAATTTGCTTAGTACCGTTCGATTCAGAATGAAAAAATGCACTAAAATATGTTATCAGTTGAAAAATATCTACAAAAGCCGATTTTAAAGGAAATTTTTTTAAGTTCGTTCATTTTTTACCCTCCTTAGGGGGGGGGGGGGGTTCGAAAATTCCTTCTTAGCGGCACTCGATGTTATAAGAAGTATTTTTACCCCAATTTTCAAGATTTTTGGTTCGATAGATTTTTTTTTGTGCTGTGATTAATACGAAATCCAGACTTTCTTTTATATTTATAACACTTTTAATTAGCGAAAAATCACTAACTATTAGTTTTTGCCTAGTTACTAAAAAAGTACTGAATCAATTTCGATGAAATGTGAATCTAAACCATTCTCGAATCCACTGGAATGCACACACAAAATTTCATTAAAATCGATCCAGTCGTTTAGGAGGAGTTCAGTTACATACACACGCACAGAAGATTTTTATATATAAAGATATAAATATAGATGTATTATACATGTACATATGTATGTATATATACAGTATATTGATATATATATATGTATAACACTGGTGCGCGTCTAACCGAAAAGTACCAATTTTTGCCTTGTTTTGAAAATTTGCACCAATTAAGGGGAAAAAAATCTGACTAAGTTTAGATGTGGTACTTAAATAATTAGTGAAGTTTCTATGAGTTATTAAATTTAATGTTGTTTGATACAAAAATAAATTGGAAATTTCATTTGTCTTTTTGTGTAGAGACTTTATCATAAAGTCACAAAATTTCGGAAAAATAATCATTATTTTCAACTTTGGTTTACCTTTTCGGCCGTATATAAATCTCTATTAACTGCCATAATTGCTTTTTTCACTTGCTTTTTATGCCGCTTAAATGGATCTGCACATTTATATTGATAAAATTCATATTCCATTAAGAGCCAAATTCTGTGATGCTCACATATATTAATCAAACGGTTTTCACTTAATTTTTGTCTTATAAATGCAATAGTCCTAACTAATAAAAGTTATTTTTCTGAATAACAGAGATTATCAATGTAGTCTATTTCTCTTTTATTTGTATAGCTGGTTTTGTGACATTCTAAACCAGTTAATATTTCAATACTGCAAGCCTGAAAACTAGTAGAAGGTTTAATATCAGGCTCCATATTAAAATAATAAAGTAAAAAAATATTTATCACAAACTATAAAATATGTAACAATCAAAATATATTTTTAGTAGCACAGTAAAAGTTAGATCATTCTTCTATGATAAGAAACAACAGAATGACAATAATTTGATTAAAATAATTTCAAAACATCTGCTTTCACTACGAACATTACCCTGCCTTTATCAGAAGTTCAGAAGGTGTTTATACAAGGCAGGTGCAACTAAATCTTTTTGACTATAGAAACAAATTTAAGTTCTGTTAAACATTTGTGTATTTAAACTTGCCAATATAAATATTTAAACTGATTAAAATTAACCAAGGAAAGGAAATACAAGGTTTTGAACAATTTTAAACACAAATAATTAATGTATAAGCATTCGAAAGAAAGAATGGAAATGTGAGAAGAAAAAATTATTTATTTTATACTGTACAAAAAAAAAAAAAAAAAAAAAAAAAAAAAAAAAATCTGTTTTGAGTTTAATTATTGAAAATAAAAGTAAGAGATTCTTTAAATTAGCAAAAATGCCCATTATTAAATAACTAAATGAAATATATGGACCATTCACTAAATTTAATGGGGAAACATATTACAGTCAGATTTTTTTTTTAATCAGAAAAAAACAAAGCCTAAACTTTACTTTGCAAATAAAAAACATGCATCAAATAACATTAAATTCAATAACTCATAGAAATTCCAGTAATTATTTAAGTACCACAGCTAAACTTAGTTAGATTTTTACCTCTTAATTGGTGCAGATTCTCAAAACAAGGCAAAATCTGGTACTTTTCGGTTAGACGGGAACCAGTGTGATACATATATATATCAATATATTGTATATATACGCATACATATGTACATGTATAATACATCTGTATTTATATAGATCTATACATATCTACATATGTAAAAATAAAACACGCATCTGGCTAATTGGAAAGTACCCAAAATTTTTGGATAAACCATGCGGAAGACATCATTTTTATTTCACAGATAGAAAGCCCAAAGTGTAAACTTTTATTTAAAACAAAAAGAAATTGGAAATTTCATTTGCTTTTTTGTGTGCATATGTCATATATAAAAATAAAGCACTTATCCGGCTAATTGGAAAGTACCCAAAATTTTTGCATAAGCCATGCGAAACACATCATTTTTATTGCATAAATAGAAAGCCCAAAGTGAAAACTTTTATTTAAAACAAAAAGAAATTGGAAATTTAATTTGCCTTTTTGTGTACAGCCTTTTTCGTGAAGTGACAAAAATTTGAAAAAATAACCATTACTCTCAACTTTAGCTGACTTTTTTTATCCTAAATATTACATGTAAATTTTTTAAATATTTTTTATTAAAATCTGCATCTTTTTATCTTCTTACAATGATATTTTTAGGATGATTCATGTTTTAGATCCAGAGAAACAATTTTTTGAAGATGGAACTGCAATCTCAAAATACAGACTCAGAAATATGGGATTTGAGAAAAACTCAAGAATTGGACCCCCCATATCTCACAAACTATGAGGTCTAAGAAGGAAAAATTTCTGATGGAATCATTTCATGATAGAATTAGTGTGTACACTAAATTTCATCAAAATCCCTGAGGGTCGGGTTACAAGGTCTGGTTGAATTGACATGGAATGACCCAGGGGAGAGTATGGTGGAATAGGGCAGCGAGAGGAATGGGACAGTAGCTTTTTATCTTTATGTATCATTCTAAACATTTCATTAATTACAAATTAGATGAAGCAATGGTACCCCAATCTTCAGTTGAAAAGAGCTACTGATCTGCATAAGCTTATAATTGTATAAAGGAAAAGATTATTTCACGAATCAAATTTAAATGTGTTTAATATAATTTTTACGCTTTCTGTATATTAATGACTTGTTTACGCGTATACATAATGGTTTCCGTATTTATGGAACATTATACAGCATATAGCCATAATTTAAACTTTTTTTCTTATAATATAAGAAGTTAAAAGAAGGTGGAGGGAGGAATGGGTACGCCAACAAAGAGGAATGGGACAAATCTAATTCGTTCGAAGCATTTAAATTAATTTAAATGCTTCTAGAATTATTAGAATTATTTGTAGACATTTTTATTAAAAGCGTGGATATCATAAGAATCGATATAAGACTGATACAACTTAGGTGATGTTGTATAGCAATTTTGAACCGGTTTTTGTGGTCCATTCCATCGTAATATTCCATCGTAACAATCCCAGGACTGAAGAGGTTAAGCAGTAAAATAAATAATATATTCATTTACATTCAAATGCGTATTTATTTTAATTTAAAACATACCTGTGTTCAATTATTTTTTGTGGAAATCCCAACAACCCAATAATGGATGGGTAATCTTAAGTTGTGTTTATTTTAAATAAATGCATTGAGTATCTTAATTTTTTCTGCAATTTATTTTATAAAAACATCTCTAAATGATTAAACAGCTAAAAAAACAAATACGGGAAGAAAAAGGAGAAATTTATCGCATTCTTCTTATTAATACTATTGCTTTTAAAAACTATGTCTCATAAAGTATTAAATAATCCTCAACTCATACGAATTACTTCAACTGCAAGAACGTTGCGCATATACAAACTGATTTAGGAAAGTTTTTCCGCACATTATAACCATTTAATATATATGCTAATTTAAAGCATCTAAAAAGCAATTCCAATAATTAATCCTTCTTTAAGTGTGTTAAGAATTACCTAGAATTGAGATGAGGAAATAAGTTTTGAAATGAGAACAGAATTCTGTTACACTATAGACTGCTAATGGGATAACTTATTGGGGTGACCATTCATACTTCATTTTAAATGACAGTTTTATTTCACAATACTTTGTCCTTCTATTTATTTTATTTTGAATTCAAACACATCAGTTGCTCACATTTTATTGTAGCACATTATGGCTAGTGTAATTTAATGCAGTTTAGAACAGTGCTAAAGCAGTTACGAGAGGGAGGGGGAATGAACCTTTTTAAGCACTTTCCAACAAAGTTGAAAAGTGCTTATGCATTCGGTTTGTCTGTCCGTCCTCTGGGATTTAGAGGGAGGGGGGGGAGAGAGAGAGAGTTGCAAGCATATATAAAAGAGAGTTGTTATTTGAAAGAATAATCTGAATTTTCAACTTGTTAATTGTCGCAGACGTCTTAATCTTCTTAATGAAATTGATCTAACACCTAAGAGGATGATATGATGCATATTTTCTTAGAGTAAAATTTAAAAAATGTATTTTTTATTGGTAGTATTATTTTATAAATATTGAGACTGTTAAGGGTGCTGTAGAGTTGACCAGATTGGAAAATTGTTAAAATTACTGTCAAACGAGCCATAAACGTTAGGCGGACATTCTTTAAAAGAATAATTCAGCACGTAAATCAGTCGCTAGGGCTTTAAGAAGAAAATATTATAAAAGAATTTAAATAACTATTTGTAAGAAAAAATTACACTTTCAAAAATATATGACTGTTCCTAAGAACTTGGGCATATTTGTAATTTTCAGAAATTCAAAAATTCTGATGTCAGTTTTGTATATGTTTTATAGATGTTTTGTATATTTTCCCAAGCATTTTTAATAATATCTACTCGAAGTCTCATTTAGAAATGATGAATTTTAACAAAAGTTTCAATTTCTGAAATAATTTCGAGAAAATCATGAGGAAGTGTCACACAATTGAAATACATAACGAATTTGACTCATTTGAACTTTGAGCCATTCACATATGCAAATGGTATGTCCTAAACATTATTCACAGATTTACGAGGAGTAAATCAACATTTCCCTGTTCTTCTGTATCTGTAGCATGACATCATACGACCTGACGAATTAAAAAGGCCATCGTGGGGGAGCGCGCGAGTTTTTGAGGAACTAGAAATAAAAAAAGAAGGCATTCTTCGAAGGGGTAGTTGGACAAGACGTGAATCAGCCGCCCGGTCTTCTTTCTTTGCTTTTTCTCAATGGCAACGGCCTTCGACACAGAGAATTAAAAGGAAAGGAGAGAAAATAAATAAATGCCAGTCCCGAACAATTTCCTTTTTAAAAAATGCTTTCAGATTCCCCATTGCGAAAAGACGAATACGTTTGTTAAAAAAACTCTATGTCACGTTCTAACATTATGGCATGTTGTCGATGAACATGGCCAATGCTCATGTTATAGAACAGGCTTCTTGTGACCTTGACCACCAATCAAAAAAGATTATATCGAGTAACCGATCTTAGGATTCTCTTTCTTTGCAACTGTTAAGCCAAGAAAAAGAAAATAAAACAGGTGGGAGTCGAGCAGTTTGAAATTGGTGCTGTGCTTCTAAGGGAAATTTGAATAAAAACAACTATCAATTTGAATTCATTTTTTTTCCAGTGTCACATCTTTAAGGAGCATAATAATTGAAATCGATAAGGACAGGTGCCAGGATCGCAGACATTGGCGCATCCACGGGGGAAAGTAAGGGAGCTGAAACCCCTCCAAGACAATAAAACTAGATTAACTGTTTAAAATTTTCTAAACTTATCAAAATTTATTATTTTTAATAGGTCTTGCAAAATAGAAATTTTGAAAAATAGTAACCTTTTCGCATTTCCCCCCCCCCCTTTATTTATAAATTTTCTTATGAAATTTGAAATATTAGCATTTTTAATATGCACCACTTAAAACAATATTTCCTTTTTATTTATCAAAAGAGATTTAAGCCTTCAGAGTTAGCATTATCAAAAAATTTCAGAGTCCTTCCCTCAAGTTTCGAAGACTGCCCCAACCCTCCCATCATCCATTCTTCGCTCTGGATCAAGTCAACAGAAAAAATTCATGTCCGGACCAGGGATGTAGTGGAGGGTCTATGGGGGTATACGGCGTATACCTTCTAGATTTTTTAAAGGAATACAGTATACCCACTGTTTCTTAAGAAAGCTATAGTTTACACACTCTAAGGTATACCCTCTGCCTTGAGCGTATAACCTCTTATTTTTACGACTACACCCCTGGGTCCGGACTCAACATATCTCGTCCATTTTGAATCAAATGTAAAAAAAAAATAAAAAATAAAAAATTTCCGACCAATTTCGTCTGACATTACGGGCCATATCAGGAAAATATAGACCTCTAAAATATGCTAGTCCCCTCCAAAGCTTAATCCTGGGTGTGCCACTGGTCGCAGATCCCAAATGACTCAATCTGGACACTACTAACAAATTTTTAACAGCGTAAAATAATGTTTTGTTGTGGGGCTACCTCTTCAAGATATTGAAGAGTATGACTGAAATGGTATTTTACACCTCCCGTTTCATTAATCTTTTCCTAATTTGAAATAGATGGAGAATTGAAATTTTCATGTAGTTGCCATCATTACACGATATTTCACGGAATGTTGAAATTTCCAGGGGCAGTATATGACGTGGTCACACTGTATATGACTAAGTGTCCACAGCTAACAAAATGATTGCAGCACCTGACTGAATGGCATACTTGACAACAACACCGTATGATAAAGATGTTCGAGAATAAAGGGACAGGCGACAACATTATCCTATCTCAAAAACTTTCACAAGCAGTTGTAATTTGAGGCGACAAAAATTCACCAACCGACAATATGTCTAACCATACCCAATAGAGAAACTTGCAAAACGTACCTGTCATAAAATGATTAAGAATCATTAAGGGACATGACTCGTTGCTGTTGACAAGTTTGTCAGAATTATAGGTTTCTTTACAAAATTTTTCCTGGTTATTATTACAGAATTTGCGCGTGCCGAAATATGCCTGATTCAAACTCTATAAAATATTTCTTGACGACCCGCAAACCGACCCTAAACACAAAGTGACATGAAAATATATATTATTTATTTAAACACACATTTTAAATCATATATTGAATAGAATTTTATCCTTCCCTTGAGATATTATATATAATATTGATTGACTGTATATTTTTTCAATTTTATGAAAATTATATTTCCATTAATTTACATAAAGTATAATTTATTATTTATTCAATATTATTTTACTGATATAATATTCTTAATAATAGTTATATTTAATTATATTATTTTTTCCCCACCCATTTAATATCCTTTTTTAACCATCTGCGAGCTCGTTAATTGTAAGTAACCATGAGTATGCAATTTTGTGATTTTGAACACGTGTGCTGCTTAGTAAAGTGTAAATTTTTAACATTTCAATTTTTGTTTTACATGGTAAAAAAAAAAAAAAAAAAAAAAAAAAAAAAAAATCACATTTTATTATATGAATTAGTTTATGCATGGTTTTGCATGTTCAGATTTATTGAATTATTTTTTGGTTCGATTAATCGGGCAATGGTAGAAAATTATGCATTAGGGCATTTTTCTGATTTCTACCTCAGAAATTATTCGTAATTTTTGCGATTGCGTGGCATTGCCCTTGAAAACTAGCTATGTACCACAAATTTCATTTTTATTTGTCGTGTAACACTATATCTAATTCTGTTTGATTGTCTTGTTTAGTTTGCGCATGTTGTATCGAGTTATTCTGTATTCATTGCGGATGTTGATTTGTAGTGTTTATATATATATATGAATATAGCAAGCCCCTAGCAACAGGCTTGCTCCGGGATCCATTTACCGACTCAGCATCTAGCCTGTGTCGTCAGAAACCTAACGAAGCAGTAAATATAACAAGTGGGAGCGTGTAGCCCTTAGTAACAAGCCACGTGCAAAGGAATAGTGCACAGTCAGCACTCTCCGACGAAAGGACCCTGGTAACAGCAAAAAGCATCAGAACGAGGCCGGATCGAGAGATGTAAAGACGTGCCCCCCCCCCCCCCCCCGAGCTCTAGCGGCAGAATTTGCCGAAGATTTACCTAATTTCTAAATTGTATTTATCTATCCACTGTAAATATCATTGAATATCATTACCTAACCAAGACTTATTAAAGATGTGTGACAATACCCCTAGAATCCTTTCACTTACACATACATATATATAAGACCATTAATTACAAAACAATGTATATAAACTAGGGGTGCACAACCTTTTCAAGAGAAGGGCCACTTACAAAAAAGACTGGGCAGTCGAGGGCCACATCAATAACATGGAGATAATTCGATTTCGAAGGTGATCTCTGGCATATAATCGGATAAAATATATGTTTTCAGAGAAAAGTGGCAAATACCTCTTTAGGTTTCGCTTAACCAGCCAAAATATCCACTTCAATTGGTAAGTATCTATCAGCTGTTTTTACGTTTGTGTATAACAGATATAGCAAGGATTATTCTCAAGATGTAATATTATTTCTTGACTTTATTCAGGAGAGTAAATTTTGTTTTATTAAAAGTGCTATGTAAAAAACAAAGATAAGTGGCTGGTGCCGAAAAAAAATATGATCTTTATGAATGAAGTAGAGGGAAGGATCCGATCAATAAGATTTTTCCGTGTCTCATCACTGAAATTCCTGATTTTTTTTATGCCCGATCAACAAAATTTGCAGCTTTCCATGCATGTCGACAAAATTATGGATTTTTATGAAAGTGATTAACAAAATTCGCAATTTTTACGTAACTGATAGAGAAAATTCGATCTGTCTGTGCCCAATCAACAAAATTTGTGATTTGTGATCGAAACCGATCAAGAAAAATTACAATTTTTATGAAACCGATCGACAAAATTTGTCGAACTGCCTTGTAAAATTTGCAAAAACATGATTTTTTACAAAGCTCAACGACGAAATTCGCGATTTTTACGAAGCTGATCGACGAAATTTGCGATTTTTACGAAGCTGATCGGCAAAATTCGCGACTTTTTGGCGGCTGATCGATGGAATTATCGATTTTGACGAAGCTGATCGGCGAAATTCCCGACTTTTCCGCGGCTGATCGACGAAATTATCGATTTTTAGAAAGCCGATTGTCAAAATTCGCGATTTTTCTTAGCATGATCGACAAAATTATCAATTTTCACGAAGCCGATCGGCGAAATTTGCAATTTTTACAAAGCCGATCGGCGATATTTGCGATTTTTACGAAGCCGATCGGCGATATTTGCGATTTTTACGAAGCCGATCGGAAAAATTCGCGATTTTTACGAAGCTGATTGACAAATTTTACGAAGCTGATCGGCAAAATTCGCGACTTTACAGCGGCTGATCGACGAAATTATCATTTTTTACGAAACCAATTGCCGAAATCCGCGATTTTTACGAAGCTGATCGACGAAATTTGTTATTTTTTATCGCATGATTGATGAAATTCGCGATTCTTCCATACCAGGTCGACAAATTTCGCGTTTTTTACAAACCTTATCGACAAATTCGCGATTTTTATAAAGCCGATTGACGTAATTCGCAATTTTTACGAACCTGATCGATGAAATTTGCGATTTTTGCAACGCCGATCGATGAAATTCATAATTTTATTTGAGCCTGATAGACGAAATTTGCAATTTTTCCGCGTGAGATCGACAAAATTCGCAAAATTCCTGTATCCGACCGACAAAATTTGCCATTTCCGGAACACGATCAATAAAACTTGCGATTTTTCCGTGTCTGATAGACGAAATTCGCGCTTTTCCGCCTTTAACTGACGAAAACTGCATTTTTTTACGCGGCAAGATGAAATTCACGATTTCTTTCTCTTGAGAATCAAACTCACGATTGTTTCGCAGCCGATCAACGATATTTTCAATTTTTCCGCGTATTATCGCAAAATTCGTGATTTTCCCGTGTCTTACCAACGAACTTTGCAATTGTTTCGCCCCTGATCGACAAAATTTGCGATTTCTTCGTGGCTGATCAACGAAATACGCATTTTTTTCACGCGGCAAACCAAGAAACCATGCGAACTTTCCCGCAGCCAATCAGTTTAATTTGCAATTTTTTCGTGCATCTTCAACAAATCTGACGATTTTTTTCTTGGCTGATCAATGAAATGTGCGATTATCCGTGTCTCATCGACAAAATTCGCGATTTTTCCGTGCCTGATTGACAAAACTCACGTATTTTCCGTGTACGATCAGTTAAATTTGCTATTTTTTCCCGAGCATCATGGGCAAAATTCGTGATTTTTTCATACCTGATGAACGAAAAGTGCGATTTTTCCGCACTTCATCATGAAATTCGCGATTTTTCCGCGCACGATCTAAGAAATTTGCGATTTTTAAGTGACTGACGAAATTTTAAATATTTTTCCGGTAAATTGACGAAATTTACGATTTTTATCTGCGACTTTTCCACAAAAATTGCAATGTTTTCTAGCTGTAAATTGACGAAGTTTGCGGGCCACACGTTAACCCATCGCGGGCCATTTTTGGCCCGCGGGCCACAGGTTGTGCATCCCTAGTATAAACCATTAACTTTAATAAAAAAAATAACCACTTTGAAACATTGAAATAATAAATTAAAATGAACATAATCGATATAAATGAACTGAAACTCTACTAGTAATGAAATTAATGAACATGTAAGTAATTTTATCAACGTATGTAGGACAACTGCCTCATTAACAATCCCTTATTTGGCGAATTTCTGTTTTAGTGTGATAAATTTCACAAAATGAAACATTTGACAAAATGGTGTTTTCACCCTTCTGCTTTCTCGCATAAACATTGCTTTCTTTCCAAATTATTATGAAAAACAAATAGCAAGACATAGAAAATCCAAAAATTTCTTAAATTCCACCCTCTTTCCTGAAGGCTGCTAATCACTCACTTTCCGAATCCCTCCCCCTCCCCTCCCCCTGTAATGTTAAGTCTATGAGCGTTTGGTGCATTCTTAGTATTTAAAATGCACGCATTCTTACATAATCTCCTCACGAAATTAATATTTTAAACTTCTTTCGGTGTTTCTGTCTTAAAGGATATCAATTTTTTTTTCTCAGTTTTCAAAATGTATCTAAAATCTGTGTTTAATTTAATATTTTATTGGTTAAAAACTGACGAACTGGAAGTAAAATTTTAAAATTTCATATAAAATTAAGCATAGATTTTAGAAATATTTTGAAAACTAACAAAAAAGGTGCCATCCTTTAAGAAGAGAACCACGAAATAAGAAGTTAAAAATATTTATTTCCTGGGGAGCAGACTTAACCACTTCGGGACGGGATCCTTTTACGAAATTTTTAATGTTTTGTCACAGGTTTTTAAAAACAGAAATTTGTGTCTTATTAAATCGATAAAATTCTCAGATTAATAAAAGGCAAATTTTACAGTAAAATGTTATTGGTAGTGATAAACAAGAATTCTTAAGCCTTTTTGCATCATGTATAAATGTCGCTCGTCCCCAAGGAATTAACCCTTTCCGGCACGATGGTCCCACTCCGGGCACACCTAATGTTATATCCAAACTTGCAAACGGCACTAAGAATAAGAATGTTTAATGAAATTTTCCTTTTAAAATTAATTCTTAAAGGAGTTATTAATTTCTAAAAAAGTCGTTTGTAAATTCTGGTGTCAGTCAATAATGTACTCATTTTACGAACATAATTTGTCCGTGTTGGAAAGAGTTAAAAAAATGCGTGAGGAGACAAGCAGAAAAAAGCACAGAAAAAAGATGTATGATCTATCACAAGAATATCATTGGTGCTGAATAAAATTCATGCACCAAAATACTCCACAAACAAGTTTAAGAAGAGCAAAAATTCTTAAAATTTACATTGAATATTATAGTTATTTATTTCGAAGAAAAGGTATTTTAACGGACGAATAGAACTTAAAATATTTCAAGCTCTTACCCTATTTATTCCCAGGAAAAGCAATATTTGGAAATCGTTTCCTTTTAACTAAATATAATCTTTTCAAAACAATAAAGAATTCATAGTTTGTAAGTATGCAAAAATTACAAATAGGTAATTCAAACGAAAAAAAGAAAAAACGAAATACGCTGAAAAGCAATTTTAAAACCACTTTATTACTGTGATTTAAATGTCTGTGCCTACAGCATCTTGGCTTTGCTGTTGAATCAAGGTTACAAAAACAGGAACAATCTGCCTGATGCAGTTATTCTTTAGAATATTTATATAATTCACGTTTACAGACATATACTGTGAGGCGAAAATAAGAATTTCGAATATATTTAAAAATGTCTGACAAATTTTGAATTCCTTCGTTTTACACTGCATACATTAGTGCAGGTTTCGAACCGATTTAATGAGCTTTTCAATTAGTGTGCTGCCCCTTAAAAAAAAAAAAAAAAAAAAAAAAAGAATGAAATGATTATTTTTACCAAACCCAAAATACAGTAGAAGATGTATGTATATAACGCAAATCTAAAAACGCAAGGTTGTGCATTATATAGATCACATTTCACACACCATTTAATTTATCTCATAAATACAGCCAAACATTTCAAACTTAATAAAATATATTAGAATATCTGTATTCTAAATTCCTAATCTGTATTATAAGTTTTTGCATCATATAGATCATTCCACATTTCGTTAAACATACTCATTAAGAATGGTCCAAATATCCTGGACCTAAATTATTCGTTATATTATTCATTTTCAAAAACATTTATTGTAATAGTTATTTTTCATTAAAAATTTTTAAATTAAGGAGATAAAATTGAACTAATGCATAAAATTTAGTTTTTTAGACTGTAATAATTTTTTAGAGACAGGGAATTCAGGTGCTTCTTCACTACAAAATTCATTGTTTACATCTGAGAAGTTGTGCGTTATATGGATTTGCCTTGCAAAGATATACTGTAGATAAATAATAATAATAAAATACACCTTAATTCTTTAAGTATTTTAATGACGTCATTTTTTTGTTTCGTCATGTTTCTACATACCATTTACAGTAATAACAAGAAAAATAAATTCGTGCGTCAAGCATAGGTTATAAAGTACTTTCTAACACATTCAGAACTATGTAACAAAACTGTATCGTTTAAAAAACTAAAAATATTACGTCTAATTTCAGCATATGGAAATGTATAACGCATTTCAAAACCGAATTTCAGCTGTTCCAATCTACAATCGGAAAATTGATTTTTTAGTAGCCCTTTTTAGCAGTATATAACATAGAAATATATTTTCATTATTCCGCCAAAATATATCAAAAACATATTTTTGGACTTGATAGAAATAAAATACGATTTGTAGGCATTGACAATATATCAGAGTTTCCCACAGAGGGGTTCAGGGGGGCGCTCCGCCTCTCCTGCCCTTTAGTTTAAAAAATAGCGCCCCTCTTGCCCCTCATCCAAAAAATAGCGCCCCTCTTGTCACTCATTCAAAAAATAGCGCCCTTCTTGCCCCGCATTTGAAAAAACACAGCCTTTCAACAATAGTTGAACGATATCTTTTGAAGAAATTTGCCTTTTTTTTTGTGGTCTTTTCACAAAAATAGCAATTTTTTGCGATCTTTTCACGAAATTTGTCGTTTTTTCGCGATTTTTTTAGCAAAATCGGCCGGGTTTTTTTTTTTTTTTTTTCATTTTTTGACGAAATTTTTTATTTTTTCTCGATTTTTTGATCAAGTTCCTGTTTTTGCACGATTTTTTAACCTCTAGATTCTCGATTCAACTCTTAAAAGTACCCTTAAAAATCAAAAAAGTGCCCTGAAAATGTAAAAAGTGCCCTTTTCAGAACAGTAGCGCCCTGCCCCTTTTTAAACCTGGGGAAAACTCTGATATGTTTTCTTATCGAATCATTAAGAAAATATATTATTTACTTATTTATTATTTATTCTTTAATTATTTTTTTTATTAATCATTAATTTTTGTTGAATATAATACTACAGCTTTATCTGTTTAATAGTATAGGGCAAAATTGGGAAATTTCATGACCGGCCACTGGCAGTAAGACTAGTTTTTCAAGTGGCCACTTTGTTTAAACTAGGACACTTTTTTATTTAAAATTATTAAGCAGTAAAATTTCTATAATTATCTAAAACTGAACAGCCCAAGTAAATATGTTTATATAAATATATTGAAATCTAAAAAAAAGCAATCTCTGATGAAATATGAATAAATTGTATTCTCTCCTTGTAAAAAAAGTTGCCACAAGGTGGCCACTGATAGACAATTTTTCACTGGCCACTTTTTCTTATATGGGTGATTCTACGATAAGAGGTTCAAAAACATGGAGAATTCGGCCAAAAAGAAAAGTTTGAGTTTGATCAAAAACCTTTAAATTATGATTTTGTCCCGTTTATTTACTTTTTCATATAAGGGCAAGTCACTTTATACATATTTTATAACTTTTTCTGGTCAGTGACTCGCTCCCCTGGCAGTTATCGTGCCAGGGGAAATACGGCAGGGGAGAGACATTTTCGTGTAAATTCAAACTTTTTAACTGACTGAATTAGTTTTTCGGTTAATTGTGTATTTCACTTTAAGTATTACCGTATTGTTTAATTTGGGCAGTAAATGCAATTGAATTAAATGAATATTATAAGTTTTATGACTTACCAGGGGAGATACACGATCACTGTGCGAAACCACTACAAAACACGGTCGCGTCGCAACAACTAAAAATGGCGACGCTTAAATGGCTTGCGCGTTTAGTATTGCTAACTTCAAGCCAATAGATGTCCTTAAGCACTACTTCCAATATAGCCATCGTTGAATTTATATTTGTTTCAGCGGAACGAAATTTGACAGGGGAGAGACACAAAAAAAGCGGGACAAAAGTTAATTTTAAAAATTATTTGAAATTAACAAAAATATTTTATTTTATATTTTATAATACGTAAGTATAATTATTTAAATTCCAATTAAACATACTTTAGCTAAGCATCTGGCGGAAAAAATATGTATTGTTTGAAAGTTAAATTGAAACCGGCAAGGGGACATGCCAGGGGAGGGGACTTTTTAGACTTTGTAAGAAATTTCAGAAAAATGTGTTTAAATTAGGCATTCAATCGTGATGTTATTTAATAAAGTATATTAAGATGATGCGATTCATTGCAAAAAATAGCAACATATAGAATAAAAAATCTGTTTTAAACGGATTGCCGTACAAATTACCTCTTATCGTAGAATCACCCATATACTATCCCTGTGGCCGGTGGCTAGTGTAATTTTGCCCTTTATTTAATAGTAAGTTTTCTTTTTTTCTTCTTTAACGAAATGTTAACAAGTAACAACAGCATATTTATCTTTTAATCCCATTAATCTATTTCTTTACATTTTTGTCTTAATAAAATTTAGAATATATACAGTTTATGTTTTTCTCAATTTCACACTATAGCTTTAAGTTTCAGAAAAAGTATAATGTTCCCGCCTTTGTTGCTACAGAAATGTATACGCTATGAAAGAAAAAGAAATGCTTTACTCATTATCAATTTGGTGGTTGAAAACGGTCATTTATTCATGTCATAATGACTTTTTGACTAATAAAAACAACAGCGCTCAGGAAAGTAAATATGATTAACATGGATTTTTTTCTGCTCAATTAGTTGTTACACTTTTTGCATTCTGTAACAATAATGTCATTGTTTTCAAATGAACACGTGCGCACCAAAGCGATTAATGTCTATGTTAAAAAAGATACAGATCTCAAAACTAGGAAAAACCTCTAGAGTGATCACTGCCAACAGAAAGAATGCTATTGTCAATATTTTATTTCCAAAGTGAGACATCCATTTTTTACAGATAACTAATTTGAAACATGGAAAATTTTCAAGACGGAAAAATCATGCGTATAGCAAAGATTATGAAACCATTTCTAATATAGCTGAAAATTAATAGTCGCCACTCGCCACATGGCGGCTAAAGTTGTAAAAGAGGCGATTAAAAGATCAGCAATCTATCGCCACACGCCAAGTGGCGATTAAAGAATCTTACCCATCGCTAAATAAAATACAGCATTTTTCATGAAAATATGCATCTCTACTTGATTAAATCTAATTAAACTGATTAATTATTTTTCCTACTGGATGAAAGAAGACTTCAACGACTTAGCTGTACTTTCAATATTTCACCATGTGCGTGCTCTTCAGTTGAATTATTTAAACAAAATAGCTTTATTCTGCAAAATATATTTATCAAGAATCCACATGCAAGTAATTTATTATTGCTTGTTTTCCCCACCGGTATGTAAGCAGACCTTTAAGGATATTGCAGTACATATTTTCAATATTTCGACTCCTGCCACATGCTCAGCAGTTATTTTTCTTCTAGAGATATTGTTTAATCAAGCGAAATACGCTCATGAGCTTAGATTTCACTTATGTGGGTAGCGTATTATAACACATTTACTTATTAAATAAAATCCAAATAACATTTTATATTATTTATTTTGTATAGAAAAATATGCATTCATACAACGAATTGTAGTTGACCGAGATGTTAAGAAACTTTGAAACATTATTGTAGCCACTAATTTTAAAAAGTGGCTATTAATAAAACTAACTTGACCGGCCACTGGCTACTAACTCAATTTCCCAGTTTTCACCTATACTTTCCAACGCATTCAGAATACAATAACAAAACATTATAATTTATTAAGGTGAAAGATGTTTAAATAAACAATTTAGAAAATACATAAAGCATTTGAAAATCCATTTTCTGAAATTACCTAATAATACGGAATATATATATTTGTGCAGTTTTCTATATGATGAGTAGATTTATATGTGTAACACAGTATGCTAAAAGTTAGTTCAGTTTTAAACGCACAGCATAGTTGAAATTTCCCGTTCAGCCATTTCCGCCCATAAACAGATTTGCATTTGAGATATTTTGTGGTATGTATAGAATTTATATACCACCAAATAATACGCAAAACAAATAGTTAAACTTTAAAATGTGTATGCATCACAAATGAAAACGCATTTCCAGCAATTATTCTTCCAATTAGGCAGTACTGTAGCTAAATACTTTAGTGTGTCCCCATAAATGAACGCTACATTATATGCACACCAAATTCTACAGTAAGCATTTTGTACTATACCTTTGCGATATATACAAATTTTGATATCTTTAAAAATAGTGTAGCATTAAAATATGCCTTAAATAACTTTTCCCGTATAGCCGCAATGTAACGTAATTCTCTTGAGTGTCCCTGTAAATGAATAATGCGACACCCTTCATTTACAATACCGAACATGAGGCAATAACTTAGTATCAGTTTTATGGCAATCAGATTGCATTTAACCGAATTAGAGCACGGACGGTCAGACAGACAAACCGAATTCATAAACACACATACTTTTCAAGCAACAAGGTTTCATACAGGGTTGTTTGGTTTAAACCAACTTGGTTTAAACCACTAAAAATGCACTTTTATTATTTAAATTGCTTGATTAGTTAAGATTTACTAAGGATTTCATCATTCCTCAAAGCCTTGAATATGACATTCTTAAGTAATTTTCTCCATTTTTTTCTTTTTGTTATGTATGCTGATAAATAATTGGCAGTTTTTTTTTTCTCTGTGTTTATTGGGTATGTTATTGGGCCTTTGTTTTTGATGCATTTTTACATTGGGAATGGAGATTTTGCATTATGATTTAATTCTGTTATTAACTGAGTTGGCATAGCTTAAACCATTTGGTTTTTTAGAACAAATCTAATAATATTTTCTCATTTTTGTAATTTAAGTGTGCCAAATTATTGCATATAAGTAATTTCTATTTTTAAGTCTTATCTCAGCAGTCACTGTGAGACATAGTGAGTCTAGTATAGGCAAGTGGCGCAGCCAAGGGGGTGGTTTTGGGGTTACAACCCCTTCCAGAACTAAGAAAGATAGCTATAATTGCCGCTTACATGAATCAAAACAAAATTCAACGTTTAAACGTATTTCGGTTTCCGCCGCTTTATTGAATGAGATTCCATTTAATAAAGTGATATTAGATTAAATAGCAAAAATTTTACTGTTAAAACTGTGAAAGTGCATATTACATGGATTAGTTAAGTAAAAATTGATTATTTGAACTAAATCACTTTTCTGAGACGTATTATGTAAAAGAATCCTGCCACACAAATGCTATTTCAGTTTAAGTATTATACAGTGAATATTCTGATTAGTACTGATTATATTAACCGGCTATTCAAATAACCGGCAAACATCTTTATCAGAAACTCAAAACCTCCCCTAGAACCAAATTCTGGCTGCGCCACTACTATAGGCCATGTTAGTATGCATGTAGAATGCAAATTTCATGCAATGATGAAACATATCTGAAGTTATAAAGAAAACAAATTGTGTAAAGTTGATAAAGACAAAGTGGATTAAAAATATGTAATATTTAGAAAAAAAAAGAATGTTTTCCTTTGAGAAACGCAGATTTACAGTGTAATAACATAAAATGACCTATAATATTTCAGTCAAACTCTAAAAGAAAATTTTCTTGATTGGGGAAATTATCTTAAAAAGAAAAAAAAAAAAAAAAAAAAAAAAAAAAAAGATATACAGTCGAATAAGAAGACATTGAAAAATTTGGTGCTAGGGAAGCACATGTTTAACATTTAATTAAAATATGCAATAAGATATATTTAAGTCTTTGCATAAGCAAACCCATTACTTAGATCAGCCGAGAAAATTGGAAAGGGACAAGGCAAGGTTTGCTTGAGACATAATAGAAAGAAAATGTCATAAAAATACCTAAACAGATGTAATTTTTTGTTCAGACATTTAAAAGTACTAAACATTAAAATATGGCATGTAGTCTGATGGCTATTTAAATGCTTTAGTGGAAGACAGTATTTATAAAACTGCTTTATATTTTAAGATCAGTGTTTTCAATAGTCTAAAAAGCTATTAAATAGGTATTTGTTTATTTTATGAATTTTGTTTGTCGCTTTTTTTTTTTTTTTTTTTTTTTTTTTTTTTAAATCCTGGTAGTTTCAGAGAAGAAATGTCAAATAGCAATACACAATGCTTCTTAAAGTGTTGACTCTATTCTTAAATTCAAATCATTCTGAAAATTCTTTATAAAAAGCTTTATTTTCTATAAAAGATAATTCATGTAGTCTTCTAACAGAAAAAACAGACATCTCATATAACAAGTATTTCAAAGAAAACATTTTGAATAGCTTCGTGAAAATCATATATATGAACTTTTATTTATGAAACTGCATCATATATTTATTTATAGTGCTAATAGTTAAAAGATTGTATATTAAGATTTTCAAGGTATCAATGTTTCATTATGTAGAACATTTTATTTATGAAATAGAAGACAGAGTTTTTCTAAAAATGTTTACTATTTAAATGATTTCAATTTTTTACATAACTAATTGTATATTAAATAATTACATTGATTAGAATTACTTTTAAATCAAGTTATCACTTATACATTCAAAAATATTCATTTTTATTGATAAATATGCATGTATATGTAATAGGAAATCATATTTAAAAAAACCCGGTTTAAACCAAAAAAACCCATGTTTTTTTTGTTTTGTTTTTTTAAACCCGGTTTTTTACCAATCCTGGTTTCATAGTGTTAAAAAATACAGGGTGTATCTAAACTACTGGGCAAAACTTTAAGGGGTGATAGTACACATAAAAACAAATAATATTAAATGGGAAACTAAGGGTCCCAAACGTCTTCCGAAGGAGATAGGCGCCATCAAAATTTAGGGCCCAAAATTTGAAATGATTATAAAAAACGGAAAAATTGGTCGATTCGTTTGCGGTTTTCACGAAAACTATTCTTTATGTCAGTATTGTCTTGAAAATAAATTATAAAGATAAACTTCAAAAAATGCCGATAGAGGGCGCTTTAGACTTTGGAATAGTGAACAACTATTTTTTACCGTTATTTTTTGCATCTCAATAATTTTTTTTAGAAGTTTAGATAAACTTAAATTTTGAGCTCTAAACCTGTGGTTAAGTATCGCAAACTGAACTTTGTTCAATAGGAGTGGGTAGGTTCAAATTTCAAATGATTATAAAAAACATAAAAATTGGTCAATTGATTTGCGGTTTTCACTAAAATTATTCTTTACGTCAGTATTGTCTTGAAAATAAATTGCACAGATAAATTTCAAAAAATGCCGATAGAGGGCGCTTTAGACTTTGGAGTAACGTACAACTAGTTTTTATCGTTATTTTTTGCATCTCATTAAAATTTTTTAAAGATTAGACATAAACTTAAATTTCGTACTGAAAATCTGAATCGTTGAGAGTGGTTAAGTAGCGCTAGCTGAACTGTGTTCAATGGGGGTGGGAAGGTTCAAATTTCAAATGATTATACAAAACGGAAAAATTGATCGATTCGTTTCCGGTTTTTTCTAAAACCATTCTTTATGTTAGTATTTCCTTAAAAGTAAATTTTAAAAATAATTAAAAAAAATCCGTTAGAGGGCGCCTTAAACTTTAGAGTAACCAACAATAATTTTTAACTGTTATTTTTGTATCTAATTAAATGCTTGCAAAAGCTTAGACTTAAATTTTGAGCTCAAATTCTGAATCGTTGAGAGGGGTTAAGAAGCGCAAACTGAACTGTGTTCTGGAGTTGAAATGTTACCCTGCCCACCCTTCGAACACAGTTAAATTTTTCGCTACTTAATTACTCACAACAATTCAGATTTTGAGCTCAAAATTTAAGTCTAAGCTTTTAAAACATTTATTTAGATAAAAAAAAAATAACAGTTAAAAATAATTGTTTGTTACTCTAATGTTTAAGGCGCCCTCTAACGGATTTTTTTTTAATTTATCTTTAAAATTTATTTTCAAGGAAATACTGACATAAAGAATGCTTTAGAGAAAACCGCAAACGAATCGACCAATTTTTCCGTTTTTTATAATCATTTGAAATTTGAACCTCCCCACCCCCATTGAACACAGTTCAGTTTGCGCTATTTAACCACTCTCAACGATTCAGATTTTCAGCTCAAAATTTAAGTTTATGTCTAAGCTTCTAAAAAATTTAATGAGCTGCAAAAAAAAAAAAAAAAAAAAAAAAAGGTAAAAACTAGTTGTACGTTACTTCAAAGTCTAAAGCGCCCTCTATCGGCATTTTTTGAAATTTATCTGTGCAATTTATTTTCAAGACAATACTGACGTAAAGAATAATTTTAGTGAAAACCGCAAATCAATTGACCAATTTTTATGTTTTTTATAATCATTTGAAATTTGAACCTACCCACTACCATCGAACACAGTTCAGTTTGCGCTACTTAACCACAGACTTTGAGCTCAAAATTTAAGTTTATGTCTAAACTTCTAAAAATATTTAATGGGACGCAAAAAATAACGGTAAAAAATAGTTATTCGTTACTCTAAAGTCTAAAGCGCCCTCTATCGGCATTTTTTGAAATTCATCTTTTTAATTTATTTTCAAGACAATACTGACATAAAGAATAGTTTTCGTGAAAACCGCAAACGAATCGATTAATTTTTCCGTTTTTTATAATCATTTCAAATTTTGGACCTAAACTTTGATGGCGCCTATCTCCTTCGGAAGACGTTTGGGACCCTTAGTTTCCCATTTAATATTATTTTTCTTGATGTGTACTATCACCCCTTAAAGTTTTGCCCAGTAGTTTAGATACACCCTGTATATACGCATATCGGTAAAAAATATAGAAAGAAATTTCATGCAATAAAAAATTTTTAGTTTACAGATAAATTTATTTTTCATGGATATAATTATGGATATTCTATGGCAACCATAGACATTTTAAATCTTTCAATCAAAATTTTGAAACATGCCATGCAAGATGCAATTTAACGAAAATAACAGCACGTGCGATAAAAGAACCCTAACATTGAGCACTTAAGGCTAGTATTTTTGAACTAAAAGTTCAGAAAGTTGGAACAAAAAATGTTAAGAGGTAGGGCGGCAAACGTTAAATTCCTTATCACAAAAAAGACATCAGAACTAACATGTGCTACACTTAGAAAATGTGGGAAGATATTAAAAGAGATGATATACTATATATATTTTAATCTTACAATAACTTTTTTTTTATATTATATAAATAGTAAAAATAAAATCTAGAAAATTTTACAAACTACGGCATCATATATTTTACCTACCTTATTATTAACTAAATACAAGAATTATATTATAGTTTTGTTACAAAGTGCAAAAGTTATACAATAATTTTGTTACAAAGTTAAAAAAAAAATCATGCTATGATAATTATCTTCAAAGTAGTACAAAAAGCCCCCTTTTTTAACCTACAGGATTAATGTTTTCAATAACTGGAACAACATTGTCATATATGGCAGAAATACACTGGCTAAGGAAATAAACCAATATATTTTTTTCATAACATGGAGAACAATGTGTTATTGGGTAGGTTCTATATATTATTCATCTTTCTACATTAATAAAATAAAGAGTTTACTTGTCTGTGTATACACTCACGCTTAAAGGATAAGACCAGCGCTACGATATGCCAACGACAATGGACTAAATTTGATTTCCCCAATTATTGTTCTTAGAATATAGCTAAGTGACTCAAAATTTACAAGATTATTTTTTCTCTGTTAATAACAATAAAAAAAAATAATAAATAAAAAAAGATGATTTTGTTAATGTTTGTAAATTTTATATTCAGTGACTCATTTGTGTACATAACTTTAGTGTCTGATATGTTTTTTCATTTATATCCATTTTAACCATGATTTAAAAAAAAAAATGTTTTTATTCACTTTATTTTGGCATTATGTGTGTTGGCAACCCCAAATTCGCACTATTTTACTTATTCATGGCTGCTGCGAATGCGAAGATGAAACCACACACTTTCACCCCAAGTCAAAATTAGTTAATTGGTTAGAACAAATTTACAAAAGATGAATGACTATAATAATTCTTAAAATATATAATATGACATCCTATTCGATATCAGTATTTAATGTGAAATTACAGTTTTCGGCATAATGGAACATTGCGTAATGGAGTCGCATTTTTTTTTTTTTTTTTTTTTTTTTTTTTTTACCATAAAAACACAAAATTTTAAATCTTCCGAGAAGACATCTCATTGTTCAGCGGGGAATGTCTCTCACCGGGCTACCCTAAAACTGTTCCAATACGAAACAACTTATTCAAATCTGGAACAAGCAATTCATACAAAACAAGACAATAAGTTTAATATTCTGATTCTGAGGAATAAGAATTTTAATCTGTTTGGGTAATATGTCTTCGAGAAGATATTTTAGATTAAATTGACTATTTAACTTCAAATCAGGTAAAACACCCATAAACCTTACATTTTATTTTTTTTATGTAAAAAAATATAAAATAAAAGGCTCAGACGATAATTTCAGTCACCTTAACCCACTTAGATTGATGGCAGCTCGTTAAATGAAGATTATTTCTCCATCGAGCTAGTCAAATAAGCCAAGCGTGACATGGATAAACAAAAGTGTGATTGTTTTGACACAAGAAATGAAGAATAGAAGATACAGGAATAAGACTTTTTTTTTCTATTAAAATACAATAATGCAGCAACGAATTTCGAATAAAAAAATATTCAATTGGATATGCATTTTGCAATTCGAAGTATAATAACGAATACATGAAATAATACATGTATCACACATTAAAATTCGTGGAAAAGGATAAAATGCACGCTCTATAAAGTCCACGTTAAGTTTATTCAAATGAGAATACCATCAAGTTCATGTCATTTGAATTACTAAGTTATCACATAAAACACATGAAGATATCAGAACAGAATGAGTAGAAACAGGTGTGAAGATTTTATAAATAAGCATATAAGAAAAAATTTCAAATGAAAAAATTATTCGTTTAGAATAGATTAGGCGCAATTTTTATCTTTACACTTCCAGACATTTTGTTCAAGGGTCGACGAAGATTCCTCCCCCCCTTTCCTTCTTAGATCCCCCCCCCCCAAAAAAATCGAAATTTGTTTTATTTTTGTGAAAAGAAATTTATAATGAAAGATCCTGCTATTTGAATTTAAACCAGTCATTTATTTGGTTTATAATCAAATAATATAATAACAATGTCACACCGTCTCTTCGAGACAGTGTTGGCAGGAGCCTTAACATCTCAAATAACAGGACGATTTCTTTAAAGATAATTCAGAGAAATCTGCTAAAACCATTCATTTTTTATCCTCAAATTAACTCGATTTAAATGATGGAATTATTGATTTAAAAGATTACTGATGAATGTGCCACTCTAACTGTTAAAATACTTTCTTTAAATCTGATTTGAATCTTTTTGGCCTACTTTCCAATAGTTTGATAGAATAGCGTATCGCGTGTTTAATCTTTTTTTTTTCTTTTAATTTCGGAATTCTGTGAAAAGCTTCTTATTAGTATTTTATTCCTCTTTTATTTTTTGAATCCTGATAGCTATTCACTTTTACTTTAAAATTTTCTTACTTTTGCTTTTATCTAACTTGCATGTTTACAATCCGAATTATTTTAATTTTATTTTTTCAAAAGTTATCACTTAATAAAGAACTCGTAGCAAAATAAACTATGAACAATAAACATTAATAAACATCACAATAAACGTTATTATTACTGTTTTTCGAAACAAAAAAATCAATTGTTTTCAAATCAAAGTCATAGCCTTTATAACTATATTACGCGGCCTTTAAACTCATCTTTCGTCCTTTGACTTATCTTTCGCCCCGGGCGCGAAAATTTGTACTACTAACGTCATTTTTCGGGCTGTCACAAGAAAAGGTTGTGTGTGTATGGGGGGGGGGGGGGGCGACTAATTGAAACTTTGCCCTGGGCGCAGTTTTCTCGCCGCACACCCCTGTCTGTACATGTTAAATATTATTTAGCAAAACAAAAAGGGGTGAAATTTGTTTATAGAGATATTTGTTTTATAAAGTTTTTTTCAAATTTAAATGTTTCACATGGCACAAATTTATTGTTTTACATAGTAGAGATCTTCATGGGCCTATCTTTGTTCAAAACTCTCGGGCCTAACTTTATTTTTCTTTTTGCAAACAGCTGGGGCTTGTTTCATTCGTAGTCTCCACTGTCCGAAATTTTCACTATTTTTGACACAGCCCGTATGAAAATCATTCACTCAGCGTGCCTGGTCCGTTTTAAGGTCAGCAAAATAATATCTGATTGAAAAAAATTTTTGAAAAAAAAAAAAAAAAAAAAGCATACATTTTTAAATTGCTTTTATTCTACAATTATTTTTTTCTTCTTTTTAAATGGTTGTAGATTTTTACGCTTACTAAAATATAGCTAAGTTAAAATATTGTAAAAAGAGTGAAAAAAAAGCCTATCTAAGATTCTTGATTTAAGCAAAAAACCTGTTGATCACGCAAAATTAATATACTAATATGCAAGAAAAGCTGTGTAACACATTTACACTTGCTAAGAAGGGAACTTGTCTATAACACATTTTTTTTTTCTTTCTTTCTTTTCTAGGCGATTCCGTCTTAGAGGATTTTACTGTATACCATTTTTTCAGATTTTTAACGGTACATGGAATATGGATTAACAGTATTAACAATAACTGAAAAATGTGCATACAAAAAATAGAAATTCATTTAAAAAAACAAATATCGCAGCCTGCGGCACTTCTATAAAAATGAGGATTATAAACAAAAAAAAAAAAAAAAAAAAGTTAAAGAAATGAGATTTTGATAAGAACTCCTCGTACGAAACAAAATTTTAACCAAATGAATGGCCGAGATTTTAATTCTTTTTCCTGGTTGGGTCGGTCTCTGGCCGAACTTTTAATTTTTTTATCATGCCAGGCCGGGCCGAGATTTTTTTGTACGGGTCGGGCCTAATTTTTATTTTTACGAATTGGGTCATACCCGGGCCTAGAAACGTCGGCCCGTGCAGACCTCTAATACATACCACCTCTGGCACGCATGCCAGGTTCATCGTTCTTGACATACGGTAACAAGCATAAATTTCGGCAACTGGCCAACTTTTTATTTCAAAAGTAATTTAAAAAAATAATAAAAAGGTTATTAACGTCGAGAGATACAGCAACCATCTTATGATTCTCATGAAATATGAATATTCCTATGTGTAGTGGCATACGATTAGTGATTCACTGACTCCACTTGATACAGAAGTAAACGAAAGCTCAATATTTTCCGGTGACAAATTACACAGGTAAATGAGGAAATACAATCTGAGCCGAAGTGGAGAATAAATTTCAACAACTCATATGCTGCTGATTAATCATTGCGCAACCATGAAAAAGTAAAGCGACAGCTGTTTTAGCTCAACGTCTCTGGGAAGTAGTGTTACACACGAGAAAGATGATTCCAAATAAAATTTGCATTCGATGAAATACTCTTTTAACCCTTTCAGGGGCAAGATATTTCTGCTCCAAAAATGTTCAAATAATTGATTCACTTCATACTACAATTTAAGAACAGACTTATTTGAAAATAATCAAGAGCTGTTTTTCGCGCATATTATAAAATCGAAATTGTATTAAAATTTTACTGGTGCCAGTTCGCAATTGGAGCAGTAATATTAAGTGTTTGCAGACTGCAAACACCGCCCCTGAAAGGGTTAAAGGGTATTTGTTCTTATATCAAAAAGGGCAACTTTGTGCCATATTCTTTATTTTTATTCTGTCTAATGGCACTCAATTTTCTGTTCACAATAGATTTTTTATAACAAGCCATCAAAGTTGACGTTTTTGAGCACATTTACCGACGAAAGCAGAAAACCGGTCGAAAAGCAGAAGAAAAACAGCTGATCAAGTGATCGAAATAGCTTAGAATTGGATAGGTAATTTAATTATCATAAAATGGAAAACGAAGTTCGATTCGCAATCGCTTCCATAGTCAGGCATTTCCATTTTATATCTTTCTATTAAAAAATGAATTTGTAAATGTGTCAAAACATTTTTCGCTTGCTGAGCGGAGCAGTTGAGAGAACACCCTTAAGAAGCTACTTCAGTCAGGCGAAAAAACCCGTTCGCCAATGCTAATACTTTGGAGGGAAACTTTTTTAAGATATCTCGATTGCATTTCAATAATTTTTAATGATTTTTTTGGGGGGGAAGGGGAGGGGGGACATTGGATAGCTTGAGATCGATTTGTACAAAAGGTTATTTTTTACTTTTTCAATTTTCATTACTTTTTTTGTGAGGTTGTTTTTATTTCCAAAGCCGGAGAATGAAAGTGAAGTGTCCCCATAAAAAATATCCATAAATAATATCAAAAAAGTAAAAAAGCCTTTATATAGATCGATTTCAACTATTTAACGCAAAAAAATCATTTTAAAAGTATTGAAATGCAATCGCAATATTTTTATAAATTTCTGCCATAGGATTAAGCATTAGCGAATGGGTCTTTTCACTTGACTTAAAATAGTCTATAAAGGACTTTATTTTATTTATTTATTTATTTATTTATTTTTTACCACAAACAAGCAGGACATGATTAAAGTATCATGGTAACTTGGTTATCAAAATTTCAGTCCCTCTCCCCTTTAAAAATTTATACCTTTTTAAGCCTTTTGTCCTTTTTCACACTTTTATTACTTACCCATCATACGTAGTATAGGGTAAGTCTTGCAATCGTTTTGAAAATCGAAAAAAATTTGACGGATTTACACGTTTTAGATAGTGGAGATTCCGAAAAACATATTTTTAGAAAAAAAAATTTGCCGTCCGTCTGTCTGTCTGTCTGTAAACGCTCTATCTCCCGAACGAATTGAGATAGAGACTTGAAATTTTGTATGTAGTTAGTATGTAAGAATGGGACGAACCCTATTTAATATCAGCAACCTCGATTATCCGGAACTATTTTTTTCGGACTCTCGAAAAATTCGTTCTGATGAAAAGTATATAAAAATTTTCGAATTTTTTTGTTCTGAGGAATGGACGTAAAAGGCAATAAAATAACACACATTTTGCATATAGAACGAAGTCAATCGGATTATTAGTTGCCGAGATATTTGTAATCCTGTTTTTCACATTCTTCGATTTTTCATGACCCTGTATTTCATTCAAATTTCAATTCAGAGGTGTATTTTAATTGGAAATGAGACGCTTAATCCGATGCAGTTAATTGTTAGTTAATAGAGTTATTATTTTTGGAGTTATAAGGATGTTTCTTTTACGCAGTTCGGTACTACTTGAGTAGTTTGGCGTTTCATATAATTTGTCGATATCGGTAATCAGCAGTTCTTTAATAGAGCATTACTAAGTATATTAACAATATTTAAATTTTGTTTATGAATTGCAATGCATTGTATAAATAGTTTTCACATGTTTTATTTTCATATACATATTCATGATGGGTAAGTATTACGATGGCCCCCAACGACTAGTTTAATTCAATCTGGTTTTTGTATGTAAAGATGGAGGCTGTATTTTATTCTTTTCAATTTTAATTGCTGATTATGATACTTTTACTTTCGGAACCGGTTTCGAAAATGAAACTCCTAGTTGAATTCAGACACTTTTCTTCGTGAAAGATTCCTGTGGCTCCAGGGGAGGGGAAATTGCAGTTTTTGCCCAATGAAAATGCAAGATTTACGGGGGTTGTATCTCACTGCACTTGGGGGGGGGGGGGGGGCACATTCTGAAATCAACACTGATGAAATTGCCCTCTTTAAAAAATACCGTATCTACTCATGTATAACGCGCACTTTTTCTTCCAAAATTTAAGCAAAAACCCTAGGTGCGCTTTATACACGGAATTTTTTTTTACTGCCGGATGTAATCACACGCTATATCTATGAATCAAGAAATGTATTAATAGAAAAAAATTAAAACTGGAAATTTACAGACTAGAACTATTCTTGCATCTTTATTTCACTCCTTGCACTTTTTTTTTAGGTGCGTTCGTAATTATATAATACGTAGCACCTATAGTGGTCGTTCAGTCCGTCCGTCTGCATATAACAACGCAAAAACTACCCAACCGAATCGTTTGAAATTTAAAATACATAATTATTACATACTTTTGTCGAGTCATTTCAAATTTTATGAAAATCGGATGCATAGATCAATTACATGGGCAATCAAAAGTATTCCATTACATTACGGTCAATGGGAAAAAATGTTTCAAATGCATTTTAATCGTGTTACACTCATGCGAACTTAATAAAATTTATATGCAACTATAAAGTACATGTTATAATATACATCTTACATTATTTGTGGTGCAAAGAACATTTGTTATTGATTTACAAGGCCACACAAAAGTATTCCATTCCATAATGGAATAGGGAAAACATTGTTTGATGAGCGTTTTAATTGTAATTCACTATTTACAGTTTTATGAGATTGATATATGAAAGTAATATTTTTAAAACTTCATTATCGTACGAACGCACCTAATTTGCTACGCTTCACGTGCAATTTCCAACTTGTTTTATACAAAAGCGGTAACAACACTACTTAGCAAACCTCATTGCCGCTACTGTTTTTTATGTAACGGTTACAGCAAAAAATTCATGTAATACGTACAGATTTGCACTATAAATAAAAAAATCTAAGATTAAAAAATTCTTAAGAATTTTTTTTATGAAACTGGGAAACCTAGAACTTTTTATCTAAGTGTGACCCAAGTAACATAAAATTACTATAATTTTACTAGATTCATTTGTAAGCTTCAGATTTTTGTAGATTTCTCTCTCTCCTGTTTTTTTTTTTTTTTTTTTTTTTTTTTTTTTTGTACAGTACGGATAAATTTTAGCAAGAATACGGATTTCTGTAACCTTACACTTATAAAATTACAGATATATATTTTTTTCTTTTTAACAATGTAGAAGGTTCTCAAGTATTTTGTTCCCAAATAACGTCACCATATCATGACATTCACTCCCTACACGAAGTCAAAAAAAACAAGTTGGAAATTGCACGTGAAGCGTAGCAAACGAGGTGCGTTCGTACGATAATGAAGTTTTAAAAATATTACTCTCATATATCAATCTCATAAAATTGCAAATAGTGAATTGCAATTAAAACGTTCATCAAACAATGTTCTCCCTATACCATTATGTAATGGAATACTTTTGTGTGGCCTTGTAAATCAATAACAAATTTTCTTTGCATCACAAATTATGTAAGATGCATATTATAATATGTACTTTATATTGTATATAAATTTTATTAAGTTCGAATGAGTGCAACACCATTAAAATGCATTTGAAACATTTTCCCCATTGACCGTAATGTAACGGAAACTTTTGATTGTCCCTGTAAGTGATCTATGCATACGATTTTCATAAAATTTGAAATAACTCGACAAAATTATGTAATAAGTATGTATTTTAAATTTCAAACGATTAAAATGAATTTGAAACTTTTTTCCCCATTGACCGTAATGTAACGGAATACTTTTGATTGCCCCTGTAATTGATCTATGCATCCGACTTTCATAAAATTTGAAATAACTCGACAAAATTATGTAATAACTATGTATTTTAAATTTCAAACGTATAAAATACATTTGAAACTTTTTCCCCATTGACTATAATGTAATTGAATACTTTTGATTGTCTCTGTAATTGATCTATGCACCCGATTATCAAAAAATTTGAAATAACTCGACAAAATTATGTAATAACTATGTATTTTAAATTTCAAACGATTAAAATGCATTTGAAACTTTTTTCCCCATTGACCGTAATGTAACGGAATCTTTTTGATTGTCCCTGTAATTGATCTATGCATCCAATTTTCATAAAATTTGAAATGACTCGACAAATTTATGTAATAATTATGTATTTTAAATTTCAAACGATTCGGTTGGGTAGTTTTTGCGTTGTTATATGCGGACAGACAGACGGACAGACAGACGGACGGACTGAGCGACAACAATAGGTGCTACGTATCTACATAATTACGAACGCACCTAAAAAAAAAGACTTCGGCTTCTTTTCTGGCCTTTTCTAATTTCGTAACATTTGCTTCAATTTTCTTTACTGAAATTCATTTGATCATTCATTCCTTGCATGTCAGATTTATGGTGCGCGTTATATACGAGATATAAAAAATCACCATTTTTCATACTAAAATACTGGGCGCGAGTTATACACGAGTAAATACGGTACCTGCAAACAAAATCGAAAAGTTAAAAATAACTGATGTAGAGATAGGTTTCAGCTATGCAATACAAAGTCAAAGAAAAAAAAAAAAAAAAAAAAAAAAAAAAAAATAGAAATTTTGAAATGAGACCGAGATATATTTATAAAAAATGTCTTCCATAGGTTCGCGTTAGCGAACGGGTCTTTTCGTTTGACTGAAGCAGCCTCTTAAAAAATTTTACTGCAATTGTAAAAAATTTATTCTCAAGAAAGAAAAAAATATGATGCAATAAATGGCTTCTAGATAATGTGCTAGAAAACTGCGTTGCAATTAAACAACTGTTATACACATAGCGCATAAATGTGCTCTCTGTGAATAGCCAATGGCTATTTTCTTTCCATCTGACTTTTTTTGAGATGTAAAACAGAACACTTCACAAAAACCGGTAAGGAAGGTTGTTTGGCTGACCTTCAAATTTTTTTAACGTTTGGATCTCGGTCGCTTTTTCTCCTTATTCAGTAAAATATTTCACAGCATTTAAAACGAGAATGAAAAATCATGCATACAGCATAGATCATTCATAATCAACCTTTATTTCTCGTGGGTCACAAAAGTATGTTTGCAACGTTAAGTGTGTTCTTAACTGCTATGCTCAATAAGCTTAAAACGTTTTGACACATTAACAAATTCATTTTTTAACAGAAAGATATAAAATTGCACGGTCTGGCTATGTAATCAATTTCGAATTGAACTCAGTGTTCCATTTTATGATAATTAAATTACCTACCGAGTTATAAGCTATTTTGATCACGTGATCGTGTGATTTTCTATCTTTCGTTGTGTGTTTTTTTTTTTTTTTTCTTTCGTCGGAAAATGGTGTTCAAAACATTTTTGACGGTTTGTTCCGAAATATCTGTTGCGTTTGCACAAAAATAGAAAAATGAGTGCGATTAGATAGTTTCTGAATAACAACATCCGCTAGTTTCATGCATTTCCGAACAAAAATGAATTAAAACTTATGGCTCAAAGTTGCCCTTTTTGATTTAAGAACATCCTTTACTGACCGCAACACACTTATAAAAAGGGCTAAAATAAAGAAGAACAAGAACTAGACAACAGGAATTTCAGAATTTAGTATAGGGGAAAAAAAATATATAAATACAGACGTACAAAACATATTTCAGTTTTAAGTCTTAAAAACACACATTTTTATAATATATAAAATGAAATCATTTGAATATGCTGAAATATTTCATATTTATGATGCAGTCTTTAAAAAATTATTTAAAAACGCATACTACGACTGAAAAAGTACTTCTAGCAGTTATTGTTCCTAGGCTTCTAGAGTTCAATTATTGTTCATTTTCTTCTGCAGCGAAATTATTTTGTGTGTGCCTGTAAATGAATGTTAAATTCAATGCTCACCGTGTACTAAAGTGAGAACATTGTAACACTTTTGTGATACATATCTATTTCAATACGTTTAAAATTGTGTAATTTTAAAATAGACCATAATGTAATAGAATTATTTCAAGTGTCCCTGTAAATGAAGCATAAATGCAACACACTTCATTTATAATATCGAAAATGCCGTTCAGGTACTCAATAAAATATCAATTTCACGGCAACCGGACTGTATGCAAGTTAGATCCCGGACAGACAGAAACCAAATACACTTACATACACTTTTCAACTATGTATGAAAGTATTAAAAAGAAAAAACGTTAATTAAGTTTTCATTTGTAGAATCTAATTTAAACTAAGTAATAGATAAATATGGTATTGCTGTATATTTTGTTATATTTAACCAGTCAGGTATACATTTTAAAGTGTCCAAAGTTTTTTTTTTTAATATTTTATAATAAAATATGATTTTTAGGAACATTAAAAAACACTTGTTAGTTTGAAAAATAAGCACGTAATATATTCTCATTCGGATTCAAACATACTTTTTATTCATATGAAAAGCAAGCTATTTTTAGAAAAAAGTAATTAATCAGAACCCGATCAGCAGTAATTAAGTCAACTAGACTGTCCCAACGCAAGAAATATATCCCCATCTCAAGAGAAAAAGCTTGAGTTACTGAGGAAAAAAGAATTGACGGCAGATGAATTTAAAAATTACAATGTAATTAAATAAAAAATTCCTTCAATATAAAAAATATACGACATTGTGTCCTGCAACATTAAGAAACTACTTCAGTCAAGCAAAAAGATCACCTCACTAATGCTAATCCTGGAGGGGAAAATTTGTAAGATATCTTGTTTAAATTTTAATACATGTATGGATGTATATTTTTTATTTTGGCATTGGATAGCTGAGATCGATCTGCAGAAAGACCGTCTTTTACTGGTATTTTTATGTGACACTTCAATTTTCGAGATCGATTTCGAATATGAAAGTATCCTACTAAGGAGGGAAAAAAATCTGCAAACAAAATCAAAAAAATGAGCGGGTATTTTCGCGTGACTGACTAAGGGTGGTAGCACCTCAGTTTCATTACAACACTGAACTGCGTACAGGGGTCGATTCGTGCAAAATTTGAGGGCCCTCCTCAAAATTCTATTTCATGAAATCATACAGAAACTTTGGTAGGATTTAAAACCAGGGTTGCACTATGAGAATTACATTTTCTAGTATACATATTTTAAAAAACTGGACCGAAGTCGGGCCCATGTAATTTGTACCGGCTCAACCCCCCCCCCCCACCCCCGTGTACAGTTCTGACTTAAAGAAGTTAATAATAATAAATGTTTAATTCGAATAAGATTTATTAAAATTCATTTTTCATTACAAAATGCTGCTTTTCACAAAAATATAGCGAATTTCAGAAAGGTAACTTTTCACAAAATGGGTCCCAAGCAGTGTTGAATTCAGACACTTTTCTCCGGGAGGGATATTCCTAGCTCCGGGGGGGAGGGGATTGCCCCATAGGACCCTAGAAAACACAAAATCTCAAAATTTCCAGGAGGGGGGACATTTCAATGCTCCGGGGGGAATGTCCCCCACCGGGCCACCCCTTGAATTCAACACTGGTTCCAAGAAAAAAATAATTCTGCATTGATCCCTGTCATATATCCGTTTTCCTAATAAAATTTGGCTTTCTATTGATCGTGTAGTGTTCATTCTAGACCATTTTTGAAGGGTGCAGCACCCTGCCCTTTTTCAAATTTACAAAATGCACCCTGCCCTTTTTAAAAGTAATAAAATGCACCATTGGTTTCACCCGGAGATTTTTAATATTTTTTTTATTCCGTAGTATTTTTAAATTTCTGTGCACAAAAATGATAGATTTTTTTCGTTTCTTTAAGAGAAAAACATGTAACTATTCAATCATGTTTTAATTTAATTGTATCTTTAATTATATCGTAAAATCGTTCGAAATTAATGTTACTTGATTTATCATACTTAAAAATTATGTATTTTCCCCCATCTAAAGGCAATAACAATTTTTTTCTAGCAAAAGTGCCCCTTTCTGCAGCAGTAGTGCCCTTTTTAGTGAATAGCACCATGCCCTTTTTATTTCTAGAGTGAACACTAGATCGTGTTAACCCTATTCGAACAGAAACTGGGCGGTTTGATAATGATTAATTAGTTGGCTAAATTTTGCCTACAAAACCATTAGACCCACCTTATTTATGTGAGTACTAGCCAATCACAGCGTAGCTTGTCTTGATAAATAAATGTTGACTGATTTTACCAGAAAACCGAAAAATAAATTCTTTGTGTTATTTTATTTAAAAAAATTGGCAACGTGTCAAAAAGTAGTAGAATTAAGATGAGTTTTGTTTATGGAATAAAAACTTTAAAAAGTAAATTATAATTTACAATACATTTTAATCGTGGAAAAAACATCGAATTCGGTAAATATATTATAAATTTTATATACGTTAGTATAAAGTGCATTTAAAGTGCTCATTTGACTATAAAAATTTTATAGTCAAATCCAATGTCACACAAATTCTCCTAACCAGTTTTAAATGTAAATCAAAACTAAAAAAATTCGATTTCGACAGATAATTCTTGTAATTAAATTATATTTTGTGTATGTTATCTGTATATTTTATTACTAAAAAATGATATTTCTCTTGTTCTTTTTGTGTAATTTTATCTAAAACTGTTATGCCTGCTTTTGTGGGCAGTGTTGAATTCAGACATTTTTCTACTACAGTGATCCGGGACTACAGTGATCCGAGGGGGGACATTATAGAGTTCTGGGGGGGGGGGGGGAATTTTACTTTTTGATAACAAAAGTACAATTCTTCCCTCCCCCCGGAAAACGCAAATTTTCCGGGGGGGGGTCATTTCATTGTTCCGGGGAGGAGGGAATGTCCCCCCTGAATTCAACACTGTTTGGGGTGAAACAAAGTATACCAAAAATATTAAGTGATCATAAATAATTCTCAAATTTAATTTAATAAAAAAAAAAAAAAAGATTTTATATTTGCAAGTATTTATGTTTTTACTTTATTTTATTTATTTATTTATTTATTTATTTTTTTTTTTTTTGGGGGGGGGGGGGAATCAGGTATTATTAATTTAAATATGCGCTTTGTCTTATAAGACAGATGTGCCATTACTGGACATGTTTTAAGGAATTCCTTTGAAATTATTTTCTTTATTAATATTTATAATTATTATATTTCAGTTTTTTCAATGTTGTAATTAATATGTCAACATTATTTAACCATCCTTATAGTCTTATTTTCCAATATGAATCAAAATTTTATTTTAAACTATAGAAATGTGTCAAAAGCCCAGCAATGAAAACCCTCTGGCCCAGTAATAGACACCTCATAAAAGTAATAAATATAATTGTTTTTATGACTGTATTTAGAACCAAAATTTAATGAAACCATACTATGAAACAAAATAGCTATTTTTCAAATATAAATTTAACTATTAGAATATGAATAATTAATAAAATATTTGGGATAATCATTCACTGTCTCCATCAATTATTAAAATTATCAAAAGATCAATAATTTAATTACTTTAGATGATAGTTTAAAATATTAAATATCAGGCAATTACAGCAGCTATCAAATTATTAAGACGGTGGAGGGGGGAGGGGAGAGAGACTTTTGGAATATCACTGTATACTTTTGTCTCACTATTTTTAACAATGAAAATACCAGAGACTAATTAATGTATCATTTATAATAATTAATATTACAAATATGAAGTAAATAATATTGTGAATTGAGTATTTTAAATTACAAATAAAATAATTTCAAAGTAAAACTAGAACTGATGTTTGCATCTGCTGATCTGCAGATTTAGCAGTTTCATGATTGTTATTAACTTTCATTAATATTAAAAATTCTTAATTTTTTTTTTTTTTTTTTTTTTTTGGGGGGGGGGGGGTCAGAGTTGAATATCGAAAACATTTAAAACAGAAAAGGAATTTTTAACTGCTTCTGAAATTTAATTGTTTTAACTAAGGAGTGATTAAGCCCTATGAGCCCCTCTGACTGTGCCCTTAAAGTAAACAGTATTTTATGCTTTCTGACTGTTTTGATTGCTAGATTATAAAATATGAAAGGCAGAGTTATATACATTAAAAAAATAAATAAAATAAAATGGATTGAAATTTTTTTAACCACATAAAACCGTTTTAACCACATAAAAGCAACTATAAATGTAACTTTAAAGTTAAATTTGATTATTTAGGTTTTCAGTTAAGTCAAAATATTTTATGCACTATAAACATTACTTAAATTGCATTTTTAGTAATGTCTGCATGGGGGTGTCCATTACTGAAAAATGACTAATAAACCATCCCATTAATGGACACCCCTTCTTAGAAATAAAATTTTATACATGGCATATTATATTAGTATATAAAATTCAAAGTTTTATACTGCTACTAAACCAAAATGCTGCAAATTTTGCAAGAAAATGAAGAATATATCAATTTAACTTGCCAGTTCTTAGCATGCTCATTAAAAGATTTTCATTGAAGAACAGTGGAACTTCGTAAGATTATTTTCAGCTTTCTGCTTGGTTTGATTAAGGGGGCTCAGAAGTTGACACCTTTTCAAAAAATCGATTTTTTTTTTTATGATCTAGTTTGATTATTCAATTAATTCTTAACTCAATGCAAAAAACCGCATAAAAATATTAGCATTTTTAATGGAGTTATAAGCATTTATGCATCAATACTTACATAGCCGCATCCATATAATTTCAACTTTAAGTCGTGTTTTCTCAAAACTTTATTTTTGACGACTAACACCAAGATTTAAAAAGAAACTATTTGATGGAATGGCTTAAATTTTTTTTTGCATGCATATAACATCATAATCTAGATTATGAATTAAGGATATAACTATCGAAAATAAAAACTATTAAAAAATCTCTCAAAGTTGAAAATTAAAAAAAAAAAAAAAAAAAAAAAAAAAAAAAAAAAAAAACCCAAAAATACAACTTTTTTTCCCATTAAAAATACTCAAAATATTAAACTATCTAAATTCTATTAATTCATAATCTAGATAATGATTTTATATGCATGCAAAAAAAAAAAAAAAAAAAAAAAAAAATTAAGCTATTCCACCAAATACTTTTTTTTAAATCTTAGTGTGAGTCATCAAAAATAAAGTTTTGAGAAAACGCGACTTAAAGTTGAAATTATATGGATGTAGCTATAGCTACGCAAGTGTTGATACATAAATGCTTATAACTCCGTTAAAAATGCAAATATCTTTATGCGGTTTTTTGCATTGAGTTAAGAATTAAATGAATAATCAAATTAGATCATTAAAAAAAATCGATTTTTTGAAAAGTTTTCAACCCCTGAGCCCCCTTAAGTTAGAGTGTCAATAATAATGCAAAATTATAAAATATGTATGAGAGAATTGTGAAAAAAAAATAAAGTAATAAAAAATAAAAATAAAGCTAAATTTAAATTCGTTATTTTTTGTATTGGTTTCTAATAACACTTTTGACAAAAAAAAAAAAAAAAAAAAAAAAAATGTTCCATTGGATAGCTGAGGTCCCACTCCATGTCACTTCTTTACTTTTTCGATTTTGGTTGCAGATATTTTTTTAAATGACATTTTCATTTTTGGAACCGGTTTTGAGAGTGAAACTAACTTAAATATCTGCAACTAAAATTAAAAAAGTAAAAAATGGAGAGATATGGAGAGGGACTTCCCCTGTCTAAGGCAGTAAAAATTATTTAAAAATATCGAAATGTAAACACATTATTAGAAAATCACCCCCATAGAAATAGCATTATTTCACAAGTGTCTTCATTCAATAGCAGGAACGGATAAGAGCCTTAAGTTTTAAATTCTTAATATTGAAAGTGGAGTTTTTTTTTTTTTTTTAAATAAAAGTTTTAAAGCAAGTGATTTTTTCAATATATTTTAACTCCCAAAACTACTTGATATTGCTTATTGTAATTGGCATTACAAATATGAAAGAAAAAATACTGTTACTGTGTGTTGAATATTTTAAATACCAAATAAAATAATTTCAAAATATAACTGCAGACCTGATGTCTGAGGCCACTGATCTGCAGATTTAATAGTTTCAATATTGTTATAAATTGAATTAATATTACAATATTTCATTATTCTTAATTTAACTGTAAAATAAGCATGTCTTGTATATATATATATATTATTCTTTTTATATATCTATATATTCTTTTTAATTATAGAATTTAGTCTTAAGGGTGTATTTCGATTCAAATTGCTTATTTTCCGATTTATTTTTGAATTCATTTTTGCTCTCTAGTACACCAAACTTTCAAAATCTTATTTGGAAAGCACACAAGGTGCCGTGATTGTCGATTCTTTGATAAATGCAGAAAATGTTGCATCAGTGTTAATGCCTAAATCTTAACTTACAGATATGTATATGCTAACCAAGATCTCTTGTTGCACTAATATTTTTATACCAATTAGTTTTTTTTCTCTCTCTCTCTCTCTCTTATACATTCTTTTACAACAATTGTTGAGTAGATGTTATTCTTCCACTCTTCTTTAGCCTCCAATATTTGAAATAAATTTATTATCCCAAAGGAATGGAAAAATCAGATTCTGGTTGTCTGGTCTATTACTTTACAGTAATTTACTATACTTGTTATGCTTATTTTAAATAAAAGAATGAATAATATGATTACTTAAAGGAAATAATGACATCATTTACATTTGAAAGTACACTGTGTAAATTTTAAGATAATAAATAATTTAATTTTGTTAAAAAAAAAAAAAAGGAAAAGAAATGGATTAATGGTTCAAATCAATTTTTCCAAAATAAATTAAGCAAACTAAAGAATGTTTTGTTTATTACATTAATACTCAGAAAGAAGAGTACCTTTATGTTAACATCCTTGGCATTGTGATTAATCGCCGAATATTGTTCCAATTAACATAATTTATATTGCATTAATTTCATATTTCATGTAAAATATAAAACTTTAAACCATTATATTTAAAAAGCATTTTCATTTAAAATACAAACATCCAAAATAAATATATTGCACAGAACACAATAAAATACATGCCTTTCACTCATTTCTTTTAAAATACATAATACTAATAATAAATACTGAAACATTTTATTTTAATTTTAAAGCATAGGTTCCCAACCTTTTATGGACCACCGCCCCCTTTACAAGAAAAAAATTGCAACGCCCACGCCCCCCTTATCCATAATAGTTAATTATATAAATTAAAATATTGTTGCATATTATCTATACATACTTTTTGTCTATTTAATAAGAAACACAAAGTAAAAATTCCAATTAAAACGATTATCAAACGTAATAAAAAGTTATTCAATAAAAATTTGTAAATTAACGCAAAATAAAAATAAATAAACTTTCTAAAGATGTGCATTTGATACGTTAAAGATGTCATATATCTAAAAGATGTTAGTATGTATAGAAACTAGGGATGGGACGAATAGTGATTTGGCCGAATAGTAATTTTTTTTTCCAATAAAGAAAATAAATTTTGATTATATATAATTTAAAAAATATGAGCTCATTAATAATTATTACTCTTAAATGTGCTTTTAAATATATTTTTAAATTTGAAAAACTTATTTTAACAAAATAAAAATTATGAAATTGCATTATTTATATCCTTTATTCTAATGTACATCAAATTGATTTTCAGTAAGTCAAGATGGGAAAATATTTCCATTCAAATATGAAGAATGTACTTCACTTTTACTATCAATTGATACTTCTTGCATCCAAAATCAATAATATTCTTAATCTCTCTCTCTCTCAGAACTCACATGGACATATTTTCTGAAATAACCTTTAATGAAGTAAATTAGATCATTTAGAGTTTGTGTCCCTAGTGATAAGCAAATTTGTAAGAATGAGACTGTTCTGAAATCAGATGCCAAGCTTTAAATTACAAATTACGTTAAAGCAAAAGGTTATGCTTAAAGTAGAACGCATGTGTTAACAAAATCTTTGACATTTGAATCGGCACATACAATATTCAACTTCAATATTTCACTTATTCAATAAGCATTAAAAGGATAAACAGAAAATTGATAATAATATGAAGGAAGATTAAATAAAAAATATATACATAATAATGTTACATATTTAAGTCAGTAATTATGCAAATAATTATTTAAAAGGGAAAACTATAGAATGAAAAAATTATTTTGTTGAGTATTTAGAATTTATATTAAAATATTTATAAAACCATCTTCATAAAGCAAGTTGTGTCATCTAATGTGTATTGAGTTTGACACCAGTTCTGCTTTCAGATGTACCGTTGTATTTGGAATAGTTATATATTATATTTAATTTTGAAAATGAATCTTCGTTAACACACCTAGTGAATAAATTTTTTCATTTCTTACTCTATAGAAAATAAGTTATGAATTTCGTAAGAGCCTTTTTTATATGTGCATGGAATTTGCAGACGTTAATAAATATTCGAGCATTTTAGAATAAGGCAGTGTTTTTATATCTTGAATTGTAATATATCATTCTCTAATGATGACATTTCCCGTACAATTAAATCTCCAGCTTGGGCAGCATTTTCTAGAATATCACTAACTTTTATAGGAAATACAGAAAGGCTGTATATTTTTAGTATCTTAATAACTCTATATTTTGTAAGTAAGAGTGAGAATGACTTCATAAATGAAGTAGAGTAGCCAATTTGGATTAGAGAAAAAAAATTGCAAGAATGAAATTCTTTAAATCCAAAATTTATTTGGCAAGATATCTTTCACTATTCGGCAAGATTTTGGCAATATTCGGCAAGATATCTCTAAATATTCGGCTACAGGTATTCGGTCAACAAGCCTTCAATATTCGGCCAACCGAATATTCGGCAAAAGGGCCGAATAGGCCAAATACCGAGTAGTGGCCGAATATTTGTCCCATCCCTAATAGAAACACACTTTTAAAAGCTTAAAACTTCAAATATTATACACCAAGCGCTTTCGATGAGAACTACATTATCCTCAAAGCAGCTTTGTTTATGTACTGAAATTCCTTTTTGTACCCTAACATAACTCGAATGTAAACAAAGCTGTCCTTAAGAAGATCAAGTTTTGAACGAAAGCTCTCGGCGTATAATATTTGAAGTTTTAAGTTTTTAAAACTGTGCTTTTATATGTACCATCTTTTTGATTTTTAACATCTTTAACGCATTAAATGTTTCATAAATAATAATATAAATAACCAGAAAATCAATAAGAAAGTTTAAAAAGTTAATTCATAAACATGAAATTAATAAGAAATAAAAAATATAAATAAGATGGCTGAGATTTATGAAATTTTAACAATTTGTTAATTAAATACTGCACTTACGCTCAGCCAAATAAGATGACGGAAATGCAATAATTTTTTTTTTTTTTTTACCTTTGTCCACAACTCGGGGTAGAAAGCTGGTATAGACTTCTGAAGCCAGAACACCTGGTATCTACTTCCAAATTTTACTTTTAGTTCTTCATTAGTTGTGAGCTCTATGAGTTCCTCTTTTAAATTTGATGATTCTACTGTATCTGCATTTGCTAAAGGATCTAAAACCCAACTCGTTTGTTCATGTTTAAAATGTTCTGGAATCGCTTAATAAAATCTGTATGAAGATAGTCCAAGTGTTGTGTTGGCGGTGAGAAAGTAAATTTTCCTGCATTGAACAGACTGCTGCTAATGTAGGAAAATGGCTGTATTCACCTCTACCTAGATTTCACTTGAACATAACAAGTTTTCTCACAAAAGCAGCTGTGACATTTTTTGTTTTATTAAATTTAACTCATCACCTTGCAATTGTAACTTGATTTCATTAAATATTCTAAACAAGTCTGTCAAATAATCAATGTCATTGTTGGATATTGTCAGGTTTTTGTACAGTTTTTTATCCCTTTTTTCAAGGAAATCCAGAACGATTTGAACAAAAACCTCTCGACAGCCAACGAACTTCTGTGTGCAACAGCAATCAATTATAATCTTCGTCATTTTCACTGCAATGTTGGCCAAATAATCTGTCATGCAAAGAATTGCATCTAATCTTATTCACTGCTGTAATAATGTAATAAAGCGACGTATGCAGCCGTTCATTCATGTTTTCGGCAATCAAGTACTGACGATGAATAACACAATGTACAGCAAGTACATTTGGTACTGCTTCTTTCAAATACGCTGTGAAACCCTTATGATGCCCCGTCATTTCCGGAGCACCATCAATAGCTGCTGAAAAATTATTATGAATAGGAATTTTTTTTTAAAAAAAAAACATGTTAGTGTTGTTAAATATCGATTCTTCTTTCGTATCAGTTTCCAAATTTTTAGCAAATAATACCACAACATTTTTTTTTTCTTATTTTATGGATCGGACATATAATAAGAGTAGTGCTTCGTTATTTGATTGTGTTGATTAATGGAGTAGAATGGAAAATTTGCAAATCTTTAAATAATTGCATAATGATATTTCAATGGTTTTGGCCATTTTATCTATTCTTTGTACACAATTATCACTCAGAGGAATTTTTTAATGTACCTGACGGTGTTTTATAATGAAAAACAATTGTTATTACCTCTTTGATTGCTGTTAAGATTAATTCCTTGCCAACTGTGTGTGGTTTTTTGGCTTTTTCCAATTAGGAATGTAATTTTACATGAAGCTCATAGTTCGTCATCTTTTTGTTTAGAAGACAATCATAAAGTTTGATACAGTTTGCTGCTTTAAATATTTTTTTTAGACTTTGAAAATACGATAAATCTTTGTTTTTTTTATCAGCATGCATTTTAATGAAATGTTTTTGTAATCTAGAAGGCTTCATTGCTTCATCTGAAAAAAACTTTTTGGCAAATTAAACACATAGGTAATGATTGGTTTGTTGGAGAATGCGTAAATCCATATTTCAAATATTCAATATTATACTGCCGGTATTTCTTCTTAGATTGACACCATTTCGAAATACAAAATTTACCACAATTTAAGATAACTGGATTGATTTTAAACATATTTATAGATAGATATAAAAATAAAGATTATAAATTCTTTCATAGCTTTCGTCGCAATAAACTAATTTCTTGAGCAGGTTTAAGCTATAGTTTCGTTTCGAAATCTCTATTCAGGCATAAGTCGCCAAATTTCCTATATTTTTCGAAATACCAGTTTTTAAAATATTACCTTAGTTATTAAACTTTTAGTGAGCTTAATATTGCAAATTCTGCACTAGTGATCGTGATAATATTTTGATCATTTGTTTATTACTAAATCAGAAGGTTAAATTACATTTTTATTTCATCAAACATGACAAAATCAAATTATTCGTCTCTGCGAGAATAAAAAATTACAGCATTCAGAGCATAAGCTTTCAAAAAGCATACCACCTGACCACAAGCGAAGGGCAAAGAAAGGTTTATTAATTCGATTAAGTTCTCCTCCTCTGCAAACTTCCTCAGTTGAGAGCAGATCCCAAATCTAGGCTCGTTTTCATAGATTTTCATTTGAGATGTTATATTTGAGATGTTTATTATGTGCTGGGACAAAGCTGGAGATACGGGTCAACTAGTTTTATTACATTAATTTCTTAAATAAGTACGGCATGACCGCCCCCCTGGAAGGCTCCAGTGCCCACTGGGGGGCGGTACCGCCCCCGTTGGGAACCTATGTTTTAAAGCATTGCTTCTAAATAACACACGAAAAAATAATACTATTGGACAGAAAAAGAAAAAAGATATTGGCGAGATTTGACTTTGGTTAACATAAAAGTTCCATAGTGTTGGCTCTAGTAAAAAAGGGTCACCAGGCAGGAATATTTCAAAAAAGGAACACTATTCTTTAAAAAAGGAGGTACAATTGTACTTTGTTTTTGACAAAAATATTTGTAACTTGTTTGTTTAGTGTCCCCAAGAATTTATGATATTTTCCGGATGAATTGAATTACTACAGTCCATCCAGGAAGTTTTAAAAAGGGCCGTTGGGTGCTGCGCCCTACTGCTAAAACAGCTTAAAATCAAAACTAAAGTACTTTAAATAGAATTTTTTTTTGTTTTTGAATTAAAAGATATTTTCATGGTTCATAGGTCATAACCTCAAAGGTGTATTTATACTATAGGAGTTAAAATATTCTATACGCAAAAGTTTTTTAATTTTTATCAATGTTTTTTTCAAAAATGAAGATTTACTACACTTTGTTTACATTTGTAAAATTAATCACAATTTCTAAAATGATCATTTGTTTATATTGGTAATTTGTTAACTTAAACCATTATATAAACCTAAACTGTACGAAAATATTATCTGTAGTAAATTGACTACAGTTGAACCTCGAAAATCCGGACCTCCAAATTCCGGAAATCTCTAAAATCCGGACATTTTTCCGATTTCAGTTTTATTAATTTTTAAAATAAGACATAGCTGTAATTTTCATCAACTGCAGTTAAATTCTGATAACTATACTAAAAAATATATATAGATATATTCTGGTTAATATGGTAATGACTTGCCGTTAATTAAAGACTTTATTATTACAAAAATTAAATAGCGTTCAACAAAATTTACAGTAATGAATCATGATGAAATGAATGAATCGTTGAATTAATCATGAATTTTGATACTTGAAAAAATTTGGGTTTAAAAAAAAAACGTAAATTCTGTCGAAAAAATGCAGAAAAAACAGAGAAATTTGTAAAAAAAAAAAAGAAAGCCAAATCAAGCATGGTATCAATTAAAAAATCTTGAAAAATCGCACATTTCATCAACGATTCATGATTCATTCATTTCATAATGATTCGTCTCACTCTCAATCGCCTTTGAGAATCGGGAGGGAGGGCGCTTTCTCGGGATTTTTTGAAAATTTCAAATTTTTTATAAAGTGGGGAGGGGGCGTTTGATCGTGAAGAGTGGATTAACGGGATTTTATGGTATTATACAGCCATAAAAAAAGATTTTTTAATAAACCTCCAAAATCCGGAAAAATCAAAAATCCGGAATCGCCGCGGTCCCGACGGTTCCGGATTTTCGAGGTTCAACTGTATTTTGAAAACAACTAATATATTATAAAAAAAATTGGATATTTTTTAACTGTGCAATGTAATACTGCAGTTACAGTTATAATAGTCAAATTAGCATTTAAAGAGGCAGAAGAATTTCTATCCTCCAAATGTTGGGCTTATAATCTTTTAGTTACAAATTATGTCGTCTTTTGTTTATGCAAAGATAAACTTATGTAGAATTATCCCCAAATATCTCTGTATTGCTTTAGGCATCCAGAGAAATATTTATTCAAACTCACATTTCTGTAGAATTTAATTGAGGACATAAATTTCAAACTTCCCCTTATATTCAACGTTTAAAAAATCTATCCATTCCAGCGGTTCCCAAACTTTATTTGTACGCAACCCACTTTTCAATAAAAATATGTTTTGTGACCCACCTAATATAAGGGAGTATGGAAATCAGCCTGGAAATTGTTCTATGACCTCCAGCGTTCGAAATCCTTGGTGGTCCGCTGGTCCAAGACCACCGATAATTCAATCAGACCACTAATTTGAAAATTTTAGTGGTCCGCAGGACCAGTGCCTTTTTTCAGGCCCTGAGAGAACCACAACCGATCGCACATAATTTTTTTTTTATTAATCAGCGATGCTGCGGGCGCGCTATAATGCGTAAATTATGCGAAAAATCTGCGATAAGGATGCAAAAAAAAAAAAATAGCTCTTACGTGTCCCACAAGACGCGTAATTTCGTTAAAAAATCGCGAAAAAACGACAAATTTCGTTAAAAAAATTGCAAAATAATGACTAATTTCCGGCAAATTTTGTCAAACAATTCTCGAAAAAATGGCTAATTTCATTCCAAAACCCGAAAAAAAGGCAGATTTTTTCAAAAGATCACGAAAAAAATGGCAAATTTTGCCCAAAATAGCGATAAAATGGAAAATTTTGTCAAAAAAATCATGAAAAACGGCAGATTTTTTTCAAAAAATTGCGAAAAAAAAAACAGATTTCTTCAAAAAATCGTGAAAAAACGAAAAATTTTGTCCGAAAATCGCGATAAAATGGCAAAATTTTTCAAAAAAAAAAAAAAAAAAAATCACAAAAAGGGACAAATTTTGTTTAAAAAATCTCTAAATAACGGCTGATTCCCAGCAAATATCGTCAAAAAATTCGCGAAAAAATGGATAATTTCATCCTGAAACCCGAAAAAAAACGAGATTTCTTCAAAAGATCGCAAAAAAAGGCACATTTCGTCCAAAAATTGCGATAAAATGGCAATTTTTGTCAAAAAATATCACGATAAACGGTATATTTCGTCAATAAATCCCAAAAAAACAAAAGATTTCGTCAAAATAAGGCGAAAAACGGAAATTTCGACAAAAAAGCACGAAAAAAAAAAAAAAATAAATAAATAAGTGAAGCCAGGAGAGAATTTTTCTGTTTTAAAAACTAATTTTCATGCTTCAAAATTGTTGTTGCTGCTCCAAAAACTAATTTTCCTGTTTTTCAATTTTTTTTTTTTTTTTTTTTGGGGGGGGGGGGGGCTACAAATCTTTCTGAGTGAATGCGACTCATGAAAGCACCATTTCATTAAGCATCATTTGAGTATGTACCATTTACTCAACAAAAATATCCCTTTTTTCAGCATAAATGTCTTTTTCAGTAAACCTGTCTTGTCCCATTTTAAAATGGGACAGACAATAGTGATACTTGTTATCTTCCACACTCAAATAAGCATTATTTTATAATTAAATTTGTATCTTGAACATTTATTCTTTAAAAAGGACAGAAAATTTTTCTTAAATTAATATTGGTTTTAATTATTTATTATTATTAAAACAATTATTGCATTTTATTTTTCTTGTGGAAATGAACAAGTTCAATTTTTGCGTCGAAAAATATGACTTATTATTAGTGGGGACCCGCTTCTGTAGAAAAGGGACCCAGAATTTTTCAAGTCTAGCTGCATCACTGACACTAACTACAATTCCACCACTCTGGTTAAAATCTGGAGAAAAATCGAAAAAAATGTGCCTTAAACCTTAGTCAATTGAAATAAGTAATGGCAAATAAAATATCTAATTAATAATTTGATAGTTTTTCTTTACGTACTGTTTATTTAATTTTTAGCAAATTATAATTTTACATTTTATTATGCTGAAAATTTTGGATAAATGCAAAGTAAGATTGGTTTATTTCCGAGGGAGGGGGGCGGGAGAGGCCACTCTAAGTGTTAAAATTATTTAATAGAATTTTATGTAGTGGACCGGTGATGAAGTCTGCGGTATAGGTGTAAATTAACGGTCGCCACTCGATTAAAGTTGATTAGTGGTTGAGTAGTGGCGATTAAAGTTGTAAAAGTGGCGATTAAAAATCGGCGATTGAAAAATCTTATTAATTTGCTTTGTGAAATACAGATTTGTTCATGGATATATTCATCTCTACTTTGTTTGCATCTAATTAGTGAACTGGTTAATTCTTTAAATTCAAAATTGGCCTTCGATCGCCACCCTAGTCGCCACTCGGCGATTGAACAAATTTATTAATTTCCTTTGTGAAATATATATTTTTTCATGGATATATTCATCTCTACTTTGTTTGCATTTAATTAGTGAATTGGTTGATTCTTTAAATTCAAAATCGGCCATCGATAGCCACCCTAGTCGCCACTTGGCGATTAAAAAATCTTATTAATTTGCCTTGTGAAATGCAGCTTTTTTTCATGAAAAATCGCATCTCTACTTTGTTTGCATCTAATTAGTGAATTGGTTAATTCTTTCTTTCTGTCTGATGCAAGCATATTTAGCGACTTTGTTTTATTTTCTATATTTTGGCTTTTTACCATGAATTCTTTATTTGGATTATGTTTTCAAGAAATAGGTTTTTTTCCCTACAAAATATAGTCATTAATTTTAATTCCACATGCATTTCAAATAAATTTTACCAATTTTACCTCTGAATGCAAGGAGATTTTAAGGATATTGCTGTATCTTAAATCTTTCACTTTTGCCATATGCTCACTAATTGTACCAGTTCTAGTTGGCTGGTAATTTTTTTTTTTTTAATTTATGATTAAAGTTTATGTAGGTGCCAAGAAAGATTGAAACATTATAGCCAATTACTTTAAAAATATAGGACAAAATTAGCACTCGCCACTTTGGCGAGTAATACTGCAAATTTAGCATCTGACTTTACTACTACCAAGTAGATTTCCTCACCTTACCAACACATTGGCATTCTCTGATTTTGCCTTAATAAGACATCCGGAGTGTTGAAATCTCAGCCAAAGTAAAGAATATTTAAATTTATCTGTACATTCGCCAAACTTAATAATTACCACCAATTTTAAGCAAGAATAAAATATCCAAGAAAGATGTGAAATTATTTTTGAATTTAAAATTTAAAAATACAATTTCGTTGTTTGTTTTATACAATGCTTTAATACAGGGTTCGTTGATTTAAATCGGCTTGATTTTAATCATGATTTAAATCACGATTTAAATCAACTGATTTTTTTTTAAAAATCATTGATTTAAATCAGTTTTTCTTTTAAGTTATTTTTTAATAAATTTCAGATGAAACAAACATAATAATGTGCTTTAACATAATTTAGTTTTATATACCATATATAATCAAACAACTTTCAGAAAGATAAAGCTTAAGCTTAGTAAAAAAGTAAAATAAATGTAAAGTTTAGAAAAAAAAATGCTTTCAAATTTCATTCGAATCAAATTATAAAATAATCTTGCAACGGTAAAGAAATCTAAACAGAAATATACTAAATATTTGAATATTTACTCAGTATTTAGAAAAACTTTTGCAAGTTGAGGTAAAATAAAATTGTATGACTTTATGTGCTGTACTTTGGTGAAGCCTGCTATATAAGGATTTGAGCAAAATCTGAATCACCAATTTATTTATTTAATTTAATATAATTGATCTCAGCCCTTTAAAATGGTGGAAGGTATTTTTGTTACAGTTATCGAAAAAGCTCATACTAAAAAGAGAATTAATGATCAACTAGCTTTTTACTGCAATAGATTTATCTGCTTCAATCGAACAAATGTTTTTTGCCTTTGGTTTGATACTTTCAGAAATTAGAAATCAACAGATAAAACTGTTAAACCACTGCCATCGAAATGCTCAAGGCCAGAAGACACAAATTGTGAGGTATTCACTAATTGAGTTACTTCTCAATTACGTTGGAATTCACACTAGAAAATTTTAAATAACAATTTACTTTTATTTTATTTGAGGAATATCAATCATCATATAAAACACTGAAGATACTGATTAACTTATTAATTACTTCTTAAACTTAAACATACACATGAGAATTTGGAATCTCCCAATAAAAAAATATCCAGATGCGGCAACACTGTAGCATTCCTTGTCTGGCTGAATTTTTATTTAGGGATTCCAAGTTTTTATTAGTGAGTTTAAATAGTTATTGTTTTATAAGATGATAAATATTCCACAAGTAAAATAAAATTGCTATTCAAATTTTTCTTGTGTAAATTCCAACACTACTGAGAAGTCAGTCGAATAGTGATGGCATCTCAATTCGTGTCCTCTGGCCTTAAGTATTTTGATGGCAGCAATTGAACTTATTTTTCTCAGTCAACACTTAAAAAAGTTAAAAACTTCCAATTTTGTTTAAATTTTTTATGTGTTGCAGATGTTTCTTATTTTAATTAAAATATTGAAGGTTGAATTAATTTTTGACATCTGATTTGTAGTTTTTCATGCATTTTGTGTAATCAAGATTTTTTTCATAGCCAAAAATTTTACCTTGAAATAACATGAATCATTTATGTAAATTGTGTATTATTAGTTATAGATAATACTTATATTATGCATGTCTATGTATGTAAACTTTATATTATTTAAATTAAACAAAAAGTCATAAAACAATAATAATGTGTGGCAATTTTTAAAAAAATCAAAAAAATCTGATTTAAATCAAAAAAATCTGATTTAAATCAAAAAAATCCGATTGTTTTGATTTTTATTTAAAAAATCAAAAAAATCACGAACCCTGCTTTAATAGGGTGAATTTCACATGAACTGCCAGTTTGATGTCCTGATGTTTAAATCTAAATTTCATATTAATAAATTTATTTTTTGATATTCTAAAATTAGGTAGTAGCGCATCTTTTTATGCTCAATGCATTCATTAGATTTTTTCAGAGTTGTGTAATAGTGATCTTTTTTTTGTACTTTAGTTAGCAAGTAATGGGAATTTACTTGTCCTGAACAAAAAACTCGAAAAATTTCAATCTTTTTTTATATATGGATTAAAAGTAAAATATTCTGTGTTAATTAAACAAATGTATAGTTTATATATTTAAAACAAGTATCTAAGAGTTAAAAATTTAAATGTATTTTGTGTCCGCATATGCAGAACATGAGTGCTACCTTAGGGAAGTTACTATTATTTGTTTTCAAAATATTTGTATACTGCAGTTGGCAACGGTAGTGAGAAAACGATGTTGTTCCTTCTTTACAGTGCGCTTATTTAGAATGCGATAATTTTCTTCTATAATTGCTATTTATCGGAATGTTCATTTCTACATGGTGAGTATTTTTATTTTTTTACAGGAGTGTTACCCATTTATTTATTATTTTTTAACGTATAAAAATGTTAAGTTAGGGAATGCTGTATTTTTTGTTAAGGAATCAATAGGCCCAACTAAAATTTCAATAAAACAGTTAGAATTTATTTTAGTAAAGAATTCCTTAATAAATGTCATGAGTGTTACCGTACATGAGTGTTACCTTCAGGGTTGGGTTTTTGACACGACGGTGGTTAAAACTGTGTTTTTACCGGTTTATTCCGTCAAAAACCTATCTTTTTTTATTTTTCTTCAATTTAATCTTAAATGCAGGATGCAATACATTTCTAGATCATTTTTTTTGTGTGTGTGTGTGTTCTTATTATTATTCACAATTACTTTTGTTAAATTTATTTAAAAGTGTTTTGTAAATGAAAAAATAAAAAATTACAAGAGTAAAAGGAAAGAACAATTTTTGGCCTTAATCTTCATTAATATAGATTCTTCTAAATGCAATGAACATTTACATTAAATGATAATAATATATTATTATACATATTAAATAGCATTCAATATACATTTTTAATATTAAAATCATTTTAGAGATGAAAAAAGCTGTTATATGGTATGAAAATAGATGTCAAACATGGAATAAATTTGAATATTCTTAGACATAATATTTTAAAATGTGTATCTTATACATTTGATAAATGCAATTATGATGATTTTCATTTCAATAAACAGGTCTTAAAAATTTTATATTAATAAAATTTACATATAAATCTGTAAGACTTGATTTCAATTGAAAGCTCATAGATTTAAAACTTAAATGTAAATGCATAACAAAACAATATTTAAGAAAAATCAGAATGTAATGAATTAGTTTTTATTTGTTAAATTTGGTGCAAATATATATATTAATTTTATAGACCATTCCAGCTCCTATATTTTTAGATATAAATTTTTACCTGAATAGTCGTGAAATATTTTTAAAATCTAAACTTATTAAAGTTATCATAAAGTCAAACAATTTATGTCCTGTTCATATTTTATTTAAAGTTATTTAGATATTATTTAAAGTGAATTGAAAGAAATAAAACATTGCACAATTTTATTGCAATACATATGATGAATGAGTAAAAATATTTTACCTTTAAAATTATAAATTATTATTAAATTTAGAGATATTCTTAAATGCATTATTTTTATTTATTTTTTAATGCAGTTAATTTTATAATTAATGGTTCTTTATGGGTCAACGTTACAGCTTAAAAATAATAAACTTAATATTTTATTTACTTATTTATTTGAATGAAATATAACCAAGACTAAGGAATAACACTGCAATAAACTACTTAAAAATATAGTAAAAAATGAAGTTTTCACATGGTTTAAAGTTTAATATTGATTTCAAAATTTTAATCTCTACAAGATTCAAATTTAAAGCCCAAGTGACAGGGTTGGCACGGTTTAAACCAATTGGTTTTAACCATGGTTTAAACCACGGTTTAAACCAATTGGTTTTTTTCTAAAAAAAAACCAATTGGTTTTTTTAAAAAAAATCTAATGATATTTTCTCATTTTTCTTCGCAGTTTAAGACTTACAAATTATTGGATATAAATATTTTCTACGTTTAACACTCTATTTCAGCAAAAAGTATTAAATATAGTGATGCTAGGTTATTTTTTATGTATAGGATGAAATTCAGTATGCATTGATGAACATATTCCATTGCTAAAGGTTAAAATTCAATATTTGTATTAGTAGCCAGTGGCCAGTAGAGGCTGAATGTTTAGTAGCCACTATTGTCAAGTTAGTGGCCACTAATTACTATCATAGATGCCACCAAGAAAAAAATATTGTATAAATTCTAATCAGAATATTAAATATTTAATAATTATTTTATATGTAAAGAAAACCATAACTTCATTCAAACTTAGATTTTTTCCACATTACAATTACAGATAATGAAAATGGGGATTTTTTTTTTTTTTTTCGACCACTTGATGAATTTAGCAATATTTTCCGCTATTGGGCAATGGATTTCGCAGTCTTTTGAAGAAATTTGCTGTTTTTTCGCAATTTTGTGACGAAATTTATCGAATCTTCACGATTTTTGGACAAAATTTATTGTTTTTCCGCGTTTTGAATCTAAATTTGCTTTTTTTTTTATGGAATTCGCAGTTTTTTCGCAATTTTTTGAGGAGATCTACCTTTTTTCAGCGATCTTTTGACGAAATCTGCCGTTTTTTCGTGATGTTTTGATGAAATTAGCTTTTTTAAAATTATTATTGACAAGGATTACACCGTTTTTTCGCGATTTTTTGACGAAATCTGCCGTTTTTTCGAGATTTTTTGACGAAATCTGCCGTTTTTTCGAGATTTTTTGACGAAATCTGCCATTTTTTCGCGATTTTTTAATGAAATATTTCGTTTTCCCCAGGTTTTTTTTTGTACCAAATTTACCGTTTTTTCGCGATTTTTTAACGAAATCAACCGTTTTTCGCGATCTTTTGACGAAATATGCCGATTTTTCGTGATCTTTTGACGAGATCTGCCGTTTTGCCGCAATCTTTAGATGAAATTAGCTTTTTTTTTTTTTTTTTTTTTTTTTGCAATTATTGACAAGGATTACACAGTTTTTCGAGATTTTTTGACGAAATCTGCCATTTTTTCGCGATTTTTTTTTGATGAAATATTTCGTTTTTTCGTGTTTTTTTTTTTTTAAACCAAATCTACCGTTTTTTCGCGATTTTTTGACGAAATCTGCCGTTTTTTCGCGATTTTTTGACGAAATATTCTGTTTGTTCGTGATTGTTTTCTTTACCAAATTTGCGTTTTTTCGCGATTTTTTAACGAATTCAGACTTTTTTCACGAACTTATGGCGAAATATACCGATTTTTCGTGATCTTTTGAAGAAATCTGCTGCTTTTTCGCGATCTTTTGGCGAAACAAGCCGATTTTTCGAGATTTTTTGACGAAATTGGCCGATTTTCGCGATTTTTTTGACGAAATCTGCCGTTTTTTCGCAATATTTTGACGAAATCTACCTTTTTCTTCGCGATATTTTGATGAAATTTGTCGTATTTTCATCATTTCTCGATGAAATTTACTTTTATTTCGCGATTTTTTACCGATATTTGTCGAAATTTTTTGATTAAATTCGCGTTTTTCCGCGATCCTTTGACGAAATCAGCGATTGTTCTTCGAACGATTGCCAAAATTGGTTATTTTCGGCGACCTTTTGTCAAAATTTTCGATATGTTTTATGTCCTATTTTCGGATTTATGACCGACTTTTTTTTTAATTTTCCGAAATGATTGATCGCCAAAATGGCGATCAGGTGCATAACATAAAGTCGCCAATTTTTTACATTTAGTCGCCCTGTGGCCGGTGGCGACCGCGAATTTTAACCTTTATCCATTGCTCTAAAGAAAAATCTTAGAATATGTGAACTGATCAAAGATAAAATGGATTAAAAATATTCCATATTTAGTATAAAATATTTTCATTAAAAATGCAGATTATTTAAAGCAATCTATCATAACATGCATAATGCTTTTGAATATGGAGCTACATAACTGGATAATCTTTAAGATTTTGGTGAAAGTATAAAAGAATTTTTTTTTCTATTAGAGAGATTATCTTTAAGAATTAAAATCAAAATATGAAGTTGAATGAGTATTCAAAAATAGGGGGCTAGTTATAGTATTTTAATAATAACAAATTATTTTTCCCCTCAGTTATCTGCTAAATCCAATGACCATATAAATGTTGATTTCAAATTGTCTCTCAAAACACAAAACCCCCAAGAACAATCTCAAATTTATTTTTTTTAATTGTAGAAAAGAATTATATATTTATCAAACTACATCAAATGTTTATTATAAGTAATAAAAAGATTATACATAAACATTTTCAAAGCATCAGTGTTTCACTGTGTAGAGTAGCATATTGTTTGAGCATATAACTTTACTAATATCTATTTAAGTTAAAATATGATTGTTTTTAATTTTCTACATAATTAACTATAATTATTTAATTTAAATTATTTTCAAATGATTTTATACTACTTATAATTCAACAATGTCTATTTTTATCAATAAATATGCATGTATATGTAATAAAAAAGGATGTTTTAAAAAAACCCGGTTTAAACCAAAAAAACCTGGTTTAAACCAAAAAAACCGGTTTTTTGGGGTTTTTTAAAAAAAAACTGGTTTTTTTCCAACCCTGCAAGTGATATTCCTTGCTCTCAAAATATGTATGTAGTTCTCAGCTATTAAAATATTTTTAATTTCACTAAGCATATGTATAATTATATAAATCAGGTTTTGCTGCATAGAATTAAAAATAATCAATGAACAAATTTGATTAAACGCAGGAAATTTATTTCTGGGAAAGCTATTTTCCTTTAAACAATGTAATAAATTCTGCCAAAATTTATTTCACATTTTTTAATCTAATACTTATAAAATATCTTCAAAAATTTTTATTTTTTTAGACCATGCCAAATAGTTTAAAATTTTTATAGAGATCTAACAAAGATATAATCTATGGTATATGGTCTAATGCAATTATTTTGTTTTTTCTGGGATGGATAAATATACTTTAGAGTCTTTTTGATATTGAATATTTCATATAAAATGAATTAATACTAAAGACAGAATGAAAAAACAATTATTATTGTAATGTAAAAATAAACTATTGAAAAGTGGGTTTTTGACAGTTTTCGACATTTTTGACAAGGAGGTTTTTGACGTGACGGTAAAAACCATGGTAAAATCCGGTAAAAACCGTCATGTGTCAAAAACTTGCCAACCCTGGTTACCTTACATGAGTGTTACTTGGAAAAAGTAACACTCATGAGAAAAGAAGTTAAGTAATTCTACAACTATAGATCATGTGTAAGATTTAAGTTATGATTATAATAAATTCATTATTCATTTGTCATATTATATATATTTATAATTATTTAAAAATAGTAACAGGATTTTCATGTCTGCACATGTGTTTTGTAAGTGCTATTTAAGATTCAAATTTTAATTCTTAATAAATAATTTTCAAAGGACTATCTATTTTACACAAATCATAGTTTAAACTTTTAAAAAATCTTTTTTTATATATATTGTTACAAAAAAGTTGTTTGCTGCAAGATGAGTCTTATCGCTTGTCATGAGTGTTACCACTTTTCATGAGCGTTACTGTAACTAACAATCAGAATTTTATTAATACATTTGTTACTTCACTTAAAATAATTGTTTTGTCTATTATAACCTTCTAATTATTTATTATAACTGCAATGAAAACAATTTTTAATTAAATTTGTTTTTATCAGAAGTTACACCCTTTATTTAAGAAGCAAAGTAACACTCATGACATAAACAAGTATTAAAATGCTTTAAATTTATGAAATAAATAAATACTAATACATTTTTTATTTATTAATATGTATGTGAACCTTAAGCAATTTTTGAATTATTGATACAAAAAAAAAAAAAAAAATACAATGTTTTATAGAGAGTTTCTCTTATGAGAAAAATAGTGACTGGCCAAGACATTTCTTGAAATTTCTAAAATGTAAATAAAAAAACTCGCAAATAATCTACCGCTTAGAATGCTATAAACTATAAGCAACTCATACCTGAGTAAATTTTTATATTTAAACCAAATTATTTTTTCAAATTTTGTTTCACCTAATACGGCAATACATTTGAAAACCACCCAATATATATTTAAATATAGTTTATCACTCATAATTTTATCTGCAGTATTAATCACCAATTCATACTTTTCCATTCAGTGGAATGACAGTTTTATTTTTAACCAAATATGTGTAACTTTGTAACTCACTAGCCGTTAAATAAATAAAAAAAAAAGCCATTTTGACCTATTTTTAAAAAGTGGCTACTAACTTTTAAAAAGTGGCCACTAATGAAACTGGGTCTACCGGCCACTGGCTACTAATCGAATTTCCCAGTTTTCACCTATAGTCTGCGGACCAGTAAATTCTCATGCTTACTGGTCCTTGGGACCAGTGACTTTTTTTTAGGAATTCTAACGCTGACCTCTATAAGCAATCAGCTATCTTATACTACAAATAAAAGCAAATTTTCATACAAAAAATACACTATTAACCATTCACATCTTCAATTATAAATTTAATCTTGGGAAAGTAGGAAACTCCATGCATATGAAAAATTGGTATGTAAATATTACTAATTTTCCTTTTTTCAAATGGTACCATCCATTTTTTAGTTGTTTGAATCAAGGCATCCCAGAATGATATCATTGATGCATCTTTTCTTAAATCTTTATAAGAAAATGTTAAAAGTTTATCCATGAATTTGAAAAATAAAATTAAGAAGAAAAAAAAAAAAAACTTTTTTTTTTTTCAAAGATTTTTTTTTTTTTTTTTTGTGGATGCAAACAATAATAGGCAGTCCACTTAGCATGTATGCTGTCAAAGAAGTAAAATACAGTAGACTTCCTCAAATCTGCACAGCTTGGGACCAAAGGTTGTGCAGATTTTAGAATTTTGCAGATTTCTGGTCAGGGTTGGCAAGTTTTTGACAGTGTGCGGTTTTATCCGGTTAAAACCGTGGTTTAAACCGTCATGTCTAAAACATCTTGTCAAAAACCTCGTCAGAAACCTCAAATACTACACTGATCTGTAAAATTTCACATTAAACATATGTCACAAATATACAATATTAGATGTAATATTAAAAATTCAGTTTTACTGGATTGTATATTATCATTTCCGGGAAAAAAAAGTCAAATCTGAAAATTTAGCCTGCCTCCAAATTTGCTCAACTAGCAATGCTTCTGCTATCAAGCCCTGCTAGCTCAGCACCAATTGAGAGAGTATTTTGTAACTTTGGCTTCATACACTCTAAACTCAGAAACCATTTGGGTGTAAATAAATGTGCTAAATTGGTTAAGTGCTATAGGATACTGTGGGGTAAAATTGATCCTGATTATTAACTGTAGAAAATCATTTTCTTCTGTTTGAACATTCTAAAAAACAATGTTTTATTGCAATTAAAGTAATTTAATTTTTTTGTAATTATTAAATTACAGTATAATTAATTTTAAATAAAAAATTACTCAATGTTTCTCTCTTGTTCTTAAAATGTTTAAAGTGCATTACACGTTTTTGACGGTTTAAGCCAGTTTTTGACAGTTTAAACCTGTTTTTGACACTTGTCATGTCAAAAACCAGTTTCTGACGTCTGAAACTCAACCCTGTTTCGTCATTGCTTAGTTTACATTTTTAAACAGTAATTTGAGTGCAATTAATAGTGCAATCAGAATATAATGAATGCTTACAATAAAATAAAATATTAAAATAACTAATAAATTAAAATACAAATTTAGATATTTTTAAAATGATTAAAGTACTAATAGCAAAGGTCAAGTTAATAATCAATAGTGTATTCATTATAAAGATTAAATGTATTTTACCAAAATTATTTAAAAAAACTTGTCTCATAAAAGTACATTGCTACTTCACATTAAAATCATAAAATAAGGATTTTTTTTTTTTTTCCCCGAGTTTATCCAGGCTTAATAACAAAAAAATCTTGATTAATGCATAAATATATTTGGTAAGAAGATGGTGAATACCAGCAATATCTTGAATTTTTTCCAAAAAATTTATTCTTCCTTCATGAAAAAAATTTGAATAGAGGAAAAATTTGAATAGAAATTACAAATAAAAAATATATGGAATTGATACAAAACAAAAAAAATTCAAATTTTGTCCCAAAATCCGAACTGAAAGTTTCATTGTTTACATCCATAAAATATGTGCGGATTTTGGAGAGTTGCGGATTTGAGGGAGTCTATTGTACCTCTATTATCTTAAGTTAATCTTAGAAAATAAAGCTGAAAAAGTATCCATGTTTATGAAACATAATGCATTTTTTTAATATAAATTTATTAATTTTCAAGATTAAAATACATTTTTGGGTAAAATTAAAATCGTTACTTAGACATTTAGGTTCATCATCTTGTTTGTTTCATTAATGAAGATTTGAGAAAAAGTGCAAACTTTTATTGTTTACTAACTGAATGTTACTACTATTTTCCTTAATAAATATCTTAATTTTATTTTTCTACATTTATGGATAAACTTCTATCATTTTTAATATATATTTCATTCAATAGAGATTTAAGAAAAAATGCATGAGGCATAATATTTTTGTTAACTGCTTTGATCCAAAAAATTAAAAGTGACAAAATTAGGAGCCACTTTTTTTGAAAAACAAAATTGGCAGAATTGTTAATATGTAGATGACTCAATTTCAAAAATTGCAAATTGTATTCATATTCTGAAAGGTACAATTGCCAGCCCCGTGTTACCTCTTGCATCTCTCTGCGATTAATTTGTTGATAAATTCTTTTTGTTATTATTTCTCGCAATTATATTTTATTACTGGGCAAAACTTGGGCCTTCAACTCCGATTATGAAAAAGATGTAACAATCAAAATAGAAAATCTTCCAAATGTCAGTTTCAAAAATTCTGAATGTCAGCTAGCCTAAAGGAATAAAACAACCTAAATGAAAATGATGGAATTCATATATATTATATAAACTTAGTTACAGAAATTTTCTTTTAAAAAAAAAGTTCTGGGGAATCCGGGTATTAAAATTTTGTTATCTTAGATTAATCTACTGTATTAACCGTTTATGGCACTGACAAATTCCTTTTGTAAAATGAGAAATTATTGACTGACACTGGAATTTACAAATAACTTTTTCAGAAATAAAAACTTTCAAAATCTTTTTCAGACCTTCATTGTAAAAACAATTTTATTAAAAAACTATTAACTTGGTGTTTCCAGTTTGGAATTATAATTAGGTGTGCCCAGAATGATACCACTGTGCTGGAAAGGGTTAATTAAGTGCGAATCAGTTTACACAGTGGCAAATTTTCATAATTTGATTTTGAATTTTCTCAAAAAAATATTTTATGGGGAAAAAAAGTAGTAATAAATTATAAACTATTAAACATTTCTTGCATAAGGATTAAGAAATTTTATCTTCACTTCTCAAGAATAAATTTATAAGAGCACTGAAAAATTAATTTTACCTTTGAAAAAAAAAAAAAAGTAATAATCGTTTCCCTATTTTTGGTAGCAGTTTGACTTGTTTTTTTAATGTGTCAAGTCAATCATATCTAGCAGTGTTTCTCCTAAAAATATATAAATTTGACTTATGACATTCATAAATACTAAAAGCTTATAGGCACTGTTTCCTACATCAACTTAGAAGATATTTTAAATAAAACAAGAATCCTGTCACCAAAGACCTTTTTAGAAAAAAATTAGGTCCTTTAGAGAACCTTTCATATTTTTTTTTCATTTTAAAATAAGACTCTTCAAAAAATATTTTATCCTAAAAAAACAACCTTAACAAAACTTTTCACAAACAGGACCCTTCACAAAATTCTCTATCTTAAAAATGGGTTCATAAGATTTTTTCATCTCTAAACTGAATCTTTCGCAAATTTAATCACTTAAAAGTAAAATTTGATCTCTCTCTTTTAACTCTGTAAATTAAAGTATGTATATGTATATTTTACAAAAATATATCTTTCATAAAAATGCATAACCAAGAAACTGAATAACGATTATTTCAAATTCACATATTTTTATTAGATTTTTCACATATGTAAAATACTGTTTAGAATTTCAAAAAATAAGACTTTGGGAAAAATGTCTGGACAAACACTTGGTAACAAGTAAAATAAATTCTCGATTTTTCATTATAAATTTTATCAGTGTTTCAAAAATATTGAAATGTCAATTAACATCTATCATCAGCATTATATACTTTGAATGTATAAAAGTACATTAGAAATGCCAAAGTCTAAAAGACATTTCATTCCGTGAACTGTAAAATTTAAAAAACAAATAGCAAGTGTGCAAATTTAAAACATGTTTCCAAATCGTAAACTTTTAAATCTCAACAAAACTCTTGTCTTAAATATGCATACCAATCATACCTATGCTAAACATACATCGATGTATGTAAAATGTATCTAAATACCTGCTATAATATGACGGCGATTTGCAATAAAAAGAAAACGCGTATTATTTTACATTATACCGCCTTATTAGTCCGATTACAAGTAATATAATAAAACAATCAATTATTTTTTTTTCTTTCACAAAATAGCAAATGAAAATTTGCTGTTATCCGGTAAATATTCATACAATAAGGTAGAGTAAAAGATGTTTTATGATAAAAAATAATTATTTGTGATGGTTGAAAAGTTTAAACTCGAGTACATACCCACAACTCGATTCCCCAACTCATGTTTTAGACAGGTAAATCCAGTATGAACACAAAGAAGTTTTAGTATTTTAAATACTCAGGGATATCCTTCAGTCTTGTCACAAAATAGTATACGCATCACAAACACAAATATATTATTTTGGAATGAATAAAGAATCCAATACGGTGCCAATGCTAAGATATTTTCCATTTACTGATATTGCCGAAAAACATTTGCAACCGCCTTCGGCTGATTCGTCAATCACGTTCACAACAGCCAGTAACTTGCATATTGCATATCTCATCAGTTTCGTAAATTCCTGAGTTTGCCACACGAGCGCCATCTCGTAACGAAATTCGTTACTAATATATTTAAAAATTAATGTGGGACTGCCACTGATGGCTTTTTGTTAATTATCTTGTCTACCATCAACCAGCATTTGACTATAGCCTAGGCATAGCAGATACGTGCCTAGAGCAGAGAGTATCGGCCGAAAAAATTAAAAGTTTGATCTGGCCCGACGAAATTTCTACAAAACATGCCGATATATCTGTGAATAAGTTTGTTAATTTAAATCAGCTTTATTTAAATAACAATTTAAATCAAATTATTAAAAAAAGTGAATTTTTTAAAATGATATTTACAGGCTAAATAAAAATAAAAATTGCCAATTATATTATAATAAAACTAAAAGTCATCATTTATGCCAGGTTAAAAATTACCTTTTAAATAGAACTTTTATAAATTGAAAATACAAATAATAATATTTTATGAAAGTAAATAGATCTGCATTTAAAAAAATTACCTATCCGTAGTGGTTTCCTCCAATAGCCATGTCTCAGAAAATAATAAACTAAATTAAGATCAAACTTCAGATTCAGTTAGAAATTGACATAAGTTGTTGCTAACTAGATTTTGGTGTAAATCGCCTAAGGCTGTGCAAATATAACTTTATCAACTTTTCGGTAATTTTTTACACTCCCCCCTCCACCCTTCTGATATCATACTTTATCATCCCTCTAACCCCCCCCCCCCCCCGCCTTTCTCCTCCCGGTAATGATATCGTTATCAAAGTGTAAAAATTTTTTAGGCCGACGAAGTCGTAAAAATTAGTTTCTACAATTTTCTTTTGTTTGAAGTGATGTACAAAACTGATTATATTTGTTTTTCCCATACTTTTATGTTTGAAATGAAAAGAAGTCAATAAATTATCACTTTGCATATTAAAAGCATTTTATATATATCAAATAACACTTAAAATAAATAGTTATTATTTAGAAACACTTTAAAGTAGTTTTTACTTATCCAGCATATGTAGCATAGGGGAAGTCTTGCAATTGTTTTGAAAATCAGGGAAAAAAAAAAAAAAAAAAAAAAAAAAACAAGCAAGGAAAATCATGCGTTAAGCATAGATTCTGAAGCACTTCCAACGCTTCATGAAATCTTTAACTAAACTTCATTATTTAGGTAAATAAGGATATAAAGCCAAATATAGCCAAATATGTATTCCAGTGCTATTGAACAGTCCTGTATTTGATTTGTCAGCTAATATACATACTATATAATGGGAAAATTTAGTTTAGCAAAAGATGTCTAGTGGCTTGAAATTTTTCTTTCAGCAATTTATACTAATAGATGAAAACATATTTGAATACTTTGTTCAACCTTGTAGTTTGCCTGGTACCTTTATTATACATCAGTCTTAAGATAAAATTTATTTTAAACTAAAACACTCTTAAAATAACTGAAATAACTTTCTTATAAATTATCATTCATAGGCTCCATGTACCCAATTCTGTATGTGGCCCTGTATATCATTTTATTTATATTCTGCAAATATTTCTTATTAAATTTAATGCAGTTCAGCGTAAACATGCATAATTTATTTAAGAATCAGCTTTTAGTAATTTATGCTCATATTCAGTTACGTTGACGAGCTCTTTTGGATAACCCTGTATATTAACTATAGCATTTATACACACCATATAATATGTATAAATTTAGTGAAACTTATACGCGCTTATAATAATTAAAATTCATTTCATCTATCCATCAGCTATCATCGGATGCATATACAGTAGGGTGGGCCGAAAAAAACTTTTTTTCGATTTTCGATTATGGCGGGTGCGGAAAAGTGGCCACTGGTGGCACTCAGTTCATACAAAAAATTTGAGATTTTTTGGACATTTCCTTACCCTGCCGCAAACGGCTTGAAATTTTGCAAAAATGTTCATTTTTGAACGTTTTCGAAAAAAATTAAAAAATGTTAAATTAAATTTATTTTGATTGTATTTACTTGAAAAGGCATATTTAATGTACCAAATGTTTAAATAATATCTGATCATGCATTATTTAATATCTATGTGTATTATAACTTAGGCTATTTTTATAGCTTTTTCGCGTATAACAGGCAAAAGTTGTATTTGTTTGAATCGATCATTAGTTTCTATATTATTTATGTCCCTTGGTCTTCTTTATATTTTTTCTATGTTTCAAACATCATATATTTGGGGAAAAAGGCAGCAGTATACTTCAAAAACAAATCTGGAAAGTGGGAAAGTGGTGAAGCAGGACTCTAAGCGAGCGCAATGTCTCGTCGTAATACTCAGGGAGTGAAGGACGAAATAGTTGAGAGCCAAAATGCGATAAAGGATTCTTATTATTTATCCTTGCTCAGTTACCTGCGACATTTGTTCAGTGTTAACGTGAAACCTTTTTGTAGTGATTATACAGTGCTTTTTGGGTCGTTTAATGTGCCATTATAGTGTTTTGTGCGTTTTATTACGACGAGCTTAGAAATGCCTAGTATAAAGGGCCATGACAATGCAAAGACACGCGATACCGTGAAAAGTAACTTTTGGGGGGCATCATGCATATTGAAAGAATTGCAATTGCCAACTTATGCTGATAATCATGCGCCACTACTACTGGTTGCTTCACCATGTAGAAGTTGTGACAGCAGAGGATACGAATCTCGTCATCGATAAAAACAAAGTCAGAAGAGAGAAATAGAAACTTGGAAAGAAGATACAGGCAGAAGTTATTGAAAGAAGGAAAATTAAAAGCATACTTTTTGATGGTAGAAAGGATAAAAGTATATTAAGAGGAAGAAAAATAACAAGCGGCACCGTCGTGAGAAAGGCGAGGAACACATCACCGTGTTCTTTGAACCTGGTTAGGAATACTCGGGTCACTTGATACCTCGTTCCGTTATCTTGATACTCGTCAGTTCAGAAAAGTCTAACTTGTGGTGACTTGGAAGATTGCATAATGATTTTGCTATTTCTTTTCGGTGACCGGAACGCGGTGATGTATTCCTCGCCTTTCTCTCGACGGTGCCGCTTATTATTTTTCTTCCTCTTAATATAATTTTATCCTTTCTACCATCAAAAACTATGCTTTTAATTTTCCTTCTTTCAATAACTTCTTCTGCCTGTATCTTCTTTCCAAGTTTCTATTTCTCTCTTCTGACTTTGTTTTTATCGATGAAGAGATTCGTATCCTCTGCAGTCACAACTTCTACATGGTGAAGCAACCAGTAGTAGTGGCGCATGATTATCAGCATAAGTTGGCAAATGCAATTCTTTCAATATGCATGACGCCCCCCAAAAGTTACTTTTCACGCTATTGCGTGTCTTTGCATTGTCATGGCCCTTTATACTAGCCATTTCTAATTTCGTTGTAATAAAACACACAAAACACTATAATGGCACATTAAACGACCCAAAAAGCACTGTATAATTACTACAAAAATGTTTCACGTTAACACTGAACAAATGTCGCAGGTTACTGAGCAAGGATAAATAATAAGAATCCTTTATCGCATTTTGGCTCTTAGTTATTTCGTCCTTCACTCCCTGAGTATTACGCCGAGTCATTGCGCTCTCTTAGAGTCCTGCTTCACCACTTTCTCACCTTCCAGATTTGTTTTTGAAGTATACTGCTGTCTTTTCCCCAAATATATGACGTTTGATACATAGAAAAAATATTAAGAAGACCAAGGGACATAAAAAATATAGAAACTAACGATCGATTCAAACAAACACAAATTTTGCCTATTATACGCGAAAAAGCTATAAAAATAGCCTAAGTTATAATACACATAGATATTAAATAATGCATGATCAGATATTATTTAAACATTTGGTACATTAAATATGCCTTTTCAAGTAAATACAACCAAAATAAATTTAATTTAACATTTTTAATTTTTTTTCGAAAAAGTTCAAAAATGAACATTTTTGCAAAACTTCAAGCCGTTTGCGGCAGGGTAAGGAAATGTCCAAAAAATCTCAAATTTTTTGTATGAACTGAGTGCCACCAGTGGCCACTTTTCCGCACCCGCCATAATCGAAAATCGGAAAAAAGTTTTTTTCGGCCCACCCTAATATACAGTACTTCGGAAATAATGTACTATTTGGAATCTTTTGTGTGTCCCTGTAAATACTATGTACTTTATATTAGGGAAGGCAGTTTCGTATAATTTATACTAAGCCTCATTGACATGCATCAATTTTATTATACATGAAACAGTTTAATATATTTAAAATATGTCACACACAATTCCCCTTTTTGCCATTATCTAATGGAATTCTTTTGTGTGGCCCTGTAAATGAATAATAGCTACATTTTCACCTTATATTTTATAGAATGCATATTTTAATATGTTTGACAGGGTATAACATCTTTAAAATTCCTTTGAAACGATTTTTCCCCATAGGCCGTAATGTAATGGGAAAATTTGATTCGCCCTGTGGATAAACTAATCATGGTAGAAACTTCATTTTCAGTAGGGCTTGTGCTAGGGTAAACGTCAATAACGTCCTAAAATTTCATGGCAATCCGAGTATATTAACGATTTTTCCCCATAGGCCGTAATGTAATGGGAAACTTTTGTTTCGTCCTGTAGATAAACTAATCATGGTAGAAACTTCATTTTCGATAGGGCTTGTGCTAGGGTAAACGTCAATAACGTCCTAAAATTTCACGGCAATCCGAGTATATTAACGATTTTTCCACTTGGGCCGTAATGTAATGGAAAACTTTTGATTCGCCCTGTAGATAAACTAATCATGGTAGAAACTTCATTTTCAATAGGGTTCGTCCCCCCCCCCCTTCTTTCCTATGAGACTGCATTTTTATCACATTACAGGCCACAGATCACTTCCTCAAAATAGAATTCTCTTCGTGCTGTTGTGGCCCTCGATCACCTTGACATATTTGTTAAGCGGCCCTTTTCTTGAAAAGGTTCTGCATCTCTACCGTAGATACAATTATTTTCACAGTGCTCATTCTAAAATATAATAAAGTTTAAATATACAAGAATAGAAAATTAAAAAGTAAAATCACAATCATTCGGTGATTTTCAATTAACATTCGGTAAATTCGATCTCCACCCCCCCCACCCCCCCCCAAGCAAAATGCTCTAGCTACGCCACTGAACGTGCTAGGGTAAACGTCAATAACGTCCTAAAATTTCATGGTAAGCTGAGTATATTAACGATTTTTCCCCATAGGCCGTATGTAATGGGGAACTTTTGATTCGCCCTGTAGATAAACTAATCATGGTAGAAACTTCATTTTCGATAGGGCTTGTGCTGAGGTAAACGTCAAAAACGTCCTAAAATTTCATGGCAATCCGAGTATATTAACGATTTTTCCCATGGACCGTAATGTAATGGAAAACTTTTGATTCGCCCTGTAGATAAACTAATCATGGTAGAAACTTCATTTTCAATAGGGTTCGTGCTAGGGTAAACGTCAATAACGTCCTAAAATTTCATGGCAATCCGAGTATATTAACGATTTTCCCCCATAGGCCGTAATGTAATGGGAAACTTTTGATTCTCTCTGTAGATAAACTAATCATGGTAGAAACTTCATTTTCAATAGGGTTCGTGCTAGGGTAAACGTCAATAACGTCCTAAAATTTCATGGCAATCCGAGTATATTAACGATTTTCCCTCATAGGCCGTAATGTAATGGGAAACTTTTGATTCTCTCTGTAGATAAACTAATCATGGCAGAAACTTCATTTTCAATAGGGTTCGTGCTAGGGTAAACGTCAATAACGTCCTAAAATTTCATGGCAATCCGAGTATATTTACGTGAGTTAGAGCGCGGACAGACGGCCAGACAAACCGAATGCATAAGCACTTTTAGACTTTGTTGGAAAGGGCTAAAAAAATGAAGTAATTATACGTTTTAGATACACTGGAGATTCCGAAAAACATACTTTTAGAAAAAAAAAATGCCGTCTTCTGCGTGTGTGTGTGTGTTTGTAAACGCTCTATCCCCCGAAAAAATTAAGATAGTAACTTGAAATTTTGTATGTACTTTGTATGTAAGTATGGGACGATGCCTATTTAATATCAATTACCTCGATTATCCGGAACAATTTTTTCGGACTCTAGAATAATTCGTTCTGATGAAAGGTACATAAAATTTTTCGAAATTTTTTATGTTAAGAAGAGGACGTAAAAACAATAAAATAACACAAATTTTGCACAAAAAACGAACTCGATCGGATTATTAGTTGCCGAGATATTTGTAATCCTACAGTGGGTTGCCAAATTATTAGGGACAGTCATGCAGTATAGGTATTTTGTACAATATTGAGACATAATTTGAAAATAAAAACTGTTTTTAAGTTTAAAAAGCTTTATTGCTATAATGTAATTATTTACGCAATATTATATGAAAAAAAAATTCAACAAAAATATAATACATTCAATTTACCAATGTTAAGTGAAGAATATTAATATTTGGTGACATTTCCATTGGCTTCAAGGAGTGCTTCGATGCATCTCGGCATGCTTTCTGTGCAATTTCTTGCACTTTCTTTTACTTGAGGGTTGTGATGACATACATTTTTTAATTTTTTGATAAATTTTACCTTGGTTGTAATCTTATCTTTGGCGATTTTCGACTTGGTGTCCTTCCATAAGCTTTCTATAGGGTTCATGTCAAGAGGATTGCCAGGCCAAGGTAAAATTGGGATATTCTGGTCTGCCAAAAACTTTGCAACGTTTATAGCTTTATGGCAAGGCTTTGAATCATACATAAACATGAACTCTTCACCACCTGGGAAGCATTCTTCAATTTGCGGCAGCAGTCAGATTTCCAGAACTTGCCTGTATTGGTCTTGTCTAATGGTTCCCTGGATAATGCAGAGGCTTCCAACCCCTTTAACGCTTATGACAGACCACAACATCATTTTATAATGATATGTAACACTCTCCACAATGCAGTCAGGGCGGTATTTTTCGCCTGAGAGTCGCCTGACAAAACTGCTTTTATCGGCTAAAATCTGAAAGATTGATTCATTTCAGAAACTCGCTTAAAAAAATTAAATATGTTAATAATTTAGAAATAAAAGATTTTAAATGACATAAATCTTATACTATAATGCGAGCAAAAATTGTGTGTGTGTGTGTGGGGGGGGGGGGGGGGGGGTAAATTTTATCTCAAAAACGGCTCTAACGATTTTCGCAAAAATTTGGATTTTACCATTTTCGGGCACAAGAAGACCATTGGGCTAGGTCACATGTTCGAGAAAATTCGATTATTGGGTCATTTTGGGTCATAATGGGTCAAGATCAAGCTATTTATATCTAGAGAACGGCTGGATCGATTTTAAGGAAATTTTCTATCCAATCGTTTTTTGGCACAACAAAACTATTGGGCTGGGTCACATGTTCGAAAAATTTCGATTAGTGGGTCATTTTTGGGTCATTATGGGTCAAGCCATTTTTATCTAAAAAACGGCTCTAACGATTTTGACCAAATTTTATATTGTATCATTTTAGATTACAAGAAGACCATTGGGTTAGGTAACATGTTCGAGAAAATTCGGTTAGTGGGTCATTTTTGGGGTCATGTGGGTCATGCTATTTTTATCTAGAGATTTTCTCACGCAATTTTAACTAGAAATTGCATTCTATGGTTTTCGGGCACGAGAAAAACATTGGGCTAGGTTACATGTTCGACAAAAAATTTTAATGGGTCATATTGGGTCATTAAGTGCCTGGGTCAAGCTATTTATATTTAAAGAACGGCGTGATGGATTATAACGAAATTTTGTATGTAACAGTTTTTTGACATGAGAAAACTAATGGTCTAAATCACATGTTTGAGAGATTTCGACTATGAGGGTCATTTGTGGGTCATGATGGGTCATAATGGGTCATGGTCAAGCTATATCTAAATAACAGGTGGATCGATTATAATGAAATTTTGTATGCAACATTTTTTTGACACGATAAAATCATTGGACTAGGTTACATGTTCGAAAAATTTTGATTAATGGGTCATTTTGGGTCATTAAGAGTCTGGGTCAAGCTATTTATATTTAAAGAACGGCGTAATGGATTATAACGAAATTTTGTATGTAACAGTTTTTTGACATGAGAAAACTAATGGGCTAAATCACATGTTTGAGAAATTTCGACTATGAATGTCATTTGTGGGTCATGATGGGTCATAATGGATCATGCTCAAGCTATATCTAAAGAACAGGTGGATCGATTTTAATGAAATTTTGTATGCAACATTTTTTTGGCACGATACAATCATTGGACTAGGTTACATGTTCGAAAAATTTCGATTAATGGGTCATTGATCATAAAGGGTCTGGGTCAAGCTATATATAATTAAAGAACGGCAGAATCAATTTTAACGAAATTCTGTATGTAACAATTTTTAGAAACGAGAAAACTAATGGACTAAGTCACATATTCGAGAGCTTTCGATTATAAGGGTCATTTGTGGGTCTTAATGGGTCAAGGTCAAGCTATATCTAAAGAATGGGAGGGTCGATTTTAACGAAATTTTGTATACAACATATTCTTGGCATGAGAAAATCATTGGGGTAGGTCACATGTTCGAGAAATTTCGATTAGTGGGCCACTTTTGGGTCATTCTAATTTTATCTAGACAACGTTTCGCGCAATTTTGACTAAATTTTGTATTTTATCGTTTTCGGGCACAAGAAAATCATTGGGTTATGACAGATTTTTGAGAAAATTCGATCAATGGGTCATTTTGGATCATAAGGGGTCAGTGTCAAACTAACTATATCTAAAAAACGGCTCAATCTATTTTATCTAAATTTTGTATCTAATGTTTTTCGGCATGCTAAAACTAATGAGCTAGGCCACACGTTCGAGAGATTTCGATTATAAGGGTCATTTTTTGGTCATGATGGGTCATGCTAATTTTATATAGAATATGGTACTCACCATTTTGACTATGCTTTGTATTATATCGTTTTTGAGCAAGAGAAAACCATTTGGATGGACACATGCGCGCGAAAATTCGATTAGTGGGTCATTTTGGGTCTTAATGAGCTAGAGTCATTCTAATTATATATAACAACGACTCAATCAATTTTACCTAAATTTTGAAACAAAACGTTTTTTGTCACGAGAAGACTATTGGGCTGAGTCGCATGTTAAACAAAATTATATTAGTGGGTCATTTCGCTTCATTGCTGAATGCTGCCAAGCTAATTTTACCTAAAAAATGGCTTAAACAATTTTGATTCAATTTTATGTTCTACTGTTTTTGATTACCTGAAGACGATTGAACTATGTCACATGCTTGATCAAATTTGATTAGTTTCTCATTTTGGGTAATACGGGTCAGGGTCACGAGAATATGGCAAAAGCCAATAACTTGGTGATATTTGACAAAATATCGGCGACATATGGCTAAAAAATCGACTATAAAAATTATGAAAACCAAAACACGTATTTGGAGCCAAATGAAAGAATGCCTCCAAATTTGGCTATATCTAGCAGAAAATATTGTCTTTCAGAATATAAAGAATTTTTTTATACATTCTTACGAGGATTCGAGATGCATGGTTAAGCCAATCAGAGTCGAGCTAAAAAAGTGATTTAGATCGATGTCCTTTTGTTGTAAATTTTAAAATAAAGTAAAATTTATAAACATGCGCATAAAAACATAGTTTTCTTATTGATTGTTTTTCTAAATAAACAACATGTTTTACAGTAATAATACCGAGTGAATGACACAGTGAAAATACTATATAGAGTTGAACACAAAGTTAATTTTGACCGAGCTAAGCTCGGTCTCCCCTGCTAGTAATAATTATCTTAATAACTGACCTTACATTAGTCATCAACGGTCTTCTGGTGGTGATTACGACCCAGACAAGGTGCTTCTTCTTCATCAATTTTGTCAACCGTGGTTAGACAATGACCTGTCATCCCTTCCTCCGCTAATCTCCGCTGCACAGTTCTCTTGGAAACTGGTATCCCAGATTCTTCAACGATCTGAGTAAGGAATGCCATACTTTTAATTCTATTTACTAAACAGACATTCCAGATTTCTTATCGGTACGTGGAGTTGTTTTGCGTTTTCTTCCAATTTTACCTTTTCGTTTGGGTGAAAGTGGCTGGTTTTTATCCACATTTATTTTTATCCTGCTGACTATTGACATGAAAACTGCAGAAAATTCTGCTATCTTCCTTTGAGAATGATACGTATGCAGAAAAAGGATTTTTACCTCAATTTTTTTTCCTAGGGGTCAAATCAACACCTCGCCCAATACTGACATCAATAAAAATAAAAAATAAACTAAAATTGTAAATAATTTCGCAAAAAACAAATATTTAATAAATAAACAAAAGATATTACTTCATATAATTCTTAACTTTTACAAAAGAAACCCCAAAGAATTTTGTTTAACTTAAAGAAAAGCGTTTTCCACTATTGCGTGTGTATAAGACTCAGCATCTCTCCCGTTATTAAAATATTTATAGAAAGCAAACAAACCTTCTAATATACCAAAAGTACTTAAAAATTGAATTATAGAGATACTAACAATAAAATACATTCCTGCTATACTTAAACCACTTAGAGCTGCAGTCAAGTGCACCCAAAGTATAAAACTAAAGTGTTATTAATAAATTAAAGCATTTATTCGTCACTTTCATCACTATTACTATCATCAAGAATATTAACATTTGTAATATCAGTTTCTGATAACAAATTTAGAACATCAGACGACAAGGATTTTTTTTTTTCTGGTGTTTCTTGCATCTCATGCCCGTTATTAGGAGGTCAGAAGTCAGAAGAGCCTATTTTTCTGTATTAATTTTGAATCCGCAGTACAATGTATTTAATATCACTTTAAGACGCTATATTAAATTTTTATCGACTCCCGTTATTGCTGCCGACATTTCGTATTCCTCAAAAAATCATCCGCTGGTATTTCCATCGTTGGTATTTCCAAAATTTGCTTTGGGGATGTCTACTGAAAGCCCGAGTTACTGTTTGAAATTTTTCAGAATTTCTTTTTTTTTTCCTACCACTTGTGTCTTTTCAGCAGAAAGGCGGACGTACCATTTTTTTACAGGTAATCTATATGCTACATGTAATATACTCTCGAAAAATCGTATACGAGCATGTAGCAAAGGAAGACCGAAACTTAAGTTTTCTTTCTTACACTCCCTCTTTTTCGATCATTAAACTGAAATGAAGTAGCACCACATATGTAGCACCTCATCGTAGATTTGGTGTGTGTTGTGGCATTGCATACTTTTCCGACCGCCATAGTAAATAGCATTTTATGTTTTATCTTCACAAGGCAGAATCCGTCGAATTTCGACAAAAGAAATTTTTTAAAAAATAACTGTTTCATTGATTTTAATAAGCCTACAAAATTAATTACAATAAAAATACACCTTATATTGGTAAGTCTAGCTCTTAAAAAAAAAAAAAAAAATGATATCTAACCCAAAGTTAACGAAATACTATTTCTCGAAAACTCAGTTGCAGAATTTGTTAAAATTAAACTTTAATCGTACATGTAAGCAGTAAATAATCTCTATAAATAAAAGGAATTCTGAGGATAATTAATTGATTGAATAATTGAATAATTATTTGAGGCACAGGGGAAAGCAAATCTTGGCAATGCGCCAACTCGGTCCAGAGGAAGCAAATCTTGGCAATGCGCCAACTCGTAAAAGGAATAAAGCAGAAGAAATATAAAACAGATAATGTATTTATCACAAAAAATCGTCTGCTAAGAAAATCTTTTTTCATTTTGAACTTCTATAAATAAAAGGACAGATAGGCTCTCAAACAGTGAATCGTCGAATATAATTGAAGAACAAATGGAAGAACAAATGGAAGAACAAATGGAAGAACAAATGGAAGAACAGATGGAAGAACAGAAAGAAGAACAGATGGAAGAACAAATGGAAGACCTCTTCATTAACAATAAAAAAAGATATGCAAACGAAACCCCAGAACACCGAGAAGAAATTGTGGGGTTGTAGAATTGGCATTCAGATAGTCTTCGGGCTACTGAGGGCGGGCAACCGTCTAGTCTCTATAAATAAAAGGAATTCTGAGGATGATTAATTGATTGAATAATTGAATAATTATTTGAGGCACAGGGGAAAGCAAATCTTGGCAATGCGCCAACTCGGTCCAGAGGAAGCAAATCTTGGCAATGCGCCAACTCGTAAAAGGAATAAAGCAGAAGAAATATAAAACAGATAATGTATTTATCACAAAAAATCGTCTGCTAAGAAAATCTTTTTTCATTTTGAACTTCTATAAATAAAAGGACAGATAGGCTCTCAAACAGTGAATCGTCGAATATAATTGAAGAACAAATGGAAGAACAAATGGAAGAACAAATGGAAGAACAAATGGAAGAACAGATGGAAGAACAGAAAGAAGAACAGATGGAAGAACAAATGGAAGACCTCTTCATTAACAATAAAAAAAGATATGCAAACGAAACCCCAGAACACCGAGAAGAAATTGTGGGGTTGTAGAATTGGCATTCAGATAGTCTTCGGGCTACTGAGGGCGGGCAACCGTCTAGTAATAATAATAAAGATATGTTATTATGATAAAGTTATCAATTAAAGCTCTTATGCTAGTATTCCAAAATGAAAAAAAGCTGAATTTATTCCACTTTGACTCACAAGGAAGGTCTCCATTGGGGGCATACTCAGAATTTTTTGAAAAAAATACGAATTAAACTACTCATGTAGGTAATAAAGGATCAGTGAAAATTATCGGCGGAATTACATTATTAGATATGTAAAAAAATAAAATAGTTTGGAATAATTGGCGTGAAAAGCTGAAAGCGACGCGGGATTTGGCGAGGAGTGCATTTCCTCGCCAAAAGCAGATGATTTTAACGAATCTGAAAATTGATTTTAATTGACTTCACTGTTAAAAATCTGCAGCATTTACTGCAACGTCACTCCACTACTTTTATAGAATATCTCTCTTCTGACCAATGAGAATGCTCCATAGCACGGTGAATTGACCGTTTTCTATAAAAGCGGTGGAGGACGCTGCAGAAAATGGTAAAGATTTTTTGCGGTGTTGTAGCTTGTGCAATATTGCATTTTGTTGCAACGCACTCCACCGCTTGTATATAACAGGGTTTGAAAAAACCCGGGTTTTTTTGAAAAAGCCCAACCCACTGGGCCCAGTAGTCTAAAACCCGGGTTTTTTCGGGCTTTTTCGAAAAAACCCGGGTTTTTTCGGGTTTTATCAAAATGTTTTAGAGACCTCTTCACATTTCTAATTTTCACATGCATAGTACCTAAATTTTTCATTTATCAGTGGAACAAAGGTATAATTTTGCATTAAGTGTAGATTAACAATAAAAATAAATATATTTAAAGAAAATATAAATATATTTAAAAAGATTATTTTGTATCTCATAGAACTAGATTACTGGAAGAATGATATATTAAATCAAGTGCAACTGAATTTCTTTATATAAATCTTAAGTTAAACAGACTAATTTATACAATTTCTTTAATTTACTTCAATAGAAATCAGTTTAAAGCAGCAACATTTATGTAAATATTTTTATTTTTGTGAAGAAAAAAATAGAATTCACACATATGTATGCATATATATATATATATATATTTACTAAAATTTAAACAACATTTATATTGCAATAGTATTAAATTGGATTATCTAAAAGTCAATGTCAGTCATATCTATAAAGTTAGATCGTAAATGGCAATACACTTTTACTAGTTTAGTTTTGCTTTTGTATGCCATCTGTAAGCAATCTTTTAAAGTATCTGGATACATTTTAGATTAGATTTTATTAGGGTTTTTGGATATTATCAAGGTTATTTATGTTAAAGAAATATGGTTCAGAATGTTTGAAACAGGGTTGGGTTTTTGACGTCAAAAAGGGGTTTTTGACATGACAAAGGTTTAAACCGGATTAAACCGTCAAAAACCTGTCAGAAACTGTCAAAAACCTATAAAGTCACAATCTGCTGCAGCGTACTAAAGTTTGTTGTTAAATTTTAAAACTAAGAACAGATGCCATACATTATGTTGAAATTTAATTATATTATGGGTAATTAGTAGATCTTTAAATATTTTTAATTGATAAAAATTAAGGTAAATATCACAGATTTCAAATTTCAGAAATTTATCTCAAAATGGGCATGCAGAATTATTTATGTTTAAATATCTTGTTTATTTATTTATTTATTATTATTACTATAATATTTAAAATATAAAGTTATTTAGAATGCATTTATAAATATTAACGAATTAAGTGTTGTAAATGCAGGATTTTCAAAAGTGTGGAATTTGATATACGTGTTTAATAATTTTTTTTATGCTATATACATAATATCCAGTAGGTTAATTTGAATTTAAAAATAATGCATATTATTTATTATATGTATGATTATTACACATCATTTTTATTCCCCCTCCCCGCCTCCTCCTCCTTACCCCACAGCACACACGCTAATAGTATTAAAAATACAAATAATGTTTACTTTGATAGCAAGGTAAGAGAATAAGTTATTATTCAACAACTGAATACTTAAAATATTTAACAAAATTTTATAGTATTCAGTGAAAAAAAAATTCATAAGTATTTGTATAAGCTAATTTTTCAGCATAGTAAATAAATAGGTTGAATATTGTAAATACAGTCGAGCCTCTATATAACGAAATCCATCGTTCCAGTAAAAAATCCGTTATATAGAGAAATTCGATGTATAGAGTATGCTGTTAAAAATAGTATTTAATGTGTAAATTTTGAACAAATATTATTTTTGATCTTTTTAATTAAGAATTTGAAATGTTTAAAAGTATATATTAACCTAACATTTTATTTCTTACTTATTTAAGCAGTTTCAAAAAAGAGAAAAGACATTTATTTGAAAGCTTAATGAAAATCAAATGAGGAAGACTTACATAATTTTCAGAGGAAGAAATCTGTAATTTTTTGTTGTTTTGATTTTAAAATTACAATTGTTACGCTCTCAAAAAAAATTCTCAAATTTTAGCAAGGAATGAAAAATTGTAGTTGATATTTTCCTCCATTTGAAGGCCTCTCTTATGTGCTCTCATTGATTCCTCTCTTATATGTGTAACAATTCAATTGACTGTGTTTTGAGAAGGATGTTGAAAGGTGTGTGGGAAGTGGGATGAACTTGTTAGATTTAAAGAATAAGGAGAGAAGTAATATTTATTTTAAAAAAAACCTCTCCACTGAACGATAAATCAAAAATAAGTGATGGAAAATTGATTCCATATGATTTTGAAGCTTTTTTAAAACTGAATAAATTAAGATCAATTTATGAAAAAATTCGTTATATGGAGATAGATATTTCGCTATATAGAGTCTGTTTTTAATGTAATCATGCGAAAAGGGGACCGTTCTTACTAAAAATTCGTTATATGGAGAAATTCGATGTATGGAGTTTCGTTATATAGAGGTTCGACTGTAGATACTCAGATATTCATAGAAAGGAGCTAATTTTTTATTATTTTTGTGTTAGTTATAAATTTAAAACATGACTGACGATTTAAAATTCAGAATTACTGATTTTTCAGAAAAACCAAATAACAATTGTAAAAGTCAAAACAGAAAAAATATTACACTGATCTATGAAATACTTCTAAAACACAAAATATCATGTAGTTTTTTTTAAAATTATTATCTAATTAAATTCATAATTTTAAAAAATAAAACATACATGAAATACTTCCAATTAATTTTATTACATAATTGAAATCAATTCAAATGAAAATTATCAAAGTAGAAATTTAGTTCAATAATCCAATTCATTTGCCCTACGTATCACATAGTAGCACATAACCAGTTTTGAACATCTTAATGTTCCTAATCAATTACAGAACCTGTTTAATCTTTAATATTATTTTAAACAATGGATAAATTTCTTCATAATATATATCCCTGTATGTTTTGAATAACACATTAAAATTTAATAAATAATATTACAAAAGATAAGTTTTCCTAAATCTAAGGTTTTGTTTAATACTCAAAATATTTTACTTCAAAAATTTAAATTTATTTTTTCTACAGCATATTTAGAAACATTTTCTTTATTAAAAGCAAATAAATTTTACTTATTAAATATAAATATAGGTAGATATATATATGTAAATAAATATTTTTATTTACATATAAATATAGGTTTTTGACAGTTTTTGACATTTTTGACAAGGAGGTTTTTGACATGACGGTTTAAACCATGGTTAAAACCGTCAAAAACTGTCGTGTGTCAAAAACTTGCCAACCCTGGTTTGAAAACAAGGTACTTATACTACTAAATACAATTTAAAATAACTAATTGATTACAAAAAGTTTATGAGGTTAAAGGTTAAAAGGTTATGACAATAATAAACATTATAATTTGCTTTTACAAAAATTAATAATTAGTAATAATTTTAACTATGAAATTATTAAAGTACTATACTAAAACTTTTTCACTCTTTTTGTTACAACAAGATTCCCAGCAAAACATGACTGGCAAATTTCTTGACTTTCTATGACCAAATCTCAAAAAATTCCCTGACTTTCCCAAACCAAATCTAGAAAAATTCTCTGACCAAACGAGCATACAGCAAAATTTTATACTTATTTTCACAATCTTTTGCCAAAATTAGCAATGTTTTTCTGCAATCATACTTCAATCTTTTTTTTTTTTTTTCCCAACTGTGATGAATTTTGTGTCATTTTTCATTTTTTCACTCAAATGTTTTCCATGACTTTTTTAGAAATTATTTGTAAATTCCCTGACTTTTCCTGTATATTTTGAGATTTTCCTGACTTTCCATGATGCTGGGAACCATTATAATCTGTCACCATTTTTGTGTTGAAAATTACTGTATAAACTTTCATTGAATTTCAAGAATAAGGAACTGATAAAGAGTAGCTTTACTTGCCAGGGAGGGTATTCTTTTCGGTTGAAAATACTGGAACAGTTGTATAATACCATTTCAATTGTACAACTCAAATTTACTTTTGACCTACAAAAACAATCACCCATCCCATTTCATCAAACTATTGAATCATTCCAGAACTTTCTGTAGGTAGTTAATTTCACTAGTATCACCTTTTGGAGCTATTGTGAAAATTCCTGTAATGACCCTGTGTGCTGTACACGGGGTGTTTCAATGTGCCCCAGTTCCCCCTACATTAAGATTTAAAGCCCTTGGGTGCATTTTAAAATATATAGCCATGAAAATCTTCCTTATTTACAAACTAATTTATTTTATGGTCATTTTATCAATACTTAGAAATTCTTTTAAATATGGTTAGTTTGAAATATATTTAAATTGGCATTTATCTTTCCATTCTCATATCTTAGATTAAATAATGATACAGTTGTAAAAACACGAGAAAATTTGAAAAAACCCACAAATGGGTTTTTGATGGGTTTTTTCAAGTGGGCCCGCCCGAAAAAACCCGGGCGGGTTTTTTCGGGCTGGGCCCACTTTGGCGAACCCTGGTATATAATATCTCTATTCCAACCAATGAGAAAGCTCCATTTCACGGCCAAGTAACCGTTTTCTATACAAGCAAGGGAGTGCGATGCAACAAAATGCAGCAGATTTTTAACAGTGTATTTTTCAATTTGGAACAATTTTAATCAATTTAAATTGCGTTTTAAATGATAAAATATATTAATTTCATTTTGTTATAAGTACATATAAACGTATATGACAAAATTCCACTTAAAGTAAAGAAAAAATGCAAAACTAAAATTACTTACACTAAACTTATTTAAATAAATTGAACATAGAAAGTTTTTTCTTTAAAAAGTATTCGAAGCGTAAAAGCGTATTTTTCAAAATTTCGTTTTTTCGCCAACCGGAGATAAATCGCCTAATAAACGGAATTTTTATTATTTTTTTACGGACGTTATAAGGAGGTTCCGCCAAATTTTTTTTTATAAACATATATAACTATATGAGAAGAACATTCTGTAATTTTTTCAGATTTTTCTGAGTATGCCCGTATGGAGACTTTCCTTGTCAGTCAAAGTTTTTTTTTCGTGAAATCTAAACCCGACACCATTTTCACCGTATCAAAATTTTAAATATGCACCTTTCATAATATATTCATCTTTTTTTTTTTTTTTTTTTTTTTTTTTAATCAGTATTTTAATTTTCTCATTTTAATTCAAAACTTGAAATTTCGATGCTATTAATTGAAACAGATACTAAACTATTAATATTCTTTTAAGTATATATGAAATTTTGTAAATAAAACCAAAATTCACAGAGTTTTATAACAGACTTTTGACACAACACGTATTTTAATTATTTTTTTTCACTTTTAATGAAAAATTGGCAACATACAGTAATCAGCTTTATCGGCTTTTTTCTCTTTTCTTTTAACTAGCAGGGGTGACCACATGGGCGTAATCTGGCGGGGGCGAGGGGGGGGGCATATGCCCCCCTAGTTTTCCAGGAGCAGGGGCAAGACTTACCTTTTGCCCCTCCAGTTTTTTATACCGTGGTTAAGGGCCAATTTTATGTTTTGATTTTCTCTTCTTTTTTATTTAACCTTTTATCTTTTTTATTTAACATTTTTGTTCTACATTTTGAGTGCAAACTAGAATAAGTACTGGATAATTCCAATAATATTTTTATGTTTATATCAGCAATATCTGACATGCATCTTAGCAAACTTTTTAATGCCATAGTCTATGTTCGATAAAAAATATTTCTTCTTATTCTTTTTTTCCCCTCCAGAAAGGCTGAACCTATGAGCCTTTTTTTTTAATTTTAGAGTTGTTTGTATGCATATATGGGGTGGACATGTAAATTGGAATTAAGTAGCCAAAGAATAGTTACTTTAAAGGGAAATAGAAAAATCTATTATCATATTCAGTTTTTCAATGTTCTTTTGGATTTGTATAATTTTAAAATTCAAAAACTTTAAAAAAGCATGTCAATACTAATAAAATAAAGTTTCGCTCTGTGTGAATGGGATGGCTAGAAAAATTTATCGCATGTAAGTCTGAAAAATTAAATGAGGATATTCCTCATTTAATTTTTCAATTAAATGAGGCTTCTCCTGATGTAACTCAAACTCAGAATTTTAAATTTCTTATAAATAGTTGAGTTATTAATTAAAGATCAGAAAGAACTTTCCTCCAAAACGCATCGTTTTCCTTTCCAGCGCACGCGAATGCACAGAAACCGATTTTATGGTTCGTACGCTATTGAAATATAGGAAAACTACTAAAATATAAAGTACTCATTTTCAAGGAATAAAAAATGCTGGAATTTTTTTAAAAATGTATTAGTCCTTTCAGACAGAGAGCTTCATCAGTTGGATGCGAAAAAAATTCACAGATTTCCATGGGATTTGTTACGAATTTTCTGACAATTTAAAGTAGTCGGAGACGAAAATTTAAAGAAAAATGGTAATCAGACCGAAAATTCTTACATAAAATAGCTGTACGGTAAAGTATCTCGAATTTCGATAAATGGTCACGAAATAATATCAATTTTGTCAAAGGTTCGCATAAAAAAATCGCTAATTACTCCAAAAAGCTGAAAAAACGCGAATTTCGTCAAAAACCCGCGGAAAAATGCGAGTCTCATTAAGAGGTCGCAGTAAAAAACTTATTTTGTCAAAGAATAGAAAAACAACGAAAATTTTGTCAAAGAATCAGGAAAAAAGAGCGATTTTCATAATGAATCGTGAAAATCGAGAAATTCGTCAAAGAATCGCAAAAAAAATCCCACAATTTTTTTCACACAAATTAAAAAAATGTGGAAATTCATGGAGGGATTGTGGGAAAAAAGACAAATTTCATCAGAAAATCGCAGAAATAACAAAAATGTCGTCAAAGGATCTCGATAAAACCGTAAATTTTATTGAATATCGCGAAACAATTCGAATTTTGTCAAACTATGGCAGAAAAATGAGAATTTTTAAAGAATCGTGGAAAAACGAATTATGTCAAAAATCGCGGATTTCGTCAAAGAATTGCTAAAATAACACAAATTTTGTTGAATATTGTAAAATTACTCAAAATCTTTTTTGACTAACAATCGCGTAGAAAACGCAAATTTTGTCGAAAAATTCGAAAGAAAAACGCAAATTTTGTCAAAAAATCGCGGAAAAACGCAAATTTTGTTGAACATTGCGAACAACGTGAATTTCGTCAAAGGAACCCAGAAAAACGCGAATTTTGTCAAAGGATTACGGAAAAAACGTAAATTTTGTCAAAGGATCGCGAAAAAAATCGAACTTTTTCAAACGATTGCAGAAAAAACTCGAACTTTATCAAAGGATTGCGGAAAAATACAAATGTCTGACAAAAGATCGCGCAAAAGCGCAAATTTCTGTCACAGTATCGCGGTAAAAACGTGAATTTTGTTCCAGGATTGTGAAAAAACACAAAATTCTGCTAGAGATTCGCATAAGAAAAGCATAAATCTCGTCAAAGTATCGCGAAAAAACACAAATTTTGTCGACGGATAGCGGATAAAAAAGATTAATTTTTTCAAAAAGTTACGGAAAAAACGCATAATTAGTATCGGGAAAAGAATTTTCTTCCTACCTCTCTGCTGCTTTTCAGAAAATTTGCTGTATATTTCAGATTTTTTTTTTTTTTTTTTTTTTTTAATTTTAACTCAAAATCATCTTTGCGAATTTTGTCAATTTATTGGAAAAATTGCGAATTTTTTCAATTTGTCACGGGAGAAAATACTTTCCAGGGTCTTGCAAGTCAGGAAAATTCAGAATTTTAGGCAAAAAGTCAGGGAAAAGTCAGATATTTTTTGATGCACTACTTTGAATCAGAAAATTTTAACAAATCTACTTTTTATTATAAAGCTACAAAAAATATGATTTACAATCAAATTTTTAACTCTCCTTTTGTTCTTTTATTCTAAACTACATTATTTTTTTATGAATCCTTATTTAAATGGGGCTCACCAGTAGCTGACAGATTCTGCTGTCGAAGATAGTAGACTCGAGGTGCTGGGTTCGAACCCAATCGCGCCCATCAGCCTAACCGTTCAGAGTTTTCGTGGTTTTCTTTGAACCTAGCGTAAATACGGGTTTGGTTCACTTAAGGGGGTAGTAAGGTTTTTTTTTTTTTGCATTTTTTTATTATTTTATATTAATGTACAACATCTTAAGATTATTCTGTGAAAATTTGAAAGCAATTGAAGTAAAACTGACGGAGATATACACTTGTAAGTCTCCGCCCTCCGATTTCACACTGAGGAATGTGGCCGCAACAATCAGCTACAAAGTAGCTGCTACTGCTTGACCAGGTTTCAAAGACCTGTCCTGGCATACTGCCAAAATAATGGACCTTTCCGAAGGTACACGTACACGTGTGTACACGTGTGCCGTAATTTTGTGTTGTGATTTTGAGTTTTTTAAGCGCAAAATGCCAAAAAAAAGTCTGTGAAACTTTAAACGTGTTTTTCTAAGACTTCGCTTTTTCAAAGCCGGTGAACTCTGTAGCTCAAAATCTACTGAACCGATCTTTTTAAAATTTTACACACTCTTTCTTTATATAAATTACGAGGTAACGCTGTCGAGTTTATTTATTTTTTTTTATTTTAACTTACTTTAAAAAAACAAAATATCAGATTTTTTTGATGAAAAATCGGTATTTTGATTTCCGAGCCTTGTAAAAAATTGAAAAATCAATAATAATAAAAAAAAACTCGACGGCGTTCCCTGAGGAAACTTATTAACTAATTAAATCAATTTGGTTTTTAGCTCACAGGCTATCATAGCCTGAGAGCTTATGTGCCCGCCCGTTCTGTATGTATGTTCGTACGTAACGCGATAACTCATGATAAAAATATCCGATCCACTTGAAATTTTGTATGTAGGTATATCCTGACAAGGCGCTTCCCTGATTAGTTTTTGGAGTTCATTCGATATGTATAAGAGGGGGAACGGGGGGCTCATGCCCTCCGTTAGTTGATATAGATGGGATTTTCATGCAGAATTAAGTTTTCAAAATTTAGATTAGGATCATTCTGATGAGGCGATTCCGTGACTGTTATTAGGTGTTCATTGATTAAGTATAAATAGGGGGAACAGGGGTTATAATGCCCCCTCCCGTTAGTTGATATAAATGGGATTTTCATGCAGAATTAAGTTTTCAAAATTTAGATTAGGATCATTCTGATGAGGCGATTCCGTGACTGTTATTAGTTGTTCATTGAATAAGTATAAATAGGGGGAACAGGGGTTCTAATGCCCCCCCCCCGTTAGTTGATATAAATGGGATTTTCATGCAGAATTAAGTTTTCGTTCAAAATTTAGATTAGGATCATTCTGATGAGGCGATTCCGTGACTGTTATTAGGTGTTCATTGAATAAGTATAAATAGGGGGAACAGGGGTTCTAATGCCCCCCCGTTAGTTGATATAAATGGGATTTTCATGCAGAATTAAGTTTTCGTTCAAAATTTAGATTAGGATCATTCTGATGAGGCGATTCCGTGACTGTTATTAGGTGTTCATTGAATAAGTATAAATAGGGGGAACAGGGGTTCTAATGCCCCCCCCCCGTTAGTTGATATAAATGGGATTTTCATGCAGAATTAAGTTTTCGTTCAAAATTTAGATTAGGATCATTCTGATGAGGCGATTCCGTGACTGTTATTAGGTGTTCATTGAATAAGTATAAATAGGGGGAACAGGGGCTCTAATACCCCCCCCCCCGTTAGTTGATATAAATGGGATTTTCATGCAGAATTAATTTTCGTTCAAAATTTAGATTAGGATCATTCTGATGAGGCAATTCCGTGACTGTTATTAGGTGTTCATTGAATAAGTATAAATAAGGGGAACAGGGGTTCTAATGTCCCCCCCTCTTAATTTATATAAATGGGTTTTTCAAGCAGAATTTTCAGATTTCGTTCAAATCTCTGAATTGTTTTGGAAGTTTAATGGTTAAGTATAAAAGAGGGGGATAACTCTTTTTAAATTATATAAATGCTAAATGGGTTTTTATTAAGAATTATCTAATTTGCTCTGAATTTTGGATATAGATTTTTTATATGATAAAACATGTCTTTGATAGTATAGGAGGTTCAATGATTAAGTATAAAAAAAGAGAAAAGGGGAGAGCTGTTTCCCCTTCTTAATTTTTTTTTTTTTTTTCGAACGGAATTAACCCTTGAAAATATAAAGCTTTAATGTGCAATTAGTATTTGTAGCCTGTGAGCTCAATGCCTTCAGTTTAACTGGGCAGTATTCTTTATTTAATTTCAGTTGATCCAGTCATGAGTTATGCGGTTCACCGCGAATCAACTTTTTTTTGGGACGTCTTCGAAGATTCGCTGTCATTGGCTCATTTTTTAATATTTCTTAATGAAAATTTCACAGAATACTCTTTAAATGACATATAATTATACTATAACTATGCAAATAAATAAATATTAATTGTATCCTTACAAAAAATCATAGAAAATATGCTTTTTTTCCCTCGAATTAACCTTACTACCCCCTTAAAAAGACAAAGACGCAGAGTACTTTCCTATGGTCTATATCCATCATGCACAGATAACTGGCCGAGAGTATATTTTTCAGTATGCAGTACTCTTTAAAAGAATATTTATTGTATGTTTAGTAAAATAAACATTTTTTATAGAAATTGAGTCGGTCCAAGCCGGGTCTGCTTTCACTGATTTCAGGACGGGCCGGACCAGGCTTTTAATTTTTACACAGGGGCGAGCCAAAATAACTTTCATTCGGGCTGGTCCGATCTTGAATTTCCACCCCATGCAGATCCCTAGAAGACTTTCACAAATTTTTATTAAGTTTGTTTGAACTTTTTCTGGTTGAACAGTGCATCAAACATAAGTAATATAACGGTTGAGCATTCAAAATTCTAAAATATATTTTTAAAGATATGAAATGGCTTATTTCGGATTTTTCCTTGTTTTTTCGTATATGGCTAAACATTTAATTTTTTAAAAAATACGTAAAATTTTAAACATTTAAGTGTCTATGTGTCCAAGCGATGACTACAAAGGGGGGGGGGGGTTATAATTTTCTCGAAAAGTACTTCGAAACTTTTGCCCCCCTAGTTTTAGAACCCAAGTTACGCCTATGGGTGACCGAGCTAAGTTCGGTTATTAACTTTATATTCAACCCGATTTAGTATTTTCACTGTATCATTCACTCTGTATTATTACTGTAAAACATGTTATTACAAAAACGACAAATAAGAAGGCTATGTTTGTATGCACATGTTCATAAATTTTACTTTATTTTAAAATTTACATCGAAAGGACACCGATCCAAATCACTTTTTTAGTTCGACTCTGGTTAATTTAACCATGCATCTCGAATCCTATTAAGAATGCATAAAAAAAATTCTTCACATTCTGCAAGACAACATATTTTGTCAAATATCGCCAACTTATTGATTGCTGCCATTTTCTCGTGACCCTGACACGTATTACCCAAAATGACCCACTAATCAAATTTGATCAAACATGTGACTTAGCTCAATGGTCTTCAGGTAATCAAAAAAAGTAGAATATAAAATTGAATCAAAATCGTTTAAGCCATTTCTTAGATAAAATTAGCTTGACAGCATTCAGCAATGAAGCGAAATGGCCCATTAATATAATTTTGTTGAGCATGCGACTCAGCCCAATAGTCTTCTCATGACAAAAGACGTTTCGTTACAAAATTTAGTTAAAACTGATTGAATCGTTGTTATATATAATTAGAATAACCCTAACCCATTATGACCCAAAATGACCCATTAATCGAATTTTCGCGAGCATGATATGTCCTGGTCCAATGGTTTCCTCTTGCCCCAAAACATAATACAAAATATAGTCAAAATGGTGAGAGCCATTTTCTACATAAAATTAGCATGACCTATCAATGACCCACAAATGACCCTTACAATCGAAATCTCGAACATGTGACCTAGCTCATTTTTTGCGTGTCGAAAAATGTTAGATACAAAATTTAGATAAAATCGATTGTGCTGTTTTTAGGTATAATTAGTTTGACTCTGACCCATTATGACCCATTAATCGAATTTTCACAAACATCTGACCGAACCCAATGATTTTCTCGATTAACGGTAGAATACAAAATTTAGTCAAAATTGCGCGAGACATTGTCTAGATTAGGGATGCACAACCTGTGGCCCGCGGGCCAAAAGTGGCCCTCGATAGGTTGACGTGTGGCCCGCGAACTTCGTCAATTTACAATAAGAAAAAATTGCAATTTTTGTGCAAAAGTCGCAGAAAATATCGTAAATTTCGACAATTTACCGCGGGAAATATAAAATTTCATCAGTCACTTAAGAATCGCAAATTTCGTAGATCGAGCACGGAAAAATCGGGAAATTCATTGATCAAATTCGGAAAAACCGCACACTTCGTCCATCAGGTATAATAAAATCGCGAATTTTGTGCATGAGGCTCGAAAAATATAGCAAATTTAGCCGATCGGACACGGAAGAATCGCGAGTTTTGTCGATCAGGCACAGAAAAATAGCGAATTTTGTCAGTCGGACGTGAAAAATCGCACATTTCATTGATCGGACAGGAAAAAATCGTCAGATTTGTTGATGATGCACGAAAAAATTGCAGATTAAACTCATCGGTTACGGAAAAAATCACGTTTTCTCAGTTTATTGCGTGAAAAAAACGCTAATTTCGTTGACTGAGCTAAAAAAAATCGCGAATTTGCGATGATGCGCGGAAAAATTTTAAATTTCGTTGATCAGCTGCGAAGGAATCGTGAGTTTTGTAAGTTTATCAGGAGAAAAAAAATCGTGCATTTAATCTTGGCGCGTAAACAAAATGCAGATTTCGTCAAAATTAGTTTAAAATCGAGAATTTCACTGATTGAGCTCGGAAAAAATGCAGATTTCATCAGTTAAAGGCGAAAAAATCGCAAATTTCGTCGATCGGACATGGAAAAATCGCGAGTTTTATTGATCAGGTTCCGAAAAACGATAAATTTCGTTGGTCGGACATAGGAATATCGCGAATTTTATCGATCTTACGTGGAAGAAATGCAAATTTCGTCGATCAGGCGAAGAAAAATCGCGAATTTCATCGATTGGATCCGCAAAAATCGCAAATTTTGTAGATCAGGTTCGTAAAAATTGCGAATTCTGTCGATTAGATTTGTAAGTAACGAGAAATTCGCTTATTTGATATGGATGAATTGCGAATTTTATCAATCATGCGAGGAAAAATTACGAAATTCGTCGATCAGCTTCGTAAAAATCGCGAATTTCGGCGATCGGCTTCGTAAAATTCGCGAATTTTGCTGGTCAGGCTCGGAAATATCATGAATTTTCTCGATCGGCTACGAAAAATGCGAATTTTGACGATCAGACTCCAAAAAATCGCAAATTTTGTCGATCTGCTTTGTAAAGATCGCGAATTTCGTCAATCGACAGCGAAAAATCGTGAATTTGCAGATCGGCTTCATCAAACATTACTAATTTCCTTGATCAGGTCGGAAAATTTGCCAGTTTTCTCAATAGGCTTGCTAAAAATCGCAAATTTCGTTGATCATGCGAAGAAAAATCGAGAATTTCGCCGATCAGCTTTGTAAAAATCACGAATTTCGTCCACCGACTTCCTAAAAATCGATAATTTCGTCGATCACGGGCAGAAAAATTGAAAATTTCTCTGATCAGCTGCGGAAAAATCGCGAATTTTACCCATCGTGTGAAGAAAAAATCGCGAAATTCGTCGATCGGCTTCGGCGAAATCGCGTATTTTGCCGATTGGCTTCATGAAAATTGCGTATTTTGTCGTTCAGCCGCAGAAAAATCGCTTGTTTGATCGAGAAGGCGAAGAAATATCACGAATTTTGCCGATCAACTTTTTAAAAATTGCAAATTTCGTCAATCGGCTTCGTAAAAATCACGGATTTCGTCGATCGGCTTGGTAAAAATCACGAATCTCGTCGACAGGCTTTATGAAATTTGTGCATATTGTCGATTGGTTTCGTAAAAATCGCGAATTTTCTCGATTGGTATCGTAAGAATCATAAATTGTATTGATCAGGTACGGAAAGATCGAATTTTTCTCGATCAGTTTCGTAAAAATGGCGAATTTTGTCGATCACTTTCGTATAAAGCCCAAATTTGGTCGATCATGCATGGATAGCTGCAAATTTTGTTGATCGGGCGTTGAAAAATCGGGAATTTCAGTGATGAAGCACGGAAAAATCTTGTTGATCGGATCCTTCCCTCTCCTTCGTTCATAAAGTTCACATTTTTTTAGCCCTTTTAATGAAACAAAATTTTCTCTCCTGAATAAAGTCAAGGAATATTATTACATCTTGTTAATAATCCATGCTATATCTGTTATGTATACAAACATAAAAACTGCTGATAAATCCTTACCCAGTGAATTGGATATTTTGACTGGTTAAGCGAGCCTAAAAGGGTATCCCCAACTTCCTTTGAAAACTTATTATTTTTTATCCAATTATAAACCACAGATAACCTTTGAAAACGAATTCTCTCCATGTTATTGATGTGGCCCTCGACCGCTCAGACATATTTGTAAGTGGCCCTCCTTTCGAAAAGGTTGTGCACCCCTAGTCTAGATAAAATTAGAATGACCTAAAAGGGACCCACTAATCTAAATTTCTCAAACATGTGACCTAGCCCAATGATTTTCTCATGTCAAAAACATGTTGCACACAAAATTTCGTTAAAATCGATCCACTCGCTCTTTAGATATAGCTTGACCATGACCCATCATGACCAACAAATCTTATCATAGCAAACGCGGTAGCGTTTGGTATAATATGTTTAAGAAATAGAAAGTGCAAACAACTTTCTAAAATTTCTGGCGAACCAGTTGAGATACGGCAGTGAAATTTTTTTTTAAAAGATAGAACTCGACGAGACGAATAAAATGATAGCATTCAAAAAATTACTGCAGCTTAGAATAGTTTTTTATTTAATTTTTAATGAAAAAATGAAAGCAAAAAATTCAACAAAGTCTTGCTAACGTTTCCGTGGATGGATTAACTTCGTTTTTGGTTTATTTTAATCCTCATGGTAAAACTCAGAACAGTTTTTTTTTCATCTTTGTATGTTTGTCGGTCGCTGAGAAAATCGAATTTTTGTCTGAAATTTCCAGCTGAACTTAGTCTTTTTCCTATATATTTCTTATATATTTACTTCTTCTTGTAATTGTTGCACGTAAGTTTAAATGAACATAAAAATAAATAAATAGATTAGATAAATCACGTGAAAAAATACTTATTTGTTGTTATTTTCATGTATCATATTCACTATCTATTTTGACGAGCGAAGTGAAATATTTTTTTTATTTATTAATTTCTCATCTATTTAAGTTAAAAGCCGCCTCTGGCAAAAAGTTTAGTCTCTTTTAAATTTATGCTAGCCACTGTAATATGATACTTTTATTCGTAATTTTATTTACTTGCTTATCTGAAGGTCCATAAGATGAAATGAACAAATTTAGGCAATCAGGACAAGAATTTGCGGAAAAGTTCATTATTATTAAAGTTATTCTGGTGCTGTGTTTGGCGAATAAATCAAAAATGGCGCCGAAAGACCGAATAGCAAATGTTTTTAACCGCAAAAGCGACGTAACCGTGTTTTTCCATCACGTAATATTTTATTTAGAAGACTGATTTAACACAAGATTGACATTAATATTATTATTATTTTTAATTGTACAAGACAAAAAGATATGTAAAATTATTAAGTACAAACGTTCATACCAATACTTTTCACAGTTATTATTTTATGAATAATTAGACATGAATGGAAAAATCTACAGGACAGTTAAAAGATAAGCGTAAAAATATGGTTTTACATTTATTTGAGCCTTTGAGATGTAAGGTAAGGGCGTACCGGTAAGAAATCCGGTTTGGCGCAACACAAGAGCGGTGAGTCGGGCGCTCCATGATGATTCGGACGTGAGAATGTGTCAGCTTTTTTTTTGAGGATACGTTAAATTATTCTAGGTCAATTAAATTATTACTTATTTTATGAATGTCTGATTAATATAAATATGTTTGCCAAAGCTTGGTGCTATTTTGGCTTCAAAAAGGGAGGGTATGATGCCAAAATATATAAATAGCTCTGAAAACAAACCTGATGAACTTTAATTTTTGTTTTCGCACGAATTTTTTCCGTTTCTATATTAAAATGCGGCACAAATGTCATATACGAATCACATTAGCGTTAGTTTTTTTCTAAAGCCAATTTGGCGAAAATCTCGTTTTGGGATACCAGTTACATACCCGGTGTCCCAAAAATGACTGATGGATTTTAAAATTCAATGACTTGCAAACGGTGACAGCTATTTAAAAAAATTTTGCAGGAGGGTTATGTATAATGTCAGGAGTTTTTTACCGTAACTTTTTATTTTAGTTCGAATTTCAAAAAATAGATGGCGCTGATAGCGATTGAAGGCCAGGTGATCAGTGTTGAGTGAGGTCAGTTTCGGCGTCGACCTGGGCTTCAATTGCTGTCAGCGCCATCTATTGGTTGAAATTCGAACTAAAATCAAAAGTTACGGTAAAAAATACTCCTGACATTGTACATAACCCTCCTGCAAAAAATTTTTAAATAGCTGCCACCGTTTGCAAGTTATTGAATTTTAAAATCCATCAGTCATTTTTGGGACACCCGGTATATATTTTTTGAAAGGTAATAACAATAAATAAAAAAAGGTTTGTTTAATAGAACAAAACAATTTATATATTTAAAAAAAAGAAAAAATTATTTATTAAAAAGTAAATAACAACATCCGGGTTGACATATCAAGCAAAATAACGACACTCTGGATTCAGTTAAATACTCCGATGCGCATATGACATTGGCGTCAGAAAAAAAAATTCGCCAACATGGTGCCTATATGACATCTGTGCCAAAAATGCATACCTATTTTATTTATATTACGTAAGGTGCTACTTGATTATCAGGTCGACCAATTTCACCCATTTATAGAAATCGCCAAACTATTCGCCAAATTACTCAAAAGGAAAAATGTTGCCATTAAAAAATTTTAAGTTTAGAAAATTAATGAATTTAGGTTAAAAAAATAAAAGTCATTAACGAAAAAGATTACTTTAATGATGACGTTTAGTTATGACGTCGAGACGTACCAAATATAAAATTCGATATATTCAGGTGATTTCGAACAAAAGAATACTAATAAAAGTTTTCATATTTTAATACAGAATTTATCAAATCAAACCATAAAGAGATATTTGTAAGATATCGCATATGTGAATAACATTGAAGTATTTTAAATGTATAGCTGCACCCGTCGAAACTCGACGGAAAAGAATATATATTAGGTATGATATATATCAATCTTATATAGACAGTAAAAATACTGAGCGAAATAAACAATTGCCACCTCCTAAAATAGGAATAACATAGCTTTTCATGATGAAGATACACAAACTTTAGAAAATAACAAAAAATAAGGAAAATAACTCATAAATTATTATGTTGTACCTAACTTCAGCTACAAATCTTTTTTTAATGCGGTTTCTAAACCTTAAATATTATTTAAATGTCAAATTATTTAGGAAGTTAATATTATACCCCGGAAGACGAATTCAAAAATATCTGCATATTTTATTTTTTCTTCGTTTAAATATCGCTTGATAACTGTAGAATAATTATAATATCAATTCTATAATAGAAACAGGGACTTGCTAAACTGCCTAACCAACCCACTACATATTTACAGCACTTGCAATAAATTTAATTTATTTATTGGTTTGTATCCTCCATGAACTTGTAAAAATTAATTTTATTGTTATGGCAACGAAAAAAAAGACGATACCTCTGTTATTAAAAAGAATAAAATTGTTGTATTTGTTACTGAAATGCAGAATTTATTTTATTTTATTTTAAACAATAACTTAATACAATGAAATGATTTTAATTATTTTTTGATATTATGTAAGATAGAAATATAATAATACCGGCATATCACAGATTTTATTCTTTTTTTAATATGACATCATTTACACCTTCAGAAATACTAATCCTTTCCAGAAGTAAAAGCGTGATTTATGCAGTTATTTAAGAATTCTTTAGTTTCATAAAATATTCATTATAATTAAATAGAAATGACGCAGTTTACAGAAATATTTTCATGTGTGCACACCACGGACCTTTAAATTAATAGAAGTTCACTTTATTTAGATGCAGGAATAAAAGTCAGTGAATATGACATCATCACTGACACAGCTTTAACAATGCATATTATATTCATGGAATAAATTTATCTGGTTACTGTATGACGACATTTTCTCCATCGACAAAATTTCACTTTAGATATTTTATTAAAGTTTATCTTCTGTTATTTTACTTACATAATACTTAATAATATTACTCAGTAAATAATCTGTGTATTGCAGGGAATAACTATGTGCAATCATTTTATTATGATTAAATTTTACGAAAATTTTTATTTATTTATTTATTTATTTATTTATTCTTTTTTGAAATGCGATTATACATTCACCGATGAGATCAAGTTCCTGACTGGAGAAAAATAATGAAAGAAAATAAATTTTGAGAAAAGTTTAACCTGTTGCCACTGTTTTCAAGAAATGTCATGAAAAAGCTTTTAAAATTAAAAATAAAATATAAAAATGGAAATAAATTAAAAATTAGCCTTAATGGGCACATCTACACATAAACAGCTTTCATTTAAAAAAATAATTATCAAAATCGGGCCAGTAGAAAGCTCAGGGCTGATGACCAAAAAAAACAGCCAGGTGTTTTAAATATATAGATATTAGAATTTATTAAAGAGCATAAAAATATGGTACTTGCGTATTAACGCCACCGCAGCAGAAGTTGCGCTAATGTGCCAATAAAGAGTAGTCTTGTTCGCACGCGCACAAAAAAAATGGTATCAAAAATAGGCTAAAAAAGTACTAAAATACTAAAAATTACGTCAAAATGAGCACAAAAAAAAAAAAAAAAAAAAAAAAACACTAAAAAGGCTACTGCGGTGGCATTAATACGAAGGTACCAAAAATATCAATGTTAGCGGAAATTTGTAAGGAGTTAAATGCTTTTTATTTAACCAAATAATGTCGGCGGATACAACCATAAAGTAACTTTAATAAATTATATATTATATTTTTCTCAATTAATATCAAGAGTTATTCGCTTATTGGCATAAAATTTATATTAAATAACAAAAGAACAAATAAATTAGTCAAACATTCATAAGAATATAAATAAATCATCGAATTAAAATCATTTGATTACTTAACAAACAAGTGTAGCGGGTTTAATGTTAAGGAAGTGTAACATTTGTGTTCATCCATTATTGGCATATAATCTTACAGTTTGTCTATCGTTCTTTGCTCGATGGGATAAATTAAATAGTTATATATTTACTTATAGTATTTTTTATAAAATGAAAGAAAAACGTGCAAATTAAATGTATCTGATATATGTATTTTTAATTTATGTGTTTTTTAATGAAAGTCATGTATAAAGCTCAAATATAAAGCTAGTGACAGCTTTATATTTAAAATGAAATTAAGGCGAAGGAAACCTTGGCGATTGTTTCGAGTAGCTAAAATAAAAGTAGCAAAATAGCCGTCGGACATATAAAAAATAAAACAATCAGATCGGAGCTGTTGATGACAGTCACAAGACTTATGCTGGTATTTATATAGGTACTAGCGGACCCGACAGACGTTGTCCTGTCACCGACAGACGTTGTCCTTGATGGCACCGACACCAGAAAATCAAATAAATATACTTAAATATAGTAATACGCACGATAAACACTACGCTCTTAATTTAATTTTTTATTACAATTATGTAAAGAAATTATTTTTCACTCTTCAGTATTTTTTGAAGTCGGTTCAATTTTTGATAGAAAAGTTTATTTTTCTCTTTTTTGTTAAAAGTTAACGATTTTCTGCAGTCAGTTAGTCAAAATTATAATACAGGCTATATTACTGTAAAGCATACACGTTTGACAGAAACCGTGTTCGAACACGCGATCTCTTTCTTCGAGAAGCAGAGCTTATATCTGGCGCCTTAGATCGCTCGGGCATTCCGTCCGCACTCTATTAATCGAATTTATTCAACACTTTTAATTAGCGAAAATCACTAACTATTAGTGTTTGCCTAGTTACTAAAAAGTACCGAATCAATTTCAATGAAATGTGAATCTAAACCATTCTCGAATCCACTGGAACACACACGCAAAATTCCATTAAAATTGGAAAATATTCGCCAAATTTGGAAAATATGAATTAACTCATGAACTACTGAATTTAAACGAATTTGCTTAGTACCATTCGATTCAGAATGAAAAAATGCACAAAAATATGTTATCAGTTGAAAAATAACTACAAAAGCCGATTTTTAAGGAATTTTTTTAAAGTTCGTTCTTTTTTCTACTCATCTGACGAGTGGAATTTTCGAAAATCCCTTTTTAGCGGCACTCGATGTTATAAGAAGTATTTTTACCCCAATTTTCAAGATTTTTGGTTCGATAGATTTTTTTTGTGCTGTGATTAATACGAAATCCAGACTTTCTTTTATATTTATAACACTTTTAATTAGCGAAAAATCACTAACTATTAGTTTTTGCCTAATTACTAAAAAAGTACTGAATCAATTTCGATGAAATGTGAATCTAAACCATTCTCGAATCCACTGGAATGCACACACAAAATTTCATTAAAATCGATCCAGTCGTTTAGGAGGAGTTCAGTTACATACACACGCACAGGAGATTTTTATATATAAAGATTATAGCAAAATTTGCAACATCTCTGGTGTTAAACTAGGACTCTCGTGGTAAGATATTTGGCTGCTCAGCAGCGGGTATAGAGTTCAAATCCCGTCGGATGTAAGTTCGTTTTATTTAGAAATGCTTTTGTGTTAAATTATTATTCCTTCGGGAATATTCTTATGTTAATTGTTATTCAATTTCTAGAATTTTTCTAGTTGTGAATGTTTTATTTGAGAAATTACCTTGAATATATTTAATTGGTATGGCTTTTAATTCTTTTAATAAAGTTCTGTACTTTTTTCGTTCAAATCCATGGTTTATTTTTCTTATCATGCATTTTATATAGCAATGCAATGACTTTTATAATTATTCTGATACATCAAAATTTTATGCTGTTGTTATCATTTTATAAATTTTGACAGCAGCAGTTATTTTTCTTTTTAAGATATTAGAAAATCTTCAGATTTTATCAAAAAATTAAATGACTAGTATTAAAAAATGCTCTGACGAGCACCAAAAATGGTTAATATGTTTTTAAGTATGAAAAAGGGTTTGACAAGTGCTTCTGTTAATTATTGAGCATGAGGAAGGACAAGGGATCCCTTCTTGGCTACAACTAACTTCAATGCCAACTTTTAAAAAATCATATTTGCGCTTTTTCCGTGAAAACAAATCAGTCGCAGTTACTATAAAAATGTATAGTGTAAAGACATAATCAGTAAAGGTGCAGCTTAATTAGACATAAATGTAAGGGCAGACGACACAGTGCCAAAAACCTAGTTCCTGCATCACATTCATGCACTGGCACCAAGCATGCCCTAAGTGTATAATTGCACAGAAAATTTATTTGTAGTATAGTGCAGAGTGAACAGTGCAGTTAACATCAGGGATGTAAGTGCATGTTATACGCCGTATGCCTTCTGGACTTTTTAATAGAACACCATATACATTATTTCTCAAGAAAGCTTATAGTATACACATTCTAGGGTATCCCTCTGCTTAGAGCATATATCCTATCTTATTTTTACGACTACACCCCTGGTTAACATCTAAAGCACGGTGGAAAGTTCTACTAAAGAACCGCAAATTTCTTTCATACGCGAATAATCTTTCAAAAGCGCAAATATGATTTTTTAAAAGTTGGCATTGAAGTGAGTTGTAGCCAAGAAGGGATCCCTTGTCCTTCCTCATGCTCAATAATTAACAGAAGCACTTGTCAAACCCTTTTTCATACTTAAAAACATATTAACCATTTTTGGTGCTCGTCAGAGCATTTTTTAATACTAGTACTATAATGCGAGCAAAAATTGTGTGTGTCTGTGTGTGTAAATTTTATCTCAAAAACGGCTCTAGCGATTTTCGCAAAAATTTGGATTATACCATTTTCGGGCACGAGAAGACCATTGGGCTTGGTCACATGTTCGAGAAAATTCGATTATTGGGTCATTTTGGGTCATAATGGGTCAGGATCAAGCTATTTATATCTAGAGAACGGCTGGATCGATTTTAAGGAAATTTTGTGTCCAATCGTTTTTTGGCACGAAAAAACTATTGGGCTGTGTCACATGTTCGAAAAATTCCAATTAGTGGGTCATTTTTGGGTCATTATGGGTCAAGCCATTTTTATCTAAAAAACGGCTCTAACGATTTTGACCAAATTTTATATTTTATCGTTTTGGATTACAAGAAGACCATTGGGTTGGGTAACATGTTCGAGAAAATTCGGTTAGTGGGTCATTTTTGGGATCGTGGATCGTACTATTTTTATCTAGATTTTCTCACGCAATTTTGACTAAAAATTACATTCTATGGTTTTCGGGCACGAGAAAAACATTGGGCTAGGTTACATGAATACAGAATACAAAATTTAGTCAAAATTGCGCGGGACATTGTCTAGATAAAATTAGAATGACCTAAAAGGGACCCACTAATCTAAATTTCTCAAACATGTGACCTAGCCCAATGATTTTCTCATGTCAAAAATATGTTGTACACAAAATTTCGTTAAAATCGATCCACTCGCTCGTGCCTAAAAACTGTTCATATAAAATTTCGTTAAATCGATCCTGCCGTTCTTTAAATATAAATAGCTTGACCCAGACCGTTTATGACCCATTAATCGAAATTTCTCGAACATGTGACCTAGCCCAATGATTTTCTTGTGCCAAAAAAAGTCTTAAACAAAATTTAGTTTAAATCGATCCACCTGTTCTTTAGTTATAGCTTGACATGACCCATAATGATCCATCATGACCCACAAATTACCCCTATAACCGAAATCTCTCAAACTTGTGAATTAACCCATTAATTTTCCCAAGTCAAAAAACTGTTATGTACAAAATTTTCTTAAAATCGATCACGTCGTCGTTTAAATATAAATAGCTTGACCCAGACCCTTTATGACCCAATATGACCCATTGAAATTTTTCTCGAACATGTAATCTAGCCCAATGTTTTTCTCGTGCCCGAAAACCATAGAATGTAATTTTTAGTCAAAATTGCGTGAGAAAATCTAGATAAAAATAGCACGACCCACAATGACCCCAAAAATGACCCACTAACCGAATTTTCTCGAACATGTTACCCAACCCAATGGTCTTCTTGTAATCATTAAACGATAAAATATAAAATTTGGTCAAAATCGTTAGAGCCGTTTTTTAGATAAAAATGGCTTGACCCATAATGACCAAAAAAGGACCCACTAATTGAAATTTTTCGAACATGTGACCCATCCCAATAGTTTTTTCGTGCCAAAAAACGATTGGATACAAAATGTCCTTAAAATCGATCCAGCCGTTCTCTAGATATAAATAGCTTGATCCTGACCCATTATGACCCAAAATGACCCAATAATCGAATTTTCTCGAACATGTGACCAAGCCCAATGGTCTTCTCGTGCCCGAAAATGGTATAATCCAAATTTTTGCGAAAATCGTTAGAGCCGTTTTTGAGATAAAATTTACACACACAGACACACACAATTTTTGCTCGCATTATAGTATAAGATAGTTATGGCGTACTTCTGTTGCCACGCTTAGAAAAACGGTATTAAAATTACAAAAAAATTAATATCTCAACAACAAATATGGATGCAGTTTAAAAAAATGCATTTAAAAGTACATTTTTTTTCCGCATGCGTCGGTATAAAGATTGAAAATGTGTGATGTCTAGAAGTTAAAAAGTTTGCATTAGCGAAAGTTGCAAAAATGAAATTTCATCGGAAAGTGCTGCCATTCGCAAAATGACGTATGCGTTACTCACAGATACGTTTGGCCTTTATAATATAGATAAATATCGTCAATTTCTGTGCAAATAAGTGCTGTGATTTGGGATTTGATGTATTTTATTTCATCTGTTGTTACGTCATTTGTCTCCTTGATAAATCGAATCCTTATAGGTCGACAGTATCGAGGTGATGATGGTGTTGGGTTTTGTCAAAGAATTTTCTTTTCGGGCCCGTAAATTAATTGAAGAGAAACCACAGAACTTTGAAAAATATTGGTTTGAGAATCTGTTTCATTTTCATTTTATATTGCATCTGCTGTGACCCGTCACAACCCCACTTGCTTATTAAAATTAAAGATCGTTTTTCGTCAGCATTTAAAGATTCTACAGCTTCTCTAACATGTAAAATCAGTCGTGTTGTCATCAACGTTTGCACTTTTATTTCGGCACATGTCTCTCTCACTCTATAAATTTCTGGATAGCATGCTCTTTTTACCTTCTGAAGAATAGAATAGCACGGAAAAAAGTTTTTATTCGTTTCTCCTACTGTCTCATATTGAGATTTAGTAAGTCCTGCTTCTGTATACATGGACAAAGCTGATAATTGGTGAGGTCCTCTTGTTCTTCGGGACATTTTTTCATAGCCTTTAAATATTTTGCTATTCGGGCGCTTTTTGTAAGATCTTTTACGACATTAGAAGCCTCTACTTTGCCTGATTCCCGCAATTTAATTTGGGTAGCGTATGTCAATACTTCAACGTCTTTTGATCGGAGGTCTTTGGTTTTGCGGCGTTTGCTTCTTTCACTTGAAATTACAGAAGCTTTTTGAGGACGACCGGGACTGACCCCTGTAATAGTAGCAAATACCTACTTAAGAGCCCACAATAGTCACAGAAAAAGTACGCAAAAAGACCCGGATGATTATGTAAAGTCTATGGGAGCGTTCTTTTCTAATATCTCGCTCAAATTTTAATATTTTTACATGATTTTTTTGCATAGGCTAGCTTAGGACGATCTACAACCGGGCTAGTTTTTACTTTTTCGATTTTGCTCATATATTTTTTATATTATGATAGTTTCAATTTCAGAACCGGTTTAAACCGGTTTTGAAAGTTAAAATATTTTTTTTTTTAAATCTGAAACCAAAATCGAAAAAGTAAAAACTAGCCCGGTTGTAGATCGTCCTAAGCTAGCCTATGCAAAAAAAATCATGTAAAAACATTAAAATTTGAGCGAGATATTAGAAAAGAGCGCTCCCATAGACTTTACATAATCATCCGGGTCTTTTTGCGTACTTTTTCTGTGACTATTGTGGGCTCTTAATACCCCGTAAAGCATGGTGACGTCACTGCAACGTCGTTGTAAGTCACATTGTGACTTTGTGACCATTGATTGTCGATGTGACATCACGTGACGTCGATGTGAAGTCACAGTGACTAAAATGTGAAATCGTTATGGCCGTTTTGGAGCTCTTTGGTGACGTTTCACAAAGTGGTCACAATGTGACAAATTTGTGAAAAATGTGTCATTTGTGACTAATTTGCCATTAATATTGTGACGAAACTGTGACAAAAGCGACGATATTTAAATTGCCAGAAACATGTTTTTAAAGTAAATAACATGTTTTGAAGGATATTTATAAATTTCTAAAGATTTTTAAGAAAGTCACATCTCAGTCACAATGTGACGTCACTGAGTGGTGGCATTTTGGTCACAAATGTGATGTGACCAAAGTGACTCACAGTGACGTCACTGTGACGTCGCTGTGACCATGCATGCTATTAGGGACATTATATCTATAATAAAAAGTTTCATTTCAATGCACAGGAGACAAAATATACGCAAAAATCAATGCACGAAATAATAATAAAGTAAGGGGTTTGCATCTGTTGTGTTTCACATACCTGAAATAGTCAGCAATATAGTGCATTTAACCATTCGACATTGCTTTCTTCGAATCTTGACTTCGTTTTATGAGCAGCTAACCATTTTCGTTTAAGCTGGTTCTTAACAACAGAGAGTTTTTACTTCAGGGCTGGGTTTTTGCCGGCAGAAAATGGTTACTGCCGTGCCAGTGGCAGAAAGTAGTTAAAACCGGTTTTAACCGGCAGAAACTGGCAACAACTGACATAAACTCATTTCATGACATAATCGAAGACACTATTAGTAGTATTAAATTGCTTATATACATTTTATTCAGGATAAATAACAAATAAAATATTGTGAATAGTTTTAATTAAAAAACAAATAAATTTGTATTACAATTTGATAGTTTTGAATCTTTTATAAAAAATCAGCCATATTATCTACAGATAATTGAAAATCCTGAAAGTGATATTAAGGACATAGCAGTTGTTAAAATCATAAATTAATATCATGATTTATAAAGAAGTTAAATACTTGTTACAAAGGTTAAAGTCTATTGCTGTTGCGTTAGATAAAAGTAAAAAACATGTCTGTTCTAGTGTAGTTTCTCATAAAATTTGCTTAACTTTATTTAATGATAGAAATATGGAAACTCACAGATGCAGGATTCAAATCGTATTTAATGCAGTGCTAGCTTTTATGCTAGGATTATTTACTTCATCCTAAGTAACAGGGTAAAAATTGACACATGACTATAAAAAAAAGGGCAAGGAAATTGCTTTTTTGATATTAATCTAAATTTTGTGTCCTAGCAAAATTCACTCCTTTCCCAGAAACGTATTTCCCCAAGAAAGTCTTATAACATGTCTTGCCTTCTGTGGGTAGTCGCCTTTAAAAACAAATATCAGTGAAAATGAGAATTTTTCAAATTTTACATCCTCAATAATAACATTACCAACAAATATTGCTAGTCTTGACAGAATATTTTCAAACTTCTGTTTCATTCAGAACAAATTAAAAAGCATTCTTAAGAAAGGTTAAGAAAGGTTAGTATATTATTACTATTTCCCCAAAAATAAATTTGTTCTTTCGATATTATAAAATAATTCTACAAGATATTGCTTTATTTTTATTAGGGATGCAACGGATACTGATTTTGCCGGATATCGGATACCGGATATCCGATATCCGATTTGCTTGCCGGATTCGGATATCCGGTACTGAATATGCTTTTAGTTATGGTGAATGTTTGTTTATTTCTTTATGCAATGCCATCTCAAATAATAAATTGCAAACATGTTTCACACACCATTGCAACTTTTAAACATATTGTAATATAATTTACAGAAACTATATATCTTTGACTATCAGGGCTTGAAATTCAGGTTTTCCCAGGCAGAGAGAGTTTTCTTCATAACATTTGTAAATGCAGGGGTGTTAAACTATATGAGAAGGAAGAAATAAATTAAAAAAAAAAACTATTATTTTTTACATGCCATTTAAATATTTAATTTATACCAGCATGACAAAATTCCATTAAAATAATTTAAATCACCAACTCAAGATAATTATCCAAAATGTCTATTTTAATTAAAACAAACGAAAAGAATCAAGCCTTATATATATCATATCTATTTTTCAATTATCATTCAGTGTTATGAACAATTAATAATTGAGTTGCTAAATGAATATTTTAATTTAGATTTTGTTCGATTTTGTGTGGTTTAGAATCTTTTGTAAGTTACACTTTATTTATTTATTTATTTATTTATTTATTTGTAAAATCTGATAGGCATTCATTTTTAACTTACTTGCAAGAATAATACATTTTGATGATTGTATTGTCAATATCCTGCGGTGATTGCATACCACTTAGTGGAATTATCGTCAATACTGTAATTTCTGACATTTTAGCTAATTGAATTATGTTCTTCTATGCAATGGAATTTTAAACCCATATGAAATTCTGAAAAGGGCATAATGAGTAGGTTTCTTCTATTCCATGAGAAATGGTTTATTTAAAAAGATCATGTCCTAATTTCTGTGAACTATGCACATAAACTATTTATTGTTTCTAAATGTGTTTCTTTAAAGTTTGCCTTTTTTTTTTTTTTCAATCATTTGGAAAGCGGTTGATGTTATCGGTTGAGAATGGACCTTGTGGTGTCTGCATTTTATTTTGTTTATTATTGGTCCAGGAAATCCATGACATATGTATAATATGTGACTCTTATTACATGAGTCATGTTTTGATCATCATAAAAATAATGTTTTTACTGATTTTCATTAACTGAATGGGAAACATTTAAACATCTTGCTTTGGACAATGGATGTCCTCATTTTATTTATTTATTTATTTATTATTATTTTTTTTTACAAAATTCTTTAAATTTAGAAGAATTTTTATTTGAATAGGAAATAAATGTCATTTTTAATAAAGAAAATAAGTTACAAAATGGGCAGATGCAAATTATCAGACATGGAAAAAAAAACGAATCCAAACAGAAACATCGTATGAAAGATTATCTTTTAAATGAAAAAAGAAGTATGATTATCAAGCCCATTAATTACAAAGTGTGCGATGATTTCGAAAAAAAAAAAAAAAAAAAAAAAAAAAAAAAAATCCAATGCTGAACCATTGATTGTAAAAAAAACATGTTTTTTTTTTTTTCCCCAATGTGCAACATAAGATCTAATCTCATTTTGTTTAATGCTGATTCCAGGCTAATTAGATAGAGCTCAGACTCTAGTGACCATTACTGCTCTTTTAGAAATTTCTTGTTTCGGCAAAAGAGACAAAATAAATTAGAAAAAAAAATTCACAAAATATGAAAATCGGCCATAGAAAAAATATCGCTGATTTTGTCCACCATGGCAAAAATAAATTTTAAAAAATAGTCAATCGGTTTGAAAAAATTTAAGTTTGAGGGAACTTGGGCAGTGGGAAAATATAGCAAAATTCATCAGTCATTTACAGTAAAATATTGTGAAATTTGTTAGCCTGTCACAAGCAAATATCATGAAAATCATCAGCAGGTAACGGAGAAAAAACACAAATTTTTCAGCTGGACACAGGAAAATAATTATTAATTTCAGCAGAATGTCGCTAAAACAAAAAGGGAAATTTTCCAATCAGTCGCAGAATAAAATAGCTAAATTTGTCACAATCAGTTGAGAGAAAAAAATTGTGAAATTTGGCAATCGGTCTCGAGAAAAAAGTTGCAAAAGTTTGCGAGGCGAGCAAGCGAGAAAATTGTGAGAAAAATTGCAAACTTTTTCAATCAAATGCAAAAAACCAATCGTGAATTTTGTATAATTGCCGTAAGAGAAAACTGTGAGATTTGCCAATTGATAGCGGAAAATATCATAAAAATAGTCAGTCAGTCCTGAGATTTGATCGCCATTTAACAAAAAAAAAAAAAAAAAAAAAAAATTCAAAAAGGGTGTTTTTTTTTTTTTTTTTTCTTTTTTGTAACAGGAATGTTTTGGCCATAAAATTTTTTAAGGCATGAATCCAGCCATCCCATGCCAAAGTTCAAGCCCTGTATGTGTATATTAATAATCTCTATAAATAAAAGGAATTCCGAGGATAATTAATTGAGGCACAGGGGAAAGCAAATCTTGGCAATGCGCCAACTCGGTCCAGAGGAAGCAAATCTTGGCAATGCGCCAACTCGGTCCAGAGGTATAAAAGCGAGATAGAAAAAAACGCGCAGGTCTAGAGAAGCGTACCATACACATAAATTATTAAATAAACCTTCAAATTAAGCCCGGCGAAGCGGGCTGGGTATGCTAGTACTGAATAAAAAATGTACTTCAAACATTTAAATATTCTGCTTATTTGTCAATGAAATGCTGATAATGGCTAATAATTACAATAAAATGCTGATAATTGCTAATAATTTGTACAATGAAATGCACATAATTTAAACAACACTTTAACACTTGTATTTAACAAATTTTACACATTTATCAATATGTTTATTTTATAACTGTAAAGTAATTTTACAAAGAAATACATAGCTTCCATTTATAATGTAAACAAAAAGGCTTACGAACATACCAATGGTTGAAGAGTTATTTCCAAACATGAGTTTACTTAATGATTTTTTCATGTTTTAATTATTTAATACTGTTTTACCTTAAGCTACATTTAATTTTACTTTAAATTAAATCACTTTCAAATTTATAAGCGAAAAAAAAAAAAACTTTTAATTTTAAATATTCATAATGAAATTATGAAAATAACTAGTTGGATGCACCAATCCCAAAACTCTCTTCTATTCCATATATCAGAATGTTTCAAAAAATATTTACAAATACAGTCGAGTCTCTATTTAACAAATCCATCGTTCAGTCAAAAAATTCGTTGAATAGAAAACGGCAAAAAAATTTGTACTTTATAAGAAAGCATTATGTTTATCCCAAAGGAGTTTTTAAGCAGATGCAGTAGAAGATAACACCAGCACAGATGACGTTTAGTAACAATTCTTCATTCAAATGATCTCTCACAACAAAAAATATTCCAAGTCGCCACAAGCAACAAACATAAACTCTAAACTCTAAAAGTAATGAGAGTTAGTTTAGGTAGATGAAAACCTGCTGAAAAAAAAACAACCTTTTCTGCAATTGCCCCCTCACCCCTCCCTTATTGCTGATTTACTATCCAAACCAAGAAATAAACACCATTTTCAAGACGATAATGGAATAGTTTTTAGCTCACAGGCTATCATAGCCTGAGAGCTTATGTGCCCGTCCGTTCTGTATGTATGTGCGTATGTGCGTAACGCGATAACTCATGATAAAAATATCGGATCCACTTGAAATTTTGTATATAGGTATATCCTGACAAGGCGCTTCCCTGATTAGTTTTTGGAGTTCATTCGATATGTATAAGAGGGGGAACGGGGGGCTCATGCCCCCCGTTAGTTGATATAGATGGGATTTTCATGCAGAATTAAGTTTTCAAAATTTAGATTAGGATCATTCTGATGAGGCGATTCCGTGACTGTTATTAGGTGTTCATTGATTAAGTATAAATAGGGGGAACAGGGGTTCTAATGCCCCCTCCCGTTAGTTGATATAAATGGGATTTTCATGCAGAATTAAGTTTTCAAAATTTAGATTAGGATCATTCTGATGAGGCGATTCCGTGACTGTTATTAGGTGTTCATTGAATAAGTATAAATAGGGGGAACAGGGGTTCTAATGCCCCCCCGTTAGTTGATATAAATGGGATTTTCATGCAGAATTAAGTTTTCGTTCAAAATTTAGATTAGGATCATTCTGATGAGGCGATTCAGTGACTGTTATTAGTTGTTCATTGAATAAGTATAAATAGGGGGAACAGGGGATCTAATCCCCCCCCCCGTTAGTTGATATAAATGGGATTTTCATGCAGAATTAAGTTTTCGTACAAAATTTAGATTAGGATCATTCTGATGAGGCGATTCCGTGACTGTTATTAGGTGTTCATTGAATAAGTATAAATAGGGGGAACAGGGGTTCTAATGCCCCCCCCCGTTAGTTGATATAAATGGGATTTTCATGCAGAATTAAGTTTTCGTTCAAAATTTAGATTAGGATCATTCTGATGAGGCGATTCCGTGACTGTTATTAGGTGTTCATTGAATAAGTATAAATAGGGGGAACAGGGGCTCTAATGCCCCCCCCCCCCCGTTAGTTGATATAAATGGGATTTTCATGCAGAATTAATTTTCGTTCAAAATTTAGATTAGGATCATTCTGATGAGGCGATTCCGTGACTGTTATTAGGTGTTCATTGAATAAGTATAAATAAGGGGAACAGGGGTTCTAATGTCCCCCCCCCTTAATTTTTATAAATGGGTTTTTCAAGCAGAATTTTCAGATTTCGTTCAAATCTCTGAATAGTTTTGGAAGTTTAATGGTTAAGTATAAAAGAGGGGGATAACTCTTTTTAAATTATATAAATGCTAAATGGGTTTTTATTAAAAATTATCTAATTTGCTCTGAATTTTGGATATAGATTTTTTATATGATAAAGCATGTCTTTGATAGTATAGGAGGTTCAATGATTAAGTATAAAAAAAGAGAAAAGGGGAAAGCTGTTTCCCCTTCTTAATTTTTTTTTTCGAACGGAATTAACCCTTGAAAATATAAAGCTTTAATGTGCAATTAGTATTTGTAGCCTGTGAGCTCAATGCCTTCAGTTTAACTGGGCAGTATTCTTTATATCTTTTAGGATGCTTTGTGATTATTGCAAATCGTTCTAATAGCAAGCAAATGTTTCACTCTTTTCCAAGAACGCAAGCTCACTTTGGCTAAAACAAAGTCAAGTATAACCATGCAAAAATGTTTTTTTTTTTTTTTTTTTTTTTTTTTTTTTTTTTGGGGGGGGGGGGGGTTGTTGAATGCCTTTTTTTAGACATAAGGAATAAGGTAGAGGATGCTATGTAGCTATGACTTATAAACGAGAAATCAATGAAAAAAATTTACTCTACAAATAATTTGAAGCGTTTTCAGAACATATAAAAGAACATTTTTGAAAAAATTCGTTAAATGAAGATATATATTTCGCTATATGTAGATTATTTTTAATGTAATCATGAAAAAAATTGACTGTTCCTACAAAAAATTCGTTAAATAGAGAAATTCGCTGGATAGAGTTTCGTTGTAGAGAGAGTCAACTGTATTAATACTACTTCAATATTGTTAGTTCAGAACTATACCAACTTTTATTTTCATCTAGAATTTTTGCTGCAGTCAGTTAATTAGATTAAGAATGAGTTAATCTCGATCATGATATTTATTAAAATCAATATTCTTTTCTGTTCTGCTATACATCAATTGTTTGCGAATAGCCAATTTTAGAAAGATACGAAGTTTGCATCGCTGCACGAACCGCCAATTCTCTGTAAGGATTATGAAAAATCAAAATTATTTTACAAAAATCATTATTACAGTACCATCTTTGGGCAAACTATTTTCAAATTGAAAGAAGACCAGACAGTCATTCCCAGAAATGTATCCAAAGAAATTTGGTTCAATTCTATGCATAACTTCATACAGTATTTGATGGTAGAACAATGAAAATGGCACAAAAATTGCAATTACAGCACCGCCTTACAGCGAAATGTTTCCATATTGAAGAAGAACCTGCTGGTTACAGTCAAAAATATGCACAAAATATTTGGATCATTCTATGCATAACTTAATACACTTTTTGATAGTATGATGGCGACACTGGGACAGACAGGTGTTTTTAATAAACATGTTTTTGGGGATATTTGATCCCTAAAACACGCAAATTCGTCAAAAAAAATTTATTACAATAATTTCTTCTTTGAAAGATAGAAGAACTTAAAAATAGGTTTGTTTAGTTGTGTAACTTAAAAACCAATTAACCCATTGTTTAAATTAAAAGAAAGAAAGAAAATTAGTAAAATCACAGTTTAATAAACAACTTCAAATTTTATGAAGATAGAAAACCAACGTTTAGAAATGCATGCAAGGTAGCAAACAGCTGTTTCGAATCTATTACCATTCGCTCCCGTAACAGGCATATAAGACTGTGCTTCCCTGTCGCTTTGCTCAGCAGCTCAGCTTATAGGCCAGTCAAATTGTCAGAAAAAAGGGCCGATAGATGCAAAAATTCTGCTAGAAGATTTTATGTTTTTAAAGTGTTTATGGGGATGCTAGTAACAAGAATTAATGGTTTTCCAACAAAATATCTCGAGGCTAAACTTTTTGGGGCCAAAAAACAACAAAAATTTCGGACTTTTTTCCGTTTTTTGCCTATAACTCGAAAATTATAGATTTTTTGTGTACAATACTTATTTAGAAAAAGAAAGAGCATTAAATTCTCTACAAATTTCATTCTAAACTTGTTTTTCTAAACATATTATGAAGCACGCTACAACTTTCTGAAAATGACCCTTTTTTTCTAACTTTGCGGAAATATCGCAAAAATGGATATTTGGCAACATTTTTCATTATTTTATCCTCTTTAATGTATTTCAATAATATTACAGGCATTTGAATTATAGCATTCATAATTAATTACAACAGTAACGTTGTAAAATAATTAAGAACATTGTAACTTTTTTTGTATTTAGAGCTTAAGTGGAGAACATTAATATTAGGTATAACTGAATGTAAAAAAAAAAATGCTTACGATGACATTTTTCATGTATTTAATAACGTTTAGAACGCTTTCGGGTTAATGGAAATGGTAATGGAAACTAAGCGCGCTAGGCTTTTTGAAAATGTCACTTTTTGTAACTTTACAGGAAATGACCTTTCTCGCCTCTCATTCCAAAAAAATTTCTTACATCGCTAGCTATGAAAGATAAATACACCTAATATTAATGGATGAGAACTAAAATTTTTAAGAAAGGCAGGCAGAAGGAGCAGAAATTTTGGTAACTCTATGCGAAAAATTACGAAAGAGTTGGGGGGTGTTTCCTTTAAAGTTATTGTTAAAAGTTATGTTTCTTACCACCAGAAAAAATTTGGATCACAGGTAGTGATTGTGTTTGATATATATCCATCTGAGGGAGAACAGAATGGAATGAAAAGTGCAGAAAGGATACGTCGATCTAGAATGCATGCTTCTCCTGAAGTCACTGTTACAGCAGAAATGTTGCACAGAGTCCCCCAAGACAAGTTTCTAACCAATGACAGAAACAAGAGCCGCTTCATCTCATTGCTTAAAAAAGAATTTTAAAACAACCGAATTCAAGTTGACCAGGCAGAAAAAGAAGCTGATATCATGATCGTTATCTCAGCCATTTCAAGAGCCAAATCTTTTGAAAGTGTTGTAATTGTCGGAGAAGACATTGACCTTCTCGTGATCATTACAAGCTTGGATTATCAACACAAAAATCTGTTTTTCCAAAAACCAGGAATAGGTAACATCGAAACCAAATGATTTTCAATCATGTCACACAAATACAACTACAACAATGTTCTTTTCACTCATGCAATAAGCGGATGCGATACAACATCCACTCTTTTTGGACAAGGATAGTCAAAGTTTTGTAAAATTTTGAAAAAACATGATCATCTTGAAGAAATACCCTGTGTGTTCAATAAACCAGATTCTACCCATCAAGAAAACATGAAAGCTGGAGGAAAGTTCATTATTGTACTATGCATGCATAGATATCACACATATTTTGAACACCTTGAGATTCCAGTTATTTGCTAAATCTGCCACATAAAGCAAAGTTTATCTTGCAAGATTACCACTGACGAAAGAGGCTACGCAGCATCATTTTCTCCGATGTTGTCATCAGATACAAGCATGGCTAGGAAACAACATCCCTCCTGAAGAATGGGGGTGGTTTCGCAGATCGGACGGTCTCTTTCAGCCATTTCAAATATGCAAAGACCCAGCATCTGAATGCTTGTTCCGTGTTCTGTCATGTAGCCGTAAAAAAGGGTGCAGCAAAGCATGTTCTTGTCAAAAATCAGGACTGACAAAAATCAGTTCGGCAATTTGTAAAAATCGTAACGGGATCAACTGCGAAAATGTCAAAGACATTATTTATCCAGAAGAAGAGGATGGCGAATCTGATGCCTGGGAAACTATCAAAACCCAGCAATGATGAGGACTTTCACAGTAAGGTAGCTGATATCGCGGCTTGCTCAAAGAATATCAAGGCTATTGAAGAACAAGAAACAGAAACGTGCTCATTTGCTCCTCAAGCTGAGGTTGAAGAACCATTTTCATTAACCCGAAAGCGTTCTAGACGTTATTAAATACATGAAAAATTTCATCGTAAGTATTTTTTATTTACATTCAGTTATATACCTGATATTAATATTCTCCACTTAAGCTCTAAATATTAAAAAAGTTACACTGTTCTTAATTATTTTACAACGTTATCGTTGTAATTAATCATGATTGTTATAATTCAAATGCCTGTAATATTAGTGAGATACATTAAAGAGGATAAAATAATGAAAAATGGTGACAAATATGCAATTTTGCGATATTTCCGCAAAATTAGAAAAAAAGGGTCATTTTCAGAAAGCTGTAGCGCCCTTCATAATAGCTTTAGAAAAACAATTTTGTAATGAAATTTGTAGAGAATTTAATGCTCTTTCTCTTTGTAATTGAGTATTGTACACAAAAAATCTATAATTTTTGAGTTATAGGCAAAAAACTGAAAAAAGTCCGAAAATTTTGTGGTTTTTTGGCTCCAAAAAGTTTAGCCTCGAGATATTTTGTTGGAAAACCATTAATTCTTGTTACTAGCATCCCGATAAACAGTTTAAAAACATAAAATCTTCTAGCAGAATTTTTGCATCTATTTATGACAATTTGACTGGCCTATTAGCTATTTCTAGCATACTGAGTCTTATACTGATGAAGAATCTCGATAGTAGATTCGAAATGGCTGTTTTCTATTCTTTTCATGCATTATTTGTGTATTTCTCAATGTTGGTTTTTTATCTTTATACATTTTTGCACAAAAGCTTCATTTGCTATTTTGACTTCAAATTTTGTTTTACAATCTAAAAGTAGATACAATTTTCTAAAAGACGTAAACGTAAACTTTTAAATTTGTTACAGAGTTTAAATATAAATAATTGGAAAGCTGGCAATTCTTTAAACTTTTGAGAATTACCTTTTATTCATCGATAAGGAACTTATAATAATATTTCATCTTTTGCATTATAAACAAAAGTTTTTCGCATTGTTTGGAATCAAACGATTACTGTTAATAATATATATTTGGTTTGTTGCATTCTGCCGGATATCCGATAGAGAAGTCGGATATCCGGTGATTGTGATTCGGATATCCGATGATATTTCGGATATTGAAAAATCAGCCGGATATGCCGGATATCGGATATTGGCCGGATATCCGTTGCATCCCTAATTTTTATTTCTGTTATTTTTGTGCTACAATTATTTACTTATATATTTTCACAAAAATCTTTTCTATTTGTATGTAGTAGTAGATAATACTGCAGTGCATTGCGATTGCAGTGTTATTTGTTTAAAAATACTCTGAAAAGTGATATTGAAATATCATAGAATTTTTTGTAATTTTCTTTTTTTATTAGTTTTAAAATAGAAATCCGACCGTAAATAATAATATCAAAAGTTAAACTTATACAGCATCAGATTATCGTTATGAAAATTTCTGTTTTTCAAGTGACATAAAATGATTATATAAACAATGTATATTTATATGAACAATTTGAAACTTTTTGCTACTTTGAATAACATTCATAATCTTGATTTTATTTTTTAACTAAATTCTTTATATATGAAATGCATTGTGAATTATAAATCAATGCAGCTTAAAGTTCTCATTGGTATTATTTCTTAGTTTCTGCCAATTTTTGCCACATACTGGCAAAAACTAGTTTCTGCCATGCCGGTTTTAACCGGTTATAACCACTGGTTTTAACTACACCGGCAGAAACTTGCCAGCTCTGTTTTACTTCATCTCAGCTATCCTTGGATCACCTTCAGAATAACTTTTAAATAATTCTTGCTCCATAAATTTAAGCTTTTCATCAAATTTTGACTCATTTGAGCATTGCATGATGGAATACAACTCATTTCGAGTCATAGACCTCAATCCAGAAGGCCCTGTTAGCATAATAAAGGAAAAACGAAATAGCAGTAATTTAAGTCAAAAATTCTTAAAACTAACAAAAAAAAAAAAAAAAAAAAAATTATTAAAAATTGAGGGGCGGTTTCGGGCGGCTAATTGTTTTATAACTATCTTGTAAAGTACTGCATATCACATAATAGTTTTCCCAACTTAGATATGCTTAGAAATATAACAAAATCCTTTCTAAACATTATTGATAATTATATTTTTGCCATTGTTAATTACACCTACGTTATCAACCATGCATCTAAACAAAAAGCGGGAGGATATTCATTATTTAAATACAGTGTGTATAAAGTATATACAGTCGATTCTCGTTAATTCGAAGTCGGATAATTCGAATCTTCGCTTAATTCGAACTAAATATGAAGTCCCGAAATTTTCAATGGCAGAATAACGTTAAAATTTTTCATTAATTCGAACTCATTTTCTCTTGACTTCGCTTAATTCGAACTAATTAGGATTCCGATTTTTTCTTTTTTCTTTTCTTCCTCACGGATTTCAGATAATTTGAATAAATTTCTTTCTTTGATTTTTGTGAAAGTTGTTCCGAACGAGTATATATATAATCCAATGTATTTGATATCCATTTTCTTAGTGTCCCGTCTGTCCATCAGTGACGCTTTAAATTTTTCTTCCACTGTGCTTGTTTCTAATCTTTTAATTATTTTTTATATTTATACATTTTAATTTAATATTAAGTCATATTCTAATGACAACAAGTGAATTAAATTGAAAAAACACTATAACATTAATTCCTTTTTTAATAGCACCATATTAAGCATGTTTCAATTTCATATTTTCCATAATTCGAACTTCGGATAATTCGAACATTTCTTGTGGTCCCTACGAGTTCGAATTAACGAGAGCCGACTGTACCTGGCTCAAAATAATCCATCACAACTATAACCACTAAGTTGTTCAGACAAAAAACTATAAGATATTTTAAAACGTTCAAATCTGAGCGCATCGAAAAATCACACGTCCACTGTAGACAAACTGGAACTTTCGATCAATCGTGTGGCGCGTTGTGTTGCGCAAGCGCTTTGAGCTTTGCGCATTTGGATGCAGCAAATAAAATAACATTTTAAGGAATAATAAAACAGGATGGGAAACCGATTTTTAAAATAATCATTTTTGGCCAGGTTTTGGGGCTAAATACCACACTGTGCAGCGTTTGCCGAGTGAGATTATCACGAGCGGAGCTATCCAGGAAGAGTGCCGGTGGTAAGAAATAGTTTAATTACGTTGAGTATTTTAAATAATAAAGAGTGTTTGCAGCCACGGGCTGTCTTATAAAGATTTAATCTAGCGTTTAACTTTAGTCTGAGCGAGAAGCTGGTTTGAAGTGCCCCGACTGAGTCTAGACCGAGGTTGTGAGTATATTCTCTCTATATACTCACTGTGAGTATATAGAGCAGAGTTTTCCCCAGGTTTAAAAAGGGGCAGGGCGCTACTGTTCTGAAAAGGGCACTTTTTACATTTTCAGGGCACTTTTATGATTTTTAAGGGCACTTTTTTATACATTTAAGGGCACTTTTATAGAGTTGAATCTAGAATCTACCGGTTAAAAACAAATTCCGTCAAAGAATAGAGAAAAAAACCCCAAAATTTCGTCAAAAAATTGAAAAAAAAAAAAAAGAAAGAAAAGGTAGATTTTGTTAGAAGACCGCGAAAAAACGGCAAATATTGTTAAAAGACAGCAGAAAACGGCCAAATTTGTTAAACAATCGCAAAAAACATCAGATTTTGTTAAAAAACTGAAAAAACGGCAGATTTTGCTAAAAAAATCGCGAAAAACGACAAATTTCATGGAAATATTGCGAATAAACGGCAAATTATATTAAAAGATCACAAAAAATGGCAAATTCCGTCAAAAGATAGCGAAAAACCGCCAATTTTGTTACATTTAAACACGAAAAAACGTAAATTCCGAAAAAAAAAATTTCACCATTGCCATTAACTTTTTGTGCTTCTTTGACGAAATTTGCATTTTTTCGCGATCTTTTGGCGAAATCTGCCGTTTTTCGAGCTATTTTTACAAATTTTGCGTTTTTTCGCGAATTTTTGACAAAATTGGCCGTTTTTCATGAATATTTTCACAGAATTTTCCATTTTAATGCGGTTTTTGGACGAAATATGCCATTTTTGCAAATTTTTTGACGAATGCAGTTTTATCGAGATTTTTTGACGAAAGTTGTTTTTCGTGATTTTTTTGCGACATTTGCCAGAAATTAGACAATATTTCACGATTTTTTAATAAAATTTGCCAGAAATTAGACGTTATTTCACGATTTTTTTAGTGAAATTTGCCGTTTTTTCGCGATTTTTTGACGAAATTATGCGTTTTGTGGGACGGTATAAAGGTATTTTTTGTGTTCCGTCGCCGATTTTTTGCGTAATTTACGCATTATAGCGCGTCCGCATCATCGTTGAAGAGCTGTGCTTTTTCTGATGTGGGACAAGAAGGGCACTATTTTTTTTGAATGAGCGACGAGAGGGGCGCTAGTTTTTGGATGAAGGGCGCCGCGCCCCTCTGAATCCCTCTGGGGGAAACTTTGTATATATATATATATATATATATATATATATATATATATATAACAAACTTGACAAGAGGAGTTAGCAATATTATAAAAATAACGAATTATTGGAAATGGTGGTACTTGGTTTGTTCTCAAGGGTAATACCAAGTAAACACAACAGTTATGATTAATTTCTAATCAGAAATCTGGAAAATCCTAAAAATGATTCCTGAATTACTCGATTAATCGTAAATGCAAAATTTAAGCCAATGAAAAACAAGACTTATATTAGACCAATAATAATAGAATTAAAAAAGCAAAAAAACTTACATTATACAATCGCCATCATATGGGGAAAAAATTCAAATTTGCAATCTCATTTCACTAACAGTTAAGAGATGAGATACAGTTAATAGTACATTGTAAAGAGATTCATAACAGAAACCAAATATATATATATAATTATTATTTTAATTAAAAATAACTATTATCAATAATATTAAATTATTAAAACAATATTAAACAAAACATGTTATACACATTAATGAAAATAATGTAATTTTATTAAAATGATAAAAAGTTATAATATATTAAACTCTCTCATTGTTTCGGTTTAAATTCATTAAATACAATTTACACGTATTCTAAGTATTTAACAGTTTTCAGTTTCAGCAAAATTGTTTCATTTTGGTGAGGAAAAGTGCTGTTCGCTACATCATGCGACATATTTGTCTTCCACGCCAAATATTTGAAAGTATTTTATTTTTTAAAAGGCTTTCTACTGTAATTCCGCCGCTGAAATTGAGTGATCCTTTATTGCATACATAAGTTATTTAATTAATATTTTTCTTTCAAAAAATTCCGAGTATGTTCAATATGGAGACCTTATTTGTAAGCTGTGTTGTTAACCTCATCGTGACGAGTGTCTTTTCCTGATGTTTTATCCCTTGATGTTTTATCACGGGTTTTCAAAACAGAAATTTTTGTATAATAAAACCAAAATAAAATACTCAGATTACTTAAAGGTGTTTTTTATTAACAAAACCTAATACTTTCGAGCATGGCATGCTCATCATCAGGGTTAAAACAACAAAAGAATAGAAGTCGAAGGCTGAGTTCTTTTATACGAAGTGGACTGATCCAAAGACAACGTAAAAAGGGGGGGGGGAGTCGAAATGTTCCAAATTCGATAGAAAGGGGGTATAAAAGAACTCAGCCTTCGACTTCCACTCTTTTGTTGTTTTAACCCTGATGATGAGCATGACATGCTCGAAAGTACTAGGTTTTGTTAATAAAAAATACCTTTAAGTAATCTGAGTATTTTATTTTGGTTTTATGTATAAATAAGGTGAATTAAAGGATTCGACATATGTGATATGTTATATCATTTTTTTTTTGTATAATTAATTTAGAAAATGCCCTAATTAAGGAAAACAAAATTTACAATAAAAATTACTGGTGGAAAAAGGGCTGGGTTTTTGCTGGCCGAAAGTGGTTTCTGCAGTGGCCAGTGGCAGAAAGTGGTTATAACCGGTTTTTACCGGCAGACACTGGCATAACTGGAAAATTGGCATAAACTTATTTCATGACATAATCTGAGACTTTTTTTTTAGTAGTATTTAATTGCTCATATACATTTTATCACTCAGAATAAATAAACAAAATATTGGGAAGTTTTAATTAAAAAATAAATACATTTGTTTGTTGAATTTGATAGTTTTGAATCTTTCACATACAATCAGCCATATTATTTGCAGATAATTGAAACCATGAAAATGACATTAAGGACATAGCAGTTGTTAAAATTGTAAATAAATATCATGATTTATAAAGAAGTTAAATATTTGTTACAAATGTTAAAATCTATTGATGTTGGCTTTAGATAAAAACAAAAGACATGACTGTTCTATTGAAGCTGCTCATAAAATTTGCTCAACTGCATTTAATGATGGAAATATAGAAACTCAAAAATGCAAGATTCAAATCTCATTTAATGCAGTGCTAGTGTTTATGCCAGCATATTTATGACATTACCAGCAAGTAACATTAGTCTTGAAAGAATATTTTCGAACTTTTCTTTCATTCAGAACCAATTAAATAGCAAAATTAATCCTATATTATTGAATGTTCTTAGAATTATTACTTTTTCCATAGCAAATAAATTTGTTCTTTCATTATTTTAAAATAATTGTACAAGATATTTCATTGAATTTTTCGTCTATTATTTTTGTGCTACAATTATTTATTTCTATATTTCCATAAGAACCATTTTTTTAATGTAGTAGTAGAAACATTTTAAATTATTGAAATGTATTATTTATTTTAAAAATAGTCTGAAAAGTAATGTTAAAATATCATACAATTAAAAAAAAATTAAACTTTTGAAATAGAGATTCAACCATAAACAGTAATATCAATAATTAAACTTGTACAGCATTAGATTAGCGTTATGAAAATTTCTGTTTTTCAAGTGACAGAAAATTATCTAAACAAATTATGATCATTTTGAAACTTTTTACTACTTTGAATAACATTCATAATTTTTATTTTTTTAATTAAATTCTTTATATATTAAATACATGTGTGAATTATAAATCATTGCAGGTTAAAGTTCTTATTAGTATTATTTCTTAGTTTCTGCTAGTTTTTGCCACTTACTGGCAGAAACTAGTTTCTGCCGTGCCGGTTTTAACAACCGGCAATAACCGCTGGTTTTAACCACCCCGGCAGAAACTTGCCAGCCCTGGGTGGAAATAATCAATAACTCTTAGTACCTCATGCTTCAGTTATACGTGATACTCTTCCCCAAGGGGTTAATGTCCATCATTATTATTTTTATTTTTTATAAAAGTTAGTTTGTTATTATTTTCTTAATTTTTAGGTCTTCTTTTCTAGGTTTCTGAAAACTACTGAGAAATAAGAAAAAAAGTTAAAAAAATATGAACTTAAATATATCTACAAGTAAAATACAGAATAATAAGAATTTTGCTACAAGCATTCAGCCTTATTGTTCTGGAAACTGTCAAAAATCTCATGATTCATCTGCTCAAAAACAACTAATTGCATCTTGTATGAGAGCTGACATTATCGAGCCATCCTTTAATAATTATTCAAATAATAAGACTTATTCCAATGCGACTCATAACAAAAAAATCGCTACAAATGTAGTAGTTAAATCAAAAAAGCCGATTCATCAATCTAAGCAAATCCATTCATCATATTCTGCTAATGTTCAGAATAGCGGAAACGGAACTAACCCTGTAAATTCAACTTTTTATAAGCATTTAAATTTAAAAAAGTATTCTAATTCTACTCGTAAGAAGCAGGTAACAACAGCACGTTCTGCTGCTGTTCAAAGTACACTTTGTAAAGGAACGAATACTGTTGATGCAATCTTCAATAAACATTCAAATCCTGCAAAATATTCTAATGTTGTTAATACACAAATGATTACTCATGGATTGCGTAGATCTTTAAAGAAGCCTATTCTGTGCCAGTCACGTGTTAAAGAAATACATACATCAAATTCTGCTGCCATTCCAAATGTAACTTGTAATAAAAGCAACATTATCGAGCCTACTTTTAATAAACATTCAAATCTTAAAACGCATTCTGATATAATTCTTAATGAACAGCTTACTACAAATTTGCCTTTTATACCAAAGGAATCCATTTCCTCGTCGCAGCATGCTAAACAAATACATTTAACAAATTCTGATGCTATTCAAAATGAATCTTCGTGTTCAAAGACAGTTTATGTAAAAGGATTTAGTTTTCCTAAAGTTTTAGAAGCAAAAAGCATCTTATATAATTCTGATAAAATTAAGACCAATGAAAGTAATCAAACAAAACTGTCATCGTCTTCATTAAATTCCCTTCAAACAAGTGACATAATTACGAGTATTTCCCGAATCTGTACTACGTCAGATATTCCAGATGATTCAGAAAGTAATTCAGGACTTTTTAAAAGACAAGCCACTCGTGTATCTGACAGTAATTTAAAATGCTCAATACCATCTTTAAAAGAAAATAATACAAAGGCTGATTCATTTCCTAACTCAAGCAATGTGCCACAAGTTCAAGATGATTTTATTAAGCCTAATAACTCGTATGAAACTGTTCATGGCGATAAAATGCAAATAACCAATGCATCACAGACTAATTTAAAATGCATAAAACCGTGTTTAAAGGGAAATAAAAATACTGATACAATTCTTAATATAAGCAATGAACCAAAATTTATAGACGAGTTTATTAAGTCTAATAACTTATGTCAAAATCTTGTAGGTATTAATAAAGATTCTCAAAAGGATAAAAGACAAATAGATAATCCGTCACAGACTAATTTAAAATTCACAAAATTGTCTGCAGAGCAAAATAATACAAAGACCAATGCAGCTCCTAACATAAAAAGTGTACCACAAGTTGAAGACGATTTTATTAATCCTAATAACTCATGTCAAACTATTGCAAGCAATAGTAAACAGAAAATTTCTTTAGATGATACAAACATTTCAAAAAAAGTATTATTTCCTAAAAAATCGATTTCATCTTATGAAAGTAATTTAACCAATTCTAGTTGTAGTTCATCATCAAAAATAGCTTCTTTAGATAAAAGCTTGGGGAACTCTCTCAAAACTTCTAAGTTTCTCGAGAGAAACAATCAATTTCAAAACCGACCCAATATAGAAGAAACTAAAAGATGTTCTTCTGAATCAGTGTCTCTTCCGATGCTGCATACTCCAATTATTCATCTTCCTGAGAATACCAAAAATACACTCACGATTATACCCCTAGACGATATGAAAGCCAAAGATGAGAAAGATAATACTTTAAAAAGTGTATCATTGTCTCCTAGTTCACAAACAAGCCCCGTTTCTTTACAAATTACTTTAAAGAAGCATGCAGTCGAAGAACACTCTAGCACTAAGGGTCGTGATTCAATTACTGATATTATTGTTTGTCAGAATTCGATAAATGATTCTGTTAAAACTTCAAAAAACATTTCTTGTCTGAATTCATCTATTTCACCTGTTGTCTTGAATTTTGATAAGCAACCTGAACTATATGAAAAGATTAGTAAATATGTTTCTTCTGCAGTTGTTGAAAGGAAACCTGCCGAACCTGAAGTGTCTGATAATACCCCTTTATTCCATACTAATAAACCACAAAAAATTATTCGCCAAAATATTGTTTATACTGATGATAGGGAAACAATATTACGATTATTGACCTTGAATGAACATGAAGATGATTCTGAAACTAAGAAAAATGCATTGAAGAATGTTAAACATTCAGGAATTTCCACTTTTTGTGACAATGAGTCTTTTGTGATTCCTGAGAATATGAAGAAATCGAACATTTCTTCTGAATTTACAATAAAGCTGCAAGATGTAGGGAATAAAGTTAGATGTTGGCCAAAACCAGTTATAACTTTGGAAACAATTGCATTTAATAAGCACAATGTATCTTTGTCTGAACTAGTTACTAAAGAAAATTATCCGTCTGGTTCAAAAAATGAGCCCCTGAATAAATCTATAATAGCGGAAATTGCTGACAGAACAAAAAAAATCCCTTTGTCACAAAATCTTAAAGAAATTTCTGAAAAAATTTCTTCGGATTACGAAATTTTGACTAATGTCTCAAATGCTTTTGATACTCAAAATTCAGATAAAAACAATTGCAGTGTAAATTTAAACCATACATCGCAATCTAATTCGAAATCAATTAATGTAAAAGCATACAGCCCATCCCCAGTCTCTACTGCTAATATGACGAAAAATATCGTATCATGTCCTGAAAAAACTCAAACTATAAAAAATAATTCAGAAAAATTACCTCCATCTTTATTAATTTCCCCCCAGAAAAATGGAATAAGTCTAAATTCGTTACAAAAGTGTGATGCATTAGTGACAAATGTTGGCAATGAATCAAAAGACAATTCAGAAATTCTTAATATAAGCCCTAACATATCGCAGAATAACTTTAAGAATCAAGAATTTTCCGTAAAAGACAATCATGCGAAAGCTAACGAGGTTTATCAAGAAAAGAATGTATCACAAATTGAAATTAATTGTATTGAATCAAACAACTTAAGTCAAGCTCAAAGAATTAATCAAATTTTCACTGGAATACCTCATAAACGGAAGATTCCTGTACTTGATGCCGATGCAAATATTCCAAATAAAGCAGTATGCGTTCGCAATTCATCTTCATCATCTGAAAGTGTGTTATTGAATTCAAATTGCAATTCCATAACCAAATTTACTTCCATTGATAAGGCTGTTGAAGAATTTCAAAATAAAAATTACGATAAAAATGTCAGATCTCCTACGCGAAGTCTTCTCTTTCAGAATAAGAATAAAGTAGAAGAAATGAAAGAATGGGCCTTTAAATCTGTACCACCTGCAGCACTGCTGCATACTAAAGATGTCCTCCCTGTTAAGAATTCCCAAGAATCCGTAAGCTGTACATCTGTGCAAAACATTATTGCTATAAATCGAAAATTCGATATTTTAAAAAGATATTGGCTTTCAAAATCCGAAAACCAAGTATTCTCTTCATGCCTTCCTAGTATGAATACAATGAACAGTCCTGAAATTAAGGCAGAAGATTCTATTGCTACTTCTAATGTGACATTTGATGTTTCCGGAACTTCAGACAACATGCCTTCTCTGGATCCACCTCTTTTAACTACTGTTATGAATACTGTTAACGATTATGGTTTACCCAAGAAAGTTCATAAAAAAGATTCTTCTACATTGATTGAAATGGAACCTTCCTTGCCTAAAATGCCTTGTAATTTATCTCTTGCAGGATCTTTCTGCGATCCTAAATGCCACGCTGAAAATATGGAAGCTAGATTAACGAGTGCCAAACAAATAGGAATTTCCCCTTATTGTCAAATACAGTCTCTCGTAATTCCTGAGAAAAACGAGGATATGTCTCTTGAAATCACAATAAAAATAAAAGATGTAAATAAAAAAATTGGACTATTGGAAAGAACTGGTGTTTTTAATGGGCGTGTTATCGCGGATAGTTATTTATCAAAGCCATTTGCTGAAAAGATTGATTTTACCACCACATCTAAAAGTGAGCCTCTGGTTAAAGTTGAAATACTGAATGAAAAGGTAAAAGAAAAATGTTTTTCTTCACCTCATAATTTGAAGGAAATGCCTAAAAGTCCGCCGTGTTGCATAAATAATGAAGTTACTTCATTAGATTGCGTGAATGATAGAAATGAAATAGTTAATTCAAAACCAACCGAAAATATTCCGCCAATATCAGAAAACATTCTTAATGACACCAGATTTGTTAAAACAATCCAAGCGAATGTAGCTAATTTTGGTACTTTTAAAACTAACAAGATTTTTGATGATTTCAATAAATCTGAAGCACTTGAAACAGTAAAAAGTTCGCAAGCTTCGACAACCTCTAATGATGGAATGATAAATAATGTTTCCGTTACCGAAAATAAAAATTTTGAAATTCACGGGATCAGTGTAGGATCTTGCCAAACATCTAGTAAAACGAAAAGTGAGATTTATTCAGATCATTCATTTCATGAAAATACACATGACGAAGCGGATAAAAATAAGATTTCTTGTGATTTATCCCGTGTCAGCGGAAATGTTCAAGGTGCTGATTTTATTTTAAACAATACTTTTATGCCACTTTCGGGTTTAGAAAAAGAACCTCTAGAAAATACTACGTTGCTACATATTGAAAATAAAAGTGTAGGATCTTCTGCTGATAACACTCATAAAACTATTTCATCTGAAAATGAGTTATGTAATGTAAATTCCGAAGAAAATTTAGATTTGCAGTTGCTGCGTTTGCTATTAACCGAGGTTCAAAATACTTATGGAAAAGTGTTTCTTAAAAACTACATTAAAAATTGTGTGAAATCCTCCGGACGGGACAGTAAAGATGATATAGATAAGTCAGATAAATCCAGTTATACAAGTGATGTTGGCGAACAGAAAACACTAAATCAAGAACTTGTTCTTCAAGATAAGGTAAGAGCTTTAAAATGCATTCTTATGTTTACCTGTTTATTTTTTTTTTCTTTTCCATCCCAAGTTATGCTTAACTTAATAGAGCGAGAGCTGGTGAACAAATTATTTTAGATTGAAACATCTAAGAAATATTTCGCTTGTTTCTCCAAACTCTTATCATCATCTATATAATAAAAGTCTAAGTCATGCAGGGTTGCAAAAAAGCCGGCTAAAATTAAAAAAGGCCAGGCCGGCGGCTTTTATTGGTTTTAGCCGGCTTTTTTTGGCCAAAATTGGCCTTTTTTGGCCAAAATTGGCTTTTATACAGAGAAGCGTTTTTATTATAAGCTACACATTTTTTAAGTGTCCTTTAACTAGTTTTAATGATGTTTAATTTACTTTGAGTTTAATAAATTTATAAAAATAAAAAATTGGGATTTTAATTATGATTTATTATGAGAAATTGGGTTATAACCCAATTTTTCAATAATGAAGACATTAATACTAGAATAACATATTGATGGAGTTGCTAGTAATTTATAGTCAGAATTGCAAATATGTCAGTTAAATTATAAAATGCCCATACCAAGTGCTTTTTCCGATTTACATTAACCTTTAATCCAACCTTGTTTTTCCATTTTTATTTCTTTATAAAATTAAAGAGGACAATGTGTACTTAGTTACATGTTTTATTACTCAACTAATTTTAAGAGTTATCAAAATGTCATGTTTTATTCCCTATAAACATTTAAAATCATACATATAAAAAAAAATCACAATTTCTCACTATTGAAAATATTATGAATTATGCATATTTCATAATATATTATATTTCACAATTTATTTCAGTATTCTCAATTAGCATATGCATGAATATATTCATGCAAGACGGCATATAAGCACTTTTAAATAACAAAGAGCTATTCAAAATTTTAATTCAACAAATTTTATTCAAAAATTTGTTGTTGTTTAAGTATATACAGGGTGTCCGAAAAGTCTGGAAACGGTCGAATAACTCGAGAAATACATATGAGATTGAAAAGCGTAAATATACGTGTTAAATATTTTTAAATAAGCTACTTAGTGATACCAAATTTGACCTTCGTAACCGACCCCCTGGGGGTCAGAAGGGGTCCAACTTTGAAATCTTAAATTATAACCCCCATTTTTTATTGCAGATTCGGATTCTACGGACAAAAATACGTAACTTTTGTATTTGATGTTTATTTCGAATTCTCGTTTATCACGGTGTAATTGAGCATATTAAATCGATACATATTTCGGCTTTTCCAACGGGATTTTCCCTAATCGAAACTAATTGGGGAGAATTTATAACATCAAATTCCTCGTCTTTTACAATAATAGCGTTTCCTGAAAATCACCCGTGCCGATTATTTCGGTAGTGCTACACAGTTAAAAATTTGATCCATTTGCTGTAGCGTCACTCCACAGCTTTTATAGAATATCTCTTTCATGACCAATGAGAATGTTCCATAACACAGTAAAGTACACTGTAAAAAAATTGACCCTTTTGCTGCATCGTCACTCCACCGCTTTTATAGAAAACGATTACTTTACTGTGTTATGGAGCATTCTCATTGGTCACAAAAGAGATATTCTATAATAGCTGTGGAGTGACGCTGCAGCAAATGGGTCAAATTTTTAATAGTGTAGCACTATTGAAATAATCGCCACGGGTGATTTTAAGGAAACGCTATTCCTACAAAAGACGAGGAATTTGACGTAAAAAATTCTGCCCTATCAGTTTCGATTAGGGAAAATCCCGTTGGAAAAGCGGGAATATGTATCGATTTAATATGCTCGATTACACCGTGATAAACGAAGATTTGAAATAAACATCAAATACAAAAGTTACGTATTTTTGTCTGTAGAATCCGAATCTGCAATAAAAAATGGGGGTTATAATTTAAGATTTCAAAGTTGGACCCCCTCTGACCCCCAGGGGGTCGGTTTCGAAGGTCAAATTTGGTATCACAGAGTAGCTTATTTAAAAATATTTAACACATATATTTACGTTTTTCAATCTCATATGTATTTCTCGAGTTACTCGGCCGTTTCCAGACTTTTCGGACACCCTATATAATTATGTATAAACTAGCCTCAAATACTGAATCCTTCCTTATTTGTCTTTCAACATTGTTCATCTATGACGTAATCTTTACATATTGACTTGAAAAATGTTTCCATGAATGCTTTGATATGTTACATTTTGTTATAATTCAATTAAATATAATTCTTAAGAATGTGTAATATAAGTAGAACTATGAAATATAGAAGTTTAAAACACATTTTTTGTTATATTTTCTTTTTTCCAAGATTTATATATTTTTTTTGACATAATGCATTCACAGTTGACTTCTAACAGTTATAAAGACTTACTTGTTTGAAAAATTAAATAGAAATTTATAACTTTTTTAGTAGTAAATAATTAAAAATGTATTAAAAATAAATAAATCCAAATTTAATATGGATTTGATACAAATTAACACTTTAAAAATAAAAGCTGGTTTTTTTCAATTTTAGCCGACTTTTTTTAAGTGGATAAAACCAAAAAAAGCCGGCCGGCTTTTTTTGGCCCGGCTTAAAGCCGGCAACCCTGAAGTCATGTGACTGTCATCAACAGTTCCGGGCTGACCACTTCACTTTTTATTTACCAGTTGGCACCTTTGCTACACTGATAAAAATCTGCTGCATTTTGCTGCAACGCACTCCACTGCTTGTATATAATATCTCTATTCCAACCAATGAGAAAGCTCCATTTCACGGCCAAGTAACCGTTTTCTATACAAGCAGGGGAGTGCGTTGCAGCAAAATGCAGCAGATTTTTATCAGTGTACTTTAATGTTAGTTGGGCGTAGATGGTTCACTCTCCAAATAGGTTTCCATCGCCATCATTTCATTTAAAATATAAAGCTTTTACTGACTTCATTTAAAACCCATAAATTTAAAATACACATATCAAATGTTTTCAAATTATACGTATTTCATTCATTTTATTTCAAATACAATAAGTAAAAAAGGTACTTTTTCTGTATAGGTGCCTGGCGGGAAAAGAAACTTGACAATGTATTTTCTGGCAACCTATTTACTGTTTCATATACATAAGTATTTTTTTCTCCATATGAATACAATATATTTAATATAAAGATACCATTTATCCATTTTTATATAGAAAGAGAAGTAAGTTGTATATGTATAAAAAATAACATTTTGCTAAAAAAACATCATCTAATTTTAATGAGGCAAATTCAGAAAATTTTGAAACTCTAATTTGGATAAAATTTTCTGTTAAAATCTCAACAATTTCGTCATAAGTTATACATTCCAAACAACCATTAATAAAGACTTTTAAAGTTCCTATCTCCCTTTAAAAATTTAGATATATTCTGAATTTTCCAATTTTTATGTTTTTTCTCGGTGGCACGCACCCTTTCAAAAATTTAAGCCATGATTGTACGTTCGTTCCCGATTAAAAATCAAAAGGCACAACACCGATTTTATTTTCAGACATTTTGGTTTTCTTTACTAAACCAGATCTTAGAAGCATAAACGAAGGGTAACTCATAAGTTAAAATATTTAAATTTTGTAACTCAATATACCGTAATTTCGGGTGTATAAGCCGCAGATCAAACAATTCTTTTTCGACCCAGAATTTTTTAAGAAACAAATATAACTAGTTAGATCGCCGTAAATATTTCTATTCAATCACTAAGTAAGATTTCTGGGTCCAAAAAGAATTGTTTGATCCGCGGCTTATACACCCGAAATTATGGTAATAAATAACAATTAAATTAAAAAAACCAATTTTAAGTTTAAAATGTTTGTTCCTTTTCAATAAATAATAATTTCAACAACATAAGAACAACAATAAATAAAATAAATAATTTAATACATAAAATGATAAATAAAAAAGTTATCTTTCTTTAGTATATCATTAACACTCTTTATCAGAAACACTTTAATGAATGGAACTATAATTTCTCTGAAATAATGTATAAAGAATAATTAAAAATCTAAAAATTCAACAATACTGAAAATAATAACTATAACAACATTGCAATAAAATGGAAATCACCATAGTAAAACTCTAAATGATTAAGAACTTCTGTTAATTGTAAATATTTTCAAATAGCAATATTGTAATTTTATGGAAATTTAATTTAAAATTTTAGAGTATTTAATTTCGACAACTGTAATTCTAACATCAAAACTATTTAATTTCTCAAATAAATAATCCACTTAATAACAACATTATATTTTTATACTTGCAAAACTCATGATAAAGCCAACACTTTAAATAAAGAAATCATATTAATTCCATAACCAATAACAAAATAAAATAAAATAGTAAGCTTACAATATCCTTGTTAGTAGAGATGACACAAAACTTAGATTATATATATATATATATATATATATATATATATACATATATATATATATATATATATATATATATATATATATATATATATATATATTAGGGCTGGGCGATATCAGAATTTTAATATCGTGATATATCGCTGACCAAATATCGATAATTTTCGATATATCGATATATTTCAATTCATATGTCACTCCATTATAGGGTTATAAATGTAACTGTTTTCTGTATAAAATACTACAAACACATAATAGTATATATATATATATATGTGTGTGTGTGTGTGTGTGTGTGTGTGTGTGTGTGTGTTAATTATCAAGAAAAAACAAAAATATCAATATCTTAATATAGTCCAAGGAACATAAATTTTAATTTTTATGTATTGATTCAAAATATGCAAACCCGTTACCTGCAAAAATCTGATATAAAATATGTGTTATTGAAAACTCTTAGAAAGTTAAACATTATAAATCATTAAAATGAAACAAGAAAATGTATATAAGACAACAAATAGACATTAGATATATTGAAAGAAAATACTTTAATTACCTATAAACTTAGAATTTTTTTATTACAATACAAAAAATAAATTTGCATTTCTGCAATTTTGGGCAGTAAGGAACACCTTCTTTTCGTTGTTATAATAAATAATTCTATTATTAGTCAGAATACAAACGAAAGCATTAGAATAATCAAATATTTTTAAGAAAACACGAAATTTCTTTAATAGAGTACAAAGTCCCAAACCAGGACGTTTTGCTAACTACCGTTTTTTTTTCTTTTCTTCTTCTTCTTCTTTTAATAATAATGCTGAATTAATCTCTATAATGATCTGTTATTTTTTCGATTTTGTTTACAGATTTTTTTCTAGGATGCTTTTATTTTCGAAACCAGTTTCAAAAATGAAAATATTCCAGTAAAGAAAAAAAAAAACTTGAAAACAAATATTAAAAAACGGCTTTTGTTGAAAGAGATCAACCTCAGATGTGCAATGCAAAAACAATAAATAAATAAATAAACAAAAATATGAAAATGCAAACGAGGTATAAAAAAAATAAAATTGACATTGAACGGATGTTTTTGCATTAGTGAACTCTTGAAATAAAAAGGAGATATGATATTCAAAATCAAAACTATCCTCATTCTTTTATGAGAGATAAACTGTTCGATTTTTTTTTTTTTTTTAACTTATAAAAAGGGTTTTGTGAAAGTATCAACTAGTTTCAGTGTTTTAAGTGCGCGAAAAACACATACAAACGAAAATGGGGGCGGGGGTGGGGAGGAAGAAAAACAAAACCTTTTATTCTTTACCATTAAAAGGGAAAAAAAATTCATAACTAAGTTAATTTACCGATTTTTTTTTTCAAATTTTCAGCAATTTGCAATAATAGTAAATTAGGCTGTGACAAATTTTTATTAAAATATAATAAGTTATTACAAAATTTGAGCATCTTTTACAAGTGTCCAGTACAGAAGAACCTCAAAGAAAACGTAGGAAACTATCCATCGTTTGTTTTTGTTTATCGAACTCAGCGAAATCGATACTTGAATGTTTATACAATAATCATATTGTCATCTGCTGTGGATGGGTAATATGTTTTGCCAAGCAGAAAGACACCATCCATAGAGTTTTAGCGATCTTTCAAAATGAAAAGTATTTTCCTTCCTAATTTGAAAAAGATTTTCCTTTTTTTTTGGGGGGGGGGGGATTTTTTCAAAAACCCGTACGCAAAACGGGTAAAAATACTAGTATCCAATGAACTCTAAAACTAAGGTGAATCACAATAAAAAAAGAAAAACTTCCGCTTTAAGTAAGATTTCTGCTTAAAATAAATGACATAATAGAATTACCATACATGTAAATTATTAATGTTATTAATAAAAATGTAAAATAATATGTGATTTAATATAATTATTTATTAATGCTATTAATAAATGAAAAACAAACATACAAGAAATATCGATTAATTGTGCTCACATTCTTGAAAATATGGCAATCAATTCTGCATTCCGGCAGCAATAACTATACACAAGCTCACAGGAAAACAACAGTCAGCCACTGAGATGGAGTCAACAAGTGATTGTAGCGGAAATGCCCGATCCTCGAACGAGTGTTTCAACTTCGATTCTCGAACGAACTCCGATAAATAAAGCAGTACATCAGAATAGTAGACTGTTCGCCCATATTCCGGTATGTGCGCGACACCAATGCAAAAAGTGGACGGTTCGCCCATATTCCGGTATGTGCGCGACACCAGCGCAAAAAGTAGACGGTTCGCCCATATTCCGGTATGTGCGCGACACCGGCTCAAAACCGGAAGTATCACGCAAGTGCCGATTACAGCGCGAACATTTGCAAAAGTAAACAACTTTTGCGCTGACAGAGGTAGATTCGAAATTCCGTAACTCCGTAATTCCGAAAGTAGGATGAAATACCGTTTGAAACGATATATCGGAAGGATTGAAATCTCAATATCGTTACCGCGGTCTTAAAGAAATATCGATATATAACGATATTACGGTATATCGCCCAGTCCTAATATATATATATATATATATATATATATATATATATATATATATATATATATATATATATATATAAAGAACTTGCGGAATTTAATGAGGGGTGTTGAATATTTCGGCACTGTTAACAACATCGATGGAATGAAGTTTTGTTATACATAAACTTTGGATTCTTGCTTTAAATAGAAATCCGGGAAAAATAATTTGGAAATTGAATTAAGTACTGGTATAAACAAACAAGTTTAACATTCCAAAGTTTGCGGCTATTAGTAATTCGAGCGTAATTTCAAAAGCACTGGGGAATTCTGAATCTCCGTCGAATAAGGAAAGGGCAGCAGACGTCACTGTGGACAAAATTACTGTGGATCCACAGTAATTTCTTGCCCGTCTTTAAGACTCCTACTTTACACTAGAAGTCAAGGCGATCTGATTGGTCTAAAATTGGTCTGATTTGTCTGCGACTAAAAGCTCTGTTGTATGATTGGTCAACATCGCCACGATGATTCCTGTAATGATCGCGAAAGCAAAAATGTAGTTGGTAGATTAGTTGAAAGAAGCGTTTGTTTGTAAACATGCCCTTTCCTTATTGTTGTTGTAACACATTGTATAAGCGAAACTTTTAGCACACTTTCTTCACAGGTTTCCTTCATCCTGCCCGGCTTTTTTCAGATATCGGTGTGATCATAGAAAGAATATCTGGTTAAACGATGGAAGGAACGGATTATTTCATAATATAGCTGGCTAATTTAAATTTTTTATTCTCAGTTAAAGAACAATTGAACATTATCCATGTCGTGGCCTGCACACAAAGGCAGATGGGCGAATCCATTAGATGGTTTCTCCAATTGAGACTGAAAGATATACGAGAATACGTGGAATCAATCTTTATTATTGTCCAATTTCACTTGCTATTCCACACATCATTCCAATCTCCATCATTCGAGAATAAATGCAAAAATGTTCTTATTTCAATAATTTCCATCAAAAAATGCATTATAACAGATAAGCAGTTCTTTTCCAAATCATTGTCACAGCCATTAATAAGGAAACTAAAAGGGGTCTTTGAAAATACACAGCTACTCAAAATACTACTCGAAATACATCGCAACTCAAAGTAGCATTCGAAAATAATCTGATAATTGGCGGGGGTTGTTTAACAGTTACAAGGTCAGTCAATTCTGATTTTTCCCGCCCGTCTTCGAGTTTTGATCGTACATCCAAAACGCCCAGGCTCCCGTCTGACGCAAGCATGTAACATAAGCATAAAAAGTCCAATCAAAGCAGGGTTCGCCGAAGTGGGCCCAGCCCGAAAAAACCCGCCCGGGTTTTTTCGGGCGGGCCCACTTGAAAAAACCCATCAAAAACCCATTTGTGGGTTTTTTCAAATTTTCTCGTGTTTTCACAATTATATCATTATTTAATCTAAGATATGAGAAGATTTTCATGGCCATATATTTTAAAATGCATCCAAGTGCTTTAAATCTTAACCTAATGATGGCGCTTGAAAGGTGATCCCCATCCTGATTGCTTGTATTGTCATAGCTTTTAAGATTAATCGCAATATTTGTTATCCTGCTTCAATCTTCAATGAAAGTTTATACAGTAATTTTCAACACAAAAATGGTGACAGATTATACAGGGTTCCCAGCATCATGGAAAGTCAGGAAAATCTCAAAATATACAGGAAAAGTCAGGGAATTTACAAATAATTTCTAAAAAAGTCATGGAAAACATTTGAGTGAAAAAATGAAAACTGACACAAAATTCATTAAACAGTGTTCTCGCTGACATTTCACCAACGTTAACAATTTGGCTAATTAAAAATAAAAAACATTCACTAAATGAAAAAATATTAGCAAAATAGATTCGCCATGTAGCACAAAAAAAAATTATCTTTAATCCTTTAATGTATTTTTTTCCCAATATGTTCTAAAATAACCAAAGTTTTTATAACTGCATCAGTGATTGTTATTAATCTAATTTCAACTGTCCGCTACAAATACATTAAAAAATGCATATATTTAAAAATATGTATGTATGCATAGGTATGAAAAACGAAAAAGAAAAGAAAGAAAAACCAAAGATTGAACACTATCAATTTGGCGAATCTAATCACTTGTTTGCTCACCAAATGAAGAATTTAGTCGCAATTTGGCACAATGGCGAGCGACAGCGAGAACACCGATTAAACAGATGGGGGGAAAAAAATTAAAGTATGATTGCAGAAAAAAAATTGCTAATTTTGGCAAAAGATTGTAAAAATAAGTATCAAATTTTGCTGTATGCTCGTTTGGTCAGAGAATTTTTCAAGATTTGGTTTGGGAAAGTCAGGGAATTTTTTGAGATTTGGTCATGGAAAGTCAAGGAATTTGCTGGGAATCCTGTTATAACAAAAAGAGTGAAAAAGTTTTAGTATAGTATTTTAATAATTTATTGTTAAAATTATTACTAATAATTAATTTTTGTAAAAGCAAATTATAATGTTTATTATTGTCATAACCTTTTAACCTTTAACCTCATAAACTTTTTGTAATCAATTAGTTATTTTAAATTGTATTTAGTAGTATAAGTACCTTGTTTTCAAACATTCTGAACCATATTTCTTTAATATAAATAACCTTGATAATATCCAAAAAACCCTAATAAAATCTAATCTAAAATGTATCCAGATACTTTAAAAGATTGCTTACAGATGGCATACAAAAGCAAAACTAAACTAGTGAAAGTGTATTGCCATTTACGATCTAACTTTATAGATATGACTGACATTGACTTTTAGATAATCCAATTTAATACTATTGCAATATAAATGTTGCTTAAATTGTAGTATATATATATATGCATATATATGTGTGAATTCTTTTTTTTTCTTCACAAAAATAAAAATATTTACATAAATGTTGCTGCTTTAAACTGATTTCTATTGAAATAAATGAAAGAAATTGCATAAATTAGTCTGTTTAACTTAAGATTTATATAAAGAAATCCATTTGCATTTGATTTAATATATCATTCTTCCAGTAATCTAGTTCTATGAGATACAAAATAATCTTTCTAAATATATTTATATTTTCTTTTTATATATTTATTTTTATTGTTAATCTATACTTAATGCAAAAATATACCTTTGTTTCACTGATAAATGAAAAATTTAGGTACTGTGCATGTGAAAATTACAAATGTGAAGAGTTCTCTAAAAAATTTTGATAAAACCCGAAAAAACCCGGGTTTTTTCAAAAAAGCCCGAAAAAACCCGGGTTTTAGATTACTGGGCCCAGTGGGTTGGGCTTTTTCAAAAAAACCCGGGTTTTTTCAAACCCTGAATCAAAGGAATCAGAAGGTATGGATAGAAAGTTTCCAACATTTTCATTGGCCAGTAGGAGGAGCTTCATGCCAGGATTCTTTTCCCAATCGCGGTAGTTTGCAAAATTAAACAGAAGTGAAAAGTCCGTAAGTGCAATCTTTAAAGAATTGCCCAAACGATATTTTAATAAAATAAAAAAAAAATAAATAAAGCTTTTGACAAATGTTTTTTGTATTGTAAAAAGGAAAAATAGACTAATAGAATAAATTTAATATTTCGAAATAAGAGATTGACATTTAAGTAATACAGTTGAGTTCTTTTTAGGAAAATAAATAATATATAGCATGTATTTTGAAGACATATAAAGAAATAATCTAGCATAAAGATGATTTGGAGACTGATAAACTTTATTAATATTCAGTAAAATCATAAATATTCTATTATTGATAACATAACGGGATCCTCTCCCTCTACATTCCAGATTCCTGAGATAAACCATTTAGAAATATTCTTCAATATCCTGTCAAAATAATTTAACTGCTATATTTTTCTAGTTAATGCTAGATTACCTAGATTTTTTTATTTACTTATTTATTTTTTGCAGGGGGGAGGGGCATCTTGACAGCTTTTGTCAAAATGGTTTCAGTTATTAATATGTAATAGAGGATTGATTATTAAAACTAACATCAAGTCTTTTATCCTAATAAACAGAAATAAAATTATTATAAATAATTTAAGTAGACTTTGTAGCAGTTTGTGGTAAAATTAAATTTAAAAAAGAGGTAAAGTAATTAAAAAAGCAAATGAATAAAGATTTATTTTGATAAATGTAGTATATAATTTAACAATATGTTACACAAAATTCTGGATTATATATCCTGTAATAAAATCATAAAATTTATATCTTGTTACTGATTATATATATCTACAACATTTATACCCTGTTCACACTACGGATAGTTAAGATATCTCAGGCCTAGAACTCTCTCAGAGAGTTCTACAAACTCTCTCAGAGAGTTTCAACTCTCCCGAGCTAGATACAGGAACAACCACCTACTCTCATTGGCTACAAAGCTTTGCTTTTACTGATTGGCTGTTGTGGCCGTCTTTATTTCAAGCGCATGCGCATACGCTACATTTGTTCAGTTCAGAGATACAGTGACATTCGCTGAGATATCTTAGGTAAATTTTTCAATGTGAACAGGCATCCAATTCCGGGAGGGTCCACTTCAAACACGGCGATCTTAAGATATCTTAAGTTTGTGGTGTGAACAGGGTATTACTTACATATTTGATACAGAAGCTTTTCAAATTTCGACCAATTTCAAATATAAGATTTATTTCTTTGCCAGATTTGTTATTTTTTTTATTATTATTGAATAGCCCAGTAGCAGAATTTTTTGTGTTACTCTACAGCAAATCAAAATTTATCTGCGACCCGAGTTTGTTAGATCAAGCTTATGTATAATGTAACCTAGCCTTCACTTTATTGTAACATATCCTTATTCTAACCATAAAACAAATGCAATTTAACTTTAACCTAACTTTAACTTAACCGTGACTTAACTGTAACCTAACGGGATATTAAATATAATCATAGACTTACCTTAATGTAATTGCAATCTAAATGTTACCAAACCATATATTGGTTTCATGTCGATGGAAATTATTTTGTCTTGTTCGGATCTGGTTATGATTCATTAAAACATTTTAGTCGGGTGCAGATTTCGTTCGGTTCAGATTTTAGGTATTTTTTGATATTATAATGTTCGGGTCGTATTCATGTCTGTGGAAATTATTTTGCCTTGCTCGGATACAGTTATGGTTCTTTGGAATATTTTTGTCGGGAACAGATTTGTTTCAATTCAGATTTCGACTTTTTCTTCAAATGGAATTTTTGGGTTCGGGTTTTCTTGCGTGTTCACGGAAATTATGCTGCCTTGTTCGAATAAGAACATGCTTCACTGGAATATTTTTTTTCAAGTTCAGATTTGGTTCAGTTCAGATTTCGTGATTTTTTCAAAGAATTTTTTTAGGTTCAGATTCGGTTCATGTGAATGGAAATTTTTTGTTTTATTCAGATCCGGTTACGATTCTTTGGAATATTTTTTTTTATCAGGTTCCGATTTGGTTCGATTCAAATTTCAGGTATTTTTTCAAATAGAATATTTAGGTTAGGATCTCGTTCATGTCCACGGAAATTATTTTGTCATACTCGAATCCAGTTATGATTCTTTCGAATATTTTGGTCGAATTTAGATGAGGTTTGGGTCAAATTTCAGTTTTTTTCAAATCGATTTTTTAGGTTCGAGTTGGGTTTATGTCCATAGAAATTATTTCTTCTTGCTTGGATTGGGTTATAGTTCTTTGGAATATTTTTGTCAGGTCCAGATTTGGTTCAATTCAGATTTCGGGTTTTTTCTTCAAATATAACTGTTGAGTTCGGGTCTTCTTGCATGTTCATGGAAATAATTCTGTCTTGTTCGAATAAGGACATGCTTCACTGGAATATTTTTGCCAAGTTCAGATTTCGTTCAGTTCGCAATTTTTTCAAAGAATTTTTTGGGGTTCGGATTGTGTTCATGTCCATGGAAATATTTTGTCTTGTTTGGATCCGGTTGCGTTTCTTTGAAATAGTTTTGTCAGATTCAGATTTGGTTCGATTCAAATTTCAGGTATTTTTTTGAATGGGAGTTTTAGGTTCGTATCGGGTTCATGTCCACGGAAATTATTTTGTCTTACTCGAATCCAGTTATGGTTCTTTCGAATACTTTGGTCAGATTTAGATGTGGTTTGGGTCAAAGTTCAGAATTTTTCAAACGGAGTTTTTTAGGTTTGAGTCGGGTTTATGACCATGGAAAGTATTTTGTCTTGCTGGGATCGGGTTTTAGTTCTCTGGAATATTTTTATCAGTTTCAGATTTCGTTCGAGTCATATTTCGGGTTTTTTTTTAAAGAAAATATTTAGGTTCGGGTCAGATTTCATGCCCTCGAAAATTATTTTTCCTTGTTTGAATCGGGTTATGCTTCACTTGAACATTTTTGCTGGATTCAGATTTGGTTCGGGTCAGTTATCAAATCCATAGTTTTTTTCAAACAGAATTTTTAGGTCAGGGTCGGGTTTATACTTACGGAAATTTTGTGTATCACGGATCGGAGTGTGGTCTGGTTTTTTTAGCATCCGATGCTATTTCTTTCAGACAAGCTAAAAATGTCGTGTCATCAGCCCTGAATTTTCTAGTCTACCGATTTTGATAATTAATTTTTTAAATGAAAGCTATTTATTTGTAGCTGTGCCCATTTTAATTATTTTTTAATTTATTTCCATTTTAATATTTTATTTTAATTTTAAAAGCGTTCTCATGACATTTCTTCAAAATGGTGGCAACACAGTTTAGCTTTTCTCTCGATAATAAAAATTTATTTTCTAAAATGATTGCGTATAATTATGCACTAATTGAGTTAAAAATATATATATTTACTGAGAAATAATATTAATAATGTAAATAAAATGACAGAAAATAATTTATGATAAAAATTAATGTCTAAATCAAAATAAGAGAAATATCAAATGAGGAAAATTATGTCATTCAGCAACCAGATAAAAGGGAATTACAATATTATTATGGATACCTTTTTCATAAACAGTAACTTTTAAAGAACATTTGAAGAGAAAATGACGTCACTATTTAAAACATCGTATTTTTACTCATAACGATATTAGGTACTACTCTGTTATCCCGTCGACCAATTTCGCCAAATTATACAAATCGCCACATTATTAGCCAAATTATACATATTGACATAATTTTTATTTTAAATAACGAAAAAATAAATAATTAGTAGAATATTAATAAAAATATTAATAAAAAGTCGAAATAAAAATCACTTAATGACATTTTAAATACATGAATCGTATTTAATATCATTGAATGTGACATTCACGATCATCCATTATTGGCATTTAATCTTATAGTTTGGCGATAATTTTTTGGTCGATGGGATAACCTAGTAGTACCCGATATTACTTTTTTTTCTTTTTTTTAAATAAAGCTATTTTTCTGTGAGTGCATATAAAATAAAATTTCTGGATTTCGCCGGCACTCATATTACAATTTTAACTGTAGATGTGCGAATATTTTAATGCAAAATTGTAACTGGCAAATTTGATATTTACTTTGTAAATATATTTATTATATATTAATTCAATAATGTAATTACTTTTGCTTTTTTTTAAACCAAATCGATCGGGTCTTTTAAACATTTCATTCGTCGAATTCGACGGGATTCTATTCGTTTTATTGTTAAATTGCATTTCCTTTTACTCAGAGTCTATAAAAAAGCGTTTAAACTAAAGAAAAAATCCGTTTTTGACGAATCTAGTCAATGAAGAAGTAGCACGTCAAATTGTATCTCTTTATTATTCCGCACTTCCAATGTCTCAGAGAGAAATTGCTATTCAATTGGGTATTTCACGCCGTTCTGTTTGCTATTATATTGATAAACACAAGAAAAATGAAGTTAGTTCATTGCAATCTAAACGGGGTCGCCCTTATAAAAAACATCTATCGATTTTTTTTTTCTAATCGGAGGCGAAACTGAATTCTGCAATGGTAGAATCTACATTCATCTTGTTTTTTTTTTTTTTTTTTTTTTTTTTTTTTTTTCTGGTTGGGATTAGGTTATGTTTAAATTTGTCTAAACATTAAGGTCATAATCAGTTTTGCTACTATTCTTTTTATGGCTATTTCTGATAGATAATTTACTTTGCTATTTGATAATTTATTATGGTGAATGAATCGTTTGCGGATACAAACAATTGTACGCCAAACAGCTATTTTATTTTTGTTTTAAAAACAAATTAAAGCCATATTACAATTTTAAATTGAATAGAACACATTTAAATTTAATCAATGATTAAAAAAATTAACTCATAGAAAAGTGTTGTGTAATGTTTTTTACTGCAACACAGCTAATGATTCATACATTCTAATGTTCGAAATGCCAAAAATATGCGTACAACCATATAGTAAAAAGAAATTAATAGAGTGGCACTATAATGTCTTGGGGTGACGCAAAAAATGTAACTCTAAAATCCGCGACATTACGTCCAAATAAGTACCAACGAAACCATGTGCTTTGAAACTCCGATCAATTCAAACTGGTTTAAACCAGTATTTCTTTGTTTTTGTTTTTTACCTTTTAAACTGTTATTGAATAGATGACTAAAATTTCGTTTAAAAAATAACGTTTTCTGCCATTATTGCCTGTAATACACGATCAGAATGCATGAAAGATACAATTAGATCAATCATAGGCAAGAATTATTTGATTATTTTTATCACATGACTTTGAAATATCAGTATAGAAGCATCATTTAAGACTTTGCTTGAAAAATCAACATTCTTTCGTTAATGTCTTAAAATCGTCTGCACTCTGAAATCTAGATTTTAGATTAATATTATTATCTAAGTGTTCATGCATGATTTTAAAAGAATCTTTTCATCACTATATTTTATATATTGACATATGGAATTATAAATATGTTGTTAAATCATAAACATTTTTCATCTACGTTATAAAGTATTAAAAATTTCTGAAAAAAAAAGAGAAAACTTTTAGTAATACAATTTTTTACTTCAGATCATATGTTTTCAATATTTTATTTAATTTTGTTTTGAGATTTAATTATTTTTAATTTTCCAATTTCAATTATTTTAAAAGCAAACATTTATTTTAATAAATAATATAATAGAAAAAAAAAATTTCAAAAAATTACTATTTCTTCGTAAAATATGCTTCAGCTGTAATTCATTTCTTCCAATCCGTCTTATTAATATAAAATTCCTTCCTCGTGCTTTATTTTGAGACATTAAAATTTTCAGCGATAAATGGTTTCATATTGCAAACCTTTTTTTTTCGGTTTACTTCGCCACCACCTATCTTTTTCCTCCATGGCGTACAGCAGCTGTGATTAAAAAAAAAAAAAAAAAAATCCTCATTTAAATTGACAGTTTGCCAGTCTATGAATTTTAAAGGTCCGTCCCAGTTTTTAAAATTATTTCTGCGACAATTTTATGCAACCAACCAACCATAAGAGAATGAAAAGGAAAAAAGCTAAAAAAAAAGCGATTTTTTAAGAGAGTGAGGTTTGGAATTTAATTAATTACTCAGTTAATAAATAGAATTTTGAAATTCTGAGCATCAGGTGCATCAGGAGAGATATTGGGCTACTCTCAGAAAAATTTTGAGCTTCGTACGTACCGTAGTTTTCGCTAACTATCGCACACACACACACAGAGCGATTTGTTATTTTATTAATATAGATATATAAACAAAAAGCACAATAAATATAAAAAAAATCTAGAAACAAAAATTACATTTTAGTTACTTTTCTTAGGACAGAATTTATTTTAAATCTATTTTATTGATCTGCAAGGCACAAAAAAATCTGCAGCACACATATTATTTCACTTAATAATGCTTTTTATAAATGTTCCACTTATGATTCATTGTTTCGGTAGATTGTTTTGAGAGAGTATAGGGCCGTTTCATATGACGTCACAAATCGACCACCGGAGGTCAAGCAATCGTTGAACGGCAGCTGTGATTGGTAGCTGAGCGGATTATGGGTGCGGCTGGAGGTGAATCGCCATCATTTGATAGGAGGATGAAAAGTAAATCAGCTGATTGCAACTGCCCCGAAAAATGGGGTGAATCGGAACACTTTTCAACCTCAACATAAAAAAAAAGCAATTATTGATTTTTGAATTCTTTTATTTTTTTACTATAAACCTCGGCCTTGTTTTGTTCTTTACTTTTTTAAGCAAAGACGAAACATTTTTTACTGTTTATATTTATATATTTTATTTTTTTTAATGGTGTTTCGATTCACCCCGCAGATAGGGTGAATCGGAACAAATGTTATAATCTTTATTTATTCCGATTTATACTTTAAGAGAGTTGATAAAAACAGGTAATAGTGATAAGGTAGGAATAGGAACACGTAATTACTAACAAACCAAGTCTTTATTTTATATACAAGTAAAGCTATGACTTCTCAAAAATTAGAAAACAACTTTGAACTCGAGAAAAATTATAATTTATTTTAACAAACTGTATTCGAATTCAGTCATTCAGTGGCGTAGCTAGAGCATTTTGCTTGTGGGTGGGGAGGGGTGGAGATCGAATTTGCCGAATGTTAATTGAAAATCACTGAATGATTGTGATTTTACTTTTTAATTTTCTATTCTTGTATATTTAAACTTTATTATATTTTAGAATGAGCACTGTGAAAATAATTGTATCTACGGTTAGAGATGCAGAACCTTTTCAAGAAAAGGGCCGCTTAACAAATATGTCAAGGCGATCGAGGGACACATCAACAGCACGAAGAGAATTCTATTTTGAGGAAGTGATCTGTGGCCTGTAATGTGATAAAAATGCAGTTCTCATAGGAAAAAAAAAAGGGGGGGGGGTTACTTCTAAGGTGCTCGAAGAATTTTGCTGCCAACTGTACGCTGAAGCTTCATAATACCAAATTACGATTGATCGCAGGAACGCCCATCTTACGATCGAGCATTAGACTTAAGATAGTGATCCTAGTCTAGCAGAATAAAACACTAGATTTTAAAAAAAAAATGTGAATTCTTCAAGAACACAATGCTTTCAAATACACGAATGGCAATAGCAATATCTTTGCGGGTGCGGGTATGTATCCGCCATCCTTATAATTCATGAAGATAGAAATAGTAGAAGGAGAACAAAGATGGTGCTTCCACTTATGTGCCTAAAGTCTTTCCGAGTCTGGCTGGCATTTCCGGCGGTTTGGGAGAAAATGAAATCCGGCGCCCCCTACGTTCAGCTAGCAGATTAGTCGAGGGACTAGTTAAACAGGTCAAGTGATCGAAAGTCAATCCATCATCACTAGCACCACACCATGCACCGGGCAATACTTTGGGGCTAAGTTCAGTTGTGAAAAGCCTATCTTCTCTGTTTACTATTCTATCTCCATGGTATAATCCAAAAAAGACTGAATTGGACGAAGAGGAAATAATCTTAAAATGTTTTTAATGCTTTTTTATGTTTTTCTTCTGCATACCCGCGGCTGAAGTCATATGAGTAAAGTCAACGGTAAAGTCCTCCAAAACAGCTTGTTTTTTATAATCTCGAACTGGAAAGGCAAGTACTTTCTAGCGTCACTGGCCAGCGTTGTGCGCTCCAGAAAAAATCAGATACTGCGCATATGTGCTGTTTGCTTTTTTTAGCGTATGTCTTTTTTCTGAGTGTCGTTGCTTAATTATCAAGATGCAGAGTGTTTTTGAAAAAATATCGCGTTTTCAAGATGTGTTTGTTTGTGCCTAAATTTGAAAAAAAAAATTAATTGTCAACTGCCTTCAAAAGTTATTTTTTACTTTGAATTTTTTCAGTGATGTTTGTTTTTATAAAGGAAAGGAATCTGTTTTACTTGTAAAAGTGTATTTCTTAAAACTATTTTAATGAGTAAATAGTTTACGGTGTTGATTATGGGGGATCCAGACTGCATCATTTTGTCCTCGGATGATGAGTCAAAGCCATCATCTCAGGTATAATTACTTGAAAGTGTTTGTTATAAATATCTTTATGAGTTTTGTTGCTTTAAATTTTGTTACATCCGCGTGTGTTTAGTGTAACTAATAAATAACAACATAATGAAACCTTTAAGCGGAAATGAATACAATTGTTTTCTTTATCGCTTCGTTTTCAATCAATAAAGCTGTTTTTAACTTGATCCTAAATTTATGTAAATTGCTAAATACATTTGATTTTTACATATCTGTATTTTTAACAAGATTGAGTTTTAAAAAAAAAGTTAAGGTAGATGTGCCAGTAATGGGCACCCTTAAGGAATTTCTTTTAAAATTATTTTTTTGTTGATACTTATAATTATTATGCTCCAGTTTTTTTAAATGTTACACTAATCTATTAACAATATTTAACTTATTTATAGTCTCATTTCCCAGTATGAATCAAAATTTTATTTTAAATGATAAAAATCTGTCAAAAGCCCAGTAGTGGACACTAGTGATGGGAAATATAGTTATTTTTGGTTAACAGGTTACATCGTTCCACACATTCACAGGTAACAGGTTTCAACAACCTGTTATTTTTGTAACGTAATAACTAATCAATGAGAATATGCTGTCAACAGACATTTTTATTAGAGGGACTTTAATTAAGATATCTTGAATAATTTTGATATATAAGTGTAGACTCTGTTTTAGTTCAGATAAACATATACCTTTAAAATAAATTTGATGTTAAAAATTTAATTTTTGCAAGACCAAAACTTAGTTAGCTGTGATGCTTTGCATTTCACGCATTATTATCGTTTTCTTGCTCTAAAAATGCATTTTTCCTCGTTGAAATTTCATAAGTATCATAACTCACTAAGTTTTACCCATAGAAGTTTTATGCTGTTTTACCTGTTAAAACGCATAGAAACTTTTTCTAAATAAAAGTTATAAACTTATTTAACACTGTATAAAATATGTAATTTCTTAACAATTTATGAAATAATTATTTTAATGTAAATTGATATTTATATGATGCAGAAGAAAGTTTAAAACATTTTTGCAATTAGTACAATGCCTCTAAAACTGGCGGTTTAGAAATTAACTTTTTATAAACGATCAGAAATATCTTCCATAAAAATTAACACCGGTTTAACAATACAATTTGTAAAAAGAAAAAAAAAAAAAGATCTTTATTCGTTGGTACCTTGACTTGAAGTTCGAATTTTGACATCCCCGAATCAATATCTGTCAACACATATTCAAAGCTTATCCCACAAGAACACGAAACCATTGCTTATACATTTTTAATCAAATGTCATTCATCCAACAAATTTCGTATGTGCATTAACCCCCTCCCCCCCAAAAAAGTTGTGACAGGCCAAAAAATGACGTTGGTAGTATAAAATTGGCGCCCTATAAATTTCCGCGTCCGGGCTGACTGCACCCTTGCCCCTCCCCCTTTTCGCATGGCGCTGCCCTCAGCTGGCTATTTTTCTTTTTTTTTCAGTCAAATAAAATTACAAAAATAATGTTTTCGAGTTCTTATTTTCTAATGACGCAATAATGACAAAATAATAATAATAATAAAAAACCAGTAATAAACACTTTATTAAAAAAATCATAGCACCAGAATACCCCCCCCCCCCCTTCCCCAAATCATATGAGTACAAAGTAATATCCCTTTTAAATATTCAAAGTCAAAGATTGCCACCGTTTTATTCATCTAACTACACCAACCAAAGATTTTCGAAGGCGAATGCATTTTTAGTTTTTGAAAAACTAGGCAATAGAGACATTATCATAGACACTTTTTCAATCTAGATATTTTAACTTTCCAAATTATTACAGTGTAAATATGATACTAAGTCCTATCTTATATTAAGCTTACCTCTATTGCATATATTTCTTAATTTTATAGGAAAAATATAATTACGGAAATGCATTGTAGTATTAGTAATTTCCTGTGCGATTTTGTCATAACTATTTTCATCTGTGTGCATGTTGTATCTTGCAGGCTGGTGAAACAAATCCTTGGCTGGTAAGATTTTTGAAGAATTCCCCACTCCTGACCATCCCAATAGTGGACACTCCCTTTTAAAACTTAAATGAAATTTTATAAATGGTCATTAGCATATAAAATTCACATTTTTATTGCTATTGAAACAAATTTTAAATAAGCAGTTAAACTCACCAAAGAGCATATTACTAAGCTTTTTATATATGAAAAATAGAACCTGAAAACGTCGATAATTTAAATTTCCAAAATTCTGACTAGAATTTTTACAAATATAAGAAAAAAATCACAATTTCACAAAAACAGGACCCTGTGAGAAAAATCTGGACAGAGCCCTGCACATCTAAATGTCTGCTGAGTCAGAAATTTGTTATTAAAAAATAACTTATTTTTCCAAAATAATATTTTTAATATTAATTAAATTTTCCAATTTAGATTTCATATGATTATACTTTTTTTTTTTTTTTTTTTTTTTTTACATATTTAATTATTTTAATTTTGAGCATCAGTTTGGTTTTCTGTTGGCTTCTTCTAGTTTTTTCCATTCCTTCCAGTTTCTTCTGTTTTTTTTCTGATTTCTTCCACTATCTTGGAAGAAACCCAACCCCAATTTATATTTTATGTATTATAATTAACTGTGTATATATTGAATTTCTTACAACTTTTTTTTTTTTTTTTTTTTTTTTTTTTTTTTTTAACCATAACTGTACTGTAGCATCCTTAAATGTAATTGTAAATGAGGTAAACAGTAAGTGCTCTGAGGATAAGACACACTCTATAATTGAACAGTTAAATATAAATAATGCCAAATTGGTATATAGAATATGCATAATGTAGTGTTCATTCTAGGCCATTTTTGAAGGGTGCAGCACCCTGCCCTTTTTCAAATTTGCAAAATGCACCCTGCCCTTTTTAAAAGTAGCAAAATGAACCACTGGTTTTAGCCAGATATTTTTAAAAAATGTTTATTCCGTACTATTTCTAAATTTGTGTGTCCAAAAATGATAGAATTTTTTCATTTCTTTAAGAAAAAGAACATCAAACTATTCAATCATAGTTTAATTTAATCGTATTTTTAATTTTTATATCATAAAATCATTCAAAATTAATGTTATTTGATTTATTTTACTTAAAAATTATGTATTTTCCCGCTTTCTTTTTTCCCTTCTAAAGGCAATAACAAATTTTTTCTCGCTAAAGTGCCCTTTTCTGCTGCAGTTGTGCCCTTTTTAGCGAATAGCACCATGCCTTTTTTATTTCTAGAGTGAACACTACATAATGCAATAAAAGAACATAATTATCATGCTGTGTATTATAATAAAAATCCATATTGAAGATTGTATAATATTTCTTGAAAAAAGAGCTGATAATTTCAGTTGGCCTAAGTGAAATTAAATCAAAAATACAGTGCACTCCTTCAAATCATGGGTGCAAGACCTTCAGTCTCAGGACTGATTTCAGTCTTGAAGAGATTTTTGACTAACTCTAATTTCTACTTTATGTACTTAAAAATAGCAGTTTTACCATCAAGAACATTTAATCACTTTCTTTTATTGTAAGAGATCAATTTTTTACCCATAATGTAATGCTTAGAAGTCTTCTAACCCCTTTTTATTTAGTTATTTCTAATATTCAGAAAAGATTTCAGTCTTGGCTTGGATGGACTTCTTGCACCCATGCTTCAAATCCATACAGCTTGGGACCAGAGATAGTACAGATTTTAGAATTTTGCAGATTTCTGGTCATTGCTTTGTTTACCTTTTTAAACAATAATTTCAATGCGATTAATAATTCAATTGAGATTATAACGAATACTTACAATATAATGAAACTATATTTGTATAAAACTATATTTACTTAAAATAATTAAGTAATAAACTAAAATAATAAAAATTTAGATAATTTTTTAAATGATTAAAATATTAAAAGCAAAGGTCAGGTAAATAATTAATTATGTATACTTAAATTTTCATTATAAAGATGATGCATTTTTCTTAAATTATTTGAAAAAACTTGTCTCATAAAAATGCACTACTAATTCACATCAAAATCATAAATTAAGGAAGTTTTATTTCAGGTTTAGCCAGACTTAATAATCAAAAAGCTTGATTAATGAATAAATTCATTTGGTGAAAAGATTGTGATTCTCTATAATATCAGCAATATCTTGAAAATTTTTTTTTTTTTTTTAGAAGTAAATTTTATTCTTGCTTCATGAAAAAGCATGAATTCAATAATATTAACAAAAATTAGAGATAGAATTGATATCAAAATAAAGTCAAATTTTGTCCCTACATCTGAACTGAAAGCTTCATTGTTTACATCAGTAAATTATGTGTGGATTTTAAAGAGCATTTTAAGATTGCAGATTTAAGGGAGTCTACTGTATAAACATTCAGTACAATGAGTAAAGAAGTAATAAATACGATTTATAAATGTTTTAAAAATTCGTAAAATGTGTTTAGCTAATTAATGTTTTCTAAAATATACAAGAGTCTTTTGCACACCAAATAACTTTGTATCTATTCTCAAAATAAAGTCTATGCTTTATTATTGCACAATTATATGATGAACAAAACTTTTTCAGAAAGATTCTACTTATTTTAATGCTTGTTCAAAAGAAAAAAAAATGAACTTTACTATTTTATTTACACAAAAAAGATAATGACTGATGATTACATCATTTTTGAGGTAATTAATTCTTTATCACTTAAACTTTATAATTATTTCATTTATAAATGGATATGTATTTAAGTGAGCATATTGTTATAGTCCTCACAGGGGCTTATTTTACAAAAAAAAAAAAAAAAAAAAAAAAAAAAAAAAAAAAAAAGAATTTTTAGGATTATTCCATGGTGACCAACATAACATTTACAATAATTGAAGGCAACTATTTTACATATAGTTATGTTAAAAAATGTGCATTAAAAGTTATATTACTATTATAATACTGCAATAAGTTCATAAATCATTTAAAAAAATCGGTGCGATTGCAGTTTGCTCTCCTTCTTGGCGCGATTTTCAAAAATCGCCAAATGGCGCATTTTTGTGTACTATCTCCTGGAGCTGCAACATCTCCGAGAGAGAGTACACAAAATTATTATTTGTTTTCTCTTCTCATATATTTCTAAACAAGTACCTATCTAGACAAATGCTTTAAATGTGAGAATAAATATTTGATCAGTTATTTTTCTCTTATTTTAACCTGTATTTTTGAGTAAAAATAAAATATACATAACATTTCAAATTTTTTCAAAATACATTTTTAAAGATACATTTAATATATTTTAAAATACATTTTATCAAATATATCAAAGAACAAATTTTTTACTTACCCAAATTATTAAAAAGGAATGTTTGTTAGCAGTAAGAGGAGCAAAACAATGTTGTCTTTTTATTCAGAGGGCCTTTTTTTTTTAATCAGGGGGGGGCTACCGTCCCCCTGAACCCCCCATTTTTTTTTTTTATTCATAATTTTATCTTCTACTCTAGGATGTCATTCAAAACCATCACACAATCAATAATTTTATTCATTCATATCTTGAAACAATCAGCCTCTCTTTCATACATAATTCAATCAAAGCTCAAAATTACAGGTTAAAAAAAAAGAGAAAAATAAACGATCGAATATTTATTCTCACCTGTCAAGAATTTATACATATCAGTACTTGTTCCAAAACATATGAGATGAGAAAACAAATAATAGAAATTGCACTACGTGACTGCAATCGACAACTTTTCAACTTGCAATCCATTGCAACATTAACATTTTCCCCAAAATTTAAACACTCCTTCTCTCAGTTCTCTTCTTTCGTCCAATAAGAAAACATGTAACAAAAGGGAGCGTCCAATTTAGGAAACGGCTTAGAAAATGGTAGGATACGGTTTAAAAAGCAAAGACTTTAAAATGGAGCACTTCTTAGGGTTGCCACATTGAAGATGCAAGAAGAGGAAATGAAAATACAAGGGTTCATACGAGCCGACTTTGGTCCCAAAGCTGGGTCTGACACAAGGGCAGTTTGAGTGAGGGGTGTAGCTGAACATGTATTTTGTTGAGTTGAGTTTTGTCGGTACAAGGCGAGCTAATTGAGCCGAATGAACTAGGGGGTCTGGAGGAGCGTTTCAGGCTCTCCCAGTGGGATCTGGAGAGTGGGAGCCCCGGGAACTGATGCAATTTGGGCATTTTAATGCAAATTCAGAAAACTTTAGACCTCTTATCTTTTGATGACAGAGTAATTCCATGTGAAATCAACCAATAAAAAAATATTTTTTTATGTTAATGTTTTAGATTGTTCTGGTTTTTTACCAGTTTATTGTACTTACTTATGAGATTAAAATTGTGAAGTTAAATTTTTTTTCGACAATTCGTTTTAAAGTTATAAATTTTTGAAATTTTGAAAATTTTACAAAATTTGTATAGTTTTATAATCTTGAATCGGCTATAACTTCCAAACTATTTGATCTAGAGAATTAAAATTTGCATCATTTTTTTCAATTTTTTATGGTGTTTCATAAGATATATAACATGACCAAATTACTTAATTTTTTAATTTTTTTTGTAAAAAAATTATATAAATTTTTAAAAAATTCAAAATCGGAATTTTTGATTTTTTTGAAAAAATTATATTATGTTTAATACCCTTTTAGCAACTTTTATGCCAAATTTTATGATGGAACTCCTATGGTGTCATACAGAAAAAAAATATTTTCTGTATCAATGTTCATGTAAATCTGTAATAAAAAATACTTTAAGGTATGCTGCACAGTTTAGCCCGAAGTGTTACTTACATGGAAGCAAATAAAAATTGGAAAACTTTAAGAATAGTTTGTTTTATTAAAAGACAAATAATAAATTTTAGATATTTAATAAATAAGTCTTTTTTCTTAAGAAATTACGTACTCAGTTTGGCACAGTGGAGTTCAATTTCTTTGGGTACTGTGATGTTCTGCCTGTTGCAGTGATTGGATGTAGTTTGCATAAAATGAAGTATTTTGGTATTGTCAAAATGTCTGATTTTCTAGGATAAGTGAATGACAGAGATGGTCCGCTTGGATGAAGGAAAGAAACTTTAATATCTTCTTCGACCTGATCTTTTGTGAAAACACATGCCACCCACCACTCATTCTCACAGGCACAAGCAACATACCCCACAATTTCTTCAAAGAAGTACCTTTTACTACTTTTACATTTACTTTTAATAATATGTGACTCTCCAATAGATGTTAATGATGCATTCAAATTATCAAAACCAGATTCCACATCCATGAATTCAGGGTCATCCTTACTACAACCTGGTTTTGGATTGTCATCATTTGGAATGTCTGAAAAATTAGTATCAATGTCATTTCCACAATTTGAGGGATACTTTTCCTTACCTAATTGTAAGCGGCGATGAGTGCAGATTTTCACGCCTTTTTCAATGCCATATTTTAATGTTGTCATCCACAATGTAACATTTCTTAAATTTTTACTGACCTAGTGTTCTTGCTTTTTGAATGGATGACAACAAAATTTATTTCATTTTTTATCCATTTTCAGTTTAAAGCCACTTCCCTTTTAATATTTTATAACACAAATCCGCATTCAACTCAATGAAATAATAGTAAAAATAAAAAATAAAATAAAATAAAAATAAATAAATAAAACTAAATTGTGCAATACAAGTTATAAACAAACAGCAGTTCTCAAGTTATAAACAAACAGACTTGAGATAGTGTACCACTACAGAAGATCTTAGAGAACACTGGCGATTTCAAAAGCCTTGTAGGAAAGGCATGCAGGTTTCAGCAGAAAACAAACATGTTATTGTTTGAGTGTGACTCATTGTGATTGTTAAAGCATTCAACTTCAGGAGCATAATTTGTATTGTTGAACACTTCTTTGAGATTTTCTTTCGTTAACTCATTTATTACCAATTTATTCATTTTTTAAACAAAATTTAATTAAAAGTAATATTAAATTAAGAATAATTAAAAAAACATTCTATTTAAATTCCAAGAAAATAAATTAAAAAGTATTTAGCTTGTCAATTACTTAAAGTATTAATTATCTTGATTACTTTTAATTTTTACTGTTATGTATTTAACAAAATAATAAAACCTAGCGAATTATATACTAAAATTTTATTTGATAATTGAATTTGACTTGCATGAATGAGAAATATGAACATTGGAAACAAAAATAGACTACCTTTTATAGTGAATTTGCTTTTTAACAAAATATAAAGAGATTTTTTTACAGAAATTGGCCGATCATTGATATAGAAAATAATTTTTTTCTTTATGATACCATAAGAGTTCCATCATGAAATTTGGCACAAAAGTTGCTAAAAGGGTAGTAAATATAATACATTTTTTTAAACAAAATCAAAAATTCCTATTTTGAATTTTTAAAAATTTTATATAAATTTTTTACATAAAAAATATTTTTTAAAAAATAATTTGGTCATGTTATATATCCTATGAAACAGCATAAAAAACTGAAAACAATGACTTAAATTTCAACTCTTTAGGTCAAATAGTTCCCAAGTTACAGCAAATTAAAGAACACCAAAAAATACAAATTTCATTAAATTTTTAAAATTTCAAAAATTAATAACTCAAAAACAAATGGTTAAAAAAATCTGCAAATTTGCATTTTTTATCTACTATTTTTGTACAACATCTGAGCCAAAAAATAACAAAATCCAAAGACTTGCAATTTTGTCCATTGGTTGGTTTGATCTGGATTGACCCGACACATACAAAATGTATGTCCCCGTGGATATCTGCCTAGAAGCAGAATTTTGTGTGCTGATTCAATTCTCTGATAATCAATATAGCCATGAATAATAATTTTAAAAAAAGATCGGCAGCTTGGATTTTAAGCGATATTTTAAACACATTTTCAGGCATGGGACTGCAAAAAGATAAAAAAAAAAAAAATGAGGAAAAGCGTGTGAGAGGGGCAAATCAGAAATTACTTAAAATAGCTTGTGTTTAAATATCTGCTACATTGAATAAGATTATATTATTCACAATTTTTTATACTTTTGTTCAAATGCTACTTTATTTCAAGGAGAAGGGGGGGGGGGTCAACAATTTATACAAATACTATCAGCAATTTTAAACTGAAAGTTTCTATTTTAAGTCCATGATTCTGATTTAATGTTTTATTATGCAGCAATCTTTACTAATTGTTCAATGCACATTTTCCCATGATTTACTCAAAATATCAATTAATAAATATGGCAATCTAATCGTGTTTTTTTTTTTTTTTTTTTTTTTTTTTCGCGATCTTTTGCCAAAATTTGTGTTTTTTTCGCTATTTTTCTCAGAAATTCACATTTTCTTGCGATTTTTTGTCAAAAATTTACATTTTTCTCGCGATCTTTTGCCAAAATTTTCATTTTTCTTGTGTCTTTTGCTGAAATTTGCGTTCTCTCCGCAATCTTTTGCTAAAATTTGCGTCTTTCTTCCCGATCATTTGCCGAAATTAGCGTTTTTTCCACGATGCTTGGCCGAAACTCGCGATTTTTCCACGATTCTTTTATAAAATTTCTTTTTTCCTGCTATCTTTAAACGAAATTTGAGTTTTCCCCGAAAACGAAATTTGATTTTTTAAATCTCATCTGTGACTGAGAACCCTGAATTTTCCTTCCAGTGATGAAAATACTAGAATTTGATATTGAGGCACAGATGTTAACCTGCCTGTTACTACCTACCAGGGTTGGTAAAAAACCGGGTTTTTTTTAAAAAAAAACCAAAAACCATGGTTTTTTTGGTTTAAACCAGGTTTTTTTGGTTTAAACTGGGTTTTTTAAATATGTTTTCCTGTTACATATACATGCAAATTTATGAACAAAAGTAAACATTTTTGAATATATAAGTAATAATTTGATTTAAAGGTAATTCTAATCAATATAATTATTTAATATACAATCAATTATGTAGAAAATTGAAATTCTTTAAAATCTAAACCTAAACATTTTTAGAAAAAGCTGTGTCTTATATTTCATAAATAAAATGTGCTACATAATGAAACATTGATACCCTGAAAATCTTAATGAACAATCTTTTGATTACTAGCACTATAAATAAATATGATATAGATTCATATATAAAACTTCATATATATTATTTTCAAATGGTTATTCAAAATAATTAATTTGAAATACTTGTTATATGTGATGTCTGATTTTTTTGTTAGAAGACTGCATGAGTTAATTATTTTTTATTGAAAAAATAAAGCTTTTTATAAAGAATTTTTGAAAGGGTTTGAATTTAGCAGTAGAGTTTTTACACACTTCAAGCATTGTGTTTTCTAAAACTACCAGTTAAAAGATGACTGTTAAATAAACAAAAATATCTATTTAACAGTTTTTTAGACTATTGAAAAACATTGATGTTAAAATATACAGTAGCTTTATAAATGCTGTCATCTACCAAAGAATTTAAACAGCCATTGGACTGCATGCTCTATTATAACACTTAGTATTTTTAAACATCTAAACTAAAAATTGCATTTTTTAGGCATTTTTATGAGACTTTTTTTCTATTGTGTCTCAAGCAAACCTTGTCTTGCCCCCCCCTCCCCCCTTTCTGCCAATTTTCTTAACTGATCTAAGTAATGGGTTTGGTTATGCAATAGAAGATTTAAATATATCTTTTGCATATTTTAGTTAAATGTAAACAGGTTCTTTACTAGTGCCTAATTTTTCAATGTCCTTATTCGACTTCATATCTTGAGTTTTTTTTTATTCTTAAAAAATAATCCCTCCAATCAAGAAAAATTTCTTTTAGAACTTGACTGAAATTTTAAAGATCATTTATGTCATTATCTGTACATCTGCGTTTCTCAAAGGAAAATATTTTTAAAATCTAAATATTGTAAATTTTTCATCTATTTTATTTTTGCTAAATTTACATGATATAAGTGTTTTCTGTAGAGTTTCAGATATGTTCATCAGTGCATGAAATATGCATTCTACATGTATACTAACATGACCTTGACTAGACTCACTATGTCTTATGGTGACTATTGAGATAAGACTTAACAATAGAAATTACTTTCATCCAGGGTTGGCAAGTTTCTTCCGCAGTGGAAAAAAACGGCCGGAAGAAATAGCTTTCTTCCAAGTGGAAGAAATGGAAGAAACCGTTTTTCTTTAAGAATTTACCATATATTTTCAATTTTGTAAAATATAATAAATATCTTCTTCTTATAATCTAATATAAATTAATTTCACTGGACCAAAACAAATTTAATTAAGTATATATGTGAAATTAATAATTGCTCCAGTTTTTTAGCCAAAATCACACACAATACTTATCTAGAGATCTTCAACCATTGGCTAAGTGAAATTTTATCCAAAATACACAAAATCAGTTAAATGTTATCCATTTCAATTTAACCAACATATTTTTTTTATTATTTAAATTTCTGAAACTAGTAGTAAATAGTAGAGAATCTTTACTAATGGTAGAATAAAACCCATTTAAATAAAAGGTTTAATTTGCATCAATTTTATTAATGTAAATGCATAATAATTACTATATGAAACAGAGGTCAATCAAAAATACGGTTTTGATTTTAGCCCAAAATCTGAGTTTTGCCAAAAACAAGGGCGAAAATTCTGCCAGATCGAAACACTTAGTATTCCAAAAATCTTGTTTCTTCCTTCGGAAATTTTTACTTTTAGTTATTGATTTGAACTGTATCGGCTCAAATGAATGTATTGCAATGAACTTCATTGTTTATAATTATCAGTCATGATTTATCAATCATCTCATAGAAAATTTTTAGTTTAAACTGCATTAGTTTTCAAATATTCTTTGAGAAAGTTCTAGAATAACAAATGATCATTTACAAAAATCATTATAGAAGGAAAATCAAGATGTATATACCTAAAACTAAAATATTTTTTAATTAAATGAAATTCATGTAATTAGAAAATCTTTCTGTGTCATGGATGAATTAATTACATATTATTGTATATAAAAATAAAGTTTTTGGATCATTAACAGTTTTACATAATTAATAAATACTATATTTATAATTAATTTCATTTATGTATGAATTACTTTAAAACATACAATTTAATTACTTAAAAAAAAAAATTTGATGTTATTTTCGGCCAAAAAGTAGGAAGGCCACCTAAATTCAGTTTTGGCTTTAAAAACCTGTTTTGATCTATCCTCAGTATTAAAAAAAATCATTCGAATCTTTATTTTTCTTAGTATAATGCAGCATAGTGTAGCAAAAAGTTTTTTAGCAATAGAATGTTGTAATCGATTTTTCAACTTAAATTGGATGAAAGCAAAAAATGAAGTTTTTTTTTTCAAGTCCTACACTTCAGGATAGTTTAAAAGCATTTTGATCCATACCCATAGATGTTTTTAGAACACTAATCTTTTAAAATCAGCACTGAAATATTCATTCTAGATGAAAAATATAAAAAATTACAAATTTATTTATTTACTGTGTTGCACAGTTTAAAATAATGCACATTTATATGGAAATAATATATTTTTATATGAAAAATAAACAATTTGTAGGTAGTTTCTTTTTTAGTAAATGAAGCAATTAATAAAAAAAAAAAAACCCATTCCATAATAAAAAATCCCAACCTCTACAGTAGGGTCATTCCATGTCAGATCACCCAGATCTTATATTCCCAGTCTAATCCTATCCTATAATTTTTACATTTCTACGTGTCGTATATTTTTAGATCTCGATAACCATTTTAAAACTGTAATCGATGGTGTTTGTTCCTGATAATGAGATCTAGAAAACGGGCTGGGAGATTTTATTAAAACTTATATATAATATGAATCTCTTTAAGATAGAGGTAATAAGACTTGCCTTGTTTCTAGGAAAACTCTTGTTTGTTATATATTGGTCTTGGAAAATCGGACTATATTAGCTCGCGGATTACATGTTATTCTATGGGTTAGCAGACGAAGACACTGCAAAAAGGCAAAAGTAGTTATGGTGACAGTTAAAACACCCGCATCGAAGCAATAAATGTTTTTTAAACTACAAAAACATCTTATCATGTGCTTTAAAACATTCAATAAATATATACTAAATCAAATTTCTATTTATTTTGCCTTTATTTTTCGTAAGAAGAAAATATTACGTTTCTTACATCGCATATTTCTGCATTTTGTGGAAAAAATATTTTGAATCCTTTTTTAAAATAGGAAAATATTTTTTAATTATACAAATTCAATATAATTTCGACTTACATATTTTTCTTTAAAGTTTTCAAACAAAAATTATTTTAAATTATTTGCTCTTAGAAAGGTATGTATTCATATGCATGGTGGCGCTACTTGTCTGGTTTTGTTTTGAATCCGAACCCGAACGCGGCAAGTTACACGGAGCATTTTTCATTCAGGTAGTAATATTCTTACATAATGTCCATTAAATTGATATAGAAAATGCACGAATTAAAAAATATAAACCAGACAAGATAGAATCATTAAGTAATTTTCAGGTTTTAATAATCCACATGTTGTTTCTTGTTACGCCAATTGAATCTCGCAATGTCAATATACAACGAATAAGCTCTGCAATAAAGTTAACCGGAGAATCTTGCAATGGATTATTAATTAATACAGAATGTGTAACTTTGCAATAAAGTTATTTGCTTGTATTTTTGAAGACTTATGGATTACAGTGTGGAGGCAGGATATATTCAAAATTTTACGAGAATGCCAGTTAAAAATCTGGACTGCATTTTGTTTTGTTTTGTTGTCAGTAATTTTGGGTGAAATGCAGTTTACTCTCCTTCGCCAAGGAACTTTTTATGTGTATTGTTTGATAAACAAAAAATATATAGAGGTAAAATTGTTTATTTTTTTAATTTTTTCGCTGCTTGAGCAAAGAATAGGTTTGCATTAATCATAATTAATAAACGGAAACTTACTGGCTTGCTTAAAGTATTGTTTTTAAATACAGGGTACAAAATACATGAATTTTCTTAAATCCCAGTTTATTTTATTAAAATTTGTCATTTCATGAAAATAAAATTATTGCATATCTTTTATCTTTGAGTTTAAGTGTTAAAACACTTTTCAATGTTTGCATTTTAACATGTTTTGCAGATAATACATTTTGTGAATTTCACAGAGTTGACTGTATTATACTCTATTATAAGCATTCATTATGATTTCTAGTACATTATTACATTTAAATTACTCTTTTTAAAAATGTAAACAAAAGATGAGCACATTATATTTGTGCAATGTCTGGTCCCAAGTTACACACACTTGAGGGACTTTACAATTTCTATATATTGCTTGTTTTAAACTTAAGTGAAATGTTGGCTAAAACATTTTCAGTTTCATAAATTATTTCAATTTGAAATATTTTAGTAATCGCTACTACTGTTATTCCGTCGACCAATTTCGCCAAATTATACATAATCACATATTTTTTTATTTTAAATAGTGAAAAAACAAATAATTAGTAAAATATTAATAAAAAGTCGAAATAAAAATCAATGACATTTTAAATATACAAATTGTATTTAATGTCATTGAATGTGACATTCACAATCATCCATTATTGGAATTTAATCTTATAGTTTGGTGATAATTTTTTGGTCGACGGGATAACCTAGTAGTACCTAGTAATCTATAAAGCTAACAAGTAACATTTATACAACATTTCATTAACTCGATTCCTCTTAAGTAAATTTGAATAAGCGACGGCAAAAATCTATTGCAAGATTCTCTGGTTAACTTTATTGCAGACTTTATTCATTGTATATTAAGACATTGCAAGATTGAATTGGCATAACAAGAAACATCCATGTGGATTATTAAAACCATGAAAATTACGTAATGATTCTATCATGTCTGTTCGATGTTTTTCAATTTGTGCATTTTCTTTATCAATTCTATTCTAAATAAATAAATTCTACCTGAATGAAAAATGCTAATAACGCGTTCTGATTCAAATCAAAACTAGACAAGTGGCACCTTCTTAATATGGAATATAATATAGAATGTATGAAAACTTATGAATTAGAGGGGGGAGGCAGAATATATTCAAAATTTTATGAGAATGCCAGGTGAAAATCCTGTATTGTACTTTTTTTTGGTTTGTTGTCAAAAACTTTTTTCTCATGTCTATGAATAAATTACTCCTTGCACCAACATAAGATTTTGTTGTCAGTGGCACAGCCAAGGGGGTGGTTTTGTGAACTACATCCATGAATCGCTAAAAAAAAAAAAAAAAAAAAAAAAAAGCAAATTGCATAAAAAATGGGAATTACCTCCACAAATTGTTTAAAATGTGAATTACGTCCAAGAATCATGTAAAAAAGTGAGAATTATATTCATAAATTGTATGAAAATGCAAATTACGTCTATGAATCATGTAGTAAAACATAAATTATGTTCATAAATGGCTCAAAAAACACGAATTTTGGCGGCAAAAAGCTGAAACGGAAATTACATCTATAAAACGCATGAAAATAGCGACTTGCATTCATGAATTGCATAAAAAATGTGAATTACGTACATAAATCACTCAAAAAATGCAAATTACGTCTATGAATTGCATAAAAACGTGAATTATGTTCATAAATCACTCAAAAAATGCGAATTACATCCATGAATTGTTTAAAAAAGTGAGAATTACGTTCAGAAATTGTATGAAAAACACAAATTATGTCTATGAATCGTGTAGTAAAATGGGAATTATGTTCATAAATTGCTTAAATAACACGAATTTTAGCAGCAGAAAGCTGAAACGCAAATTACGTTCATAAATCACTCAAAAAATGCAAATCACTTCCATGAATCGTGCAAAAAAATACTAATAACATTCATAAATTACAAAAAATGCAAATTAGGTCCAGCAATTGGTAAAAAAAGCGAATTACATTCATAAATCCTATAAAAACACAAATAATGTCAATAAATTGATCAAAAAATGCAAATTTCGTCATCAGAAAGCTCAAAAAATGAAAATTATGTCTACAAATCGCATAAATATAGCAAATTACATCCATAAATCATGTAAAATGTAAATTACCTTCATTAATCACATAAAAATTGCGAATTATGTCCATGAATCGCATAAAAAACGCGAATTGGGTCCACAAATCGCTCAAAACGTGAATTACGTCCATGAATTGTTTAAAAAAGTGAGAATTACGTTCAGAAATTGTATGAAAAACACAAATTATGCCTATGAATTGTGTAGTAAAATGGGAATTATGTTCATAAATCACTGAAAAAACACTAATTTTGGCAGCAGAAAGCTGAAACGCAAATTACGTCTATAAATCGCATAAAAATAGCAAATAGTGTTTTGCATTCATGAATTGCATAAAAACGCGAATTACATTCATGAATTGCTCAAAAAACACAAATTACGTTCATGAAACACATAAAAACGTGAATTACATTCATAAATCACTCAAAAAATGCGAATCACTTCCATGAATCGTGCAAAAAAACACTAAGAACGTTCATGAATTACAAAAAATGCGAATTATGTCCAAGAATTGGTAAAAAAAAGCAAATTACATTCATAAATCCTATAAAAACACAAATAACGTCAATAAATCGATCAAAAAATGCAAATTTCGTCGATAGAAAGCTCAAAAGATGCAAATTATGTCTATGAATCGCATAAGTTTAGCAAATTACGTCCATAAATCATGTAAAATGTAAATTACATTCATTAATCGCATAAAAATCACGAATTATGTCCATGAATCGCGCAAAAAAAGCGAATTGCATAAAAAACATGAATTGGGTCCACAAATCGCTCAAAACATGAATTACGTCCATGAATTGTTTAAAAAAGTGAGAATTACGTTCAGAAATTGTATGAAAAACACAAATTATGCCTATGAATTGTGTTGTAAAACGGGAATTATGTTCATAAATCGCTCAAAAAATACGAATTTTGGCAGCAGAAAGCTGAAATGCAAATTACGTCTATAAATCGCATAAAAATAGGGAATAGCGTTTTGTATTCATGATTTGCATAAAAAACGCGAATTACATTCATGAATCGCTCAAAAAACACAAATTACGTCCATGAATCGCATAAAAATGTGAATTATGTTCATAAATCACTACAAAAATGCGAATCACTTCCATGAATCATGTAAAAAAACACGAATAACATTCATAAATTGCAAAAAATGCAAATTACGTCCAAGAGTTGTGTAGAAAAAGCAAATTACATTCATAAATCCTATAAAAACACAAATAACGACAATAAATTGATCAAAAAACACAAATTTCGTCGACAGAAAGCTGAAAAAAAACGTAAATTATGTCTATGAATTGCATAAAAATAGCAAATTACGTCCATAAATCATGTAAAATGTAAATTACATTCATTAATCGCATAAAAATTGCGAATTATGTCCATAAATTGCTCAAAAATGCAAATTACATTCATAAATCGCATAAAAAACACGAATGATGACCATGAATTGCACAAAAAATGCGAATTACACCCAACATTAAATTAATTTGCAGAAAGTTTTTGGTTTTATACAAGTCTGTCAACAAGAACCTACAAGTTATCCTGAAACCCATTCTAAACCAACAAAAATTTAATGGAAAGATAAATTTGTCCAAGAAAGACAAAATAATTTCCATTGACATACATTGACCAGAATCGAAAAATTCCTATTGAAATCTATCCTATACACTCCAAAACCAGAAACAAAAAAATCCCTCCAAGAGTAACTCAATCTATCTGCTGCAAAATAAAATATATTGAAATGCAACTGAACAAGAACCTGAAAATTACATTTGAAATCAAACCGAAACCAGATTCAACCCCCCCCCCCCAAAAAAAAAACAAAAAAAAATCCAACCATATCTCGATTCGGGAAAGAAAACTTAATTTCCATAGATACGTGTGGTCAGAAATCTGGAAATTCCAATTAGTCTATGGGTTAGCAAACCTTAATTCAATCTGAAAAAAAAAAAAAAAAAAAAATTCTGACAAGCAGAGTTGTATAATATAGACGCACGCCATGTGCAGAAAATTTTATGAAGAAACAATTTTTATTTATTTATTTCGACAAAGAATTGCGTAAAAAAAAAAAAGTGTATCTCAACAAAGAATCGTGTAAAAAAACCCAACATTTCGACAAAATACCACGCGAAAAACGTTAATTTCATCCAAAGACTGCAATAAAAACATTATTTCAATCCATGAATCGCATAAAAAATACGAATTCCATGCGTGAATCGCATAAAAAATGTGAATTACATGCATGAATCGCATAAAAAATGTGAACTACATCCATGAATCGCTAAAAAAAAAGCAAATTGCATAAAAAATGGGAATTACGTCCACAAATTGCTTAAAATGTAAATTACGTCCTTGAATCATGTAAAAAAGCGAGAATTATATTCATAAATTGTATGAAAAGCGCAAATTACGTCTATGAATCGTGTAGTAAAACATGAATTATGTTTATAAATCGCTCAAAAATCACGAATTTTGGTGGCAGAAATCTGAAACTGAAATTACCTCTATAAAACGCATAAAAATACCGAATTGCGTTCATGAAGTGCATAAAAAATGTGAATTACGTTCATGAATTGCTCAGAAAACGCAAATTACATCCTTGAATTGCATAAAAACGTGAATTATGTTCATAAATCACTCAAAAAATGCGAATCACTTCCATGAATTGTGCAAAAAAAAACACGAATAACGTTCATAAATTGCAAAAAATGTGAATTACGTCCAAGAATTGGTAAAAAAAATGAATTACATTCATAAATCCTATAAAAACACAAATAACGTCAATAAATCGATCCAAAAACAAATTTCGTTGATAGAAAGCTCAAAAGATGCAAATTATGTCTATGAATAGCATAAGTATAGCAAATTACGTCCATAAATCATGTAAAATGTATATTACATTCATTAATCGCATAAAAATTGCAAATTATGTCCATAAATTGCTCAAAAATGCAAATTACATTCATAAATCTCATAAAAAACACGAATGATGACCATGAATTGTGCAAAAAATGCAAATTACACCCAACATTAAATTAATTTGCAGAAAGTTTTTGGTTTTATACAAGTCTGCCAACAAGAACCTACAAGTTATCCTGAAACCCATTCTAAACCAACAAAAATTTAATGGAAAGATAAATTTGTCCAAGAAAGACAAAATAATTTCCATTGACATACATTGACCAGAATCGAAAAATTCCTATTGAAATTTATCCTATACAATCCAAAACCAGAAAGAAAAAAATCCCTCCAAGAGTAACTCAATCTATCTGCTGTAAAATAAAATACATTGAAATGCAACTGAACAAGAACCTGAAAATTACATTTGAAGTCAAACCGAAACCAGATTCAACCCCCCCCCCCCCCAAAAAAAAAAAAAAAAAAAAAAAAAACTATCCAACCATATCTCGATTTGGGAAAGAAAACTTAATTTCCATAGATATGCGTGATCAGAAATCTGGAAATTCCAATTAGTCTATCTTAAACCTAATCTGAACCTGAAAAAGGAAATTCCATATAACCGGAGCCCAGTATTCTATACAGGACAAAATATTTTCCATTAAAGCGCAACCTCACCAGAACTTGAAAATTCCATTTGAATTGAACCTGATTGAAACCTGAAAAAAATTTCCATCGAACCTTAACCTAATCCGAAAAAGAGAAAATTATTTCTGCCGATACACACTGACAAGAGTCTGAAAGTTAACATGAAACCTAATCCAAACCCGAAAAGGAAAAAAACAATGGAAACACAAGTCTGTCCAAGAAAGACCAAATAATTTCTGTCCACATACACTGACAAGAATTTCAATTGAAATCTATCCTAAACCCAGTTCAAACACTACCCCCCCCCCCCCCCCCCAAAAAAAAAAAAAAAAAAAATTCCAATTGTAATCCAATTTACTTGAAATGCAACTCAACAAGAACCTGAAAATTCCATTTGAAGTCAATCCGAAACCAGATTCAATCTCCCCCCCCCCCCCCCCAAAAAAAAATATATATTTAATCAAATCAAGATTTTAGAAAAAAAAGAACAATTTATGTCGATATGTATTGACCAGATCATGGAAATTCCAATATAAGTCTTTCTCAAACCCGATCCGAATAACCTGAAACCCAATCCAATCCCCCTCCCCCCCCCCCCCCCCCCCAAAAAAAAGTAAAATAAAAAAATTAGGAAATAAAAATCTGTTCAAGAAAGACAAAATAATTTCCGTCCCCATCCACTGACCAGAATTGAAAACTAGTACTTGAAATGCAACTCGGCAAGAATCTGAAAATTCCAATTCAAGTCACACTGAATCGAAATTCAACCCCCCCCCCCCCCCCAAAAAAAAAAAAAAAAAAAAAAAAAAAAAAACTATAACCAAATCAAGATTTTTAGAAAAAAAAAATTATGTAAATACGTACAGACTAGAGCATGGAAATTTTAATAAAATCTGAAACCCGATACAATCTCCCCCCCCCCCTTACATAACTAACAAGAAGCCTTGATGACCCCACAAGACATAACTAACAAGAACGAAGAGTCATGCATACTGCATCGATTATGATGCATTTTCTGACTCATTCTGAATATTGTAAACTTATTGTCATTCATGTACAATAATTTTATCATTCTGTGCAAAAAAACAAAGCATAATTAACGAGAATAAAAAAATTTCCATTAAACATGTTTATATACTTTCCATTTTATTCTGAATGCTTTAAACCTATCAGTTTCATCTTTGTACAGTAATCTTCCCATCCAAATCTCTCTCTCCCCCCCCCCCCTCATATTTATATATGTTTTGTGCAAACTGCAAAACATAAATAAACTAACAAGAATGAAAAGTTACACATACAGTATAGATTATGAAACACTTTCCAACACATTTTCATTATTGTAAGCCTATCATTTTAATCCATTTGCGGTAATTTTACCACTCTATATAAAGAACAAATCATAATTAACAAGAAAGAAAAACCTGTGTGCAACATAGATTATGAAACACTTTCCAGCATATTCTGAATATTGTAACGGATATAGTTTTAATCAATCTGCAATATTACCAACCTATACAAAGGTTGAAACATAATTAACAAGAATCATGCACGCAGCATAGATTATGAAATACTTTCCAGCACATTCTGAATATTGTATTCCTGATCATTTTAATCCATCTGCAGTATATGTATCATCATGTGTAAAGAAAAACATAGTTAACTAGAATGAGAAATGATACATACAGCATAGATTATGAAATCCTTTCTTAGAAATACAGTGCTGAATGTACATTACTTTCTTATCTTATACTAACATACTTTACTACAGAGTTGTTTTTAACGAAATCAAGTAGCACAGCATATATTAATAATAAAATATGAAATATCTTTTTTTAAGTGGGTGGGGGAGGGGTAATTAAAGGTGATCAGAAATCATGAATATGAATTCTTTGCATTAGTCTTTAATTTTTTGTTTTTATCTTTTTATTATTAACCTAAAAAAAGCACTGATATCAGTACAAAAAACCCTGAACGGGTTAAAAGCTTGTGACGCAGCACTTTATCTTATATATCTAAGAATTTTAAATTTGGGACTTAAAACTAATGATATCAAAATTTATGTGACGCTATGCTATTAATATATACATATATTAAAATTTATTCATTAAGGTTTTATCAATTACATCTTTCATAAATTCAAAATATGAATCTTAAAAGATATGATATCAAAATTTAAGTGACGCCTTGACGAGGCTTTAAACAATGTTTTAAAATTCCATTTATTTATTTATTGTCTAAATACATTTTCATATCTAAACAATACTTTTCATTTTCCAATACACTGTTAAATACATCACTTTCACTGAATATATATAATGCACTGAAATATATTTATTTGAATAAATAGATTTATCTTTTCGGCTACGCTATCCAAAATCAAAAATAAAGTTTGAATAAATATTTTTTGCGTCATTGTATCCAAAGTAAGTTAAATAGATGCAAATAGATGCAAGATACAATGGCGCAAAAAATATTTATTCAAACGTTATTTTTGATTTTGGATAGCGTAGCCCAAAAGATAAATCTATTTATTCAAATAAATATATTTCAGTGCATTATATATATTCAGTGAAAGTGATGTATTTAACAGTGTATTGGAAAATGAAAAGTATTGTTTAGATATGAAAATGTATTTAGACAATAAATAAATAAATGGAATTTTAAAACATTGTTTAAAGCCTCGTCAAGGCGTCACTTAAATTTTGATATCATATCTTTTAAGATTCATATTTTGAATTTATGAAAGATGTAATTGATAAAACCTTAATGAATAAATTTTAATATATGTATATATTAATTAATAGCATAGCGTCACATAAATTTTGATATCATTAGTTTTAAGTCCCAAATTTAAAATTCTTAGATATATAAGATAAAGTGCTGCGTCACAAGCTTTTAACCCGTTCAGGGTTTTTTGTACTGATATATTTACATCCAAAAGTTTGATAAGGTTTTATGTTATTTAAATATGTATGTTTAATGTGGCTAAAAAAGGAGAATCTCCTACAAAAAAGGGAATTAATAGGAATGCCAATAATGGATTTTTGCAAGACATAGAAGTACTTTCCTGACAAATTGAAATCTGTTGCAAAGTTTCAATAAATTATAAGTAAAAAAGAAATGATAGAAAAAAAAACTACAAATAGGTACATTATATAACAAAATCATACTTGCATATAATAAAAATGTTATAAAATTAAAACTCTTAAATAAAAAATACAGTAAGTAAAAGTTACATTAGTCTATATATCAGATGATTAAGAACCAATGCACCCCTTTAATGTATTTTTCTATGCTAATTACACAACTCTTCTTAGTTTTCTTCTATCACGTATAGTTTGTTTGCGATCAACCAGAGGTGATTTCTAAGATTCATTGCCGAGAACAAGCATCATGTAATAGTCACAGATAATGTAAATGTATACTTGTGGATGCTTGCGAACTTATCTAACGACTTTTAGAATACAATCTGATTGTATTGAGCATGAGATAGACAAATGGTTTATCTGCAGTGACTTCAAATGTACATTAATATTATTGGCACAAAAAGCTGTGTATACAAAAATGCCTTGCTTTCTATGTGAACGGGACAGTTCGGCAAAGCAAAATCATTGGATTTTCTGATTTGTTTTTAAATCCATTTTTGCTCACAAATGCATTCATTTGGCAGGTTCTATATATATATATATATATATATATATAAGGCATACTATATTAAAAAATGCTGTCAAAGTGGGCATTTTGAATTGAATTTAAGCAATAGTACTGGAAACAGAAAAAATGATCATACTGAAAAATAATTGTTGTAAATCAAGATCTAAATCATTGAACAAAAAATAAAAACACAGGTTGCAATCAGTGTTCTCGCTGTCGCTCGCCAATGTACCAAATTGCGACTAAATTCTTCATTTGGCAAGTAAACAAGCGATTAGATTCGCCAAATTGCTAGTGCTCAATTTTTGCTTTTTTCTTTTTCGTTTTTCATACATATGCATATATATATTTAATATATACATATTTTTTATATTTGTAGCGGGTAGTTGAAATTATATTAATAATAATTGCTGTCACAGTTATAAAAACTATAGTTATTTTACAACATATTGAAAAAAAGGGGGGGGGGGGTTACATTAAAGGATTAAAGATAATTTTATTTTGTGTGCTACACAGCGAATCTATTTTGCTAATACTTTTTTCATTTGACGAATGTTTTTTATTTTTAATTCGCCAAATTACTAACGTTGGTCAAATGTCAGCGAGAACACTGGTTGCAATGCTGCTACATGCGACTCTTTTTTAATTCTAACTGGCACCAACCATTTTCTTAAAAATGAAATCCATAATAGATGCTTTGATAACATTTGCAAGTAAAATATACTTCAAATTTTATATTAGAAAAATATTGGTGCACACATAATATAAAAATAGTTGCCTGTAGCAGCCCTGAGGTCGCTTATAAATCTCTGAAAAAAAAATCACATCAACAAGTATCATGTTTTTACTTTTAAAAATGAATCTGAAAATGTGTTAGAAAATTTTGAGTTGTTGAGGGTACAAAAATATTTTTTTATATACACTGCTTTAACATAATTGTGATAAAACCAGTTCTTACAGAAAAATTAAATTTTAAAAAGAACCAGATAAAATTGTTGAACTAGGTTTGTTTATATCTAAATTTGATTTAGTTTTTGTTACTGAAACAAGTACAGTAATCTATCTCAAATCCGAAACCCTAAAATCCACAACTCTAAAAAATCTGCATATAATTTACGGATGTAAATAATGAAACATTCATTTCAGATATAGGGACAAAATTTAACTTTTGTAATTTTATATCAATTCCATTTTATCTTAATTTGTAACTTTTGTTTATAGTACTGAATTCATGTTTTTTTCCCACGAAGGAAAAGAAATATATTCCGAAAAAATTCAGATTTTTCTTATATCATTGGTAATCACAATCTTCTTATCAAATATATTTATGTATTAATCAAGCTTTTTTGGTTATTAAATCTAAATCTGGCTAAACCTGAAAAAAAAAATCTTTATTTTACGATTTTGTTGAGAATTAGTAATGTATCTTTATTAGGTACATTAGTAACTACATTGAATAATTTAGGAATGATATATTTCATGTTTATAATGAATATTTAATTATATATTATTGATTATTAACTTGATCCTTACTTTTAATATTTTAATCACTTTGAAAATTATCTAAATTTTTATTATTTTAATTTATTACTTATTACTAATTTTAATATTTTATTATATTGTAAAGCATTCATTTTAGTTTTGATTGCATTATTAATTGCATTCAAATTCCTGTTTAAAAAAAGGTAAACAAAGTAATGACCGGAAATCGGCAAAATTCTAAAATCCACAAAACTTCTGGTTCCAAGCTATGCAGATTTGAGGGAGTCTACTGTATTTAACTTCAAAATTTACATCTGCCTGTTGGCAGGGATTTTAAAAATATTAATTACCTTTACTTTAAATTATTATTAATGTAGATATATTTTTAATAGCATGTTTATTGTGTATGTGATATGTTATTTTGTATTAATTTAAAGTACCATAATTTTTATTTAAGAGTTGCAATTTTATTGTATTTTGTATAATAAAAGTATGATTTTGTCATAAAATTCAACTATTTGTAGAACTTTTTCCATCATTTCCTTTTTATTCATAATTTACTGAGCTTGCAATAGATTTCAATTTGTCCGATTGCAAGAATCCATTATTGGTATTCCTATTTATTCCTATGGGATTCCCCTTTTTTAGGCACATTAAATATATATATTTATGTAACATTAAACCTTATCAAACTTTTAGATGTAAATATGTATGATATTTCTGGTAATAAGAGAAATATCAATATTATCTTGTGTTTTCTGCTATTGTGGAAAGTCAGTAAAATTGAATTTATTTTTTTAAATAAAAACCTGTGAACCACCCATTAAGTTTTTTTTATTAGTCATCAAAACACACTTTGAGTTGCTTATTTATGCAATTAGATGAAAATTGAAGGGGGTACATTGGGGGAAATCAGCCATTGAAGTTGCCCCTTCTTTTACTTAAAAAAATGACAAAAAGTCCTTTTTTGACAGCATTTTTATAAAATGAGGTTAACAAAAATCTGTTTAAATGAAAGTTTACTTTATTCTGAACAAAACAAAAAAAATTTGAAAGCTCTAGCTTAAACCTGAAAGAAGTTAAGGGCTTTTTTGTTGTCACATGTGCTATTCAAAATGGCGGCAAATCGGCCATCTTGGGAGCTATTTAAAAGCTCATAACTCACAAACCGTTTGATCAATTTCAATATAATTGATATTTTTGGAATCAGCATTAGAAATTCTACAAATCCACTGAATTTTATCAAAATTGGTGACGATGGGTGTCATTTTTGGAAAAATCTGGGTGATTTGACATGGAATGACCCAGTAGTAAAAATCCATCAACTGAAAATATTTGCTGAACATGAAGTTTGTTATTTAAAAAATAACTTATCTTTGCAAAAATAATATTTTTAGTAATAATTAAATTTTCCAATTTAGATTCCATGTAATTATACTTTAATTCTTTTGCATAGTTAATATACTTTAACTTTGTGCATTTGTTTTGGTTTCTGGTGGTTTCTTCCAGTTTTTCCCATTTCTTCCAGTTTCTTCCGGTTTTTCCAGTTTCTTCCACTGTCCTGGAAGAAATAGGTTTCTTCCGGAAGAAACCCAACCCTGCTTTCATCCAATAATTTGAAACACTTAAATTACTAAAATTAGAAAATATTATATTAGATTTGTTCTAAAAAACCAATTGGTTTGAGCTGTGCCAACCTAGCTGGCAAAAGAATAAAATTATAATGCAAAAAAACCCAATCCCAATGTAAGAATGCAAGAAAAACAAAAGCTTATTAAAATCATTAATCACAGAACAAATAAAAAAGCTCATTGCCAATTATTCAATAGGATACATAACAAAAAGAATTTCTGAAATAATGAAATCCTTAGTAAATCTTAACTAATCAAGCAATTTAAATAATAAAACTGCATTTTTAACTCAAGTCTGCCCTTCTGGCTATATGTATATGTTTTAGAAATAATGGCTACATATATATATTCATATAGGCCTTAAAAAAGAAAAAAGAAAGAGAACTGATTAGTTTTTTCTAACCAGCTAATTTTAGAAAAAATAGTTACTCTGCCATATAGATTTACAGCTTACAAGAAAAGTTGAGTTGATTAAAATTTTGTCCTTTTAGAAACTTATTAATTCTTCATTTTTCTACAGCTTTGCTTGTAGCTTCTTCATAATTTGGATTTTGCATTTTTCAATAATGTGTAAAATAAAACATTTGGGTAAAAGAATAAAAAAACCAGGTGAAAAAAAAAAAAAACAGCATGGTTTTTTTTAAAAAACCAATTGGTTTAAACCATGATTTTAACCATGGTTTAAACCAACTTGGTTTAAACCAAACAACCTTGCTACCTACTAGACACTATTTGTGCCTTATCATACTTTCTTTTGTAGCTTTCTGTTATCTCCCTATTTGTAAGGAAGTATGGGGTACATTTTTAAAACATACAATTAGTGTTAACTCTAGAAATAAAAAGAGCATGGTGCTTTTCGCTAAAAAGGGCACTACTGAAACAGAAAAGGGCACTTTTGCAAGAAAAAATTTATTATTGCCTTTAGAAGGGAAAAAAGAAGACAAGAAACCCATAATTTTTAAGTAAGATAAATCAAATAATATTAATTTCGAATAATTTTACAATATAAAAATTAAAAATACAATTAAATTAAACCATGATTGAATAGTTTGATGTTCTTTTTCTTAAAGAAATCAAAAAATTCTATCATTTTTGGACACACAAATTTAGAAATACTACGGAATAAGATAAATATTTATTAGAAATCTCTGGGTAAAACCAGTGGTGCATTTTGCTACTTTTAAAAAGGGCAGAGTGCATTTTGCAAATTTAAAGAAGGGCAGGGTGTTGCACCTTTCAAAAATGGCCTAGAATGAACACTATGTACAATTTCTTTAATCATAAAATTGTTTCTGGATATTCTGCTTCTATATTGTTCAAGGACATCAGAAAATGTTTCATTTTGTATTCTATCAATTTAAATTTCTGTTTTTTTATGCCAAATAAAGTTGATTTTCTTATATTTGTAAAAAGTGGATCATTCTTCCCCACTTTCCCCTGTGCATATATTTTAAGTTTATTAGGCATTAAAAATATTTTGGTATATTTTAGTTTTATTAGTTTTGAGTCTAGAATAGTGTCTGATTTGCTTCTGTATTTGCTCGAGCTTGATGCAGACCTATATTTTTTCCTGAACAATGTATTAATTTGACACTCAATTTTTTTGAGGTGAAATTAAATACTTAAGATGCATTTTGAATTGCCTGTATTGACAGATGTAAGTATCGTTTTATTTTGTTTATTTTGTTTTGTTTTTCGTTTTTTAGTGATTTTTCTAAGCATAGCATTTTTTTAAATTAAACAGTTTTGATTGCAATTTAATTCATAAAGAAATAATTATTATAGGAATTACTTTGGGTATGACTTATGTAACTTATGTATAGATTTTTAAAATGTAATCTTATCCCTATCTGTTTTCCATTCTCAAATAAGAATGTTATAATAAGTTAATGTTTTTTAATCTTTCTAAGTTTAAAAGTTTAACTTTAAAAGTTAACTTTAAAAGTCTTTAAAAGTTTCACTGTCCTCTACTTCCTCCCCTCCTTCATAAAATGGGGAAAAGTTTACTCTTTTAATGAAGTTTTACATTCCTAAATTATCAGCATTATATTAAATTATTAACTGTAACGTAACAAATCATTTTTTTGTCAGGATAATTATTTTTTTTAAAATTTGACCCTCAATTTTTATTCTGATATATTAAGTAAGAAAAACTTACAGATAAAATCAGATAAATTTTGCATACCTTTTTTGTACCAAATTTCAAAAGTTTTTAATTTTTGACTTCAAAAATAAAATTAACATCAAGGGTATGTCATAGAATGAGCTCAAAGTTATAGCCTCTTGTCAATTACTTTCATCGCTGTATCATTAGCTTAAAGATTACCAGACTATTACCATCATATATTATTACAGGGGTGCAGAATGTGTCTAATCTGTCTATCTAGTATGGGGGGCGGGGGAGAATTTTGCAGAAATATATACAATTGATTTTGTTTTTAACAACAAATTCCATAATTACCTGAGATAGAAAAATATCATTACAAATAAAAAGATTTCTATGACCACCTTCACAAAATCAATCTCAGAATAATATGTATGCGGTATATCACAGATGATTCTGTTCTGAATTTTCTGAAAATTTAAAGCATTTCATTCCATAAATTAAGAAAAAAAATTTGGTGATTAATCTCAAAATTGAAACATAAACGTACCACAAATTTTGTCCAAACATTCCCCCCCAAAAACACGATTTCATCGGAAGTTGCAAAATAATTCCAAGTTTCCTCAAAAGAACACCAAAAAAACCCCACTAATTTTGTCAAACAATGTAAAATAATCACAAATTTCATCAAAAGATCATGAAAGAAGACAAGTTTCATCAAAAGATCTCAAAATAAACACAAATTTTGTGAAAAGATTGTGAAATAACTGCATGTTTCATCAAAAGATTGTGCAAATTAATGCAAATTCTGTCAAAAGATTGCAAAATAAATGCACATTTTGTCAAAAAATCACAAAAAACTGCAAAATTTGGCAAAAAATCGCAAAAAATAAACCTCAAATTTATTCAACGTATCGCGAAACAGTCACAAATTTTGTCAGACGATCAGAATTTTTTTTATGACTACACCACTGATTGAGAGAAATGTTGGGAATAGAAACATTTTCTGCACTTCTGTGTTATCATGGCTGTCAGTAAATTTTTAACTCTTTACACTATAAACACACAAAAAAATTTCGAAACATTTCTTGACTTATATCTTACATCATAGGAGCCGACTTTGGTTCCAAAGTTGGGTCTGCCAAAAAATGGAGTTATTTTAAGTCCGGTTCCTAAATATTTTTATGTGAATCCTGAAAAATCAAAAAACACTTTATTTTTTCATCCTTGGAGATTTTTCCACTCTTTTTTTCGTCCTTGGGAATTTTAAAAAGGCAAAATTCCGTCTTGTTGGACGGAAAACTTGCACCCTTGATCACAATACTTATATGTGACGGTCAACTGATTCGATTCTCCGATAATCGATATAGTCGTGAATAATAATGTAAAAAAAGGTCAGCGGCGTGGGTTTTAAGTGATATTTTAAACGCATTTTCAAGCATGAGACCGCAAAAAGATTTTAAAAAAAAGAGGAAAAGCGCGTGAGACAGGAAAATGAGAAATTACTTAAAATAGCTTGTGTTTAGACATCTGCTACATTGAATAAGATTATATTATTCACAATTTTTTTATATACTTTTGTTCAAATGCTACATTATTTCAAGGAGAAGAAGGGGGGGGGGATCAAAAATTTATGCAAATAAGTTATTTTAAATTGAAAGTTTCTATTTTGAGTCCATGATTTTAATTTAACGTTTTTTTTTACATAGCAATCTTTGCTAGTTTTGCAGTGCACATTTTCCCATGCTTTACTCAAAATATCAGTTAATAAATATGGCAAACTAATCGTGTTTTTTTTCTTTTTTTCAACGATCTTTTGCCAAAATTTGCGTTCTTTTTCTGAAATTTGCATTTTTTTCGCGATCTTTTGCTGAAATTTGCATTCTCTCCGCTATCTTTTGCTGAAATCTGCGTTTTCCCTGATCTTTTGTCGATATTAGCGGTTTTTTTTGCGATGCTTGGCCGAAACTCGCATTTTTCCCACGATTCTTTGATAAAATTTGTTTTTCCCTACTATATTTGAACGAAATTTGAGTTTTTTCCAAAATTCTTTGCGCTTTTCTTGCTATTTTTTGACAAAATTCGCGTCTTTTTCAATGATTTTTTGCCGAAATTTGAATTTTTTCGCGATACTTTGCTGCAATTTACGTTTTTCTCGTGATCTTTTTCCGAAATTTGCATTTCCCTCAAGATTTTTTGACAGAAAAATTTCTTTTTCTTTGCTATTTTTAAATGAATTTAGAGATTTTTCCGCCATTTTTACTTTTTTCCAGCTATTTTTTTCACAAAATTCGTGATTTTCCTTTGATCTTTTGCCGAACTTTGAGTTTTGCTCGCGATCTTTTGCCGAAATTTACGTTTATCTCGAGATCTTTAGTCGAGATTTGCCTTTTTCCTCGGCCTCCTTCGAATTTGCCTCCTTCGAAATTTGCCAAAATTCGTGTTTTTCCCACGATTCTTTAATAAAAATAATTTCCCTGTATCTTTGAACGAAATTTGAGTTTTTTTTTTTTTGCAATTCTGTGCGTTTTTACTGCTATTTTTTGACGAAATTAGTGTATTTTTCCGTAATCTTTTGCCAAAATTCGAATTTTTCCGCGATCATTTGCAGCAATTTACGTTTTTCTAGCAATCTTTTTCTGAAATTTGCATTTCCTCCAAGACCTTTTGAAAGAAAAATAGCTTTTTCTCTGCTATCTTTGAACGAAATTAGAGATTTTTCCGCTATTTTTTACGTTTTTCCAGCTATTTTTTTAACTAAATTTGCGCCTTTTCCGCGATTTTTCTGAGGTTTTTGCTAAAATTAGCGATTTTTCTCTCATCTTTTGCCACAGTTTGCATTTTTTCTCTTAACCTTTTTCCTAAATTCTCGTTTTTCCCTGCTTTCTTTGAACGAAATTCGAGTTTTTTCCGCGATTCTTTGAGTTTTTCTTGCTATTTTTTGACGAAATTAGTGTCTTTTTCCGAAATTTGCATTTTCCCCAAGATTTTTTGAAAGAAAAATAGCTTTTTCTCTGCTATTTTTGAACGAAATTAGTTTTTTTTCCCCGCTATTCTTTGTGTTTTTCCCGCTATTTTTTTAACGAAATTTGTATTTTCCAAAATTTGTAATTTTTCTCAGGTTTTTTGCAGGAATTCTCAATTTTCCTTTGATCTTTTGCCAAAGTTTGCTTTTTTCTCGTGATCTTTAGTCGAAATTTGCATTTTTCCTCGAAACCTTTTGCCGAAATTTGCGTTTGTCACAATTCTTTGACAGAATTCGCTTTTTTCCTGCTATCTTTGAACGAAATTCGTGTCTTTTGCGCGATCTTTGGCCAAAATTCACTATTTTCTCGAGACTTTTTGAAAAATTTGGCCGATTTTGTGTTTTTTTTCTGTGATTTTTTGAAAAAATTCATTTTTTCCGCTATTATTTAAAAAATTCACATTTTTCTGCGATCTTTAACGAAAATCCACATTTTCCTCTCGATTCTTTAACAGAATTTGCGTTTTGTCCCACTATCTTAGAAAATAATTCGCATTTTTTTCTTTCATTCGTGGACATAATGCACGTTTTTCACGCTACTTTTTGAAGAAGTTTTCAAAGATCTTTTGACGATTTTCCAGTTTTTTTTCACGATCCTTTCATAAAATTGACATTTTTTCGTGACCTTTTGACGAAATAGGCGTTTTCCCACGATTTTTTGATGAAATTAGCAAATTTCCCCCCGCTATTCTTCGACACTGTTCACGTTTATTACCCAATGTTTTGACGAAATTTGAGATTTTCGCGATCTTATCTCCGAATTTTCGGATTGATGACAGATTTTTTTTTAATTTCGGGACAAATTACTCTCGCAAAAAACGGCAAAAAATCATAAAAAAGTGGAAAATCGCTCGTCCGCGAAAAAAATCTCATGCCTGCATTTTTCAGGGTCTGCCAAGATATTGCAGGGTCTGCACATATTTTTCAGGGTCTGCGCGGCAGACCCGCAGGTCGGCGCCACTGTCTTACATCCAAACAAAAGGTTGTGTAAATTGCATCTTTTGCCCAGGTATCATAAATTCTCACTTTGGTAAACAAGTGCAATATGACTTACTATATGAGTGTTATATGCACATGATTTATCAAAGTATAAACAGAGCTTGTTGGTCAGTTTTGTTTGTCATCTTTTCTTTTTCATAATGGCTGCCTCTTTAAGTATTTCAAAATCAGAAACATGTACAAAAAATAAAAAAAAATAAATCACAAATTTTAAATTTTTTTATTCTTAAGTGTTTGGCCTTAATACAAGGATTCCAAAGCATTTTTGTTTTGACTCTTCTTAAAAATGGCTGAGATACAACGTCTTGAAATTCTAAAGTGGATGATTTTCCCTTGACCTGGCTTTTATTTACATGCTTTAGAAAATGCAATTTCTTGCAAATTTACGTTAATTGTTGTATCTATTGTTGCTACTCTCATAGGCTTCAAATATGCAGTCATATCTGCCTACATCAAATTTTCACCAAATTTGGCTATACTTAGTGAAATATCACTAAATTTGTCTACAAAAATAGATTGCCATTAATAAAGCCCTCCGCTATAGCTGATTAATTTTTCGAAATTCCCATTCAAATTCAATATTGATGATTATTGATAAGGTTCTATAATTGGGTTTCATGCAATTTAACTTCAGTATTTTTAACAAGAAATAGGGAGCTACCTTTTTCTCCTGGTACAGACCAGGACTTTTTATTCAGAAAGACTTGGAGCAGTCAAAAATGGACTGTAAACCAGGAAAAACTGTTTTAGGAGCAGTAAAGAAAAAAAAATTTATGCCAAAAAATTAGTTTTTGGAACAGGAAAATTCACTCTCGGCATTAACTTTTTTTTCTGTACTCCATAGACAAAATTTGTCATTTTTTCATGATTTTTTGACAAAATTTGCCGTTTTTTCACAATTTTTTGACAAAATTTACCGTTTTTTCACGATTTTTTGACAAAATTTGTCATTTTTTTTTTTGCTATTTCTTTGAGGAAATTGACCTATTTTTCATGATTTTTATACAAAATTTGTAATTTTTTGCAATCTTTTGACAAAATTTACTCTTTTTTCAAAAAATCTGCCTTTTTTTCGAGATTTTGTGACGAAATTAGTCCTTTTTTTTCCTGTGAAAGTCGTGTTTTTCTTTTTTGTGTTCTTTTGACGTAATTATGTGTTCTACGGAATGTGTAAGAGCTATTTTTCTGCATTCCATCGGCGATTTTTTGCATATTTTTCACAATATATAGTGCATGTGCGGCATGCCTGCACCTGCAGTTTCAAAATAGTCTGTAGATGTTCCCAGGAGTTCTTCTTAATGTTCTTCGACATTAAACAGTCGTTGTTTAATGTCGTAAGTCGCAGCTTTGCGCTGATTCTGCTCCCGGACTTAGGGATCTGTCGTTTGAAGGCTCTGCTGCTTAGTGCTAAGCTTTCTTGTAATCTTTCCAGTTGCTACTGTCTTGCTGCTGCTGAATTTTTTGCATTGACTTCATTTCTTGAGCTGCCACCAATTGTGCTACCTCGTGTGAAGAGTGGTAGCGGGATTGGTAATTTAAACTTCAGTGACATAATAATGAAAAGTACTTTGATCTTGAATTAACATAAAGTTTATTTTATATTAAACAAACTAGTTCAGTCTAGATTAAATATTCATAATGATATATTTGAACAAATAAATAAGAAATATCAGTCTTATGCAAATGTAGTTCAGAGAGCAGGTGGCTGCTATAGTACATACAGTTTGAATCTAAACACAATTCTCTGCTATAGACAGCCTGATGCTTCCAATACTTTGGACTTATCCTTGCTACGAAGACCTGTCGTCTCTGATAGTGCAGAATGATTCTCATACCCCCTGGCCAAGGTTGCCACAGTAGATACTCAGAGCTCCCTATTTCAATGGAGGCATCCTTCAATGTACTGTTGATATCCCCGAAAGCAGCTCTTCTGCTTGTTTTTTGAGCTTTTGCAATCAACTCTTTTCACTCAATCCTCCTCCTTCTCTTCGACATCTCATATATATCTCTGCTTAATTCTCAGAGAACAATGCACCATTTGGTTTAGTCACTTGGAGCTTTTTTTTCATATCCTTTTCTATTGCGCCTTTTAACTGGTTGGCAATGGGTCACCCCCTGATTTTTGCACCCTTAAGAAAATGAATGAGACCGACTATTTCCTGATCATGTCAGTTATAATTCCAGCCATCAGGCAGGACCATGCAGATTCCAATTCTTTTCATTGATGAGTAATTTTATGGTAAGACTCTTGTTCCCATACAATACCCAAACTTTTGTGCTATTCCATACCAGTCTGTTTATGATCTGATTTTAGCCATGATTTGCAACATATTCTTTTTAAAGCAATGTGCTCAGTCTCTTATGCATCTATGTATTAGGATTGGGTTTCTTCAGGAAGAAACCTATTTTTTCCAGGACAGTGGAAGAAACTGGGAGAAAAACCGGAAGAAATGGAAGAAACCAATATGAAAAAAAGCATGCTCAAAATTAAAGTATATTAACTAAGTAAAATAATTAAACTAGAAGTATAATTATATGAAATCTAAATTGAAAAATTTAATTAATGTTAAAAAAAAATTTTTTTTGGAAAAAATAAGTTATTTTTTTAATAACAAATTTCAGGCTCAGCAAACATTTACAGGTGATGGATTTTATAACTTCAGAGGTAGAGGGATGTTTTTTGTTTATTAATATGCCATTTAATTTATGTAAAAAGGAAGAAAGAGAACTACCTGCAAAATGTTTATTTTTCATATAAAAATGTTATTTTCATACGAAAATGCATTTTTGAAAACTGCACAACACATTAAATATACAAATTTGCAATTATTTATATTAGCATCTAGTGTGATATCTGAATGTTGATTTAAAAATATTATTTTTCTCAAAATATTTATAGGCAGAGGAATAAAAATCTAATATAGTTTTTCACTAATTTTTATCCCTTATTTTTATCTAAATTTTTTGCAAGAAACCTAATAAAATTTAGTGATAAAATTAGGGATGGGACGAATAGTGATTTGGCCGAATACCGAATATTCGGCCAAATTTTAGGCCGAATACCAACTTTTTTTTCCAATAAAGAAAATAAATTTTGATTACATATAAATAATTTAAAAAAATAGGAGCTCATTAATAATTATTACTCTTAAATGTGCTTTTAAATGTATTTTTAATTTGAAAAACTTATTTTAAAGCAAAAAATATTATGAAATTGCATTATATTCTTTTATCCTAATGTACATCAAGTTGATTTTCAGTAAGTCAGGATAGGAAGATATTTCCATTAAAATATAAACTCTCTCTCAGAACTCATGAGGAGACATTATCTGAAATAACCTTTAATTAAGTAAATTTGATCATTTAGAGTTTGTGTCCCTAATGATAAGTAAATTCGTGAGAATGAGACTGTTCTGATATCAGTTGCCAAGCTTTAAATTACAAATTATGTTAAAGCAAAAGGTTATGTTTAAAGCCGAATGCATATGTTTATAAAATCTTTGACATTTGAATCGGCGCATACAATATTCAACATCAATATTCCACTTATTCAATAAGCATTAAAAAGATAAACAGAAATTGGTAACAACATGAATGAAGGAAAATGTAAATTTAAATTATATAATAATGTTACATATTTAAGTCAGTAACTATGCAAATAATTATTTAAAAGTGAAAACTTAGGATAAAAAAATCATTTTGTTCAGTATAAGGTGCCATGTAGGTTAATACATATCACAGCTACACAGATCGAAATAAATTAAATAATGGTTGAACATACTTAAACACAACTTCACATAAATTTTAATGAACTTATCAAGGAAGCAAAGAAAATACATTTTTTTTAAAATTAACACGCAATACGTTTTCCTCACGGAGCAAGGTTAATTTTTTTAGTATCACGTTCGTGGCGTCACAGTCTCTTACTCCTTTCACAGAGTCCTTCGGAGCTGCACGTGTAGCGCCATCTGTAGAAGAATTTCGAACAATGTTCTGGATCGAAGAGGCACCTCAAGTATTTAGAATTTATGTTTAAATATTTATAAAACCATCTTCATAAAGCAAGTTGTGTCATCTAATGCGTATCTACTTTAACACCAGTTCTGTTTTCAGGTGTACCGTTGTATTTGGAATAGTAATATTTGATATTTAATTTTGAAAATGAATCTTCGTTAATACACCTAATGAAAGAATTTCCTCGTTTCTTACTTTATAGAAAATAAGTTATGAATTTCATAAGAGCCTTTTTTATATGTGCATGGAATTTGCAGACATTAATAAATATTTCAGTGTTTTAGAATAAGGTAGTGTTTTTCTTTTCTTTTTTTTTTTTTTTCCTATAAGTGTTTTTATATCTTGAATTGTAATATATCATTCTCTAATGAAGACATTTCCCATACAATTAAATCTCCAACTTGGGCAGCAATTTCTAAAATATCACTAACTTTTATAGGAAATACAGAAAGGCTGTATATTTTTTAGAATCTGAATAACTGTATATTTTGTAAGTAAGAATGAGAAGGACTTCATGAGTGAAATAACAAATTTGGATTAGAGAAAAAAAATTTCGAGAAATGAAATTCTTTAAATCCTAAATTTATTTGGCAAGATATCTTTCACTATTCGGCAAGATATCTCTAAATATTCGACCGAAGTATTTGGTCAACAAGCCTTCAATATTCGGGCAACCGAATATTCGGCAAAAGGGCCGAATACTGAATAGTGGTTGAATATTCGTCCCATCCCTAGATAAAAGACTGCCTGCTGCCTCAATTTTTACACCCATGTCCAAGCTTGTATAAAACCAAAAACTTCTTGCACATATAAAAATTGGGTCAAAACTTTCTGCAAATTAATTTAATGTTTAATAAAAATTATGTGCTATATTATTTTGACATGGATGAAATTCGTGTTTTTTGCGTGGTCATTGCACGAAATTTGTGTTTTTTGCGAGATTGTTGCACAAAATTTGCATTTTTTGCAAGGTCTTTGAACTAAATTCACAATTTTTTGCACAGTCTTTTGTTGAAATAGAGTATTTTAAGCGGTTGAAATGCACACGTTTTTATGAGATTTTTTGTTGAAATTTGCAATCTTTTCAAGATCTTTTGACGAAATTCGTATTTTTCTCATCATCCTTTGGCAATTTTTTGCTATCTTTTGACAAAATTTGTGTTTTTTCGTGACCCTTTGACAATATTTCACGCTTTCTCTGCTTTACTTTCACTAAATTCGTATGTTTTCGTTGATATTTTGACGAAATAGAAGATTTTTTTCTGCAAACGATCGGCGAGATTGATTTTTTATGACAACTATTTGTCAAAATTAGTTATTTTTAGTGTCCAAAATTTCGGATTGATGAATCTTTCAAGTTTTCGGCATCAAATGCCTTACATTTTTTTTGAAAATTCTTAAATCAGTCTTGCTTTAATTATGCACTAACAGCAGAACAGGGGAATTCGTACACAAAATTGAGGGAATATTTTTAATTTTTGGGCAGTGAAAAAAGTTATAAAAATTGTTTCTTTCCTAAAATTTTCTGCACATGGTATGCATGCGTGTGTTTATATTATGCAACTTTGCCTATGTCTATGACTATGTCGAAGTACTTTTAAACTCTCCAAGTTTTTTGTAGGACTTGAAAGTGTTTTTATTTTACCTTTTATATTCATCCATTCTAAGTTGAGATTTTGATTGCAGCATTCTACTGCTAAAAGATTTTTTTTTGTTGTTGTTATATTAATATTTAATTTTGCTGCAGTTATGAAAATGAGGATTTTAATGAATTGATTTAATACAGTAATTATTGTAGTATATTACTTTCCTTAATAAAATTGGGTGTAAATTCAAACCACTCTTTTTTATTTAAACGAAGTGCAACCCGTCGGAATTTGGCAAAAGAAAATCTTTAAGAAAGAACTGCTTCATTGGTTTATAATGTATCTACAGAATTAGTTACAGTAAAAAATACATCTTTTATTGGTCAGTCTAACTCTCAAGTAAATATTATTTTATTTAAAGCTAAAATTAACAAAATACTATAAAACTCACTTATTCAGATTATTAAACAAAACTGAAATTCACCGGATTTTATAACAGACGATATTTTAAAAATAGTATAAGCTTTTTTTTATTTTTTTTTTATTTTTTTTTTATTTTTCAATTTTAAAAGAAAATGGAGTGATTCTGTTGCCACAATTACAAAATTAGTATTAAAAATTATATAAAAACAAATTGAGATACAGTTTTGAAACAAATTGCATTTAAAAGTACATTTTTTTTCTTTATACGATGGTGTAAAAATTAAATGCACAATGTTTAGAAGTGTAAAATTTGCAGTATTAAAAATTGCAAAAACGAAATTGGATGAAAAAGTGTTGTGCATTTTAATTTCTTTCTTCCTTCCTTTTTTTTTTTTTTTTTTTTCTTCTAATTTAAAAAGAAAATGGAGTGAGTCTGTTGAACAATTACAAAACTGGTTCTAAAAACTATAAAAAAAATTAATATCTCAAAAATAAATTGAGGTACAATTTTCAAACAAATTGCATTTAAAAGTATACATTTTTTTCTCAATACGATGGTGTAAAAATTAAAAATGTGCAATGTTTAGAAGTGTAAAAAAAATTTTAGCAAAAATTGCAAAACTGAAATTGCAGGGAAAAGTGTTGCCATGCGCAAAATGACATATGCGTTATGCACAAATACGTTTGGTCTTTCTAATAATAGATGAGTTTCATTCTACTTTTGGTAAATAATCTGCACTACTTACTACTAGCTTCAAAAGTTTTAATAACTGAAAAATATGCTGATTAAATTAAAATGAACAACATTTAATTGATTTTGTGTATTTTAGATAAAATTTACTTTTTTCATTTAGTCAATGGTACAAAATCTTTACACTGGTGTCAAGTGATTTTGGCTTAAAAACTGATGTAATTATTAGTTTAGCATATAATTAAATTTTTCAGATCTGATGGAATTAATTTACTTACGATTATAGCAAGAACACATTTATTATGTCTTACAAAATTAAAAATTATATTGTAAATTTATAAAGAATAACAGTTTCTTCCATTTCTTCCACTGTGGAGGAAACTAATTTCTTTCGACCGGTTTTTTCCACTGCAGAAGAAACTTGCCAACCCTGCTTTGTATTGTATCTTTTGAGACATTGATGCCAAGATTATTTTTGATTTCTCTTAAAGACATATTTTTAATCTAAATCTTCAAATTATTTTATTAATTTGAATATTTGCAATACATGCCTGTCCATATGTGGTTTTCTGGGTGATATTGTCATTGCTTGCAAGTATTCTATACAGTGTTGAATTCAGACACTTTTCTTCAGAAAGGATTTTATGGCTCTGGAGGGATATTGTAGGATTCTTTGGGGGAGCGAGGGGGTTAATACCTTTATACTACTGAAAACATAAATTCTCAAATCTTCAAGGCGGTATTCTAATTGCTCCAGGAAGAGGGGGGATGCCACCCCCTGAAATGAACACTGATTCAATATATCCTTTATTATGAACAATTTAATATTCTAACAATTTCCATATTTCACTTTTTATAATTATTATTTATTTAAAGATAAATCTCTTTAAAATTTTCTCTTTTATAAATTTTATAGTTTTTAATTTTTAAATAATAAAAAATCATTATTTGTTATTATACTGCTCAGAAAAATGATTTGTTATTTGGTTGAAATCAATCCAGATTATGTTAACATTTGCATTAAGTACTTAAAATTTTGAGACAGTGATTTTTTAAGAAAAATATAATTTTTTTTTTAAAGAAATTATGCTCATGGAACTGTTATTATGTATCTAATATGTTTCATTTCATCTATATTTTGAAATTTCATATGTTTTTCCTTCCAATTTTATTATATTTTAGTGTATCCTAAGCTTTTGAGACAATTTTTCAAATATGTTAAATAAATATATTTGCTTTTGATTGAACAGTACTTTCATTTGTGTTTTGTTGTAAAAATTTTATAATTATAATTTTTTTATTTTTATTTTTAGAATGCTGCACATCTCTCTAAGAAACAGAAAAGTATGAATATATCTACAAGAAATATGACTGTGTCTACAAAAAATGTGAATGCCACTACAAGAAGTATTAATATCGCTACAAAAAATATGAATGCTTCTACAAGAAGTATGAATGCTTCTACAAGAAGTATGAATGCTTCTACAAGAAGTATGAATGTGTCTGCAAGAAATATAAATGTGCCTACAAGAAATACGAATGTGTCTGCAAGAAATATGAATGTGTCTGCAAGAAATACGAATGTGTCTGCAAGAAATACGAATGTGTCTGCAAGAAATACGAATGTGTCTGCAAGAAATACGAATGTGTCTACAAGAAATACGAATGTGTCTACAAGAAATACGAATGTGTCTGCAAGAAATATGAATGTGTCTACAAAAACTTTGAATGTACCTAGACAAAATATACCAAATGTGAATAATTATTTAAAAAATATTCAACCTGCTAATTCTTTTCAGAGAACTAATTCAACCACTCAAAATTTCCTTGCACCTTGTAATAGAACTAAAGCTACAGAATTACCTTTTAACAGACATCAAAATCTTAAAGCTAATTCTAATGTAGTGCTTAATAGACAAACTCCAAACGTTTCTGTTATGGCCAAGCAGCCGATTTCCCAGCAGCAGCATTTTAAACCGATTCGTTCATCAAATTCTGTTCAATATTTGAATAATACAAAAACTTCTCCTAATAGTCAGCTATTAAAAACAGTTCAGCAAAGTTCAACTAAAAACAAAAGCAGTGTAAACTTAAATCATGCAACACAATCCAGTTCAATGCTGGTTAATATTAAAAAACCAAATCAACCCTTAGTTTCTAATGCCAAAACAAGCTTGATGAAGAAGGGCATATCATGTCCTGCAAAAACTCAAAATAGTCCAGAAAAATTACCTCCATCTTTATTAAATTCACTTCAAAAAAGTGGTATAAGTGTCAGTTCTTTACAAAAATGTGGTATATCAGTGACAAATGTTGGCAGTGATTCAAAAAACGATTCAGAACTTCTTAATAGACAAGCTACTGTTTTACCACAACGTAATTTAAACTATGCAAAATTTTCTGTAAAAGAAAAGGATGCTAAAATTAATATAGTTCCTCAAGCAAGTAATGTACCTCAGGTCCAAAATAATATTATTAAATCTAACAGCTTATGTCAAGCTACTGTAAGAGGTAATAAAAGAAAGCTTCCACCAACTGACACAGGTATTCCAAATAAATCAATATGCATTCGAAAACCAAATTCCTTGTCTGCAAATATGTCATTGAGTTCTAATTGTAATTCTGTACCAAAAATTGCCTCTGTAAATAAGACATTTGAAAAATCTCAAAATAAAACTTTCGTTGGAACTCCAAATTCTCTCATAAAAAGCATTCCTTCTCGGAATCAACATAATGTTAAAGAAATAAAAGTATGGCCATCTAAATCTGTATCACCTGCAGTTTTGCCTACTAAAGTTGTACCCATTGTTAAGAATCCCCAAATAATACCAAGGGAAAATATTAAGACTGTAAATCAGAAGTATGATATTTTAAAAAATGTATCACTACCTTCAAATCCCCAAAAGCAACTAGTCTCTTCGTCTGTTGTTAATAAGAATACAGTAAACAGTTATTCTAAGCCAAAAGTGCAGGTTCCTGTTATTAATTCTAAGAGTATAGTAATGAATTCTGCTGCATCTTCAACCAACACTCCTTTTCTCAATTCATCGCTTTCAGTCACTGTTGTGAATCCCGATAAGAAATTTGATTTATGCTCAAAAAACAGTCAACCTGTTGTTTCTTCTTCCATGGTGGAAACAAAACTGTCCCAATCAAAGGTTACTAACTATTTAACTCGTAAAAACCAACCATTAAGTACTAATCGCAAAAGTATTGATCTTACTAACAGAGATGCACTATTAAGTTTACTGGCTTTGTGTGAACCAGAAGATTCTACTGATGCAAAGGATACTAAAGTAAAAAATGCTAAAGCATCAGATAATAAAATTACTGAAGGGAAAAATGTCAAACCAAGTATTTCTAAGGATTCTAAAGAGACAAATATCGAACCAATAGTGATTTCTGATGACAGTGAAAATGAGTCTTCTGTAACTCCTAAAGAGAGTACTAAAACAGCTAACATTTCTCCTAAATTCACGATAAAGTTGAAAGAAGTATATAAAACAATTAGATATTGGCCTAAACCTGTAGTTTTATTGGAAAGAATTAAAGACCTTGATAAGCATATTGTCTCAAATATTTCTTTATCTAAACCAGTTACTAGAAAGACTGATATATCAAAATCTAAAAAGAAGCTCCCTGTTAAGTCCAAAACAGCCAAGAAAAAGCAAGGGAAAAATGGAAAAAAAGTATCTCAAAACTTAAAAAATGATTGTCAAGTTATTGTCCCACAATATAAAAATAGTGCTATCACCTTATCAGATGTTATGAAATATGTGGATGAAGATTTTAACTTGCTACCAGTTGAAAATTCTTGCACATTATTATCAGAAAATAAAATCATCTTGCCAGACACAATAAATGATGATAGTTCAAAAACAGCTCAAAATTCTTTGGCATTATTATCAAATAATGAAATTAGTTTTTCAAAAACTGTAAATGATGATAATTTAGAAGCAATTGAAAATTCTGTGACATCAAACAATATTACTTTAAATGACAGCAATCATATCAGTTTTTCAGAAACTGTAAATGATGATGATAAGTTTAAAACAGTTGAAAATTCTGTGACATCAAGCAGTAAAATTAGTTTAATGGATACTTTAAATGACAGTAATTGTTTAGAACCAGCTGAAAATTTTGTGACATTATCAAATGATACAAACACTTTATCAGATATTGTAAATGACAATAGTAGCTTAAAACCAGTTGAAAATTCTGTAGTACAGTTTTCAAATAATAAAATAAATTTGTCAGAAATTGTAGGTGATGATGATAGTCTAAAACCAGTTGAAAATGCAGTGATATCAAACAATACAAATACTTTATCAGACACAGTAAATGACAATAATAGCTTAGTTGAAAATTCTGTGACTCAGTTTTCAAATAATGAAATCACTTTGTCAGAAGCTGTAGATAATGATGTTAGTTTAAATCCAGCTGAAAATTCTTCGACATTATCAAACAATACAAACACTTTACTAGAGATTGTAAATGATAATGATAACTTAAAACCAATTGAAAGTTCTGTGTCACAATTTTCAAATAATAAAATCACTTTGTCAGAAGCTGTATGTGATGATAGTCTAAAACTAGTTGAAAAATCTATGACATTATCAAACAATATAAACACTTTACCAGAGACTGTAAATGACAATAACTTAACACCAGTTGAAAATTCTGAGGCACAATTTTCAAATAATAAAATCACTTTGTCAGGAGCTGTAGGTGATGATGATAGTTTAAAACCAGTTGAAAATTCGTTGACATTATCAAACAGTGCAAACACTTTACTAGAGACTGTAAATGATAATGATAACTTAAAATCAGTTGAATGTTCTGTGTCACTACTTTCAAATAATAAAATCACTTTGTCAGAAGCTGTAGGTGATGATGATAGTCTAAAATCACTTGAAAATTCTTCGACATTATCAAACAATATAAATGCTTTATCAGAAACTGTAAATGACAGTAATAACTTAAAAACAGTTGAAAGTTCTGTGGCAAAGTTTTTAAATAATAAAACTGCTTTACCAGAAACTGGAAATGAGGATGTCAATTTGAAAAATTTTGCCACATTATCCTCTAATCCTGAAATCATTATATCAAAAACAGAAAATGAAGATGCTAGTATAAAATTAGTTGAAAATTCTGTGACATCATCAGATGGAATATCTGTATCTAAAGCTAAAAATGAGAAAGGTAGCCTAAAACCAGTTGAAAAATCTGTCACATTAATGCCCAATAAGAAATTTCCTTTATTTGACGTAGTAAATGACAATATTAGTTTAACACCGGTTGAAGTTTCTGTGGTACAGCTTTCAAATGACAAAATTACTTTATCAGAAGTTGAGAATGAGAATATTAGTCTAAATCCTGATAATAATTCTGTAACACTATCATCAAATAATATAGTTGTATTAGAAGTAAAAAATAAAGATGCTAGTGTAAAACCAGAGGAAAATTCTGTGATATTAATATCAAATGAAAAATCCATATTATCGGACATGGTAAATGACAATGCTAGTTTAGAGCCAGTTGGAAATTCCATGGCACAATTAACAAAGGCAAATGTAATGTTATCAGACTCTGTAAATGAGGATGTCATACTAAAAACAATAGGAATTTCCATGGGACAGTTATCGAGTAACAGTGTATCTTTATCAGAAGTTATAAATGATGATGTTAGTCTAAAACCAGTTGAAAATACTGCTGAACTGTTATCTGATAATAGTATGACTATATTAGATGAATTAAGTGATACTCTCAGTTTAAAATCTATGAAAGGTGTTAAATCCACACTATCAGAAGATGTGCTTATTAAATCAGCTAATATGAATGAAGATGATTTTGCAAGTGATGTTTCTGCTGCAGAAAAGCTTTTCTATGATACAGCTAAGTTTGATTCTTTTGAAATGGTAAAAAGTTTGTTAACTTCCACAATAGAAATTGTGGAAACTATTGATACAATGGTGAGTGATATTTCTGTTAATGGAAATAAAATCTTTGAAAATAATGGAATGAGTTCAGAATCATGCGAAGACTTTATTGGAACAATAAATGGAATATGTTCAGATCTTTTGTCACCTGAAAGTATGTGTAAACAAACAACTGAAGACCAAATTTCACTTATTCACAACAAAAATGAAAATATCCAAGTTACTACTTTTATTTCAGAAGATTCATCTGCAATATCTTCAGATTTACAAACAGAACTTTATAATGATAATGCTAACTATTCTGCTGAACAGTCAGCTGTGTCAATTTTTATATATGATATACTCAAAAAAGTTGAATCAATGTTAGCTGATGATGAAACCATCACAGAAGTGCAATGTAAAACATCTGATAATGCAATGGATACTTCTGAAGTCACACCAGTTTCATGCCAAAAGTTTGATTCTCTTATAAATCATGGATTATTGCTTATTGATGATAAAACTAATTGTTCTGCTGATAGTATCATTCACAATATTTTATCATCTGAAAATGAACTGCATGCTGGACATTCAGAAAATAAGACAGATTATAAGCAGAATTTATCATCAACAAAGGTTCAAGAAATTTCTGATAATACCATAATAATTTATGACATTGCTGAAAACTTATCTGATAAGCATGTGAAACCCTCTCTTTTTGATGACGAATGTGATGTAGATAATTTGAATTATGGAAATAATAAAGATGATCTGAATGTCACATTGAATGAAGCCCATAATGATCAGGTATCTTTAGCTTTGAGTGCATTTTTATGTTTGTGATTTTTTATTTTATAGCTTAATGGGATTTAATTAGATTAATTAACTACATTTCTCATTATTTTTAAACATGTAATTGGTGTAAAAAATATTTTACATTAAAATAAATTTGCAATGTTATTAATACTTATGATTGAAGTTACTTTTTTTTTCTTTCAAAATTCCATTTTTACTATCATTTTAAGGAATTTAAACTACAGTTTTATTTATATTAATCTAAAATTTATATACTTTTGTATATTTTAAATAGAAAGTCACAAGTTTTGATTGTTCTATCTTCTTTGATATATTTAGTTTAGTCTTTAAATAATTTTGTTCTTCTTTCTTTTTTTGTACAGTTTTGAGAAAGTAAATTATTCTTTTGCTTATGCCCATTAAAAGTTTGTTGAAGAATGCTTTCTACTTTATACATAATTTTTTAACATGATATAGAAATATTTCACTATCTTTAAAATGTTTTGAGGAAATATTTATTAAATCAAAGATCTTGTATTTATGGGTCATTCTCTGATAAAGGGAAATTTTTATGTCCTTGGCTAAAAAGTGTGAATTAATCAAATCAGCTATGAATGTTTGCTTTTTTTGTGAACATTTCTGTTTGAATACTACATTGTGCACTAGTTTAAATATGAAAAAAAAAAAAAATTCAATATCGAAACAAGTTGGAAATTGCACATGAAGCGTAGCAAATTAGGTGCGTTCGTACGATAACGAAGTTTTAAAAATATTACTTTCATGTATCAATCTCATAAAATTATAAATAGTGAATTACAATTAAAACGCTCATCAAACAATGTTATCCCTATACCATTATGTAATGGAATACTTTTGTGTGGCCTTGTAAATCAATAACAAATGTTCTTTGCACCACAAATAATTATGTAAGATGTATATTATAATATGTACTTTATAGTCGCATATAAATTTTATTAAGTTCGCATGAGTGTAATATGATTAAAATGCATTTGAAACATTTTTTCCTATTGACCGTAATGTAACGGAATACTTTTGATTGTCCCTGTAATTGATCTATGCATCCGATTTTCATAAAATTTGGAATAACTCGACAAAATTATGTAATAATTATGCATTTTAAATTTCAAATGTATAGAATATATTTGAAACTTTTTCCCCATTGACCATAATGTAATTGAATACTTTTGATTGCCCCTGTAATTGATCTATGCACACGATTATCAAAAAATTTGAAATAACTCGACAGAATTATGTAATAATTGCGTATTTTAAATTTCAAATGATTAAAATGCATTTGAAACTTTTTTCCCCATTGACCATAATGTAATGGAATACTTTTGATTGTCCCTGTAATTGATCTATGCATCCGAGTTTCATAAAATTTGAAATGACTCTACAAAATTATGTAATAATTATGTATTTTAAATTTCAAACGATTCGGTTGGGTAGTTTTTGCGTTGTTATATGTGGACAGACAGATGGACGGACTGAATGACCACTATAGGTGCTACGTATTATATAATTACGAACGCACCTAAAAAGCTGTAAATTTGCAAATGTCATTACCATGGCTTGTCCCAAAATTCAAATTTTTTAATTCAAACCCTTATTGTTATGTTAAGATTTGGAAAGCTTTAGAACAAATATAACGATTATATGGGTATATTTGATGTTTTTACTTTTTATACATTTAACGCCTTATACAAAACAGAAAACATTTTTATTAATTATATTATACTTATTTAAAATTTGTTGCTAGCATTAACTGTCAATACCATGCTCCACAGTAAATTCTTCATTTAATTTTCCTCTATATGTTATTTTTATATGGAAATTCTCTTAGATTGTATAGTTCCACATTTTCTTACGAGCTGTAGTATCTATTTTTAATTAATTATGCAAGAACTGCTTCAATTTATGGATTTTGTTCCAAAATTACAGTCTGTGTACTTAAAACATGTGTCATTACCAAGCTCCCAGTGTTCTCGCTGTCGCTCGCCAATGTGGCAAATCGCGACTAAATTCTTCATTTGGCGAGGAAACAAGCGATTAGATTCGCCAAATTGCTAGTGCTTTTTCTTTTTTTTCTTTTACATTTTTCATACTTATGCATTATATGTATATATAATATATAGTATCAATTCATCATGAAAAAATTGCAGCACCATTGGCGCTTTAAGCAGCTCATGTATAATGCTACAAGTTATATTTCACATTATGCAATGAAAGTTCAAAATTTTCAAGGAAAGAGTGTATGTCAAAAACGTAAACAATTAAAGGTAAACAATTTAATTCTTCATCGTTAATTGTTTATCTTTTTGACATACACTCTTTCCTTGAAAATTTTGAACTTTCATTGCATAATGTGAAATACATATAAATATATATCAATACAAAAAACCCTGAACGGGTTAAAAGCTTGTGACGCAGCACTTTATCTTACATCTCTAAGAATTTTAAATTTGGGACTTAAAACTAATGATATCAAAATTTATGTGACGCTATGCTATTAATATATATATATATATATATATATATATATATATATATATATATATATATATACAGGGTGTCCGAAAAGTCTGGAAACGGTCGAATAACTTGAGAAATACATATGAGATTGAAAAACGTAAATATACGTGTTAAATATTTTTAAATAAGCTACTCAGTGATACCAAATTTGACCTTCGTAACCGACCCCCTGGGGGTCAGAGGGGGTCCAACTTTGAAATCTTAAATTATAACCCCCATTTTTTATTGCAGATTTGGATTCTATGGACAAAAATACGCAACTTTTGTATTTGATGTTTATTTCGAATCCTCGTTTATCACGGTGTATTCGAGCATATTAAATCGATACATTTTTCGGCTTTTCCAACGGGATTTTCCCTAATCGAAACTAATTGGGGAGAATTTATGACATCAAATTCCTCGTCTTTTGCAAGAATAGCGTTTCCTGAAAATCACCGGTGCCGATTATTTCGATAGTACTACACACAGTTAAAAATTTGACCCATTTGCTGTAGCGTCACTCCACAGCTTTTATAGAATATCTGTTTCATGACCAATGAGAATGTTCCATAACATAGTAAAGTACACTGTAAAAAATTGACACTTTTGCTGCATCGCCACTACACCACTTTTATAGGAAACGATTACTTTACTGTGTTATGGAGCACTCTCATTGGTCACAAAAGAGATATTCTATAATAGCTGTGGAGTGACGCTGCAGCAAATGGGTCAGATTTTTAACAGTGTAGCACTATTGAAATAATCACCACGGGTGATTTTCAGGAAACGCTATTTCTGCAAAAGACGGGGAATTTGACGTCAAAAATTCTGCCCAATCAGTTTCGATTAGGGAAAATCCCGTTGGAAAAGCGGGAATATGTATCGATTTAATATGCTCGATTACACCGTGATAAACGAAGATTTGAAATAAACATCAAATACAAAAGTTACGTATTTTTGTCCGTAGAATCCAAATCTGCAATAAAAAATGGGGGTTATAATTTAAGATTTCAAAGTTGGACCCCCTCTGACCCCCAGGGGGTCGGTTTCGAAGGTCAAATTTGGTATCACTGAGTAGCTTATTTAAAAATATTTAACACGTATATTTACGTTTTTCAATCTCATATGTATTTCTCGAATTATTCGGCCGTTTCCAGACTTTTCGGACACCCTGTATATATATATTAAAATTTATTCATTAATGCTTTATCATTTACATCTTTCATAATTTCGAAATATGACTCTTAAAAGTTATGATATCAAAATTTAAGTGACGCCTTGATGAGACTTTAAAAGATGTTTTAAAATTCCATTTATTTATTTATTATCTAAATGCATTTACATATCTAAACAATACTTTTCATTTTCTAATACACTGTTAAATACATCACTTTCACTGAATATATATAATGCACTGAAATGTTTTATTTGAATAAATTGGCTTATCTTTTGTGCTACGCTATCCAAAATCAAAAGTAACATTTAAATAAATATTTTTGCACCATTGTATCTAAACTAAATTAAATATCTGCAAATAGATACAATGACGCAAAAATATTTATTTAAATGTTACTTTTGATTTTGGATAGCGTAGCACAAAAGATAAGCCAATTTATTCAAATAAAACATTTCAGTGCATTATATATATTCAGTGAAAGTGATGTATTTAACAGTGTATTGGAAAATGAAAAGTATTGTTTAGATATGTAAATGTATTTAGATAATAAATAAATAAATAAATGGAATTTTAAAACATCGTTTAAAGTCTCATCAAGGAGTCACTTAAATTTTGATATCATAACTTTTAAGATTCATATTTCGAAATTATGAAAGATGTAAATGATAAAGCATTAATGAATAAATTTTAATATATATATATCCTGTCAAAAACATTAATGTGAAAGAATGCCAAGTTCGTTAAAGGTTTTGCTAATAAAAGAAGTGAGATCTAACTGCAAACCAAATTCTTTCGTAGCTCCTTAAATCATAACTCCTGTCATGCATAATATTATTCAATTGCTTAAAATGATTTGTTATGTTACTTGTTATTCAATAGAGCGACTTAGCAAGTTTTCTCTTATTCAATTTTTTCTATTTAGTTGATCCCTTCTTTAACTTATCAGTACCTTAACTTCAATATACTTATTCGAACACTCGATTGACTAGATCTTTGCCAATCAGCTTCTAGATTAAATTATACTCCGAATCAAAGATTAAAGTTGGTAGCTGAAAACTTGCCAAGTCGCTCTATTGAATAACAAGTAACATACCAAATCATTTTAAGCAATTGAATAATATTATGCATGACAGGAGTTATGATTTAAGGAGCTACGAAAGGATTTGGTTTGCAGTTAGATCTCACTTCTTTTATTAGCAAAACCTTTAACGAACTTGGCATTCTTTCACATTCATGTTTTTGACAGGATATGATTATTTTTTGTCAAATCACTTCTTTTATGAGCAAAACCTTTAACGAACTTGGCATTTTTTCACATTCATGTTTTTGATAGGATATCATTATTTTTTGTCAAATAAGTAGGTATTTGTTTTCTTTTTGAAATAAATAGGCTTAATATTAAATTAGCTTTATTTAATATTAATTAATCTTTCAGCTTTTTCCTGCATTTATTCACTGTTTTTTTCAGTCAAATTTAAAAATTTAACATTAGGACTGCTTATGCTCCTTTAAATTCCTCTAATAAGGATGTTTCTATTACGTGATTGGGTACTACTTGATTATTTTGTCGACCAAAAATGTTTGTAGCCAACTTGGCAAAATATCGCTATATTGACGACAAAAATTACGCACCAAAAGTCATGGTAACATGGTGCTATTTCTGGTATTTTGTCAAATTGCCATAGATTACTATTGTAATCTGGTAATTTAACCAATAATTTTGTTAGAACAAGTACTGTCGCTATCACTTTGGCATCTTTTTTTTTGTTTAAATCGGTTCGCTAACTACCCAAGATAGCTTAAATATTGCTATTTACAAAGTTTTTACGCTTACAAAGTTAAACGCTTTCGCGCATTTTAACCCCTTTTAAATTTTGTATTTGTTAACAAATGTTCTTAGGAATCATTTATATCTTATAATTAATGAACATGCCAAATTTTATGTTTTTAAGCCCTTAACATACAGAAATCGCATTTTTAGAACGCTTTTTGCTCTTTTACCCCCTTTGGATTAGTGGAATCGACATATAGCCTATATTGGTGCAAGGACTATCACCATCATTTTCATATCATTACTTTTAAGATCGGTTTGTTGTTTGCTGAAATTGCTTAAAAATCCCAATTTAGACCATTTTTAGAACGCTTTTCGCACATTTTCACCCTTTTTGAATTCCGTATTTTTTTTATCAAATACCCTTAGAGATCATTTATCCTTACTAATATTATAAATCGGAAAGTGAGTTTGTTTGTTTGTTTGTTTGTTCCGCTTTCACGCCCTAACTACTGAACCGATTGCTTTGAAATTTTGCAGACGTAAAGTTAGAAGTCCGGATTAAATATTAGGGTACTTTTTATCAAGGAAAAAATTGATATTCCCGAGGGAAAACAAAAATATAGTTTGCTTGATGGATGGATTGGAGATGGCGCTGTGTGTCGTTTAAAACAAGATAAAATATTGCAAACGAATATGAACATGTAAATTTAGAAGCTAAATGATACGATAATGAATCCCCGAAAATGAGGAATTCCCGAGGGATGACGTACAATTTGTTTTATCGTCTAAACTGTTTTTTTACATCTACTTATATATTGCAAAAGAATATGAACATGTAAATTTAGAAGCTAAATGATACGATAATGAATTCTCGAAAATGAGGAATTCCCGAGGGATGACGTACTATTTGTTTTATCGTCTAAAATGTTTTTTTTTACATCTACTTATCCTGAAATAACTATAAGTCAACGAATTACTAATTGGTATAAGTATTAGTTACGTTATTTAGTTCTTGAGGTATGCGATAGATGGCGCTGGGTGTTTTTAAAACGTGGTAACGATGTGCAGTAGCTGTATAATAGTTAGGTTAGGTTAGTTTAGTGTTTTTTCTAGGTAGATATCTAAAGTAGTTATTGTTTTTTTTATAGGTAATTACGTCGCTTTGTTCGTCGTTTAGATTGTTATAGTTTAGTTTGGGATTTTAGTTTAGGTTTATAGTTTACTCATATTTTCACAATGTCTCGCAAACGTAAATCTAATTTGTCGAGCACCTCATCTAAAGCTCGGGCAATGAAAATTGCCCGATCTCAAGAATCGTCACTCCATGCTGAATTAAGAAGGCGCGAACAAGCAGAGCGTCAGGCTGCTTCGAGAGCTGCTGAGCTACCATCTCAGCGCCAGCAAAGACTTGAGGAGCAAGCCGCTCGCCAAGTTTCTTTGATGGCTTCTGAGAACGATATTCGTACTCAAATCCGTTTATCGCAACAGGCTCAACGTCAGCATGGTCAGCTCTATGTAGCGTGTTCCCGGGTTTCCAGTGCCCAAAATCTGCATGTTTTTTCTCCACAAGGGAAAACGTATAATATAGTGTACCATTCAGTTTTGGTTTAACAACTAATCGTATCCAGCGTTACATTGCGCTTCTTACATTTTTCCGTGGAAATGAGAAGTTTTCTTATAGTTGTGCTTTATACCGCAATATAACCGAATTCCATGCGGGCAAAGCCGCGGGCGGAAAGCTAGTATCTTATAAATAATTAACATGCCAAATCGTATAGTTCTAGGTCCTTCAGTAACACAAAAGTTGCATTTTTAGAATGTTTTTTGCTTATTCACCCTCTTTTGGTTAATCGTATACGCATTAAATATAGCCTATGTTTGAACCGGGGCGAATACCATCATTTTGGTATCATTAATTTTGAAATCGGTTCGGTGGTTTCAGAGATTAGCCCCGATACTCGCCAAAAGTGTCGCCAACTTGGCACTATTTCTGATATTTCGCGAAATTCCCATAAACTCTAAAATGCCAAACTTTATGTTTTCAGTCCAGTTCCTTAATATACAGACATCGCATTTTTAGAATGTTTTTTGCTCTTTTACCTCGTTGGGGTTAGTGTAATCGACATAAGATATATTCTATGTTGGAGCAAACACTGTCATCATCATTTTGATATCATTACTTTTAAGATCGGTTTGTTGTTTGCTGAGATTGTTTTAAAATTGGTATTTCGAACTTTTTTAGAACGCTCTTCGCGGATTTTCATCCATTTAAATTTGATATTTTTTAGCAAATGTCATTAGTGGTCATTTATATCTTATAAATAATTAACATGCCAAATTTTGTGCTTCTAAACCCTTCAGTAAAACAAAAATCACATTTTTAGAATGTTTTTTGCTTCTGAACCCTCTTTTGGCTGGTGGCACAGACATAAGATATAGTCTATGTTTGAACCGGGGCGAATACCATCATTTTGGTACCATTACTTTTAAAATCGGTTCGGTAGTTTCTGAGATTAGCCCTGATGCTCGCCAAAAGTGACGCCAACTTCGCACTATTTCTGGTATTTTGTGAAATTCTCATAAACTTCCATTGTAATCCAATAATTTATCCTCTAACCAACCATTAATATTTAATTAATGGTTATTTCTGATTTTTTCCTATTTATAGATCCAATAACCTACCTCCACACCAAATTTCAACTTCCTAAGTCACCTGGAAGTAGTCAAACATTTCTATGAGTGAGTCAGTGGTAAAAACAGTGGTTTTCAAATGTCAACTTCTCGTGAACGGTAAAAGATTTTTTTAAAAATTTTTAGGATTCGGAAATTAGAAGATGGTCTTACACGACACAAAAAATTGCAAGTGTGTAGGTCAAATAGAATTTAAGTTATTGAGGGGTCAAAAGTGGCTTGAAATGGTTCGGGTAATATAACCCACGGCCGGTGTGTCGCCTTTTACTTTGTGAACTTGGCTGACACACTGCCGTGTGTCTAGATATATATATATTAATAGCATAGCGTCACATAAATTTTGATATCATTAGTTTTAAGTCCCAAATTTAAAATTCTTAGAGATGTAAGATAAAGTGCTGCGTCACAAGCTTTTAACCCGTTCAGGGTTTTTTGTATTGATATCATTGCTTTTTTTTAGGTTAATGATAAAAACAAAAAATTAAAGACTAATGCAAAAAATTCATATTCACGATTCATTTACCTTTAATTACCCCTCCCCCATCTACTTAAAAAAAAGATATTTCATATTTTATTAATGTGTGCTGTACTACTTGATTTTGTTAAAAACAACTCTGTAGTAAAATACGTTAGTAAAAGATAAGAAGGTAATGTACATTCAGCACCATACATCTCAGAAAGGGTTTTATAATCTATGCTGTATGTAATGTATCATTTCTCATTCTTGTTAACTATGTTTATTCTTTACACATGTTGATACATATACTGCAGATGGATTAAAATGATCAGGGATACAATATTCAGAATGTGCTGGAAAGTATTTCATAATCTATGCTGCATGCATGATTCTTGTTAATTATGTTTCAACTTATATATAGGTTGATAATATTGCAGATTGATTAAGACTATATGCGTTACAATATTCAGAATATGCTGGAAATGTTTCATAATCTATGTTGCACACATAACTTTTCATTCTTTTTTTTTCTTTTCTTTTTTTTTTTTCTTTTTTCTTTACACATTGATAAAATTATTGCAGATGGATGAAGGCATTTAATTAAATCAGGCTTATATTAAAATTGACAATATATATTCTAAATTAATCAATGTACCTGTCATTTGTACAAAAGAATGTCCTGATTGGTAATTGCCCCGGTGTAATTGATAATTACAATGTTCCCAGGGTAGTTACCAAGAATAAAAATTTTTTAATTAAGCAAACTTTAAATAATATTTTAATCAAAGCCTATATTTTATTGAATAGAAACATGGTGAATCATTAACCATGCTAAATTTGGTCACATCTATTGTAAACATTAAAAAGATATTTAGATTTTAGTGTTTTTTGATCAGGAATTACCCTGGTCCACCCTATAAGTTTCATACTTCAATTAGGAAAATGTTTAACTGACAAAGAAAGAAAATCAGGACTCTGTTATTTATTAAATATTTTCATTTCATATGAAACTTTCCATTCTTGGACGACTTAACTTACAAAATAAAACTAATATATTTTTATTGAACATTTCAATCACTAAGCATAAAACATGCAAAGTACGTAAATTTAAACATTTCATGTTTTTTAGATTTTAATTTTTTTTTTTTTTAACATAATTTTGTGAAAAAAGCAGACAGCTATTAAAAAATATTTCGTATTTGCTTAGGGTTTCTTGCAGTGCAATACATCAAAAGTTTTTTCTAGATTTTCAACATTGTATGTAATATTTTGATGACTTGAAAATTTTTTATTTTTTTCTCATAAATTACGTAAAATAACATTTATCCATTAAGAACCCCATTTGATTTACTAAACAGCTATAAATACAAATTCCAATTGAAATCTACCCTAAACCTGGAAAATTTAAACCAGATTCAATTGGAATTTTCAGGTGGCATTTCAAAATATATTATTTTGTCACAGGTAAAAGGGTTCTAATTAGAAGTTTGTGGTTTTTTCAATTGGGTTAAGGATAGATTTCAATAGGAATTTTCAGGTTCTGGGTAGTGCATGTTGACAGAAATTAATTTGTCTTTCTTAAACAGATTAATATTTACACTGATTTTTATTTCAGTTCAAATTGGGTTCTTGTCAATGTGTATCAGCAGAAATTATTTTTCCTTTTTCGGATCAAGTTAAGATTCTATAGAATTTTTTTTTTTTTTTTTTTTTTTTTGGGGGGGGGGGGGTTGGAGTGAGTTCAATTCAAATATAATTTTCAAGTTCTGGTCAGATTGCATTTCCGCAGAAAATATTTTGTTCTGTGCAGGGATTGGATTTAAAATATACTTTAATTGGAATTTACAGCTTCTAGTCTGTCCGTATCAATGAAAATTACATTTTCTTTCTCGTTTCAGGATATGGTTGGATAGATTTTTTTTAAGGTTCAAATCTGGTAATGGGTCGACTTGAAATGAAATTTTTAAGTTCTTGTTGAGTTACATTTCAATCTATAATATTTTGTCGCAAATAGATTGACTACTGGAGAAATTTTTTTAGTGTTTGGATTGTGTTTAGGATAGACTTCAAATGGAAATTTCCGGTTCTGGTCAATGTATGTCAAAGGAAATTATTTTGTCTTTCTTGGACAAATTTATGTTTCCATTAAATTTTTTTTTGGTTTAGATTGAGTTTCAGGTAAACTTATAGGTTTTTGTCGGTGCTTATTGGCAGAAATTATTTTTTCAATTTTGGATCAGGTTACAGTGTGATGGGATTTTTATTTTATTTTATTTATTTATTTATTTATTTATTTATTTTTGTTTCGATTTGGGTTCAATTCAAATAGAATTTTTAGGTTCTGGCCAGGTTGCGTTTCCATGAAAAAAATATTCTGTCCTGTACAGATACTGGATTACAATTCCTATGTTTTTTTTTTTGGTGGGAAGGGGGAGTTTGTATCGGGTTTAAGATTTTATTAAAATTTCCATGCTCTAGTCTGTACGTATTTACAGAATTTTTTTTTTCTAAAAATCTTGATATGGTTGGATAATTGTTTTTTTTTTTTTTTTCTGGTTTGAATCTCGATTCAGTTTGACTTGAATTGGAATTTTCAGGTTCTTGTCGAGTTGCATTTTAAGTACTAGTTTTCAATTCTGGTCAGTGGATGGGGACGGAAATTATTTTGTCTTTCTTGAACAGATTTATATTTCCTAATTTTTTTATTTTACTTTTTTTTGGGGGGAGGGGGATTGGATTGGGTTTCAGGTTAAGAGTTTGGATAGGGTTTGAGATAGACTTCTATTGGAATTTCCATGATCTGGTCAGTACATATCGACATAAATTGTTCTTTTTTTTTTCTAAAATCTTGATTTGATTGGATATTTTTTTTTTTTTTTTTGGGGGGGGGGGGGGTGAATCTGGTTTCGGATTGACTTCAAATGGAATTTTCAGGTTCTTGTCTAGTTACATTTCAAGTACAGTAGACTCCCTCAAATCCGCACTGCTTGGGACCAGAGGTTTTGCGGATTTTAGAATTTTGGGGATTTCTGGTCATTTCATTGTTTACATTTTTAAAAAAGCAATTTGAATGTAATTAATAATGAAATCAAAAGTATAATGAATGCTTACAATGTACTAAAATATTAAAATAAGTAACAAATTAAAATAATAAAAATTTAGATAATTTTTAAATGATTAAAATACTAAAAGCAAAGGTCAAGTTAATAATCAATAATGTACAATCACATATTCATTATAAAGATGAAATGTATTTTTCCTAAATTATTCAATGAAACTTGCCTCATAAAGGAACATTACTAATTCACATCAGCATCATAAAATAATGAAGCTTTATTTCAAGTTTAGCCAGACTTAATAACTAAAAAAGCTTGATTAATACATAAATATATTTGATAAGATTGTGATTACCAATGATATCAGCAATATCTTTATTTTTTCAGAAATAAATTATTCTTTCTTTATAAAAAAAAAAACATGAATTCAGTAATCTTAACAAAAATTATAAATTAAAAAATATATGGAACTGATATAAAACTATAAAAGTCAAATTTTGCACCTACATTTGAACTGAATGTTTCATTGTTTACATCTGTAAAATATGTGCGGATTTTAGAGAGTTGCGGATTTTAGGAGTGCGGATTTGAGGGAGTCTACTGTATATTATTTTGTCGTAGATAGATTGGGTTACAATTGGAATTTTTTTTTTTTTTGGGAGGGGGGGTAGTGTTTGAACTGGGTTTAAGATAGATTTCAATTGAAATTCTTGTCAGTGTATGTGGACAGAAATTATTTGGTCTTTCTTGGACAGACTTGTGTTTGCATTGTTTTTTCCTTTTCGGGTTTGGATTAGGTTTCATGTTAACTTTCAGACTCTTGTCGGTGTGTATCGGCAGAAATAATTTTCTCTTTTTCGGATTAGGTTAAGGTTCGATGGAAATTTTTTTCAAGTTTCAATCAGGTTCAATTCAAATGGAATTTTCAAGTTCTGGTCAGGTTGTGCTTTAATGGAAAATATTTTGTACTCATGGGTGCAAGTTTTCCGTCCACAGACAGAATTCCATCTATTAAAAGTTCCCGAGGACGGAAGCAGGGCGGAAAAATCTCCGACGACGGAAAATGTTTGCGAAAATGACACGTTTGTCGCCAAAAGATCGCGGAAAAAGACACGATTTTTCGTCAAAAGATTATGAATAAAAGTGATTTTTGTCAAATGATCACGGAAAAAAAACGTTATTTCTGTCAAAAAAATCACAGAAAACAGCGCTATTTCGTTTAAAAGATCGCAAAAGGACGCATTTTTCGTTTTAAAAAAAATTGCGAAATAAAGCGATTCTTGTTGACGTATCTCAAGAAAAACGCCATTTCCGTCGTAGAATCGCAAAAATGATGCTGTTTCTGTCGAGGAATCGTGGAAAAGACGCGATTTTTGTCAAAAGATCGAGGAAAAGACATTTTTCGTCAACAGATCGTGAAAAAAGACACGATTTTTTAAAAAAAATTGCTGATAATACGGGATTTTTGTCAAAAGATCGCAGAAAAATCACTATTTCTGTCAAAGGACTGCAAAAAAAAGACGCGTTTTTCGTCAAAGAATAGCAAAATAAACACGATTCCTGTCGAAGGATCGGGAAAATGACGCAGTCTCTTTCAAAGAATCGCGAAAAATACGCGATTTTTGTGAAATTATAGCTGAAAAAACGTTGTTTTTGTCAGAATTCCGGAAAAAACACAAGTTTTGTCAAAACATCGTAGAAAAGACGCGAATTTTTGTCTAAGGATCGCGAAAAAGTTGCGAATTTTTGTCAAAAGATCGTGAAAAAGTCGTGAATTTTTGTAAAAGGATCGCGGAAAGTCACGAATTTTCGTCAAAGGATTCCAAAAAACGAGTTTTTTTGGTCATAGGATCGCGATAGAGACGCGATTTTTGTCAAAGAATCGCTAAACAGACGCGATTTCTGTCAAAAGATTGTGGGAAAAAGCGAATTTTTTCAAAGGTTGATGGAAAAAAACATGATTTAAAAAAATAAAAAACGTGGGGGGGGAAGTGATTCAAAATATTTTCAGTCCTGGCAAAATTTCAAACTTGCACCCATGTTTGTACTGTATAGATACTGGGTTCCGGTTATATGGAATTTCCTTTTTCCAAGTTCAGATTAGGTTTAAGATAGACTAATTGGAATTTCCAGATTTCTGATCACATCTTTCATGATCTTTCATCTCTGGAAATTAATTTTTCTTTCCCGAATCGAGATATGGTTGGATAATTAATTAATTTATTTTTTTTGGGGGGGGGGGGGGAGGGGGGGAGTTGAATCTGGTTTCAGTTTGATTTTGAATGGAATTTTCAGGTTCTTGTTCAGTTGCATTTCAATGTATTTTATTTTGCAGCAGATATTGAGTTACTCTTGGAGGGATTTTTTTCTTTCTGGTTTTGGAGTGTATAGGATAGATTTCAATAGGAATTTTCGATTCTGGTCAATGTATGTCAATGGAAATTATTTTGTCTTTCTTGGACAAATTTATCTTTCCATTAAATTTTTGTTGGTTTAGAATGGGTTTCAGGATAACTTGTGGGTTCTTGTTGGCAAACTTGTATAAAACCAAAAACTTTCTGCAAATTAATATAATGTTGGGTGTAATTCGCATTTTTTGTGCAATTCATGGTCATCATTCGTGTTTTTTATGCGATTTATGAATGTAATTTGCATTTTTGAGCAATTTATGAACATAATTTGCAATTTTTATGCGATTAATGAATGTAATTTACATTTTACATGATTTATGGACGTAATTTACTGTATTTATGCGATTCATAAACATAATTTGCATATTTTCAGCTTTCTGTCGACGAAATTTGTGTTTTTTGATCGATTTATTGACGTTATTTGTGTTTTTATAGGATTTATGAATGTAATTCGCTTTTATTTCACAACTCTTGGACGTAATTTGCATTTTTTGCAATTTATGAATGTTATTCGTGTTTTTTTGCACAATTCATGGAAGTGATTTGCATTTTTTGAGTGATTTATGAACATAATTCACATTTTTTTGCAATTCATGAACGTAATTTGCATTTTTTGAGCGATTCAGGAATGTAATTCGCGTTTTTTATGCAAATCATGAATGCAAAACGCTATTCCCTATTTTTATGCGATTTATAAACGTAATTTGCATTTTAGCTTTCTGCTGCCAAAATTCGTATTTTTTGAGCGATTTATGAACATAATTCCCGTTTTACTACACAAATCATAGACATAATTTGCATTTTTCATACAATTTATGAACGTAATTCTCACTTTTTTACACAATTCATGGACGTAATTCACGTTTTGAGCGATTTGTGGACGTAATTCGCATTTTTTATGCAATTCGCTTTTTTTGAGCGATTCATAGACATAATTCGCTATTTTTATGCGATTAATGAATGTAATTTACATTTTACATGATTTATGGACATAATTTGCTATATTTATGCGATTCGTAGACATAATTTGCATTTTTTGAGCTTTTTGTCGACAAAATTAGCGTTTTTTGATCGATTTATTGACGTTATTTGTGTTTTTATAGGATTTATGAATTTAATTTGCTTTTTTAACCAATTCTTGGATGTAATTCGCATTTTTTGTAATTTATGAACGTTATTAGTGTTTTTTTGCACGATTCATGGAAGTGATTCACATTTTTTGAGTGATTTATGAATGTAATTCACGTTTTTATGCGATTCATGGACGTAATTTGTGTTTTTTGAGCGATTCATGAATGTAATTTGCGTTTTTTACGCATTTCATGAATGCAAAACACTATTCGCTATTTTTATGTGATTTATAGACGTAATTTGCGTTTCAGCTTTCTGCTGCCAAAATTCGTGTTTTTTGAGCGATTTATGAACATAATTCCCGTTTTACTACACGATTCTTAGACATAATTTGTGTTTTTCATACAATTTCTGAACGTAATTCTCACTTTTCTAAACAATTCATGGACGTAATTCACCTTTTTAGCGATTTGTGGACCCAATTCGCGTTTTTTATGTGATTCATGGACATAATTCGCAATTTTTATGCGATTAATGAATGTAATTTACATTTTACATGATTTATCGATGTAATTTGCTATATTTATGCTATTTGTAGACATAATTTGCATTTTTTGAGCTTTCTGTCGAAGAAATTTTGTTTTTTGATCGATTTATTGACATTATTTGTGTTTTTATAGGATTTATGAATGTAATTCGCTTTTTTTACCAATTGTTGGGCGTAATTTGCATTTTTTGTAATTTATGAATGTTATTAGTGTTTTTTTGCACGATTCATGGAAGTGATTTGCATTTTTTGAGTGATTTATGAACGTAATTTGCATTTCAGCTTTCTGCTGCCAAAATTTGTGTTTTTTGAGTGATTTATGAACATAATTCCCGTTTTACTACACGATTCATAGACATAATTTGTGTTTTTCATACAATTTCTGAACGTAATTCTCACTTTTTTAAACAATTCATGGACGTAATTCACGTTTTGAGCGATTTGTGGACCCAATTCATGTTTTTTATGTAATTTGCTTTTTTTGAGCGATTCATGGACATAATTCGCCATTTTTATGCAATTAATGAATGTAATTTACATTTTACATGATTTATGGACGTGATTTACTATATTTATGCGATTCATAGATATAATTTGCATTTTTTGAGCTTTCTATCGATGAAATTTGCGTTTTTTGATTGGTTTATTGACGTTATTTGTGTTTTTATAGGATTTATGAATGTAATTCGCTTTTTTTGCAATTTATGAACGTTATTAGTGTTTTTTTGCACAGTTCATGGAAGTGATTCTCATTTTTTGAGTGATTTATGAACATAATTCACGTTTTTATGCAATTCATGGATGTAATTTGCGTTTTTTGAGCGATTCATGAACGTAATTCACATTTTTTATGCAATTCATGAATGCAATTCGCTATTTTTATGCGTTTTATAGAGGTTATTTCCGTTTCAGTTTTCTGCCGCCAAAATTCGTGTTTTTTGAGCGATTTATGAACATAATTCATGTTTTACTACACGATTCATAGATGTAATTTGCATTTTTCATACAATTTATGAATATAACTCTCGCTTTTTTATATGATTCATGGACGTAATTCACATTTTAAGCAATTTGTGGACATAATTCCCATTTTTTATGAAATTTGCTTTTTTTTTTAGCGATTCATGGATGTAGTTCACATTTTTTATGCGATTCATGCATGTAATTCACATTTTTTATGCGATTCATGCATGGAATTCATATTTTTTATGCGATTCATGGATTGAATTAACATTTTTATTGTGGTCTTTGGACAAAATTCAAATTTTTCGCGTGGTATTTTGTCGAAATGTTGGGTTTTTTTACATGATTCTTGGTTGAGATGCACCTTTTTTTTTTTTTACGCAATTCTTTGTCGAAATAAATAAATAAAAATTGTTTCTTCATAAAATTTTCTGCACATGGCGTGCGTCTATATATTATACAACTCTGCTTGTCAGTGTGTATTCTCAGATTTTTTTTTTTTTTTTTTTTTTCAGATTGAATTAAGGTTTGATAGAATATTTCTTAGGGTTTGGATGAGGTTCAACTCAAATAGAATTTAAACAATTACATTTTAGAAATGACAAAATTAAAAAATGTAATTATTTATCGCCCATTATTAGCTGTTAGTATTTTAAAATGTTTATTTGTTAGTGTGTTAGTAACTTTACATTTTTTGAATTAAAAATTTTTAATTTCTTATATTAAATTGAATCTTATAAACATGTTTTCTTTTTAGGTATGTTATGCAATTTATTTAAATAATGGATTCAAAGTTATTTGAGGATTTTGTGTTCATCAGTAGAAACAAGGCCTGTTTTTTATAAAAAAAAGCCTTAATTATCAAACATTTTTGTAAAAGAATGTTAGAAAGAAATACTTCAATTTTGAGACAATGAATATGAAATTAAAACATCTATAGGAAAAAAAAGGGCGTAAATTTATATTTTATGAAACTCATTATAAAAGCATAGAAGTATAAGTTATTTCTTTTTAAACCAATGTTATCGTTAATATTTGGTTAAGAATTATTTGCTTAACCAGGTTTAAGTGCTTGTAAATTCTAACATTATAAAAATATATTAAGATTTTCCATTTTAGATGTCCAATTTATAAATGCAGTTTATTAATAATGCTATGTTCTAAGCTGTAAAGCTAATGCTTTTATATTTTGTTTATTGATTTCAATTACGTATTATTAACTATTACAATACTTTTGTATTCGGTTTGTGATCTGAGACAAAATTTTTCACGCTTGGATTTAAATCATCAGACTCTTAGGAAGAAAAAAAAAAAAAAAAAAATTCTATTTTGAACAGCATCTAATGCAGACTACAATGATGCGCTGTAGTACCTCCATGGCAGCAGCTAAATAACATTTTAAAATATAAACATGGAATTTCGAAATTATTAATGAAATAATAGGATGCATGAAACATGTTAAAGCTACAGTAACTAATGGATAATGAGAGCTGGGTGCATGTCAAATTACTGGATGCAGCAAACTTATGCAATGGTCTCTAAAATACATGAAATTTCTCAAAGTCGCAGTCAATAACAAATGTATGAGCACTATGCCCATATGAAAACAAACAACAAAAATTAATAGATGCAGCAAACTATGCGGTAACATGCAGATTCCCAATATCTGGAAGAAATGAGTGATACCTGAACTAAAAAAATCCAGTGACAATATTGTGAAACAAATACATTAAAACAATAACGTTTATATTAGAAAAAAAAGGGCCTAAAACTCTCACTCGCTAAAATAAAACTCGTTAAAGCAGTCCAACTACTGCATGTATAGCACTTATAGCACATGAAAACAAAACAAAAACAAAACACTCAGGCTGCAGCAAAATTGCTGTGCAACAATCCGTAAAATACACAAAATTAATTAAAAATGCAATCACTAATGCATGTTGTACAAGCACTGTGTGTACATGAAGAAAAAAAACAATGAGTGCAACTAATTTGTTTTTAAATCTCTGAAATCTTTATAGCCACAGTCACTAATGCATGTAAGAACAAATTAACTTCATTACTTTCTTTTGAATTATCAAAATAAAATACTGCTGTAATTTGTTGATAAATACTAGTTTGTTCAAAATTTCCAATAATAAGTTCACTTACTTATTTTAAAAATTGTTTAAAACCTGGATTTACTGGCCATTAAGCTAAGCTAAAAAGGCACAATTTCAAAATGAAAATTAATAGCGACAAAAATGCATAAGAAAAAGTAATAAATGCATTTTGAATAACATATTCAAGCAATTTTAATCTAAAAATTAACATCCTGGGTTATTAATCACAGAAATTAATAAATGAAATAAAAAAGCACAATTTTTACAACACTTAAAACTTAGTATTGTTAATTAATTCATATAATTATTGTTAATTTATTGTTAATTAATTCATATAATTATTGTTAATTTATTGTTAATTAATTCATATAATTATTGTTAATTTATTGTTAATTAATTCGTATAATAAGGATATCTATAAACTTAAAAACAATCTATTTTGAGAATTTTAGAATTCACAAGCACTTGGTTAAACTGTTGGTCAGTTATAAATATAATTATAAATATAGTTTGTTTACCAAAATTTAGCAATAGTTTACACATTCTGTGATAGTTTATGTTGGTTTGAAATCAAATCAACATGCTAACTAATGTATACATCACTTATACTTTTTAAATAATACTTTAATAATGAGTGTCAAAAAATATTTATTTACCTTTCTTTTTCATTATAGATGGTTTAGCTTCACGTTCGTCTCCTGGAATTGAATATTTCATGCCAACATACAGCACGAATCAATTTGTTTTGATTCGTGTACTTTGATTCACCATATTATTTTATCCAAAAAAGGGGGCCTTGTTTCTCCAAATAACACAATACCTATATTCACAGTAGTTTTAAAACCATTATTTCGCAAATTACACAACATACATGCTAAAAACAACAACAAGTGCCAAGTACAAAGCTTACCGCCAGCGAATTCGATTATGATTCAAAGCAAAACTATCCAAAGGCGTATAAATACATGGAAATCTAAAGCAATTTATTAAAAATAATTTTTGTTTGTAAACTTAAAAAAAAAATCATAAGTCAAAAGTATATTGAATATGTATAATTAAAAAATATTTTTCTATTTTTAAAAAGAATTCAAAATATTTTTTCCACAAAATGCAAAAATATCCAATGTAAGAAACGTAATATTTTCTGCTTTATGAAAAATAAAGGCAATATAAATAGAAATTTGATTTAGTATATATTTATTGAATGTTTTAAAGCACATGATAAGATGTTTTTGTAGTTTAAAAAACATTTATTGCTTCGATGCGGTTGTTTTAACTGTGACCATAACTACATAAGCCTTATCGCACCGTCTTTGTCTGCTAACCCATAGAATAACATGTAATCCGCGAGCTAATATAGTCCAATTTTCCAAGACCAATATATAACAAACTAGAGTTTTCCTAGAAACTAGGCAAGTCTTATTCACTCTATCTTAAAGAGATTCATATTATATATAAGTTTTAATAAAATCTCCCAGGCCGTTTTCTAGATCTCATTATCAGGAACAAACACCATCGATTTCGGTTTAAAAATGGTTATTGAGATCTAAAAATATATGGCACGCAGAAATGTAAAAATTTTAGGATAGGATTAGCCTGGGAATATAAGACTATATTAAAAAAATTGTACCATTCTGACCAATATTTTCTGAGTTATTAGATGGCGGCTTTTCTGATTTCCTTTGATGTTGAGTTAGCTGTATATATGAAGTTCCACATCTACCTTACGTGGATACCTTATGACGATGGTAGGCTTAAAGCTGCGTCACTTGAAGGCTGCCGCCTTCTATGATATATACATATTTTTTATATTTGTAGCAGATAATTGAAATTAGATTAATAACAGCCGTTGTCCCAGTTATAAAAACTTAGGTTATTTCAGAACTTTTGGAAAAAAACAGGGTTACATTAAAGGACCAAAGATAATTTTTTTTTTTGAGATACACGGCAAATCTATTTGGATAATACTTTTTTCATTTGATGAATGTTATTTATTTTTAATTAGCCAAATAACTAAAGTTGGTCAAATATCAGCGAGAACACTGCAAGCTCCTTATCGTTGAAATGCTTCTTCAGTAATTTAACTACAGAATCAGTTACAAAGAATGTTTGGGACTGTTTTCAGAATAAATACTCCATAAGTTTTAAATTGTTATAGTTTAGTTCTAAAATAGAGTTAACATTAAAAATGTCATTACCGTGGTCATTATCATGGTGTATTATACTTATGATTTCAAGGTCATATTAATGACAAATCTAGACATTTTTAAAAAGGTCATTGCTATTCCTTAGCAAAAATTCCCATTTCTTAAATGTCTGGTGCAATTTGAGTCAGAAATCAAGAGTTAAAATATTAGAGTCTAATCATTTTATTGAAGCCAAAGTTTCCTTTTATCTGAGAATGACCCTTATGTGCTTAATGAGCTTGATTCTTATTGTTCTAATTTATAATAAGAATCGACCAAAACAGGTTTTTAAAACAGAAATGGAAACAGAAACTGAATTTCAGGAATCCTCCTATTTTCGGCTGAAAGTGAAAATGTCCAAATTTTTTTAAGTGATGAATATATAACATAAAAATTAGGGATGCACCGAATAGTGATTTTGGCTGAATACCGAATATTCGTCCGACAGCTAAAGCGAATACCGAATATTTGGCTAGCCGATAGTAATTGTAGGGCCGAATACTGAATATTTGGCCAGTCGAATAGTAATTATTTGGCCGAATACCGAATATTCGGCTTTCCAAATACTTTTTATATTTCAAAGTTTAAAGGTATTAAAATGTTACTTTTAAAAACAATTTTACATAATATTTAATAAGAGAAACTTATATTTTGATAAACAATAGCTTTTTATAAGAGCATTCAGTATTGAAAAAAAATCTGCCTTTTTTTTTTAATTAAGAAGCATAATTGTGAGACTTTTTCAATTAGTAAAATTTTGAAATCAAAGAGAAATAATGAAAAAAATACTTAATCTCATATTTGTTCTTTTTAAATAACTCAACACAGATTATTTAAAACTTAAGTATAAATATTTTCAACTTAATTCTGAATAAAGAAATGTCTAGCTCATAGTTCTTTTCTTATGAATAGTGGCATTTTCCATCCTTCCCATCATATCATATTTTACAGAAATCAAAACATGTGAGTTGAAAATATAATTATGGTAGGTATCTTGTTTATTGTTAATGCAACAAACGAAAATAAAGTTTAACCTACAGTGAGATGAAATACAATGCATTTATGATTCAATCAGTTGATTATAATTATGGTTTCATAAGCAAAAAATTGTCTGCCTTGATAGCTATTACTAATCTCAAAAGTTTTCCTTTCTTGTTTAAGGACTTTTGGGAAAAGCAAGAAACAGATTATTTACTAAATAGAATTTAGGAACTTGCATCCGCACTCACATACTTTATTCCTAAGGAGAATCTTAATAAATCATAATTTTAATCCTTCTCATGGTTAATTTTCTTAAGTTAAACTTTACAAACAGCAAATAAATAATGTAAAAACATTCTATATTATTTAAATATGATTTTATTTCTAATTATATTAAATATATTAATAAATTGACAGTTAAAAGTGGAAATTGTGAAAAGTTTTTTAAAATGTGTTCTAAAAGGCTTTATTAAGTATTGGATTTGGCCGAATACTTTGATATTCGGCCAAACTGAATATTCGGCAGGTCGAATAATTTCATATTCGGCTTAACCGAATAGTTTCATATTCGGCCTAACCGAATATTCGGTAACATGGCCAAATAGGCCGAATACCGAATAGATACCGAATATTTGGTACATCCCTAATAAAAATACATAATTGTTAATTAACTGTACATGTATAGAGGACATTTATAACAAACAAATTATATATGTATATATGTTATCATTATATATGTAATATGTTATCAATTAAAAAAAACCCTTAACAGGATAAAAGTTTTGATGCAGCTGTTTATCTTATGGCTCTAAGAATTTTAAATATGAATTTTAAAAATAATGATATCAAATTTTGAGTGATGCCATGCTAAAAAATCCATTTTTGTATTATTTATTTCATCATTTGGGTCATCATTCCATGTCAAATCAACCAAAAAAATTCAATATTCAACCTAACCATTTCTGATTTCAATGAAACTGCCAGGGATCATTCTCTATGATGATATAAATTAGACCATATTTTTATTTTTTGTTTATCACTTTAAATTTTCATACAATTAATTATTTAAATTTTGAAAATGATCATTTTTTGACTTGTATTAATATTTTAAATTTTGAATTTCGCAAGTTCTATCAAAAGTGACTACTCATTTTAAAGTGGAGTTTATGAGGTTTAATTTGATACGCAAGTTGATTGTGCATAGTTAAAAAAAAATAAATTAATTTTTTTTAAGTTTAAAATTTAAAATTTTTTTAAATAGTCATTTTTAAAAATTTTGAAAAAAAAAATGTAAGTTTGTTAGAATGTTATAAGCTTAAAATTCTGAAATTTTTAGAGTGGGATCTCAATGGCATCAGGAGTTATGAAATAAAAGCTGAAAATTACCATACAAATCATAAATAAATAACAAAATAGATAGAATTAAATTGCTGCTTTAATAGCAATTTTTGCTGTTATTTGATAACTCCTGATTCCATTGAGATCCCACTCTAAAAATTTCAGAATTTTAGAAGCATATAATATTGCAATAAACATACAGTTTTTACTCCTCTTTGAAATGAGTGGTCATAAAATTTTCTACGTTTGATAGAACTTGAGAAATTCAAAATTAAAAACATGTAAGCAAGTTAAAAAATGATGACTTTTCAAAATTTAAATAAACTAACTATGAAATTTTTATGCAAAAAAAAAAAAAAAAAAAAAAAAAAAAATGTGCACATATATTTTTATTTATATCATCAGGCAGAACGATTCCTGAGAATCTCATCGAAATCTGAAAGGAATCAGGTTGAGTCACTGGTGGATTTGGCATGGAATGACCCATTTTATTTCTGTTCTATTTATAATAGCATGTGCAAAAGTTATCTTCAACATAAAAGATGCATAAAATTTTATTCACTGATGCTTTTTCACTTGCATCTCTTATAAATTCAGAATATGAGTCTTAAAATATATGATATAAAATTTAAGTGACGCCTTTATGTGGCTTTAAAAGGTTTGTTTTAAAATTCAAATTATTATTATTTTTTTATTTGATAAAGTGTATTTTACATGTAAAAAATACTTTTAATTTTCCAATTCATTGTTAAATTTATAATTTTAAATGAATCTGTACTATGCATTGAAATATATTTATTTCAATAAATTGATTTATCTTTTGTGTCATGTTGTTCAAAATTGTAAGTAATATTTATGTCAATGGTTTCTTAGTGTCAAATTATCTAAACTAAGTGAAACGCATGGAAATGGATAATTTGACAAGAACAAACCATTGACATGAATATTACTTACAATTTTGAATAACATGACACAAAAGATGAATGGGCTACAGGGTTGTTATGATTTTGCCCAGCCCAAAAAACCCGGGTGGGTTTTTTCTGAAAAAACCCACTTGAAAAAACCCAGGAAAAAACCCAAGTGGTTTTTTTCAAAATTTCAACTTTAAATTACATATATAATGTATTTATATTACATATATAATGTATTGTAATATATTTCTTAATAATATCAGTACACAACTCATAAAATTTATAACCGTCACCCACCACCCCAAAGAAAAGAAATGTCCTAATTATACCATCACAATTTTTAAAAGAAATAACTGTTAGTTGATCTCTGTAGCATGTGTAAGAAATACAAACAAATTTTTTCCCATTAAAAAAATACTTTGATGTGTAATGTGTTCTATGTTATACAATAGAAACTCATAACAAAATACCATATATGCTTAGAATCCTAATTGAATTATGTAGACATGTAGAATTACTTGGCTTATTCTATTATTTAGTAATAACAAAAAAATAATTTATAAATTATTACTAATAATGAATTTATCTAAAAGCAAAGCATAATTTTGATTACTGTCATTGATTTATATATATTTGTAATCAATTAGCTACTTTAAATTTAATAATAAGTACATTTTTTTTTCAAGCATTCTGAACCACCTCCCATAACCCCCAAAAAACCTCGATAAGCCCTGAAAAAACCCGAAAAACCCTCAAAAAACCCTGATAAAACCCCAAAAACACTGAAAAAACCCCAAAAATCCTGAAAAAACCCAGTGGGTTGGGGTTTTTATGAAAAAACCCGGGTATTTAACAACCCTGATGGGCTAACAGATCTCGAAATATATTGCACGCTGAATTCTAAAAATTTCAAAATAAGATTAGACTGCAGATATAAGTCTGTTTAAAAAAAAATCAGAACAATATGAGCTATATTTGCTGAGTTATTAAAAGGGGGCTTTTCACATTTCCTTTGATCTCAAGTTAGCTGTATATATGAGTTCTGCTCTTTGTTCAATCTACGATACGATTTCAGGTTTAAGGCTGCGTCACAGGATAACTACCGTCTTTCATGATAAGTTTAAAAGAAAAACAAAACATAAAACTCCTTCAACTGAAGGAAAAGGATTGACTCTAACAAGTTTTTAACCCCCCCCCCCCAAAAAAAAAAAAAAAATCTATTTTGGGGCAAAAATTTATATGTCCAAATTTTTTTAAAAGTAATTAATATATAACATGAAATACATAATTGTTAATTAACTATATGTATGTGTATAAGAACCAGTCCCACTCCCCCCCCCCCAAAAAAATAAAATAAAAATATATATATATATATATCAGTACAAAAAACCCTGAACGGGTTAAAAGCTTGTGACGCAGCACTTTATCAAAAATAACATTTGAATACATATTTTTTGCGTCATTGTATCTATTTGCATCTATTTAACTTACTTTGGATACAATGACGCAAAAAATATTTATTCAAACGTTATTTTTGATTTTGGATAGCGTAGCCCAAAAGATAAATCTATTTATTCAAATAAATACATTTCAGTGCATTATATATATTCAGTGAAAGTGATGTATTTAACAGTGTATTGGAAAATTAAAAGTATTGTTTAGATATGAAAATGTATTTAGACAATAAATAAATAAATGGAATTTTAAAACATTGTTTAAAGCCTCGTCAAGGCATCACTTAAATTTTGATATCATATCTTTTAAGATTTATATTTTGAATTTATGAAAGATGTAATTGATAAAACCTTAATGAATTAAATTTTAATATATGTATATATTAATTAATAGCATAGCGTCACATAAATTTTGATATCATTAGTTTTAAGTCCCAAATTTAAAATTCTTAGATATATAAGATAAAGTGCTGCGTCACAAGCTTTTAACCCGTTCAGGGTTTTTTGTACTGATATCAGTGCTTTTTTTAGGTTAATAATAAAAAGATAAAAAAATAATAAAAAGATAAAAACAAAAAATTAAAGACTAATGCAAAGAATTCATATTCATGATTTCTGATCACCTTTAATTACCCCTCCCCCACCCACTTAAAAAAGATATTTCATATTTTATTATTAATATATACTGTGCTACTTGATTTCGTTAAAAACAACTCTGTAGTAAAGTACGTTAGTATAAGATAAGAAAGTAATGTACATTCAGCACTGTATTTCTAAGAAAGGATTTCATAATCTATGCTGTATGTATCATTTCTCATTCTAGTTAACTATGTTTATTCTTTACACATGATGATACATATACTGCAGATGGATTAAAATGATCAGGAATACAATATTCAGAATGTGCTGGAAAGTATTTCATAATCTATGCTGCGTGCATGATTCTTGTTAATTATGTTTCAACCTTTGTATAGGTTGGTAATATTGCAGATTGATTAAGACTATATCCGTTACAATATTCAGAATATGCTGGAAAGTGTTTCATAATCTATGTTGCACACAGGTTTTTCTTTCTTGTTAATTATGATTTGTTCTTTATATAGAGTGGTAAAATTACTGCAAATGGATTAAAATGATAGGCTTACAATAATGAAAATGTGTTGGAAAGTGTTTCATAATCTATACTGTATGTGTAACTTTTCATTCTTGTTAGTTTATTTATGTTTTGCTGTTTGCACAAAACATATATAAACTAACAGGGGGGGGGGGGGGAGATTTGGATGGGAAGATTACTGTACAAAGATGAAACTGATAGGTTTAAAGCATTCAGAATAAAATGGAAAGTATATAAACATGTTTAATGGAAATTTTTTTACTCTCGTTAATTACGCTTTGTTTTTTTGCACAGAATGGTAAAATTATTGTACATGAATGACAATAAGTTTACAATATTCAGAATGAGTCAGAAAATGCATCATAATCGATGCAGTATGCATGACTCTTCGTTCCTGTTAGTTATGTTTTGTGGGGTCATCAAGGCTTCTTGTTATGTAAGGGGGGGGGGGAGTTTGTATCGGGTTTAAGATTTTATTAAAATTTCCATGCTCTAGTCTGTACCTATTTACATAATTTTTTTTTTTCTAAAAATCTTGATTTAGTTGGATAATTGTTTTTTTTTTTTTTTTTTCGGGTTTGAATCTTGATTTAGTTTGACTTGAATTGGAATTTTCAGGTTCTTGCCGAGTTGCATTTCAAGTATTAGTTTTCAATTCTGGTCAGTGGATGGGAACGGAAAAATATTTTTGTCTTTCTTGAACAGATTTTTATTTCCTAATTTTTTTATTTTACTTTTTTTTTGGGGGGGGGGGGATTGGATTGAGTTTCAGGTTATTCGGATCGGGTTTGAGATAGACTTCTATTGGAATTTCCATGATCTGGTCAATACATATCGACATAAATTGTTCTTTTTTTTCTAAAATCTTGATTTGATTAAATATTTTTTTTTTTTTGCGGGGGGGGGGGGGGGGGATTGAATCTGGTTTCAGATTGACTTCAAATGTAATTTTCAGGTTCTTGTTCAGTCGCATTTCAATGTATTTTATTTTGCAGCAGATAGATTGAGTTACTCTTGGAGGGATTTTTTTCTTTCTGGTTTTGGATTGTATAGGATAGATTTCAATAGGAATTTTTCGATTCTGGTCAATGTATGTCAATGGAAATTATTTTGTCTTTCTTGGACAAATTTATCTTTCCATTAAATTTTTGTTGGTTTAGAATGGGTTTCAGGATAACTTGTAGGTTCTTGTTGGCAAACTTGTATAAAACCAAAAACTTTCTGCAAATTAATTTTATGTTGGGTGTAATTCGCATTTTTTGCGCAATACATGGACATAATTCGTGATTTTTATGCGATTAATGAATGTAATTTACATTTTACATGATTTATGGACGTAATTTGCTATTTTTATGCAATTCAATAGACATAATTTGCGTTTTTTCAGCTTTCTGTTGATGAAATTTGTGTTTTTTTAATCGATTTATTGACGTTATTTATGTTTTTATAGGATTTATGAATGTAATTTGCTTTTTTTACCAATTCTTGGACGTAATTTGCATTTTTTGTAATTTATGAACGTTATTAGTGTTTTTTTGCATGATTCATGGAAGTGATTTGCATTTTTTGAGTGATTTATGAATGTAATTCACGTTTTTATGCGTTTCATGAACGTAATTTGTGTTTTTTGAGCGATTCATGAATGTAATTCGCGTTTTTTATGCAATTCATGAATGCAAAACACTATTCGCTATTTTTATGCGATTTATAGACGTAATTTGCGTTTCAGCTTTCTGCTGCCAAAATTCATGTTTTTTGATCGATTTATGAACATAATTTCCGTTTTACTACACGATTCATAGACATAATTTGTGTTTATCATACAATTTCTGAACGTAATTCTCGCTTTTTAAAACAATTCATGGACGTAATTCACGTTTTGATGATTTGTGGACCCAATTCGCGTTTTCTATTCGATTCATGGACATAATTCACGATTTTTATGCGATTAATGAATGTAATTTACATTTTACATGATTCATGGATGTAATTTGCTATATTTATGCAATTCGTTGACATAATTTGCATTTTTTGAGCTTTCTGTCAACGAAACTTGTGTTTTTGATCGATTTATTGACGTTATTTGTGTTTTTATAGGATTTATGTTTGTAATTCACTTTTTTTACCAATTGTTGGACTTAATTCGCATTTTTTGTAATTTATGAATGTTATTAGTATTTTTTTGTATGATTCATGGAAGTGATTTGCATTTTATGAGTGATTTATGAACGTAATTTGCGTTTCAGCTTTCTGCTGCCAAAACTTGTGTTTTTTGAGCGATTTATGAACATAATTCCCGATTTACTACATGATTCATAGACATAATTTGTGTTTTTCATACAATTTCTGAACGTAATTCTCACTTTTTTAAACAATTCATGGACGTAATTCACGTTTTGAGCGATTTGTGGACCCAATTCATGTTTTTTATGTAATTTGCTTTTTTTGAGCGATTCATGGACATAATTCGCCATTTTTATGCAATTAATGAATGTAATTTACATTTTACATGATTTATGGACATGATTTACTATATTTATGCGATTCATAGATATAATTTGCATTTTTTGAGCTTTCTATTTGTGTTTTTTGATCGATTTATTGGCATTATTTGTGTTTTTATAGGATTTATGAATGTAATTCGTTTTTTTTACCAAATCTTGGATGTAATTTGCAATTTATGAACATTATTCGTGTTTTTTTGCACAATTCATGGAAGTGATTCGCATTTTTTGAGTGATTTATGAACCTAATTCACGTTTTTATGCAATTCATGGATGTAATTTGCGTTTTTTGAGCGATTCATGAACGTAATTAACCCCTTTTTTTATGCAATTCAATATTTTTATGCGTTTTATAGAGGTAATTTCCGTTTCAGATTTCTGCTGCCAAAATTCGTGTTTTTTGAGCAATTTATGAACATAATTCATGTTTTACTACCCTATTCATAGACGTAATTTGCGTTTTTCATACAATTTATGAATATAATGCTCGCTTTTTTACATGATTCATAAACGTAATTCACATTTTAAGCAATTTGTGGACGTAATTCCCATTTTTTATGCAATTTGCTTTTTTTTTTTAGCGATTCATGGATGTAGTTCACATTTTTTATGCAATTCATGCATGTAATTCACATTTTTTATGCGGTTCATGCATGGAATTCGTATTTTTCATGCGATTCATGGATTTAATTAATGTTTTTATTGTGGTCTTTGGACAAAATTCACGTTTTTCACGTGGTATTTTGTCGAAATGTTGGGGTTTTTTACATGATTCTTTGTTGAGATACTTTTTTTTTAACGCAATTTGTCGAAATAAATAAATAAAAATTGTTTCTTCATAAAATTTTCTGCACATGGTGTGCGTCTATATTATACAACTCTGCTTGTCAGTGTGTATTGTCAGAATTTTTTTTTTTTTTTTTTTTTTTTCAGATCGAATTAAGGTTTGGTAACCCATAGACTAATTGGAATTTCCAGATTTCTGACCACGTGTATCTATGGAAATAAAGTTTTCTTTCCCGAATCAAGATATGGTTGGATTTTTTTTTTTTTTGGGGGGGGGGGGGGGGGGGGTTGAATCTGGTTTCGGTTTGATTTCGAATGTAATTTTCAGGTTCTTGTTCAGTTGCATTTCAATGTATTTTATTTTGCAGCAGATATTGAGTTACTCTTGGAAGGATTTTTTTCTTTCTGGTTTTGGAGTGTATAGGATAGATTTCAATAGGAATTTTCGATTCTGGTCAATGTATGTCAATGGAAATTATTTTGTCTTTCTTGGACAAATTTATCTTTCCATTAAATTTTTGTTGGTTTAGAATGGGTTTCAGGATAACTTGTAGGTTCTTGTTGGCAGACTTGTATAAAACCAAAAACTTTCCGCAAATTAATTTAATGTTGGGTGCAATTCACATTTTTTGTGCAATTCATGGTCATCATTCGTGTTTTTTATGCGATTTATGAATGTAATTTGCATTTTTGAGCCATTTATGGACATAATTCGCAATTTTTATGCGATTAATGAATGTAATTTACATTTTACATGATTTATGGACGTAATTTGCTATTTTTATGCAATTCATAGACATAATTTACGTTTTTTCAGCTTTCTGTCGATGAAATTTGTGTTTTTTGATCAATTTATTGACGTTATTTGTGTTTTTATAGGATTTATGAATGTAATTCACTTTTTTACACAACTCTTGGACATAACACTTTTACACAACTTTTTGCAATTTATGAATGTTATTCGTGTTTTTTTTGCACGATGCATGGAAGTGATTCGCATTTTTTGAGTGATTTATGAACATAATTCACATTTTTATGAAATTCATGAATGTAATTTGCATTTTTTGAGCGATTCATGGATGTAATTCGCGTTTTTTATGCAAATCATGGATGCAAGATGCTATTCCCTATTTTTATGCGATTTATAGACGTAATTTGCATTTTAGCTTTCTGCTGCTAAAATTTGTATTTTTTGAGCGATTTATGAACATAATTCCCATTTTACTACACAATTCATAGACATAATTTGCATTTTTCATACAATTTATGAACATAATTCTCACTTTTTTAGACAATTCATGGATGTAATTCACGTTTTGTGCGATTTGTGGATATAATTCACATTTTTTATGCAATTCGCTTTTTTTGAGCGATTCATGGACATAATTCGCGATTTTTATGCAATTAATGAATGTAATTTACATTTTACATGATTTATGGATGTAATTTGCTATATTTATGCGATTCGTAGACATAATTTGCATTTTTTGAGCTTTCTGTCGACGAAATTTGCGTTTTTTGATCGATTTATTGACGTTATTTGTGTTTTTATACGATTTATGAATGTAATTCGCTTTTTTTACCAATTGTTGGACCTAATTTGCATTTTTTGTAATTTATGAATATTATTAGTATTTTCTTGCACGAATCATGGAAGTGATTTGCTTTTTTTGAGTGATTTATGAACATAATTTGCGTTTTAGCTTTCTGCTGCCAAAATTCGTGTTTTTTGAGCGATTTATGAACATAATTCCCGTTTTACTACACGATTCATAGACATAATTTGTTTTTCATACAATTTCTGAACGTAATTCTCACTTTTTTAAACAATTCATGGACGTAATTCACGTTTTGAGCGATTTGTGGACCCAATTCATGTTTTTATGCAATTCGCTTTTTTTTTTGAGCGATTCATGGACATATTTCGTGATTTTTATGCAATTAATGAATGTAATTTACAATTTACATGATTTATGGACGTAATTTGCTATACGTATGCGATTCATAAACATAATTTGCATCTTTTGAGCTTTCTATCGACGAAATTTGCATTTTTTGATCGATTTATTGACTTTATTTGTGTTTTTATAGGATTTATGAATGTAATTTGGTTTTTTTTACCAATTCTTGGACGTAATTCGCATTTTTTGTAATTTATGAACGTTCTTAGTGTTTTTTTGCACGATTCATGGAAGTGATTAGCATTTTTTGAGTAATTTATGAATGTAATTCACGTTTTTATGCGTCTCATGGACGTAATTTGTGTTTTTTGAGCGATTCATGAATGTAATTCGCGTTTTTTTGCAATTCATGAATGCAAAACACTCTTCGCTATTTTTATGCGATTTATAGACATAATTTGTGTTTCAGCTTTCTGCTGCCAAAATTCGTGTTTTTTGAGTGATTTATGAACACAATTCCCATTTTACTACATGATTCATAGACATAATTTGTGTTTTCCATACAATTTCTGAACGTAATTCTCAGTTTTTTAAACAATTCATGGACGTAATTCACGTTTTGAGCAATTTGTGGACCCAATTCGCGTTTTTTATGCGATTCATGGACATAATTCGCTATTTTTATGCGATTAATGAATGTAATTTACATTTTATATGATTTATGGGTGTAATTTGCTATATTTATGCGATTCGTAAACATAATTTTCATTTTTTGAGCTTTCTGTTGACGAAATTTGCGTTTTTTGATCGATTTATTGACGTTATTTGTGTTTTTATAGGATTTATGAATGTAATTCGCTTTTTTTACCAATTGCTGGACCTAATTCACATTTTTTGTAATTTATGAATGTTATTAGTATTTTTTTGCACAATTCATGGAAGTGAGTTGCATTTTTTGAGTGATTTATGAATGTAATTTGCGTTTCAGCTTTCTGCTGCCAAAATTTGTGTTTTTTGAGCGATTTATGAACATAATTCCCGTTTTACTACATGATTCATAGACATAATTTGTGTTTTTCATACAATTTCTGAACGTAATTCTCACTTTTTTAAACAATTCATGGACGTAATTCACGTTTTGAGCGATTTGTGAACCCAATTCATGTTTTTTATGCAATTCGCTTTTTTTGAGCGATTCATGGACATAATTCGCGATTTTTATGCAATTAATGAATGTAATTTACATTTTACATGATTTATGGACGTAATTTTGTATACTTATGGGATTCATAGACATAATTTGCATCTTTTGAGCTTTCTATCGACAAAATTTGTGTTTTTTGATCGATTTATTGACGTTATTTGTGTTTTTATAGGATTTATGAATGTAATTCGCTTTTTTTTTTACCAATTCTTGGACGTAATTTGCATTTCTTGCAATTTCTGAACGTTATTCTTGTTTTTTTGCACAATTCATGGAAGTGATTCGCATTTTTTGAGTTATTTATGAATGTAATTCACGTTTTTATGCAATTCATGGATGTAATTTCATTTTTTATGGAATTCATGAATGCAAATCGCTATTTTTATGCGTTTTATAGAGGTAATTTCTGTTTCAGATTTCTGCCACCAAAATTCGTGTTTTTTGAGCGATTTATGAACATAATTGATGTTTTACTACACAATTCATAGACATAATATGCGTTTTTCATACAATTTATGGATATAATTCTCGATTTTTTACATGATTCATGGACGTAATTCAGATTTTAAGCAATTTGTGGACATAATTCCCATTTTTTATGCAATTTGCTTTTTTTTTTAGTGATTCATGGATGTAGTTCACATTTTTGATGTGATTTATGCATGTAATTCACATTTTTTATGCGATTCATGCATGGAATTTGTATTTTTTATGCGATTAATGGATTGAATTAGCGTTTTTTTTTTTTTTTTTTTTTTTTTTTTGCGGTCTTTGGACGAAATTCATGTTTTTCGCGTGGTATTTTCTCGAAATGTTGGGGTTTTTTACATGATTCTTTGTTGAGATACACTTTTTTTTTACGCAATTCTTTGTCGAAATAAATAAATAAAAATTGTTTCTTCATAAAATTTTCTGCACATGGTGTGCGTGTATATTATACAACTATGCTTGTCAGTGTGTATTGTCAGATTTTTTTTTTTTTTTTTTTTTTTTTTTCACAGATTGAATTAAGGTTTGATAGAATATTTCTTAGGGTTTGGATGAGGTTCAACTCAAATAGAATTTAAACAATTACATTTTAGAAGTGACAAAACTAAAAACTGTAATTATTTATTGCCCATTATTAGCTGTTAGTATTTTAAAATATTTATTTGTTAGTGTGTTAGTAACTTTACATTATTTGAATTAAAAATTTTTAATTTCTTGTATTAAATTTAATCTTAAACATGTTTTCTTCTTAGGTATGTTATGCAATTTATTTAAATAATGGATTCAAAGTTATTTGAGGGTTTTGTGTTATTAGTAGAAACAAGGCCTTTTTTTTTAAAAAATAAAAAAAGCGTTAATTATCAAACATTTTTGTAAAAGAATGTTAGAAAGAAATACTTCAATTTCGAGACAATGAATATGAAATTAAAACATCTATAGAAAAAAAAGGGGGTAAATTTATATTTTATGAAACTCATTATTAAAGCATAGAAGTATAAGTTATTTCTTTTTAAACCAATGTTATCGTTAATATTTGGTTGAGAATTATTTGCTTACCCAACTTTTAGTGCTTGTAAATTCTAACATTATAAAAATATATTAAGATTTTCCATTTTAGATGTCCAATTTATAAATGCAGTTTATTAATAACGCTGTGTTCTAAGCTGTAAAGCTAATGCTTTTATATTTTGATTATTGATTTCTATAACGTAATATTAATTATTACAATACTTTTGTATTCGGTTTGTGATCTGAGACAAAATTTTTCACGCTTGGATTTAAATCATCAGATTCTTAGGAAGAAAAAAAGAAAAAAAAAATTCTATTTTGAACAGCATCTAATGCAGACTACAATGATGCACTGTAGTACCTCCGTGGCAACTGCTAAATAACATTTTAAAATATAAACATGGAATTTCGAAATTATTAATGAAATAATAATAGGATGCATGAAACATGTTAAAGCTACAGTCACTAATGGATTATGAGAGCTGGGTGCATGTCAAATTACTGGATGCAGCAAACTTATGCAATGGTATCTAAAACACATGAAATTTCTCAAAGCCGCAGTCAATAACAAATGTATGAGCACTATGCCCATATGAAAACAAACAACAAAAATTAATAGATGCAGCAAACTATGCGGTAACATGAACATGCAGATTCCCAATATCTGGAAGAAATGAGTGATACCTGAACTAAAAAAATCCAGTGACAATATTGTGAAACAAATACATTAAAACAATAACGTTTATATTAGAAAAAAAAGGGCCTAAAACTCTCACTCGCTAAAATAAAACTCGTTAAAGCAGTCCAACTACTGCATGTATAGCACTTAGAGCACATGAAAACAAAACAAAAACAAAACACTCAGGCTGCAGCAAAATTGCTGTGCAACAATCCGTAAAATACACAAAATTAATTAAAAATGCATGATTTACAAGCACTGTGTGTACATGAAGAAAAAAACAATGAGTGCAACTAATTTGTTTTTAAATCTCTGAAATCTTTATAGTCACAGTCACTAATGCATGTAAGAACAAATTAACTTCATTACTTTCTTTTGAATCATCAAAATACTGCTGTAATTTGTTGATAAATACTAGTTTGTTCACAATTTCCAATAATAAGTGCACTTACTTATTTTAAAAATTGTTTAAAACCTGGATTTACTGGCCATTAAGCTAAGCTAAAAAGGCACAGTTTCAAAATGAAAATTAATAGCGACAAAAATGCATAAGAAAAAGTAATAAATGCATTTTGAATAACATATTCAAGCAATTTTAATCTAAAAATTAACATCCTGGGTTATTAATCACAGAAATTAATAAATGAAATAAAAAAGCACAATTTTTACAACACTTTAAAACTTAGTATTGTTAATTAATTCATATAATTATTGTTAATTAATTCATATAATAAGGACATCTATAAACTTAAAAACAATCTATTTTGAGAATTTTAGAATTCACAAGCACTTGGTTAAACTGTTGGTCAATTATTAATATTGTTTGTTTACCAAAATTTAGCAATAGTTTACACATTCTGTGATAGTTTATGTTGGTTTGAAATCAAATCAGCATGCTAACTAATGTATACATCACTTATACTTTTTAAATAATACTTTAATAATGAGTGCCAAAAAATATTTATTTACCTTTCTTTTTCATTATAGATGGTTTAGCTTCACGTTCGTCTCCTGAAATTGAATATTTCATGCCAACATACAGCACGAATCAATTTGTTTTGATTCGTGTACTTTGATTCACCATATTATTTTATCCAAAATTGGGGGCCTTGTTTCTCCAAATAACACAATACCTATATTACCATAATAACCATTATTTCGCAAATTACCCAACATACATGCTAAAAACAACAACAAGTGCCAAGTACAAAGCTTACCGCCAGCGAATTCGATTACGATTCAAAACAAAACTATCTAAACGCGTATGAATACATGGAATTCTAAAGCAAATTTATAAAAAATAATTTTTGTTTGTAAATTTTAAAAGAAAATCATAAGTCAAAAGTATATTGAATATGTATAATTAAAAAATATTTTCCTATTTTAAAAAAGAATTCAAAATATTTTTTCCACAAAATGCAAAAATATGCAATGTAAGAAACGTAATATTTTCTTCTTATGAAAAATAAAGGCAATATAAATAGAAATTTGATTTAGTATATATTTATTGAATGTTTTAAAGCACATGATAAGATGTTTTTGTAGTTTAAAAAACATTTATTGCTTCGATGCGGGTGTTTTAACTGTGACCATAAGTACATTTGCCTTTTCGCAGTGTCTTAGTCTGCTAACCCATAGAATAACATGTAATCCGCGAGCTAATATAGTCCAATTTTCCAAGACCAATATATAACAAACAAGAGTTTTCCTAGAAACAAGGCAAGTCTTATTCCCTCTATCTTAAAGAGATTCATATTATATATAAGTTTTAATAAAATCTCCCAGCCCGTTTTCTAGATCTGATTATCAGGAACAAACACCATCGATTTCAGTTTTAAAATGGTTATCGAGATCTAAAAATATACGGCACGTAGAAATGTAAAAATTATAGGGTAGGATTAGACTGGGAATATAAGACTATATTAAAAAAATTGGACCATTCTAACCAATATTTGCTGAGTTATTAGAAGGCGGCTTTTCCGATTTCCTTTGATGTTGAGTTAGCTGTATATATGAAGTTCCGCATCTACCCTTATGACGATGGTAGGTTTAAAGCTGCGTCACTTGAAGGCTGCCGCCTTCTATGATCACTGCTAGTGTTTAATTGTAACACAACATCCCCTAGCAAATGAAATTTGTATTTTAATTTTTTTTAATATAAATATCAAGTGCATCATTTAAACTTCTGTAGTTAAAATTTATTCTCATTTGGATCAATAGAATGCTTTCTGGAACCCTCTGAAGTGGACTACTTATTTCACACTACTGTACTGAAAATCTTACACTGGATTTTGCATTTTTATTGACTAATTTCACTTTTTTAATATTACCGTAATTTCCTGTGTATAATCCGCAGATCAAACAATTATTTTTCAACCTAGAAATTTTTCAAAATGTTACTTATTAGATCGCCATAAATATTTTTCTTCAATCACAAGTTTATGTAAAATGTTCTTTTCTTTTTCCCTAATTTAAAATTATTGAGGTTAGTTATGTTGAGTATAAGTTACTAAAATTACTGAACCATATAAAATGTAGGACTTTTATATTACTGCATATAATTAAAAAAAAATTAATTGCTGAACTTTGAAAAAGCCTTTTTTAGGTGCGTTCGTAATTATGTAAATACGTAGCACCTATAGTTTTCGTTCAGTCCGTCCATCTGTCTGTCTGTCCGCATAATAACAACGCAAAAACTACCCAACCGAATCGTTTGAAATTTAAAATATATAATTATTACATAATTTTGTCGAGCCATTTCAAATTTTACGAGAATCTGATGGATAGGTCAATTAGAGGGGCAATCAAAAGTATTCTGTTACATTACGGTTAATGAGAAAAAATGTTGCAAATGCATTTTAATCGTTTGAAATTTAAATTACATACTTATTACATAATTATGTCAAGTCATTTCAATTTTTTTAAAAATAGGATGCATAGATCAAATACAGGGACAATCAAAAGTACTCCGTTACATTACAGTCAATGGGGAAAAAAAAAGTTTCAAATGCATTTTAATTATATTACACTCATTCGAACATAATAATATTGATATGCATCATAAAGTATGTATTATAATATAGATTTTGCATAATCTGTTGTGCAAAGAACTTTTGTTATTGATTTACAAGGCCACACAAAAGTATTCCATTACATAATGAATATAGAGAGAACATTGTTTGGTGCGCATTTTAATTGTAATTGACTATTTACAATTTTATGAGATTGATATATGAGAGTGATATTTTTAAAACTTCATTATCATATGAACGCTCCTCATTTGCTACGCTTCATGTGCAATTTCCAACTTGTTTTCTGTTATTATTAATTAAAAATAATTAATAAATTTAAATGACACTCTCAAATAAATGCTTACCTGTGTTCAGTGAAGCCAACTGGATTGGAATAAAATTTTATTGTTAGTTGTTCTGTTTGATAACAGATAGTTGCACTATGCATTTCTGTTCTGTGTTCTAAAATCAGAACCACATGTCATGATATGAGTTAGTTGGCAGTTGGATTTTCAGGTGTCTGTCCTGACTTTTGTCACAGGGTCCTGTTTTTGTGAAATTGTGAATTTATTTCTTATATTTGTGAAAATTCTAGTCATAATTTTGTGAATTTTAAATTATTGATGTCTTCAATCTCGTATCAATGCCTTCAAAATCTTCATCTTCAGTTGAAGAATCTATATCATCTATAGTATGTTACAAGGAATTGAATGCCATATCGCTAAAAAAAAAAAAAAAAAAAAAAAAATGCGCTTTTTCAACATAAACTCATAAGTGCACCTTTACAGTGCTGCCATCTATTGAGAAATGTCCAAATTAAAAGTTCTCCCGAGTTAGATTCGGGTTTGACAATAAGTTGCATGAAAAAAAATCTACCCCGAGTAAGTCTTGGGCGTGACATTTAGGAGCAACAGTGGTGTGCCCGAGATTATCTCGGGCATGACAGTTGAAAGGTTAAGAAACAAGAACTTTAGAAAAGTGTTTAAAGAAGATAGTTTTTGTTTGAACTTGAGTCACTAGATTTCAGCTGTCGTCACAAAATGTTGTTTTTCACAAAAATATAATAAAATTCACAAAAATGTAATGAAATTCACAAAAATAACTGCTACTTTTTACAAAATGGGCTCCAAGAAAAAAAAAACCTGTATCGACCCCTACATGAGTTTGGCTAATTTGGTTGATCTCTGTTTAACAAATCTGTGATGATTCGCCTACGTCACCATGAAAGTTTCTGCTACAATTGCTATGACAAAAATGCAGTGGTGTGTTGGATTGTTTGATAGATGCGTTTGTGGAAAAAAAAAAGCTCTTTCCTTACATACATTGACTAAATATTTTGTTCTTGTTCCTCCACAAATCCATCACTCACTAAATAGAGGAATTGATTTGGGTTAATTAACACACTTTTCAATCCTGAAATTCCTCATAATAGGAAGGGTTTAGTCTAATAGGTTACTGCATTGGCCAAGATTCCAGGAGCTAAAAATAATAATTCTTAAAGGAATGTGGATATGGGAGGGGGCATTGAGGAAATTTTTTCAACTTATTTTTTTGTTTGAAACAAAATCATAAACAGCTTAGGTGCTAGAAAATTAGTTAAAGTGTACTCAGTGGTGTAGTCGTAAAAAATCCAGATGGTACATGCTGAAAGGTGAGGGTATATGCTCAGGGCAGAGAGTATACCCTAGAGTGTGTATACTACAGCTTTCTTGAGAAACAGAGGGTACATGGTGTTCCTTAAAAATATTCAGAAGTATACCCCCATATACTCTCCACTATATCTCTGAGTGTACTGATGTTTAAAAACTGAGCCACATGATTGGTGTATTCTACAGATCAATAGTAGCATATTACTTTTCGAATATGTTATTTGGTAAAAATCATTTGAACTATTTAAAAAAGTTTTTACTGTACAAATTTTCTTATAAACATTCTTATCATCACAAGAATATTTCTGCTATCAATTCATACATATTTTAATTGACAATTTATATATTAGACAGTTCTTAATGTAAATTTTTATGTCAATGGTAATTAAAAAGTCACTAATTAATAATACCTTTTGTTTTAAGAATAATTTTTGTAAAAAAAAAATAGTAAAGGCCGACTTTTTTCTAATAAAAGCCAGCCTTTTTAAAGTAGTTTAAACCACCATCAACATCTCACCAAGAAAATTTAAGAATAACAAGGGAAAAATTCATTTTATATTTGTTTTTCAATATTGTATCGTGATTTAATATTGTTAATTACTGAAAATTTATTAACTAACATAGATTATGAGTTAAAAAAGTATTCATAGCAAAATACTTCCTTTAATGTTATTTTCTAAATGTCCTATAATGTTCACAAAAAAGTCCTATATTTCATGAATTGGTCACTTCTACCTCTGCGTAACGTAATCTATCAATCGATTGCACAAACATATTCCAAAATTTATCAATCGATCTTGTGAAAAACAATAGATAAATTCATCAGAGGGTTCCAAGAGAAAATCTCAGAATTCTTCTGTGGTTTGTTATATGTATTCAGGAATTCAACTTTTTCGCCAAATGGCAGATTTCTGTTTTTTAATATTTTTTGTCCTGGGTTTTTGTCAAAGGATGAGGGGAGGTACTGCAGTTTTCATCAGGGTTGGAAAAAAACCTAGTTTTTTTTTGAAAAAAACCAAAAAAACCGATTTTTTTGGTTTAAACCAGGTTTTTTTGGTTTAAACCGGGTTTTTTTAAAAACATCCTTTTTTATTATATATACATGCATATTTATTGATAAAAATAGATGTTGTTGGATTATAAGTAGTATAATTTCATTTTAAAATAATTTAAATTTAATAATTACAGTAAATTTATGTAGAAAATAGGAAAAATTCATATTTTAATTTAAACAGTATTAACAAACAGTCTTACATTCAAAGAATAAACTGCTCTATACAATGAAACATTGATACACTGAGAATTTTTATAAACAATCTTTTGATTACTAATACTAAACATTTAGAAGATGTAGTTTGATAAATATAATATTCTTTTCCATAGTTATATTAAAATAGTAAATTTCAAGTATTTCTTAGTGTTTTGTTTTTTGGATGACAATTTGAAGTCAATATTTTTTATCATTAGATTTTGCAGATAACAGAAAAAAAAATAATAATATTGTTATTATTAAAATGACTAGTACCCAATCTTTGAATACTCTCTTATTCAACATCATATTTTCATTTTAATTCTTCAAAATAATCTCCCCATTTTAGAAAAAATTCTTTTACAGTTTGAACAAAATCTTAAAGATCATTTTATTAAGTAAATGTTATTAATTGTGTTAAATAATCTGCACTTTAAAAAAATTAAAATATTTTATACTAAATATTGAATATTTTTAATCTATTTTATATTTGATCAATTAACATGTTTGAAGTTTTTTCTTTAGAACAATAGATATGTTCACCAATGCATAGTGATTTTGATTCTATAATTAAAAAAATGACCTAAACCCTTTATATCTAATGCTTATTGCTGAAATAAAGTTTTAAAAATAGAAATTATTCGTATCCAACAATCTGAAACATGTAAATTATAAAGAAAAAAGAGAAAATGTCGTTAGATTATTTTTAAAAAAACCAATTGGTTTTTTTGAGAAAAAAACCATTTGGTTTAAACCGTGGTTTAAACCATGGTTAAAACCAATTGGTTTAAACCGTGCCAACCCTGGTTTTCATCAACGGGAAAAAATACCGATTTTTGAAAAAAAAAAAAGTGAAATTAATCTATGTTTTTCATCAAATGATTGAGAAATCAAACTGCGATTTACAACAAATGATCGCAAAATAAAAGTCCTTTTTATCAAACAATTGTGAAATAAAACAGCGATTATTGTCAAACAAACGTGAAATTAATGATTTTAGTCAAATGATCGTGAAATTAATGATTTTAGTCAAATGATCGTGAAATCAAATTCAAACTTTGGTGAAGCAATCATAATATTAAGCCTTCATTTTTGCCGAACGATTGCAAAATAAAACCATGATATTTAATAAATGATTCCAAAATAAAGACACAATTTTCATCAAACATTCCAAAAATAAAATAGTGATCTTTGTTAAATGATTGAGAAAGAAATATCAATTTTCGTCAAACAATATTAAAATCAAACCACAATTTTTGCCAAACAATCACAATATAAGCCTGCAATTTTTGTCAAACGATCCTGAAATAAAACCACAATTTTTGTCAAACAATCCCAAAATAAAACCGCAATTTTTGGCAAATGATTCTGAAATAAAGCCGAAATTTTTATCTAACAGCTTTGAAATAAATTTGCATTTTTTGTCAAATAATCACTAAAGAAACTCGCAAAATTTCATTACTAACTCATTGAATCAAACAGTGAAATTCCTTATTTGCATGATTGCTCCTCAAATTTAATGATTTTCTGTGATTGTTTGATGAACTTTGCAATTCCTCCTTCCTTCTGAGATCCATTTGTTGAATTTTGCTATTTCTTTGAGGTTACCGCATGATTTTTTATCCCAAAAATATTCGACGAATTTAGAGATTTTTTTCCCTGGGATATTGTGATAAATTTTGTAATTTTTTTTTTTCTTTCTTTTTTTTTTTTTTTTTTTTTTTCTTTTTGAGACAATCTGAAGTTCACAATTTTTTTTTTTTTTTCAATTTTATGGACGAATTTTTTATTTCATTTGATGAATTATTTGATTTTGTCTCCGATAGAAGGAAAAAAGGATAGGATATTAGCTACTAAGAAGGACACTATGTAATAAAAAAATTTATTTAGTAACAATAAAAGGAATAGATACCGAATATTTGGTACATCCCTAATAAAAATACATAATTGTTAATTAACTGTACATGTATAGAGGACATTTATAACAAACAAATTATATATGTATATATGTTATCATTATATATGTAATATGTTATCAATTAAAAAAAACCCTTAACAGGATAAAAGTTTTGATGCAGCTGTTTATCTTATGGCTCTAAGAATTTTAAATATGAATTTTAAAAATAATGATATCAAATTTTGAGTGACGCCATGCTAAAAAATCCATTTTTGTATTATTTATTTCATCATTTGGGTCATCATTCCATGTCAAATCAACCAAAAAAATTCAATATTCAACCTAACCATTTCTGATTTCAATGAAACTGCCAGGGATCATTCTCTATGATGATATAAATTAGACCATATTTTTATTTTTTGTTTATCACTTTAAATTTTCATACAATTAATTATTTAAATTTTGAAAATGATCATTTTTTGACTTGTATTAATATTTTAAATTTTGAATTTCGCAAGTTCTATCAAAAGTGACTACTCATTTTAAAGTGGAGTTTATGAGGTTTAATTTGATACGCAAGTTGATTACGCATAGTTAAAAAAAATAAAATTAATTTTTTTTAAGTTTAAAATTTAAAATTTTTTTAAATAGTCATTTTTAAAATTTTGAAAAAAAAAAAAATGTAAGTTTGTTATAATGTTATAAGCTTAAAATTCTGAAATTTTTAGAGTGGGATCTCAATGGCATCAGGAGTTATGAAATAAAAGCTGAAAATTACCATACAAATCATAAATAAATAACAAAATAGATAGAATTAAATTGCTGCTTTAATAGCAATTTTTGCTGTTATTTGATAACTCCTGATTCCATTGAGATCCCACTCTAAAAATTTCAGAATTTTAGAAGCATATAATATTGCAATAAACATACAGTTTTTTCAAAATTTTTAAAATTTATTTTTTTCAACTATACATGGTCAACTTGCATGTTAAATTAAACCTTGTAAACTCCTCTTTGAAATGAGTGGTCATAAAATTTTCTACGTTTGATAGAACTTGAGAAATTCAAAATTAAAAACATGTAGGCAAGTTAAAAAATGATGACTTTTCAAAATTTAAATAAACTAACTATGAAATTTTTATGCAAAAAAAAAAAAAAAAAAAAATGTGCACATATATTTTTATTTATATCATCAGGCAGAACGATTCCTGAGAATCTCATCGAAATCTGAAAGGAATCAGGTTGAGTCACTGGTGGATTTGGCATGGAATGACCCATTTTATTTCTGTTCTATTTATAATAGCATGTGCAAAAGTTATCTTCAACATAAAAGATGCATAAAATTTTATTCACTGATGCTTTTTCACTTGCATCTCTTATAAATTCAGAATATGAGTCTTAAAATATATGATATAAAATTTAAGTGACGCCTTTATGTGGCTTTAAAAGGTTTGTTTTAAAATTCAAATTATTATTATTTTTTTATTTGATAAAGTGTATTTTACATGTAAAAAATACTTTTAATTTTCCAATTCATTGTTAAATTTATAATTTTAAATGAATCTATACTATGCATTGAAATATATTTATTTCAATAAATTGATTTATCTTTTGTGTCATGTTGTTCAAAATTGTAAGTAATATTTATGTCAATGGTGTCTTAGCGTCAAATTATCTAAACTAAGTGAAACGCATGGAAATGGATAATTTGTCAAGAACAAACCATTGACATGAATATTACTTACAATTTTGAATAACATGACACAAAAGATGAATGAGCTAACAGATCTCGAAATATATTGCACGCTGAATTCTAAAAATTTCAAAATAAGATTAGACTGCAGATATAAGTCTGTTTTTAAAAAAATCAGAACAATATGAGCTATATTTGCTGAGTTATTAAAAGGGGGCTTTTCACATTTCCTTTGATCTCAAGTTAGCTGTATATATGAGTTCTGCTCTTTGTTCAATCTACGATACGATTTCAGGTTTAAGGCTGCGTCACAGGATAACTACCGTCTTTCATGATAAGTTTAAAAGAAAAACAAAACATAAAACTCCTTCAACTGAAGGAAAAGGATTGACTCTAACAAGTTTTTAAACCCCCCCCCCCCCCCAAAAAAAAAAAAAAAAAAAAATCTATTTTGGGGCAAAAATTTATATGTCCAAATTTTTTTAAAAGTAATTAATATATAACATGAAATACATAATTGTTAATTAACTATATGTATGTGTATAAGAACCAGTCCCACTCCCCCCCTCCCCCAAAAAAAATAAAAATATATATATATATATATCAGTACAAAAAACCCTGAACGGGTTAAAAGCTTGTGACGCAGCACTTTATCTTATATATCTAAGAATTTTAAATTTGGGACTTAAAACTAATGATATCAAAATTTATGTGACGCTATGCTATTAATTAATATATACATATATTAAAATTTAATTCATTAAGGTTTTATCAATTACATCTTTCATAAATTCAAAATATAAATCTTAAAAGATATGATATCAAAATTTAAGTGATGCCTTGACGAGGCTTTAAACAATGTTTTAAAATTCCATTTATTTATTTATTATCTAAATACATTTTCATATCTAAACAATACTTTTCATTTTTTAATGCACTGTTAAATACATCACTTTCACTGAATATATATAATGCACTGAAATGTATTTATTTGAATAAATAGATTTATCTTTTGGGCTACGCTATCCAAAATCAAAAATAACATTTGAATACATATTTTTTGCGTCATTGTATCTATTTGCATCTATTTAACTTACTTTGGATACAATGACGCAAAAAATATTTATTCAAACGTTATTTTTGATTTTGGATAGCGTAGCCCAAAAGATAAATCTATTTATTCAAATAAATACATTTCAGTGCATTATATATATTCAGTGAAAGTGATGTATTTAACAGTGTATTGGAAAATGAAAAGTATTGTTTAGATATGAAAATGTATTTAGACAATAAATAAATAAATGGAATTTTAAAACATTGTTTAAAGCCTCGTCAAGGCATCACTTAAATTTTGATATCATATCTTTTAAGATTTATATTTTGAATTTATGAAAGATGTAATTGATAAAACCTTAATGAATTAAATTTTAATATATGTATATATTAATTAATAGCATAGCGTCACATAAATTTTGATATCATTAGTTTTAAGTCCCAAATTTAAAATTCTTAGATATATAAGATAAAGTGCTGCGTCACAAGCTTTTAACCCGTTCAGGGTTTTTTGTACTGATATCAGTGCTTTTTTTAGGTTAATAATAAAAAGATAAAAAAATAATAAAAAGATAAAAACAAAAAATTAAAGACTAATGCAAAGAATTCATATTCATGATTTCTGATCACCTTTAATTACCCCTCCCCCACCCACTTAAAAAAGATATTTCATATTTTATTATTAATATATACTGTGCTACTTGATTTCGTTAAAAACAACTCTGTAGTAAAGTACGTTAGTATAAGATAAGAAAGTAATGTACATTCAGCACTGTATTTCTAAGAAAGGATTTCATAATCTATGCTGTATGTATCATTTCTCATTCTAGTTAACTATGTTTATTCTTTACACATGATGATACATATACTGCAGATGGATTAAAATGATCAGGAATACAATATTCAGAATGTGCTGGAAAGTATTTCATAATCTATGCTGCGTGCATGATTCTTGTTAATTATGTTTCAACCTTTGTATAGGTTGGTAATATTGCAGATTGATTAAGACTATATCCGTTACAATATTCAGAATATGCTGGAAAGTGTTTCATAATCTATGTTGCACACAGGTTTTTCTTTCTTGTTAATTATGATTTGTTCTTTATATAGAGTGGTAAAATTACTGCAAATGGATTAAAATGATAGGCTTACAATAATGAAAATGTGTTGGAAAGTGTTTCATAATCTATACTGTATGTGTAACTTTTCATTCTTGTTAGTTTATTTATGTTTTGCTGTTTGTACAAAACATATATAAACTAACAGGGGGGGGGGGGGAGATTTGGATGGGAAGATTACTGTACAAAGATGAAACTGATAGGTTTAAAGCATTCAGAATAAAATGGAAAGTATATAAACATGTTTAATGGAAAATTTTTTACTCTCGTTAATTATGCTTTGTTTTTTTGCACAGAATGGTAAAATTATTGTACATGAATGACAATAAGTTTACAATATTCAGAATGAGTCAGAAAATGCATCATAATCGATGCAGTATGCATGACTCTTCGTTCCTGTTAGTTATGTTTTGTGGGGTCATCAAGGCTTCTTGTTAGTTATGTAAGGGGGGGGGGGGAGTTTGTATCGGGTTTAAGATTTTATTAAAATTTCCATGCTCTAGTCTGTACCTATTTACATAATTTTTTTTTTTCTAAAAATCTTGATTTAGTTGGATAATTGTTTTTGGGTTTGAATCTTGATTCAGTTTGACTTGAATTGGAATTTTCAGGTTCTTGCCGAGTTGATAAATAATAAATAAAAAATGATTAATTTTTAAAAATTTTATGAATTACAAATTGAAAGATAATATTAAATAACATAGTTTAGTAACATCCTATTTTTTTCCCCCTTGAGAAATAAAATTTTATCCTTTTTTGTAAGGTCTTGGACACGTGTATTAAGCTATTTCATTAGTTATTAGCACAATAGCAAAACCAACAAATATTATTGACAGCTCATTTTGCTTTGTAGTGAGAAAAATTAACATTAATTAAAAATTACATATTTTTTAACTTACAGGGTGTGTATATACTAAGCAATATCTCTTACTCTGTGCTTATATACATATTTACATAGATATAAACAGGGGTGGGGAAATACATAATTTTGCTCCCCAGTGGCGAGTGGATTTTCTGGCAAAGCGAGTGCATTTTTTGTTTTTGAAAAACTGTTGGCAATAGACACTTTCAGAGACACTTTTTCAAGCTAGATATTTTAACTTTCCAAATTATTACAATGCAGATATGGTTCTAAGTTCTATCATATATTAAGCTTATCTCTGTTGCATATATTTCTTAATTTGGTAGGAAAAAAAGAATTACAAAAATGTATTGTAGTAATAGTAATTTCTTATATGATTTTGTCATAACTGTTTTCAACTGTGTGCGTGTTGTATCTTGCATTCTGGTGAAATAAATCCTTGGCTGGTAAGATTTTTGAAAAATTCCCCACCCCTGGATATGCATGTGTGTTATGTGCATGTTTGTAGTATTTTATAAAGAGGGCTATTACATTTCTGACCCTATAATGGAGTGATATATGAATTAAAATATATATAGCGAAAATAATCAATATTTGGTCAGCAATATATTATGATATTAAAATTCTGATATCACCCAGCCCTATTGATTTGATATGGAATGACCTGTTGGCTAAATCGTGTTTTCTGATGTTAGTTCAAATCAATTTAAGGCCAATGATTAAATCAGATTTCCGATGTAAGCTTTAAATCAATTCGACTTAATTCAGTTTAAGGTCCAGCCCTACTTCTCTCATTTGCCATTGATATATAGCCAACTGATATTCAGCCAAAGTGTTTTTTTTTTTTTTGCTGTCAAATTGTAATAGACTTTAACTTTTGTAGCATTTTAACTTGAATATATTTTAGTATCTTCTCTGTAGATTTCAGACCTATAGCAGGGATCTAGGTGACTTCAAAACATGGAACTGCCAGGAAAAATGAGAAGTGCTCAAAAAGTCATGGAAATATTAGGAAAAATATCTATTTTTCTTAAAAAAAAAAAAAAAAAAAAAAAAAAAAAAAAAAAAAAAAATTTGTTTTTCTTTTTTTTTTCTCTGTTATGCTATGTCATGTTTTAAGATTCTCCTGAGTTCTGAGGTCCTTACACAAAAAAAGTTCAGTTTTTTCATCTGCAAGTAGAGTTTTTGCTAAATTAAGATTACAGTTTGTCGCCAAATAGGTGGATACCTCTGTAAAATAAATGTTTAGCCATTTTAATGTTGCTAGGATGAGATTGCTTCAATATTTAAATAAGAAAAAGAAAGAAAATTATGAAACAAGTAAAAAAGAAATAGAAAACAGGAAAACTGTATCCAAAATTAAAATAGGTAAAGGCAAAAAATTAAAGCTTTCGCAGCAAGCTGCTTCTAAAATAATACAAATAAATGATGTTTTTATTTAAATTTTAAATATAAATTATATAAATTTTTAGCTTCAATTTTATAGCTTATTTTCATATTCAGAGGCAAGTTTACCTTTTTTTCTTATTTATGCATCAATGTGTTGCCTTTTGCTGAATAAATTTAATCAGTAAAATCTTGATTTATAATTTGTATTTCTAAAAATGTTGTGAATTGTGGTCAGGGAATTGTACAAAATATGGTCCGAAAAAGTCAGGTAATTTTGTTATACAAATAGAGCCTGTAAATAAATTCTTTGTTTTATTGTTGTAGAAATAATAGAATAGTTTTCTTTCTCTTTTTATCAATTTCTTTTTTCCTTCTTCTTCTTTTTTTTTAAAAATTAATAATTCTTGTTCAATTTAGGTCACCTCACCGAAACTTTCATTAAAGAGGAACAGGACAGAGCTTACTCCTGATAGAAAACTTGACGAAAGATCTGGAGTTGAAAATGTATCAAAAAAGATAAAATTTGATGAGGGAGTTTTAGGCACAGAACTTTCTAATAAAATGGCAGAAACGTCAATTAGTACTGATACTACTTCAAAAGTATCAGTAAATACAGTTCCTAGTACTAGTTTTGCTTCAACAGTACCAGTTATAGAAGTTTCAGATGAGGAACCTTTTTTGATTCCAGATGAAGATGCAGAATTTCAAATGATTTCTAGTATGAACTCAGATGCACCTACTTGCAATATTCCCGAAGAAAGAAAGAAAAAGCTTAAACGGGTAATTTTTTTTTCATATGATTTAAGTGATTTTTTAACAAATTTTTGTTTGTATTACAGTTTACAAATTAATAAAATATGCAGTGAGTTCTGCATGTAATTATCAACCGAAATGAAGTTTTAAGTCCATAGCCGAACTTCAGTAATTTTCCTATTTTCACCGAAAACAAAAATGTCAAAAAAATTTAAGGTTATTAATATATACATAAGCAGGGTTCTTGCTGTCGCTCCCTATTACTCCAAATCGAGACAAATTACTTCATTTGGAGAGTGAATGAACAATCAAACTCGCCAAATTGTGAGTGCTTAGTTTCTGCTCTTTTTTGTGTGTGGTTACAGTTGAGATTCTTATCCACATTACTGTATGATTGATGTCACTTTTCATCTTCAATTGCATCGAGCCATTTATATTATTATTAATAGATATCCTGACTCACTGCCATTTCAATTTAGCAACAGCCAAAGACACAGAAAGGATTATTAGATAAATATTTCTCTGCTATCAGTTTATCACTGTTTATGTACCAGTAAAATTACAACCAAAATTACTCACATCTATCAAACAAATCGAGGAAAGTTTTTCTGAAATTCGGCGTTTAATTTGTCACTGCAAAGTATCATTGACCAATCATCAATTTTTTCTATTGATTATAATCAAGATCTCAAAGGAATTAATCACAAAAAAAAAAAAAAAAAAAAAAAAAAAAAAAAAAAAGTTTGAAATATTTAGATATTTAGGAGACATTTAGAATAATGTAATTATTTTTAGGGATGCACCGGATACTGATTTTGCCGGATATCGGATAGCAGATATCCGATTTACCTGCCGGATTCAGATATCCGGTACTAAATATGTTTTTAGTTATGGTGAATGTTTATTTCTTTATCCAATGCCATCTCAAATAATAAATTGCAAAGATGTTTCACACACAATTATAACATTTTAAATGTATTGAAATATATTTTACAGAAACTATATCTCTTTGACAATCAGGGCTTGAAATTCAGGTTTTCCCAGGAGGAGAGAGTTTCCCTCGTAACATTTGTAAATACAGGGTAGTTAAACTATATAAGAGGGAAAAAAATGTTTTTTTTTTTTAACCATATTATTTTTTACTTGCCACTTAAATATTTACAATTTATACCGACATGACAAATTTCCATTGAAATAATTTAAATCAACAGCTCAAGATAATTATCCAAATTGTTTATTTTAATTAAAACAAAGGAAAAGAATCAAGCTTCATATATATCATATCTGTTTTTCAATTTTTACTTTATTTTGTTATGGACAATTAATAATTGAGTTGCTAAATGAATTTTTTAATTTAGATTTTGTTCGATTTTGTGTGGTTTAGAATCTTTTATGGTTACACTTTTGACAAACAGAACAGAGCAACTTTTCTAATACATTAAATTATTGGAAATACTTGTTTTTGATTTTTTCTTCTTATTTTTTTTTTTCTTAATTTTGTAAAATCTGGTGTGCCTTCATTTTTAATTTGCTTGCACGAATAATGCATGTAGGTGATTGTATCGTCCATATCCTTCTGTGATTGTGCATCACTTAGTGGAAGTATTGTCAATACCGTAATCTCTGGCATTTTAGCTAATTGAATTATGTTCAACTATGCATTGGAATTTTAAACCCATAAGGAATTCCGAAAATGACATAGTCAGTAGATTTCTTCTATTGCATGAGAAATGGTTTATTTAAAAAAGTCATGTCCTAAATTCTGTGAACTACATCAATTATTTAAATGGTTTCCTTGAAGTTCATCATTTTTTTTATCATTTGGAAAACGGTTGTTGTTATCGCTCGAGAATGGACCTTGTGGTGTCCACATTTTATTTTGTTTATGATTCATCCAGGGATATTAATGTTTAATCCATGACATACGTAATATATGACTTTTATTACATAAATCATGTTTTGATCATAAAAATGATGCTTTTAATGATTTTCAATAACTCAATGGGAAACATTTAAACATCTTGCTTTGGGCAATGGATGTCCATATTTTATTTATTTATTGTACGTACTTCTTTAAATTTATAAGAATTTTTATTTGAATATGAATATGAAATGAAAATTTCATTGTTAATAAAGAAGAGAGTAGAGAAGTTACAAAATGTGCAGGTGCAAATTATAAGATATAGAAAAAAACAAATACAAACAGAAACATCGTATGAAAGATCGTCTTTTAAATAAAAAAAGATGTATGATTTTTGAGCCCACTGATGAGGAAATGTGCGATGATTTTGAAAAATGAAACATCTAATGTTGAACCATTGATTGTAAAAAAACATGTTTTCTTTTTTTCCAATGAGCAACACAAGATTTAATCTCATTTTGTTTAGTGCTAATTCCAGAAGCTCAGACTCTAGTGACCATTACTGTCCTTTTAGTTATTTCTTACTTCGGCACAGGAAAAAAAATATCATTCATTTTGTCCACCATGGCAAAAGTAAATTTTAAAAAATTGTTGATCTGTCTGAAAAAATTTTAACTTAGAGGGAACTTGAACAGTGGAAAATATAGCAGAATTTGTCAATCAATCACAATAAAATATTGTGAAATTTGTGAATCTGCCACAAGGAAATATCATGAAATTCGTCAGCCAATAACAAAGACAAAACACAATTTTTTCCGCTGAACACAGGAAAATAATTGTTAATTTCACCAGAATGTCACAAAAACAAAAAGGGAAATTTGCCAATCAGGCGCAGAGTAAATAGTTAAATTTGTCAATCTCTTGAGAGAAATAAGGTGTGAAATTTGCCAATTGGTCTCCAGAAAAAAAAAAAAAAAAAATTGTGTGACGAGCAAACAAGAAAAATTTTTGAGAAAAATTACAGTCAGATGCAGAAAAACAATTTTGTATAATTGTCGTAATAGCAAACTGTGAGATTTGTCAATCGATAGTGGAAAATATCACGAAAATAGTCAGTCAGTCCTGAGACTTGATTACCACTTCACAAAGAAAAAAAATTCGAAATTTTTTTTTTAGAAACAGGAATGTTTTGCCCACAAGATTTTTTAGGGCATGAATCCTGCCATTCCGTCCTGAAATTCAAACATTTAAATACTCTGCCTATTTGTTAATGAACTGCTGATAATTGCTAATAATTTATAAAATGTAATGCTGATAATATTTAGAACAAATTTTACATGTTTATTAATATGTCTATAATTGTAAAGTATTTTCATAAAGAAATACATAGCACCTTTTTATAATGCAAACATAAAATGTCTTACTAATATACCAATGGTTGGAGAGTTATCTCCAAACATAGATTTAATTTTTTTCATGTTTTAATTATTTAATACTGATTACCTTAAGCTACATTTCATTTTATTTTAAGTTAAATCAGTTTAAAATTTATAAACAAAAAAAAAAATTTTAATTTTAAATATTTATTATGGAGTCATGAAAATAACTAGTTGGATGCACCAATCCCAAAACTCTCGTCTATTTCGTAGATCTCAATGTTTCAAAAAATATTACAAAATATTAATACTACTTCAGTATTATAACCGTTAATTCACTGTATAAAATGATTATGAAAAAAAATTACAATAAAAAAAATATTGCCCTCTTAAACTGATGGCATTGAGCTCACAGGCTACGCATACTAATTGTGTATTACGGCGTCATATTTTCAAGGGTTAATGCTGTTCGAAAAACAAATTAAGAGGGGGGGATAGCTCTCGCCCATTTGTCCTTTTTATACTTAATCATTGGATTCCCTAAACTAATCCGAGATATGCTTTATCACATAAAAAAATCTATATCCAAATTCATAGCAAATCGAATAATTCTTCATAAAAACCCATTTATATAATTTAAGAGGAGTTATCCCCCTTTATACTTAACCATTAAACTTCCAAAACTATTCTGAGATTCGCCTCATCAGAAAGAATGTACATCCAAAATTTAAAGCAAATCTGATAATTCTGCATAAAAACCCATTTACCAAATTTAAGAGGGGTTGGGGTAATCGCCTGCATCCCTTTTATGCTTAACAAAAGAACTCCGACAGCTAATTAGGGAAGCATATTATCACTATGAACCTGTATTCAAAAATTAAAGCAAATCTGTTAATTTTGCAAGAAAAACCATTTACCTAAATTAAGAGGGGTAGTCCCGCCAATCCCCCATTTATACATATCCAATGAACTCCGAAAAAAATCAAGGAAGTGCCTTATCACAATGTATCTATATCCAAATTTTGAAGCAAATCTGTAAATTATGCATGAAAAACCCATTAAACTAGATTAAGGCGGGGGGAGTCACCTCCTATTTCCCCCCTCTTAGACCCGTCCAATGAACTCGCAAAACTGATCATAGAGGTGTCCTCATCAGGATGATCCTATGTCTAAAATATGAAAGAAATATGAGAATTTTGCATGAAAAACCTATTTATCTAAATTAAAGGCGGGGGATTAGCCCCCATTCCCCCTCTTTATACTTATCCAATGAACTCCCAAAACTAATCGTGGCGGTGCCCTCATCAGAATGATCCTATGTCTAAAATTTGAATGAAATCTGATAAATCTGTATGAATAAAGAATACTGCCCAGTTAAACTGAAGGCATTGAGCTCACAGGCTACAAATACTAATTGCACATTAAAGCTTTATATTTTCAAGGGTTAATTCCGTTCGAAAAAAAAAATTAAGAAGGGGAAACAGCTCTCCCCTTTTCTCTTTTTTTATACTTAATCATTGAACCTCCTATACTACCAAAGACATGCTTTATCATATAAAAAATCTATATCCAAAATTCAGAGCAAATTAGATAATTCTTAATAAAAACCCATTTAGCATTTATATAATTTAAAAAGAGTTATCCCCCTCTTTTATACTTAACCATTAAACTTCCAAAACTATTCAGAGATTTGAACGAAATCTGACAATTCTGCTTGAAAAACCCATTTATATAAATTAAGGGGGGGGACATTAGAACCCCTGTTCCCCTTATTTATACTTATTCAATGAACACCTAATAACAGTCACGGAATCGCCTCATCAGAATGATCCTAATCTAAATTTTGAACGAAAATTAATTCTGCATGAAAATCCCATTTATATCAACTAACGGGGGGGGGGGGGGGGGGGGGATTAGAGCCCCTGTTCCCCTTATTTATACTTATTCAATGAACACCTAATAACAGTCACGGAATCGCCTCATCAGAATGATCCTAATCTAAATTTTGAACGAAAACTTAATTCTGCATGAAAATCCCATTTATATCAACTAACGGGGGGGGGGGGGGGGGGGGGGGGGGGGCATTAGAACCCCTGTTCCCCCTATTTATACTTATTCAATGAACAACTAATAACAGTCACTGAATCGCCTCATCAGAATGATCCTAATCTAAATTTTGAACGAAAACTTAATTCTGCATAAAAATCCCATTTATATCAACTAACGGGGGGGGGGGGCATTAGAACCCCTGTTCCCCCTACTTATACTTATTCAATGAACACCTAATAACAGTCACGGAATCGCCTCATCAGAATGATCCTAATCTAAATTTTGAAAACTTAATTCTGCATGAAAATCCCATCTATATCAACTAATGGGGGGCATGAGCCCCCCGTTCCCCCTCTTATACATATCGAATGAACTCCAAAAACTAATCAGGGAAGCGCCTTGTCAGGATATACCTACATACAAAATTTCAAGTGGATCGAATATTTTTATCATGAGTTATCGCGTTACGTACGAACATACATACAGAACGGACGGGCACATAAGCTCTCAGGCTATGATAGCCTGTGAGCTAAAAACCCATTTATCGAAATTAAGATTGGAGAATTAGCTCCCAGTTCCATCTCTTTATACTTATACAATGAACTCCCAAAACTAATCATGGTGGTGCCATCATCAGAAAAATCCTATGTCTAAAATTTGAATGAAATATGATAAATGTGCATAAAAGACCCATTTATCGAAATAAGGGGTGGGGAATTAGCCCCCTGTTTCATCTCTTTATACTTATCAAATGAGTACCCAATACTAATCACAGAGGCACCTCATCATAATGATCCTATGCTTAAATTTTGAATGAAAATTGATAATGCTGGATGTAAAACCCATTGATATAAATTAAGGGGAAGAGTATTAGCCCCTGTTCCCCCACTTATACTTGTCGAAGGAATTCCCAAAATTAATCAGGGAAACACCTTATCAGAATATATACCTATATTTAAAATTTCAAGTGAATCAGATATTTTTATCATGAGTTATTGCATTACGCATTTACTTACATACAGAACGGGCGGGCACATAAGCTCACAGGTTTTGATAGCCTCTGAGCTAAAAATCATTATTACAGTACCATTTTCCAGCGAAATATTTTCGAACTGAAAGAAGACCTAACAGCCTTTCCCAGAAACGTATTCAAAGAAATTTAGTTCATTTCTATGCATAATTTCATAGTGTTTGTTGGTAGAATAATGAAAATTGCGCAAAAATTGTGATTACAGCACCGCCTTATAGCAAAATGTTTCCATAATAAATATGGACGTGCTGGCTACAGCCAAAAACAGAATATTTGGTTCATTCTATGTATAACTTCATACACATTTTGATGGTATAATTGTATGATGGAAACACTGGGACAAACAGAGGTTTTGAATAAACATGTTTTTGGGATATTGGAGCCCTAAAACATGTAAATTCGTCGTAAAAAATGATAACATTACTTTCTTCTATCAAGGATGGAAGAAAATAAAAATAGGTCTGTTTAGTTGTTTAACTTAAAAATCAATTAACCCAGGGCTTGAAATTCAATTTTTCGAAGGAGGGGAGTCTCCCTACCAACATTTATAAATGGAGGGGAGTTTGGCTGTTTGGGAGGAGGAAGAAATGTTTAAAACCCGCCATTATTTTATGTGCTATTTAAAGAATTACCAGAATACAGACATAAAAAAAATATCACTGAAGCCATTTTTATCAACAATTCAGAATAATTATGCAAAATGTGTAAAAAAAGTTTTATACTGTCTAGTTGTTACTGGTGGTAAATTCCCTCCCGGTGCTAATTATTTTTGTCACAGATCTAATTATTGTTTTAATAATAATTAATAAAACTTCTAATTAATTTAATAAATTTATATTTATAATTTTAATTGTTATAACTAATGTTATTTTTCTGTATATTAAATGTGCAAGATACAAATTTAATCATAAAATAATACTTATGTGAGTGTAGAAAATAAGAAATACCACTATTGTTTGCATTTCTTTAAAAAAGGGGCAAGTCAAATTCATCGAAAAAGACTTTCTTAAAAAATGAATACTTTGTTGAGTAAAAGGATACTTTTTGTTTAATGAATGGCTGCTTTCAGGAATTGCACTCACTCATAAAGATTTGGAGCTGTCAGAAGCTGATTTTAGAGCAGCAAAGAAAAAATAGTCCTTCCGGCAGTGCCGGGAGGAAGAGGTAGCTTTCATATACATATATATTTGTTTATTTATTTTAAATTAAGTTATATTATTCAAAAATACTGAGCTCAAATTAGTGGAACCTGATTATGAGCTTGGTCGAAATCTTAATTCAGGTGCACATGCCCACTCATATTGAAATCGATTAATATATATGAGTGCTGTTGCGGGCAAATTGATTTTTTTAAAAATGTCACCCACGTTAGAAATTCAAACTGTTCCGGCGTAATTAAAATACAAAGCAAAAAATACCCCTGAATTCATTATTAAGATAAATATTTTAAAAAGAACCTTTTTTCAATTTCTAATTTTTTGTTTGTACATCATTATACATTTAAAAGATTTTTGACAAACTTAAATGGCTTCCATTTTGAAACAAGAGGACGGAAGAAGTTGGACAGTGAACGTGGTCAAGGCACTGCTATGTACTATGTGCACGCGCAGTTATATCCAAATCAGTTTATAAATACGCGTGTTATCACGTGACGAAAATCAGATCATTTTAAGATATGAGCAACACAAAAATTAAAAATGCGATAACTCAGCCATTTTTTAAGATACAGACGAAACAAAAAATGCTCTGGAATCTTTGTATCAAGCTCAAATGCATAAAAGAAAAATCTTTTTTGATTTCTCCCTTTCTTGTACCTAATTTTAAATTTTAAAATTTTTTAAATGGCAGCCATTTTGAAATAAGATGGCGGATGGAACTGAGTATCGAATTCGATTCAGGCCTCAGTATATACTATGTACACACCAAGTTACATCCAAATCGATTCATAAATACGCGTGTTATCACGTGGCAAAAATCAGATCGTTTTAAAATGTCAGCCATAAGAAAAATTCAAAGCGTTATAACTCGTTTTTAAGATATAGACAAAATAAAAAGTGTTCTGGAATCTTTGTTTTAAGTTCTAACACGCAAAAGAAAAATATTTTTCAACTTTTAGTTTTTTCAGATTTAATTTTAAATTAAAAAAAAAATTAAAATGGCCGCCATTTTGAAACAAAATGGCGGATGATGCTGGGCAACAAACTCGGTCGAGACATTTGTATGTACTATGTACATACCAAATTTCATTCAAATTGGTTCATAAATATGCGTGTTATGACGTGACAAAAATCAGATCGTTTCAAAATGTTAGCCATAAGAAAAATTCAAAGGGCTATAATTCAATCATTTTTTAAGATATAGACAAAATAAAAAGTGTTCTGGAATTGTTGTTTTAAGTTCTAACACGTAAAAGAAAAATATTTTTCAACTTTTATTTTTTTCGCTTTGAATTTTAAATTTAAAATTTTTAAAAAAAATTAAAATGGCTGCCATTTTGACACAAAATGTCGGATGATGCTGGCCAACGAACTCGGTCGAGACATTTATATGTATTATGTACATATCAAGTTTCATTCAAATCGGTTCATAAATACGTTAGTTATCGCATGACAAAAATCATATATATATATATATATATATATATATATATATATATATATATATATATATATATATATATATATGGTTATATATATATATATATATGTCAACATTTGAACGGAGGGTGGTTTTGGGGTCTTGGGGTCATGATCGGTGAAAATATACCAAAATTTTCTAAACGTGCTTTCCTCCGGACAGCTGCAATAGGTAGCTTTTTACTTTTTGTAATGAAAGCTACCTAAAAATATATTGAAGCAGGAAAATTAGTTTGTTGAACAGAAAAATGAACTCCCCGTAATATTATTTTTGGGGGGAAGAGGTTCACTTTGACGAAAGTTTCATTTTTTCGCTATCTTTTGATGAAATCTGTCTTTTTTAACGATCTTTCTTCGAAATCTGCCATTTTTTCGGGATTTTTTGACGAAATTTGCCGTTTTTTCGTGAATTTTTTGAGAAAATTTGCCGTTTTTTCGCGATTTTTTTATGAAATCTGATGTTTTATCGCGATTTTTTTACGAAAATTGTCGTTTTCCGCGATATGTTCGGGAAATTTGTAGTTTACAGTGAATCTTATGTCGAAATTTGTCGTATTTCGCTATTTTTGTACGAAATTTGACGTTTTTTCGTGAATTTTCTGAGGAAATTTGCCGTTTTTTCGCGATCTTTGATGAAAAATGATGTTTTGTCGCGATTTTGTTTATGAAAATTGTCGTTTTTCGTATATTTTGGGGAAATTTGTCGTTTATAGTGAATCTTTTGTCGAAATTTGTCGTTTTTCGCGATTTTTGGACGAAATTTGCCGTTTTTTCGCGATTTTTGGACGAAATTTGACGTTTTACAAAATTATGTGATGAAATTAGGCATTTTTTCGTGAGTCTTTTGACGGAATTTGCCGGAAATTAGTCGTTTTTTCGCGATCTTTTAACAATATTTGCCGTTTTTTAGCAAACTTTTGCGAAATCACGCGTCTTGTGAAACATGTAATAGCTGTTTCTTTTGTATGTCATCTCCGATCTTTTGCGTAATTTACGCGCAATAGCGCGTCCGAGGCATCAGTTTCATAATTTTTGGAATTGAATGCGTTATTTTTTTTTTTTGGGGGGGGGGGGGGTTGAGGGAAGGGGAAATTCCGAACAGAATCACCTCTATTTCGCTGCGAAAAAAATCGTGATTTTCAATGATTTTTCGCTGTAAAAAAACTCGCAAAATGTGTCGATTACTTGCATGAAAATATCATAAAATTCGTAAAACGGTCGTGGGAGTTGATCATAGTTTCATAATGCAAAATTGTTTGGGTGGGAGCCTCCCATCCACGTTATTCTTTTGGGCGGGATTTCAAAATTTTGGGCGCGAATCCCGCCATCCCGCCCTGAAATTCAAGCCCTGTAACCCATTGTTTAAATTAAAAGAAAGAAAGAAAAATTAATAAAATCATAGTTTAATAAACAACTTCAAATTTTATAAAGACTAAAGACAGAAAACCAACATTTAGAAATGCAGAAATAATGCATGCAGGGTTCGTACAGACTCCTTGGACTCCTTAGAAACTACTTAGAAATGAAAACGTTCCCAAGTAGTACTTAGAACTACTTAGATAAACAAAATACTCCTTAGAAACTCCTTAAATTGTATTGCGTTCAGAGATGCCGCGGATGCGATATAGTGCGTAAAATACGGAAAATATCGGCGACGGGACGCGAAAAAATAGCTTTTACGCGTCCCGTGAGACGCTTATTTTTGTTAAAAAATCGCAAAAATGGCGACTATCGTTAAAAAAGTTGCGAAATAACAACTATTTTTCGATAAATTTCGCTATTTTTTATTTCTACTTTGTCCCACTTTATCATAACAGAAGTCTTTCACATATATTTTGACAACTTTTGAAAGATAAATATATTACAAAATATATTATGTTAAGTAATGGTGCCAAATAATATAAAAACGGTCGCCAATGACAGCCCTATAATTATAAATAGGGAAATTTGTAGCAATAAATAAATAGTGGCATATTTGAGCTGATACAGGTCAAATCAATAAGTAATGGCAAAAATTTCTGAAGGAAGATATAAGATTTTTGGAATACAGTTTCAGCTAGGCCAAATTTTCAGCAGCATTTGTGATTGTGACAAAACTGATTTTGGGTCAAAAATAAAGCCAAATTTTCTATCTATCTTTATTTACATATACACTTAATGTACATACATACATGTATTACTTTTTCTTGGCATCATCAGTTAAGATGTAACTTGTAGCAATGGCTAGTTAGTAAGTTAAGAACATAGTCTTCTATTGGGCGCTTTTACCTGCATGCAATTCAACCTTCTTTTTAAGTCAGGTTGGATTGGTGTTGGTGCTATATTTTTTCATTATAGATAATCTTCTGTTTGGGTTAACTTCTGCTTTTTTGTCTGTGTTGGGTTGACTTTTATTCAGGGTTGGGTTTTTGACATAACATGTCAAAAAGTATCAAAAAACTTAATACACATATTTTAGCCATCATTAATAATATTTTATTTTAAATCAATCTAAAAATTGATTAATTAATAATTTATATCTTATAAATAATTTTTATTTAGTTTTACTATAATTAATTTGTAATAAAATTATATATCATAATCAGAGTTGGCATTTTTGCAGGCAAAAAGGTATTTTTGCCCAGACAGTGGCAAAAACTGGAAAAAATGGCAAATTCTTTATTTTAAATGTGCAATAAAGTCTAATAATGGTATAAACAATTAAATTTAATAACATTTCATTTAATGTATTATTTATTTATTTGCTAATTAATAAATATAATTAAATATTTTTATATATTTTAAATCTTTATCAATTATATATTTTAAATCTTATAACTTTGGTGTCTAATACCTTATAACTTAGGAATTTAAGAACCAAATTAAAAATCAAATATTTTTTTTTTTTAAGTAATTTGACAATTATTAATATTATTTTAATTATCAAAAGGTTTTATATAACTTTGCTACTTTTGTTTTATGTAATGATTCTTAAAAATGTGTAAATATTTAAGTCTTTGGTACAAATTCATGATTATTTCTCTGATGAAACTAGCATGTTACAGTTAAAAAATAGTAATTAAATTAAATTAAAAATTATATGCTGAAAAAATTCTTTTATGTCTTATTAGTTAGGAAAATAGAATTTTTTTTTCATCCCTCTTAAACTGCAAGTAAGGGACAAAAAGTTACATTTATTAGGTACATGTTATAAAATTCATAATTATACTTATTTAACTTAAGAATTCAAAAATATATATAGCATATTGATTTTTTAATTAAGTATTAAGTTTCTTTTTTTCAGCCTATTTTTGCCACACTTTTTCAAAAACTTATCAACCATGGTCTTGTATAAAATGCTACAGTCATGACATCATTGCATTATGCTAGATTTAAAAGAAGATACTGGTCCTAAACTTATTTCCATTTGTTAATATAACAAGATTTCAACAGCTGTTACATAAAATACTTTTTACAATTGAATTAAATTCACATATTATATCAGATATTTTTGTCTAAAATCAAAATATATAAATTTCTTCGAGATTTTAATCTAAATAATAAAATTCGCTTGTGATCTTAAAACTTTTTTCCAGCACAATGCATACACAATGGTTCCATTTCAATTCCATGTATAATACTGATGATTGAATAAAAACACCATTGCAATTCCAATTATTTTTACTAATGTTTTCTGGATATCCCTTTAACCCATTAAAAGCCAATTTTTAAATACTTTAAAAAAATGGCTTTTTCTACCATATCTTATTTGTTGATGTGCAGTCATTAGTAAAAAAAAAACTTCAAACATCTGATGCTTGGCAAGATAACTTACCAACCTTAAAAATCTACATAACGTTCATATAGAAAAGTTATTTTGATACTTTACTGGAGTAACATAACAAAAACAGACTCTATCAGTTATGAAACAACAATACAAAAAGAAAAAAAAAAAGTTTATATTTTGAATTGTCACATTCTTGAGATGATAAAACAACCAAGTGGAACCTCTGGTACCCTCTATGAGCGAAGAAAAAAATTTAAATGTCCAATGGCACGTTTTCTTACAAGGGCACTTATGATGTGTTAAGGTGAAAGAGTTTTAAACCCTTTAAGGTGAAAGAGTTTAAAACTACAAAAACACTTTTGTAGAAATTAAAATTCTTGGTTTTAATCCTAACTAATATGGATTTAATAAACATTTGATGATTAAAAAAAAAAAAAAAAAAAAAAAAAAAAGTCTGGTTTTTTCTAGAAAGGATCCACACAATTGTGTGGCACAGCTAAGTATATTGAAAATAAGTTTTTAATATAAACATTTAATAAAAAGAAAAGTACTACTTGCCTACATTTAGAGGTGTTAGTTGAACATATTCAATAAACTTATTTGGTTTTTACAAATATTAAGGGTTGTATGGGTAACAAATAAATTGGGTTGACCTTATTTTTCTCATTTTATTTAATATGAATACTGAATTGCTATATGTTTTGTAATTTTTAATCACTGTTATTATTTTCTTTTAAAATAGATTTTGGATTTTGCTGGCCCATTAATGCCGCCTGACACTTCAGATCATGAGAAGAAAATAATTGCAGAGAGACTAATGAAACAACTAGACACTGCCCAACAATCTTATGTGGAAAGTGAAAATTTTAATTTTCTTTTAGATCATTCTTTTGAGAAAATCAAAATGAAACCTCATAGTGTTTTTACTTTTCTAAATGAAATAAAAAGGGAACTTAAAAAGCACAAAAAAGAAAACAAAAAAGCAATTAAGGGATCTGCAGAAGATAACAGGGTATCTTTAACTGATGATTCCATTTCCAAAGATATACTATTTATTGATTCAAGCTCCTCATTGCCTTCTAAAGACAAAGTCGCCCTAAGTGATGCTTTGCATACTAGCCTTAATTTTACATCTAGTTTAAAAGATTTTTTTAAAGTACCAGAAAAGCAGGAACCTGACTCTGCTTCTTGTTCTTCAGAGTTAACTAATTTTTTTTCTACTAATAAAAACATAAATGATTCTGGCAGTAATTTACAAACTGCTGCTAATTCAAATACAAAAGTAGTTTCAGATAATCATGTTACAAGTGAGTCTAGTTCATCTGTCATTGCTTTGGAAGAGTATTCAGAGAAGTCAAATGCTTCAAAATCTCAAAGTTTATATACTCAGATGAGCAAAAAGTTTAAGTCAGCTGAAGATAATACATCATTTTTATCAAATACAGCAATTTCTGAAAGTACATCAATTCCTGTATCAGGAAATGATTCAGAAAATAAAAAGGTTGATTTATTATCACAACAAAGTAACAGACGCACAAGCATAGATGATTCTAGGAGTAATTTGCAAACCTGTGCTAATTCAGATAAAAAATTAGTTTATGATCATTTTGTTAAAAATGACTTTAGCTCATCTGCTATTGCTTCAGCTGTGGGACTGTGTTCAAAGGAGCTGAAAACCTCCAAACTTCCAAGTTTAAAAGAACCTTTAATAGAAAAGTTAAATTCAACTGGAGTTGCTCATAATGTTTCAACATCAATTCCTGAACGTGGTGTGTCAAGAAACAATGTCAACAGAGAATTTGATTTAACCTCATTGCCTTCAACATCTAGATGTCATAGTCCATCAGACAAATTTCTTTTCAAAAATGACATTTCATTTAAGATGTCCCGTTCAAGTTCCTCTGATTCACTATCTGCTGATACAAGAACTCTTCTAGAAAAGAGAGATGATGATCGAAATGCTAAAAGAATAAAAAAACTAGAAAAACTTCTTAAAGTAATTTTTTCTTTTATTTTCTTATTAAAGGCTTACTTGAATAGGGGTCTGTCAACTGTTCTTTGCACTTATCCCCATCTTTCTTACTTTTTTTTTTTTTTTTTTTTTTTTTTTTTTTTAGTAAAAACAAAGTTTAAAATCCATTAATTATGTTTCACATTTATCTGAGGAATATTCAAAAGTTAATGTATGATTTAAGTATATTAGTGCAAAATTTTGAAATAATTGTTAATGTTTTTTTTTTTTTTCTTTCTTTTCTTCCATTGTAACATAAGTGACAAAATTGCTGAGCTGCACAAATTTCTGACTTTCTGAAATTTCTGGGAAAAAAAACCCAAAGAATTTTTAACAAAGAATAGTTGATTGACTTACATGTACATTTATAATTAAAACATTAATTTTCAGTTTTATATTTTAGATATTTATAAGTTATTCTTGATTTTTGTAGCTTAAAACTTAAAACCACTATTTTTAGATGTTGATTTTTAAAAAAATGAGCAATTTGCATAATTTTGCAAAAAAGACAAAATTTACATAATTTTGCCAAAAAGACGATATATGGGTGATTCTCCAATAAGTGGGTAATTTCAATCATTGATTTTTTGAAAAATCAAAATTAAATTTTAATCGATATTTTTTAATAATTAGATACAGCTTGGGGTGAAAGTTTTCAGTCTTTTGACAAAATTCCGTCTTTTTTTATACTTGAAAAGACAGAACGAGAAGGAAAGGAAATATTAATTTCTCTAGAATTCTAGTTCCAAAATTTAAAAAAAAAAAAAAAAAAAAAACTTTTTTGATTATAAATATTTTTATTGAGAAAAGCTAGCCTGAGAAGATGATAGACATCATAGTTTTTATTTTCTTTGTTTTTCTCGAGTTCTCTTCTTGCATGCGTGCTCTACAGGGAGAGAGAGAGTGTATTGGAGATAAAACCAGCGCTGAGCCATGCTACTGGATGAATTGGCTGGGTGCCAGAAGAGAATTTTCTTCATGCTGCATGAAACGATTTGCACAGTATTCGGGTCTGTCGTATGGCCGAACATCGGACCATACTGTATAGGATCTTAAATAATGTAGAGTTACAGCTCTGGCCATAAACGCATAAAATGGAAGCAAAGTCAACTGAAGACAGCTGTATAAAATGTGCTATGTTTTTAATTAAAAGTCCAAAGTTAAAAAGGCAAACAAAGTCTTTTATTTTTCTCTAAAAACAACTTGTTGTAAAATGCAGCATGACTTCAATTACAAATAAAATAAAAATTCTATTTAAACAGGAAAAAAACAAACTGCATCATTTAAACTTAAAAGTAATTTTATTAAATTAATTTATGGAAGAGGACAAGGGCCAGCCTCGTCCCTTACGAAAAATAAAAGAAAGGTTACTAATATGAACTTTCACGCAATATGCATCCAGTATTTATACCAGGAGAAAAGAACAACTGTTGCCAAAGCATGCTACCAAAATAAGCTCAAATGCATACGCGAGTGATCTTGACTAAGCAGATTGCAAATCGCAGTAGTGAATTACGTCATTAATCTTACATGAAGGATCAACGCTGTTGATTAATTAACAGAATCAATAGCAGCAGCAACAAAAAGATACTAGGATGCGAAGTGTTTAAGTTCGCAAAGTACGAAAGTAACTTTCAGAAATGAATTTCTATTTGTGAGCAAGAAAAACTAAAAAGAGTTTTGGTGCATATTTAAAGGAAGATATTTGATACGGAAAGTAAGTAGCTTAAGTGGATATTTACAAGAACTATTCCTGTATTTAAATGACTTGCGATTTTAATAAAGATAGATATGAAATGAAAGTTAAAAATAGATATGCCGGGCCACTGAGAATATAAAGGTAGTCTGTCAGGGTCTTGTACAGAGAGATTATTGCAGAGTTGTTCGTGGCAATACACATTGCGATTTCGTTCTTTCATTGTTTTCATGTGTATACTTTTGAGGCTTAATATTTTTATATATTAAATTCTTTTGTTGTTTAAAGATGCAACGAATTGAGTTTATCGAAGAATGGGATTCGTTAAAAGTAGATGATATAGGGACTGAAAAACAAGTGGAGATTTTAAAGGCTGAAAGAGCTGGGTGGCAATCAGTTCGTCGACAATCATTTCGTCGACATATCATTTTGTTGACATGTACGCTTCGTCGATATATCATTTTGTTGACATGTACATTTCATCGACATAACACTTCGTCGACATGTACACATTGTCGACACGTACACTTCGTCGACATATATTTCTGATTGCATTGCACATAAGTATTAACGTATTAATCACTAGATGGCACTTGTTTAGTCATTTCAGTAATGAACAACTTGCAAAAACATTTAATTGTTAATATAATTTTATTTAGAATCAACACTTAGTAATGAAAGCATATTAATGAAACAAAATAGGGAGTTTCAAAAAAATTTAGCAATTGGCATATCAATAACTAATAAAATATTTATAAAATTAATTATTCAAGCTAATTCTTAATTGCTTTATCATAGGATTAATATTTAAATTATTTTAGATGGGTTATTTAAGATGGGCGATTTTTATGCGTCTACACATAAAAATGAAATGATTGAATGGGTTAATAAATATCCAATTTGAATTTGAGAGCAGTCTCTACATACCTGTATAAAAAAGTAAGGATGAGAAATATAAAATATTATTAGAAAAATTAAGGGAAAATATGCGAATTTTGTCGAAAGATAGAAGAAAATATGCATATTTTGTTGAAAAATCACGGAAAATAGGCAGAAAATATGCGAATTTTCTCAAAAGATCATAGAAAATGTATCTATTTTGTTGAAAGATCATAGAAAATATGTGGATTTTGTGAAAAGATCGGAAAATTATGCGAATTCTCACGAAAGATCGGGAAAAATATGCGGATTTTGACAAAAGATGCTGGAAAATACGTAAATTTTGACAAAGATCAAGGATAATATGCAAATTTTGACGAAAGATCATGAAAAATATGTGAATTTTGTCGAACAATCAAAGAAAATTCTAGAATTTTTTCAAAAAATCGAGGAAAATATGCAAATGTTCTCAAAAAAGGTTGAGAAAAATTGTGAATTTTGCTAAAAGATCATTGATAAATGCAAATTTCATTGAAAAGACTGTGGAAAAAGTGCACTTTTCGTCAAATGGTCTTGGAAAAATGCCAATTTCGTTAAAAAATTGCAGAAAAATGCAAATTTTGTCAAAACACTGTGAAAAAATACAAATTTTGTCATAAGTCCATCAGGGCGTGAAAGTTCATCTTTTTTCTTGCTGAGCCTGTAACATGTCTGATTTTGCAAATGATTTGATATGAACTTGAACCTTTTTTTTTCTTTTCTTTCTTTTTTTCTCTTTTTTTTTTTTTTTTTTTTTTTTTTTTTGGAATTGCCAAAATGAATTCTAACATCTGTATTTTTTAGACTTTATGACTTTAGAACATAGTGAACTTTGAAAAACTTGTTTCAATATAAACATTTTCTGCATGGCCATATTTATATTTACTTATGATTTCTAGCATCTATAAAATAAAAAGTTTCATCTTATTGGTAAGTTTTTAATTTTTCATTTAAAAGAAAATAATTTGTTCATTTCTTTTTTCTTTTCTTTTCTTTTCTTTTCTTTTTTTTTTTTTTTTTTTTTCTGTTATCCGCAAAATTTAAACATTGATTAATTTTTTTATTTATGGTAATTTTATTTTAAAGAAATAAAAAAATTTCAAAGTTTAAACATCAATTATTATTATAATTGATCTTTATTATACTTTATGTTATTTTAGGTTTTTCATATTTATATATATGGGTGATTCTCAAAATAGGAGACTTTTTCAAAAGTGAAATCTTAAAAAAAAATTACTGTTAGCAATATTTCTGAAAAAAATAGATGTTGTTAATATAGTATTAGGTATACTTTAGATGTAGTCAGCAGAGCTAAATATTTAAAAATTAACTTTAAAAAAATAATTAGTATTTTATGAGCCATGCTAATAACAAAACAAATTGCATGAAATAAAAATATTAAGAAATTTTCATTTACTTCCTGTTTAAATATTTTTTTTTCTATATTTGTTAGCCTTCCTTTTCAACAAATAGTTTCCATTTTTACATATATACATATAAGGACAATAAAAACATTACCAAAGAGCAAACTTTGTTTACACGAGCAACATTCTGACACTAATAATGTAAGAAGCTGTCTTAGTGATTTTCTGACAGATTTATTTCATATTTTAGGGATAATAAATGTAATACCTAAATTTATATGTAAAATTAAACTTTATAAAGGATACAATATAAGTACTGGTTACAGTTATGCACATAGGAGTCTTTAGCATGGACAGAAAAACCATGCTAATGACACTGATATTTGTCCATGCTAATGACAAATTTTAATTTAAATAAGATTATGAGCCATAATATAATCACACTGCAATAGTCCTTTCTGGGGCTTTTTAAAACACAAAAGTTCTATGCAAATAAGTAAAATAAAAATTTTAACTATAAAATAAAGGACCGTTCAAGTATTACGTAAGCACTAAAGGGGGAGGGGGGTCACGATAATTCTTACGTAAGCATTAAACAACGAAGCAACTGCAGTTCAAATTCAACAAGCAAACAAAGTATGATGGGGAAAGAGCGTTCTACAGTCTGTTCGAAATTCGCCATTTATTTTCGATTTTATCCTTTGCTTATCTATCGGCAGTCACGTGACCCGCATCACCCACTCACCCTTTGTCTTCATTGTTGTCTGTTAAGTTGTGTGCCAAGTCAAGTACATTGCAAGACTAGAAAAACACAGGAACCGGTGTGGCTGGGTTCTGTTGCCAGGGTAACTGGTCAGTTGACTTTATTTTAGCTAAGTCCGGTATTTTCTTTTCCATGACTGGGTGGTGGCAGAGCGCCATAAACTCATACCCTCAGTTTATGCTGGCATTGCTATAAAACCGATGACACCTGGAAATGGTGATGAAGACGTTGAGTGGCTGGAGAAAGAAGAAGTGGAAGAACAAGTATCGGAAACCTGCAATACCCCAGGCCACTGTTCCAGTGAAAACTTTATAATAGACAATGTTGAAACATGAGTTCAAGAATCCTGGACATCAGATTAAAATATGAACACCAACATTTGTATGATTCATGTCAAAAATTTTAGTTATGATGCCTTAGTAAGTTAAGACTTCTTGTATATCTTGTTTTATTGTTCAATGTGATAAATATATTTAAACCCTTTTGTATTCTGTGGTTTGTTTAATGCAATAAGCAACAATATATTAAAACCATTTTATATATTTTGATATCACAATCCCTATATGCCTATATAAATTTGTAGGATTAATAATGTAATCGATTGGTAACTTTTTATAAATCAAGAAGTATTGATGTATAAACTGTCATAAAATCTTACGTAAGCAAAGAGGAGAGGGGTCTAGCATTTGCTTATATTTTCTTACAAAGGGGGGGAGGGGGTACAAAATGACTAAAAATAATCTTACGTAATACTTGAACAGTCCCTAAACATGAAAATTATGATCTATTCTAATGACATACAATTGATGTACTCGGCTAATATTCAACTTCTCTTCTTAACCCTCTAAGCGTTTGGCCCGTAATAGACCGTACACTAAGCTCCAGGTTTCACTGCAATATAAGCAATGTTTAAGATATTATAATTCTATAAATTTAATGAATTTTCCAAGCATTGAAGAATGATTGACTCTCAAGGATTACATTTATATTCCTAAATAAGATTTTTTATGTAATATTGAAAGATTTATATTTTATTAGCAATTAAGACAAAATGCAGAGAAAACAACATTACAAATTTACCCATTTGCAAGATGCTTGGACGGTTAAAATACAATACATGCTTCTATTTTCAGGCTGGGGTAAAATGGCTACTTGTTGCCATGGAGAAACTTTATATTTTCAAAGTATTGTCACATGTGATAATGAAATTTTGATTAATAACCAGCTGGTAAAGTTAAAATTATTTTCAACGTTAGAACACCAGAATATTCGAATTCCAACTTGGAATTCGAATATTCTGGTGTTCTAACGTTGAAAATAATTTTAACTTTATCATATTGCACCAGGCAACAACCTATTATTAATAACCAGCTGTTATAGTATGACCTTGTTTTGAAAATAGAATATGGAGGACAAACTTTAATTCTTTTTTTATATGCTATAATTTTATTTTTAAAAAGAAATTTATTGGATAAATCCTCTCCTTGACTAATTTAAAGAAAGAATAACATTTGTTTTATTTTATAAACATGATATTAACTCTTGAAAAATGCTAGTATACACAAGGCACAGCTGCTGTGGACATCCATGCTAATGACATTTTGAACATTTATTCTGTTATTTTAATGTGTTTTTAACTAAAAAGTGAGTAATTCTTGAGTGCAAATGATGAATAATATTAAGACAAATATATCTAAATATAAAAACATGACAGAAAACTTTTCAATTTCTTTGTATGCCGAAAGGCATAAATTCTCCCCTATTTTGAGAATCACCCATATACGTTTTATATATATATACATTATATATATATATATATATATATATATATATATATATATAATTTGAAATTTATCAATTTAGCAAGAACCAGCACACCCCCCTCACAAAACAAAACTCCCTTAAAATTAAAAATTCAACAATCAAGATATAAAAACAATAGGCTGCCAGCCTCGTCAGCGATGGGTTTTATTAGACAAAAGCAGCCAAATATTCGAGTTTACAAAAACAAAATATATTTAAGTGGCAGTGAGTTTCGGCCAGAGCGGTGAATAGCAAAAAATCAGATGTTAAACACCCGATGGCTATAATTCACGCGCTCCCCCACCGGACCCTACACCACATTAGTAAACGAATGTCTCACCTGGAACATTGTAAACAATGCAAAATTATGTTCTCTGAATAAAAACCACATCCCCAACTTAACTGCAATGCCACAACTCAAAACAAATTAAACAGAACAAAATAGAAACCGTATTCCAAACCAATCCAAAAACAATCCAGGTCTGTTGCCACCCAGATATATATATGTATATACATATACATTAATTATGTGGAAAAATGAAGATACATTTCATCTTTAATGTCTTATTCTATTTTTCAACTTTCATGCATAACTCTGACCATAGTGAACAGGGGAAACTTATTTTCAGACTCTCCTTCGTAATTTTGCACCAGGGTGTATCCCCATAACATCACTGTACAACTACAGTGATGTTTTTAACAATTTGGCATTGATTTTAAACAACAAAAGTATAAGCCTTCACTTACACTTTTATATGAATATTAAAAGTTTTTATAAGCATTAAAATGTATAAGTATAAAAAATTACTTAAAAAATATATTAAAAGTTAAGTATAAGCTTTGCTTATACTTCATGATTCGGGGTTGAATTTTGAATTAATTGCGGAAAAGCTGGAATTTGTTTTAATCCTTTCATTTTAAGTCTAGAATTTTCCCCCTCACACTAGGTGAGCATTAGGAAATGTACATAGATTTACAATAAAAAACACTTTTTTTAAATACCATATTTTTATCTCAAAATCACTGACTCTATAAAACACATTGTCAATACAAATGTTGCAGAGTTTAATATTCTGAATAAAATGAGTACGTATACTTAATACTTTTGTTTAATATTAAGGTCCAACTCTACTTCAAAGTTTTACCTCCATAATGAGAGGTTTGAACTCCGAGTTAATTAGGGGAAAACTAGAAATTGCTTTAATCCTTTCATTTTAGGTGTAAAATGAATATGCTATGTTTTCCCCTTCATATTAGGTGAGAGTTAGGAAATAGCTAAATATTTATAGTTGAAATGCACATTTATATATTTTTTAAAATTATCTTAACACTATCTCAAAACAATTAATGCTATGTAAAACATTGTCAGTATGAATGTTGTAGATCTTAAAATTCTGTACAAAATGAGTACCTACATTAGTATTTTTGTTCAACATTATGGTCACAATTCTGCTTTAAAATTTTGTCTTAGTTACTAATTAAGAGTCTGAAGTCAAGAGAGACCAAATTACCTTAAGAATATCACAAAACAGCTACCTTTTTGAAAAACATTGCCAGTACAAATATTGTAGAGTTTAAAATTTTGAATAAAATGAGCACCCACATTAATATTTTTGTTCAAAATTAAGATCACAATTCTATTTCAAATTTTTGGCTTAATCACTATTCAAGAGCTTAAAAGCAGGAGAAACCAAATTATCTTAACAATACCTCAAAACATCTAGCTCTATTAAACAATTACCAATATAAATGTTGTAGAGCTTAAATTTTCAGAAATCAGAATTTTCTAATACAGTAGAACCTCGATCCATCGTTTTTCAAGGGGTGCAGGGAAAAAAAACAATGGATGCGGGAAAACGATGAATGCAGATTAACTTCAATGTTTACGCATTACTAATGCATGCAATGTATACAGCATATTAATAAATACTAATTTGTTGCTTATCTAAATTGTAAAGCAAATAAGTCTAAGATCAATAATTTTGTTTGTTTTTTATTAATTTTTTTAATCAAAAAATAATTTTTTAAGCTATATGACTTTTTGTTATTTTCTGTAATTTCATATGCAGATATAAAATTCATACAGTTTCACATATAATTGCATCAAACAGAGTTCGCATTGGTGGCTCAGTTTAAATGTGCATTAACATTTTCATTTGTTTATTCGATCATTTTCATTTTTTGCAGTATGACACATTTCTCCTATGTTTAGGACAGTACATGTCTCAACATCTTGATCAATGGAAACATAATCCCATCCTCTGCTATATACAATCACTCTTCATCTGCTTTATTGTAGTCATCATAAACACGAACAACACAAATGAGTTATTTTAGCGTTAAAAATAAGTAATTCCAGTTTGCATGCCATATGGATTCGCATGAATTTCAATTGCGTATCAGTGAGGAGAAAAAATTTCCAACGATGAATGCGGAAAAATGACTTTTTGAAAAACGATGCTTGTGGGTTTCGTTAACATTATTTAAATATAATTTGTGCAGGGACCATACAAATATAACGATCAATGCGGAAAAACGATGGATGTAGGAACGATAGATCAGGGTTTCACTGTATTTAGAAAAAAGTTACTTATTTTTCATATTGCTAACTTGTGACATAATTTTTTAATCTTTTGCAGGAACTTGACAAAGCCATTAAAAGATGTCAACAGCAGGAACTGACTTTAGATGATATGGATAAAGCAGATTCTGCATATTTACAGGAAAGTCGATATAAAAAACGATTTGTTGCAACTTACAAATTGTTGTGCAAATTAAAGCGAGTACCTGCACGTACAGGAAGAATTATTGAAAAAAAATTTCGCTATCAAGGTAAATATTTTATTTATATTTTATATATAAAATTTTGTTGTAATGATGCACTTTCATTTCTTTACTAAACACTTGTTTGACAGTTGTAAAATTTATATGCTAGTATTATGCATAGTTAAAAACTATTACATACATGCAGGGACTGACAAAAGTTGAAAATTCTTAGTTGCCAAAAAAAATTCTTAGGAAGCAGCTTGAAGAATCATTTTTCTGACATTAACATGTTCATTGTAAAATATAATATTGGCTAACTTGAAGTGCCACTATGGTGTATTTTCTTCCTGCTTTATACTTTCAACTAAATCAGCATAAGTGGCGAATGGAAGTCTTTAAAAAGTGTAATGTGGAAGACTTGAGTGAAGACAAAGCAGGTTCAGCAAACTTTAGTTTATTTCATAACGATCAAGATGATTATTTACAATGATAAAAAAATAAGCATAGCTTATGCTTAAAAATAAAACAAACTTAAAACATTACAATTACTTCTTATGCCATTATTAAACAAATGCAGCTGCTGCTAAACCAGCGATAATGGCTCAGTAAAGATGAAGGCAAAGTACATCCAACACGGCTGTCTTTATATACAAACGGAATTCTACTTCACAGATGATACCATTCAAAATTCAAAGAGAAAAACCAACGTAGAATCGCCATTGGTTGATCCAAATGAAATCCCTTTCCGAATGCACTGCCAATCGAGTTTCATGAACGGACGTGAACAGTTCAATCACCGGTGATTCAATAAATCACGGCACTGAAACTCTCAAAAATCACATATTTTTATCTCGGCATGCCGGCAGCTCGGCTGAAAAGCAATAGCGATTCGACGAAGTTTTTATTAACCTGGAGAGGATAAAAACTAAAGTATGTCATGTTCTGTTTATTTTGACTTAACTTTAAACTTATTTTTGAACTAACATGACAACAAGCAGCCCCCTTTTTAGCCTCTCCAGGGCATTACAAAAAAAAAAAAAAAAAATTACATAAATTCATTCAAAAATACAATATTCAATAGAAAAAACAGTCTGACTAATTACTACCGAGTCGGGGAAAATTTTACAGATCACCGGCCGGGCACTAATCAGAAATGACCAAATTGTAAAAACTTTTTTTTTTTTTTTTTTTTTTTTTTTTTTCCCCCTATCATTAAACAAATTTTAATTTTATATAAAAAAAAGATAGTCTGATCAATGTCATATCGATGGACATGGCAATGAACAGAGTAACTATAAGTGTGAGTTTAAATTTTGAAAATTTGCCTACAAAATTTCATTAATTGTTCTTTTACTTGCAGTTTGGTAAATGGATCTGCTAAATTTAACTTACTAGAAATATATTTTAATTTAAAAACTTTATCATAAATTAAATTTCTGAGAAATAAATATTTGATGTGGATATGTTTGGTCTTTTGATTTTCAACTGGTGAATTAGAAAAAGAAATTGCTGCCTGATTATCACAGAATAAAGAACATTCAATTAAATTTAATTTTAAACTTTCATTTTCAAGTACATTTTTCATCCACATCAATTCCTTTGCTGCTTCTGTGAGAGTTACATATTCGGCTTCCATAGTAGAGAGGCTAATGCATTTTTGCTTAAAGGTTTTCCAGGAAATTGGCGCCCTATCTAAAAGTAAAATGTAACCTCCTATGGAAACCCTGTCATCACGATTTGCAGCAAAGTCTGAATCTGAATAACAATAAAGCTTTAGTTCATTTACTCTGGATAATTCTAATTTAAAATCTTTAGTATACTGTAAATAACCAAGTAATTTTAATAAACTATGCCAGTGTCTTATACCAGGATTAGATTGGAATTGGGAAAGTAGATTTACTGCATACATTATATCAGGTCGTGTTCGATCAGCAATAAAACTTAAACACCCAATTAGGTTTCTATAGGGATACTTAGACATTTCTTCTATTTCTTGATGATTTACAGGAGAGTCCAATTTTGACAAAACAAGTCCTTTAGACATAGGTACAGAGCTTATGGGAAATTTATATTTAGAATACAAATCACAAACTTTATCTATATAAGAAGTTTGGGGTATATACAATTTATCACCATTCTCTTCAAATTCTATGCCCAAGAGCTTCTTTGTTTTCCCTAAAACCTTTAAATAAAAAAATTTCTTTAATAAATCTCAGGGCTTGAATTTTCGGGCGGGGTGGCGGGATTCGCGCCCAAAATTTTGAAATCCCGCCCAAGAGAATATCGTGGGCGGGAGGCTTCTGTCCGAAAAAAATTACGAATTTTCTGAAAAATTTTGCATTTTGAAACTACGATTAACTCTCACGATCTTTTTGCATATTTTGTGATGTTTTCGTGCGACTGAATGACATATTTTGCGAGTTTTTTACTGCCAAAAATCGTTGAAATTCACGATTTTTTTTCCGCAATCGATCGTCAAATTTCCCCTGCGATCGACCGACAAGTTTCGTGCAATTTTCCGCCGCGAGAATAGAGTAAATCTGTTTCGAATTTTCCAAAAAAATTAGCGCATTCGATTCCAAAAGTTATGAAACAACGTTTATCAGCCCGGAAATTCGGGTAGTTATTCCGAATTTCCGGGCTGACAACCGATTTTTCATAGCTTTTGAACCGAGCTGAATTGCATATTTTCGCAATCAATTTCATCAATCGTTTGCAGAAAATGAAAACGCAGAAAATTTTGCTAGATTATCGCGATGGGCGATAGAAACTTTGATTTTGTCAATGCATCGCGGAATAAAAACCTGTTTTTCTCAAAAAATTAGATTATCCTTAAAAAAAATCGCAATAAAACGGGAATTTCTTCACTAAGATCGCAGAATAAACGCTAATTTCGGGAAAGGATCGTGGAATAAACGCATATTTCGTGAAATGATTGCGAAATAAACGCGAATTTCATGAAAGCACCGCTGAATAAATGTGAATTTTGTGAAAGGATCGCCATATAAACAGCGCTGTGCGAAAGGGGGGGGGGGGGGGCGGTCGCCCCGGACGCAGAAATTTAGGGGACGCTGATTTTCTACTACCAACATCATTTTTGGCCTGTAAGAAGAAAAAGAACAAATACTTAATCAAAAGATCGCGAAAGAACACGATTTTCGGCAAAAGATCGCGAAAAAACGCTATTTTTGTCAAAGGATCGCGAAAAAGCACTAGTTTCGTCTAAGGATCGCGAAGAAACACGGCTTCCATCAAAAGATCGCTAGAAAAACGAGATTGTCGTCGAAAGGCCGCGGAAAAAACGCAATTTTCATTAAAAAATTGTGAGAAAAACGCGGTTTTCTTCCATAGATCGCGAAAAAAACCGCAATTTTCGTCCACAGATCGCGGAAAAATGCAATTTTCGTCCATACATCGCGAAAAAAACGCGTTTTTCGTCCACAAATCGCGAAAAAAAATTCGTTTTTCGTTTCACAGATCGTGAATAAACCCGTTTTTCGTCAAAGATCGCAAAAAATATAAATTTTGAATAATTAACTTGATTAATTTAATAATTGGAATTTAATAATTTTATAAAAAATCTGAGAATCCGAAAAATTACCTAAAATTTTAATGTTTTTAACAAATTTTTTTGTAGATAAAAGTCAAATTTAACATTAGCTTCCCATGTTTGTTAAATGAACTTTTAAGTGAAAACATGATAAAATTTGAATTGGACAACTAGCTAAGATTGCTGTGCAAAAATTGCATTAGAAATACGAACTTAAAGTAGAAACTTTCATTTCAGAATCACTTATAGTAGCATTTGCATAAATTGATTCACTCTGACTCCCCCTCCCCCCTTCCACAAACAAAAATAAAATAAAATAAAACAGGATTTAAGAAAAAATATTATTTTATTATTGCAAATAAAATAATTTTAATTGCCTTTAACGCACGCTATTTAAAAGTAATTTCTCATTTCCCGGTTCTCTTGCTTTTCCTCTTTTTTTAACTTTTTGCAATCTCATACCTGTTACTAGACCTTTAACAAAAGTAATTAGCAATGGGAGGGAATTGATTTACTCTTTTTTTTAACTAAAAAGCACATTTTGCATAATTATTCCGAGTTGTTGATAAAAATTACTTTAGTGGTATTTTGTCGTGTCTGTGTTCATGTAATTTTTTAAATAGTACATAAAATAACAGTAGGCTTTAAAGATTTTTTTTTCTCCCTCCCAAACAGCTGAACTCCCCTCCATTTATAAATGGTGGTAGGGAGCCTCCCCTTCTCTGGAAAATTGAATTTCAAGCCATGAATCTACACCAAATTCCAAATCACTTTCAGTTTTTCCAAATATGATAATATCATCAACATACAGCAAAATAACAAGTTTATCTTTTAATATGTAAACACAATTACACCAATTAAGTTTTTGAAAATTTAATTTTAAAAGAACATCGTCAATTTCAAAAAACCATTGTCTTCCACTTTGGTGGAGACCATACAACGATTTATTTAATTTGCAAACTTTACCCTGTTCCAAAACAAAACCTTCCGGCTGCTGCATATAGATGACCTTATCTAAATCTGCATATAAGTATGCATTGTTTACATCAACTTGAACGTTTAACCATTTAAAAAAACATACAAAAATACTGAAAAAGAGTCTTATTATAGAAAAACTAACTACTGGACTGAATACTTCATCATAACTTAAACCTTTAATTTGGTTATACCCCTGAGCCACAAGGTGTGCTTTGAATCTTACAATTTCATTATTTTGATCTCGTTTTACGGTATAGACCCATCTATTACCCAAAATTTGTGCATCTTTTGGTGGTTCGACTAAATCCCAAACATTGCAGTCATACATGACCTGCATTTCCTGGTTCATAGCTTCCTCCCACTCAGATGCCTCAGGGGTTTTAACAGCTACCTTGTAACTCCTGGGGATTTTAACCTCTACTAAATTTGCTTCATTATTACTAAAAAAATTTGAAACTTTACCCGATTGACAATTTTTACCCCTAAAATCAAAAAAATTCTCATCAAATTTTATGTTATTTGCTGCACAATACTTAACTGCATCATTTGTAGACCTCACCTCAATTTAACTCTGGTACCCTCTATACCATAATAAATGTCCGTCCTTGGTTCATTTTTACGAGGAACAGCACTTAATAGCACTTACCCAGTTAATGGATGTACATGGTATTAAATCCGAATTTCCATCTGTTTTAACTTCTGAAACTATTTTTACATGACTCTGACATTTTAAACTACTTTCCTTTAATTCGGACGGGCTATCACATCTATTTTTAGATTCAAAAATTTCATCTATTACAGGAAAAATATCCCCATCCTCAGGAAAATCAAAATATGAAAAAGATGGAAATCTGGATTCTTTTATGACATCCACCCTTCTTTTACTCTCATCAAATCTTACATTTATAGTTTCAAAAAATTTTTGTTCGTCTATTAACCAAATGCGGTATCCTTTTGTTGTTTGTGCATACCCATACATTAAAACCAGTTTAGCTCTCATATCGAGCTTTTTCCTGTTTTGTTTAGATACACCAACATAAGCTAGACAACCAAACTTTTTAAAATGAGATACAGAAGGTTTTCTCCCACAATATAATTCAAAAGGCGTTTGTTTAAAATTTTTATGACAGACTATTCTACACATAGGTGAAACACAAAAGAGCCTCCGCCCAAAATTTCTGGGATAAACCGCTAGAGTTAAGAAGAGTTTTTATTCCATCGAGGGCTGTTAAATTGAAACATTCTGCGGAACCATTCATTTCCGGTGAATACGGGTTCGTCTTTTCGTGTTTTATTCCCTGATCTTCTAAAAATTTGTCAAATTCTTGGTTCAAGGCCTCCGTCAGTTCTGACTGAGACTACTTTCTTATCTAAAAACCTTTCGGCTCTTTTTTGATATTTAAGAAAGGTCTCAAAAACATCAGACTTATTTTTCAGGGTATAAACTGTAACTTTTCTAGAAAAGTCATCTAGTATGGACAAAAAGTAACGACTACCCCCATGAGACGCAACCGGAAATGGGCCGCATAGGTCCATATGCAGCAGCTGGAGAGGAAATTTTGACCTTATGTGACCTGTTAGTTTAAAAGATATTCGTTTTGATTTGGCTAACTTACAAGAAATACAATCCTCAGTCAATTTTGATAGCATAGGCAAACCATTAACACATTTAAGTTTACTTGTGTTAACTACATATTCGCTGTTAATATGGCAGAATCTTTCATGCCACAATTCATTAACATTTACTTTTTCTATTTGATTTGCCTAAAAATTGACTGAGCTGTTATTTCCTTTACATTGAGTTATGTACTTAGAGGGCTTTAAAAAATACAGGTCATTTTTTCTCAATGCATAAAATAGCTCATTACCATGTTTATCAAATACAAAAACTTTTCCATTTTTACCAGCAAAATTAAGTCCTAATTTTTCAAGCTTTGCTCCTGACAGTAAATTTCTTCTTAAATGTGGATTAAAGAAAACATCTTTTAAAATAATACGATTAAATTTACCATTTTTGCATTTTATTAAAAATTGAATTGTACTCTTTCCCTCAACTGGACATTCTCTCTCCCCAACTGCAAGAGACATGTGCAAATCAGATACTGGCTGAAAGTCGAAAAATAATTTTCTATTGCTACAAAAGTGTGCTGTAGCTGCCGTATCAAAAACCCATTGGGTATTTCCGTAGCCCAGATCTGATAAATTTGCCTCGCACAGTTCGGGAGAAAGTTCAATTAAACTACATTCCAGTTCAGAGAAGGTATGATTAAAAGTTGTTTTACATTCAATATTACTAGTTTCTGATTGAAAAGATTTATTTTTAGGATTAACTTTAAAAGATTTATTTTGAAATTTACTTTTAGCATTAAGTCTAGAATAATTACTTTTACTTTTAACTTCAAAATTATTTCTACTATTACTGGATGTGTCAGGAGCATTAACCTTAGAATCTCGACCATTATTTTTACTTATTCTGAGCTTACAATTAGAAATTACATGACCATACATTTTACAATAAAAACATGGACCAAATTTTTGTTTACCTGGTTTTACAAGGGACTCACTGGCATAAGCAACATTAACATCAGCCAAATCTTTCTGGGACAGCTTTAAACGATTCTCCTCCAGAGCTCTGCTTCTATTTTATCAGGAACAAAGTCCTTATCACTCCATCTATAAATTGCTTGCACAGTGGCTTGAAAGTTGTCAGAGAGGCTACGAATCATTTGGTATCCCAAGTACAAAGGCTGCAACTGATGACCAACATCTCGAAGACACTCGGCGGCTTGCTTTACTCGACATAAGAACAGTCCCAAATTTTCACCGGAACGTATCTCGTACTGAAGAAAACATCTAGCAGCTGTATCACACGAGCCCTCGTTGTTGGTTCAAAATGCTCATGCAGAATTCTCCATGCTTTCGCTCCATTTGTAGTACTGGAAACTAATGTCCGAAATTCTGGACTCAATGACTGGAATATTATTGTATAGACTCGGTTTTTCCTTAACTTCAGATCTTGTTTTTCTCTCCAGGTAAGTTGCTCCTCTACATCTGGTTTTGTAGGGTCTGTAGGTACTGAATCTAGCTTTTCTTTAACAAGCTTTTCACTTTCATCTGCACATTCAATAAAATCCCAGGCACCGAAATGCAACAGCAAAACTTTCACTTCATGCTTCCATGTCTCCCAGTTGCTGCTGTTGAGCAGGGTGATGTTTTGAACAGCATTCTCAGCCCCCGTCGATTAGAACTTTCGGAAATCGGCAGAACTCTTACAGGAAAAGTCCACAGAATCAACCGTCGGCAAACCTTACACTGGGAAAGTATCGGCACAGAGAAAGTTCAGAACCAAAAAAACTTCCCTTCCACATTAAAAAACAAATGCATGGTTATTTACCAGGCTTGGGCCCATAACCAAATGCTTTATTCTTTCAACTAAATCAGCATAAGTGGCGAATGGAAGTCTTTAAAAAGTGTAATGTGGAAGACTTGAGTGAAGACAAAGCAGGTTCAGCAAACTTTAGTTTATTTCATAACAACGATCAAGATGATTATTTACAATGATAAAAAAATAAGCATAGCTTATGCTTAAAAATAAAACAAACTTAAAACATTACAATTACTTCTTATGCCATTATTAAACAAATGCAGCTGCTGCTAAAACAGCGATAATGGCTCAGTAAAGATGAAGGCAAAGTACATCCAACACGGCTGTCTATTTATACAAACAGAATTCTACTTCACAGATGATGCCATTCAAAATTCAAAGAGAAAAAACAACGTAGAATCGCCATTGGTTGATCCAAATGAAATCCCTTTCCGAATGCACTGCCAATCGAGTTTCATGAACGGACGTGAACAGTTCAATCACCAATGATTCAATAAATCACGGCACTGAAACACTCAAAAATCACATATTTTTATCTCAGCATGCCGGCAGCTCGGCTGAAAAGCAATGGCGATTCGACAAAGTTTTTATTAACCTGGATAGGATAAAAACTAAAGTATGTCATGTTCTGTTTTTTTTTACTTTAAACTTATTTTTGAACTAACATGACAACACTTCCACTACTAATAATCATAATATTAAAAATAGCATGCACATGTTTTTGCACATGGAATTATTTTGGTTAAAGAAAAAAATAAATAAATAAAAAAGTAGGTAAAAAAGTTAAGTTGCCAAGAGGAATTTTTTAGTCGCCCAGGATTTATCGGACCCTGCATATATGTAAATCATATATATTAACTAATAATCAAATGCTTCATTTATTTCATGCACAGAAGTCAAACTGAGTATTTATTTATTTATTTTAGACTTTCGTTTTAGAAAGCAAACAAAGGAATGCACATGAAACATCAAACATCCTCTATGCCAGGCCTGTCCAACCTTTCAGTAACCAGGGACGCATCTTGGCTCTTGGCACTAAACGAAGGGCGCCAATATTTACGTGACTAAAAACATGTGGCAATATTATCGCATAGTGTTAGTATACGCGGACGTCTTCACATAATGCAAATGAATCGTACAGCAGTAAACAAAAGACCCCTACAGTTATGGAGTTACGCGTATCAAATTTCAAATTATACATTTTTTTTATGAGAAGACTATATCAAAAATATTTGTAGGGTAAGGAGCCAGAAACTTTAATCGCATCTATAATAACAATAATAATAAATAAATAAATATGAAAATCAGAGATACCACAGATATAGGTTTCTTTTAGGCTGTGAAAAAACGGTTTGCTTTATTTTGAAAGCGTGGATTAGTTTTATAAAAAGTACAAAATCAGAAAAGACAAACGTGATAGTGACCAAACCATGTGGGTGTTTTAGGAGGGATAATCTGGAAGTACTTTAGTAGATGGAAATCATTCTGAGCTGTTTATTATTTTTTCTAAGCAAAATTTTAGAAAAAAAAGAAGAAAGAAAAAAAAGCCTGTGAAATTTCATGTTTGCCCCGGGTGCAAGAAAGACTAGTTTTGGAGCTGGGTAAGCTAAAATACTCTGAATGAAATAAAATAATAGTTTTTAATATTTGACTTTTCAAATTTTAATTTTTTATTGATTTTGTGTCAATGACCAACCAAAATCAATTAAATCAATAAAAAACCTTTTTGTTTTAATAACTTTATCTTATTTAAACATAAAATTATACTGATTACTATTTAAACAGATCTGTAGCAAAAATGGTTAAACTGCTTTTAATGTAAAGTGGGCGAAAGGGGATTTTTAGTAGGATTTTAAATATTCTTTTTATATGCTTTGCTTCAAATTTAGTTGTTTTTAGGCTTTAAATGTTATACTTTAAGATGTTTTCTCATTATTTTTAAAATAAAAATGTATCACCCCCTTTTTTTTAATTGTAACAGATATTTAAATTATATGTATTGTTTTCTAGGCTCAAGATATACTGTAATTAATAAAGCTATTGAAAAACTTATTGATAGTAAAAAGATCCATGAAAAATTTCCTGACTATAGCGAGGTATTTAATGTTATCAAACAAGTACAAGACAGGGATGATCTGGGATTTAATGAAATTGACATTTCAAATGAAGGTTTGTACTTTTCTTTGTTTTCTGTCCAACTATCTTTAAATTTATGTGAATATAATCAAGCATGCTTAAAATTTTTAAAAGCCAAAATCTTTTCTATATTATATATTTAAACTTATTCTAAAATCTATAAGATGTTGTGCAAAATAGCATCATTTATATGTTCTTATTTATATCTTTTACATTAATATGTTATTTTGTTGTGGTCTTTATTCATTCCTAGTTATTTTAACAAAGTATTTCATTTATCTCATGCGCAGTTTCATTTGTATGTAATTTGTTTTCATATACAATGAAAACTAAACGTGTTTAAAGAGTTGCCAAACAGCAATATAAAAGTATTGGGCTTAAGGTCACCCGGGCCTAAATTTTTTACACTGGCAGCTAGATATTTCTTCCAAAATGGAAAATAATTTTACATTTATGGATTTTTTTTTTTTTTTTTTTTTTTTTTTTCCATGTGTCAAAGATGTTTTAAAGTGTAAATTTAGAATTTAAAACTAAACACCAGAGGACTGATTATGGTGAGATTCATAAGTTCCTTTTGGAATGGATTTCGAACTGCCGAGAGATAAATCTCACAATTTCTGGGTGAATCTTTTTGTTTAATTTTTTTAGATTTTTAAGCTAACTCCTAGATTTAAAAAAAAAAAAAATACACATTTGTTGCCAATTATTAGGATATAAAATGTGTATTGTGCTGGAGTTTGTATATTATGTGTAATATATTAAGTAAAAAATATTAAATTGATATTTTGGCCTAATTTTTACTTTCTTCTGTCTTTACAAGAAAGTATTGGATTCATGAAAATTTTCGACTTCCGGTTTTCGACGGATTTATACGTTTTAGAAGGTCCTGAACACGTTTTGACTATTTTTAGAAAATGTCTGTCTGTGAGTCTGTCTCTCTGTCTGTCTGTCTGTCTGTATGTGACAAAAAGTTTGTGGGCGCTCTATCTCAAGAACTAATGCTCGAAATTTAATAAAATTTTATATTCAGTTAGACCTTGATATGAATTAGTGCCTATTGGTTTTTGGTGAAAATTGGCCTGCAGGTGGCGCTGCTATACTACGTTTTTCATGATTTTCAAGATTGCTATATCTCAAGAACTAATGCACAGAATTTCACCAAACTTCAGATTCTGCGACCCCTTGATATACATAGACGCTGATTAAGTTTTGGTGTACATTGACCAGCAGGTGGCGCTGCTATGCCACTTTTTCATGATTTTCATGATAGCTATATCTCAAGAACTAATGCACAGAATTTCACCAAACTTCAGATTCCGCGATACCTTGAGATACATAGCCGCTGATAAAGTTTTGGTGTGAACCGCCCTATAGGTGGCGCTGCTATGCTACATTTTGCACGATTTTTGCGATAGCTATATCTCAAGAACTAATGCAGAGAACTTCATCAAATTTTAGATTCTGTTACACTAGAATATATAACATAATTAGACGCTGATTACATTTTGGTATTAACCTTGCAACAGGTGGTGCAGCTATGCTGCATTTTGCACGATTTTTCCGATACCTAGATCTCAACATCCAACGCACAGAATTTCATCAAACTTCAGATTTTGTTACAAAATGACATATAACATAATTACACGATGATTACGTTTTTTATAAATTCTTCAACTGATGGTGCTGCTGTGCTATATTTTACACGTTTTTTTTTAAAACTAGCTATATCTCAAGAACTAATGCACAGAATTTCATCAAACTTCAGATTCTTTTACACCATAATATAATTAGATGCTTTTTTACGTTTTGGCATAAATTGGCCAAGATATGGTGTTGCTGTGCTACGTTTTGGAATTTTTTTGTTATAGCTATATCTCAAGAACTAATGGACAAAATTCCATCAAATTTCAGATTCTGTTAGGTCTTGACATAAATAGATGCTTATTAGGTTTTAGTATAAATTACCCAACATGAAGCACTACTAAGCTCATTTTCTCAGAATATTAATTAAATTTTGCATTGTAGGCTTTTCGGATACCAGAATCTCATTAGGCTAGGTCAAATGTTCGAGGAAATTCGATAGTGGGTAACTTTGGGGTCACCACGTTTTTTTTTAATTTTTTTTTTTAATATTAAAATGTACTTATGAGATAGAAGAAAGTTTTGGGATTGACACATCCAACTAGTTTATCTTATGATGTGAAAGAAAAGTAAATACTTATTTAAACTTAAAGATGATTTCAAGTCTGGGGGGAAAATATAATAAAAATATTCTTATTTGTATAAAACTTTTTCTTGTGCTATTTTATATATGAGATTTAAATGTTTGATTCTTGGACCCTTTATTATGCATATTATTATGCCCTTTATTATTGCATTATAATCTACTACAAATTTTTTCATGTTTTTTTTTTTTTTTTTTTTTTTTTTTTTTTCCACTACCGCAATAAAAATTAAAGGATTACATAAAAAAATTTTCTTACCTGTGAGAAATTTAATGCATTAGAACTAATAATTAATTAGAGTGGTACTTTTAAAGGACTGTCAGTACACTATACCTAAAATATTCTCATAGCAGAAAACCCACATGATATTTCAAATAAAATTTGAAATCTTTGAAATTTTCTCAAGAATGCTAAATAACGAGAGGACACTCATAAGTTAACAATGACAAATGTTAAATTGTCATAATTTTATTTTACATATGAAAAATGAGTAAAAATTCAAATTTTAAAATGAAAAATTATTGAATATTAAAATTAAATTTTATTAATTAAATTTCAATTTAAACTTAAAAAAACTTTTAAATTTTAAAAGTTTAAAAAAAACTAAGTTTTTAATCTTTTTAGCAGTCTTTTAGTTGTACAATTCTTATATTTCATGCAATATATGGATTTACATTTGTAATTTCTAGCATAGCAAAAAAGAAACAGTGCCACTACTTATTGATTTTCTATAAAACATAATAATGAAATAGAAAAGAAATATCAGGAAAAAAATTACTACACTACAATTTTGTATTTGCATCATAAAGCAGATGAAACCTATTTATAACTATACTACAATTTAGTATTTGCATCATAAAGCAGATGAAACCAGTGGATAACTGTATAGACGAAAATAAACAAGTTTTTCTTCACTACCCAGTATATTGGCAGTACTTATAAATACCACTGAGTAATTTAACTGTAAAATCAAATACATAACATCATTCACTTAAAATAGCTAGTCAAATCATATTCCAATATCATTATAAACTCAAAAATAAATAAATAAATGAATAAATAAATACACCTTTTTAATATTTTTTATTATGTTTGGGGCAATAAAGATAAATGTGATAATCTATTAAAATGTCAGCATAAAACACATCTACTGTTTCAAAATAACCTCTTTCCTTGCAAAAATATCAAATCTAGAATTACTACTGCAATGTGTTTTGAAGAAAGAGTTATAAGAGTACTTTTTCAAATTACTATTAGTATATTAATAATATTCACTATGGGATGTTAGTTTAAAGTGAATGTTACTTGTAAGTATCGTCAGTAGATAAAAGGTTAATGTGCTTCTTAAATAAAAATTTATTTTAATATTATCATCTACCAAATTTTTCTAATTTGAACACATGAATCCATACAAAACAAACAGGCATAACTGCCCTTATTATTATTTTTTTAAGGAGGGGAATGGGATGGACATGTTTAATTAAAGAAATTTTTTGAAAATAGAACACATAAAGTAAGCTAATACTTTTTAAAATGTTTTACTTATTGACAGTGTTTTTTAAAAATGAATGTCATTTATTATACAGTAGACTCCCTCAAATCCGCACAGCTTGGGAGCAGAGGTTGTTCGGATTTTAGAATATTGCGCATTTCTGGTTATTGCTTTGTTTACATTTTTTAAACAGCAATTTCAATGCAATTAATAATGTAATCAAAACTACAATGAATGCTTACAATATAATAAATATTAAAATAAGCAATAAATTAGAATAATAAAAATTTATATAAGTTTAAAAAATTTTTAAATATAAAAAACAAAGGTCAAGTTAATAATTAATAATGTATAGTTAAATACTCATTATAAATGTTAAATGCATTTTTCCTAAACTATTCAATGAAGTTGCCTCATATTATATAGATACACTAGTAATTCACATCAAAATTATAAAATAAAGAAAATTTATTTCAGTTTTAGCCAGACTTAAAAATTAAAAGAGCTTGATTAATGCATAAATGTATTTGGTAAGAAGATTGTGATTACCAATGATATCAACAATATCTTGATTTTTTGCAGAAAATTTTCTTTTTCTTTCTAATTCTAACTACGAAATAAAATATCTTTGGAATTGATATAAAACTAAAAAAGTCTGTATCAAATATTAATTTTTCTGGAAAGAATATAATATGTGTGTTAAGTTAAATTCAATAAATGGGGTTCCCGGTGTCATGGAAAGTCAGGGAACTTCAAAGTAGTTGGCGAAATTTATAAATATATAATAAAAGTCAGGGAATTTACAAATTTTTAAAATAAGTCATGAAAAAATCTGAGGGAAAAAATCAAAAATGACGTGAAATAGTTTCAGGAAAACATCACAAAATTCATCAAACAATTGCAAAAAACTATAAATCTAGAAATTTGAAAGACGATCACAGGGGGAAAAAAAATGCTAATTTTGACAAGGAATTGCAAAAATAATTAGCAAACTTCATTATATGCCTATTTGGTCAGGAAATTTGCCAGTCATGTTTTGCTGGGAACTCTGATAGATCATATTGTAATTTTTTAAACAATTTTCTCAATCATAAGACCTTTTTTTTTCCTTGGTACTTAAAATTTGTATAAGTGAGATGTAATTTATGTATTATTAAATTTTTAATAATTGCAGCTGAATGTTTGAAAATAATTATTAATTTAATACATATTGTTATTTTCAGCAAAACGCGTCTTTGAAGATATTGGAGAACAACTTAAGGAACGCCGGTATCGTGATCAAAGAGAACTTGTTGGTTGTTATCTTACAGACAATTTGGACCTAGATGAAGATCCCGCTGAGCGTGATGATCGCTTAAAAAAAACTTTAGACGAAAATAGTAAAAAATTTAATGCAAGCATAAATCAGGTAAACTTTAAGATTTTATATCTACCATTCTTTTAATAGTAAATGTTAATTTTAATAATAGTCTATTTTAAGTGATCAACATTTTATTTATAAACAACAACAATTTATATACTGACTTGCCAAGTCTGCTGATTTTGGCAAGCTGTTTTTTGGTCTGCTGATTTTCAACCAAATGTACTGGTTTTCATTGATAAAAACTTCAGTACAAGTGTAGTTGTTTTTTATTATGATTCATCAGTAGTATTTTTAAGTATGAACTACCTTCAGATTTCATTATAAATGATAAATCTTTTAGATTCTTTGTTACTGTTATTATAGACATACTAGATGGTACCCGTCAAGATTTGACGATAAACATGTTAAAAGATTATTCAGAATAATGTTTGATTTTCTTAATTAGTTACCTGTAAATAACGTTTTGAAAACTTGATTTATTTCTATGTTATCTATGTGATTCCAACAGATTCAAAGCGTTTCATTGTTCTGTCAGTCTAACCTACTCAAATAATTAACTGAAAGAATTTTAAGCAGAATTTTAACATCGCTTGCTTTTTAACAGAAGGATAACTAAAATTAATTGAACGGATATTTATTTTGGTGAATTTTCTCAATGTTTCGAAAAAATAACAATGTTTAGTATTTTCTAATTTTTTAAATTATATTGAAAAGTTTTTATTAATTTTATTTTTATCAGTCTCATTTTAAATCCCTAAACTTAAAATTTTATGCTACCAAGTAACTATTTATAATATATTTGAATTATTTGAATTTTTCATAACGTTTTCATACATTATTTAATTATTAAACCATGAGTATCACAAAGTAGTTCAATTATAATTCTTACATGACTTTTTTTCTTCTCCCCTGTTTTCTCTTCTTTATTTTAATTTTTTCCCCCGGAAAATAATTAATACTTTTCCTTATATCCACACAAACACAAATCTTCCTTGTAATGCTCATACAAAATATAACAAAAATTGTAGATTAGTTTAAATTAAATGAAAAATACAGTAGACTCCCTCAAATCTGCAAACTAGAAATCTGCAATTCTCTAAAATCTGCACATATTTTATGGATGTAAACAATGAAACTTTCAATTTGGATATTGCCACAAAATTTGATTTTTTTAGTTTTGTATCAATTCCATATATTTTTTTATTTGTAATTTTCTTAATAATACTCCCTTTTGTTTTTTTCATGAATTAAGAGTATATGTATATATATATATATATATATATATTTTTTTTTTTTTTTTTTTGAAAAATTCTAGATATTACAGATATTACTTGTAATCACAATCTTCTTACCACATATATTTATGCATTAATCAAGATTTTTAGGTTATTAAGCCTGGGTAAACTTGGAAAAAAAAAAAATCGTTATTTTCTGATTTTGATGTGAATTAGTAATGTACTTTCATCAGGCAAGTTTTGTTTAATAATTTTGGAAAAATACATTTAATCTTTATAATGAATATTTAATCATACACTGTTGATTTTTAACTTGACCTTTGCTATTAATACTTTAATCATTTAAAAAATTATCTAAATTTTTATTATTTTAGTTTATTACTTATTTTAATATTTTATTATTTTGTAAGCATTCATTATAGTTCCGAACGCACTATTAATTGCACTCAATTACTGTTTAAAAAATGTAAACAAAGCAATGACCAGAAATCTGCAAAATTCTAAAATCCGCGCAACCTCTGGTCTCAAGCTGTGCAGATTTAAGGGAGTCTACTGTACTTTAGCTTAAATGTTTTAGATTAAAATTGTTATACTATTCCTAAAATATTTTAGCAGACTTCACAATTTTAAAGATTCAGACATTACTTCATAATAGTACTCGAAGATTTAGTTAAAAATTATTTAATATGTGGTCTTAATGGTGTATGACATTTATTTATTTATATAATTCATGTATATTAAAGTTTACAAATGGATTACTTTTTCCTAACTTCCTAGCACATGACAGGAATATGGAAAATTGCTGTTACTTCCTACCGACAAAATAATGTTTTAACATTTATATTTTTTTAGAAATTAGAATACATTTTAAAATATATATATATTTCTATATGTTAAATTAATTTTTATGACATTTTTACAATTTTTATTTGTGTATGTTGTATTTATTGTTGTTTTTTTTTATTGTTTTTTAAAGAATGCGATTTGTAAAGACTCAATAATTTTATTCTTACAAGTATATCTTTAAAGCCCTGAACTGGAAATTGACTGTTTATATCTAATCATTTCTATGTTTTAACTGAAATATTTAAAAAATAAAATTGTTACTTAAAAAAAATAATAAAAATAAAAAATTGAGGATTAAATTTTATTTAATAATAAAGCATCAAAATAATAATGATAACAAAAGAATAAAAATCATATAACTTTTCCTTGTAGTAAAATGTATTATTATTCAAATAAATTATTTTGCCGAGTGTTGGGATCGAACCCTAGTATTCTGCAAAAGCTCACAGCTTTAAATTCGTGCCTTAAACCACTGAGCTAACCAGACTTGATTCGACTTTCCTCTAACTGGAAGAGTTAATAAATTCAACTTCACGCATGTGCAAATGTCTATTTTAAGTTGATCTTAAAGAGTTAGCCTTCCGTTTTAATATATATGATTTTGGATGATGGCCATATCTTGAATTGTAATATGTTAATCTCTAATGAAGGCATTTCCTGTACAATTAAATCTTCAACTTGGACAAAAAAAATATTTCTAAATTATTTATAAATTATTAATCTAAATTATTTATAAATTATAAATTATATTTCTAAATTATGGGCAAATTTCTAAAATATCTCTAACTTTTATAGGAAATAGAGAAGGGCTGTATAATTTTTAGTATCTGAATAACTCTATATTTTGTAAGTAAGAATGAGAATGACTTCATGAATATGCCAGAAAGTAGCCAATTCAGATTAGAGAGAAAAATAAATTGCAAAAAATGAAATTCTTTAAATCCTAAATTTATTTGGCAAGATATCTTTCACTATTCAGTGAGATATCTCTAAATATTTGGCTACAGGTTTTAGGCTGAAGCATTCCGTCAACAAGCTTTCAATTTTCGGCAAAAAGGCCGAATATTTGTCCCATCCCTAATTTTCAGGTAATTTTATTAATCTTCTATTAAGTGTTAGTATAAATAACTTATCATCTATGGTACATTGTTTGTAACTTTATTAACCCCTTTGCAACAGAAGCCTTTTCTGAAATTTTTAATGATTTGTCACCGGTTTTTAGAAACAGAAATTTGTGCTTTATTAAATTGAGGAAATGCTCCTATTAAATGAGACGAAATTTACAGTAAAATTTTACTGGTGAGGATGAACAAGGTTTCTTAAGCCTTTTTGTGTCACTTATAGGTGTTGCTCGTCCCCAAGGGGTTGAGTAATAGGTCTACCATTCATAATTAAGCATTAGCTGGCATATGACATGATTATTTCTTCAGTCGGTGTCCGTAAAAATAAATTTTCATGTATAATTAAGAATACATGCACCAGGAAGAAAAGATTGCTATCTTTTGCTACATAAGAGATTTCAACAATGAAGCATTATTTAATGAGATTTTAGAATAATGGTAAATCAATTCCTGAGTTAGAGCTTGCATCATCTTCTGTCAATTCCATTCATATTCTAAGCACAGTACTTAAATCTATGATTGTAATTGTATTATAAATGTTTCTATAACTGCCAATAATAAATTCATTAAAAAATTATACAAACTTTTATAAAATTTCATTTACAGCAAAAAGTCAGAAAATTTTCATTGTTTAAAACACTTTTCAGCAATTATGTTTTCAGTCATGCTTTCAGTTTCCTGAATAATACAGATTGGTGGACAGTTATTTAGGTGAACATTCACAGTCGTCGATTGCTGTCTAAGGATTAAATACTGGTTGTCACTAACACTCAGTGTCTTAGTTGCCATACAGGGATGCTCCTTTTCTGTAAACTTTTTTTTTTTTTTTTTTTTTTTTGTCTTAAAACAAATCCTTGTATTTTTCTTCATAATTCTGACATTCCACAAAGATCTGTTTAACAGAGCAAAATATTGCATTGTGTCAAAAAACAAATATCTTAAGTATGTTTTGATTTTTATAGTGTAAAATAATTTCACACATTCACAATTTTTTATATGTAATTTTATGTGACAAAATCAATGTTTGAAGTTGTTTTTCTAATAGTCCACACTACTATGATTGCTTACCTTAAATTCTTATATATTTTAAATGTATCTTGCCTAACTTTGTTTTCTGAATGAACATAGTTTAAAATTTGTATTACACTCAATAATCAAATGTAAGGAATTTTATAATTAAATTTACCCAATTTACATAATTAACCTGCATTTTCTTGTACATATGTGTATATTAAATAAATAGTTTTTTACTTTCAATGTAGTTACCTCCCTTCATAATCACTATTGTCTTTGTATTTGTTTCACAATGTGAACACTTATTTTTTTACTTCAGGAGCCAATGGTTCTGTCCAGATTTTGAGAATCTGCAACTATAGCAAACTTTTTTTCTTTTGAATCTTTTTAACATTTTTGTGTCCAAAATTTCATTATTTTTTTTCGATTTCAACTTCATCTTCACTAATATAATTTTCCGCATTTTCTTTTTCATTTTTAAACTTATTGCAATTTTTTTGCTTCAAAATTTCTTGATCAACAGAAGCATTGCTTGTTGGGATATCACTGTAAAAATTCATTGATAAAAATTTACTAGTTCCTCTTCAAAAGGCAATTGATTTGTAAGATTTTGAATATCATTTGATCATCATTTTGATTCATGGAATACAAAATTCCATGAATCATCAACCCACATTTTTGTATTGAGGACGTTTATACGTGAAGCAATTTCATTTGCTAATTTGTACTCTTCTGAAGTTATAACCTGATGCAAGAATTTTCTATAATATAACATGAAAGCAATAATTATTCCTTGATCTATTCGCTGTAATGTGATGTAGTAATAGGTTAGGTAGATCAAAACTTTACTTTCACTTTTAAAAATGACAAATCACTCGAGTGGATTGCACAGTTATTTATAAATAATAGTATCTTTCTTTTTCTTTGCTTCATCTGCTTGTTTAATTGTGTAATCCATTCAGTAAAAAATAGCATATGTCGTCTAGGATTTTTTATTTCCATGTCACAAGACTGATAAATTCTTGATGTTAATCTTTTTGAAACAGCATGGTTTACTGGCTTATTTTTATCACAAGAGGTTTTAGTTTCTCTCTTATTGGACAGCAAGCAAACAAAGTGCTAATCTTCTCTTTTTAAATCTTTTTCATCTTTACATTTATCTCCAGCTGTTGCTAATATTTTGTTTGGTATTGCCTGAGAAAACAAACTAGATTTATCAGCAGGGAATATGTCTTCTTTCTTGCAATTTTCCAGCAAATTAAAAATTCAGCTTTTAAAGGAATATACATTTCCTTATCAGCATCATGAGATCTTCAACACAAATTGTTCTGAGAAATGTTATATCTTTTCTTGAAAGATTCTAACTAACCATTAGAAACCAAAATTTTCTACATTTTTTTTCTTCCCCTGGAGAATTCTAAAGCTGCTTCTTGTAGCAAAGGTCCAGAAACTCAAGCATTTATCCCATGCATATTTTAAAACTATTCAACAGTTGCTTGATTTATTGCAAATTAATAATTTTTTCTGATTTTTAGATTAATTTTCTTCAAATCTGTGTTAATATTTCGATTTTTTTTTTAAATATTACTAATACAAGTTTTACTGATTTGAAAATTTCCAGCTGCAGCTCTTTGACTATTATTTTTTAGAAAGTTAATGATTTTAATTTTATCTATTAAGCACAACTCTTTATGTTGCTTAAATTTAGATTTTTTATTCTTTATACTTTAAGAAGAAAGATTAAAATAAAAACTTGAAAAAATCCTTATTAGTGGAATTTAAAGGAACATAAGTACTCCTAATGTTAAAATTTTTAAATTTGACTAAAAAAAACAGTGAATAAAAGCAGGAAAAACTGTAAGATTGATGAATATTAAATAAAATTAATTTAATATTAAGCCTATTTATTTCAATAAAGAAACAAATACCTACTTATTTGACAAAAAATAATTATATCTTATCAAAAACATAAATGTGAAAGAATGCCAAGTTAAAGGTTTCGCTAAAAATAAAAGAAGTGAGATCTAACTGCAAACCAAGTTCTTTCGAAGCTCCTTAAATCATAGCTCCTGTCATGCATAATATTCTTCAATTGCTTAAAATGATATGTTATGTTACTTGTTATTCAGTAGAGCGACTTGGCAAGTTTTCAGCCACCAATTTTAATTTTTGAGTCGGACAAAGATCTAGTCTCTGATTAACTAAATCAGGGTTGTCACGCTACCTGGAGAACTGGGAAAACAAAGGGAATTTTAAATCTCCTCCCAAAACAGGGAAAATCCAGGGAATTTTTAAAAAAATTCTAAAAAATCTGGAAAACACAGGGAATTTGATAATGGCAAATTATAACATTTCTAATTAGCCTTCATACACGCATATATTTTTTTGCACTCAACATGGAATAAATGCATTGCAGTACAGGGAAAATACAGGAAAATTTTTTTCTTCAAGATTAGAGTGGCAACCCTGTAAATAGAGAAATTTGAATAAGAGAAAACTTGTTAAGTCGCTCTATTGAATAATAACAAGTGACATAACATATCATTTTAAGCAATTGAAGAATATTATGCATGACAGGAGCTATGATTTAAGGAGCTTCGAGAGAACTTGGTTTGCAGTTAGATCTCACTTTTTTTATTAGCGAAACCTTTAACGAACTTGGCATTCTTTCACATTCATGTTTTTGATAAGATATTAAACGGATCTTTTCAATCATGGCACAAATGTGCAATGCCAAATTGATATATGACATCTGTACCGAACCCAGTTATGCAATATTATTCATTTTAAAAAGGTTGACTAGCCGCATTTTAATGTAACTTACATTGTAAGTTAGATAATTTTTCTTGGGTCTTTTTAGTATATTTCTTATTGCTCCACAATGCTCAATTATAATGTTAGTCAGTTATGTTGGAGTAAATTTGTATATTCACATGAAAATTACTATGAAAGATTAGTCTTTATAAAAATTACTAATGGACACATTTTCATGAGACTTACATTGTTAGTTAGATGGATTTTCAGGAATAGTTTTTGTAAATTGCATATGGTTGTGTCATTTATTCTTTTATAAAACTTTCTGTAAAAAATCAAAGGTTCGTCTGGAAAAGAGGACCAGTGTAGCGGGTGACGCCTGCTAGTATTACCATACAGTTCTCATATTATTTTATATGAGCATAAATAAAATTTTATAAAATTTGCAACCTTATCAAAGTAATTACTTTAGTAGGTTCCATTGCATTTCAATTTAATGAATTAAGACCATTGTTTAATTTAATGTCACAGCACAGAAAAATCACACACTATTGTTGGAATATGACAAGCACATATTAAATGCATTCATTTCAATCTTTCCAATTCGGGTACTTTTTAACATAGTCAGGGCTGCCACAGGTGACTATATTTATATTCTATTTGCGCCAATATTTTTCAAACATAAATTTCAAAGCATATTCCTCTTATGGATGTTGTCAAAGTGTTTGTTGAGGATTTCTGTTTTGAGAAGGTGGTGCCAGTTAGAAATAAACTAGTTGAATGTACCAATCCCAAAACTTTCTTCTAACTCATATGTACATTCTAATATTTCAACAAGTAGTTACAAACATTAATACTATAATATCATTAATTCAATACTTACCAACTTTGAGTTTCATCTTAAATTCCTGCTTTAGTCCATTTATCAGAATAAAAATGAGTTAATGTGTATAATAATATTTATTAAAATCGACAGTTTTTCCTTGTTCTGTTATCATCAGATGTTTGCAAATAGCCAGCTTAACAGGACACAAGTTACCATCTTTGCACAAGCCGATGGACAATAGAACGATGAAGAATCAAGAAAAAGATACAAAAAGCGCTATCACAATGCTCTTTTCCCATGGAATATTTTCAAATTCAAGAAATATCTGCTGGCCATAGCCATAAACATGCAAAAAAAAATTTGGTTCAATTCTGTACATAACTTTATACACTTTTTGGTGGTAAAATAATGAAAATAGCTCAGAAATCACTTTTACAGCGGCCCTTTCTGGCAGATTTTTTTTTTTTTTCAAATTCAAGGAGGGCCTGCTTGCCATACCCAAACATAATCATACACAAAAAATGTAGTTCAGTTCTGTGCACAACTTCATACAGTTTTTGATGGAACAATAATGAAAATCACATAGACATCGTGATTATAGTGTCCCCTTCTGGCTTTTTTAGCAAAAGCTTTCTGATTAGCCAAACAACACCTATACAAAAAAACTTGGTTCAATTCTATGCATAACTTCATACGCTTTTCGGTGTTACAATATTGAAAATGGCACAAAAATCGCTATTGCAACGTTCCTCCCCTCCCCCACTTTCTGGCAGATTTTTTTTTAATTCAGGGAGGATCAACTAGCCATAGCCGAATACTTACACAGAAAAATTGGTTCAATTCTAAGCATAACTTTACAGACTTTTCGATGAAAATCGCACAAAAATTACTGTTAGACTGCCCCATTTTGGCAGAATATTTCAAAATTGAAGGAGAGCCTGCTTGCCTTCACCAAAAGCAAATACAAAAAATTTAGTTCAATTCTATGCATATCTTCATACACTTTTCCATGGTACAAAGACTATATACAGGCTTACACACGGACAGACAGACATTTCGTAAAAACATGTTTTTTAGAATCTCTGACCCCTAAAACAAGGTAAATCTGTCGAAAAAAATTTTTATTACAATATTTTCTGTTATTGAAGATTACAAAGATTTATTCTCTAAAAAAACTTACATTTCAAAGCTCTCATGAATTCTTTTTTAAATATGCTACCATCACATGTTTGCTGTCAAGTTTTAAATGGTTTCATCTATTTTTTTTTTCTTTTTTTGCAAAAAAATATGTGTAATCTACTGATAGAAACTACATATTAGTTGCTAATATTATTATTATTAATTTCCTTAAATAGATTATTGATCACTTTGTTGAGAAGCAACAACAGACACCTGCAGGAGAAAATGATGATGAAGAGGATGATGGGGAAGATGATGATGAAAAAGATGATGATGAAAAGGAGGAGGATGAGGAAGAAATAGTAGCTAATATACAAGATGATAGTGATGATCTTCCTGGAACTGCTCCTGCTTCTCCAGAAAATATTGGTTTGTATTCTCATAGTTTAGCATAGAATTGTAAGTAAAGTATTATTTCTAGATCTTTTGTCGGCTTAATTTTCTTTCCTTGTTGTTTAAAAATACAAGTTTAATTAATTGATTCCTTTAAAAGGTTGTTCAGAAATACTTATTATTTTTATCCCTTCTCTTTCATTCCATTATGTGTTAAAAAAATAGATATATTGATTGTAAACAAAGCCAAGAAAAAATGTACTTGTGTATTACATGTGCCAGGAAGAAACACTATTGTCAATATTAATGCTAAAAGTAATTTTTTTCCCCCTTTTTAAAATCATTATTGTATTATTAAAACTATGTAGCTGTCATGTGAAAGGCAATTGTAAAATTATTTCTATAATATGAAATATGATGTAAGTTAATAAGGGGGAAATGTATAATTCACATGGTAAAACATTAGCCGTCTACTGGTACATTTAGAAAATTTTGTTAAAAAATGACTTCCAGTGTGAGCAACATCTATTGAAATGTACATTTTCACATTTGCTTGAATCAGGGTTGGCAAAATACGTTGCAAATTCATTTTCAATACAAAATGTATTGATTTTAACGCCTACAATACAAATTATAAAATACTTTTCAAAATAAAAAAATTCCAAGTGCAAAATGCATGTGTTTTCCAAGTACATTTTCAATATAAAAAGATATTTTGAAATTCAAAAATTTATTGATGCAGAGAGCTTTCTTTAGGAGGCAATTTATAAGTTGAAAATGGGGGGGGGGGGGGGGGGGCTATCATGTTTTAGGAAAGGATGTTCTCAATGGATGTCCCCCTAAATTTATCACTGCTGTTGAATAAATAACTACATTAAAATTAATTAAACACTTATAATATATTGGATACATGCCTGTTTGTGTTCCGGGGATTTTACAAAAAGTGCCCCGGAAATTCCGGAGTTAATTACAACAAATCGGCATGCTTTTTACTTTTCTATGAAGCTTTCCTTTTATTTGGACGTTAGTAGCTGGGAAGCTTGATTCGAAAGCAACAAATCGCCCTTTAGTTTAAAAAATAGTGCCCCTCATGCCGCTCATTTAAAAAAAAACACCCTTCTTTTTCCTTATTTGAAAAAACACCCTTACTGCTGTTGTGTCCGTACTGAATGCGCGCCTGCTAGTTGTCTTCTCATTCATACACTTAAGACTGTCGTGTATTCTCAAAGCGTGCATTGCGGTAAACAAGTCTTTGATAGGTCAAGATTGCGATTGATGAATTCGTAGTCAATGATACGATGCCATCTGATCTAAACAGAATATGCACCAATTAAATAAAAATGATTAAAAGAGAGGAAAAATACAAGAAAAATATTTTTTTTTCTAACCAGGGGTAATTTTGTTCTGAAATTTCCAAAAACCGAAAACATTCTGTTCCACTTTTTTTTTTTTTTTTTTTTTTTTTTTTTGGGGGGGGGGGGGGGGGGGGTCATGAATCAGAAAATTGAGGCATAAAAAGTATCTTCAACAAATGATCGAGAAAAATTTTCGTCAATCGTTCACACATACATACTCAAGTAAAAATAAATAAATAAATAAAAGAAACACACGAATTTTATCAAGGAATTGTGGGGAAAAGCGTATTTCATTCAAGAATCGCAAGAAAAACTGTAATTTCGACAAAGATTTGCTGAATAAGCGTTACTTTTATCAAAATGTAGCAGACAAAAGTGTGAATTTTGGGAAGTTTGAAGAATCAGAAAAAAAAAAACCCTTCAAATTTCATCAAGGAGCAAATTTTGTTAGAGTATTGCGTATAAAATACAAATTTTGTCAAAGAGCCACTGAAAAAATGTGAATTTTGTTAAATGACCGGCGACAAAAGGCTAATTTTGTCAAATGACCACAGAAAAAATGCTATTTTTCAAAGGGTCATTGAAGAAACGCGAATTTTATCAAAGTATAGGTATAGAGACAAAAAGCACCAATTTCATCAAAATGCCTCGGAAAAATGCAAATTTTATCAAAGGTAAGAAACGTTTTTTTTTTTTGTTTTCTTCCCGCGATCTTTTGTTGAAATTTGCCATTTTTACAATTTCTTGAAGTTTCCTTTTTATCGCGACTCTTTGCAAAATTCACGTTTTTTTACCGTTATCCCTGAACGAAATTCGTATCTTTTCACGATCCTCTATCAGAATTTGATTTTCCGCAATCCTATAACAAAATTTGCGGGTTTTTTCTCTCTCTCTCTCTCTCTCTCTCTCTCTTCCAATTTACTTTTTTTTTTTTTATAATAATTTGTCAAAATTTGCACATTTTATGTCTGAATTTTCGGAGTTTTGACCGATTTTTTTTAATTTTCAGAAATGACTGACATAGTGTTTCTTGATTTTAGGGGAAATCTGATAGAATCACAGAGGCTAAGAGAGAATGAAATTCACAGCAAATTTTCTGAAAGTTTACAACAGAAGTCAGGGAAAGGGGGGGGGGGGGTGTGATTCCATTCCCGGCACGAATTTTTCTTTTTTTCTTTTATTCCCTTATTTCAAAATTTGCGTTTTTTTTTGCGATCGTTTGACTAAATTTGCCTTTTTTCGCGATCTTTTAAAAAAATTTGTCGATTTTTCGCAATCTTTTAACCAAATTTGTCGTTTTTCACGATCTTTTAACAAAATTTGCCGTTTTTTCGCGATTTTTTAGCAAAATTTGTTCTCTTCTTTTTTTCAATCTTTGACTTAATTTTTGGTATTTTTCCCCAATTTTTAAATAAAATTTCCGTTTTTCAATGATTTTTTTAAATTGCGATACTTTTTCAACTGATTAAAGATTTTTGCACACCTGATTGTCAAATTTCCCCCTCAATCAAATAACGATTATGATTTATATACTTTTGTAACTTATTTCATAAATGGAGATTTATTTTTTCAGGGGATTTAATCAAGTGTTATAAACAGGCATGTGGATATCTTAATTTTCTATATTATAAAATGGTATTTATCTATATTATGAATGCCAAACATATCTGTGTGCAAAGCATATGTCCTTTTGCGAATGGCAATACTTTGAAATTTAAAATGAAAGTTCGGATTTGCACTTTTTTACTACTGCTAATTTTTTAACTTCTAAAGATTGTACATTTTCAATTTATACACTGTCATATAGGGAAGAAATGTACTTTTAAATGCAATTTGTTTGAAAACTGTATCTTCTTATTATTTTTTTGAGATACTATTTTATTTGTAGTTATTAATTCTTTTTTTGTAATTGTGGCAACAAAAGTACTTCATTTCTTTAAAACTGAAGGGAACAAAGGCGATTAATGTGTCTTTTTGTTGCCATTTTTAAATTTTAAATTAAATATGTGCGATATCAAGAATATCATCTATTATAAAACCCTGTGAATTTTGGTTTTATTTCGTTTTTATTTATCAATTAAATGATTTTTAGTTTATTACAAACGTAACTTTGCACTCAATGCATTACTTTCTTCTTACAAAAATGTATTTTAAAGTATAATGCGTGACTTATTTTTTTCTGCTTTTATGCAGTTCGTGTCAAATAGCTAAAAGAATGCTAATTTAGTAAATTGTATGTAAAATAATTTTCAGATTTTGAAAAAATGTAAATGAATGATTTCTAATAAAACATGGAGTTATTATAAACAAACAAATGAAGACATATGGATTATTAGATACCAAATTTGCTTTTGCTTGACATGGTTTTTTCACTGGGTTTGTGTATTATTCCTCGATAATGATGTTATATTTATATTTTTTATAGATGTTTTTTAAAAATGGATCATAAAACAGAAATGATTTAGCAGATATAAATGACATTGTCTTATTAAGAAAATGAGTTTATTTTAATTTTTAAAACTGATATATGTTTTGTAAAAGTATGTCATTATGACCCCAGCTGCTTTGAAATACTTCACTGTTGAAAATATTTCACTTTCAAAAATAATGTAATCTAAATCACACATTGATAAAATGCAATGCTTCGCAGAAATGTAGAGAGTCTTTATAGAAGAGTTGTAACACGCAGTTCCATGGTGTGATCGGAAGTCTTTGTTCAAAGAATAACGATTTTTATATTTCAGAACTTGATGATTCTCAGGTGGATGTATACACTTAGCAGAATCAGGAAAGCAAATAAAGAAAATTTGGCAATAATTTGAGTTCGAGACTATCAGGGATGCTACTTTTCTGCCAAATGGCAGATTTCCGCTTTTTTTAATTTTTAAGAATCCGCGATTTTCTTTTAACCGATCACAAAATAAAATTACAATTTTCATCAAACAATCACTAAATAAAAGTTATTTTTTTCAAACGATCGCAAATTAAAACGGCTATTTTAGACAAACGATCGCAATGTAAAACAGCGATTTTCCTCTAACGATCACAAAGTAAAATGGCAATTTTTGCCAAACGGCGATTTTCGTCAAGTAGTCGCAAAATAAAATGGCGATTTCCATCAAATGGCTGCAAAATAAAACCGCGATTTCCTTCAAACGATTGTGATATAAAACGGCGATTTTCGTGAAACGATCGCTATTTAAGTCTTAACGATCACGATATAAAGCAGCAATTTTCATCAAACGATCGTGATGTAAAGCAGAGATTTTTGTAGTACAATTGCAGTATAAAACAGCGATTTTCATCAAACAGTCGCGGTGTAAAGCAGCGATTTTTGTCAAACAGTCGCGATGCAAAACAGCGATTTTCGTCAAACAATCGCGATGCAAAACGGCGATTCTTGTCTAACAATCACGATGTAAAACAGCAATTCTTGGCAAACGATCGCGAAAAAAAATCCTGTAAATTTTTGCTATTCACTTGTGGAAGAATCATCGAATTTATTGCCTGATTACCTAAATTGATTTAAAATGATGCAATACATAAAATTCCTCACTGTATCTATTAGTGGGTTACCTTAATTGATATAAAATACTGTGAACTAAAGAAAAATCATTCTTATTTACTCCTGTAAGTTTTCATGCACAATGAAAATTAACAGTATATTTCAAACTTTTTGACAAATGCATGTTTAGAAAGACTTTTGTAAAAGATTTACAAGAAAAAAAAAATTTCTTTCTTTTTTAAAAAGTAGTTTGTTATAAATTTAATTATTTAGTTTATTATAAACAATATAGTTTACAAAGTTCATGCATAAATGTTGTGAAAAAATGTCGTGAATTTTACTTTCACACAATTTCCTCTTTTTTTGTTATTTTCTGAGTGGCATCCCTGGACTATAGACATTGCCATTTTACCTTATGTGACGCCACTGAAATATTGTCTATCGTCTTTATTGCATACAGATTATTTCAGAAAATTTCTTTTACACTTAAAAAATATAAATCATTCAGTATATATTTCCAGCTAATAATAATCGAGACTTCAGGTTTAGAATTAAAATAATTTTAAAATGATCAAAGTAAAATATCAATTTTTTTAAAAAAGATGAATACATATATGTAAAGTGCATATGTGTATTTTGAGATGCTGAAAATTATATGAAGTTTAGATTTCACAGGAAAAATTCTATTATTAAGTCAAAGTGAAATAAATCTTCGTAATTTTCATTTTGCAATACCAAGCATAAGACCCTTGATTGATAACTTTATTATATTTTACTGCTTACATATATGATTAAAGTTTAATAATTTCTACAGCTGTGTTTTACAGAAATAGTATTTTGTTAATTTTAAGTTAAATATTATTTATTGAAGAGTTGGACTTACCAATATAAGGTGCATTTTTAGGGTTCGTTCATCTGATGAAACCCTATTCGTCTCTGTCCTCTGTCTATGTGTCCTAGAATCCATACACAAAAATTATGTAAGTCAGAGAGTTTAAATTTTGTGTACTTACAATTGAATACCTTTTGTAACACAACGAATCATAAAATTTTGAAAAAGACTATTATTTCGATTAAAATATTTTTTTAATATCATCAGTTCATTTTTAGGGTTTTGTTCATCTGACGAAACCCTATTCTTCTCTGTCCTCTGTCTATCAGAATCTGTACACAAAAACGATATAAGTTAGGGAGTTCAAATTTTGTGTACTTGCAGCTGAATACCTCTTGTCACACAACAAATCATAAAATTTTGAAAAAGATTATTTTAATTAAAATATTATTTTTAATATCATCAGTTCACTTTTCTTTCTTCTAATTGTTGCATGCAAGTTTATTTACATATAATTTTTTTTTCCCCTTTACTTTTAAAAGAAATGGAATACTTTGTTGCCACAACTACAAAATCTTTATTAAAAACTACAAAATAATGAATACCTTAAAAATACAGTGAAATACAGCTTTTAAACAAATTGCATTTAAAAGTACATTTTTTTTCCCTATACGTTTGTGTAAAAGTTTAAAATGTGCGATATTTAGAAGTTTAAAAATTTGCAGTAGCGTAAATTTCAAAACTGAAATTTCATTTCTTCTAATTATTGCACGCAAGTTTAAATAAAATTATTATGTATGTAACATACATTAATTAATGGATTAAATAAATCATATGAAAAATGTGTTCATTTGTTTTTAATTTCATCATTTTTATCATCTATTTTGACACGCAAAGTGAAATATTTTTATTTATTTATTAAATTCCTATTTATTTCAATTACTAGCTGCCTCTGGTTAATTTCATCTCCCTTAAATTTATGCTAAGCTTTGCAATATATTGCTTTTATTCATAATTTTATTTACTTGCGTACTAGGGATGCACCGAATATTCGGTATCTATTCGGTATTCGGCCTATTCGGTTAGGCCGAATATTAAACTATCCAGTTGAGCCGAATATTCGGCTTGGCCGAATATGAAATTATTCGGCCTGCCGAATATTCGGTATGGCCGAATATCAAAGTATTCGGCTGAATCCAATACTTAATAAAACCTTTTTAAAAATTTTCACTATTTCTACTTTTAACTGTCAATTTTTTAATTTATATTTAAAATAATTCGAAACAAAATCATTTTTAAATAAAATAGAATGTTTTTACATTATTTATTTGCTGTTTGTAAAGTATAACTTAAGAAAAATAACCATGAGAAGGATTAAAATGGTGATTTATTAGGATTCTCCTTAAGAGTAAATTATGTGCCGATACAAGTTTCTAAATTTTGTTTAGTAAATAATCTGTTTCTTGCTTTTCCCCAAATAAAAGTCCTTTAAAAGAAAAAAAAAAACTTTTGAGATTAGTAATAGCTATCAAGGCAGACAATTTTTGTTCATGAAACCATAATCATAATCAACTTATTGAGTCATAAGTACATTGTATTTCATCTCACTCTAGGTCAAAACTTGTGTGTTCGTTTATTACATTAACAATAAATAAGATAATATATTTTCAACTCACATGCTTTGATTTCTGTAAAATATATGATGAGAAGGGTGGAAAATACCACCATTCATAAGAAAAGAACTATGAGCCAAACATACCTTTATTCAGAATTAAGTTGAAAGTATTTTTACTTTATATTGAAAAAAATCTGCCTTGAGTTATTTATTTAATAAGGACAATTATCAGACTGTAAAATTTTTCTTCGTCCATTTTTTCATTATTTGATTTTAAAATGTTTGTTTTGAGTTGTTGAAAATTTTATTAATTAAAGTTTCATAATTGCACTTCTTAAATAACTCAAGGCAGATTTTTTTCAATACTAAATGCTCTTATAAAAAGCTCTTGTTTATCAAAATGTAAGTTCTTTTTATTAAATATTATGTAAAACTGTTTTAAAAAGTAACATTTTAATACCTTTAAATTTTGAAATATAAAAAGTATTTGGAAAGCCGAATATTCGGTATTCGGCCCAACAATTACTATTCGGCTAGCCGAATATTCTGTATTCGGTTCACCTGTTGCCGAATATTCAGCATTCGGTATTCGGCTAAAATCACTATTCGGTGCATCCCTATTGCGTACCTTCACTAAATCTGCAGATTCTGATATAGAAATCAAGAAATCAATTTGATCTAGGCAGTATTTAAGGGATGTCGTGATTAGAGAAAAAAATCCGAAATAGTGACGAATAAATGTTTTTCGTTTGTTAATTTAATGATAAAGTGTTTTGAAGGAGATATTAAACGAAACACTCTGTGCGATCTGCGATTACATTTACTCACTTGTTTTATTGTTTCTTTTCTTCAAATTGTTGCCAAAGATTAAATATATGTAAAAATTGATATGTATCTAATATAAACTAAAAAATCATGTGAAAAGTGCACTTGTATATATTTTTACTTTGGTAATTAATTCCAGATTTGTACTTATCCCCTCAGCAAGTTTCTTGTTTCTACTTTTTAAAATGTGTCTGAAATTGTATCAGAAAATTTTGAGCTGTTGAAGGTGGAAAAGCGTTTTTTCGAATACACCCTTAATGTGGATAATCTTATCTCTCAGCAGAAATCTGTTGGAGAAAACTTGAAAGGATCGTTGACGTTTTTTTCTACTTTGAAACACAAGTCTCTTCATAAAATTTCTCTTTGAAGAAGAAAAAAATCTCATGCCATATAACAGCTGAGTCTTATAAAGTTGTTTAAAAATGTCTAAATAGGAACCTGCATATAGTAATTTCTAATTCTATTGACTATATTATAGTAAATTCTATTTCTAATTTACAAATTCCGATTATATTTTGTACAAAAAGTTTACAATTTCTCAAAAACAGGATTACATGGGAGGGGAAAAAAAAAAAAAACTAATATATGATTAAATGCAACTTTTCTTGTTAAAAATGAATTCATGTGCAAAGTTGTTTCAACAATATTCTGATTAATGAAAATGGTAAAATTGGAAATTTAACATAAAATTTAAAGCACACATTTATTAGTTTATTTATTCCTATATTTATTAGCTTCAAGTAAGTACTGGATTCATGAAAAATTTTGACCTTCAGTTTTTGGTTAATTTATATGTTTTAGAAGGTCCCAAACAGGATTTGATGGTTTTTGCAAAATGTCTGTCACTCTGTGAGTCTGTATGTTGCAAAATTTTTGAAGGTACACTGTCTCAAAAACTGATGCACGTAATTTCACAAAACTTACAGATTTCCTTTCAGTTATAACTTTATATAAACTGGAGATATTTAGTTATTGGTGTATATTGCATAACAGATAGTGCTGCTATGCTGCATTATTTACAATTTCCACACTAGCTTTATCTCATGAACTACTGTATGAGTTTTCATAAAACTTCAGATTCAGTTAATCCTTGATATAATTTGGTGTAAACACTCAATAGGTTACGCTACTATGCTGCTATCAAACTTCAGATTCATTCAGCTCCTGATATATATTAATGTTATTTAGTTTTTGGTGTAAATTGCTCTATAGATGGTGCTAATATGCTCCATTTTTCATGATTTGTTATAGCTGATTTGAATGTTTTCGCAGGGTGCTGAATCTAAAAATGACCTCCATTCCCTCCATCACATTCAGTATTGTTGCAAAACATGGGGAGTTTACATTAGAAAAGTACAACGTTGATGAAAAAAATCAATATTTTATTAGAAGTAACTATGTTCATAACTATACTTTCTCTCTTGATTAAACTTTGAATTTTAATAGTTGTCTGAAACATAGTAGAAGTTTATCTCTGTGTGTAGCCGTTTTTGTTTGTTCCTTAAATTTCTCCCTTTTTCTATTTGTAGTGTTGTGTTTTATACTTTTGAGTTTCACTCTTAGAAATATAAAATTACCATATGTAAGCATCATTGGATATGCTTTTTACTCAAGAATGGGTTACCAGATTTCAGGATAAAGCGAGAAATTTTACATTTAATTAAAGTAGAAACATCATTTTTGCATAAAAACCTGATGTGAAAGAGTTTTAAATATTTTCCCTGTTTTAGTGAGTAAAAATCTAACAGTCAATAAATCCTATGCTGTTTTTTGGTTGCAGACTTGAGTAAGTCAAACTAAAACTTAGTTTTGAGTTTAGGTTATAAAACTAAATCAAAACTTTTTTGAGTTGAGATTGGAAAGCTATACCAAAACTAAGTATATTTTTTGAAGGAAATAAAAATTATAACTGCAAGGAAAATAAATCTATATATTAAAACGAAAGGCAGAAAAAGTCAGCAGTTTTTTTTTTCGTCTCTACGCATCGATATTTGCGCCGGTCTCTGAGAGTCTCCTCCTATTGGTTAATCGGAGGAGAGTAGTTACTGTCTGTAAGAGCATTTGCAAAGCGCGTTTGTAAATATGGGATAAGAACGCTGACACTGTTTAATGCAATGCTATAATAATTAATTTTTTAACTTTACTAATCTTATAATGATTGGAATACATTGTTTTTTTCACTTTACGTAAGTTAATTAATTTATTTCCATCTGTATTCTTTTTTTGCAGTGTTATTGCCGGCAATCTTAGGCTTAATTGTAGAGATGTTTCATATGAAATTGAAACATTCAATAAGTTAATGATTAAAGTGTTTATTTACGTTCTTGGCCGATAAATCATTTTCTATATTGTAATTTTCAAATTTATTTATTAGTATGTGTAAAAAAAAAAGGCTGGAAATCACATTGTTTTTTGTTTCGTGTTTTGATGGTGCGATTTTCGACGGATAGTTTGACTTCATGGATGTAAACAGATTCGCAAATCACTATTTATTTTTTGCTTCAGTTTCTTATTATACTCATGTCAAAAAACGGTGATTTTTTTCCCACTTATAATTTCATTTTTGAGCAAATTCATAACGTTTAGGAAGTATTTACATTACATCTCATAGTCTCGCCGAATAATAGAAAATTGCATATGAAATGAAAATAATCCCAGTTATAAACAGCTTTGTAAATCATTAATATTTCTTTAATGTTTCACTTTTTTTTGAGTACACTTTTTTTAAAAAGTGTTCCCGTGACAAAATTTGCTGAGTTTTTTTGGGGAGAAGGAGGAGGGAATATTTTGATGAAATTTGCTATTTTTTTTTTTTTAATCGCTTGATCTTGATCTCTCAACAATGTTTTTTCAGAAATATGAAGATCATTATAATCAACAAAGAAAAATAAAATTATCAGAAGAGATCCCTCTTTTTGCATAGCTTTCAATCATGATAAAGCAGTCTTTATATACCATATTCATTGCTTGCTGGTTTTTTTTATGATTATTTGGCAAAATTTGCATTTTTTGTGGTACCTAGATGATTTGAAAATTACAATATAGAAAATGCTTTATCGGCCAAGAACGTAAATAAACACTTGGAAATAAAATAACTTATGTAAAGTGAAAAAACCAATGTATTTCAATCATTATAAGATAAGTAAAGAAAAAAAATATAATTATCATAGCATTGCATTAAACAGTGATAGCAAAAATGCAGTCTCTCTGTGTTGTTTTCTCACAATCTGTTTACCAATATTTGCGTTTTTTGAAGTACCTAGACAAATTTAAAGTATTTTTTCAAGATCTTTTGACGAAATTCACATCTTTTCTGGTACCAGGAAAAAATTATTTGTTTTCTTAGGGATTTTCGGTGAAATTTGTCATTTTTTTCTCGCTGTCTTTCGATGTAATTTGCCGTTTTATCAAATTTATGCTTTTTTCATGATTTTTTTTAAAATTTGTCGTTTTTTTCAGAAATTTGTCATATTTTCGCTTTTTTTTCTTTGCAAAAATTACCTGTTTTGCGATCTTTTGATGAAATGTGCCTCTTTTTTTCATCTTTTGACAAAATGTGTTGTTTTCTCACAATCTGTTTACCAATATTTGCGTTTTTTGAAGTACCTAGACAAATTTAAAGTATTTTCAAGATCTTTTGACGAAATTCACATCTTTTATGGTACCAGGACAAATTTATTTGTTTTCTCAGGGATTTTCGGTGAAATTTGTCGTTTTTTTCTCGCTATCTTTCGATGTAATTTGCCGTTTTATCGAATTTATACTTTTTTTGTTAAATTTGTCGTTTTTTTTTTTGTTATTTTCAGAAATTTATCATATTTTCGCTTTTTTTTCTTTGAAAAAAATTACCTGTTTTGCAATTTTTTCTTGAAATGTGCCTCTTTTTCATCTTTTGACAAAATGTGTTGTTTTCTCACAATCTGTTTACCAATATTTGCGTTTTTTGAAGTACCTAGACAAATTTAAAGTATTTTTTCAAGATCTTTTGACGAAATTCACATTTTTTCTGGTACCAGGAAAAAATTATTTGTTTTCTTAGGGATTTTCGATGAAATTTGTCATTTTTTTCTCGCTATCTTTCGATGTAATTTGCCGTTTTATCAAATTTATGCTTTTTTCATGATTTTTTTTAAAATTTGTCGTTTTTTTCAGAAATTTGTCATATTTTCGCTTTTTTTTCTTTGCAAAAATTACCTGTTTTGCGATCTTTTGATGAAATGTGCCTCTTTTTTTCATCTTTTGACAAAATGTGTTGTTTTCTCACAATCTGTTTACCAATATTTGCGTTTTTTGAAGTACCTAGACAAATTTAAAGTATTTTCAAGATCTTTTGACGAAATTCACATCTTTTATGGTACCAGGACAAATTTATTTGTTTTCTCAGGGATTTTCGGTGAAATTTGTCGTTTTTTTCTCGCTATCTTTCGATGTAATTTGCCGTTTTATCGAATTTATGCTTTTTTTGTAAAATTTGTCGGGTTTTTTTTGTTATTTTCAGAAATTCATCATATTTTCGCTTTTTTTTTCTTTGAAAAAAATTACCTGTTTTGCAATTTTTTCTTGAAATGTGCCTCTTTTTCATCTTTTGACAAAATGTGTTGTTTTCTCACAATCTGTTTACCAATATTTGCGTTTTTTGAAGTACCTAGACAAATTTAAAGTATTTTCAAGATCTTTTGACGAAATTCACATCTTTTATGGTAACAGGATAAAATTATTTGTTTTTTCGGGGATTTTCGGTGAAATTTGTCATTTTTTCTCACTATCTTTCGATGTAATTTGCTGTTTTATCGAATTTATCCTTTTTTCGTGATTTTTGTTTGTGAAATTGTTCTTTGTTATTTTTTTTTAGAAATTTGTCGTTTTTTCCCACTATTTTTAGCTAAATTTACCATTTTTTGCGATTACCTGGATAAATTTTATGTGCTTTTTGAGATCTTTGGGCGAAATTCACATCTTTTATGATAACTGGATGAAATTCGTCATCTTGAGGTCTTTCGGCAAAGTTTATTGTTTTTCTCGATTTCTTTCGATGACAGTTGTCGTGTTGTCATGATTTTTCGATGTAATTTGCCGTTTATTGAAGATCTTTTTGCAAAATTTATCTTTTTTGTGATTATTTGATAAAATTTGCTTTTTTTTTCAATCCTTTGACGAAAATTGTTGTTTACTCACAATCATTTGTCGAAATTTGTTTTCTCACAATATTTTGAATTTTTTTTCATAATATGTTTACAAATTTGCCATTTTTTAGGGATTTTTTTTGTCAAAATTTGCCTTTTTTAAAAAAAAATTTCATGAAAATTGCCATTTTTTTAGACGTTTTGGCAAAATTTTTATTTTTGTGCAATACTTTTGCGAAATTTGTTTTATTTGGGATATCTAGACAATTTTTTTTTTTTTTTTTTTGCAGTTTTTTGACAAATTTTTTAGAGATCTTTTGAAGAAATTTGTTGTTTTTTGCAATCTGTTGACGAAATTTGCTGTTTTATTTTCCCACATCTATTTATAAAATTTCCGGGCAATGTTTTTTTTTTTTTTTTTTTTTTTTTTTGGGGGGGGGGGGGAGTATTTTGATGAAATTTTCTAATTTTTGTGATTATTTGCCAGAATTTGTGTTTTTTATGGTACCTAGACAAACTTTGGTACATAGCAAATGATTTCTAGCATTTTTTTTAAAAAACTTAAACAGTTGAAAAATAATCTGCAAACATTTTCAAGTCTGACGTGTGTCGCAGCGTTGCACCAATTCTGCACCCGGGATCATGTCATGTTGGTGTTACGTTGGTAAATGGAAAAGCATATTGAAATTTTTAATAAATATTAATCTTTAAAAAAAAAGTTTTCTTTGAAAATTTTTTTATAGTGGCAAAATACTTTTTTTTCTTTGATTCTTTCATATTGTTGCTGTCAAGTTTTGACGGGCTTCACCTAGCCAGAATAAATATTATCATTAATTTTTTTAATATGTGAAATTTACATGTATTTTTGATTTATGAAAAGGTAATAGAAAAGTAGTTGAAAATGCAAATGTTTATTTGTTGAATGGGGTGGGTAATGTAACAACAAATTAACCACGGAGTGGATCATTGTTATAGTTGCTAAATGGCAAACTGTAAATTCAGTCTTATTTTGCTGCGAAGTAAGTGAAGTATGTATATTTTGTATGAAATGAGTGATGACAGTAATTTATGATTTATTCATGTTATGTACAATTTATTGGTGTTGTATTTGTAAATGAAAAATTATCAAATGAGAGAGATTCTAATTCTATGACAGCATGTTTGAATGTAACTCGGCCAATTGCGGGTCATTTGCCTAGATGTAAAATGCAGGTTGTTCTTTTATTTATTGAAATTTTTGCTGAAGATTACTCGTTAAAAAATCCTTTAATAGCTGGAAAATACCTTTTTCTTTCTTCGGTGCCGTCAAGTTTTGACGGGTTCCATCTAGTAAATAAATAAATAAAAGTAATATTGTAAAAATATACATTTTGAAATAATGGAAGACTTGAATACTGATATTCATAATAATGACAAAACTGCAAATATTTGTTTCTTTAAACTAGTATCATTTATATACTTAAAAAACAATACTATATAAATGGGATGTATAATGTATTTGATTCCAAACTGCAGAAGTACTGGCTGAGTTTTTTACATTAGGTCAATTGGTAATTAAGCATCTAACTGAAAAATCTTTCAACAGAGACATGATATAACAAACAATAAAGTTAAATAAAGCATGAATGTTATTATAGAAATTCTGAGACTGGAAGAAAAAAAAAAAAAAAAAAAAAAAACTAAACTTTTAAAAACAGGCTTCAATTTTTTTTTTCTTTTGTAATATAGTCATATAAAGTAAAAATAACAATTTTCTTTTAGTATAGATAAAGTGTTTATTATTTATATTCTCTAAGAAAATATAATTTATTTGGGAGAAACAATTGTAAAAATCAACTTTTCTATCTTTTTAAATTTTTTCTGAAAAAATCCAGAGAAAACAGTTTTTTTTGCCACTTCAATTTTTCTGGAAAATTTACATCTATAATCTTGTTTAAGATACATGATATTCTCAGCATAGACCTTCCACCAGGTTAAAAAAAAGTATCGGGTGCTGCTGAGTTTTTTTAACTTTTTATTTTTATTTTTAAGTCACTTTTAATTATAAAAATTTAGTGGACTCTTTTCAAGACAACAGTAAGGAAGTTTGTACTAATCAAACAAGTTTTTTAAAATAAAAAAGAATAAATAAAAATTTTCTGGTAAAGAGAAAGAAGAGTGTTTTTTCGTAAAGCAGAAGGCAGAAAGGGCATTGCATTACCCTGAAACTGCCTAGTAAAAAGTCTACCAGCATGTTTTTCACTATCAACTTCTTTGTTTTTGTAGTATAGACAGTATTACACCATAAATATAGTTTACACTATAATGAAAATTGTTCTGCAGATTTTAAAATTATTTTTTGCATAACACATTTCCATTTTACACAGAACTCTCCTCAGATTTTATTGTATTTAGTATTTTATGTATGACATGTTATATACAATATGTGCATGAATCGAACATAATTTCTGAATTTGCAGGTGGAGCTCCTGTTGTAAATATCATAGAGAGAGATGACGATGATATTGTAATTATCAATTATTCTGACAAATCAACAGATCCAGAAGAAGATAATAAAGAAAAACAAACTTTTACTGTAAATAAACCCAACATTTCACAATCTGTTGTACTTGAAGATAGTAGTTCTGGGGACTTACCATCACTTCAAGAGTTGGTTGATAAGAGTAAAATAGATAGTTGATAGGATAGATAAGTGTCAAAACCTTTTGTTTTTCTTCAAACATTTTCATACGAATGTATATAAATATTAGTATTTTTTGTACAGTTAAGCACCATAATATATCTGCATTTTATGAATAATTTGTTGATTTATAATGTCTTTCATTTTAGTTGTTTCTCACTTATGAAATAATTTTATTATGTGTATTTACCTTTTTTAATATAACTTGAAATCTAAATTTGATAAAATGTGCTATCTTTAAATTTCTTGAAAATAAATAAATAAAAATGATGTAAAATAGCTGATTTGAAATGGACTCTTTTTGTAACTTTAATAAATATGAAATAAAAATTATAGAGTTTTATATAATTGTTTGAAACAGTTATCCATGTTTTTATGTATCTACAGAATTTTTGAAATTCTAAAGAATGTTTGAGTCATTTTCAGTTTTATTTTTTAACCAAAATGTATATATCTTTGATATTGTAGTTGACAATTTGTTAATTTATTTAAAGTTAAACATAAGTTTTCAAATTTTTAAAAATATATAAATGATGCAGTATGTTTGTACAATTACTTTATAAGTTTATTCACAATAAAATATTAAAGATTTTTAATCCTCATGTTACTTTTTTTTTCTGGATTTTGTTTTTTTACATATTGGGTGATTAAAAATAGATTTAATGACAATTAACCTTAATTTCTTTTATTGTTGATTATTAAAGCATACTTTCAGTTACAAATAGTACATAAATAAAGTTCAGCTGTTAGATGTAGCATTTGTTTTATGAAGTGTTTTACACATTAAAATACAGAATATAAATGTTTTTTATATGACCTTTATTTCTATAACTTATATTCAGAATATATCAGAGAAAAATGTCTTTCATTTAAAGAAGGTCATTAAAAAATATATATATATATCCTATTCCTTTAAGCGCAAAACTCACCCAGTTCTTATACTTTTAATTTTTTGAATTTTCAATGCGGGCACTAAAAATGCATCTTTCCATTGTGTCAGAAAGTACTAAAAACTTCTTTAGGCTAAACAGCCCCTGCTAAATAATCAAATGACTTAAATTAACTTAATGACTTTTATACATATTTGTTCTTGCATGTTTTTTATATTTTTTCAATAATAACAATCAAACATAGTAACTTAGGATGAAATTTCATTGCAATTCTTCATATGCAAGTACTGCTTGCAATATGATTTTTGATTGTATCACAAGGGATTGAGGCTCATGATAATTTATCAATCAGCTACTAGGTTTAGGTTTTTAAGCTTTCTCCCATTTTGAGAAAAGCCTATTGTACACATATCTCTTTGTAAATCAAAACTTTTGACCAATTTTGTATTTTAATAATTTTTTTTTTTTCCTACCATTATCAATATTATTTTCATGCACCCAGGTTGTAAATCGCTGCCCTTATTTACTTTTCTATCTGTACACAGTTTGTGTTTATAACATTCACAGGGCTATATCTAGGCTAAGGTCCAAGCAAAGAACAATATTGTGGGTCTACTCTGCAGTTTTGATGATGTATTGATATTTGTTTTTAAATTATTATTATTGTTTTTCATAGATAAAGGATGTAAAAGAAGATAAAGTACCTATGTGCACAATTTACCATTTAGCCTACCCTGAGCATTCGTTATTATTTTCTTCATTACAGAATGCTTTTCGTGAAATGCCATGTTTCATTTGTATCAGTAATTTTGTCTTTTTCTCTGCATGATATTTTAATGAATTAAGCAAATAAAGATATTTGCCTGTCAGATGCAGGACTCAAAGTGATTCATGGGGCTATCAGAATCATACCAAAACTAAGAAAATACTACACAATGGAAAGTTTTGCATGGGATTTTTTTCCTTCTCAAAATTTTACCTTGAATGATCCAACTCTATGGTAATCTGGGTGAATCTCTAATAGGGTTCTGAATAGTGCATACACCATATTGCATCAGTTAATCTGAATTTTAATGAATGGGTTCTAAAATATTTGCCTTCTTGGGGGATTTGTGAACCAGAATTTCCCTATGCTGCTGACTTCAATCACAGCGAAAATTAATCTGACACTTATTTATATGCATAATTTTTATCAAACTTAATTATTTGTATTTACAAGAAATAATTTTCAGTTGTAAAACTTTTAGTGAAATACTTCTATTTAAGTTTAAATAAAATTGATAGATTTTTTTTTTCTTCCTGTGTCATACAACTGCTTATTTTGTTAAGTACTCTTTAAGCTGCATAGACTTGCTGAAATTAATTTATCTTAATTCAATATTATATATTGTGGATCCAAGTCGCTGTGATTTAATTTTAATTGCATTATAGTGATTACTGTAAATATGTGTGACTGTAATAATTAATGCAAAATAAATTGTAGAGTAATTAAGAACCTGGATTATGAAATTTCTTAAAATTTTAACATTTTTTAAACGTTGGGTAAAATCTAATCTGATCATTTTATCTTTAGACTTCAGAAAATCTAATTTACTTCTCTTCATTAATGCTTAATTTCTGAAACTTAAGAACCTACACAAATCACTGAAAAAGACCCAGATGGTAATGTTAAGTCTATAGAGGCGTTATTTTCAAATATCTTACCCAAATTTATTTATTTTTATTTTTTCTTTTTAATAAAAAAAAACAAATTTTCTCAAACTTTTGTACCTTTTATGCATAATTTCAGCTATTTTCATATCTAAAACAAGGGTGCCATATAAAAAGAAAACCAACTTAGACAATTTATATTTTGTGATGTAATTAGCATATTTACATGTTGTCCTAATACAGTTTGTTGAATGGCACATAAAAAAAGAAAAAAAAAAAGAAACATAGACTTTGAAGATCTGACTGGCTATCCTGTATTATATTCTTATGTAATAACGTTGTACATTTGTTTCATATTGATCTCTAATTTATTTATTTTATAAACAGCTTTTCATTCATTTATGAACTGTTTAAATATCAAAACCTTTTGCAAACATTTTCTTTTCATTTAAATCCTTGTTATCATGCTTTTTTTACATGCTTGCTATCTAGTGTGATTCGGTTTACCTTGCTGGACACAAATCCGACCCCCGGAGCACCTAAACATAAACAGAGCAACAAACGGGAATCAAACCTCCATATCAAGTTTGATAAGAGGGGTTCAATAGTATTGAAGGTTCATTATTGAACCTTCAATTCATTACAATGCATTTAGTTCCGTTATGAGGAAAGTGATAAACTTGAACGGAAAGAGCGTCTAATATTTGGGTGACAAGGCCTCCATAGAAGCATGCCTTTGGAATATGGAGCCAAATATCGCTGATGTGGCGATGATTGTATAAAGGGATTTAGTTAAAATTTTATGTCAGTTGAAAACTAATAAAAATTTGCTATGATGAGTAGAACTGCTTATGATATTGCTTTATGTGGCATCAGGACTGTCTGACATGGAACTTGCAGTCATCATGGTTCTTCTGGCATCTTTTAGACTATTCCTTATTATTAGCTTTTATAAAAATAAAAATTCCTATTAAAAGTAAATTTGTTTTTAAATCATAATTTTTATTAAGGATGAAGAAGGAAATTGAGGTTTCCGGGCTTCTTAAACTCTTTTTAATATTTTTAAATAAACATTGATCCCCTCAGAAATATCTAATGCTAAATATAAAGGGATTTTTGTTTAATTACAAAAATATTCATATTGTAGAAAAAATTTGAATTTAGAGAAATGTTGTATAATTATATTTTATTCTAAATTATGGGGAAATGTAAATTTTCGGATTATAGTTATGACATTCTACTTTAGTATATCCTTGAAAAGGATATTATCCTTATAAAGGTTTTATATTTTAGTTCATTTTCAGGTGAACATAAAATTTTTGAAAAGTTAAATAATTTGCTATAATCATACACATCTTGTAAGAGCTTTTTGCAATTGCACAGTTTCTCTAACATAACGTTTTTTAGCATTGGAAGATTAGACAAGGGCTTTACAATTATTTATATGAAGAGGAGCATGCATATTTTATTTTTAGCAATTGTTTTACTGATTCTTATCAGCCAATCAGCAAAAAATGCATTTGTCATTTAAGTCTTTATATTTGACCTGTACAACCTTACAAATGACTTAATTTTAGCAAAGCACATAGGCTTTTTAGATCAACCTATCATAAGAGAAGGAAGCTTTTCTTTACCACTTTGATTTGCTGTGAAAAGTACAGTTAAACAATGTTTATTCTATTTGCTAATTAAATTCTGTACTACCAATTGGTGCCAATAATAATGGTCTGAAAATTTTGCTATTTTCCTTTTTCAATATTTCTAAATTGTAAGTATTCATTAGAAAGTGATTTAACTCAAACAGGTATTTTTTCAAGGATAATTTGAATGTGTATGAGAAAAAAAAAGGAACATGAAATTAATAATAGATAAGTTGTAAAATTACGATATTGAATTGAAATATATACTGTTAATTTGTGTGAGGGGGAAGGAGGGATGATGTGTCTTAATTGATGATTCTTAAGATGTGAGGAGGGGGGGGGGGTGCCTCCTATATATATGCAAAGAATAATATTTCTCTTTGTGAAATTATTGTCACTACTTCTAAGTAGTTAAACATTTCTCTAAATATTTCAGCTTTATTTTATGATAACTTAAGGAGTTTGTTCTTTTTTATTTGAAAAAGAAAAAAAAAATGTTAGCTCTGATTTTTTTTTTTTTCTTTTATGTGTCAGAATATTTGAATTTAGACTTTACTTGTAGATTTTTATATGCCTGCAATTGCTTTAGTTGACAACAATTGGACATAATCAAGGATTTTTTATTTAATAGATGTATTTATATTTGCCTTGGTCTGACCTTTTTACATTTATTGTTCATTTTAATTTTAGTATATATGTTATTTATTTAAATTTTATTTAAATATTTTGTTTATGCAGAGACATTTTGTACATAAATGATAATTTTGTAAAATTCTTTTATGACTACTGTTGTATTTTAATGAAATGTATTTGTCGACAAAATCTTGTAAAAAAGTTTTGTGTGAATAAAACATTACCTGTTTCTATAGTGACAGCAATATTTTCTTGTGTTAAGATTTTTGATTTTATATTTTCACTATTACTTATCTGTAGAGATCAATTCAAAATTCAGTTTCATTTTTGGCTGAAAATATGAGTTTCGGCAAAATGTTGTTGAAAATTCAGCTAGACCGAAACTTGACTGAAACTATCAGTATTCCAAAAACTTTGTTCCTTCATTCAGAAATTTTCAACATTACTCATTGATTTGAGCTGTATCGGCTCAAATAAGACTATTTATTGTTATGAACATCATTGTTTATAATTCAAGATAGTGGGAACAAATTATAAAGCAAGCAATGCATATATTTACTAAACTTTTTTTTACATTCTTATTAAAAGCTGCAGACTTAACAGTAATAGGAATTTTTTAGTTTACTACTGCTGAAGTGTTTCAAATACTCTTTGAGAAAGTTTGAATATAACAGAAGAATTATTTTCAGGAAATCTTACCAGCCAAAGATTTAATTTATCAGCCAGCAACATGCAATGTATAGTTCAAAATTCTTACCATAAAATGCGTATGATTGTAAAAATATTGTAATCTTGTGTTAGCTAAATCTATAGAGCAACTTTAGTGAAAGTCTCAAAAACATAGCTTGAAAATTCTGAAAGTGATCGTCGATAGAATAAGCTCAAAATCTGCTGAACTCAAAATAAAGCAAAAAAAAAAAAAAAAATGTATCCAAATATATTAGTATGTGCCATATTGTGTATTCTATATTGACACTAATCAATGGATATATGGATACAGCCCCTCATCTTTTTGCTTCATTTTGGGAATAATGGATTTTGAGCTCATTTTATTAATGATCACTTTCAGCATTTTCAAGCTATGTTTTTGAGACTTTCACAAAAGTTGGTCTATGTGATAGCATTAACACATGCACAATGAAAATTATTTACTAAATCTGCTCATTTTTCATGCAAATTTTATTATTTTTTAATTTTGATTACAAAGTACTGTGTACAGTATCGTTTGTCATATTTTCGGAAAAGAACATTATTTTATATTAAGAATTCTGCAAATTCTAAACAAAAAAACTGAAAGATTTGGGACTCTTTTTATAAAAATCCTAATTTATCTGCGAGTATACGTGCCATCCACATAAAAATGAACAGTTTGAACGCTTTTGCTACATTAGTTTTGACAGTGTTATCCAAAAGCTATTCATTCTTTTTCAATTTGTTGACGGTCCCCTATGGAGTTTCAGGAAAACAAAATCTTCACGGAAATGTTTGACCTGTACTTTGTTTACACGCTTAGATTTTTAGGATAATTCCTCATGTATTTTTCTTGATATTTATCAAAATGTCTAAAATCGCAAGTGACCGGTCATTTTCGTTCATATAGTGTAAAATCTAAAAAAAATGGCTGATATTTATTTTACAAATATGGATGTGATATTATTTTAAAATGATGTAAGATAACATTGATAAATAAATATTGGCATATTTTGTATAAATTAAATCTAGACTAGCTTGATTTTATTAACTGTTTTAAGAGTCAGGTTATGAGTCATACGAGAATGAACATAGACTGGGACTTTTATTTTTTAAATGAGGCTATGGTAAGACTCAAGTTCCTTCAGAACTAGGCTTAAACTTGCTAGTTTTGGTCCATGCAAACCTCTACTGTTACCAGACCTATCTTAAAAAGAAACTGCAATATTTAAATGTGAAAATGCATCCTTTTTTTCCCATCTAAAGTTAACATGGGGAAGAAAAAAATGTAAATAATAATAATAATTTGATCAATTAAAAAAAGAAATAGTTTTCTTATCTGAAAACAAGCTAAGTAACAGTGAATGAACCTTAATGCTACTCGTCACTCACAAGGAAGGTCTCCATACTGGGCATACCCTTAACTTTATGAAAAAAATACTAATTAAAGTACTTATGTATGTAATAAAGGATCAGTCAAAATTAGCGGTGGAATCACATTAGATATTGGGTAAAAAAATAAAATATTTTCGAATATTTGGCGTGATAAGACTAAAGAGTCACTTGATTTGGCGAGCAGCTCTTTTCCTCACCAAAAGCAAACGATTATAATGAAACTCAAAACTGTTGGATATTTAGTTTACGTATGAATGGTATTTAATGAATTTACACATAAACAATGAGAGACTTTAATATATTATATACATCTATATACATACTGTATTACATATATATGTATTACTCGTTGAAGCAGTGGCGTAGCTAGGATGGGTGACACCCGGGGCGGATGTAAATGGTGTCACCCCCCCCCCCCCCCACACACACACACACACACCCCAAATCCGCCATATTATTAGGTAGATTTCGTATGAAATACTACCTATTGCAATCGCACCAGTTTATCTATCTATCTATCTATATATATATATATATATCTCACTTTTTTATGGACACGATAACTTCTATAATTCTTCACCAATCTCCACCAAACTGGTACATAAAATCAAAGGGGATAAAATCTCGGTTAAGTTCGTTAATGGGCAAAATCGGACCAAAAGGGTCGGAATAGGGGGCGTTTTTGTGAAAACCGAAAAAACGCCATAACTTATTTATCAAAGTAGATATCGAATCAGTTTAAAGTTTATATTACTTCTTAAAAATGGGCCAAAAGTTTATGCATGACAGATTTTTGATAAATTTAGAAGTGGGCTCAAGGGGCGAAAAAAACAGGGGTTTTGAGAGAAAAAAATTCATAACTTCGTCAATTTTCAAGATATCAAGTCCAACTAAATATTTTGTAAATGTTCTTAAAATTATCTAAAACTTTTGTATTTACAAGTTTTTGATAGGATCAACATTTATCCATGAAAAAAATTAAAAACGAAAAGAAAAAAGGCGGTGAAAAAAGAGAAAAATCCATAACTCCGTCATTTTTTACGATATCAATCTGATTAAATTTATTTTACATCTTCTCAAAAATATCTACAACTTTTATACTGAAAAGATTTTCATAGGACCAATTCATATAGCAAAAAGAAATTAAACAAAAATAGGAGTTTGAGAAAAAACCTCAAATCCAAACTGCTTATATTCTGACTCATTTTTAAATTTATTTTTGATTTTAAACGCATCCAAATGGTAGATCCTCTTATTTAGAAACTGTATAAAGTGACACACTGGTCAATTTTCTGATAAAAACAGAATATATTTCAAAAAAGGCTACCAAAAAAGGTATTTTGAACAGAATTTCCCAAAGTCATCGCCACTGAAAATTTAAGTTCAAATAAGAAATTGCATTTTTTTCTGACTCGTTTTTAAATCCATTTTTGTTCTCAAACACATCCAATTTACAGATCCTCTTATTTAGGAACTATATAACGTGATGCATTGGTCAGTTTTTTGATAAAGACGGAATGTATTTCAAAAAAGGCTACCAAAAAGGGTATTTTGAACAGAATTTTCCGAAATTATCGTGATTGGAAATTTAAGGAAGTGTTCAAATAAGAAATTGCGTTTTTTCTGACTCGTTTTAATATCCATTTTTGCTCTCAAACGCATCCAATTTACAGATCCTCTTATTTAGGAACTATATAATGTGATGCATTGATCGGTTTTTGTTAAGACAGACTATATTTCGAAAAAGGCTACCAAAAAGGGTATTTTGAACAGAATTTCCCGAAGTCTTCGTGATTTGAAAATTTAAGGAAGTTTTTACATAGCAAATTGCGTTTTTTATGACTCGTTTTAAAATCCATTTTCGCTCTCAAACGCATCCAATTTACAGATCCTCTTATTTAGGAACTATATACTGTGACGCATTGGCCAGTTTTTTTATAAAGATAGAATATATTTTTTAAAATGCTGTCAAAGTGAGTATTTCGCACAAAATTTTCCGAAGCAATCATGATTAAAGAATTAAGGATGTATTCAAACAACAAATCGGTTATTTTATGACTCGTTTTTAAATTCAATTTTTTTCTCAAATGCATTCAACTGACAGTTCCTTTTTATTTAGGAACTGTATAATGTACTGTTTTGGTCGATTTTTTTAAATAATTTCAGAATTTATTTCAAAATATGTTGTCAAAATGGGCATTTGAGCTGATTTTTTCTTAAGATGATTCTGATAAAACCAGTTTTTGCAGAAAAATGAAATTAAAAATTTTTCATAAACGGCCAAATGAAGTTATTAAACTGGGTTTATCTCTAATCATATATATATATATATATATATATTTTGTTGAAATGAGCACTCTTCGAAATCTACCTCCGCCTATAGGCCCAGCCGACAAGGATTTTTTTCAATTACAATTCTACTTTATTACAAATAAAATTTCAACATTTTTTGCATGCCTGATGTGATTTTATAGATAATTCAAAGAAATGGATGTAAAATTATAATTTAAAAATAAAAAAAATAAAAAGTCCGTACATTTATTGGAAAGCCTATTTTGATTTTTTTAACAAAATTTCTGTAAACTTCTACTGTATTCTTTATCGGAATAAACTTATGCTACGATTCTTATCATTGCTTTTTTTTCGTGATTATTGGTTCATTTTTGAACAATTATTTCAAAAAGTTACCTGTCAATATACTTTTGAGACGCAATATAGTTTGCAACCTACAGTTTATGCATTTTTGGAAGTCAAGGGTGCTGACACAGACTAAAGTATAGATTATTATTATCTTTTAATATGAATTACATTGTATGCGAGTTTAATCTCCAAGAAAAAAAAGGGGGGGGGGGGAGGAATGAATGCATGGCATCTATAACATGGGAAATGACGAAACCTATCTTCAGACCTCCCATATAAGAAATTACAGAGGCAATTCATAATTCATCCCATACTTCTCATAAATCAATGTGGTGCCTATATGTAAAAAAAATAATCTTTTTTTGTGTGATAAGCTGTAAATTTCATTTTTTTTACAGAATTCTTTCCCAAAATTTTATAAGATGATATACATATGTACTTACCAATAAAGATTGGGTGTCACCCCTTAAAGGGTGACACCCGGGGCGGACCGCCCCCTCCGCCCCCCGCTAGCTACGCCACTGCGTTGAAGTAGTTATTTAATTAATCGCTGGAAAAAATGTTTTCATAGATAAAAAAATCATATTGAAAAAAATTATCTTCATACATTTAAGTGTATTAAAAAAAAAAAAGTCATATGTTTCCATAGCAACAAAATCTAATCGACAGTTCTCAATTGGACTTCGAGCTTGAAATAAATTTAATTAAATTTAAATTATAAATTTCGTTTTAAATCTCAAATTTTGATGATTAAATTTGAATATAAATACATAAATTTCGATATAACAAAATTATACTTAAAACAAACTAAAACTTACAAAACTAAAGTTATTTAAATTAAACTTATCAAAACAAGTTCAACATGAAACTTTTTTTTATTGAAGTGTATTTGACATAAAGTATTTTTTTTTTTTAATTACATTCCATTGCCAACCGGCGATAAATCGCCAAATAACGAAATTTTCATTATTTTTTTACGGTTACTGAATGGAGGTTCCGCCGAAATTTTTTTTTATAAACGTATATATCCACACGAGAAGAACATTCTGTAATTTTTTCAGATTTTTCGTGGTATGCCCGTATGGAGACCTTCCTTGTCAGTTAATTCCCCACAGTAATGTTAAGTAAGGTAATGGACAATAGATGCATTTTTATATTTAAAATATCTCTTCAGGAGATTAATAGTTTTAACTTCTGATTTCTGTATTCTCTTCTTAAAAAATCTCTCTCTCTCTCTCTCTCTCTCTCTCTCTCTCTCTCTCTCTCTCTCTCTCTCTCTCTCTCTCTCTCTCTCTCTTTTTTTTTTTAACTGTCAAACTATTCCTAAAATCTGTGCTTTATTTTATATGAAGTATTGAAATTTTACTCCCAGTTCGTCCGTTTTAACACATAAAATATTAAATTAAGCTTACATTTAGAAATATTTTGACAACCTTAAAAAAAGAGAGAGAGAGAGAGATCCAGGGGCCAGGGCCTTAGCTAAGGGGGTGCTATGAGCGGCTCAGCCCCCCCCTCCCCTAAAATATTTTGAGCCTCCCCAGGAAAAGATTCTGTTCTGCAAATTCAAGGGAAATTTTTTTCAAAAATCTATTTTAGTTTTCAGACACGTTCACAGTTTTGCAAAATTACTAAATTGTATCTAAAATAAGTGTTTTAACACTCGCTCATATTTTGAGTGTGTTATATACTCAAATTTATCATCATCATATACTTTTATTAGCATAAAATGAGTTATTACAACAGTTTAATAATAAACATAGTACCTACAATGTGAATATGCACTAATTTATCTTTCTGCGTCAGAGAGAGAGAGAGAAAAAAAAAATATTCCTCCCCCTTTGCTATTGTTCACTTCTAGCTACGGCTCTGGAGAGATCCTTTAAGGGTGTATTCGAAAACACGCTTTTCCACCTTCAGCAGGTCGAAATTTTACGATACAATTTCAGACACACTTTTAAAAGTAGAGACATGAAATTTGCTGAGGGGATTTTTGAAGGGACGCATAAGATGCCGTGTGATGTCTTTTTACGCTCAATTCATTAGAATTTGATTTATAAGCAATTAACTTCTCGGGAAGACCCTTTTTTCGTTCCCAGATCTCGCACTTCGGAAAAATCGGTTCAAATTGCCGTTTTTGATTGTTTTTTTTTTTTTTTTTTTTTTTTTTTTTTTTGCAATATTTTGTGCATTTCAGTAGCGTAGCTATGTTTTTTGGCGCCCGGGGACAGCAAGAAATTTTGCGCCCCCACCCCAATATAGATATCTAACAATGTCTCTCAATTTGGCGCGCCTGGGGCGAACGCCCCCCTTGCCCCCCCCCCCCCCCCCCCCCCTTAGTTACGCCAATGGTGCACTTATCAAAGAATTGACCTTCACAACACCTTGTGCACTTTCTAAATAAGAGAATCTGCGAGTTTCATGTGTTTGAGAGCAAAAGTGAATTCAAAAATAAATCGGAAAGCAAGCAGAAATACACCCTTAAGAAGAGCACACAGAAAGCAGAAATAAAAAATACTAATATCTTGAGAAGGTATTTTAAATCTAAGAATGCATCAAATTCCCATAGACTTAACATCACCTAGGGGAATTCGGAAACTGAGTGATGAGCTACCTTAACACATTCGCTGCTGGTCACGCGCTAGTGCGTGAAATTCTCAATCATTTAACACAGAGGGCGGAGTTATTGGCAGTGAATGTGTTAAGCCTTTCAGGGGCAAGGTATTTTTAATGCTTTAAGAAGAGCACACAAAAAGCAGAAATAAACAAGTCGAAAATTGCACGTCAAGCGTAGAAAATGAGGTGCGTTCATACTAAAGCGAAGTTTTAAAAATATTTAGATATTGGTGTAATAGTATGCAATACTTTGGATACAGTATCGTAGCCGAATCTCAGCAGCATATATCAATTTCATAAAGTGTGAAATAGTTTTATACAAATAAAACACGTCCCAAACAAATGGAATACTTTTGTATGGTCCGGTAAATTAATAACTACACTCTTTGTTTCACACATTGTACAAAATGTATATTTTAGTAAGACTTCATATTTATAGATGAATATCAATTTCATTATGTTCGAAAAAGTACAATGTCATTAAAATGCACTTGAAGCTATCAGACATAATGTAACGGAATACTTTTAATTGTCCCTGTAATTAAACTGTACATCCGGCTTTCAAAAAATTTGAAATGACTCGACAAAACTATGCAACAATTCTATATTTTAAATTTAAAACTATTCGGTTGGATACATTTTGCTCTGTCACATGTGGACAGACAGATTGATGGACGGACTAAACGACGACTATAAGTGCTACGTATTTATATAATTACGAACGTACCTAAAAATAAAAATATTACTATCCAGAGAAGATATTTTAAATACAAGAATGCATCAAATTCCCACAGATTTAACCCCTGGGAGACGAGCGACACGTATACGTGCCGCAAAAAGGCTTAAGAATCATCGTTTATCCCTACCATTGTTAGGTGCGTTCGTAATTATGTAAATACGTAGCACCTATAGTGGTCGCTCAGTCCGTCCGCCTGTCTGTCCGCATATAACAACGCAAAAACTATCCAACCGAATCACTTGGAATTTAAAATACATAATTATTACATAATTTTGTCGAGTCATTTCAAATTTTATGAAAATCGGATGCATAGATCAATTACAGGGGCAATCAAAAGTATTCCGTTACATTACGGTCAATGGGGAAAAAATAATTTCAAATGCATTTTCATCGTTTGAAATTTAAAATACATAATTATTACATAATTTTGTCGAATTATTTCAAATATTTTGATAATCGGGTGCATAGATCAATTACAGGGATAATCAAAAGTATTCCGTTACATTACGGTCAATGGGGAAAAATGTTTCAAATGCATTTTAATGGTGTTACACTCATTCGAACTTAATAAAATTTATATGCAACTATAAAGTACATATTATAATATACATTTTACATAATTTGTGGTGCAAAGAAAATTTGTTATTGATTTACAAGGCCACACAAAAGTATTCCATTACATATTGAGAATAGGGAGAACATTATTTGATGAGCGTTTTAATTGTAATTCACTATTTATAATTTTATGAGATTGATACATGAGAGTAATATTTTTAAAACTTCGTTATCGTACGAACGCACCTCATTTGCTACGCTTCACGTGCAATTTCCAACTTGTTTATCCTTAAATCGGATCATTTTCTCGATCAATAAGCACAAATTTCTGTTTTTAAAAACCGGTGACAAAGCATTAAAAATTTCGTAAAACGCTTTCGTTGCGAAGGGGTTAACATTACCGATGGGGATTCGGAAACTGAGTGACGAGCAACCTTAATCCTTTCAGAGGCGAAACATTTTTGCTCCAAAAATGTTCGGATAATTAATTCGCACGCAATTTAACCTGAAGGAATTTAGGTTGCTCGTCAACCAGCTTCCGAATTCCCATTGGTAACGTTAAATCTATGGGAAAATTTGATGCATTCTTGTACTTAAAATGTCTTCTCGGGATAGTAGCATTTTTAGGTGCGTTCGTAATTATGTAAATACGTAGCACCTATTGCTGTCGCTCAGTCCGTCCGTCTGTCCGTCCGCTTATAATAACGCAAAAACTACCCAACCGAATCGTTTGAAATTTAAAATATATAATTATAACATAATTTTGTCGAGTCATTTCAAATTTTAGGAAAATCGGATGGATAGATCAATTACAGGGACAATCAAAAGGATTCCGTTACATTACGGTCAATGGGGAAAAAAGTTTCAAATGCATTTTAATCGTTTGAAATTTAAAACATATAATTATTGCGTAATTTTGTCGAGTCATTCCAAATGTTATGAAAATCGGATGCATAGATTAATTACAGGGACAATCAAAAGGATTCCGTTACATTATGGTCAATGGGGAAAAAATTTCAAATGCATTTTAATCGTTTGAAATTTAAAACATATAATTATTGCGTAATTTTGTCGAGTCATTCCAAATGTTATGAAAATCGGATGCATAGATTAATTACAGGGACAATCAAAAGGATTCCGTTACATTATGGTCAATGGGGAAAAAATTTCAAATGCATTTTAATCGTTTGAAATTTAAAACATATAATTATTACGTAATTTTATCGAGTCATTTCAAATAATGAAAGTCGGATGCATAGATCATTTACAGGGATAATCAAAGGTATTCCATTACATTACGGTCAATGGGAAAAAAGTTTCAAATGCATTTTTATGATGTTACACTCATTCGAACATAATAGAATTGGCATGAATCTATGAAATATATGCTAAAATATGCATTCTGTACAATCTGTGATGTAAAGAATTTTTATTATTAAGTTACAGGGCCACACAAAAGTATTCCACTACATAATGCTATACGGGGAAACATTGTTTGGGGCGTGTTTTAATTATATTCAACTATTTCGCATTTTATGAATAAGATATACGTTTCTGAGGTGTAATAAAAATTACTTTCTGCATATTTACAGAAACACAAAGATTTCGACTGCTATACTGTATCCGAGGTACGCTCTACTATATCAGCAAGATCTGAATATTTTTAAAACTTCGTTATCGTACGAACGCACCTCATTTGCTACGTTCACGTGCAATTTCCAACTTGTTTATTTCTGTTTTCTGTGTACTCTTCTTAAAGGATCTCTCTGTCCTTTTGTTAGGTTGTCAAAATATTTCTAAAATTTGAGATTAATTTAATATTTTATATGTTACTAAAAGCGGACAAACTGGTAATAAAATTTTAACACTTCACGTAAAATTAAATATAGATTTTAAAAATATTTTGACAGCCTAGAAAAAAGGGATATAATTTAAGACGAGAACACAGAAATCAGAAGTTAAAAAATATTAATTTCCTAAGGATATATTTTAAATACAAGATATGTCGAGGGGAATTTGGAAAATACGTGACGAACAACCTTAACCCTTTCCGGGGTAACGCATCTCTGCTCCAAAAATGTTCAAATAATTAATTCAAACTGCAGATTTCAAATAAATTTATTGGATAATATTCAAAAGCTCTTTACACGTATATTATCGGATCTAATTGTACTAAAAAATTACTGGTGCCATTTGGCAGTTTGAGCATTAAAATTAACCGTTTGCACTCTGTAAACGTCACCCTTGAAAGGATTAAATGCCAACAACCAATCGAATGAATCATGACGGGCAGTTTACTTGAAATCAACTGACAAGGAAGGTCTCCATACTTGGCATACTCAGAATTTTTTGGAAAAAAAAAATACTAATTAAACTATTTATGCATGTAATAAAGGATCAGTCAAATTTAGCGGCGGAGTTACAGTAGAACGTCTGTAAAAATAACATACCGACACTTTTTGAAGAAAATGCTTCCCACAGCACAACGTGTCCTCCGCCATGCTTCTTTGTAGGAATAACATATGTCGAATCGTATATTTTGTTGTTAGGTCATAGGTCGCAATGTCTGTCATCACTCGCAGAATTTTTGAACTTCGATTCATTTGAAAATAATACTTTTTTCCAGTTTTCACTCCCAGGCTTCGTGTTTCTTGAAAAACGTCAATCGGGTACGTTCTTTTTTTTTTTTTTTTTTTTTTTTTTTTTTTTTTTTTTTTTAATTTATGAAATAATTTTTAACACCGACTCTTCCATCAGGTTCTACGTTACATCAGCATCTTTACACGGTAACCGATAGTCCAAGAGCCTACCGCACAAAACCCTAAGTCATAGAGCACAAGAAAAATTCCTTTATTTTCTGGAAGAGTATTATTAAGAGAATCTAATGATCCATGTCTGCCGGAAGCGAAGTGATGCATAAGCCAAAAATGAATACCACTAGTGATTGACTCGTAGACTTAGCATAATGTTTTCTTTCACCCAATTTTCCATGTTTTCATACTTTTAATTGAACGGCAAACACAATGTTAAATGTACGAGTGAACCATTAGTGGTATCAATTTTTGGCTTATGCACTACTTCGCTTCTGGCAGACTTGGATCATTAGATTCCCCTATTACAACTCTTTCATAAAATAAAGGAATTTTTCTCGTGCTGGATAACTTAGGATTTTTGTGTGGTCGGTTCTCCGACTACTACTTATTCCAGCAATATTTTTATTCCGTAAATTGCAGGGGAAATGGAAACAAATTTTTATGCGGGTCATCAACCATTCTTCTCCTGCTAATTCTGTTCGTAAGAATGATCATTTTCCAGAGTCTCTCGGACCTCAGAGTATCCTGAAGGTCATGGCCATCTTTATATATTTTTTAAAATTTCGTTCACTGTAGATTGCCGATCGATAACTTTGCCGCAATCGCAAGAGAAGATTTGTCCTTTAGCGACAAGCTAATCACTCATTTAAGAACAATAATTGTTGAACTTTTCATTTTTGAATTTCAACTATGCTATTCACGTCTATTTATTCTTAAACATGGCCAAAAAATTCTTTACCGATAGGGAAAAAAAAAAAACTAAACTAAAGAATTATGAATGGCCAGAAACTTTTGACCACGCGAATTTTGAATTCCTCCCTTTTGCATTGTGTGTCTTCAGTATCCAATCAAAATGATCACATTGACAGAGGTCATTTACATATTCCTAACTTTTGAAGCAATTGCGTTTCTTCTTGGCTGAAATTTTCTGGTAAACAAATCGAAGAAACTAACTGGCCGGAAACTGTTGACCGCCACTGTAAATACATAAACAAAATAATTCTTAAAACAAACTAAAACTGACAAAACTAAAGTTATTTAAATTAAATTTATCTAAACAAACTCAGCATGAAGCTTTTTTCCCCTTAAAATGTATTTGACATGAAAAAGTATTTTTTAAAATTGCATTCAGTCGTCAACGGTTAAAAAATCGCCAAATAACGAAATTTTCATTATTTTTTTACAAACACTGTATAAAAATTCCGCCTTTTTTTTTTTAAATAAACGTATATATTTTTTATAAAAAGAACATTCTGTAATTTTTTTTTTTTTTTCAGATCTTTCGGAGTATGCCCGTATGGAGACCTTCCTTGTGAGTTTGCTTTGGATTAAATTAACCTAATCTGAATAGATTAAGTATTTACTCACGGAATAGCACTCAAAAGGAAACATTTCGAAAGCAGTTTTTGTTTTTATTTTTCAATGCTTATTCTTTAAATAGCTTTTTTAATTTTCCATATCCTGAGAGGGGGGCTTGGTGTAAAGATACTCTGTTGGTTAATTATTTGCCAAGGACGCGTTGAATAAAAGGGATGCTTGGCTTCCTGTTCCGTTTCTCTCCCCTCCCTTTATTGTTACTCGGATCAAAGAACTAAATTAGAAGAAATGTCTAGCTGAAAATGCGGACGGTATACAGTATACAGTAAAATTTTGTTACAGTTACAACGAACTCGCTATTCTTAATAAAAGAAAGAAAAATGTAATTTAACAAATTACAATGACCAATTGGAAAATGATATTTTCAAAGATTAAAATTTTTGACTTATAAATAAATTCTATATTTAAGTAATAAACAAAATTACGCTAACGTATGTGGCACAGAAATCTCGATTATTTATTATTGTTTAATGACAACGCCCAAACAAAACACATGTCATTGGTTATTGTGTAAAAGCTCTTTGGCAGGATTTAGCCCAATTTAAATCGGTTTATTTATGTTTCGCTCTTTCGCTGCAATTATAAAGCTTCAAAATATCATTATTTTTGTTTTTCTGTTCTTTTTTATTTAAAAAGAAACAAATAAAATTCATGTATTTAATGCTTCAGTTTAAAGTTATGTATTCTAAATGATATGAGTGAAAGGATTATGTATTAAACGAAATACGAAAAAAATGCCACGGGAACAATGTTTGGCACCCGGTTAGCATAAAAATACCCTGTTCTTGATTTTTCTAGCAGAATCTTCTAATTTGGCAAAGAATTGAATGAGTAAATTAAATTAAAAATAAAAATAATATGATGCAATGGTCAGCATACGTTTAAGGGAGACCAAACTGATCGCCAAGGGCGGCTAGTAATAATAATAAACATCATTTTTATGATGATCAAAACGTGACTTACTTTATAACAGAGTCCTATATTACGTACGCCATGGATTAAACATTTAAACATTTCCTGGACCCATCATAAACAAATTTCAAATGAAATTTCTGCTTTACAATTTTCGGTATTGCAAATTTTTAAACTTCTAAACATCGCACATACGCTGAAGTAAACAGTTTTTAAATAAAAATTATTTCAAGAACTATTTAAGTCGATCAAAATAGGTTTTTAAAAAAAGTTTTATTTGAACAAAAACTAAGCACAGTAATTTAGTTATTTTTTGCTGGGACATGCTCGACGAGCTTGTGGTGTACAGCGTACAATCTTTATTTCGAGTTTGCTGATTGTTTTGACGTTATTTAAAAAATATGTATTTAAAAATTCAAGAAATAAAAAGAATTAAAAATTCGTTTCAAATTATTTTATTTTATTTTATTTTTTTTTTTCATATTTTGGAAAGATAATTTTTTGTAATGTTGTCAAATTGTAAAACAATGGAAATTGTAATATTTCTTTCCAATTAAAAAAACATGTATTTGCAAGTGATTATTGAAAACAGAAAGAAAATTTAAAAATAAAATTGATTGACCACATTTTAAATGCATTAAATAGGGAATATTAAAAAAAAATTTTTTGTATTTATGCGTGAATATAAAAAAGAGACGGAAAACTTTATAATAATTATTAAATTTTTATGCATAAAAAGCAGTAAAGCAAAAAATTACATCATATTTAAATTGTCTAAATAATAATATTGTCAAACAATTTCAATCTAAAAGTGTATTTACATGAAAAATTTATTTTCCTATTTCAAAAGCCTTTTACTTTTTGTTGCCAATTTTAAAGCAGTACAAATAATATTCGCGTTTGTAATGACCGAAAGGTGGCGTTGTATAGACCTGATAATAGTTTGTTTACGTAGTGCTTGCTGTTTGTTCCATGCTGTAGCATAGCGAAACCCATTTAAAGAGCTATTTAAAGTGCAGTTTTTTATCTTTTTTATTTAATTATGGGAGATAAATTACAAATATCGACAATTTTAGAATTTCTAGATGCTGGAAAATCTAGTAATTGCTTTAGAGAAGCTGAAGCAATTATTGATTCAAAGAGATTAGTAATGTGCCTCATTAAAGAATGCAAAGAAGAAGAAATAGAGATTGTAGGCTCGTGTTTACAAACAAGCCAAACAAAAGGAAATCCCCATTTTATTTCAGGTTTGCTAGTAAAGGAAAACAAAAATTTGAAAATAAAAAAATTTTCTTGCTCTTGCAAAGCTGGAGCAAGCGTATCATGCAAGCATTGTGTTGCTGTCATGATATTTTGCCATGAGTAAGTCAAATGTACTTTTTTATATTATAGATCTAAACTTTGCGTATAAAATTTTGATTTTAGATAATTTTAATACAAAGAACCCAACGTTGCATGCGTCATAGAACAGTTTATTTATTATAGAACTGTTTATTTATTTATCGGCCTTTTAAACACTGATTTCAGCGGAAGATGCTCACGGTATCAGTTCTATTTCTTTTCAGACTTTGTCCGCGAGAGGGCGTCTATTTCATTTCAAACGCGAATATCTTTTCAATTAAAATATGTTTTTGCGTGAATTAAAAAAAAAAATGTTGCTGAAAATTTCTTCCTTTTTAAAATTATACATTTAAATCGTTTTATTTGAAACAACCTTCTTATAGTGGTGTTGTAAAATTCCTGAACCGGCTTTGTTTATTTAGCCATTTTATTCAAACTAATTTAAAAAGAAATTAATTGATCATATTATATCAATAATAATAATAAAAACATACATTTGTTGTGATAGCGGTTGATTCGGACTTAAAATTTCCTTGTGAAATCAAAGGGAAGTGAATCGAACTTGAATGTGGAAGATCTTCTGCAATCTTTTCAAAACAGAGCAAATTAGCATGTTTTTAGAGTCTGTGATGTCTGAAGGATTTAGGGGGTGGGGGGAGTAGATAGATGATTTTGGTATTTCAAAGAATGATGAATTGTATAAAAGTAGTATTCCCTAAGCTTTTTAAAATGTGGCAACTGTAAATAAAATACGGTTGTTTTGAAAATTATGAATTATGTTTTTTCTATCTATAACCCAAAACTGATCTAACCCTCGGATTGTGTTGCCACATTTTCTATAGCAGTTTGGATTTGGATATACCCGATTCACTGAGAATAAAATCTTGACATTGGATAGAAAACATTATATATGAATGAGCATATACAATGTGTCCCAAGATTCCGTTCAAATTGTACCACAAAAATTATCAAAGAATCGGATTTTTCGTGGGAAAAAAGAAAATAAGGTTCAAAGAGATTCGCTAGTATGTTCAGATTTCCATGAAAATGCTAGCAATTGTATAGAAGTGTGGTTTTACATCATTAAAGACTCATCACAAAATAAAATGATTCGTGGTAAAATACAATAAAAATGTTTAAAAAAGTCCCACAAAGCAGTGCACAATTTAAAAACTCCTAAAATTTAACAAACTGTTGTATGGAAATGCTATTTGCACCATAAGGCTTGGTTGAAAATTTTATTAACAAAATTTCGACACTTTGACACGTTTTTTGTTAATCAATACCTCCAAAATTTAGCCATATATCCAAGAGCCGACATCACAAAAATTTAAAGTATCGAGCACAAGAAAAAACCCCCTTAAATTTCATGGGAGAGTAGTAATAGAGGAAACTAATGATTTACGTCTGTCTGAACTGAAATGATGCATAAGCTAAAAATTAATACCACTAATGGATGCCTCATAGGTTTATCAGTGTATTTTCCTGCTCCCAGTTTTCCATGTTTTTATACCCTTGATTGCAGGTCAAATACAATGCTAAACCTACGAGTAAACCATTAGTGGTATTAATTTTTGGCTTTTGCACAACTTCCCTTCTGGCAGACATGGATCATTAGATTCTCCTATTTCTACTCTTCCATAAAATAAAGGTGCTCGGTACCTTAGTTTTTTGTGCTGTAGGTTCTTGGACTAATAAGAGGGCAATACCGAAACAGAGAAAAAGTTAAAAACGAAAACGACATTTTTAGAAATTGTCTTTCCGATTGATTAACAACAGTGGATTTTTTTTTTCTTTCAACTGATTTCCGTTGTTTAAAATGCAAAAGTTCGAAATTTAAGAATACGTTTCCCTTTTTTCCATATTTCGAACATTTCGGCCGTATTATGTTAAGGCAAACGAGCCAAACAATACAGCATTTATTTATTCCTTTTTATGCTCTCGGAAAAGGACTGAGCTGCATGCTCGAGCGCGCGTCCGCCTAATTGCAAAAAAAGATAGCTTTTTAGCCTCCGATGCGATTTCTTTCAGACAAGCTAAAAAATGTCGTGTCATCAGCCCTGAATTTTCTAATCAACCGATTTTGATAATTATTTTTTAAAATGAAAGCTATGTATTTGTAGTTGTGCCCATTTTAGTTATTTTTTAATTTATTTCCGTTTTTATATTTTATTTTTAATTTTAAATGCTTTTTACGATATTTCTTGAAAATGGTGGCAACTCAATTTAGCTTTTCTCACGATAATAAAAATTTATTTTCCAAAATGATTGCGCATAATTATGCACTAATTGAGGTAAAAAAAAAATATATATATGAAAGGATAAAAACTAACCCTTTTTTAAAAAAACTAAAATTTAAAATTGAATTCAAGAGTTTAAAGTTCCAATTAATATTTTTAATTTTAATTCTGAAGCTTAAAGCTAGTTTGCCCCTGGTAACTTTCTTTCCCAACCTAACATTTATTACTTTCGGAGATCAATTTTGAACGGTCCTTAAGATTAAAATTGATGATTTAAGCGCTTTTTGCATCCATTTGTGGTTAGGGCTTCATACGTCATCGACCCGGGAATTGTGCGGGCTCTGACCACATATCAATCAAAATCTAACGAACCAATTAAATTAAATGTTCCTCCCAAATTCACAACTCTGCCCTCTGCTGGAAAATATGACAATCCCTAACATATTAGCAAGAACACGCGCGAAAAAGGAGAGATTTTGCCGTTTTGAGATGCCTAGAGAAATTACGGCCATGTAACGCTTCGCATAATCAACGTAAACGGCTCGGGCGACCTCCGACCGGACTCGCGGTTCCATCTGTAAGCTGAGCGACCAAATAAAAAGAGTTCGAACCAACACGAAGCTCTCGAGTCCAACTTATTATGCCACGACTACAACACCCGAAGTCGTTACATTATATATTTACTGAGAAATAATATTAATAAAGTAAATAAAATAACAGAAAATAATTTATGATAAAAATTAATGTCTAAAGCAAAATAAGAAAAATTTCAAATGAGGAAAATGATGTCATTCAGCAACCAGATAAATGGGAATTACGATATTATTACGGATGCCTTTTTCATATTACTAATAACAGTAACTTTTAAAAAACACTTGAAGAGAAAATGACGTCACTATTTAAAACATCGCATTTTTACTCATAACGATATTAGGTGCTACCCTGTTATCCCGTCGACCAATTTTGCCAAGTTATACAAATCGCCAAACTAATAGCCAAATTATACATATTGACATAATTTTTATTTTAAATAACGAAAAAATAAATTATTAGTAGAATATTAATAAAAATATTAATAAAAAGTCGAAATAAAAATCACTTAATGACATTTTAAACACATGAATCGTATTTAATGTCATTGAATGTGACATTCACGATCATCCATTATTGGCATTTAATCTTATAGTTTAGCGATAATTTTTTGATCGACGGGATAACCTGGTAGTACCCGATAATACATTTCAATATTTTTTTTCATTATGGACACTGAGATTGAGATTTTACTTTCAGATGACTTCAGTTAGCGAAAATAATGTCGCAGTAAAAATAAATTACTTTTTTTTTTTTTTTTTTTTTAAATAAAACTATTTTTCTGTGAGTGCATATAAAATAAAATTTCTGGATTTCGCCGGCACTCAGATTACAATTTTAACTGAAGATGTGCGAATATTTGCATGCAAAATTGTAACTGGCAAACTTGACATTTAGTTTGTAAATATATTTATTATATATTGATTCAATAATGTAATTACTTTTGCTTTTTTTTAAAAAACAAATCGATCGGGTCTTTTAAACATTTCATTCGTCGAATTCGACGGGATTCCACTCGTTTTATTATTAAATTGCATTTCCTTTTACTCAGAGTCTATAAAAAAGCGTTTAAACTAAAGGAAAAATCGGTTTTTGATTAATCTTGTCAATGAAGAAGTAGCACGTCAAATTGTATCTCTTTATTATTCCGCAATTCCAATGTCTCAGAGAGAAATTGCTATTCATTGGGTATTTCATGCCGTTCTGTTTTCTATTATATTGATAAACACAAGAAAAATGAAGTTAGTTCATTGCAATCTACGGGGTCGCACTTCTAAAAAAACCTCTATCGATTTTTTTTTTTTTTCCTAATCGGAGGCGAAACTGAATTCTGCAGTGGCAGAATCTACATTCAACTTGTTTATGAGTTTTTAATCAATATCTCGGCTAATTATCTATAAATTAAAAATGTGAGCCTCAGGTACCCTAGAACTTGCCCTGGAATATCTTCATACAAATTTTCAGATCTCTGCTTATAGTTGAATTTTTCTGCCAATGGGCGGCACAGAGATCGATCTTTTCTTGTATGAGTATAGATCATTATTATTTCTGCACAATTCCTTCAAACCAATTAATATACTAATAAAAATATTAAATGATTATATGATTTTTTATGCATAGTAGACGATAATGAAATCGGATGTGGTAATCCCAAAACTTTCCTCTATCTCATACATGTTAATACTTCAAAATTTGCTACTACAGTGCCAAAAGTAATTGACAGTATATCCTGATGTGAAGATTCTAAAGGCATGAAATTCTGTGCATTAGTTCTTGCAGTAGGACTATTGCGGATATCGGGAAAAATTCAACTTAAAAGCAACAATTGTTGGGAGATTTACACCAAAACATAATCAACAATAATATTTATCAAAGTATACCTGAATATGAAGTTTAATGAAAATTCGTGCATTAGTTCTTGAGATAAAGCTAAATTTGGATGAAAATTCAGTATAGAAGTCTACTTGTTGGGCAACTGACACCAAAACGTATAAGCAGAACATGTTCAAATCAAGGATTAACTGAATCTGAAGTTTGACGGAAATCCGTGCATTAGTTCTTGAGATAGAACTGTTGCATAAATCGTAAAAAGTGCAGCACAGCAGTGCCACCTGTTGAACGATTTACACCAACAACTAATCAGCATCAATGAACTATCTGATGATCCTCTTATTATATTTTTAAAATAAATTTCGTGCATTAGTTCTTAAGATAGAGTGCCCACAAAATTTATGTCACAGACAGACAGTCACAAACTCATAGACAAGCATTTTGTAAAACCATGTTTTTTGGGGATCTCTGATCCCTAAAACCTGTAAATCCGAAAAAACTAGAATTCGAAAATTTTCACGAATCTAGTACTTTATTCTTGTAACGATAGAAAAATTTAAAAAGAGAACAATTTCAGAGCAATACTATGCAGAATAAAAGTTTTTTTTATATTAATAATTTCCTACTTTATTCTATTCTAATATGTCTTACTCTAATGCCAAATCGGTTTCACTTAATCATCCCTTTAAATATCATTCACGATTGTTCCTTTTCGGTGGCAATCGAATAAAATTTTCTTACAGCATGTCACTGAGTCAGAAAAGTGAGTCAATAACACGAAATAAAAGCTCCTGTCAGACCTCATAAAAGGAACGGACATGAAGGAACAAAGTATAACGGAGGAGAAATGAACTTTTATGAACTTAAAACTTGCCGAATATTAACGATTTTTTGAGGAGAAGGGGATATTATCAGTGGAGTCAAAATTTATTTTTATTAGATGTCACAGCTGAAGAACTAGATTTAGATGACTTCTCTCCCACATGTCATTTATGTTTTTCTCGTAATTTGCTAAAATTAATAGCCTACGCGAGACACGGAAAAAGACCCGGATGATAATATTAAGTCTATGAAGGTGTTATTTTCAAATATCTCGCTCAAATTTTAATATTTCTATGCGATTTTTTTTCTTTTTTGCATAGAATAGCTGAGGTATAGGCTAGTTTTTTATTTTTTGCTTTTGACTATATATTTTTTTAATATTAGGGTAGTTTTAATTTCAGAATCGGTTTAAACCGGTTCCGATAGTTAAAGTAATTTAAAAAAATCTGAACCAAAATCGAAAAAGTAAAAGATTGAAATAAAACTAGCCATCTTCAGCTACCCTATGAAAAAAAAAAAATCGTTCAAAAAAGTTAAAATTTGAGCGAAATATTTGAAAATAACACCTCCATAGACTTAACATTATCATTCGGGTCTTTTTCAGTGACTCGTGTAGGGTCTTAATAGTCCAACAGCCGACCGCACAAAACACTAAGCCATCGAGCACAAATAAAATTCCTTTATATTATGGAAGAGTAGTAAATAGGGGAACCTAATCATCCATGTCGACCGGAAGCGCAGAAGCCAAAGATGAATACCACTAGTGGTTGACTCGTAGACTTAGAATTGTGTTTGCCATATAATCAAAAGTATGAAAACATGGAAAACTGGGTGCAGGAAAGCTTAAAGCTAAACCTACGAATAATCTACTAGTGGTATTAATTTTTGGTTTATGCACCAAATCACTTCCGGCAGACATGAATCATTAGATTCCTCTATTACTATTGTCAGCCTCTTCAAGTCATGGTATGTGTTTTATAGCACTTAATTTTTATTTAAGTTTTGTGCTAGAAATTTTCAAGAAAATTCTGATTTTACTACTGAGGGTGAAAATACTTTCAAATAAAATGCTTAAAAACCCTGGTGTAAATTCAATTATTACAATTACTTGTTTTGCTCAACAACATCAAGTTTTTTGCACGTGCATATTTTTAAACACAAAAATGTGAAAGTAGCAGAAAAAAAATTAAAATGACTTGGAAACGAATATTTTTTTTTCAGAAAAATATATTATTTTAAATCGCAAGCAATTGTTGCTACATGACACTCTTTGTCATGTAGCAACATCATCAGTTGCTATCATTTCTGGGAAGTCAGATTAAATGCCCAATTTGATTATTTTCTGAAAACTACCTTTATCAGAAAATGGAAACCACTATCCGATTTCATAGATTCTGCATTGGAGCGTCTGCCAGTTTCAATGTTAATGAAAACAAAGTTCAAAAATAAATCAGAAAGAAGCCAGCTTAGACTTTATAGCACTCTTAAAGTATTAGTTTTACTTTATGATAGTAGATGACAGAACTAAACTTACCAGTGTCGTAAATTTGAAGCGATTTTGGAATTCTGATTTCAGTTCAAACTAATTTAAAACCGCCTTGCATTTAGATAATGGACATAAAGAGAGTAAAAATATAACAACATTCATTTATAAGCTAATAAAACAAAATAAAATAATAAATAAATAAATAAACGCGACTATTTAAAAATACAATTTTGGCATCGCAAACATTGTAGTTCTATCTTCCCGTTTCGGCATAATTAGAAGGACCGGAAAGAGAAATTTCAATTATTCAAGCAAGGTATACATATTTTAAGATGTAAATTCCGTGATAGTACTTATTGAAGTAATATGTACCTGTAAAAGGAAAGACTTCTCAATAAACCATTTTCACGTGATATGAAATCATACGTCTATTCCGAATGACTGCTCACTCACTCTTGTCCCCGCCTGGCAATAATTAGTGGGACCTGAAAGAGGAATTTCAATTATTCAAGCAAGCTATACATATTTTAATATGTAAATTGCTTGATACTACGTTTTGAAGTAATACGTACTTGTAAATGAAATGACTTCTGAAATAAACCGAAACACAGTTCGTGCAAGAGCTGAAATTAACTTTCACGATTAAATGTCAGCTTCATGAGAAATTCCATTTAAATTTACTCTTTTTTTTTTCCTATAGAGACCACAAAGTAACAATTTCAAATAAATTTTCGATATACACAAGCTCTTTGCTAAAAATTACACTAGTTGAGATGACAGCCTGCTTAAAACGAAAATCCTGTCTCGTTCAATTCCATCTTAGCAGGTTCGATTGTATAACGTATGCTTTACGTGCTATTATAAAAACCTGTTTAAAACAAAAATGTAACTTTTTGTGATTTCTTCTCAGAAATTTTTACTGTATCTCAGCCCTCTCCGAAATGATAAGTTTAGATACGCCACTGTTACTGCTCTTCCATAAAATATAAGAATTTTTCTTGTGCTCAATAACTTAGGGTTATGTGCAGTCGGCTCTTGGACTATAAGTGGACGATTTTTGAAAAATTGAAATACTCATACTAAAAAAGTAAAAATTTTAATGAAAATTCCAGAAAAGTTTCTTATTTGATTGAAACAAAAAAAAATTTCTCTCTCTGACTATTAAAAAAAAAAAAAAAAAAAAAAAAACATGATTTATAATAATAAATAATAACAGAATAAAAAGAATACTGCCCAGTTAAACGGATGGCATTGAGCTCACAGGCTACGCATACTAATTGTACACTACAGCCTTATATTTTCAAGGGTTAATTCCGTTCAGAAAAAAATTAAAGGAGGGGAAACAACTTCCCTTTCCCCTTTTATATTTAATTATTGAACCCTCTAAACTAATCAGAGACATACTTTATCATATAAAAAATCTATATCCAAAATTTAGAGCAAATCGGAAAATTCTTAATAAAAACCAATTTATCTAATTTAAGAGGAGTTATCCCTTTTTATACTTAACCATTAAACTTCCAAAACTATTTAGAGATTTGAACGAAATCTGATAATTCTGCATGAAAAACCCATTTATATAAATTAAAGGCAGGGGCATTAGAGCCCCCGTTCCCCCTGTATATACTTATTCAATGAAAACCTAATACCAATCACGGAGGTGCCCAACCAGAATGATCCTATATCTAAAACTGATAATTCTGCATGAAAAACCCATTTATATCAATTAAAGGGAGGGGCACGACCCCCCGTCCCCCCTGTTATACATATCGAATGAACTCCAAAAACTAATCAGGGACGCGCCTTATCGAGATATACTCATATACAAAATTTTATGTGGATCGGATATTTTTATCATGAGTTATCGCGTTACGCACGTACATACAGAACGGACGGGCACATAAGTTCTCCGGCTATGATAGCCTGTGAGCTAAAAACATTTATTTGATTAATTTTATCCCATTTATTCTAATGGGTGAATAAATCATATAATATGTAAATTTCCAAATGGACGAAAAATGCTCGGACCAGTATTTGGAGCAGGGATCTCTTGGCTGAAGTTGCCAATGCTCTACCATCAGAGCTATCCCGGACAAATCTGATGGATCTAATTCACCCAGCTAACATTATTGATTATGGCATGTTCTGAATTTTGAATAAATTTGATAGCATAAATTGCAGTAATGGAACTCCGGAAAACGCTGAACACATAATTGAGATATCAGATCAGATGTTATATACAATATGGTTAGCCAGATGAATTAGATCCACCAGATATGTCCAGAATAGTTCAGATGGTAGGCGACTTCATCTCTGGTATGAAGCCTGATCCGGACATTTCTCACCCAGTTTGGAAATTTACTTCTCATATGATTTATTTGATTGTTGGTTTTTTAAAACTATACAGAAAACCTTCTGACCTGTATAAAAAAAAAATCTTTTCGCTATTTTTTTTTTTTTTTTTTTTTTTTTTTTTTTTTTTTTTTTAAGAATTTGGCTAATTTTTCTGGAAAACACAAAGTTAAACTGCACAGAACCTGTTTATAGAAGATTCTCATAGTTTTCACCGATGCTGATCTTGAATGTTATTTTTGTCAAATCAGTCAGCTACAGTGAAATTGATTTTGTCCATGACGATTTATTTTTGATCGCCAAATTTAATACTGTTTCTCACAAAACTTGGCCAGAATTAGACGCTCTGGAAACCGTTACGTACGTACATGTACGTGTTCATGTGTGTGCGTGTACAAATATTTTATAAATACGGTTATATATTTTTCTTTTAAATTCGACGTGATTTTATGATATGACTATGTAGTATTAAGCATATAAGAACCTCAATAATGTTTGCAACAATCTATATATATATTACGCTAACGTATGTGGTACAGTTATTTGTTAAGTGTTTTAGAGGTCTGCACGGGCCCGGGCTTGGCCCATGGCCCGTACCCGGCCCGGCGGAATCGTTTCGAATTTTCTAACGGGCCGGGCCGGCAGATTTAGAATAGTTTTTTCAACGGGCCGGGCCGACAAACAACATAAACGGGCCGGGCCGGTCCGGGCCGGCAAAAAAATTGAACGGGCCAGAGGGGCCGGGCCGGTCCGATAAAAAAAATTTTCGGGCCTGCCGGCCCGTTCTGAAGATTTCAGCAGAAACGATAAAAGATGAGCTATTTTCAACGAAAATGGTTTTAACGAGAATAAGTATAAATGTGGCCATACTAGTTTGACAGCATCAATATAAAAATGCACAGTGTATCGGCATCCGAGAATTACATTATGTGTAACCCGTTTTAATATTTTTTTAGCTGACTCATGCCGGTCCGAGATCATGCTTGCATTATTTTTCTACATATAGACTGGCCGGACCGATACTAGACCTAATTATTGGCAGAAAACATGATTTGTAAAATTATTAACAGCGATAAAGAACTTATGTTAGCTTAGTCTTCGGATATATATATATCTTGATGATTTTTAAATTAATTTCTCAATAATGCGAAAGTTTGACACATTTTCTGATTAATTTTAAATTGTAAAAGTATAAAAGTGATAAGCCTAACTATTGAAGGGATTTGGAATCGAATAGCGTTTTACATTTTTGGTAAATAAAATACTTGTATAACCTTGTTGAAATATAATAGTTTCTCAAATGATTGCAGGTTTTTCTCCCTTCCCTTGCTATTGCTTCCGGAAATTCTATTCAAAACGCTAATTACGCCAGTATTTTATTTGTTTGCAGCATTCTTAAATTGCTTGTATCAAAAAATGGATAACGCCATTCGATTATATAGTTTCTGAATGAAGATATCTGCTAATCTTATGCGTTTCTGAGAAAAAAAAATTAATTTAGAAATGTATCAGAAAGGAGCTTCTTGGAATTTAAGAATGAATTTGGATTTGAAATCTTATAATAAAATGATATAGAAATATATTTATAAATCTTCTTTTATTAAACAGCTTCAAAATTAACAATGTTTTTAGCTTTCTTTATTTTTTCTTTTATTCTAAGCCATATTAATTTTTTAATGAATCTTTATTCGAATGTTGAAAGCCTAAGAATCTAAATAATCATTAATGTTGTTAATGTGTATTTGCTGTAAAATATACTGTAAAATCATTCCTAGATATGTATGCAGTATTCTTTAAAGGAATCTTAGTTATATGATAAAAATCTGAATTTTTCAGAAATCATAGAAATTCTAACGGGCCAAAACGGGCCGGGCCGGGCCTGTTTTCGTTGATTTTTGTACGGGCCGGGCCGGGCCCGGGCCTGGAAATTCCGGCCCGTGCAGACCTCTAAAGTGTTTAATGGCAATGCCCAAATGAAACACATCTAGGCCGTGGTAAATTGGGTTTATTTACGTTTTGTTCTTTCGCTATAATTATGGAGCTTCAAAATATCGTTATTTTTGTTTTATTTTTTTACTCTATTGGCTTAAAAATAAATAAAAATCATGAATTTTAAACGTTTCCGTTTCAAATTAAAGTTATGTTATTATAAATGAAATAAGTGAAAGGATTAAATTATCTATATATATCTTACGCTAACTTATGTGGCACAAAAATCGCGGTTATTTGTTAATTGTTTAATGGCAATGTCCAAATGAAACGCATCTATGCCGTGATAAATCGGGTTTATTTGCGTTTTGTTTTTTCACTGCAATTATGGAGCTTCAAAATATCGTTATTTTTGTTTTGTTTTTTATTCTATTGGCTTAAAAAATAAATAAAAATCATGAATTTTAAACGTTACAGTTTCAAATTAAAGTTATGTTAATATAAATGAAATGAGTGAAAGGATTAAATTTTTAAATATATTTTAAATGTAATTAATGAAATACAAAAAATGGCCACGGGTACAATATTTGGCGATGCGCCAAGTTAGCATAAAAATACCGAGTGCTTGATTTATCGGCACAAATTTCATATACGCACCACATTAGTGCGATTTTTTTTTATGCCGGTTTGACGAAAATTTCGTTTTCCGTACCAGTTACATGTATATTTTTTAACTCTTTTATATTATTTTAAATAGTAAATAATAATAAATAAAAAAAGTTTAATTAATAATTACAGAACAAAACAATTTATATGATTTTAAAAAAGAAAATAAACGTAAAACTACAATTTATTAAAGAATAAATAACAATTGGCGGGTTAACATGTGAGGCATATATTTGCCTTTTGTTGCAATTGCGCCATTGTGGTGCGTACATGACATCTGCGCCTAATTCTATAGTAGAATCTTCTAACTTAGAAAAAATGAGCAATTAAAATAAATTCTGAATAAAAGCAATATGATTTAATGCTTGGTATGCATTTAAGTGAGACCAAATGTTACCAAAGGAGGCTAGAGAGAATAAATTTATTCCAAATATCAGTTAAAAAAATCCATAAATTAAATCCGATTATGGAAATATAGGGTCAGATCTGGAGAGTCTTTGGGGGATATCCCCCTCCCCTTCTTTTCCGGTTTTTAAGGCCAAAACCGAAACTGAAACTGGATTTTTGTGATTTTCTTATTTTCGGCTGCAAACGAAAACTAAAATGCTATAAAATTTATTTGAGAAATAAATACATACATATACATAATTATTAATTTATTATACATATTTGTTAAATATACATAATTATAATAAATAAAAGTGTTAGCCCAAGTTGACTCTCTGTGTCTTAAATCCTAAACATTTTTTTTTTTTTTCATGTAAAATAAACGTAATTAATTCTTCAATACACAGCAAGATTTTCTATTTATACGAATTTCATTTAATTAAAAAAGTGTTTTAATTTTAGGTATATCGCACCTCTCTTTTATAATGATTTTTGTAAATGATCATCTGTTGTACTAAATTTTCTCAAAGGGTATTCGGAACATTTCTGCGGTTTCAAAACAAAAAAAGTTCCAATTTAGTTAAGTTTGCAGTTTTTAATGAGCATGTGATAAAGTTTAGTCATACATGCATTGCTTGCTTTATAATTTGTACTCTCATCTTGAATGAGTCATGATTGATAATTATAAACAATGAAGATCACAGCAGATAGTCTGGATGTTGAAAATTTCCGAAGGATGAAAGAAATTTTTGGTAAACCGATAGTTTCGGCCCGGTCAAATTTTTAGTTGGGGGGGGGGGGGTGCGTTCAAGTATTACATTAGCATATTTTTAGCCATTTTGTAGCCCCCCCCCCTACTTGTAAGGAAAAAAAAAACAATTGACCTCCCACTTTGCTTATGTAAGATTTTATGAATGTCTAACATCAACACTGTTTGCCATAAAAAATTATAGTTAGCGATAAGTTACATTATTAATTTAGAAAATTTATACATAAATAGGCATACAGGGATTGTGGTATGGAAGGAAAATTAAATCAGTTTAATGTTGTATTACTTATTGCATTAAACAATTCATTAAATGCAAAAATAATTTTTATGTATTATTATGATTTATCGTATTAAATTAAAAAAAATCTTTAAGAAATACAATAGGCTCTAACATATTTAGGCACAGAACTAAAAAACTGAACACGAATCATAGGAATATTATGTATAGGGCATGTACAATTCTTGTCTGGTGTCCAAGATCTTACCCATGTTTTTACATTGTCTATGCGTTTTCAATGTAGTGGTGGGTTGGAATGTTCCTCGTTTCCAGTCTTTGCTTACTCTATATCTTTTTTCTCAAGTCGTTCAACATTCGCATAACGCTCTTCTAAGTTATTTTCTTTTGCATTTTGTTGTTAACTACAGTTGTTTCGTTGTGTAATGCTTACGTAAGACCTCTCATAAACCCCCCTCTTCCGCTTTTTAGCAAAAATAAGCAGACTGTGGACCTCCCCCCACCCTTCTCCATTTACTACTTATATAATACTTAAAAGTCCCCTAGCATTTCCGCTGAACATGAATTTTCGGAAAAACACAGAATTTGGGCCGAAAACGAAAAGGAATTTTCAGTCACTCCTACTTAACCCTTTATCTACCGAATTATGAATTCATGAAAATTTTACATTCTAAAGCATTTTACATAAATTGTTTAAACTAAATAAAAATATTTACATAATCATTTAATAAATTTTTGAAGGATTTTAGAAGGACTGAAGGATTTAGAAGGATTAATTAAATTTGAACTTACAGGGATTTTGTACAATATTTATAACCCTTCACAAATCTTTTATTTTAAATTGTTTTCTTAGTATTTTGTAGAATTATAAAATGAATAAATATGATGTTCTAACAATATAAATATAGAAATATTTCCGAATTGAAAAATCCCCATCCCCCTTCCTCAGCTCATAGAAAGCTGAAAAGATACAAAGGCAAAAGAAATCATCCTTTTAAAAATATTTTTGTTTTGTAAAACCAATAATGCTTTTGGAACAAAATAAAGTAATGTATCTTTAACTCATTCTATATAATATTACCACTAATCGACGCATTAACCCTTTCCGGCACACTGTGCCCGGTCTGGGATACCTAATTTTAATTCCAAACTTGCAAACGGCACCAATAATATTTTAGTAAAATTTTGCTTTTACAATAAAAGCTTAAATTAAGGATTTCGAAATACCTAAAAAATTCTTTTGTGAATTCCGGTGCCAGACGATAATTTCTCATTTTACGAACAGATTTTACCCGTGCCAGAAAGGGTTAAAAGGTTTATGGTTTATTTTGTGTCGGTCGATTATCTACTCGAGGAATATAGACCAGGGGGATGTGCCCTTCGTGGGAGTCTTTCTAAGGGAACCTAACCCGTATTTACGCAAGGTTCGAAGAAAACCACGAAAACTCCGAACGGTTAGGCCGACGGCCGCGACTGGGTTCGAACCCAGCACCTGCCGTTTACAACTTTAGAGTTCAGAACCTCTCGGCCACTGGTGGGGCAAGACGACGCATTAAAAGAATTTTATAATAAGTAATTTTAATGGTACTTATAAGTACCGTCGGTAGATAAAGGGTTAAAATATGTATTTCATCTTGTAATATGACGACCTAAAAACAAATATCGTTAAAGAAATATTTCAAAGTGAGGCCGATTAGAAAATGTCGGCCACGTTTCCGGCCAAGCTTGGATATAAAAAAAGAAATTAAACAGAGGGCAACACGATGTCAAAGTTTTATTAGAAGATGACAGTGCTGTGGTTATCTTTATGGGCGTAGGCGAGGGTTCAGTTTTTTGGCGTTCCACTTCACTTCCTGGGTCGAACTGGATTGCTGATAAAGCGGCTGCAAATAAAAAGGACCGGTATCATGTAAATAGGCCCACTCGGCTAAGAATTCGCAGTCCGGGATGCCGTCATAGATTAGAATATAAAGATCAGGAAAAATTTTATTGACACGTAATCTGTTAATGTAAATATTGAGAAGTGATAAGCGGATAAAAAAAGTGTGGTGGTAAGGAATTTGTAAGTAAGGAGTCTTCATTCTCAGAACAATGTTTATATCTTTTGTATGTTTTTAACACTTTCCAATAAAGATGAAAAGTGTTTACGCATTCGGTTTGCCTGTCCATCTGTCCACGCTTTAACTTCCGCAAATATACATGGGTTTCCATAAATTATAAAAGTTATTTCAAATGAAAATCGAAATTCAAATTTTTAATTTCTTAATAGGCGCTAATGCTAACCCAGTTGAAAAGATTTCCATGTCGAGCTCGGGCCATCAGTATAGCGCAATGACGTTCAACCGACTAAACCACATAGAACGATTTTCATTTGAAAGATTGTACGGAAAGAGAATTTTCTCTCTTTGAAAAAGTTTCCAAGCATTAATATATTCAATCGATGTTTGATAAAAGTTATTTAGGATAACCAAACCATGTTTGGTATCGTATGTAGGATTAATATAGTTCATTTATGGGGGCACTCAAAAGAATTCCATTACATTATGGTATATTGGGAAAATCGTTTGCAGGGTATTTTAATAATGAGATTATGCTATTTTAAATGCATTGAAATTGATAAATCACTGAATTTCACTATGATGATTTGTAATTGTCCTGGTTTCATTTGTTAGTTTATGGACGCTGGGAAAATGACATAATAAAAGTCTACTCAATTTTTACAGACTTTAATCACATTATTTTCAAAGAAATATCTAAATGATCAGCTATGATTTTACTACTTCTGACTTGAACTATGTCAAAAATAAGAAGATTTACTTTGCAGTGCCACATTTATACATGATAAAGAACTAAAATGCAGGCCAGGTAAAGGACATTCATTATCAGTAACAATCCTATATTAATTATGAAAAATTATTTGTAAAGCGCAGAATTTGTTACCTTTCTCATATATTTGTTTGATAAGGTATAAGTATTAATTAGAAATTTAAAAATTCTAGAAAAAGATATTTGCATAGTATTTCAGAAAGTCACCATTTACTTTTTATACATCACAGTGTGACATGTCAGAAAAATGACAATCTGAAATTCTAAGTTTTTTAATTGCTTTATTTATGTTATTAGTAAAGTAATGTCAAATTTTATGAAAATCGGATGCATAGATCAATTATAGGTACAATCAAAAGTATTCCGTTACATTACGGTCAATGGGGGAAAATGTTTCAAATGCATTTTAGTGGTGTTAAACTCTATTCGAACATACTAAAATTGATATGCATCTATAAAGTACGTATTGTTATATACATTTTGCACAATCTGTGGTGCAAGGAACAGTTGTTATTGATTTACAAGGCCACACAAAAGTATTCGATTACATAATGGTATAAGAAGAACATTGTTTGGTGCACGTTTTAATTTTATTTAACTATTTAGCATTTTATGAAATTGATATACGTTGCTGAGGAATACTACAAGTTTTTTCCTGTATAAATGAAAGCAGATACTATAAACAGGGACACACAAAAGATTTTGGCTACTAAGTCAAGCTACTTAGGTGCGTCCGTAATTATATAAATAGCTAACACCTATATTCGTCGTTCAGTCTCTCAGACCGTCTGTCCGTCCGTCCGTCCGTCAGTCTGCCCGCACGTAACAAAGCAGAAACTGTCCAACTAGATCGCTCGAGATTTAAAAAATATAATTTTAGTGCAATTTTGTCAAGTCATTTTAAATTTTAAGAAAATCAGATATATAGTTTAATTAGAGGGACAATCAAAAGTATTCCATTACATTACGATCAATAGGAAAAAATAGTTTCAAGTACATTTTAATGATGTTAAACTTTTTCGAATATAATACAATTGACATGAGCCTATGAAGTATATATATATAGTAAAATATACATTCTGTACAATCTGTGATCTAAAGGATATTTATTATTAAATTAAAGGGCCACACAAAAGTATTATATAATACTTAAACATAATACTATACGGGGAAACATTGTTTGGGGCGTGTTTTAATAACATTAAACAATTTCACATTTTATGAATATGATATACGTTGCTGAGGTGTAATACATGCTACTTCCTGCATATTTGCAGAAACACAAAAAAGATTTCGACCACCGTATCGGAAGTACCGTTTATAACAGCAAGATCGGAATATTTTTAAAACTTCGTTATCGTACGAACGCACCTCATTTGCAACGCTTCACGTGCAATTTCCAACTTGTTCTTACTATTAGAAGCATCTTTTCAAACTTTTTCGCAAACTTTTTATCATTTTTGGTTATTTCCATATCTTTTTGATATTTTTATGAGCAATATTTAACAAATGTTTCATTATTACTTACCTATCATACGTAGTAGTATAGGGTAAGTCTTGCAATCGTTTTGAAAATCGAAAATTTTTTTTGACGGATTTACACGTTTTAGATAGTGGAGATTCCGAAAAACATATTTTTAGAAAAAAAAATTGCCGTCCGTCTGTCTGTCTGTCTATAAACGCTCTATCTCTCGAACAAATTGAGATAGAGACTTGAAATTTTGTATGTAGTTAGTATGTAAGAATGGGACGAACCCTATTTAATATCAGCAACCTCGATTATCCGGAACTATTTTTTTCGGACTCTCGAAAAATTCGTTCTGATGAAAGGTATATAAAAATTTTGGAATTTTTTTGTTCTAAGGAATGGACGTAAAAGGCAATAAGATAACACACATTTTGCATATAGAACGAAGTCGATCGGATTATTAGTTGCCGAGATATTTGTAATCTTGTTTTCCACATTCTTCGATTTTTCATGAACCTGTATCTCATTCAAATTTCAATTCAGAAGTATATTTTAATTGGAAATGAGACGCTTAATCCGACGCAGTTAATTGTTAGTTGATAGAATTATTATTTTTGGAGTTATAAGGATGTTTCTTTTACGCAGTTCGGTACTACTTGAGTAGTTTGGCGTTTTATATAATTTGTCGAAATTGGTACATCAGCAGTTTTTTAATATAGCATTACTATGTATATTAACAATATTTAAATTTTGTTTATGAATTGCAATGCATTATATAAATAGTTTCACATGTTTTATTTTCATATACATATCCATGATGGGTAAGTATTACGGTGGCCTCCAACGACTAGTTTTACTTTAATTTGGATTTAGCAAATTAAAATAAAGTATTTATTTTCGATAATATGAATTTTTTTTTAAAGTTACATCATTTTTTTACAGGTTTTTTTCTTTAAATATTTTTCTTGTTTAGTATTTTTTAAAATGCTGAATCAAAATTAAAACTTGCATATTTCTGTTTATTAAAGTGAAAAAATATTGAAATTCTACAAATAATAACTTCGAGTTATAACGATTTTTAGCTACCCCACTTTTTTAATAAATTTTAAATTTTAATTTAAAAAAAATCTGAGAAGTTCAATTATGTGATTTTGTTTATAAATAATATCGTAAACCATCACAAAAAATTTCAAAATTTTAATTCAATAAATAAATTTTCTTTTAGAAATGTGATCCGGACCCCCTTAAAAAGAATTTAAGAAATGCAAAAAATAATTACATTTTAATATAACATAACTCTGTGACCCTATATCTCAAGAGTTTCGTAAATGTTTTATTTTGTGGTTCGGGAAGATTGCTCTGTTAACTGTTTTTGTTTTTAACAAATGTTTTCATATCTTAAGATGTAAACTGCCTGTTGCAATAAACACTTTTAGAGTTTCCACATGCTATTTATTCTTTTATAGTGAAATTCCAGAAACTCAGCACAGAATTCGGCGAACATTTGATAAAGGGAGAGAAATAAAACGTCATAAACCTAAATAATCGGGAACGTAGGCGAAAATTAAGTCATCGGAAAAAAATGGGGAGCGGTGGGTAAGAAAGAAACCTGGGACGGTATTATCTGAAATTTTTTCCAGCACATTTGTGGGGAGGAAGTAATCATCATTTTCAGCTGTGCTATCATACTGACATCATTCTCAGTCTGGTTTTCCTTGTGATAAATATGTGGGCACAGACAGATTAGGAAATATTTCCTTTTTCATATTTAGTTACTCTAAATCTGTGTTATTCAGGTACTTATTTTGCGGCTCTCCGGGGCGTTTCTGGTGACCCCGCATGCGTAATTAATTGAATACGTAATTAAAAATTATATTTATAAATATTGAGAGATACATGTATTTTTAAAGAGCTCTGGATTCTTCTTAACATTTTATACAAAATTAGCAGTCTCCTTCCGCTACGTTAGTCGGTTTCTCTCAAGGAATCTTGAATCAAACGAAATACATCTAGTATTTTTTTTAACTTTATATCTAAACAAACATCCAACAAACATCCATAATTGTTGTTTTATTCGGATAATATTACATTATTCTGGACAAAAACGATATTGATGACATAACAGACAAAACAGCTCTAAAATGACTAAAGTAACTTTTTAACTATTTTTTTTAGTACATGTGTTATCTTGAGTTTTCTGCTTCTGCATAAACCTGCTGCAGAGATATGGCGAAGTATCCTAAACGTACGATTATTTCATTAAACGCGCTTAGATGGGAATTTCTAAAATAGATAAAATATATGTTTAAGTTTATTTTAGTAGATTAGATAACTCAAAATTCATGTCTCTACCTAAAACTGCTGCTGAGGTATAGCGGAATGGCGTAAATTTTCGGGGCGGGAGAAATTTCTAAAATCGCAGGAATAAATCTTTAAAAAATTTTTAATAGGTTTGGTACTTTGAATTTCACATATTTACCTAAACTTGCTGATAGGATATGGCTAGTGATGTGCGGGTATAGAAAATTTACCACTTGAAAAAAATCGCCATCATAAAAAACACAATCGATACAGTCATCGATTATTTAAGAGAATCCACAGTCAAGATATTCTACAATCTATTATCAAAATAATTGTTTTTACATGAATAGATACACAGCAATATTAATATAAAATTTTAATAAATATAAAATTTTAATAATTATATAAATATAAATTTTTATACATAATATAAAATATATAATAATATAAAATTTTAATAAATACACAGCAATTAAAAACGGACGGAATTAAAAAACTACACACCGAGGAAAGGCTAAAAGGGAGCCGCAATAGCCGAAAAGTCATGTGACGGTATTCCCTGTTTGGAAAAAGTTGAAAAGACGTGCGTAAGTATAAAAAGATAAAGAAGTTAAAGTTTAGACAAATTGGGAGGAGAGGCACTGTAGATGTATAATTTGAAATAATAGTCACAGAGCTTTCCAATGATATATCACATGAGGGGTGCAGGTCAAATTTAGAAAATTGCGCTGCAGAGTTCTCCTTTAAATCTCCCCGTTATAAAACCTTCACCTTTCTTAGAAAATTTCATATATAATAAATAATATTTATTAGAAAGTCCCGTAATCTGTAATGATAAAACGCTACGTTTTCAAAAAAATTCGAAAACTGTCCCCCAGGGGGGGGGGCAAATTGGGATGAGTGAAGAAAGGTTCATAATATGAAAGAATGGTTCCAGGGCTTTCCGATGATATATCACATAACGGGTGCAGAAAAAGTTTGGATTTTTTCGACCCCCCCCCCTCCCCCACTTAAATTCTTTCGGGGATGGAAATTTTAAAATCGCTGAAACCCGCATTTAACTATTTTTTTAAATAGATCTATTTTCTGCCATTTCACGCTTCTACTTAAAACGACTACTGAGATATGCCAAATATTCTAAATTGTTCCATCCCTCTTTTAAATCCCACCCCCCCCAGAGGGACAATTTCTAAAATCACTGAGATACGTGTTTAAATATTTTTTTAGTAGATTTATTTTCTGGAATTTCTCGCTGTTACCTTAAATTGCTGCTGAGATATAAGAAGATGTTAAAGAATTTTCGACCTCCGTTTGTCTCCCTTTGGGGGGGGGGGGGGGGGATTTTCAAAAATCTCGTCTTAATGCACGCTTACGTCATAAGAAGTATATTTTCCCCAATTTTCATGTTTCTACGTTCAGTATTTTGATCTTTGCTTTGATTATCAGTCAGTCAGGACAAACTATTTTAGATATGTACAGATAAATAAATAAATAAATACAATAAGATAAAAAAAAAGAAAATATAAGGCTTACGTATGATTTTTTTCTAAATAATTATCTTAATACTGAAGTCTAATATTGCAAGTCTGCTATAGTACAATCCTATACGGGACGGGTTGTATCTGTTCTGAATCCGAAAATTACATTTAAAATCAACCCCCCCCCCCCAAAAAAAAAAAAACGAAGGGGGGGGGGGGAAATCTATCTGCAACCAGCCCAAAACTCGCCAAAATAATTTTTGATGATTCGCAACGCTACAATCCGATCCGAACCTGACATATTTCAACCCGAACCCGAAAGGAAAATTAATCATATTTTAATACTAGCTGACTCGCTTGGTGTTGCCGGGGTCCGTGAAAATAATATGAAATGAGCTTGAAATTTGTATGATTTTATTACTCGACAAATTCGGAACAATTTTCTGTATATAAAAAGTAAAAAAGAGCAATAAAAATGCATTTAAACTATCTTAAAAAAAAAAAAAAAAACGCTTTTGAAATTTAAAAAATGTATATATATATATATATATATATAATGCATCATGCCGATGGTTCGCCCCCAATTCTGTTAAGCTTTTGTATTGACCATCAAAACACCATGATTTAAACCCCGTAAAGAATCTGTGAGGCATTTTAGCTAGGGAAGTATGTGTAGGGACACGGCCAAACTCGATTCTTCCTCTTCTTTATAGGAGTATCTTTATAAGGCGAATCGAGTTTGGCCGTGGTAGGGCACACAATAGGCAAATATAGACAATTTGACATTATTTATCTAATTAGCGTTGAAAAACATTTCTAACTAAAAAAAAATTATGTGGACTTTCTGAGTGAATGACTTCACAAATAAAGTTCGTTAAAAAAAAAAAAAAAAAAAGTGATTTTGTAGAATAATTATTTATTTTTAGAAATATTTCATTGTCCTTATAATTTTTTCCATATTTCATGTCATATACTTTTATTTATCTGTATTTTATAATCTTTACTGTAATTTCATTTCATATTAATAAATCCTTAATGTTTGCTAATGGGTCATTCCATGGTAACTTACGGTACATTTAGAACAATTTACTCCAGTAATTTTAGTAATATAACACTAAAAAATATTCAAATGCAAAATCAACATGAATTGTCAATAAAACCTTTCTAAGGATCAATTTGGATGAAAATTACCTAAAAAATGATAATGGAAATTACACTTTATATGATAACTTACATTTCTTTTCAGTAATGACAGTTACCATAGTAAATAAAACTACCAAAATTTAAGAAATAACATTAAAATCAGGTATTTTTCATCTAAATTGAGCTTTGAATAAGTTTAATTAGCACACCATGTCAAATTTACATTTTGAATGTTTTTTTTGTGTGTTATATCACTAAAATTACCGAAAGTAGTTCAAAATGCTACGTAAGTTATTATGGAATGACACTAATTACGAGTAATAAATAATGCTTGATTGTATTTTCAGTTGATGATTACTTTAACACACATTACTCATTTTTCAACACGTCCTTATAATTTTTTCGATGGCTGTATCTCAAGAATTAATGCATGGATTTTCATCAAATTTCATATTCAGTAAATTCGTGATATGAACAAGTTCTGTTTACTTTTTGATGTCAATCGCTCAACAAGTGGCGCTGCTATGCTGAAATTTTTAGATTCCTGCAACAGCTCTATCTCAAGAACTAATGCACGAATTTTCATCAAATTTCATATTCAAGTATGAAGCTTGATACATATTATTGCTTTCTATGTTTTGATATAAATCGCCCAACAAGTGGTGCTTTTATGTTACTTTTTCTTGATATCCGCAATAGTCCTATTTCAAGAACTAATGCGTGGAACTTCATGTTTTTAGAATCCTCACGATTAACATAGATTGCCATTTAATTTTGGCACTATGATAGCCGAATGTATTAACATGCATGAGATAGAAGAAAGTTTTGGAATTGCCACATCAGACTAGTTTTTTTTTTTCTATGTTAATAATATTTTGCACACAATGACTTACTTTTTTCCTTATATTAAAAAGAAGGAGAGATTATTATGTACTCTGATGTATCTCAAGTATTAAATATGATTTTAACAAACGGGTTTTACTCCTAAGATTTAATATTTTGTCTTAGTGTAAAACATCACAATACAGCAGGAGTTTTTTAATCTTGTTTTATATTTGGCTGTATCGTAATAATGAACAACAGAGTCATGTTTGAACCCCTATTTATTTTCAGTTAATATTCCGATTGTACTTTTCTTAAAAAGAAACAATGTGTAAAAGTTGAACATAATTTAATCTAAATATACTAAATGACTACAATTTTCGAATTTAAACATGTAAGTGGAAGCAGAAAAATTCATATCGACAAAGAGATATGTAAATAAGCGCAATTCCTGAAACAGTATGCAAAACACATTTAATATGCAATCATGCTTAATACACGAGGTCGAATATAAAGATCTCCAATCATAAATAAACAATTTTTAAATTTAAAGCACACGTTTCAATAGTTTATTTGTCATTTCAGAAATTGAGAACATAACCATTATTGTCTTAACGAAACGAGCCGGTTTATTTATATTGAGAGGATTTTAAACTTTTGTTTTTTCTGTAATCACTTTTAGCCCATGTATTTTATTTTAATGCTAAACATTTCACACAGAAAAATTAATATAAATATTTAAGCTTTTATATTTATTATAATCAATTTAAGCGTATGCATTTTAGTTGAATGCGAAAAATAAATATGATTATTTAAATTTTTGTGTTTATTGTAATCACTTTTAGCGTATGCATTTCATTTTTATGCAAAATTTTCATACAAAAAATAAATATGAATATTTAATTTTTTGTGTTTACTGTAATCACTTTTAGCATATGTATTTTATTTTAATGCGAAAAATTTCATATAGAAAAATAAACATGAATATTTTAATTTTTGTGTTTACTGTAATCATTTTTAGAGCACGTATTTTATTTTAATGCGAATTTTTTTACAGAAAAATAAATATGTATATTTAAAATTTTCTGTTTATTGTAATGACTGTTAGTATATGTATTTTATTTTAAATCGAAAAAATTCATGCAATAAAATAAATATTAATGAAAAATATTTAAGCATTTTTCACACCTCCTATTTTTAAAACTGGAGAAGCGGTACAAATATAGAAAAAGTAAATTGGTAAATAAATAACAGTATTTTCTAATAAAATTTTAAAGAATTCAGCATTTTTAATCGATCGTAAGCCCTTTTTGTTTTCCTAAAAGCTTATCTGAATATCTGAAAAATAATTCGAATCTTACGTTCTGAAACTAAAAAAAAAAAAAAAGAACATCAAACAAAACTATCTTCTCCAAAATCCTGTTTAATATAACTATCATAATACAATTTAAGAACTAAACAAAATAAGAATTTTTTTACGCATATTTGACCAAGAATTTTACTACTGTTTTATCTTTTCTTTCTCCCTTGCTATCTGCGACAAATTCCTCCGAACTTATTTTTCGGGATCTTTTAAGAGCAGTGTCAACATCGAAATGCTGAGGTATGAGGAAGTCACGTACTATACAGCGAAACGTACAAAACAGATAGGTAATCGTTGTGTAAAGAGAGTAATGTTAAAAGTTATCTTCATTTATTGTTCAGTGTTTCTTTTTTTGAAAAAGGCGATTTTTTTCTCTTTTTTTATGTACATTTGAATTTGTATCCATTACTATGCCAAACACAGGAAAAAATATAACCATTGTTGTTTTAACGAAAATAGGCAGTTTGTTTATGGAATGGATTTTAAACTTTTGTGTTTACTCTAATCACTTTTAGCACATGTATTTTAATTTAAAGAGAAAAATAATTATGAATATTTAAATTTTTGTGTTTACTGTAATCATTTTTAGCGTATGCATTTTATTCTAAAGCGAAAATTTTCATATATAAAAATAAACATGAATATTTAAATTTTTCTGTTTATTGTAAATCACTTTTAGCGTATGTAATTTAGTTTAATGCGAAAAAGAAATATGGTTTTTAAAATTTTTGTATTTACTGAAATCACTTTTAGTATATGCATTTTATTTTAATGCAAAAATTACACACAGAAAAATAAACATGAACATTTAAATTTTTCTGTTTATAGAAATCACTTTTAGCATATCTATTTTACTTTTATGCGAAAAATTTCATATAGAAAAATAAACATGAATGAATATTTAAATTTTTGTGTTTACTGTAATCTTTTTTAGAATACGTACTTCATTTTAATGCGAGAAATTTTATATAGAAAAAATAAATATGAATATTTAAAAGTTTCTATTTATTTATATCGCTGTTAGCATATGTATTTTATATTAGTGCGAAACAATTTACAGAATAAAATAAATATGAATGATAAGCATTTAAGCATTTTTCAAACCTCCTATTGTTGAAACTAGGGAAACGATTAAGATTGAAAAAAAAAAAAAAGAAAAGAAAAAATGTAAATAGGTAAGTAAATACAGTATTTTCTTATAAAATTTTAAAGACTTCAGCATTCTTAATCAATCGTAAGCCCTTTTTGTTTCCCCAAAAGCTTATCTAAATATCTGAAAAAAAATTCGAATCTTACGTTCTGAAACTAAAAAAAGAACATCAAACAAAACATTCTTCTCCAAAATCCTGTTTAACATAACTATCGTAATACGATTTAAGAACTAAACAAAATAAGAATTTGTTTACGCATATTTGTCCGAGAATTTTGCTACTGTTTTATTTTATTTTATTTATTTTTTTCCCTTGCTATCTGCGACAAATTCCTCCAAACTTAGTTCTTGGGATCGCTTAAGAGCAGTGTCAACATCGAAATGCTGAGGTATGAGGAAGTCACGTAGTGCTACTATACAGCGAAACGTACAAAACTGATAGGTAATCGTTGTGCAAAGAAAGAAATGTAAAAAGTTATCTTCATTTATTGTTCAGTGTTTCTTTTTTTTTAAATTTATTTTACACCTACTTGGATTTGCATCCATTACTATACAAAACGCAGGAGAGAATATAAATATTATTCTTTTAACCCTTTCCGGCGAGGATAAATTCTGTTCGTAAAATGCAAAATTGTTGACTGCGAAAAATTTCATAATGAATAATAAATATGAATATTTAAACTTTTATGTTTATTGTAATTATTTTTGGCGTATGTATTTTAGTTTAACGCGAAAAATAAATATGATTATTTTAATTTTTGTGTTCTCTATAATCACTTTTAACTATGCATTTTATTTTAATGTGAAAAATTTCATACAGAAAAATAAATATGAATATTTAAATTTTTGTGTTTACTGTAATCATTTTTAGAGCACGTATTTTATTTTAGTGCGAAAAATTTTATACAGAAAAATAAATATGAATGTTTAAAATTTTCTGTTTATTGTAATCACTGTTAGCATATGTATTTTATTTTAGTGCGAAACAATTCATACAATAAAATAAATATGAATGATAAACAAGCATTTTTCACACTTTCTGTTTTTAAAACTAGAAAAATGGTAAGGAAAAAAAAGGTAAATATGTAAGTAAATACAGTATTTTTTAATATTTAAAAGACTTCAGCATTATTAATCAATCGTAAGCCCTTTTGTTTCCCTAAAAGCTTATCTGAATATCTGAAAAATAATTGGAATCTTGCGTTTTGTAACAAAAAAAAAAAAAAAAAAAAAAAGAACATCCAACAAAACAATCTTCTCAAAAATCCTGTTTAATATAACTATCAAAATACGATTTAAGAACTAAACAAAATAAGATTTTTTTCTTTTCTTATGTTTGTCCAAGAATTTTACTACTCTTTTATCTTTTCTTTTTCCCTTGCTATCTGCGACAAATTCCTCCGAACTCAGTTTTCGGGATCTTTTAAGAGCAGTGTCAACATCGAAATGCTGAGGTATGAGGAAGTCACGTACTATAAAGCGAAACGTACAAAACAGATAGGTAATAGTTGTGCAAAGAGAGAAATGTAAAAAGTTATCTTCATTTATTGTTCAGTGTTTTTTTTTTTTTTTTTGAAAAAGGCATTTTTTTTTCTTTTTTATACCCACTTGAATTTGCATCCATTACTATGCCAAACACAGGCGAAAATATAACTATTGTTGTTTTAACGAAAATTGGTGGTTTGTTTATTGGATGGATTTTAAACTTTTGTGTTTACTGCAATCACTTTTAGCACATGTACTTTATTTTATTACGAAAATTTCTTAATGAAAAATAAAAATTAATATTTTAACTTTTATTTTTAACTGTTAAAACTAAAGGTTGCATCTAGGAGTGAAACACTTGTCCCGTCAGCGACACCCCTAAGGGAGCCAGAATTGCACCTCTAGTGGTGCCCTAGCGCACTTCATAGGATGCCATGGGGGTGCCTGGGGGTGTCGTGTGGTATCATAGGGTGCCTTTGGGCACCCCTAGTGGTGCAATTCTGGCACCCTATGGGGAGTCTCTGACGGTACAAGCGTTTCACCCCTAGGAGTGCCATATGCAACTTTTAGTTTTAACAGTGAAATCACTTTTAGCGTATGCATTTTATTAGATTGATAAAATTTTCATACAGAAAATAAATATGAATATTTAAATTTTTGTGTTTACCGTAATCACTTTTAGCGTATCGATTTTATTATAGTGATAAAATTTTCATACAGAAAAATATATATGAATATTTAAATTTTTGTGTTTACATTAATAACTTTCAGAATATGTATTTTATTTTAATGCGAAAAATTTTACACAGAAAAATAAATATGAATATTTTAATTTTTCTGTTTATTATAATCACTTTTAGCATAAGTATTTTATTTTAGTGCGAAAAAAAATCATACAATAAAATAAATATGAATGATAATCACTTAAGCATTTTTCAGACGTTCTATTTTTAAAACTTGAGATATAGTACAAATATAAAAAAAAAAAAAAGCAAATTCGTAAGTAAATACAGTAGTTTCTAATAAAATTTGAAAAACTTCAGCATTCTTAATCAGTCGTAAGCACTTTTTGTTTTTCTTAAAACTTATCGGAATATCTGAAAAATAATTCGAAATTTACTTTCTGAAACTAAAAAAAGAACATAAAAAACTACCTTCTCCAAAATCCTGTTTAACATAAATATCGTAATACGATTTAAGAACTAAACAAAATAATATTGTTTTTTTTCTTTTCGCATGTTTGTCCAAGAATTTAACTATTGTTTTATCTTTTTTTTTTCCCTCGCTATCTTCGACTTCCTCCGAACTTAGTTTTTGCGATCTTTTAAGAGCAGTGTCAACATCGAAATGCTGAGGTATGAGGAAGTCATGTACTTATATTAAACAGTGAAAGGTACAAAACAGATAGGTAATCGTTGTGTAAAGAGAGAAATGTAAAAAGTTATCGTATTTATTGTTGTGTTTCTTTTTTTGAAAAAGGCGATTTTTTCTTTTCCTTTTTTATACCCACTTGAATTTGCATCCATTACTATGCCAAACACAGGAGAGAATATAACTATTACTGTTTTAACGAAAATAGGCGGTTTGTTAATGAGAAAATTTTCGCACAGAACAATAAATACGAATGTTTAAATTTTTGTATTTACTATAATCACTTTTAACGTACGCATTTCATTTTTATGCAAAAAATTTCATACAGAAAAATAAACATGAATATTTAAACTTTTGTGTTTACTGTAATCATTTTTAGATTATGTACTTTATTTTAATGCGAAAACTTTTATACAGAAAATTAAACATGAATATTTAAATTTTGCTATTTATTATAATCACTTTTAGCATAAGTATTTTATTTATTGCGAAAAAAAAAACATGCAATAAAATAAATATGAATGATAAACATTTAAGCATTTTTCACACCTCCTATTTTTAAAACTAGAAAAGCGATAAAAAAAGTAAATATGGAAGTAAATACAGTATTTTATAATAAAATTTAAAAGACTTCAGCATTCTTAATCAATCGTAAACCCCCTTTTTCCCCTAAAAGCTTACCTGAAAATCTGAAAAATAATTCGAATCTTGCGTTTTGTAACCAAAAAAAGTACATCAAACAAAACTATCTTCTTCAAATTTCTGTTTAACATAACTATCGTAATACGATTTAAGAACTAAACGAAATAAGATTTTTTTTTTTTCTTTTCTTATGTTTGTCCAAGAATTTAACTACCGTTTTATCTTTTCTTTTTCCCTCGCTAACTTCTACAAATTCCTCCGAACTTAGTTTTTGGGATCTTTTAAGAGCAGTGTCAACATCAAAATGCTGAGGTATGAAGAAGTCACGTACTACTACTGTACAGTGAAACGTACAAAACAGATAGGTAATCGTTGTGTAAAGAGAGAAATGTGAAAAGTTATCGTGATTTATTGTTCAGTGTTTCTTTTTTTGAAAAAGGTATTTTTTTTTTTAATACCCACTTGAATTTGCATCCATTACTATACCAAACACAGGAGAGAATATAACTATTATTGTCTTAACGAAATCAGCCTGTTTGTTTATTGGATGAATTTTAAACTTTTGTGTTTACTGTAATCACTTTTATTACATGCATTTTAAAAAATTCATAATGAAAAATAAATATGAATATTTAAACTTTTATGTTTATTGTAATCACTTTTAGCGTATGCTATTTATTTTAATGTGAAAAATTTCATACAGAATATTAAATTTAAGTTTTTTCTGTAAATTTTTAGCGGATATATTTTATTTTAATGCGAAGAATTTGACGCAGAAAAATAAATGTGAATCTTTAAATATTTCTGTTTATTGTAATCACTTTTAGTGTACGTGTTTCATTTTGGTAAAAAAAATTTCATACAGGGAGATAAACATGAATATTTAAATTTTTGTGTTTATTCTAATCACTTTCAGCGTATGTATTTTAGTTTAAATCGAAAAAGAAATATGGTTATGTAAATTATTGTGTTTACTGTAATCACTTTTAGCGTATGCATTTTATTTTAAAGCGAAAAATTTCATACAGAAAAATAAATATGAATATTTAAAATTTTCTGTTTATCTTTTATTGTAATCACTGTTAGCATATGTATTATATTTTAGTGCGAAACAGTTCATACAATAAAATGAATATGAATGATAAATATTTAAGCATTTTTCACACTTTCTACTGTTGAAACTAGAGAAACGATAAAAATAAATGTAAATATGTAAGTAAATACAGTAGTTTCTAATAAAATTTGAAAGACTTCAGCATTTTTAATCGATCGTAAGTCCTTTCTGTTTTCCTAAAAGCTCATCTGAATATCTGAAAAATAATTCGAATCTTACGTTTTGAAACTAAAAGAAGAACATCAAACAGAACTATCTTCTCCAAAATCCTGTTTAACATAACTATCGTAATACGATTTAAGAACTAAACAAAATAAGATTTTTTTCTTTCCTTATGTTTGTCCAAGAATTTTACTACTCTTTTATCTTTTCTTTTTCCCTTGCTATCTGCGACAAATTCTTCCGAACTTAGTGTTTAGGATCTTTTAAGAGCAGTGTCAACATCAAAATGCTGAGGTATGAAGAAGTCACGTACTACTAGTATACAGCGAAATTTACAAAACAGATAGGTAATCGCTGTGTAAAGAGAGAAAAGTAAAAAGTTATCTTCATTTATTGTTCAGTGTTACCTTTTTTTTTTTTTTTTTTTTTTTTTTGAAAAAGGCGATTTTTTCTTTTTCTTCTTTATACCCACTTGGATTTGCATCCATTACTATGCCAAACACAGGAGAAAATATAACTATTATTGTTTCAACGAAACTAACCTGTTTGTTTATTGGATGGATTTTAAACTTTTGTGTTTACTTTAATCACTTTTATCAGATGTATTTTATTTTAAAGCGGAAAATCTCAAAATGAAAAATAAATATGAATATTTAAACTTTTATATTTACTTTTAGCGTATATATTTTAGTTTAATGCCGAAAATAAGTATGATTATTTAAATTTTTGCGTATACTGTAATTACTTTTAGCGTATGCATCTTATTATAGTGATAAAATTTTCTTACTGAAAAATAAATATGAATATTTAAATTTTTGTGTTTACTGTGATCATTTTTAGCGTATGCATTTTATTTTAATGCGAAGAATTCCATACAGAAAAATAAACATGAATGTTTAAAAGTTTGTGTTTATTGTAATCACTTTTAGAGTACGCATTTTATTTTAATGCGAAAACTTTTACACAGAAAAATACATATGAATATTTAATTTTTTCTGTTTATTGTAATCACTGTTAGATATGTATTTTATTTTAGTGCGAAACAATTCATACAATAAAATAAATATGAATGATAAACATTTAAGCATTTCTCACACCTCCTACTGTTGAAACTAAAAAAAGATTAAAAAAAAAGTAAGTAAGTAAGTAAATAGAGTATTTTCTAATAAAATTTTAAAGACTTCGGCATTTTTAATCGACCGTAAGTCCTTTTTGTTTTCCTAAAAAATTATCTCAATGTCTGAGAAAAAAAAAAAAAAAAAAAAAAAAAAAAAAAAAAAAAAATCGAATCTTACGTTTTGTAACCAAAAAAAGAACATCAGACAAAGCTACCTTCACCAAAATCCTGTTTAACATAACTACCATAATACGATTTAAGAACTAAACAAAATAAGATTTTTTGTCTTTTCTTAAGTTTGTCCAAGAATTTTACTACTGTTTTATCTTTTCTTTTTCCCTTGCTATCTGCGACAAATTCCTCCGAACTTAGTTTTTGGGATCTTTTAAAAGCAGTGTCAACATCGAAATGCTGATGTACGAGGAAGTCACGTAACAGCGAAACGTACAAAACAGATAGGTAATCGTCGTGTAAAGAGAGAAATGTAAAAAGTTATCTTCTTTTATTGTTCAGTGTTTCTTTCTTTCTTTCTTTCTTTTCTTTCTTTCTTTCTTTCTTTTTTATCTTTTTTTTTTTTGAAAAAGGTGATTTTTTCTTTTTTCCCTTTTTTCACTTCTTTCTCTCTCTCTCTCTCTCTCTCTTTTTTTTTTTTTTTTTTTGTGTGTGTGTGTGTGTCTGTTTTTTACACCCACTTGAATTTGCATCCATTGCTATGCAAACACAGAAGTTGAGATGCGATTAATGTTGAGGATGTGATTGTCGTTGCCAGGCCCTGATTATCGCGCGGAAACATGGCCTATAAATAATTTCGTACCCGGGGCTCATGCCACGGGAAAAAACGACTTGTCACGTGATCAAAAATGCTTATAACTTGAAAAATAATTTGTTTATCAAAAAATGAAAAAATGATTTCGATTCGAATTCGGTTTTATAATCTGTTTCCGCCAATTTTATATCTTTACGTTTAAAATAATGTACGTCATTACCAGTGTTGCAGTCGTAAAAAAAGTGGAAAGTATACGATATAGCCAGAGGGTATTCGCTACATCGTGGATGTTTATAGATATGGTATACGCTAATCTTTATTTAAGAAACAGAGGGTACACGGAACTTCTTTAAAAAATACAGAGGGTATACGGTGTATTTACTTTTACCCATAAGCATTTCGCCTTTGAAAAATTAAAATCTAAGTTTTTAACACTTTCCAACATTGTTGAAAGTAGACCGTTATAGGCAGCATAGAAAATCATTTCATCGAGTTTATGGATGAAATTCCAAAGTTTAGTTATAACTCGATTAGCATATTAAAAGACAATCGATCTGTCAAGTCATATCTTGGTGAAGATACCTGAAAACCCGATTTTAGCAGCGGTTGACTCGTAGGTTTACCATTGTGTTTTTCTGCACCGAAAGGTATGAAAACAAGGAAAATGGGAGCAGGAAAAAACGATGGTAAACCAACTAGTCAACCGCTGAAATTGGGTTTCCAGGAGTTTTACACCAAGATATGAAAACACGCGCATTCATGCAGTTCAAAATGCTACTGGGAATGACTTGACAGATCGATCGCCTTTTAGTATGCGAATCGAGATATAACTAAACTCTGGAATTTCATCCGTGAACTCGATGAGGTAATTGTTTGTGCTGCTGGCTCCCGTTTCTAAAAGGGTTTATGATTTCGGTTTGTGCATCTGTTGTACGTCCGTGCTCTAACTCGGGTACATATAGTGCTATTGCCATGAAATTATTATTGGCATTGAATTATCACTATTTCATGCTTGGTATTTAAAATGAAAAGTGTAGCATTTTCGGTTTATTTACAGAAACGCTCAAAAGAATTCCGCTACTTTACCATTTCTGTTATATTGCATTTTTCAAGGAAATTACATCTAAAAGTACATTTTTCAACTATGCGACGGTGTAAATTTGAAAATGCGCTATGTTTAAGAGTTTAAAAAAATATGTTAGCGAAAATTGCGAAAGGGAAATTTCAGTAATTGTTGCCATTCGCAAAATGATATTAGCTACCAGCATTACGCACAGATACGTATGTCCTTTGTAATATAGACAGTAAATATCACCAAATAGAACCGCATATCTTCGACTATTATTTCAAGATGCAAAGATAAAAATTCGATTTTTATTTGCCTACTTAAAGTATTTTGTCCGACATCGAATCCTGCCTGTCACTCCATCTCTCTTCCGGCTTCCGTATCTCAAAAGAAAAAAAAAGTTATCTATTTGAAGATATTCCAATAGGTGACAGACAGGGCTGACGCATCTCATATGAAAATCACGTTTTCGTCAGTTCATATTTTCCCCTCCTTGTTTTCAAAGATCACATTTGTTACAATCGGAAATCTTAACAGATTTTAGTAAAATGACATTTGCCAATCTTTATCTCCGTCTCCCACATGTTATCTCTTATATGAATACATATATATATTTACTGTTATATATTTTTTTCACTTTTACAGATCATATTGCTGACGTTCTCATTTATTTTCGGCAAACCCCCCCCCCCCTTTTTTGGGAAGTTTCTTTTAATTTGTATATTTTTCCTTTTAATTTTGTCTGGTAATAATTTCTCATTTTTTTTCATTCGTCTAAAGAGTCGGATATTTGGGACGTGGTCAGGGACCTGTCAAACTGGCTTCCGCTAGAGAGTCTTATATTTGGCTCGAATGTAAGGGTCGCGGTCAAAATTTGGCCGGTCCTGCGGTGGTTGACCTAACCGCCTCTGAGACTAATAATAAGCGAGATGTATCTGGGGTTGGTCGGTAGCTTCATCGAAATGGAACAATAAAATTTCCTTCCCTTGAGAAAAATTTTAAAATTTCTGTTTTGAATGATTTCTCCTCCGGAGGAAAAGTGTCTCGATTCAACATCTCTGGGGGAAAAATCCTCGCGAAACAATGAAATTTTCCTCCCGAAAAATTTGAGATTTTCTGTTTTCAATTGTCAAAAAGTGCAATTTCTCCCTCGGAGAAAAGTGCCTGAATTCAACAGTGGAATTTCGTCCGTCGCATTCAGACATGATGCATTTTGCCCTAATGGCCGAAGTTTGAGAATCGAGAAACTGAGTCAGGAAAAGTGGTGTTATAAATATTTGATTTTAATTGTTAATTTTATGCCAAAAACGAGTTAAGTCACCAAATATGATACTACAAATCTGAACCGCTTGTCATAGACGACTGTGACATTTGGCCAATTTCGCGCAATGTATTTTTTCAAAACTAAATTCGTATGCTCAGTTTTAACTTTTTCAATACTTTATTCTTATTATTAATTAATTTTTATTTGTAAATGCTTTTTGCAAAGAAACGTCTATGTTTATACTGTTAAATAATCTCAAAACTTTCATTTTCAGAAAGTTATGCTGCTGCAAAATACAATTTTTGTGTTAGTTAAATGTATAGACTAACTTTAAAGGAAGTCTAAAAAACATAGCTTGAAATTTCTGAAAGTGATCGTCAACAGAATAAGCTGAAAATCCGTTATTCCCAAAATGAAGCAAAAGGATGAGGTATTGTATTCATATAGCCATTGATTAGTGTCAATATAGCATACACAGTATTGCAAGTAGTACTATATTTGGAAACAGCAGGATTTACAGGGTATTATGGGCAATTTTAATTGTCATATTTTCTGAAAAGAACTTTGTTTTATATTAAGAACTGTGCAAGTTATAAGCAAAAAACTTGAAAATTTGGGACTTTTTTAAAATAAAAATCTTAATTTCTCTACGAGCATACATGCTATCCTTATAAAAATGAACACAGTTTATTACAATATGCTACGTAATAGTAATCTGTAGCTTGAATGCTTTCGCTACATTAGTTTTGACAGGGTTATACAAAAGATCTTCGTTCTTTTTCATTTTGTTCACTGTCAGCTATGGGATTTCGAGAAAAAATCTTTACAGAAATGTATGACCTGTACTATTCTGTTTACGCACTTGGAGCTTCAAAATAACTCCTTATGCATTTTTATTGAAGTTTAACAAAAGTCTAAAATCGCAAGTGACCGGCCACCTTTGGCCATAGCAATGTATATAGAATACAACTTTTCATCCCTAGTGCTCTTCATTCCTTATATTAACACTAGAACGTCCGGAAATTTTACCCAGCCTTAATAAAAACAGTGTAATAGCAGAATTTTTATTTAAAACAATCTCAATTATTTACTTAGTATAGTTTTCTCTATTTACAATTTAATTCCTTTTGCAAAAGAAATTCCAGTTAGAATCAGAATTTTGTCTTTTGATCGGTGTCGAATCGACAGCAGCTGGACGTTCTAATGTTAATTCAGTATTTTTCAGAGTGTGGTTATTGGAGAGTTTGTGTCAACAGTCAAAATATGACACGGTGATGGCACAAGAATATGTGACAAAATAAATGTTTTTTCTTTTCATTTATTGTTATTTGTTGTATTTTGTTATCTTAGTTACTATCAACATGTAGTAATGGTAGTATGTGTCTATACATTTTTTATTTCGATTCTCTTTGTACTTCGGCACTTAGAAATAATAAAAGTAATAAATATTCTCTTATTTCACTTTGCATCGTTGACGATTCTTTTATTTTAAACATACATTTCACTTTTTAAATTTAAAATATGGGTTACTTTTTGGAATGTAACATATATGATAAAAAGAAAATAATATGTATAATGTAATATCTGTTAAATCTAATTCAATTCTCCAAACACCCCTAAAAACTCTTCCTTAGCGTATTGACTTTTTAAAATTAATTTATTATATTTAGTACCCAAACTACACTATATACCTCATATTTCAGGCAATGACATATTCGTTAAATATCAGCAGATCTATTTGGATTATTAACATAAAAGTAATTTTCCTTTCAAACTTGAAACAAAATCGGACCCGAAAGGGTTAAAACATCTTAAAACACATTAAAACAAGTTGGAAATTGCACGTGAAGCGTAGCAAATGAGGTGCGTTCGTACGATAAAGAAGTTTTAAAAATATCACTCTCATATATCAATCTCATAAAATTGTAAATAGTTACAATTAAAATGCGCACCAAACAATGTTCTCCCTATACCATTATGCAATGGAATACTTTTGTGTCGCTTCGTAAATCAATAACAAATATTCTTTGTACCACAGATTATGCAAAATGTATT